>CAKAOJ020000045.1:1733077-3151154 GCA_916701645.2 Sebastolobus alascanus
TGGATAAATATACATGCTTTATGCAAATGTATGCATATATTTATCACTGGAAATCAATTAACAACACAAAACAATGACAAATATTGTCCAGAAACCCTCACAGGTACTGTATTTAGCATAAAAAATATGCTCAAATCATAACATGGCAAACTGCAGCCCAACAGGCAACAACAGCTGTCAGTATGTCAGTGTGCGGACTTGACTATGACCTGCCCCAAACTGCATGTGATTATCATAAAGTGGAAATGTCTGTAAAGGGGAGACTCATGGGTACCCATAGAACCCATTTTCATTCACATATCTTGAGGTCAGAGGTCAAGGGACCTCTTTGAAAATGACTAGGACAGTTTTTCCTCGCCAAAATTTAGCATAATTTTGGAGGGTTATTTAGCCTCCTTCGCGACAAGCCAGTGTGACATGGTTGGTACCAATGGATTCCTTATGTTTCTAGCTTTAAAACTGAGCCCGCTACAACCTAATAATCGCAAGTTGAGTTAATGCGTTAAAGAAATTAGCGGCGTTCACATGAATTTGCGTGCATGAACTTTGACAGCCCCATAAAAAGCACAAACCACAATTGAACTATTCAGTTTCACACAGGTATGATTACACATGGATACTGTACACATCCCTTCTTCTTTAAATGGTTATGATGGATGCTGAGGATTGCAACTCTTTTACTGTGTCTCTCTTTTAAAACAGCACACAATGGAGGAGCGCCAACATTTCTCTCTTTGTGATAAAGCAGCTGTAACTGAAGTTAATCTGAGTAAGTAAAATTGCCATGTAGTAAAGCTGTTATTAAGATGACTATATCACCTAGTTTTCTATATAATGTGTTACTGAAAATTGTTCTAGCATTCTTGTATTTTTTATAACATAACCCCCATACTTTCAGAAAACTTTGCATCTCCAGTGGATAGATTGTTTTTTATCCGAAAGCCAAATGAATAAATTGAATCCAGTACAATGACCAGTTTTGTTTTAGCAATCCCCACCTCCTCCCATCCTGCAACCTCTCCTCTCTGTCAACCACTACTTTTCTGCTCACTTTCCAACTTTTCTGTTTTTCAGGAGATGAGTACTATTGGAAGCTTGTTGCAGACTTCATTGGTCCTCAATCGGGAGAAGGACTAGAGCTTGACAAGGCACCATGCAAGAACCGACTTTTGATTCAAGTAGGACTTATGAGAGAGGACAATAACTTTCCGTGGATTGCCATTATACACTGGCTAACGAAGATTTTCCCCCGTCACCAGTCGGCTGACTTTCGTCGTTTGATCGAAAGAGGCATCGCTGCAACATTGAGTCTGGGAAGTGATGCCAGGCTGACCTTCCTGGAGTCAGACGTCAACTTCAACTTTGTCGGCTCAATATGTGACAGCATTGGAGTTGAGCGACAACATCTTTTGGAAATGAGGGATTTTTCAGAGCGAGCACAGTCAATTGAGGTCACAAACGGATTGATTCTCGAGTTGAGCAACTTTGTCACCAGGGAGAAAATCGCACCAGTCGTTTTAGTGACTTGGCTTAGAAACTTCAACGCTGACTTTTGTAAGAATGGGGATATTCAAAAGGCATATAAAGTCCTTAGAGCCAAGATAAAAAAGTTAAAACAGCAGTACCGCAATTATGAAACAAGGAGTCACAGGAGGAACGCAGCGATGGAAAGTGTGCTCCAAAGTCCATTTGAACTCGTGCGGAAAAAGACGCCAAAATTGATTGTGAAGAGACGCATGAAAAGAGAAGAAGCCATACATTATGAAAAAGTTACGATCAAGGAGGAATACGAGAGCTATGAAATCATGCAATATGACGACTATGACATGAACAGAGGAGGGGTAAATAATGTAATGCTGCAAGACGATGACAATGAAAGTGATGAGGACATGGATGACTCCAACAGTGGAGAAGAAACCTCAGATAACAAACACAAGTCCCTGACCCTGCTTGACATTGCAATGGAGTCTGTCCAAAAGCTGTCAAGCGTGTACGGTGGAAAAAACGAAGCCTGCAAGCAAGTTTGCTTAGATCTCCTCAAAAACCAGTATGCTCTCACATGCAAGGAGCACCCGGCCATGACAGAGTTTGAGAAAAAGCTTGACACGCTCTGTGAAGACATTTCACTCGTTTACCCTGTGGTGTTTTTAAACTGCAACGCCAATTTCCTCGTTGAAGTTCATGATGCCGTGGAGCAGCAGATCATGAGCTTTGAAAAAGAGATAATTATGTCGACGGGAGAGAAACTAGGCCGTGACAAGCTTCCAAAATTTAAGAACTTTGTTAATTTCTCCGAAAGCGCCACCTCGCGCTACATCCACATGGCTTGTGATATCTTAAGCCCAAGCACCCCTGGAACGCAGAACTACAGGAAACACTGGGTGGCTTTCTGTGAGGAAAAGAGAAATCCCTCCAGACTCGCAGTAAATCAGTCAAACCCATTCAACAACTACTTTGAATCTGCAGCGGGGCTCATCCATCATCACAAAGAGATGGCTCTCTTCTTCTCTGATTTGCTGTCGATGACCAATGACGAATGTCCAAACATTATTCTGGAGTGTGTCGCTGCTGACGCTACAGATTCTGTTATACAGAGCCTTGTGTGTGTCCTGGCCATTGTTTACTGCAAAATCCTCGGCCCTTACTGGCAGCTTCTGAAAAGCGGAGGCGAGTACTCGCTCTTCAGCCAGTACATACTCTGTCTCTACCAAAAGTTTCTCGATTGGTCCAAAAATCCTTCGATGCTGCTGGAACCCGAAGGGGCCACAAATGTTTTTCTGCAGTTCCCATTGCAGGAGAAGACCTTCGATGGAGTGTTCCATTTCTGTGGCCAGTGGCACACAAATAGGGACCTGATCAGAGCTTGCTTGAAAAGGATGGTAAAGGTGATTGCTGCTGTCACCGAGGAACACCTGAAGGATTTCCTGCCAGGGGGAACATTTGCTCAAGTCCCCTCACCAGATTTGAGTTTACAACTGGTAAGTTGCACATTCTCCGTCTTGATGGCGGAATATCCGTCCAGCCAAGAGTCCCCTGACAAGAAGAAAAAAATCCACAAGTCCTCCAAATGCCTCTCACACAAGAACTTGGATAGCTCTCAGGAAGATGATGACCGATCTGGTGTATCTGACGGCAGCTCCGACGAATCTTCCGGTTGGCTAGCTAAAAAGAATACCCCTGTTGGCCAAAAGGATGCCCACAGTCCACCGATGAAGAAAGGTTACATTGTTAAAAAAGAAAAGCCACCAAAAGTACAGGAAGTGCGCGAGGAGAACATGGATAGGGACTACATAATCGCTACAGTGCACAGAAACGGAGGGCCATGCAAGTCACAGCCAGATGTCGACAAAATGATGCTGCGTTTTGACGGGAGGACCCGAGCTGAAAAACGGGAAGCAATCCGTTGCGAGATCTTGTACCAGAAAATGATCCTGAACAACACAGACCGAAGCTTGTATTGCGATTTCCACAACAGCACACAAATGGTGTTGAAGCTGAAGCTCGCCCTTCCTCGCGTTAAACCCGGGTACTCTCTCGTTTGGGCGCCAAAAAAGACAAAAATGAAGCCTGTGTTCCAAAACGCAACGGATGCTGCAACTGGTTGGAATGAAAACAGCGGCACATGAGAGCTTTCATTGTGCAACACTAAAAAGTGTGATATTGAGGGATAGAGGATTATGTGATCATGTGACTTCCTCATATGATTTTACAGTTGCAAACTAATCACAAATACACACAATGACCTCAATATTTCCACACAAATACAATAGAATCTCTGATTCTGTATATACAAGATGCAGCTGTCATATGTATGTTACATACTGTATTTTCAATGCCAATAGTTGAAATGATGAGGTTTGATTATGTGGCTCTTATACTTTTGATATGGTTGTATAATTTGTATGGTGCCGTATTGCAACAAGGCTTTTCTAGAAAGTTACCTTTTTTTGTTTCTGAGAAAGAAACTTATATTTTTTTTACACAAGATTGTACCCATTTTGATCATGTAGAGGTCAGTCGATAAAGATTTAAAGATGTTGTATGAACCACTGACAAAATAAACTCCTTTGTTCATATTTTGTTGATGTTTCCGTTGTCAACCTGTGTGATAAACTAGGCTAATGTTTAGTTATTGAGACAAGAGTTCAGTGTTGCAAAATCAACCCAGCTTTAGTTCAAGTTTTGGACTATTTTCCTCCATCAGTCAGGGTTTTGGTTTTGTCAGTCACATAATAACACTTGTGTTTCTCAGATTCAAAGGGTATTTGTGGTTGCATCACGAGTCAGCAGTTTCGATGAGTTCATTTCTTATAAAAGTGTTGACTGGGAGGAACTCAAGAAAAGGGGCTTCTTGGGGTCATTGTGCCAAATGTCAAGGCCTTAATTTATTTATTTTCCCAAATATATTCAAAGAAGGGAACTAAACTCAAACCTTATTATGAATACCAACCATTTGATGTTATAGTATTGGCAGTTGCTTTTGCAGTTGTATCTAAGCAATAGCTTTGATATATGTCACCACATACAGTATAAACATATTTACAGCTAGATAAAAGTCCCGAAGTGTGACCTTTTTGGGGAAAAATTTTGCTTTAGAATGGGGTGTCTCTAAGACACCGCCCACGTCAGTAGTTAGGGATGCTAAAAACGAGCGCACCCATCTCATCCAACCGGTATTTCACGACGGGTTTCTGTGACGATGGTGCCTTCACGATCCTCGGAAAACTGAGAGGTCTAATGGAGCGAGCATGAACAACGAGGTTAGCCTACTATGGATCCTCAGCAAAGAGGTCTTTGTCCACAGCAACCACTGATAGAGCCACAGCCGCACACTAAATTGTTACGTTGAAGTATTACTTAAGTTTACGGACTGGTTTTGTGTCCAACAACAAATATACAAATAACAGGATAGTCCAAGGCATAGGAATGGTTTTTACATGTAAGAATGTGGAAACTGTTTGAATTAAAGGTCCCATATTGTAAAAAGTGAGGTTTTCAGGTCTTTTACATTATAAAGTAGGTTTAAGTGCTATATAAATACTGTTAAACTATCAAAACGCTCAATATAAGGAAGAAATACACACAGCCCGTATTCAGACACTGCGTTTGAAACAAGCCGTTAGGATTTCTGTCCATTTGTGATGTCACAAATCTACAATATTTAGACCATTACACGGTTTTAAATGTAAACATTCTAAATGTGTCCCAGTTTATTTTCTGTTGCAGTGTATGTGAATAACATCAGCTGACAGGAAGTAAACATGGACACAAACTATTGCCTACCAACGCAATTCCGTTGCAATTCCATTGAAATGCACTAAAACAGAGTATTTCAGACAGAGGGTAAATACAGGTATATTCAGGCAGACAGTATGAGAACAATAAAGGTTTTTTTGAACATTACAGCATGTAAACATTTTCGAGTAGAAACACAAAATACAAGTATGAACCTGAAAATGAGTATGATATGGGACCTTTAAAGGCGGAAAAAACGTAGCAACGGCAGTTGGCCACTCAATTGGTTCACAAGGCACTTGGCATGGAGTTTACGAGGGGTACATGAAGGCAACCGAAGGGGCGGGAACTTTGCGTAAGTGTCCACCATCCTTCAAGTTAAAGCAGCGTATGGAAGAACACAACTAGTTGTTTTCTTACGCAAACAAAGTCAAACGGGTTACAGGCATTTTGTGTGTTCTTTTGGCCGGAGTAAGCGGTACCATGTCCGGCAGCTGGTGGAGCAGTGCAGCGGTGACCCACGGGCTGGTGGCTCTCTTCGCTATGGGCTCCTGGATCTCCGTCAACAGTCTGTGGGTCGAGCTCCCGGTGGTCGTCAACGTGCTGACCGAAGGTCAGCGGTCCGACTAACACATGTTCACCTTATCTGGTCTTTGGACTGTTAGATCCAAGCTTTTATTTAAACGTGGTCGCAGCATTGGAGCCCTTTGCTTTGTTAGTAAATATGTGGTGTCTTCAGTGGGACTTTAGCCGCAACCGGGCGGTGTTAGCTTGGAACAAATGATCCCAGCTAGCTACACAAAAGTAATGGAATAATAGGATGTAACGTTGCGCTCTTATTGTGATGGTTTCTCAATTCAGAATTACGAAATATTAAATGTGAATATGTAGAATACATCGCAATTACGGGTACAATAGTATCAATTAGCTAATAAAATAGTATACAGAGTAATGCACATTGTGTCTAATTTTTCCAGTGATGGAATAACTAACGTTAAGTTACATTTAAAGTGGCAGTAGGCAACAATTTTTTTGGCATAATTTGGCAAAAATTCCATAATAACCTTTCAGAATATTGTAATTCAAGTGTTCTGAGCGAAAACTAGACTTCTGCTCCTCCTCATGGCTCTGTTTTCAGGCTTTAGAAAAATCTAGCCCGTGACGGCAGATTTTGACCAATCACAGGTCATTTCAGAGAGAGAGAGAGAGCATTCCTATTGGCTGTGCTCCGGTCATGTGACCAGAACTTGGCTTCCTTCAACAGATTTTACAATGGCGACCGCGTCACAAACTTTCTCATTTTACAGCTAAACAGTAACTACAAGATGATTCTGAAAACATTTGAGGCGAGAAATAGGCATTACAGTAACAGAATATTGATTCATATTTGATCAGCGCTGCCTAGTTTGACCGTTTGGTCGGAGTTCGCGAGTGATTGACAGCCGGCTCTCATAGACTGCAGCTGGACAGCGGACCTTGTTTTCCTCCGGTAAGTGAAATCCTTCAGATGCCGTTAGGAGCACCGGAGGACACAGTAGGACACAGAGGAACATGATCTTTTTCAGGTTACCTGTTTCATGTACTACTGTCACGATATAGCGGCCGTTTTCTAAAAAATAACTTTTTTAAATCATATTTGCGCCAATATCGCATACTGCAACTTTAAGTTACATTTAAGTAAAGCTACTCAGTTAGCTATTATTGTTCTGGAACGTACATTTTTATGCTACATTTTGTTTCTTCAGTACACTTCAAAGGGAAACATTATACTTATTACTCCACTACATTTATTTGGCGGCTGTAGATAATTGTTATTTAAGCATGTAATCAGTTTTATACTATGATGTATTGTTATAGTCAGATTGACGTTAAAATGAAAATGATGAAAACATTGATATTTTTAAACGTAAACTAAAAACCCATCTATTTAGTCTGGCTTTTATGTAGTGGTTTATAATTTTAAAATTTTATGGTTTTATTGTTTATATTTATTTTATTTATCATCATCTATATGGTGTTTGTTTTACTCCTCTGTTTTACTATTTTGGAATTTCATTGTTTAATACCATCTGCTTACTTTGTGTAGTTTCACGGTTTTTATTTATTTATTTATTTTTATTTATTTATTTTTATTGTTATTTTCTTGTTTTGTTTTTTTTTATTTATCTTTTGTTATTTTGGATGCCCATCTTTGGTTGCTTTCATATTTGAGGAACTTTTGTGTTGTCTGTTTTGGTGTGCATTGGTCTCTAGGTCCATTTTCAACATTCCACATTTTTGTCAATCGTCTGTACAGCACTTTGAATTGCATTTAGCTTGTTTGAAAGGTGCTATATAAATAAAGTTTGATTGATTGAACGTTATATTACAACAGTAAGTTATATATAGCTAGTTAATAGTAACTGCAACTCCACCAGCTACAAAATAAAAAATACTGCTTACAGAGCAACCCATTCTTAAAAATGTAAGTAAAGTAGTAGTAAAAGTATGACAGTATTAACAGGTAAATACATTTAAAGTATCAAAAGTAAAAGTATTCATTATGCAACAGAATGACCTCTCTGTGTTATAAAATATATTATTTTCATGCAGCACTTATACTTGCAAAAGAGTATTTTTCCCATGTAGCATTGCTACTTTATATTAAGTATCAATGTAGCAAGAGAAGTAAGGCCTGAAAATAAAAATAAAAAAATCTGGATGGGTAATTCAAAATTCATTTTATCAACAAGAGCAGTTGTTAGTATTTCTGAAAGCACCAGTTGTCAATCCCAAAACATTGTTAAATATTTTTTTTATTTTAAGATGTAAAAATATAGTAATGTTTTTTACCTATACCTCATCATTACCCTAACTGTTAGTTGTCTTTCCTTGTTTCAGGGTGGTATCTGCCTGCCTATCTCTCAGTGCTGATAGCGTTTGGGAACATTGGTCCAATAGCAGTGACCATCACACACCACTGTGCTCCAGGACGTTTAAACGAACGCATCGTCATCCATTGCATCCAGGTGCTGGCAGTGGTAGCGTCCGCTCTTCTGGCTATCTTCTGGTCACACACCGTCACAGTAGCTGGAAAAGATAGGTCACTGCTGTTCCTGCTCTTCACCTTTGTGTTGTCTTTTGTTTGTTGTACGTCCAACGTCACCTTCCTGCCTTTTATGTTCAGTTACCCCCCTCAGTATATTCGTACTTTCTTCATTGGCCAAGGCCTCAGCGCCTTGTTCCCTTGCATTGTGGCTTTAGGGCAAGGCGTTGGCAAGCTGGAGTGTAAAACTGTGAATGGCACGGTGCAGCCGGAGCGTTTGAAGGAGAACTTTCCTGCACAGAACTTTTTCTGGTTCTTGTGTGTCATGCTGTTGATCTCAGCTCTGAGTTTCCAGGCTTTAATGCGAAGACGGACAGCGTCGCAGGAAAATGCACCGCCACAGGAGTCTGACAATGCAGCAGCGGCAAAAAATGGAGAGGAAACGCACCCGCTACACAACGGAGGGACACCGGTGTCTGAAGATCAGGTACAGGTGGAGGAACTGCCACAGACATTTTGGACACAGCGGAACATCTACCTGCTGTCACTGCTCGCTGTCTCGAACGCCCTCACCAACGGGGTGCTGCCGTCTGTGCAGAGTTTCTCCTGTCTTCCCTATGGACTCATGACCTTTCACCTCTCTGTGGTACTTAGCAACATAGCGAACCCCCTGGCCTGCTTTCTAGCTATGTTCGTTGTCCTGAGGTGAGAAAATATAAGAGCGATTGAACACATACAGTACATTACTTTTAAAATAGTAATAGTTTTTTCTTATTAAAAACTTTGGCTACAGTGTTTTGAATGGCCCCATTGTTGTCTTCCAGGTCCTCCACCGGTCTGGGCTTCTTGTGTTTAGCAGGGGGAGTATTTGCTGCGTATCTCATGGCGTTAGCAGCACTCAGTCCCTGTCCTCCACTCCTGGGAAACCCTGCTGGCGTGGCTTTAGTGGTAAGTGGCGATGCATATTTCTAGAGCTGGGTATTAAAATGGATCGGTACCATACCTGGCTTTTAGTCCCAATACCAACACAACACTTTCTTCAATACATTAGTTTGAGAATTATTATCTTTTTCAGTTAATAAAAGTCAAAGTTGTCAAAACACAAACATCTGTGTTAGAACTTTGCCTAAATGAAATAGTCTAATAGGGGCCACATTTAGATTTAAATCAAGAACTACCTCGTCAAAAAATAAGAACATTATGAATGTGACCAGACATTTGATGGCATTTCCTACTCTGCGACACATTTTAGTCTGTATGAAAAAAGTATTACAGACCCCGAAAACCTAATTTCTCAATCAGTTTCTTACTTAGCAGTGGGGTCCTAAATAAACCAAACAAACCTGCTAAAGTTAGAAAGGTATTATTTCACATGAGATACATGTACAAAAATATGTGTTTCTGCCTGTGCTCTTCTCACTCTGAGAGATCAACACACTGGAACTCAAAAGTCATATGGATAACATTTTTATGTAGTCAAACAATGACATAGTCAAAAAGAGCTTTTAGAAAGGTGCTGAATAAAAGTATCGCTTTTCCTAAAAAAAATTTTATGATTGTGAATTAAATGAAAAAATCTTGACGGGTAAAATTAATGTTTTGTTTATTTCTTTGGAAGATATCTGACATTTGGTTCCCACATCTAACAAGGTTTGTGAGCCAACAGTATAACAACGTTGGTATCACGTGGTATCTCTTTGTCGTCAGTGATCAAGTTGCCAGTTAGAAAATGATTAAATGGCTGAGTTCCACACTGGTGTCTCCATCAGCCATAGTCCTTACAACCTTAACTAATGTGTTGTCACCGGTTACATTGTCAATATGAGAAAAATATCCACTTCAAACCCTGAGGAGCGATGTTAGCAGCAATTAAGGGGATCTATTGGCAGAAATGGAATATAATATTAATAATGATGTTTTCTTTAGTGTATCGTTATCACCTGATAATAAGAATCGTTGTGTTTTTGTTACCTTAGAATGAGCCTTTTATATCTACACAGGGACAGAGTCTGCCATGTTGCACGGCCATGTTTCTACAGTACCAAACCAAAAGTCTGTGAACTTTCCCTGCTTTGGCCGGAGTCGATAACGTTACTCGCTCCCTTCGCCGCCGCTTTCTCTCTCTCTCACTTCCCACGTACACACACACACTACGCACTGGCTCTGCTCCAACCTGCTCTAGAGCGGGACATTCGGGTTTTTGTGTAGGTCATCGTGGCTCTCCAACACGCTTGGTACACGGGAGAGGCTTTAGTTGGTTGCAATCTCCTCACCGCACCACTAGATACCGCCAGATCCAACACACTGGACCTTTAAGAAAACGTACAAATAGACAAAACATAAGCAAATTAAGAAACAGTCTTCACCAATTTGACAACACGTGCATCATTTAGAAACAATGCTGCAAAGTGAGAAAACACGACCAAATACAGAGACGTGCTGCAAGTAGCACAGGCGACAGTGGAAACTGGTTCCAGGGGACACTTACAAAGTGATTAACACGGCTGGGACACGCTTGACATTTCTCATCAGATTCCTAAAATACAGAAGTTAAACCCTCATCTGTTTTTTTCTCCCTATTCAACTCGTCCAACACTGATTTCAGCTACTTGTTGTGCCCCCACAGGTCATCTCCGGGATTATTTTCACTGGCCTCTTCTCCTATCTGAAGGTGGTGATTGGGACTTTGCTTCACGAGGCGGGTCACGCTGCCCTGCTGTGGTGCGGCATCTCTATCCAGGCCGGCTCCCTTATCGGAGCCCTCACCATGTTCCCTCTGGTCAACGTCTATCAAGTGTTTAACCGGGCTCAAGAATGTGTGGATAACTGCAGTTAGCAGGAGTGAGATATATAATGTTTTTTATGAATTCAGTTTTTTATAGACACAGTTCCCATTCATTTGCCACAGGGAAATGACTGTTTTAACCCAGTTTTTGGGGCTCCTGAGTGAAGAACCAGATCTATCTTGTGGATCATGCCACCAATGAGGCATCCTCTCGTGATTCAGAGGCCTCAGAGCCTGTGAAAACATCCCCAGATAATGGAACCATTGTGTTGCTGTACATTTACCAGGGGGATGTAAAATGCTTATGATGTAGTAATACTTTAAGTGCTTTGTGTGCTATTGTGAATCTCTATAGTTGTTTACTGTACCAAAAACAACAGCTGATGGATTTTTTTTCCCACAACATCAAATCACGTGAAAAGTTTTTTCCTCAGGGACACAATCACTAACTTATTCATCCACTTTTGTTGCTCCTGAATCTAAATATTCACACTGTTAGTTGAAAACTACCTGAGACATCCATACAGAATGGCAAGTTTTTTTTTTTTTTAATTTCAGTGACTATTTTCAAATGTTTTATCTACCTCTTCCCTTTGATTCCACAAAAGCTTATAATATGATTATATTTACAGTTTTATCAGAGTCAGATATACAATGCAGTTGTTCTGAAGTCAGCATTATGAAAATTGTATAATTTGTAATGCGGTTACTAGATGCAGTGACATTCCTTGATTTCATGCCAAAATGATTTCTCTGTGCCTGAAAAATGTTGACCTTTACAAAATACGGCTTTCACAAATTTCAGTTTCCTTTAGATTTGACTGTGTTTCTCATAATGTTTTATACATTAGAATACTAGTTTATTCACAAGTTGTTTTGGATTTGTATTAATTCCAAATATACAGTAATGTTATTTCACCTTAAGGGAACAATAGCTGACCTAGCTATGTAATGAGTGAACAGTTTTGGTAAACAAGGGATTGTGTCATCTCAGCCTTTGAAATATAATAATGATAATAATAATAATGTATATCTTTGATACACACTAATACCTTTTTAAGGTAATTGTATTAACCATGCTGCTAAATTACATCAGATTTAATAACTTCATTAAACCTTACAGAAGTTTACAGAGGAAGAATATCTGTTAACGTTGCCTTAACTTTATGGTGCTAATCCTGCTTTTTAAATGTATCAATCTGTTAAGTTATGTACTGACTTTCAATGGACTGATTTTTTCAACAGTTCAGTGACTGATGGTGCTTTTGCTTTTTTTCATGACTGTGGTATTTTTTTTTTTTAAGTTGATTGTCAAATTGCTGCTGTTAAAGAGACAGTTTACCCCCAAATCAAAAATACATATTGTTCCTCTTACCTGTAGTCCTATTTATCATTCTAGATTGTTTCGATGTGAGTTGCAGAGTGTTGGAGATATCGGCCGTAGAGATGTCTGCCTTCTCTCCAATATAATGGAACTAGATGGCACTCGGCTTATGGTGCTCAAAGCGCCAAAAAATGCCAAAAGCGTTGTCTCTTTCCCAAACTCGTGACCCAGTTACTCAAGATAATCCACAGATCTTGTGAGCAGTTTCTTAGGAACTATTTTCTTTTTGCTGAACTACACCCGACAACCGTATCGCCGCGCAGAAGGAAGCGTGCATCTATACCCCATACTGCTAGCTCACCTAGCACCACTGAGCAGGCTAACGTTACAGCTCAGCCGAGCCTCTCGTCCATGAGTAGATGCACGCTTCTGTCTTTGCGGTGATACGGTTGGCCGGTGTAGTTTGGCAGAAAGAAAATAGTTCCTACATGAAACTGCTCACAACAAGGTCTGTGGATTATCTTGAGAAACCGGGTCATGATTTCTGGAAAGAGACATTGCTGTGGAGTTTTTCAGATGTTTTTTTTTAGCTCTTTCAGCATCACAAGCCTCGAAAACGATATTGCGACAATATTGTAGGGTTGACTATTGGTGCTTTCATTAAATATTTACATAATGAGATTTTTGATAAATAATGATCAGTAATGTGGATATAATGACTTAAGTGGGTAAAGGCAAATAATAGAACAGCTAGAACAGTCTGGTAAGTTGAGAAAATTACATCACTTTACTGTAATGCAGCCTTTAAAACCAGGAAAAGACAAGACTTATGCAATTTTACGATATCCAAAATCTAAGACGATATCTAGTTTCATATCACGATATCGATATAATATCGATATATTGCCCAGCCCTAGTTCCAGAAGGCAGACATCCCTACAGCCGATATCTCCAACACTCAGCAACTACAGGTAAGAGGGAAAATATGTATCTTTCATTTTGGGGTGAACTGAACCTTGAAGTGTATTATGAAGGCTATGAAATGACGTGTACACAATAAAGAATTGTTGAAAAGGTCCTAAAGCTTTTTATTGTCTTAAAACAGCAGTGTTGGAGATATTTTGGCTGTTCCCTGTATGATCTGAAGTTATAAGTATTAAGGTACAGTGCCATATGAAAGCTACACTACAACACTATACATTACTTCATCAGATAATAGAAAATAAAGTTAGTAAAGTATTTATTATATATAAGAATATTGCTGTATCATTCATCACCGATCAGCATACATTTGGTTATGAGTTTAATTCAGTGACCAGCACGACATCGAAGCAGAATATCAACATAGACATATCTAATTCTGTTCTGTGCAGGTGAGTTTCGGGTTTTCTAAATCCACCTGACATCAGATGAAGAATTATCTGTAATTAAAATTACTGGTCTGCTGAAGAATATTGGACTAGTGTCCATTTATTAATCTGGAGAATAAAAAAGTATTTAAAGGAACAGTGTGTAGGATCTGGCGGTATCTAGCGGTGAGGTTGGAGATTGCAACTACTCCCGTGTGCCAAGCGTGTAGGGTTGCTACATTGGCCGACGCGAAAACACCCTAGAGCCAGTTGTTATAAGAGTAGAGTGCATAGAGTGTGTGTTTACGTGGGAAGTGAGGGGTGAAGCAAAAGAGAGAGAGAGCGGCAGCAGCAGGAGCGAGTAATGTTATCGACTCCGGCTCAAAAGGTTGACGGAGTTTGGTTTGTCCGTTCTGGGCTATTGTAGAAACATGGCGGTGCAACATGGCGGACTCCGTGAAGAGGACCCGCTCCCTATGTAGTTATAAACGGCTCATTCTAAGGTAACGAAAACACAACGACTCTTGTGTTTGTGACCCAGCAGCCATGTTGAGATCAGTTGAGTACATACCAAGCACCGCCCACCAGCCGGAGCAAACTTTCTCATTTTACAGCTAAACAGTACACTACAAGATGATTCTGAAAACATTTGAGGTGAGAAAAAGGCATTACAGTAACAGAATATTAATTCAAATTTGATCAGCGCTGCCTAGTTTGACCGTTTGATCAGAGTTTGCGAGTGATTGACAGCTGCTTCCGTTGAATGAACAGCCAATAGGAACGCTCTCTCAGGCTAGATTTTCTAAAGGCTGAAAACAGAGCCATGAGGAGGTGCAGAAGTCTAGTTTTCTCTCAGAACACTTGAATTACAATAAGCTGAAAGGTTATTATTGAATCTTTGCCCAATGATGCCAAAAACATTCTGTCTACTGCAGGTTTAACACCATTTTTTTTTTACAAAGGGTTGTATTCATCCTTTTTTTAGTGCATGGGGCTTTGTAATAACTCCCACAATATAAATAAAGTTTCCCATAATAACTCCCACCTTAAATCCACGATTGAAATGTGCAGTTGCTTAACTGAACGGTGTAAACACTCATTTTCACCTCTGCTCCCTTGATCCCCTTAAGCAGAATTAACAAATTCTGAAGATTTTTGAATGCGTCTCATACTCATTCAGAAATTGCCTCAAGGCAAAGAAGTTTCATGATGCGGCTGCAAATCACATCATGTGATGTTTATTGATGATCCTAAAAGCCCTGACGGTGAAGATACTTAAGGGTGAGATAATGATCAGTTAAACCTGACGTGTGTCATGGTTGGCTACATGCTCTCACACCCCCTCGCCTCAAGGAGGGTTTAATCCCTTGGTGCACTCACAGAGTTTACTGCACCGGACTTTGGCTTCTTTCTCTCTGCAGAAAACTCTAAACTCTCCACCGAACAGCATGTGAGTATCTGCAGGGATGCATTTCATCCATTTCATTCTAATACTTTGATAATTTGAAATTTGCGTACAACAAGGTTATTTTTCATCTATTATGTACAGAATAATATGTAGATGTTTTAAACATTTATTTGATCTTTCTTTAATATTCTAATGTTCATGAGCTAAATATAACTTTAACTAAAAATCATGATTATGCATCCGGATCCAACAGATAATTCTTTTTTTTTTTAGTCAATACTCTGCGTTGAGGACTCTCTCTTCTAACATTTGCTTCATTGATCACTGCATGCAGCTCCTTTTCCCAATAAACAATGCACTAATATGATGTTTTCTTAGGTTATGTAATAGTTACCAGTGCAGTAGGTGGTCATGTTTCCTTTACTGTATGCTTGGTGTTTTAAGCAGATTTAACCCAGACACACCCTGCCTGCACACACACCCTGCCTGTGATCAAATGTAAATAACTCTTGGTCGACTAATCTGTTGTTTTGATCTCAGTTGACTAAAATTTGTTTTAGTCGATTACTTGTTTTTTATGTTTTTTTTTCATGCTGAATGACTTATTTCCAAGAAACTTATGAGCACATCTCTGGTAAACACAAGATTTAAAGTGGTGCTTTTGTGGGATTCTTTGTGACAAAACTGTGTTTTACAGATCTGAAGAAGAATTTCTTTGGTTGAGGACAGTCCTATCTACCGACAATGTCATTTTAAACTCAGTGATTTACACATTTTCAAACCTGTCAATCAGTTATAACTACAACCTTTCTGTCACTGTATGATCACCAGTGAATTCCTCTCCGAGCATTTCACCTGGTTCTCAGCAACATGCCTTTTGTATGTATCTCAGGCATACAGTAGGGCTATGCAAGGAGTATGAGCCCCTAGACACTTGATGGATCTTCTCCAATAAAACTAATTTTAACTGCAAAAATAAACACACAACACAACACCGGCTTGCATCACTGTTGAGACATCAAAACCATCTCGCTGCTGAAACGGCATCTCTGCCAGATGCATCACACAGGTATCATTACAGTTGGTGTGTACTAGAAACAGTGTCACGCAGAAACCCAACACCAAGACCGTGATCACACACTGACGGCAATGCAATACCCACTAATAATTTCTTTGGTCGAGGACAACCCTAAACATCTGTAACCCAACACAGTATAGAGAATGGCCAATGCAAGGCTACTGCAGAAACTCACAGGCAATAGGCCTCAATTACTTGAGTGTTGACAATTAAATTCACAAATTCAAGAGCGGGAGACGTGCATTCAGTTCAACACTACCAAATTTATTGAATAAAAAGGAAAACATTATGGGAATGGATAACCTAAAAAAGGGAGGGCAATCATAAATCAACAATATTTATTCAATAATAATAAATAGTTAATACAGCTTATAAAAACTTCAACTGAACTGAACCCCATCACTACACTGCAACCAGCACTGCAAATAGATAATGTATGAAACGGTATGTATGACTATCACCCTTTTGGGCCTACCACACTGCATGCGAAGAGAGGGGAAATACCACGACTAGCCTACTCCCCGCAGTTCTCCCACTGCCTGGAAGAACAGAAACAAAATACAATGTAACGTGAATCAGTTGGTTCTGGTTTACAAAGAGTTAAAAAGTATTTTAAGTAATAACCACCACAATGCAACAGTCAGACTTGGATGTATCCCAATTAACAAAGGGGCAGCTGGACACAGCCTCAGTTTAAGTCCATTTAAAACAATCAGTAGTCACAATCAGGCTTCGGTGTTAAATACATCCAGCAGCAGTCTAGCTTCAATCTGAAAAAAGAAGGGGAAACATGGTAAAAATCAAATATTTCTGCAAGAATACCTCGGAGGGAGTAACCCTCCTACATTACCAGCCTACTTTAAGTTACCTTACTCCTCAGGGTCCTACTTCACTGCAACAATGGTGATCACTGGCTCTGCTGTGGCTCAATGGGGGAGAGGGAAAAGGCTGAATCTTTCCCTAAAAGGTTAGATTGACCATATTACTCGTAAGGTATGATATGAAATTAACCGACTTAATTTTTTTTGCAACATACCTTTTCAGTATGGGGTTACAGAGCTTCAATCTGGACGGCTCAGGACACAGCTGCACTACAAATCTATATACAGAGGAAGAGGTTAAACTCACTATCAGACAATAGCGCCATTTTTTCCTCCCAAAATCTCTCCCTTACCTGCACAAACAGTGTTGCCCTGCCACACATCTACCAGAAACTGTAATCACCCACACCTGGCCTTATGAAGGCAGGAAGCTCCACTCAACCCCACCTGCAAGGGGCGGTGCTCCCTGCCTAGGTGCTGGCCCTCACACATGGATGAAATCTGGCACTTTGAATGTAATATTTTTAGCATTTTTCAGCTCACGTGACAGAGAATCTGTACAAAACAGTGTTCATTTCACAGCTAGCAGAACAGGAAAAGACAAGACTTCAAGAAATCAGTAAACATTAACCAAATGCAGGAATAAGTCACATACTGCTCTTTTAACAAGTTGCCAGAGGGAGACTTCCTCATGGTAACACATTAATCTGCGATGTTGCGTTTACCGTTGGCATTTTGTGTAGTAAAGCTTTTGTTGACTTGTCTTATTGTTTTACTCATTTTAAATAATTACTTCTCATTCTTTGACGCTGCAATGATGCAGTCAACCCAAAAATGAATTTAGTTTCCTCCATCAGTAATAAAAGAAACAGTCAAACAAACACAATTTTTTTTGTCACTTAGGAGGACATCATTACATTACTACACATTACTTTAACTATACTTTAACTATAACCACTACATGCCTTCCCCAGCTCTTATCTTAACTATAACCAAATCTTAACTCTAACCTTACCTAACCGAAAACGTTCACTCTTGATCCTAAAGCTGAAGTAGGCGAGATTGGAGCAAATACGATTAAACAAAGTTATTTTTATAAAACGGTCGCTATATCGTGACAGTAGTACATGAAACAATCACTCATGAACTCCAACCAAACGGTCAAACTAGGCAGCGCTGATCAAATATGAATCAATATTATGTTACTGTAATACCTATTTCTCGCCTCAAATGTTTTCAGAATCATCTTGTAGTGCACGGTTTAGCTGTAAAATGAGAAAGTTTGTGACGGCGCCGCCATTGTGAAATCTGGTGAAGGAACGCCAAGTTCCGGTCACATGACCGGAGCACAGCCAATAGGAACGCTCTCTCAATGAAATGACCTGTGATTGGTCAAAGTCTGCCAGATTTTTTAAAGCCTGAAAACAGAGCCATGAGGAGGTGCAGCAGTCTAGTTATCTCTCAGAACACTTGAATTACAATATGCTGAAAGGTTATTATGGAATTTTTGCCCAATGATGCCAAAAATATACTGCCTACTGTCACTTTAATGGTTAACCTTGTGGGGTGGAACAGTACAATTAATAAAAGTTAAAGGAGCAACATGTAGGACTGACAGCTAGCGTTTAAAATGGGTAACAGCAGTCCAAAATCAAAACATTGGAGCTGTGGCCCGTCCGCTTCTCCGGTGTGACCGATATCGCACGTTTTCGCATTTTGCAGGTTACCTTCTAGACAGGACCGCGTTGGCCTCTGGCCAGCAGCAGTTGGAATCACTTCACAAGCTGTGTGTCTCAAAACATGCTGCCTTGATAAATGAGCGGCACACGGACCACAGAGAGATGTGCCGATGCTTTTCAGGTAGGGTAGAATCTAACGTTAACGTTATCTCTGTTGATCCAGTTCATTAGCTTGCTTCCATGGCTGCAGAAGGCTGCGTTTGTATGCCGATTTGTTACATATGTGGCAACAGGGTGTTGAAATGGGCAGTGGATGGGATCACACCGGCCAAAACAAAAACGGAATGGAAATTTGAAAGGAGAACATACTGGTTATAGTATTATTGTCAGAGAAGCCAGTATTTCAATTTAGCATTTTTCCTTTATCTCTGAAGACATGTCATGGTTATTTTATGATTTATTACAGTAAATATATTACATATTGGTCCTTTAAAGGGAAAATTTGGCAACTTAATTGAGGATGTCCAATAACTGTTGATGGTAAATGTAGTCGATTGAAGCAATAAATTCCTCAGTGTGTGCTATAAGACCAGCACAAGTTTCCCGTGTCTTGTTTCCCGGCTGCTGAGTGGAGTGATGCACGCCCAATGCATCCATCAGCTTTCTCGGTCAATATAGCACATACAGAGGAATTTAGTGCTTCAACTAACTACATTTTAAAGTTGTACGATACCATTAAACTTCTGTATCAGGTTTTGACAAGTACGCCAGTCTGTGCACCAATCTGATACCATAATTTATTTACCCCAAAAATCAACTTCAACCGAAAATCAATTCTTCTTTGCCGCTCCAAAACAGTAGCCTTCACTGTGCTGTCGCCCTGGATGTATCACGGCTGCCACCGGCAACTACTGTTTTAGAGCAGCGAAGACGAACCGAATGCAGGTAGTTTGTCACGTGACGATAGCAAAAAACAACAGTGCGCTGCTAGTGGAGAGTGTAATGGTAGTCAGAGAGAGGAAAATGTCAGCCATTTGGCAACATTTCACAGTGGAAAATCCAACAAGTAAAACGGTGATATGTACAGTATGTAAGGCTTCTGTTTGAGGGGTGGCAGTACCCTAGTAGGGTGTGTGAATATTGCACTCTGCAGGACAAATTAGCACACAGGCTGACCACTGAGAAAACAGCTAAGAGAATACAGATTTGTTATTTATTCCTAGCTTCATTTATTTATGTTCTTTGTAACTGACAAACTAGATAATAAAGAAAGTTATATTGCATCCATTCTCTGAATGTAGTTGTTCATGTTTTACAAAGGGTTTAACCTGAGCCAGGCTATACAACAAAGATAGTAGTAAACAGCTGTTTATTATTATTATTATTAATAATAATAATAATAATAATAATAATAATAATAATAATAATAATAATAATAATAATGATAATAATAACAATAACAATAACAACAACTATATATTTTTTTTTATCACGCTGGTATCGGATCGGTACTCGGTTTCAAATTCAGTAGTAGTCTAAAGGTCAGAGTTCATTTGATAAACAAGTTTGGGATGAAACCAACTAGATAATGTTCCCTTCCATGAAATTAATTAATTCTTTGTCTTCTAGTTCTAGAAAGACACCTCCAACATGTCCCTTCTCACCCACCTGTTGGCGTGTCTGTTCGGGATGGGCTCCTGGGTCTCCATCAACGGCCTTTGGGTGGAGCTGCCCCTCATTGTCCCCCAGATCCCAGAGGGTTGGTACCTGCCCTCGTACCTCTCCATCCTCATCCAGATGGCCAACGTCGGGCCTCTCTTCGTCACCCTGATGCATCGCTTCCGGCCCGGCGCCTTGAATGAAGTGGCCGTCATCTATGTGATCATCGGCCTGGGCACTGTGGCGAGCTTCCTGTTGGGTTTCTTCTGGAAGGAGACCGTCGTAGTGGCGGGCGTTCCTCGCAGTGTAGCCCTCCTCGTCTTAACGTTCTTCCTCGCTGCTGTCGACTGCACTTCCTCCGTCACCTTCCTCCCCTTCATGATGCGTCTCAAGACTCAGTACCTGACCACGTACTACATTGGGGAGGGTGTGAGCGGCCTGCTGCCGGCTTTAGTGGCTTTGATCCAGGGTGTCGGAGTGGTCCACTGCATAAACAGCACCCAGTCTCTGAACCACACCCTGAACTCCTCCGACAGCTCTGTGACCTCTGACCTCCAGGCCCAGTATCAGCCAGCCAACTTCTCCGCTGAGGTGTTTTTCTTCTTCCTCAGTGCCATGATGCTGGTGTGCCTGGTGGGGTTCCTGCTGCTGAACTACCACCCATCAGTGGCCAGGGAGCACCCCGGCGGTCGATACAAAAACGGGGTGAAAGAGGAATCTCAGAGAGACAGGAAGCCCATGATGGATCCTTACAGACCTGCCAACCAGAAGCGCAGAAGCAGCTTCGGTACCGGCTCTTACAGCTGGATGCAGGTGTTTTATATCTTTGTGATCCTGGCCTGGGCGAACGCTCTGACCAACGTGGTGCTTCCCTCGGTGCAGTCCTACTCATGCCTGCCGTACGGGAACAACGCCTATCACTTATCAGCCACCATGGCTGCTGTGGCAAACCCTCTCGCCTGCTTCATCGCCATGTTCTTCCCTATAAGGTCAGTTTGATACACTTTTTTAAACTCAATTAGTCAATTGTTCATTGTGCCACACCCCACCCCTCCTTCCTAGGCCTTCGGCCCCAGCGGAGGTAATAAACTAGCAGTGGGCAGCATGCAAGACCCTCTATCTTAGACCATCGCTTTGCATTAGGAACTAGAATTTCCCTCCAGGCGTTCCTGAGATATCGCGTTCACGAGAATGGGACGAATGTACGGAGCACAAGCCGAAAACATAATGCCTCCAGCTATGGCTGTTGCTGGCATGGAGGCATAAAAAAGTCCTCAAAATACCCTTTGACAAGAAAAAAAGGAAGAAATCTCAGAGAGAGCCAAGAAAATTAATATACAAATAAAGAAATTTCTTTTTTTAAATCTTCCTAAGTTGTAACATGTGGACAAACTGTGTTCAAGTTTCTAAATTCTTACTTTTCTAAAGTGTTTATTTCTTCTATGTTTAAGCGCAAAATGCATATAATTGACTTTATTTCTTAAGCAAGACTTTTTCCCCCTTGTTTATAAAAAAATAAGTCAAATCCCTTGTATGTGAATAAATGATTAAATTGTTGAGATGAGAATGTGCTCATCAAGATTAACTGAAAACTGTCAGAACAACTATTTTTATTACTGATTAGCCTGCCTTATTTTCTTGATTAATCCATGAACAGTTCTGTCCAGTTTCCGAGAGCCTGACATATGGGTCATTCCTGTTATGCAGCAACATTTCAGCCTCATGATCATTCATTTTTCTGTTGCATTATATAAGAATAGTGACATGTTTAACTGTCAGGAAAACACATTGGCCAATCTCAAGCACAATAGTAATCCTTATGGGTAGACTGGTTTATACTGGTCTATCGACCTAACAGGGGGGAAAAATTGAGCTAAATTAGCCATATCTCTGTGAGTGATCCAGGTTTAGCTAGCTAACCTTCTACACATAAAACAGAACTTTTATAACTATATCAAATATCTTTTTACATTTTTTTTAATCGGACCAACTTTCTTCATAAAGTAGCCGAACAGGGTGGAACTTTAAGAGTGTGACAAACAGATTAACATCATGAAATATGGAAAAAAAGACATGAGTGAAAGTTTATGCTCACCCTACTTCACTCCTTTGAGTTTTCTCCCAAAAAAAGTCACTTCCTGAAAAATGTCTCATGGAATTGCAGTCTTTTTTTTTTTGGGAGGGTGAGAAACTACAAACTAACAGGGTGGAAAATTACTTCAGGGACAAACAGTAAATGATGAAAATGGCAAAAAAAACTAACTATAGTTCTTCCTAATATATATATCTTATCATTTTATGGCTTATAGTTCTTGTAGAAGTTGATTACTTTGCACTGGGGACATGGTAAAATCGAGCACATGTACCAAAAAAAGCTCAGCAAAGTAAAAAAAAAAAGTATTTTAATGTGCACTTCTCTTTGTTTATGTTATAAAGAAGACCTTAATCTATAAATTAAGCCATTTGTTATAAATATTTGACACATTTTACACAAAATATGAGGAAGTAGCAAGTGTTGCTCAAGAAATAACTCAAAACAATCAATAGATTATCAAAATAGTTGCCAGTTGATGAATTAATCTACTAATTGTTTCAGCTTTACACGGCCACAAACACCATTTTAAGATCTTTACAGACACTGATTTTAAATTTTTGGAGGAAGGAGTCAGACAAAGACATCTTTAAGACTAGAATGTTGTCATTTTCAGTTTAGATCTCTGACAGTTCACAGTGCTAATGGAAGACATTTTAAAAGTAATGTGTCATTTCACTGCAGATCTCTGCTGTTGATGGGAGTACTCACAGTGCTAGGCAGTGGAGTTGGAGCTTATATAATGGGCATGGCAGTGCTGAGTCCATGTCCACTGCTGGTTCATGAAACTTCAGGTGGTGTCATCATTGTGAGTACACTTCATTTACTCAAATAACCTCCATTATCTTCCTAACTTGTGTTAATGTTACTGAAAGGCTACATATAGGCATCCAAAATAGAAATATTTAGGTTTCAAACTCCCCTCCTTTTGTCCCTCCCCAGGTGCTGGCCTGGATCCTGTTTGTCCTCACTCTGTCCTATGTGAAGGTGATCATCGGGGTGATCCTGCGCGACGAGGGCCACGGCGCCCTGGTGTGGTGTGGAGCTGTAGTGCAGCTGGGCTCTCTGCTGGGAGCTGTTACCATGTTTCCAGTGGTCAGTGTGTACAGCTACTTTTCATCAGGAGACCCATGCAACACCAAATGTCCCTGAATAAAGAAGTCATGCAGAAGAGACTGGAGGCTCAGTAAAGACTCCAGAGGTTTCACATCCTTGTTTGAACCAAGATATTAAATGGAGGAAGTCTATTATTATTATTTTTTTAATCACAATTTATTCACTTTGAAACATCTAAATCTTAACCTGTCATTTGATAGCTTCCACTTGTTACAAGAAAAGCAAGCAAGCCACAAAGACAGAGGTGCATAAAGTTATAGGCTAATGTAGCTAGCCGTAGCTACTGACCATGCTACCTCACTTGAAATGAAAACTTTGCACGTAGTGAAAATACTCCACTTCAAGTAAAATTCCTGCATTCAAACCTTCTTTAAGTAAAAGTATTATCAACCAAATGTACTTAAAGGTGCTATATGGAATTCAGAGCATTTCTATTTCCTCTGCACGGCTCTCAACATGACGACGGCTGAGCCGTTGGCTCGCAGCTCATGGTGCTAATGGTGCTAACAGTGCAAACAACAGAAACAATGCTGACAGGGCTAACAGCTAACTAATGAAACTTGACATGAAAACTTTGCACATGTTAAAATACACCACTACAAGTAAAAGTCCTGCACTCAAAACTGTCTGTAAGTAAAGTATTATTAACAAAATGTAATTAAATGTGCTAAATTACAAATTCAGAGCATTTCTTTTGTCTCAGCGCGGCTCTCGACATGACGGCGGCTGAGCCGGCGGCTCGCAGCTAACGGTACTAAAAGTGCAAACAGTGCAAACAATGGCAACACTGCTGACAGAGCTATCAGTGTTTACCCCAGGGGGTACCGGAGGGTGGGCGCTAAGCTTCTACTACAACACTGTCGGTCAGAGCGGCGTTATCAGCTGTAACCGCCATATGAGAGCAGTGCAGAGCAGCAGCCGTGAGCTAGCCAATTGGGCAGCTAACATGCACTAAAAGCACTTGCAGCTGGCCTAGCTATGTCAACAAAGCACAGAGAAGCTCTGATTACTACACACACAGAGGGAGAGAGACTTCATGCTCTGCTCAGGTAGACATTACCCCTCTATATCTTTACATAGCAAGTAGTTGTTTGCTGCTATATTAATGCTCTGAATCCCATTTAGAGAACTTTTAAAGTACCCTATCAAAAGTAAAAGTACTCATTGTGCAGTAAAATGTTCCCTGTCAGTGTTTTACTATTATGTTTAATACTGCTGCATTAATGTGTTAGTTGCATTTACTGCTGTAGGTGTTTAAGGTTGTGCTCATTTTAACTCCATTACGTAATCTCTAAAAAGTCAGAAAGCAGCCTGTTTTCAGCATTGTGAAGATGCATTTTCCAGCTGATCATAGAGGCCTTTTAAAAAGTTTTTTTTTTAGCTTAAAGGGACTGTTTGTAAGAATCAGAAATTGGTTGTAACAGCGACACTTGTGGTGTGTGGTCAACGACAGTCAGTGTCCTGTTGCTCGCGCTCGCCCGTGTGCACGCGCTACCTGAATGTGAGCGAGCATCCATAAAACAGCAAGGCGACACACGTCAGCTAAAACCACAATATCACTCTATATTTCACCTGCTTGGTAGTAATGTTAGCTGACCAGACGAAGGTCTCTCCATGAATCAATACTGATCCTAGTGCTTTTCCTGCCTCAGCCTCCCGACCGCGGTCGGAGGGAACAGGGGACACACCGGAGTTTTGGTCGGAGACGATAACGTAACTCGCTGCGGAGCCCCATCACTTCACAAGAAGCGGGAACCTCTGTTGGTCTGGAGGAGCTGCAGCATTTATTTCTGCACAAACGTCCACTTCACTAGATATTCTCAGAGCTAAACTAACTTTTCTGCAGTGTATAGTGTGCGCGCATGCAGAGAAGTTGAGCGAGCTGAGCGAGAACGAGCGCTGTGTGTGAGAAGGCAAACAGGAAGGCAGAGTTCAGCAGAGACTCCGGCTGTGTTGACCAAGACTACAGTCTCCCCCGCGTCCTCAGACCGCGGCCAACGCTGTTTTGCAAGACGGGCTTCACTAGATATAACTGCGGTTTTGGTGCTTCCGTGTAGTTTGTGTTGGAGTCTGAGTCTGAACAGCGTAGCCACACGCGAGCGCGCATGGGAGACCGACCCGCAATGATTTATACATGTAAGAAGTTACAAACAGTCCCTTTAAGAATGAGGAGAATTTATTTTAAAGCATCCTTCAGTTTATCAGAAACATTCAAAGCAGGGTGAGCATTCACAAATTCACCAATAAATTAATATTATTCAATTTAAAAAATGCAAGAACAAAATGTGTGTTTTTAAGAGTAAAGTTAATATAAAAATATGGAGGATTTTTGAGTTTCATTCATTTGTAAGTGCTTGCCTTTCTTATTTGTCGAGTCTTTGGTCCAACCTGTTTATTTAGCCTGAAGTGTGCCTTTCTGTTTATATGTGACTGGTCCAACAGTTCAGTGTGTTAAGAGTAACACTATCTGTTACACTACATCTGACTAGTACAGTTTGTAAAAAAACACATTAACATAAATTGTACTGAAACGAATGATTTGTAATAATAATAATTCTGCAATCACATTATTTGTTTTGTTTATTTACGTGTGCTTTAATCATATTGTTTATTGTATGATATGACATAACACTATAAAGATATAATCCCAACATTACTAAGAACATAATGCACTTGTTTTCTTTATATGCCGACCTGACTGGACACAATCAGGCAAAGATAGATTCACTCAAACAGTATGCTAAATAAAACCCGGATTCTGATTACGGTATTTGAAATAATATGCAATTTGTTAGATTAGAATATCATCTATGAACTATTTTAGATATGAAAATTAAAGTATTATTGGTTGAACTATGAAGTCTTTTGTAAAAAAAAAAAAGAGAAAAGAAGATTTTACATCATGTAATGTAAGCCTGCAGCTCAACCTGAAACCATCAAATGATATTCCTTTTCTGATTTTAAAATGTATAATCTTCTAAATATACACAACACACAAATAAAACATTATTTCCATGACTGCAGACATACAGCGCAGGGCAAGAGAAATATCTCTCAACACACACCTGAAGTCCTCTTGATTTACATAATATTTTCATATAATCATATCATCATCATTTCCATACTCTTTCCATTTTGGCATTAGAGGTTGAAACCTGCAAAAGTGATGAATCATTCAGTCATTAACTTGCTGTGGCTCCTTATATTAAGATGTAACACAACCGATAAGATCATTTCTTTTTAAGTTCTGGGTGTTAATTATTTTTATTATGCTTTTATTGGAAAGCACTTTGTAACCTTGTTTTGAAAGGTGCTATATAAATAAAATTATTATTATTATTATTATTTCTCCATAAGAGAATTATTGTTATGGCTAAATCTCATCTCATCCTGCATTTCTTCAGACATCTAAAGCTTGCATGCAGTTCAAGAGATGGAAATGTTGTGAAGCATTGTCAGAGTTGTTATTTACGGAAGACTAATAGCGCCAGGTATAATGGAGAAAAAAGGAGGAGTATTTTTTTTTATTTTGCATTTCGAGAATAAAATCAAAAATGTTGAGAATAACTAACTAACTAACTAACTAACTAACTAACTAACTAACTAACTAACTAACTATCTAACTTTCAGTATTAGTGCCAGGCATAAGAAAAAATAAATCAATGGAACAATTTTTTTTTTCATTTCGAGAATAAAGTCAAAATGTCGAGAATAAAATCACAATGTTGAGAATAAGGTCTGACTTTCCGTATTAGTGCAAGGCATAAGAAAAAATACATCAGAGGAAGTAGTTTTTTTTTCATTTTGAGAATAAAGTCGAAATATCGAGAATAAGGTCAGACTTTCAGTATTAGTGCCAGGCATAAGAAAAAATAAATCAGAGGAAGAACTTTCTTTTTTTCATTTTGAGAATAAAATCAAAATGTTGAGAATAACTAACTAACTAACTAACTAACTAACTAACTAACTAACTAACTAACTATCTTTCAGTATTAGTGCCAGGCATAAGAAAAAATAAATAAGAGGAAGAAGTTTTTTTTTTTATTCATTTCAAGAATAAAGTCAAAATGTCAAGAATAAAATCAAAATGTTGAGAATATGGTCTAACTTTCCATATTAGTGCAAGGCATAAGAAAAAATAAATCAGAGGAAGAAGTTTTTTTTTTCATTTTGAGAATAAGGTCAAAATGTTGAGAATAAGGTCAAACTTTCAGTATTAGTGCCAGGCATAAGAAAAAATAAATTGGGAAGAATTTCTTTTTTTTTCATTTCGAGAATAAAGTCAAAATGTTAAGAATAAGGTCTAACTTTCCGTATTAGTGACAGGCATACGAAAAAATAAATCAGAGGAAGAAGTTTTTTTTTTATTTTGAGAATAAATTCGTAATTTCGAGAATACACGTTGAACTTTTGAGAACAAATCAAACTATAGCATTAGCGCATATGCTAAAATTTCGACATTATTCTCGACATTTCGACATACTCGCAATGCAAATAATAAAAAAAAATGTCCTCCTCGCATATTTTTCCCTTTTGCCTGGCCCTAATGCTCCTCCGTAGCTAAAAAGAAAAATCACCTGACTTTCTTTCCTCACTTTAGGCAGGTAAACAGCTTCCCGTGGGCGGAGATGTAAAACAGTGGATGCACAATGCTCGCAGCAGACAGCAAGAATATACATGCAGGTGTGATTACATTATCATAACTAATGTCCTTCGTAAATCCATACCTCTGCAGTATAGTAACTGGAATGTAACAAAACAAGGTGACGGTTGAAGTGATACGGACAGTTTTAAGGGCTCTCCTCTTGACAGGATGCAGCTCGTCTCTCCCTGGGCTCGACTTCCTCAGCGTCCTCGCCATACTGGAGCTGCACCACACCATCATTGCTACCATGACAACCATCACAGAAAGTGGGACACTGTTCAACACCAGCCGTGTGAGAGTGGAGGGAGTATCTGGAGCCAAAACGCTCGCCAAAGCAGAGGGCACAGAAAAGAGCCACACTGTCCCAGCACAAACCTCCCTGCATCTGTATTTCTTCAGCAGAGGATAAGACGTGGGGTGGTTCACAGCGACGTATCTCTCCAGGCAGATAAAAGACAAACTCATCGGCCCTCCGATTTGCACATACACAAACACAAACTCGAGGATTGGTTGGTGGCCGCATGGCAGCAAAGCCAGGACAATGAAATGAAAGATGGAGAGCAAGTACTGCAGGTTGTGGAAGAGAGCTAAATTACAATTCAGGATATCTATAGTTTTCTTGGACGTGAAGGTGATCCACAGCAGTTTGGCGACCACCGGCTGTCCCATGAGAAGAGTAATGATGTCGCTCACTGAGAGACCCACGACATAGTTCGGTGCAGACTCACACATCTGTTTGCTGGAGTTGTGTGTGACATTGCTGGATAACTTCTCCATCTTATCAGACTGGTGTTCAGAGCTGAAAGAAACAAACCGAGAGAGACTGATGGACGATTAAAAGTGTATACCTTCTTAGTTTTACATTTTAATACAAAGGCAAAGGAACATAAATACAGAGACATACTGTGCCGTAAAAAGCATAAACATTTTCTGATTCCTTCAGGCCTAAAAGTTTTTGACTATAATTTTTTTCAGAAAACTGCTTAATCAGTACAGTGTTTTCAATACAATTTGACTTATTCTATAAAATACACCAATGCAATATTAATTCAACCTGTTTCCAATTACAAATTCTGTTATTAACACTCTGCCCGGCCAGGTCGCTATTCTGTCTTTCAGAGGTATAGAGATAGAGATAGATACTGGTATCATATGAAACTACAAAACCTAAGGAATCCATTGGTACCAACCATGTCATACTAGCGTGTTGGGAAGGAGGCCAAATAACGCTACGAAGTTAGGCTAAATTTTGGCGAGGAAAAACTGTCATGGCGATTGTCAAAGGGGTCCCTTGACCTCTGACCTCAATATATGTGAACGAAAATGGGTTCTATGGGTACCCATGAGTCTCCCCTTTACAGACATGTTCACTTTATGATAATCACAAGCAGTTTGGGGCAAAAAACATGAAGTTTTTTGAATGCAGTATAAATGTGTTATTTTCGCATATTCTAAAATGATGCGTTTGAATATTTCTGCATACTGGGGTCCCTAAACAGTCTTTAATTACATAAATTGGATATCACTGTAAAGCTGAGACTCTTGTGGATCCAATGAGCCCAACTGTATTCATGTGTGATGATGTTAGTCCGCATAGTAGCCATTTCATATAGTGAGACCATTTTTTTTTTTTAATTTGACCTCACTGTATAAAATGACCTGTGGTGACCTCTAGGATAATCACAGCCTCATGAAACGTTACAGCCACAAACTAGAGACCTAGAGCATTCAGAGGATGGATGGCTTTCTTAGGTAGATTGACAATAAGGGGGTTTCTGAGCAGCTTACACAACAGAAGCGCTCGCCATCTAATCGCCGAAAATGCAATTCTTGCAGAAATCTCCAAATGTCAAAAGTTTTTAATACCAAATCACAGCATGGCTTTTTCTATGGTGTTCCTCAAGGTCTTGGTGTCTTAATGTGGTATTTTGGAGGGATAATTGATCATTTTTATCAATTCTCCTTAAAAAAATTGTTAAATTTAGCACCAAATCTGTGTAACAAATGGTATCAACCCAAAAATTGCTGCAACAACTTATGAGACACAATAGAGCATGGGAATGACCATCATATACTTCTATCATTATGTTCTAAATCCTGATACACTTTATTTTAATTAATTAATCAATTATTTCTTTATTTATGATTTATGACTAGAACAACTTGACACACAGTGCTCAAATTAATCTTCCGGTTCCCTGCTTTCAGATGATGTACACCACTTCTATGTGACATCTACTGCTGACCTGCTATCTCCCCCTAAAGACCCCCTGTACCCCCCAAAAAAAGACAAAAATAGGTCTATGAAAAAGAGGGGTGGAGTGGAAAAGGTTAATAACAGTCAAAGCAACTTAATAATATACATTTTTGCAGTGTAACCTTTTTTTTTTAGTTAAAATTTTAAATTAAGTTAAATTTATTATGTAAGGACGTAATAGCAGATATAAACATTGAAGGTAAGATTCCATATTAACCGTCTTCATAACTACTGTCTTGTTTTAAATCAAGATACCTTGAGCGGTCAGTTATAAATATAATCATATAATTATATATAATTTAACATTCAACACTCATGAGATCAGAGCTTACCATGTGTATTCAGCTGCTGTTCGGATGTCAAAGAATCACCTGCGGAATAATCGACTGACTAAAAATGACACCTGATTTTCCTAATAGACGTAAGACAGGTGCACGGCAGCCAAGCAAAACCAACAAACTGTGAATCCATCACGTCCAATTTCCATAACAGCAGAGTTTCAGTGTCAGTGGAGGTTGGGCTGTGACACAATCAGGTATAAAAAGAAAAACAATAATCTATGAAGTGTTTGTCAGCACTGAGAGTCAATGTGTAAAACTCCAGCAGGAATCCTACAGACCACAGGGTGTCAGTGTTCACCGCAACACAGCATCCACCCACTGCACCGGAGAGGCCCTGAAGAGTAATATTACATAATAAAAAAAAAAGTAGAAAACAGAAACAGAAAACTGAAACAGTAGATGTTTCTGATGTTGGATTATTTCAAACTGGAGTCATCGATCATGAAGATGTATATGTTCTTCACTGATAGATCTCTATGATATTGTCTGACCTCTGTGGATGCAGGGAAGAGTAAGAGGCTGTGTTTGGTAGTGGTGTAAGAAAATATTGATACACTTGAGTATATTGTGATTTGTGATATTGTATCAATTCTCAAAAATACTATTGTTTTTTTTATTAATAGTTTAGATGCAGAGATTGGTGACAGACAGTGGCGCAGATTGCACAAAAAGTAGTGCTATGATGTTGGATGTTACAGGGACTGTGATGAATGCAAATGCAGATCCCACTGTTCTGATATGCATAAAAGATTTTATGCATATGGCGGTGTGTTCTTTATAATATGATAGTTTTCCTTAAATTAGATTTAAAAAATCTCAATATATCGCCTTGTTTACAGTATCGCAATATATTGAATCGTAACCCCTGTATCATGATACGTATCGTATCGCCAGATTCTTGCTAATACACAGCCCTAGTGTTATGATGGTTGTGGGTTTAATGGATGTGAGGTTGATTTCTGCTTTAAATGTGCTAAAGTTAGAGCATTGCTATTGCCTCCGCACGGCTCTCAACATGGCGATGGCTGAGCCGGCGGCTCACAGCTAACGGTGCTAGCAGCGCTAACAGTGCAAACAACGGCAACAGAGCTGACAGAGATAACAGTGTTAACTGGGTGGGAAACGGAGGGTGGGTGCTATGCTCACATGCACTAACATGCACTAAAAAGCATGCGCTATATAAATTCATCATATAGAGAACCTTTAAAGTTACAGTAGATGCACTTACCTGCATGAAAAAAGTAATAATTTATTCGTTCTTTATCTGTAACCGCTTATCCTATTCAGGGTTACGGAGGTGCTGGAGCCGATCCCAGCTGACATTGGGTGAAGGCGGGGTACACCATGGAGAGGTCGCCAGACTATCACAGGGCTGACACATAGAGACAGACAACCATTCATGCTCACATTCACACCTATGGGCAATTTAAAGTCAACAATTAACCTGCATGTCTTTGGACTGTGGGAGGAAACAGGAGAACCTGGATAAAACCCACGCTAACACGGGGAGAACATGCAAACTCCACACAGAAGGGCCCCAAGCCGGGGTTGATCCTGCGACCCTCTTGCTGTGAGGAGACAGTGCTAACCACTGCACCACCGCCCCAAAAAAAAAAAAAAAAGTTATTTTTTTTATAGGGGTGATATTAAATATTGAAGTATTGGTTCTCTTTTTGCTGTTGTGGCTGCTTTATGTACGTTTTAAACAAATAAAATGCAAGTACTTTAATTTCTATGCTACATGTACATTTTTTTATAATTGTTTTGAACTGTATTAGAGATTCTTGCCTCTACAGACTGTATGCGCTTATTTCTCATGTCCTTTTTGTACGATATTCACTCTGCAACCAGCTTTGAATTCTGATGGGTGGACTTAAGAATCAAGTTCTCTTGTATGTAAGATCCAAAGCTCTATTTTACATGTTTTAGAGTGTGAATGACAACAGTATTCATTGCGGTTGTAGTCAAATTAAACTGCAGAAAGCATGCTATAGCCGTGGCTCCCAACTTGGGGTCCAGGCCCCCCTTAGGGGGCGCCAAAGATCACACGGGGTTACGCCAGGATTTCTCTGCTCTGAGGTTTTCAAAATTAGATTTCTTATTAGATTTTATATCTAAAACCATGATAACACACTTACTGGATAATTTATACAAAAGTCTGTATATGAAATTATTTTAAAAAAAAAATATTTTTTACAACTTAGTAGCAAAATCTAACGAAACAACGTTTAGCCTTTCAAAAACAACATTTTCACTGCGGTCAAAAACCTATTTGCTCTCTTGCTTGACGCACATGTATTAACTGAACGGTCGAGCAGCAATTCAACACACCCATAAATTACATTTATTTAACCACAATAACAAAAAGTATATTTTGGCTTGATGAAACTGAGGAGATCTATTCATTAAAGATAGTTGATTTTATAAAAAAAGACTAACTCATTTAATACACTAAATCACTTTATTCAAACCGAAGATTTAGTTCGAGGAATTGTAATTTTTTTTTATGGTGATGACGTTGGGGGGGGGGGGGGGGCTAAGCTTTTCTTCCATTTATTTCTCTACGATAAGAAAATCAATGAGCCGACTTGTGAATCTTGCTTTGTAGTGATATGCAACATGAAAACCATCGGTATGGTCCTTTAACATAAAATCCTGCCCAGTGCAACTGTAACTATGTCTGGAGATGATTATTCCACAAGAACAAATGGATGTTGAGGCACAGGAACTTAAACAGATAAGTTATAGCGTGTTGTCCATATTAATCTAATCTAAAGGCATTGTCCTCCCTGCTGTAATGCGATGACACACAGAGTATATATTGATCTATCTACAGTAAGAAACCGATCATTCAGATGAAAGAGATGACGGCTTATTTATTGACAAATACACAAAATAGATCACAAAGCAGAATTATGAATTGTAGACTAACAATAACCTCCTCGGTAAACATTCCAGTATGGCTTCAGTTACAAGAATTAAGACTCATAAATACATATAAAACATGGGAACGACGTGTGTAAACCCATTCAGTTTTACTATAAGAGCGCAAACAAATGAGTAAATAAACCACAGTATGTGGGTAACCATGTAAAAGAGGCTGTATGATGAACATGACTAAACAGAGAACATGCTAAGAGAATAAATATGAAAATACAAAAACAAGCATTAAAGAATCTATATTTGTATTGCTGTTCACCGTTGTTAAGTTTTCATTGGATTAGAGACCTTCCCTGTTACATTCTTTGAGAGACTAACGGTACGTTGCATAGCTTCCAGGGAAAGTCAAGCTTAGTCAAAACTTCTTTGATAAAAGTCAAACCAGTATTGCTGTAGCCAACCGTTTACTCCAAAGTTCACGGTTATTTTCAAGTCAGTATGCACAAATTACACAAAATGTCTCATTATTCTGTGAGTACACACCCTGAGATGCAAGTGAGAAAGACGAAATCTGGAGATCCATTTTCTAAGTCTGATAAATAGTTTTCTCTCCTGTGTTTAAGACTTAGGAACAGGTGAATTATTTTTCTTTCTTTTTATTAACAGGATCAATTTTCAGCGTTTGTTGTTGTGATACTGATTTTGGCCACAAGAGGTAGAAATGCACCATTACCCCATGCTCTAAATTGGACTAAAATTCATGTTTTCTTCCAGGTGAGTTTTAATTTACATAACTTGCTAACACACAATATATGTGAATATATTTACCTCGTGTTTAGAGTAGGGCTGTCAAACGATTAAAATATTCAATTGCGATTGATTGCATGATTGTCCATAGTTAATCGCGATTAATTGCAAATTAATGTCACATTTTTTATTTGTTCAAAATGTACCTTAAAGGGAAATTTGTCAAGTATTTAATACTCTTATCAACATGGGAGTGGGCAAATATGCTGCTTTATGCAAATGTATGTATATATTTATTATCGAAAATCAATTAACAACACAAAACAATGACAGATATTGTCCAGAAACCTTCACAGGTACTGCATTTTGCATAGAAAATATGATCAAATCATAACATGGCAAACTCAAGCCCAACAGGTAACAACAGCTGCCAGTCACATATCTTGAGGTCAGAGGTCAAGGGACCTCTTTGAAAGTGGCCATGCTAGTTTTTCCTCGCCAAAATTTAGCGTAAATTTGGAGAGTTATTTAGTCTCCTTTGCGACAAGCTAGTATGACATGGTTGGCACCAATGGATTCCTTAGGTTTTCTAGTTTCATATGATATCAGTATCTTCACTTTAGCTGAGCTAAAACTGAGCCCGCTACATCTTAAATATAATATACAATTTGCATTAAAGAAATTAGTGGCGTTAAAACGCATTTGCGTTTAATGCGTTATTATTGCGTTAACTTTGACAGCCCTAGTTTAGAGTTCATGGAGAAATTAAAACTCAACTGGAAGAAAACTTGAATGCTTTTAGTTCTATTTAGAACATTGGGTTGTGGTGCACTTCAGCCTCTTGTGGCCAAAATGAGTATTACAACAACAGAAAAAATATTTTCTAACTTGCCTCTCAGGGCTTCTGTAGCATTTGTACTGTATGAGTGCATAAAGACATAAGAACTCTATATGAGGTTTGGGTAACTTATCATCTGAAAAGTTTTGCCATTGTTATTCTGACTTCAAGTGACAGTAACTTGTTGCCTCAATGGAATAAACTACAAGTAATACTACAGGTTTAGTGGTTAAGTGCTTATTGTTGGTTGTGAATACAGAAAATGTATTTGATTTTAATAATCTTAACCTAACTGGTCCAAACAAATATGATTTAAAGTGAGACTACAACTTTTGAAAGAAGAAATAACATATTCTTCTTTTTACATATGAAAAGTTGAGCTCATGAGAAATAAAACAGACCTTTAATCAATTCAATTCACTCAGGGCTTTTGTTGCTACAGCCTCACTTGGTCTGGTATTACCAGTAGCTTTTGGTGACTGATGACTATTTGTGCTACCGTTACACTTTTAGCATTTAACATTATCCCATAATTACCATTTGTTGCCACTATTCAGCAAAAGTAACATTATCTCGCTTTATAAAATCTTTTGAAGTAGAACACGTGAAGCCAAACGGTCACGTTTTCCTATTTCCAGTTAAAAAAGGCACTTCTCTTTTAAATTGTCTCTCTGTAAAGCCAGATATGCAAACTGAAGCGCTACAGATACTGTATATACAAATTACATAACTCATAGGCACTGAATCATTTACAAATTGCAGCAAAAAAGACATATAAAAACATTTTTGGTCCTCTAAAAGCATACTTTGTTGTGGAGGCTGTGGGTGGCAGGTTTGTTTGCTACATACTCAATTTACACGTCTTAAAAAAAGTCAGTCATGTGATTTATTCCTCTGATAATTTCTGTTTAAAGGCATTATATATGAAAAACAAGGCACACGTTGGACCCTGGTCATCTGGACAATACATTTACATTTGTTCTCTTTGCATTTCCTTTTGCTGCTTCCTGCACGCTGTAGTCCAAGCATGAAAAGCACAATGTCAATTTTTTTCTTTGGTGTTTCCCTTTGTTTTTGTTTCTCGTGTCAGTTTTGTTGGGAAACTACGCATGGCTCTGGACGGAGATGCTCGACAGGTCGTTCCTGATGATCTCATTGACTGCAAAGGAAAAGAAAGAAAAGGAAGGTCAGTATTTATGAACTCCACATGGAGTAAAGTCACAATGCTGAGTGCTTGCATGTACAGTATAATGTTGCATGTTATATCATTAAAGCCCCTGAAAACCTATTTTCCCAATTAGCATCTTGCTAGAGATAGGATCTGATATGAACATATTTTTTTCCGAACTTAAACTTGATTGTTGCTTATTTGGTCATGAATATCTAATGTTTATTAAACATGTAAAACTAATATGCATGGGCTTTAAAAATACCTTAAACTTGCATTAATGTGCTTTTTGGCAGTGCAACAAGCTATAAACACAACATTGACATTTAACCCTATAAAGTGGATTTGGATAAAATGTTAGCGTGCTAATTTACACATGTAGCAGACCGGTGAGCAACATTAGCATTTGTTTGAAGTTGTGTTTCTGACCCGATAAATGTAAGTCCAATATTCACTCTCCTTTTAGCTCTGATGGAAATATCTGGCTCTTCAGTTGCTAAATATTCCAATTTGATAACTAGCTAGTACCTGACTTTGTCGGTTAGCCGTTTGGTGCTGAGCAGGTAGTTATGGAGGACGGAACCTGCCAAAAATAAATGAATGAATGAATGAATGAATGAATGAATGAATGAATGAATGAATGAATAAATGAATAAATAAATAAATAAATAAATAAATAAATATGTCATTAAATGTAGCAAAAATAATATTAAAAATAAATGTATACATTAATTAATTGATCAAATGTGACATGAATTGATAGTTCTGTTTTAATTTGCTTCTTTATTTATTTATCTTTGTATTAATTCACTTATTTATTTACTGTTCTGTTTAATTTTCCCTTTTATTTATTTGTGGATACATTTTTAATTCTTTTTTTAATTAATCACTTTATTTTTGCATTTATTTTTTTATTATATATTTTTTATATTTTATATTTATTTTTAAATGTATGTATTTATTAATGTATCTATACATTTATTTATATATTTCTGCATGATTTTCCCTTTGCATTTCACCCCTTATTTATTTCCTCAAATTTCAAATTTATTTCTGTATTCTTTTCTTTATACAGTACATTTCTTTACACATATCTTATTTAATTTAACGTTGGTTAATTACGGTAGTTACATTGTTACGGTTGGTATGTTATTATTTTAACACAAACCATGATGTTTTTTCTAACCTTAACCAACTAGTTTTGTTGCCTAAACCTAACCAGTCGTTTCACAACATTAACCACGTGTCATTATGCGTTTCTGCAAGCGTGATACGAAGCTGATATAAAATGTATTTATGAAACTTTTTTTGGGGTTGGGAAACATAGACAGTCAACATATCCTGTGGTTTGCAGAAACGTACAATGGCAAAAAAAATTCTGGCGAATGGGTTGCTGTCCATTGTTCATATATAATAAAAAAATATATATATTTTAGTGCAGCTTTAAAGTTCCATTTTCATCCCCTGTGAATATAATTCTCTGAGCTCTATAGGACCTATTATTTCCTCTGAGCCAACCTAATAGAATCACTTTATATCCGAGATCCCCAGACCTTTCTTTATCAGGAGAGATGATGCAACCTCCTGCTGTCTCTAAAGGATCCAGGTGCACTTGTTTATCTGTTTTTATCAGCTGTGTTCTTTGGCTGGCGGGGGGGGGGCGGGCGGGTGCAGAGTAACTGAGCAGGCTGACTGAAGCTAAACCAGGATAAATATATAGATATCAATGTAGTGATAACAGAGAAAAAGACAAATCACTAATTTTTTCCCCTCACTAAAGAGGATTGAGCGGGTTCGTTTTTCATTAGCTTTTACCGTTCTTATCTGTGAACTCATTTATTACTTTGAAGAGATGGTCTCCACAGTTCCTCCCTCTCTAATCAGCTTCTCACTTTTCTAATCAGCCTCCGGGGTTCAGGATCAGGCCCCTTTGCTCGGCTCTCACAGGGATGAGAAATGTGAGAGGGGAAGGGGAACACCCCTGGCTGGATCCGGCCCCCGAGAAACCCAGCCAGCGGGCCGAGGCAGGAATTCCCTCTGACTGACTGGACGCTGGAAAAGCAGCCTCGGAAACCTGAGATTCCCCTCCACACAATGGAATTACTAAACGTTTATTTTCATCACAGGCAGCAGAGCAGCCTCTGTGACCCAGCAGTGGCACAGCCGCTTCCTACCAGAAATACCACTCGTTTCCTATCACGAAAACGATGATGTGCCTCAAAAGAAGTGGAGGAGGCTGCCATGGTAAAAAAAACAACAACAAAAAAGAAAAAGTCAGGAGGAACTCAAAATAACAAAGTGAAAGTGTGGGTGCAAACCAACAAATCACCCAGACAGCACAGAGCGACAAGTTACACTCGTCTAGACATGAAGTTAATGTGTTTGGCTCGCTGATTGACTGCTATTAATACAGCAACAGGAAGACATCTTGAGAGGTTTGATAACTGTGTGCAGCAGCAATCTCACATGAGTGTGTGACAGAAACACATGGACATATTGAACCTATTATGTGACTACGAAGACGGAGCGAGATTCACAGCAGTATGTCTTAGTGAAGAGCTTGGCAGCGTGGAAGATACTCGTCAAGACGGCAGTGACATTTATATTCAGGTGCTCTAAATCACTTCCCCTTGATTTAGCAGAGGGACAAAAAAACAACAACTCATCATCCATGTTCAAAAGTATATTCTTAAAAGGGAAGTACACCAATTTTACACAATGTATAATGTCTTCTGTGGTTCTGGATAGAGTTGACTGAGCAAATAGCCCTGATTATGTAGTGTTGGGCTTAGAGACTACAACTTTAAAACAGAAAGCGTTAGGGCTGGGCAATATATCAATATTATATCATTATCGTGATATGAGACTAGATATGGTCTTAGATTTTGGATATCGTAATATGGCATAAGTGTTGTCTTTTCCTGGTTTTAAAGGCTGCATTACAATAAAATGATGTAACTTTGATGTAACACTTTCTGAACTTACCAGACTGTTCTAGCTGTCCTATTATTTGTTATTTACACTTAGACATTATATCCACATTACTGATGATTATTTATCAAAAAATCTCATTGTGTAAATATTTTGTGAATACACAATCCTACAATATCGTCCCAATATGATATCGAGGTATTCGGTCAAAAATAGCATATTTGATTTTCTCCATACCGCCAAGCCCTAGAAAGCGTTACAAACTGCAGGGTAAGGGGTTTGAAATACGGAGACAGCCTGAGAAGATCAAACAAAATTATGCTATGTTGCATTATGGGAAATGTAGTTTTTTTTTGGAGATGGACACATACTAGGGACTAAAAGTCCACATATTTTGGCCTCTGCAGCTCTGATTTAGGTCATTCCTTTTAAAATCTGTCTCTTGTGAGGCCCCAAACTTTATGGAGGAGCAACACTAAATCACTGGAGAACCTCTTTAAAGGACCAACCCAGTGGTTTTGCATGTTTTATCCCACCTATTTACCACCTAGATATTATGCATCATGTATCAAGTCAACACATTCTCACTCCCAACTCATCAGATACTAACGTTTGGTCAGTGGCCCTACGCTTCGAACTATGACGCTCTAGGTACCCCTCTAACGCCAGTTTTGGACGTGTCAGGGACGGCGTGTCAATATACGCTTGTTACATGCATAGTTTTTTTTTTAAAATAAACTTCCGTTTTCACAGGAAGTTAGGTTTAGGCAACACAACCACTTAGTTAGGGTTAGGAAACGATCGTCGTTGACGTTAACTTGACTAATGGACTCATGGGCCTTTCGCACAGAGCGTGGTTTGAGATGCGCTCACCGCTGGGTTCATCGAACATCCCAGTGTGCTTGGCGAGCGGGGCGCTGCGCCTTCGCTTTGCTCAACGCAGCGTGGTACCATTGTTTCCAATGGCTTGCTCTGCAAGCCATTGGAAACAATGGGTTTCAGAGCACAGTAGTGCCGTTGTCGCGTTCTTTGTGAAAAGTCCTTCACATGACTAGCGAGTAACTAATGACTCACATGACTCACATGACTAACGATACTAACGAATAACATGACAAAAGAAGTAGACGTTTACTTTTAGTTTCACACAAGCAATTCCTGTGCTTGTTTGACCTATCCACCACCCCTCCCTCCTGCCCAACGTGGACCATCTCGCTATCTATACTACGTCAGTTGCTCTGACCTTCTAATAATGTCACGGGTGGATTTACATCGCCGATTCAACATGCTGGATCGGCCGAAAAACCTCGAACATGGGCAGACTAGAGGCGACGCTGCGGGACACACCGAAAAAACTAGGGTGAAAGTCGCTCACCGACGGCCCCAACCTGTCCGACGGCCGACTGTTGGTTTGGTGTGTCACGGCCTTTAGAGTACGCTGCCCAACAAAACAGGAACAACAATTTATTAAAATATCCATTTTTTCTTGACTTAGTTAAAATGTTTTCTGCTCACAGCTGCTTTGTCATGCAAACAATAAATGGAGCTTATATTAAAAAAATAAAGATGACAAGTTGATAATTAATAATAATTAATAAATAATCTCAAACAAGAATCAGGTTACTGTAAATTGACATAGTTTGTGTACTGAAAAAGAGGCTGCCTAGACGGTAGAAAAATCAACCTAAAAACTTCTGCTATTTGTATTTGTGTTTTATAGGCAATGGGCTAAAACATTCAAAGCCACTGGTTTTGACCCAAATTTAAGGATAAATGGGTAAACCCATCTGTTGGTGTGGACAGAATGAAATCTGAGGTTTGACGTGACCGAATTAAACCTAAAGTCTCCAGACTTTAGCTTCAGTTTTATCAGGATTACTCTGTTATGGTAACAGCAGGGTTAGAATAGGTCATATTTCTGTGTATATGGGAATGCAAGATGCTTTCTAACACAGCTCATCATCAGGACAGCATGCTGCCACCAGCCATGTGAATGTGAGAATATGACCAATATCACCAAAAAGACATACTTGAACCAGAAGAAATAAACAGTCTAACCTCATCTCCACCCTCCTACAGCGTGTCGTTCCGCTGCCATGTGTGCTCTTCCCGGCCCAGACTGAACTGACTGACCTCCTCTCCTCTATTTGATCTGGCTTTGACCTTCTGCGCATCTGGAGGTGGAAGGATATAATCTTTGAGTTCAAAACCTCAAGGGGACGTCATTAAAACGACGTCTCGACGGCAGCTGTAAATTTAGGACATCAAGACATCGGACCTCCACATCATGTCATCACCTGTACGGTAGCTATCAAAATCACGGATGAATTATGGTGTTCAGATATTTTTCCTTACGCATCATCATGTCCCATATGTGGTGGAATAGTTTTCGCATGATAATGAAAGAATAAAAAGACAGAATTTATTCTGATGTAAAACAAAGCACGGCCAGGCAGTAAATCTCTATTTTTCGCCCCACTGAGGCCACAACATTTGCTGTTTATGTGTCCGTTGCCATGGCCCACTTTTCATTGTGGCGTCACATTTGATGTGGAGGATCTAATTGAAAAAAAAAAAAAGTCAATCTATTGATCTCTAAGTGTGTTTACGGCAAAGTCCTAAAAATAGGCCCAGCACTAGTGTGACATCTGTGTCACGTGTTCTCCGGTCACATCGATTTGCTCAGGAGACAGTCGAGTGATAGAGATGCTTCAAACAAGCTCACATCAACTGAGTGGTATAGAAAACAAAACTACTTTTTTTACAGTACACATGATCTTGACAGAGAGAATGTTCAGTCACTGTAGGGATCACTATTGTTGTACAAAAATATGATTAAATTGAAGTACAGTTGAGAAAACAATCTCATTCCAAGGTCCATTTAGTAACTGTTCTGGAGGTTTCCATCATATCAGATGATCATCAGAGAAGTAGTGGAGTTTGCTCAGTTGTCATTTGCTCATTTTTTTTTAGGTGTTCTTATTCAGGTTGAAGTTCAAAGTTCCTAACTGATGTGATATATTGACCAAAAGCTCCAGAACAGCTGCTAAATGGACCTTGAAGTGGGATTGTTTCATCAGCTGATGTTTCCAGGGTCAAGAATGAACTTCAGCTTTTAAGCCAACATGGAAGAAAAGTCCTTAAAGGGGAACACCACCTAAATTAACAATTCCAATATGTTATTTCCATGGCCTAAGGAAGTTCAATAAATATTTGTGAACATGAGCTACTCTCTCTCAACGTCTCAAACTTATGATGTCATAGGGTATAAAGTCTGGAGCTGCTCCATAGACAATGAATGGGAGACCCACAGAATGTTTGTTTTCTTTTTTATACCCAAATGAGCTTTACTCTACTGTAGTGTTCTCAGTTGTGAAACAGAAAAATGTACCCATATACTCAGAACATTCCCCTGGGTGCTCTTAGGGTGCTTGCAGATCAGGGACCCGAGCCCGGATCCGAGTAAACTTGACCCCAAATTCCAGTTTGTTTGATTAGTGTGAGCTCTCCGTACCGTACTCGGGCACGGTTCGTCGATCCATACTCGAGTCGCCTTGAAAAGGTGGTCTTCATGTGTACCCGGGCACGGTTCGCATCAGGTGTGAAAGCCAAACTTACCGAAACACGGAAGTGGACTGCTATTTAACACGAGTAACGTTAGCAGCCAGCGAGTAGTTTTGAAAGGGCAGGCTTTTTTCAAGCAATGTTTGTTATTTTATTTAGCTAATTTAATGGTCAGCTTCCATAGAACGAGAGCCGCTCAGCTGCTCAGCGGGCAGAAAGAGAGAGAGAGAGACAGCGGGGGAAACAGAGTGTAGAGCCGGCATATATTCACATCAAACTCTGTGGTTAATTTCGACCAAACCAGAGCTGGTGATTGCTGGAAAGACGAACGACGACGGTTTTGGTGAGTTTTATTTTGTTTCTGTGAAGTTTGAATGAAGCGTTTTACGTTGCTCCGCCACTAGAACAGCTGATCTCAACATAAACAAATAAACGTGGATGATGACTTAAGTGTACTCTGGTACGGAACAACATTAAGAATGTGAAAGCTGAGTAGTGAGGGAATGGAGAGGGGGGGGAATCATACTCGGGCACGGTACGAATCAATCGTACCTAATATGAAAACGCCCTTAGTGTCATCTATAACATCTCTCACAATTGAGCCTTCGCTAAGTCCCGCCCCTCGAACACAGACTGGCCAATCATAGCGTAGCATTGGCCAGCTTCAACCAGGGTCCGACAGCTATACGGCTTTGCTCCATAGACTCTCATGCAATCGTTTCAGATAATCTTCATTTTCAGGCTGGTTTTGTGGATTTCGAGCTAGTCATGGTTAAACGTTGTGTGATAGTGATACTCGTTACCTGGAGAGGTTGGAAGGAGATACTGTATATGTTTCTAAAACGTAAACGTAAAAAACCTGTGGAGCTAACATAAGCAGAGTACGTTCACGAATCATTAACTAGCATTAGCACTATGCTGAACTAGCTACTGAAGATATACTGAATGTACACACATACAGCTTTTGCTTTGTAATGATTGTAACATTGAATATAGACGTACCCGGCTTTACAGGAGCAGTGTTGTTCGTTAATTTCACTGTCTCCTGTTTCGATCGCCAGGTGATGTGGTGGTTCTCTTTTACACTTTTAGCTTCTATTTTTATCTTTTTAAGCTGTTTTCGCTGCTGAATCAGTTTGACATCCTGACATATCCTCCAAACGCATATTGTCGACCCGTCTGCCTGCTTCTCTCTGAAATCACTTTTTCGTTTTTCCAAAAATTAGATAATATTTATGCAGGGAGTGCAGTTAGTGACAATGTGGGCTCTATGGTGGCTCTGACAGCTTGACGGAGTAACAGCAGGGGGCGGGGCTTAGCGAAGAGTCAATTCATTGTCTATGGAGCAGTTCAACACTTAATACCATATGGCATCACAAGTTTGAGTTTTGGCACTCTAGTGTTTGGATTTGGAAGACAGTTGTTCATGTTTACTAATATTTTTTGGACTGTCTTAGACCATAGGACGTATAGTTCCCCTTTAAAGTGCTCAGAAAAGATGAAATTTGAACATCTACACACCCTGGACAATATCTGGACAAACTCCATTTGCTGAGTAAGATCATCTAATATAATTGAAAGCCCCAGAACAGCTACTACATGGACCCTGTGGTGATATAAGCTAAGAAAAATATGAATATGCAGGATACTGTATTTACATTATTTGTGGTCATTCATATTACCGTATTGTGTTCATACTTTAATCATGCATGTAATATAGTGAAATATTGACCTGACTGCATTGCTGTTCATTTAACACAAGGCACTGCAATGTCAGTGAGTTCATTTGTCTCAAACTTTACAGTTATTTAACAGCAAGGAAGGTGGGGTTTGATATGAAGTAATCCAGGAACTGCTTTCCTGTCCCGTGGAAGGTCCACAGCAGCTGGAACTGACTGATACAGCCCCGGCTCTCCGACCAGGAAACCCCCGACAAACGAGGAACTCCCAAACAATTAGCAGGACAGCACTGTTTGCCTCATTAAGGGCTGAAACGCGTCAACACGATCCAGCGCTGTAATAACACAATACTGCAGAGGAACCGATGAGGTGGCGAGCTATTCAACAATCGCTCTGATCGCTGTGAATAAATCAGCTGAGAGACCAGAGCTGAGACAATGAGAGAAAAAGGCTGGGGGGGGCAGAAAACACCACAACCCCCACCCCCACCGCCACCCCCTTTACTGCCACGTCAAGTCCCGGCCACAAGCCACGAGATGTTCTTGGCCCGCATAATGAGGCTCCTACTGGGTTACTGCAAGCCGGTCCCACAGAGCGGTTCTGTAGTTCACCACACATTCTGCCAATTTTTTTTTTTAACCCAGGTATTATTTAAAAAGAAAACGTCTGTGGACAATAGCTTTTTGGAAACTTTGTAGGCTTTAAGAAAATAGAATAACAGAAAGGGAGTAGACTTCAGCGAAATATTACCACAGTGAAAATGTGCTTTCATACGAACGCAACCAGAAAAATAAAAACCCCAGCGCAGTAAAACAATCCTAATAAATGTCCTTTATGAAAATGTTTGTTGTCAATATGTACACCTACAAGCTGTATGCATATACACTGTCACACCTATATGTCAAGGCATATAAGAACACACACATACACATGCTGCTTTATCCTGAATCTATTGAATCTGTATGTTTGTTAATCTGGATTTAAAAGCTGGAGCAAATTAGCTTCAACTAGACGCCTTATGTACAAACAGTAGGGATGGGCGGTATGGAGAAAATCAAATATTGCAACATTTTTGACCAAATACATCGATATCGATATTGCAATGATGTTGTAGGGCTGACTATTGGTGCTTTTAAAAAAATACTTACACAATGAGATTTTTGATAAATAATCCTCAGTAATGTGGCTACGTATAATATCTAAATGTAAAAGGCAAATAATAGAACAGCTATAGCGGTCTGGTAAATTCAGAGAATTACATCACTTTACTTTAACACTTGCCATGCCATATTACGATATTACGATATCCAAAATCTAAGACGATATCTAGTCTCATATCACGATATCGATATATTGCCCAGCCCTAATATACAGTACATATGTTGCATTGCTTCTTGCTATGTAACAGTATTTATCTGTATTTTCTCTGTAAGACAAACTAATGAATAAAATGCAACTCTGTGCTCACTGCCGAGGCTGTAGTTTTTGTTGTCGTATCGGATTGTATTATACTGTAAAATGCTTTTAATATTTATGCTCCTCCATATATTCAAATCAGGTGGACAAAATATTAGAAACACCTTTCTATTAACTATAATTCATCACCAAAGTTCAGCCCCAAAACGTACAACACACTAACAAAGTAGAAAAGTATTAAATTAAGAAAGTAAAAGTGGTCTCCAAAAAAGCTGAACTTTTTAAAGGGGACATATCCTGCTCATTTTCAGGCTCATACTTGAATTTTGGGTTTCTCATAGAACATGTTTACATGCTTTAATGTTAAAAGAACACTTTATTTTTCTCATACTGTCTGTCTGAATATACCTGTATTCATCCTCTGTCTGAAACGCTCCGTTTTAGCGCCTGTCTCTTTAAGCCCCCCTCCTGAAAAAGCCCAGTCTGCTCCGATTGGCTTTCAAGAAAAATGTGGCACACCTTTGCAAAGGTAGTTCTCAAGCCGAGGGTGGAGATACTGGTCGTGTCTAGAAGGTAATCCCCAAGTTACAAAAATGAGCGAAAACTCTCGTGAGACTCGCTGCCCAACAACCTATCCTGCATGTGACATAGGAAGGGGAGCTAAATCTGAATGGCTTATTGAATCACATGTTTTCTGATCTAGACAGCCCTCAAAAAACTGACTGGGTTGTCTTATTTCACAGTTGTGGGTTGGTTGGCACTCTAGATACCCAAATGTATGTGCACAAACACTGAAAAAGTGAGTTTTTCATCATATGTCCCCTTTAAGTAAGGCTGTTTTTAATTGCAGAGCTGTTGCATTGCAATACGTCATACTGGTGGTTTTCTTTTCTTTTCTGGCCACTCATCGTATTTAGACATGCATCAATAACTTACTGGTAACAAGTAATAAATAGCAGATGTGGATGTTGATGAATATGTGCTAAGCACAAATTATTAATAAAAAGAATTGCTGATACTTAATTCCAACCATAAATGTGACGTCGGGGTGAAAATGCTATATGTTGATCATATAAACAAATGCTAACTATTGCTTCTTTTTGCAAGCTGTGGCTGGAAATAGCTTGAGTCTTCAGTCAGATACTTCTCACAAATTTACTCTCAAATACTTTCCCTATGATCATCTAAAGTCTCTGCTCATCAATTGTACTGTTCTGACATCTAACAAGGCCACAGCACGCCATAAAAGAAGCATTTCGTAATGCCGTTTGGCTCAGATCGGACTTCAAAATGCACATGTTTTGCTCACGTTACCTCACCGCTGACAAAAGTCGTCGGCACACTACTGTGCAGTATAACGTATGGCTTTGGCCACATCTTTCAGACCGCCTCTGAGCCAAAGGGAAGCATGCAAACCTCTCCAGTCAGCATGTTTTATGGCAGCGTGGCCGGCCTCCATCTCCATCTCCCTCAGCCTCAGCAGCGGTGGACTGTGCACTGTGCCTGTATACCTCCGGCTCGAGGCCAGACGGCACGATTCAGACTTTCCAAGAGCAGACATGTTTGTAACCTCTCTGGGGACGGTGTGAAAAAAAAAAAAGTGTAACAGAAGGGGATCCTGATTAATACAAGAGGGCTGCACAAACAGGAAAAAGATATCAGCTCTGATTACAGACAAAAGGGCGACAAAAACACCTGACTGTGTCACTTTCATTAACGAGTGAAACTTAGTGTGGCTACTTGACAGGATAAGTGGTTAAACATTCACACATTTAAATTATTTGCATCAAATTGTTGCGAAATTAAATTTAATTGCACTACATTAAAGTGGCAGAAGGCAGAATATTTTTGGCATCATTGGGCAGAAATTCCATAATAACCTTTCAGCATATTGTAATTCAAGTGTTCTGAGAGAAAACTAGACTTCTGCACCTCCTCATGACTCTGTTTCCAGGATTTCAAAAATCTACTCAACTTTGACCAATCACAGGTCATTTAAGAGAGAGAGAGTTCCTATTGGCTGTTCATTCAACGGAGGCAGCTGTCAATCACTCGCAAACTCCGATCAAACGGTCAAATATCAAATATGAATCAATATTCTGTTACTGTAATGCCTATTTCTCGTCTCAAATGTTTTCAGAGACATCTTGTAGTGTACTGTTTAGCTGTAAAATGAGAAAGTTTGCCCCGGTCTGGTCACAAACCTTCTCATTTTACAGCTAAATAGTTCACTAAAATATGTTTCTGAAAACATTTTACGCGAGAAATAAGCTCAGTAACAGAATATTGATTCATATTTGATCATCGCTGCCTAGTTTGAGTTCGCGAGTGATTGACAGCTGCTCAGAGACGTCAAAGGCTCCAGCTTGGCTCTGATTGGTTGTTTTCCTCCGGTCTGTGAAATCTTGCCGATGCCATTAGGAGCACAGGAGGACACAGAGGAACATGATTTTTTTTTCAGATTACCCGTCTCATGCTCTACTGTCAGGATATAGTGACCGTTTTATAAAAATATCTTTTTTTTTTTTATCATATTTTCTCCAATCCTACCTACTACAGTTTTAAATAAATAAATGCCAATGATTAATCTTGACTTTTGGCAATAATGCACAGATAATGATATAGTAAATTACAGCCCATAAACACAAACATGATCCTATTTTCATTAGTAATAACAGTCAGTGTCTCAGTTCCCTTAAAGTCTCAGATATCGTGAGTTTTAACGAGCGTGGCTGACATGAAATTACAGTAACACCACACCTGAGCGAGACCATAAAGCAAAAAGTCGTATCAAACTCTGCCAAAGGTTTTAATGAAGTGAGAAGCCACATTAAGTTTGGAATGCTTAGTATAATATCCTTCAATTTGCCAAAGAAAACAAGTGTAATAGGCGGCCCAGCTCCTCAGAAATGTCCATTATGGTTACGGTGGCGCACTTTAAAATGTACATTTCTTACTTTAACTACACCTGGTTTCAACTGAAAAATGCTCACGAGACATGAGTACCAGTTGGAGTACAAATCAAACCTTTAGCTCGAGCCAGCCAAATATCCCCACAGACGGGGCTAACAAGTGTTAATGCATTTACCCAGACTGTTCAGAGGAAGTGGCATGGGAACAGTCTGCCGTCTGCGGCCCGACTATAGCGTCTCACTCGCCATCGCCAGGAATCTCGGCCAGACGGTTCGGCAGGGGCTCTGGTGACGGATCAAAGCCCGTTGATAGCTGCTGGTTATTGTTGCTTCATCTACTGCACTCCCTCTCTCCACACACATTCAGGGACTGTTTCTTCTTGCCCCGAGGAAGATCATTTATCCAATTTATTTCAAATCACCGCAGCGCAGAGCACGCGGCCCCCAAACCTCAGTGGTGAGCGCAGAGGGCCTGAGCAGTGAGATCATAAAGTTTGTGCTCCTAAAAAAAGCTGCTCTCTGCGAGATAAATAAAGGGAGGTCGCAAAAGAACTGTATTCATTATATCAGCAAGCTTTAGGCAGGCTTGTCTCATTCAGGGTTTACAGACACATATATCAAATACTAGACCACCAGGTTTCTTTGATCTAATCACCTCAGAAGGTCGACGACGAAGACAGCTCAATGGAAAGAAGTACTACAAAAGTGAGAGAATTCATAAAGAGATATAAAAAAAAAATGTAGGACTTTTGACAGCCTCTAATCAAGTAAAGAAGGTTTCGCAACAACAGTGATAAACCTTTCGGCACAGTCATCGCTCCCACACCAATCTGCTCCTCCTACAGTGACCTGTAACTGACACTAACAGTAATATCATGGTTTCACAATATAGAGAAGTAAGCTTGCTATCTACTTGCTATCCCTACTGTACGGTGACAATGATTGACTCAACAGCGGGATATGCGATATTATTGCCTTTTTATTTTATTTTTTTTTAAATGACTACTACTTGATTTGATACGGAATATCCACAGAAGTAAAAATGTCGGCACCAGGTAGAGTGCTGGCTCTGGATGAAGGGAAGGCTGAAGCACGTAGGGAGAGCGGACACACCCACCGGTCTATGCGCATTCATTTCTCCGCCATTTTTGTTGTTTTTCAGCACTTGTAGCCTACATGTAGGATGTGACGATTGGTCTTTGTGGTATTTGTCCCGCCCCTCCTCCATTGTGATTGGATGTCTGGGTAAAAAGTGACAGTGACGAGCGCAGAGTTTTACCTAAAGTTGAACGTTTTTAAACATCAAACGTGCATCGCTCAGCGCAGAATAGACGCTCAGCACCTCGTCACACTGCTGGTGTTAGTTGTATTGTAGCATAGTGTAAATATGCAGCGCTCTCATTGCAGAGAAATTAAAAAAAGAAAAAAACATGAACATAGAGGTTGTGGCGGCTACTTGCTATCCCCTGCGATTGGCTTGTCAATAGCGTGGTATTGCCGTAGTGCTATCCAACAGAAACAGCTTCTGAAGAGGAACTATGTCCGTGCTGTTACAATAAAAATATATGTCATTTGATTTCAAAATTTTTTTTTCAGCCTTTTTAAGTAAAATGTGTTGCGATGTTTGTCCTGCATCGAGAAAACAGTTTAACATTTTGGGAAACATGCTTATTCGCTTTCTTGCTGAGAGTTAGAAGAAATAGTCTGTCACCTTCAGATAGAGCCAGGAGCTGCTTCCCCCTGTTTACAGTCTTTATGCTAAGCTAAGCTAACCAGCATCAATGTTCTCCTTTAACTCTCAGCAAGAAAGCAAAATTAAGTGTTTTTCCAAAATGATTCCTTTAAATAGCCAAATGGCCAAAAGTTTCAGCTCCTGGCGAAGTGATCGGTGAGTAATACTGTATTTTCTTTTGTTATTGATGAAAAATCAGCTGCAGATATATGATGATCATTTTGTGCTGGGGGCAATAAAAACCTTTTTGATTAGTTAATTAGGGGCTTGGACGGGTTGTTGGCTTTATAATTGTTTCCGTGCGCTGGATTGGAACATGAAGCTTCATTTTATATAATAATGAAGACTTTCTCACTCACCATCATCGAGGTACATCTGGTCCAGCTCCTGTGGTTCCTGTTTGATGCTGACAACCAGCGCCGGCGGGCTGCCGTCCTCCTGAAGGGAACCCCGCCCCCTCTCTGGCACCTTGGGGTGCTGCTGAGCTCCTGGGCTGCTGCTGCCACTGCCCGGCGGGGCTGGAGAGAAAGGGCCATCGGTCGGTGTGGAGGGCTGCGAAGTCGGGGAGGAGGAAGGGGAGCTGCTGGGCGGGTAGAGGCTGGGCGGCTGCCAGCGCCCGGGAGTCTCCTGGATGATGGAGACATGCGGGATCTGGGACTGCTGGCCCGGGTGTTGGACTGCCGCCGGGCCGGCAGAGAGGCACTTGGAGAAGGGCGGCGGCGACAGGTCGTGCAGTTTGGGGCTCGTGCTGGGAGAGGACGAGACAGACAGCGAGGAGGGCTTGGCTGCCAATCTTTGCTGGTTGACAGAGTAAGCCCCGCCCACCACGCACGGCCGGAGCTCGGAGGTCATCATCGGGGTCATGACCTGAGGGGGGAGGTATGGCTTTGGGTGCAAGGACAGGCCGGGGCCGTGCTGGCCACACACCAGAGGGGCGTCATAGTCGTCGTGCGGCTCCGTCTTTATCGTCGGAGCTGAGAGGGAAAACAGAAGAAGGAGCTAAATGAGCAAACACATATTCCAGCCTTCCTGCTGCAAGTGTGAGTGAGTGAGTGGGTTTGTGGCTAGGATACCCGCTGCCAAACAAACACTCTCATCAATGAGACTCTGTGTCTGGGCCGGAGCTCTCCCACCCGGCTCAAAATATTCACCAAAGTAGAAAAAAAAGCAGGAAAAAAGGGATGAGTCATCAACACAAGAAACATCCAGCTGCTCCTATAATAAAATGCCTATTTTCTTTGGATCCGGCTCTGGTGCTAATACCCACTAAATGCGCAATATGAAATATGTTGCTGTAACAGCAGCTTTATACTCAGCAGGGTTCAGCAATTTAAAATAAATTACTGCTCGCTCATTGAGACAAAGAAAAAAAAAGTTTAACTGAATGTGAAAGCTGCATTTTTTTTTTAGCTGAAAAGACAAAATGGAGGCTGAGGATAGTTGTTATCATACAAGTCTTGGCCTCCCAGTATGAGACATGTTGGACACCAAGTATTTAAAATGTGGGCCGTCAATCAGCTGTAGCTCCTGACACGACATCAATCTTATATAACAAGCGTTTGAGTCCAGTTACAAGGAAACGTCAGCACGGCTCTGACCCCGAGCTTCATCACTGCATCACTAAACTGGATCAATTTCTTCTGCTCTTTTGTGGTGAAGCCGGTTTTGAATTATAATATGAAGCATGTGCTTGAAATCAGAGCTGAAGTGGTAAATTACTTGTACATCTGCGATTCTTTTTTTTTTTTTAAGATTTTTTTTTTTGGGCATTTTTGGGCTTTATTAGACAGATGACAGCATAGAGGCAGACTGGAAACAGGGGAGAGAGAGGAAGGTGTGACATGCAACAAAGGTCCAAAGGCCGGAATCAAACCTGTTAAGTTGCGGTTATATGTGCTCTAACCATTCAGCAATGGTTACAATGACAAATATTGTCCAGAAACCCTCACAGGTACTGCATTTAGCATAAAAAATATGCTGAAATCATAACATGGCAAACTGCAGCCCAACAGGCAACAACAGCTGTCGGTGTGTCAGTGTGCTGACTTGACTATGACTTGCCCAAAACTGCATGTGATTATCATAAAGTGGTCATGTCTGTAAAGGGGAGACTCGTGGGTACCAATAGAACCCATTTTCATTCACATATCTTGAGGTCAGAGGTCAAGAGACCCCTTTGAAAATGGCCATGCCAGTTTTTCCTCGCCAAAATTTAGCACAACTTTCGAGTGTTATTTAGCCTCCTTCGAGACAAGCTAGTATGACATGGTGGGTACCAAAGGATTCCTTAGGTTTTCTGGTTTCATATGATGCCAGTATCTTCACTCTAGCTTGAAAACGGAGCCCGCAACAACCTAAAAATTGCAAGTTGCGCTAATGCGTTAAAGAAATTAGTGCCGTTAAAATGAATTTGCGTTAATCCGTTATTAACGCGTTAACTTTGACAGCCCTAGTTTATTTATATTCGAAAAATACAGTTATTATATGAAAATAAAATCTTAATTTTTGTCTTAAAACCAATGAGATGTCTGATGTGTGTTGCGGTTTACGGGGCTAGGGATAGGGTTCTGGGAGGTTGAACCCTAACCCTAGAGCGCTGGTTATTAAGTTGTTTTTTGTGCTCCTGCTTGCTTGGGTAAACCTCTTGAAAAAGTTATTTTTAACCTCACAGGGTGTACCAGGCTAAATAAGTGGCTAATTAGACTAAAAGGAGAAAAACTAAGAGACGTGTCATGCCTTACTGAAGCCTCCGCCGTCAACAACTGTAAAAGAGGAACTGTGATGAGATGGTTGCACCAACCGCAGCACTAAAATAGCACATGCACCTCTATTTCGGGCCTGTTTGGAGGAAGTGTGTCTGCCTGCCTGTGGAGGATAGGCACATGCACAGAAAGGGTGCAGAAGAAGTTTGTCTTGCCACAAAAGGGAGCGTGCCCCTGGGTTTTTCCGGAGTGTGAAATTCAGCCGTGTGTACTGTATGTCCCAAAATAAATCTGTTGTTTTTGTACGAGCTGTTGTAACACCTGCTGCTGCTGAAAAAAAAAAAAAGTGACGTGATTTAAAAAACAGGAAAAACTGAAATTCATTTACATGGCATTATTGAAAAATGTAGCCTTTTTTTTTCATGTTTTCACTCTGTCCGTTTGTTTGAAACTTTTCTTGCAGAATGGTGAGATCATATTGTTCACCTCATTGGCTCGTTGCCTTTACAGACTGACCCTTTAGGTCTAGGAGACACTGACCAGACCAGCCGTCCCCCGGTCTCTCCCCTCCCTTACACTCTGTGCGTCCTGAGGACAATGCTCTACTTTCACAGCGGGGCACTCCGTCGCCCACGTACAGGGCTGGGCCAGTTCACTTGAGTCACGGCTTTGAACCACCCACTGGATTTTCGCTCCAAGCCCGGAGCGCAATTAGCAGTGTTTTTTACATTTTCACTTGGTGGGTCAGTGTTTATATTTAGCTTGGCAATAGCTCCTCTATTCAAATAACAGGCTTTTCCCATGCCCCTTCCCCCACCCTCGGGTGTCCAGCCGCTGCAGTGTACAGGTATGGAAAAGAACAGATTTTATAGATTTTCTTTTTTACAATGGAGGAATAATAGCGTTGCTTTGTTCCTCCCGAGGAAACCACCAGACAAGGGGAATACAAACTGTTTGTTCTGGTCTTCAGATGTAAAACGCTGGCTAAAATGTTTCTAATTAGTCTGGGATATGAAAGGCAAAGAGCAGACCGAAGAGTGGTGAAGTCCTGCAGCGATGACAGGAAAGTATAAGATGTGCTGAGAGCTTAGAGGTAATAAGGGGGTATTCCTCTTATTTTGGTGACAAATTTGTACGACAATTTAATATCAACAAAGTACACTGATGACACCAAATGTCAGCACGACACCAAACTCTACTGGAAGAGGTTGTTTGGTACGGCATTATGGTCATCTACACCGGGCGGAGCTGGTCACCAGTCACTCAGGGCTACATCACATGTTGATGACGCCCCTTGGAAATCGAAAATGAACTGAGAGGTTCCAGACTAATTCACATTTGCAATTTGGTCTGGCGATGTCTTGCTAGTAAATTTAACGTTCGGGACAAACTGGGCACGTCAGCAGCGCAGCTGCCTCGCTAAACTGCTTCATCTCTCACGTGTGTGGTGTCCATACTGGCAGCAGTTCTGCTGCTACTGCCAGCCCTTTCTTTCTACATTGAGTTTGTCTTTCGTAATGGCCATCTCATTTCATTTTAGACAGAAGAAGGTTAAGAAACGTGTGCTAATTTGTAAAGAATAGTAATAATCCACAATTAAAACCCTGTACTTAATTCATTCATGGAGCCGTGCAAGTCACTACATTTTCTACAACGCTGTCCTTTACATATTTCAGAATAAAAGCCTTGTGTTAACAAATGAAGGAATTCTGTCCACAGAAAAAAATGCGTGAGGGCTTTTATTTTGAAACGGAAGCAGGAAGTGTTGAGGTAAAAATAAATCTTTACTTTTTTCAGGTCTGTGACATATTCAACAGATACAGACATTGAAACCGTAGTAATGTTGCTGGTATGATGTCAATATAGGGTCAAAAGATCACTTTCACTGTCTTGCTGTGAACCTTGCGCGGTAAAAATCGGCGAGACCTTGAATCTCTAGAAGAGACGCAGCTGACACACAGCCGAGCCGCGTCGCTCACGTGAGCTGTGTGGCTGCCCTAACCCGTTAACATGGTCGCCAAAATAAAAAACAACAGGTTCCGCAGCCGCCACGAGCTGCTGACGTTCCCTGTGTGTCCCAGGATTGAATTACATTTTTAGTTTGTGTTTTTTATTATTCTTTTTTCCTTTCCCTACATTTTGTTATATGTTGTATGATTAATTTTATTTTAATATTATTTATACTATGAAAAAAAGTTGTGACATCACAGTGAGTGCCAGTTCAAAATGTCTTGTTTGAATGGTGCAATTTCACCATAAAGTGAGTTAAAGCAGACAAGAGAAGCAGCTAAAGAAGATCACTAAATGCAAAATTCACTCTAAGATTATACAATTATTTCTAGTGAAGAAGTAAGTAGTAAATGTGGATGAGGAGGAGGAGAGCTTTACCACTGGCAGGGACGTAGGTGAAGCGCTGGTACTGGCTTCTTTTCCTCTTGCCGTTGCAGACGTAGAAGTTCACATGGACCGGAGTGGAGAGTCTTTGGCTCCGATAGGGAGGGATTTCAACAAGTAGTGAATTCTGTAACGAAGAAAATTTTAATTAAGAAATGCTTTCTTATAGTTTATATAAACAAAGAGATAGTGCCCAAGTTATTGTATTGTATAAAGCTTTCTTATTTGATTTATGGTAGAGTTTTTTTTTAATTTACTGTATACTTTCCTGGACTTTCTTTGTATAGCTATTTAGTTTTAATTTAATCTGATCTAGTTCTCCTATTTTTATTTTCTTGCTCTGTTTTTTTATTTTTATTATTATCTTTTTTGTATCTTTATCTGGACTGTCTCTTGTGCAGCTGTAACACTTAATTTGCCCCATGGGGATCCATAAAGTGTTATTTTTTCTTATTTTAAATATAAAAAAGCCTGGTCTCAAATGTCAATGACAAAAAAGATGATGCACGAGGTAATTTTTGTCGGTCACTTTGGAATGAAAAGGCACTTTCATACATAACAATACCACACTGTGAGTACAAAAAAAGGAATTCATAAATTGGTGCATTGGAGGAGATTTTTGTGGTTAAAGATGGAGAAACTTTATGTTTTTATTAGGGCTGTCAATCGATTCAAATATTTAATTGCGATTAATCGCATGATTGTCCATAGTTAATCGTGGTTAATTGCAAATTAATCGCACATTTTTATCTATTCAAAATGTACCTTAAAGGGAGATTTGTCAAGTATGCAAATGTATGTATATATTTATTATTGGAACAACACAAAACAATGACAAATATTGTCCAGAAACCCTCACAGGTACTGCATTTAGCATAAAGAAATATGCTCAAATCATAACATGGCAAACTGCAGCCCAACAGGCAACAACAGCTGTCAGTGTGTCAGTGTGCTGACTTGACTATGACTTGCCCCAAACTGCATGTGATTATCATAAAGTGGGCACGTCTGTAAAGGGGAGACTCGTGGGTACCTATAGAACCCATTTTCATTCACACATCTTGAGGTCAGGGGTCAAGGGACCCCTTTGAAAATGGCCATGCCAGTTTTTCCTCGCCAAAATTTAGCTTATCCTTCCCAACAAGCTAGTATGACATGGTTGGTACCAATGGATTCTTTAGGTTTTCTAGTTTCATATGATGCCTGTATCTTCATCCTAGCCTTAAAACTGAGCCCGCTACAACCTCCGAAAGATCAATTACGTTAACGCATTAAAGAAATTAGTGTCGTTAAAACAAATTTGCGTTAACGCGTTATTATCACGTTAACTTTGACCGCCCTAGTATTTATAGTTTTTTTTGGTTGTTTGATATTAAATTTTTTCCAATATTTGTTTTCAGACAATTGACTATTTACTGCTAAGCAAGACTTCTTCATGCTATAAATGATTAGTACCTATTATTAGTATTTTATGGAAGCCCTGAGTGTGAGGAAAAAAAAAAAACACAGATGCAAAAAAAAAAGGTAACTTAGAAAAATGATCCAGCCAAAACATTTTTTCCCACCAGTTCTTAAGTCATAAACACAGGAGAGAAAACAATTCGACATTTGTTTTTCTCATTTGCCTCTCAGGGCTTCCGTAGTATTTTGTATTGTTTCTGTCTTTGTTTTCAGGTCAGCAAAGAGGATGTGAAGTCCAGACTGTACTTAGTCTTCTTTCCTTTAAATCCATAGCCTGAAGTTGTGCGTGTTGAGGGCGGTGGATAAAATCTGAAAATCTGGTTCTAATCCCAAACGAGACCATGAAGTAAGGTTATAGAGAGCCATGGTTGTTTGCATAGTGAATAAATTGAACTCAAGATAGTTTATTTCCCCAGCAGAGCTTCCTGCTGTCTGAGGAGAGAGCGAAGGCCAGGAGCGACCACGTTCATCAGCCCCATATGTGTGTGAATATATATGTCTGAGTGTGTTGGAGGTGCTGCTCAGTAGCAAGGGAGGAAGTCATCTGTCTGCAAAACTGTGCTTCGGAGGACGGCTGGCCCTGACTGTACAGGTGAGAGCTGACACACGTTATATCAAATCACTACAGTCGTAAAGACAAGTGAAGCCAGATGAGGCTTTTCAACTTCTCTTATTCAACACAATTCCGCCTCGTCCTTCGGAGAATTAGCTTATATAAAACTCTGGAAACGGTTCACCATTTGCACTGCGTAAACCGTAATTGTGTCCAGGTGTCACAGGAATATTTGCAGCATTTCACTTGTGTCGCTGCTGTCCAATATGTCAATTTATGCATATGCATAAAAAAAACTGGCTACATTTTGGATCTAAAACATGCACGAGTGAAATCATTCAGCCACTTTTGAAAGTTTTATGTGCACATGTGTTGTTTTGTAAAATCTTCTCAACCCACTGAGGACAGAACGGACCTGTCTAAAAAGCAGGAAAACCTGCGCTGAGATGTTTTTTACCTGACTAAAGTAATTTCTCTCATGAGGAAGGAGGAAGATAACGTGACAAATTAAGCATGAAGGAGCATTCTTGGACTCCTTAAGGGAGCGCTTCAAGGCCATTTATCTCAGTTTATATGAGTCATCTGATGCATCTAATTGAAAATAATTCTTAAAATTAAAACCGAATCATCCCTCTTGTCCCAGATCTACCTCCCTCTTGGGGGGGGGGAGGTCATTCCATGCAGGTGACGGAGGCGGTGAGGTATTCTCAATCTGTGGTTTGGTCTGCGTTGCGGTGGAGCAGCAGAGGTTAAACCTGGCCAAGGCAGCGGCAGTGTTTAAAATGGGACCAATCCAGCAGACTAGGCTGAGAGGGGACGGAGGGAGGGAGGCCCTTTGTCTATTCAAGCAGACAGATGTGTCCCAGCAGTCACTGTATATGTATGTGAGAGAGAGAAAGTGTGTATGTTTTGCAGTGGGAAGACACAGAGAGCAGGTGCACCGCCTCACATAGAGACACCCTCTAATCCCCTCGTCTATCTCCCAGACTCCCACCACTACATCTCTCTCCCTCTCTCTCTCTCTCTGTCCCAGGCCAAGACAGGACACACTGCCGAGCACTAACTCCCACAGGATGGAGGTTGAACTCTTGAAAACCTTTTCCACACGTTTCAAACACAACACTGCTGTTCCCCCCTCGAGGGCGTCTGCCCCGGGCCGAGAAAATCTACAATCCAGTTACACTTCTGTGTGTGCTTGTGTAGACTACATATTTTAACGTTGCGTGCATTGTTCCTTTAAACCTTAAAGGAATAGGTTGACATTTTGGAGAAAAACGCTCATTTGCTTTCTTTGCTGAGATTTAGATGAGAAGGTCGATACCACTCTCAAGTCTGCACGGTAAATATGAGGTTACAGCCAGCAGCTGGTTAGCTTAGCTTAGTTTAGTGCAAAGTCTGAAAACAGGGGGAAACAGCTAGCCTGGCTCTGGCCAAAGGTAACTCAATATGCACCACTTGAGGTAATTAAGGTATTTTTTTTTTTTGCATTTAGGGTGAACTGACCCTTAAAAGCAAAGGGCTGAATCAGGAGTGCAGATGTATTGTTAATCTAGATCCATGATTCAGCACTCTCGGCTCACTTTATTTTACGGAAGCCCTGAGAGGCAAGTGAGAAAAAAAAATCTGGTGATGCATTTTCTAAGTCTGATCTAAATGACTTGTTCTCCTGTCTTTATGACTTAAGAACAGATAATAATATATTACATTTTTTTTAGGATCATTTTTTTAAGTGTTTGTTGTTGTAATACTCATTTTGGCCACAAGCAGCTGAAGTGCACCACAACCCCATGTTCTAAATAGGACTAAAAGCATTCATGTTTTCTTCCAGGTGAGTTTTAATTTCTCGAAGCACTCGAAACACAAGGTACATATATTGTGTGTTAGCAAGTTATGTAAATTAAAACTCACCTGGAAGAAAACATGAATGCTTTTAGTCCTATTTAGAACATGGGGTAGCAGCCCTTTCTTCTAAAAATGATGTTACCATACAACTAAACTGCATTCTCAATTACGTTTGTAGGGAAATGTATTTTGTCATGGATTTCATTTGTCTTTGATGTATGAAAATACATTTGTAATAGGGCTATCAAAGTTAACGTGATAATAATGTGTTAACGCAAATTCTTTTCAACGGCACTGATTTTAACTAACTTTAATGCATTAACGCAACTTGCGATTTTTAGGTTGTAGCAGGCTCAGTTTTATAGCGGAAAAAACTGGCATGGCCATTTTCAAAGGGGTCCCTTGACCTGAAAATGGGTTCTATGGGTACCCACGAGTCTCCCCTTTACAGACATGCCCACTTTATGATAATCACATGCAGTTCGGGCAAGTCATAGTCAAGTCAGCACACTGACACACTGACAGCTGTTGTTGTCTGTTGGGCTGCCGTTTGCCATGTTATGATTGAGCATATTTTTTATGCTAAATGCAGAACCTGTTAGGGTTTCTGGACAATTTTTGTCATTGTTTTGTGATGTTAATTGATTTCAAATAATAAATATATACATACATTTGCATAAAGCAGCATATTTGCCCACTCCCATGTTGATAAGAGTATTAAATACTTGACAAATCTCCCTTTAAGGTACATTTTGAACAAATAAAAAATTTGCGATTAATTTGAGAATAATCACGATTAAATATTTTAATCGATTGACAGCTCTAATTTGCAATAGTCCGTGGAAGGCTGCAGCAAATAATGAAGTACGACGAGCGACGTGCAGAGCAGCTGACGTAGTATATCGACCGTTAATGAAAGCTACTTGGTATAATAATGTTATTGAATGTTAAGTAGTATAATAACGAGTATAACAAGCGAGAAAGTCCACTACGTGCGGTTGGGAGGGCTGGTGGATGGGTCAAACAAACACAGGACTTTCCCCCCAGGAGACCGCTGTTCATGTCACGTGTGAAACTAAAAGTCAACGTTCACTTATTGTTGTTGCCTAAACCTAGCGAAGCAGTTTTGTGCATTTTTGGTTTTGTTTCAATTTACGCTAACTACGTGTTAAAAAATATTTAAAACTGTGACCGTAATCTGGGAGAAAATACGTTTCCCTAGAAACATAATTGAGAATGCAGTTTAGTTTTATGGGAAAGCAACATGTTTTTTCTCACTTGCCTCTCAGGGCTTCCGTATGTTTTAGACATCAGTTATTTTTTCTATGTGAAGATTGAAAATGTTTTGCCACTAAATGATTGAGAACAGCTGCTTTATTGTCAGTGCTTTAATCCTGAAATGAGACTGGATTCGTCACGATAACAGCATCAGATGTATCACTTACAGGCTTTGAGGCGTCTCTGTCAACCTTGGCCTCAGTCTCCCAGAGGTGGTGGCCATCTGAAAAAGAGTGAGAGAGAAAGAGTTTTGTAATGACAAATCAGAAAATAATCCACCTACTTGGCTCCCAACAGAAATGAGGAAAAGGTATGAGCGTTGTTATTGTTATCTGTTACATCAGTGATATATAAAACAGCCACACGTCATGCTGTCTGACCTCGCCACTCATGAGCTCATATCCTCAGTCTAACAGACCTGAGACCCAAAAAGAGACACAGACAGAGAGAGAGAAATCTGATGCAATCCTAAAAAAACCCAGAGTCATACCAAAGAGATGAGCGACATCTTTGGTGGATGAGAGAAACCTTGACTTCATCGCTGTGTGGAATCCCAACATGCTCCAGCAGCTGGTGGGCTCGTTAATGCACGGCGACTGGAAACTAACAACTCGCCTCAACTTTCTAACTTATTTCTCGTGTTCTCATAGGAATCTTTCTGTTATCCCCATATAATGATTGTTAAATGGTATTTGCTCTTTTTCTGGTCGTGTGTTTTTTCTCCCTAAAGTCGCCACAATGAAGAGGTTTTCCCCATCAGGCAATAAAAACAAAACAAGGCATCATGTGAGCTGTCGGAAAACACAGGCCTGCTAAAAAAGCAAGTTTGATTTGTCATTCTGCCCAGTGAGGTGTCAGTAAAACTATATTTTTACCAATTTATTAGACACAGAAGGAAACCATTGCAATTTCTTTAGACTCCCGACTCATTAAAAGGCCCTATAAAAGGACTGTGAAAATGAGTTTACGTGGCAAGGAAGCTGCAGTTTAAAGAAAAAAGGTCAGCCGTGGCCTAATTTTTCTTGAAGGAAATTAAGTGAGATATGTGCCGTGTTGCTCTACGGGCTGTCTGCAGTTTGATAAGTGGAGCGCTTGAATTGAGCGGACAGCGCGATGCAGATTGAGAGGAGTTTTGAGGTGGCAGAGACGGAGGAGGTGCAGCTTGGCACTGACAGCTTCTATTATGTCTGAGATCACACTGGAAACCTGCTTCCCTTCCCTTTATTTTCCCACACTGTCTGTCAGTTGTGGATTGGAGTTTTCGCTGCTGCTCTCCAGGAAGAAGTAATATCATGTATCACCTACAAGAGTTTGAAGGGCCATGTGTGAAAAATGTATTTCAGAGTTTATATCAAATACATTTTTCACATGTGGATCTAATTGTCCTCCGTAGCGCCCTTTACCGCCAAAGGAAAAATAAGTAAACAACTAGTTTTGTAGCCAGATCTATGAAATTAGTGCACAAAATTTGCTTGAAAAAGGGGCAGAGATACAGTGGGCTGTCATTATACCAATAACCAATAATCAAAGCAAGCTGTGACCAATTTGGTGCCCTAGGCAAGATTCTAGCTGGAGCTCCTTGTATCGCAGCCAATTCCACCACCAATCCTTGTGTTCATATACTCACACAGAAACAGAACTAAGTCTTTAAGACTAAGCTATGCAGATCACAAGGGCTGTCAACCGATTCAAATATTTAATCGCGATTAATCGCATGATTGTCCATAGTTAATCGTGATTAATTGCAAATTAATCGCACATTTTTTATCTGTTCAAAATGTACCTTAAAGGGAGATTTGTCAAGTATTTAATACTCTTATCAACATGGGAGTGGGCAAATATGTTGCTTTATACAAATGTATGTATGTATTTATTATTGGAAATCAATTAAAAACACAAAAAAATGACAAATATTGTCCAGAAACCCTCACAAGTACTGCATTTAGCATAAAAAATATGCTAAAATCATAATATGGCAAACTCAAGCCCAACAGGCAACAACAGCTGTCAGTGTGTCAGTGTGCTGACTTGACTATGACTTGCCCCAAACTGCATGTGATTATCATAAAGTGGGCATTTCTGTAAAGGGAAGACTCGTGGGTACCCATAGAACCCATTTTCATTCACATATGTTGAGGTCAGAGGTCAAGAGACCCCTTTGAAAATGGCCATGACAGTGTTTCCTCGCCAAACTTTTGCGCGAGTTTGGAGCGTTATTTGGCTTCTTTTGTGATAAGTTAGTATGACATGGTTGCTACCAATGGATTCCGTAGGTTTTCTAGTTTCATATGATACCAGTATCTTCACACTAGCTTTAATACTGAGCCCGCTACACCCTAAAAATCGCAAGTTGCGTTAATGCATCAAAGAAATTAGTGGCGTTAAAACGATTATCGTGTTAACTTTGACAGCCCTAGTAATAACTTGTGCCATGCCTGAACCAGTTTTCGCTGCTAGTTGTGTCCACCTTGTGCCCGAGTAATGCATAGCCATGTGCCAGCCATTGCAGAACTTCAAACGCAACAGAAAGGTCTGCAACAGCTGCACAAGGCTGCAGAAAAGGTCGTGTTGCAATTAGAGATTAGAAAAATAGGACCAGCACGAGAGGCCACAGACTTTGCAGATACATTGGTTGGTTTTACTGAGAAGTAGCCTAAGTACTGGGTGAAAACAGAACCTATTGTCTCTTCTGGCACCATATGCAACTCATATACAGGTATAGCAATTTGAAGAGAGATTAGAAGAATATGTTAGCACTACTGTAAAATTTATATCACAGTCTATTTGTCTAAATTATGTTAAGTAGATTTTCTGCCACTAAGCCATCAGAGCAAACACATTTCCCTCTTCTCACAAAGACATGTAAGCATGGATTCCTGGTGACAGGTACAACCCAAACTCTGCAGTCTTGAACCTATAACCCTCAGAAGAATTCCCCCAAAACAGTGAAACAATTTTTGTTTAAACAAATATATAGGAAGCTAAAACAAAAGTACTGCATTTCCTGAGCACCACAGTAAAAATCCTGACTGGTGCACAACATCTGTGTGTGATGCTATGAATCAAATATGACACTTGCAAACCATGTTGTAAGGAAGCCTGTATGTGTAAACAATAGAGATGAAAAGGAAAACAGCTCGTCATACAAGAAGTTGTACAGGATCCTCGTCAGAATGGGGCAGGCATTTTGTAATGGATATTTTATCTTTATGTTACATATTCTATGTGTAATATGTCAACAAGGCAGAAATGGCTCTTCTAACTTCTTGAAAACATTGTAATCATTTTTTTATATCTTGTTCTTCTCAAACATATAGTCATAAGCAGAAAATTTTGACTCCAACCACGGAATAGTAACTCAACCAATTTGATTATTTCTTCCTCTATGGAAGCAGTTCTGTCTCTAAAAAATGTTTGTTTGAATAAGGCCCTTTCTACACGTATACAGATATTTTCCTCTACGTTTGGCCTCTCGTCCACATGCAAACAGAGTTTTGGGTGACAAAAACTGTTATTTTTGAAAGCGCCTCCTAAGGTGCAGATTTTTAAAAACTCCGGTTACTCTGTATCTGTGTGGACGTGTAAACGGAGCGTTTGGGAAACATCTTCTCCTCATTTCAGGCCTGCCCATTGTTGCTTTGTGTAATGAGCATGCGCCAGAAACAATAACAAAGATGGCGGACTACCGGCTTTTTAACGTTTTGTTAGCACTGCTCGGACTAATTACTACTTTACAGTTGAAAAATGTTCCAGTCGCAAGGGGCCAAAGCACGAACGCATTAAACATGTCGAGGCCGAATGATGATTGAATGTGCTTTTGGGCGATTAAACGTGAATGACCTCCCTTTTGTCATTTTTGCATGTAAAGAGACAGTTGATGACAGCAGAGTGGTGACCGTCATGCAGTTAGACCAGGAATCCCAGCCCCCCATTAACAATAACTGGTATCAAACTGACTGTAATGAAGCCGAAGGAAAGGGAGTGAGAGGGGTGGTAACAAAATTCCTTGACCCTTAACTTGTGATCTCACTTGTGGTGACATGTAAATATTACGGCGAGTGTTTAGAGTCGTTTTTGCGTTCGAAGATATTTTGTAAAACGAAGGTCATGTGGACCGTTGTTTTTTTTTTAATGGAGGGGAAAATATCCATTTTTAAAAATATCTGTATACGTGTAGACAGGGCCTAAAACTTCAATCTGCCAGTCTGTGTCTGTTTTTTCTCTCCTCTCCTGCTCCGTCTCTCGCTGCCTCTCTTCACTTTGGGAACCTCTCCAGAAGGGAAGCCTCTGCAGCCGATGTCTATCCACAGGAGGTAAACATGTTTTTCAGATCTCCCTCTATGTCTCTCTCTGTTTCTCCCCGTCTGTCTGTTTTTTTCTCTCTCTCTCTGGCTCACACTCACATCATTTTTCACATCAATATAGAGATAGAAAAATCTAATTTAGCACTTTGTTTTCTGTGCCCGGCTACCTACTGCCAGGAAACTTCTCAAGAGCCGGAAAAAGAGAGAGAGAGCGTTTGAACGCGTGGGATGCCTTTTGTTTGAAAAGAGTGTAACGGATAATTGATAACCACAGAATGTAATTGATAACCACAGAATGTTCCAGAGTTATAGGGCAACATCTGCGCAACGCCTGCACCGATCCAATGAAAAACTCCAGCAGCAGTTACTCTCCAGCTCCCAAACTCTATAGCGAGCTCAATATGGTTTCTAGCTCCCTGGCCCACTGTGCTGGATAATATCCAATATTATCTAAGTTAAACAACTCAGCCTGAAACCTCTCCCCCAAAACCACCCCGACCATATAAACCCAGTACCCCTCTCCAACTCTCACAACGCCCAAGCTCCACTTGCCTTGGCAGCGTCCCAGCCCTCGCAGAAGTCTTGCAATTCACATTTCGTTAGCGATGGTCTATACAAATCATTACTGCCTCAGAACAGACATAACACAGAGCAGTCAATGGCACAGCGGCGGTGCGCTGTACAGAGTCATGGCGGCCGAGGGGGATCCAACAATATACAATACAGTTATTTGTCATGTTGGGTTTATAAAAGGGAATCAAACAGCTCCTTGTGCTCCTTAATTGGGGCTGGGTGGAGTGAAAGTTTGGTGCCCAGAGTGAAACAGCGGGGTGGCGTGTGCCCAAGCCCTCATAACGTACAGTAAATATAAACACATGCTCTACCCAGGCACACTGAAAGAGTTCCCTTGTCCTCGGACTGATGACTGAAACTTCTTCCTTCCTCCCGCCCTGAAAGCACGTGGATTTTGGAAGTTGCATGCGAGCCGCTGCGGCGTGTGGGAGGGGTGGCGACTGAGCCGATAAATGGCAGCGGTCGAGGACGAGATACTGACATCCACCACTCCGCGGCAGCGCTACAGTGGCGCCTGTCACTTCACAACGTCATCTGGAGCGCAAAGGCACTGCTTTCACCAAGAAAATCAATCTCTGGAGTCTCTCAAACGGGCCTGCGATTTTTATGAATCATGCACTGTAATTTATGAAAACATAATCCCCGCTGTTTATGTGGCTGTAATTGATTTGTTTATGAAAACAGCCATTGTTCTCAGAAGTGTCAGAGGCAGCCAAACCACTGAACGGCTTCAAGTGGAAGTCATTGTTCTATGAGGTTTTGCTGACCGCCCTTCCCTCCACACATAAACCACTGCTCAAAGCTAGCAAAGCTAACTGAGCTACCACATGTTACATTACTGTCATCCCGCTCACAGCACTCATGGGGCTTAAAGGAGGATGGTTATCTGTAATTTTCTACAGGTAATTCCAGACACCATCTGGCAGCCCTGCAGCACCATAATCCTCTCGCAGTTCAATTTTCAGGTTCCAGTTACTTGTGCATCTGCTCCGGCCAACAACGATTAGACTAAATCGTTTGGGTGTTCCAGTCAGCTCGTCCAGGTCTCTACCTGTTTGACGCTCCGACTCGTCCGCTCACAAAAAGATGGAGAGGTGAGGAGGATGATTCAACAAAAAAAAACACAGCTACCCCTGCAGCTGAGGAGGTTTGACGCGCAGGGAAATGGTTACTCACAGTGATACTGAGTGCAGGCAGCTGTCCAGTGCAACAGACCAGATGTGAAAGAGCTCTTTTCACAAGAGGGTTTCTCCTCTGCAAGGATTTCCTTCAGGATCTCTCACTGAAATTAAGCTATTATCAATCATGGTGGGGAAACCCTGAGCAGAAAACCACACTTGATTAAAAAAAGACTGGAAGAAAGTAGTCAATAAGATAGTAGAAAGAGGTAGTACACAAAACGTATCCATACACTTTATGCAATGGCCATGTTATAAAGTATTAGCCAGAATTGGATGGTGTTGGCTGGGGGGTGTGCATTATTTTCAGATAACTGCATGGTTCAGAAACAAAAGTAATGCTTATCAAAAGACAGTGCCAATAACAAGTATTCATTTAACACCTTCGAATCCTCCGTCTACTGTGGTGGACACAGTGTGTTTCTTGGTTTCAACTAATGAAAATCACACTTTTGGTAATATTGTTTTTTAAAGGGGTCCAGTGTGTAGGATCTGGCGGTATCTAGCGGTGAGGTGAGGAGATTACAACCAACTGAAGCCTCTCCCGTGTGCCATGCGTGTTGGACAGCTACGGTGGCCGACGCGAAAACTCGAATTTACCTCTCTAGAGCCAGTTGGAGCAAAGCCAGTGCGTAGAGAGTGTGTGTACGTGGGAAGTGAGTGGTGAAGCAAGAGAGAGAGAGCGGCGGCGACGGCAGCGAGTAGCGTTATCGGCTCCGGCCCAAGCAGGAAAAGTTAACAGAGTTTGGTTTGTCCGTTCTGGTCTAGCAAAGATTATAGAAGCAAAGAGACAAAACTCCTGTGTTTTTTTGCACAGCCGCTGCCGCCATTTTGGACTGAAAACGCTTATTATATTTATAATATATTAATGTTCAACACAGGCCATTTCGGTAGAATATGACAACAGAATAGAAATAATTTTGTTTTACCTTTGTACGGCACTTTTTTGGCGGATGTTTTAATGGCATCTATTAGTCGCTTTCAGTCCAAAATGCCGGAAGCATAGCTTTGCTGCTGGGCGCTTCTTGGCAATATACTTTCTTTGGGGCTACTGTTGAAACATGGCGGTGAAACATGGTGGACTCCGTCAAGAGGACTCGCTCTCTATGTAGATATAAACGGCTCATTCTAAGGTAACGAAAACACAACGATACTTATTATCAGGTGATTATACACTAAAAAAAACGTACTTATTAATCTTATATTCCATTTCTGCCAATAGATCCCCTTAAATTTTACACACTGGTCCTTTAAAATTCTACCAAGCAATAAGTAGACTATAATCAAGTTTTCTTTACTTCAGTTTCATTTACTTTATTGCAACTCTATCCTCTACTAAGCCTAAAATAAATGTACATTATACTATGCTTTGATATGAGATACTATAGTAATACATTTTACAAACTATAGTTGCATCGTCACTGTCCCAATTTGGTGATTTTGAAATTTTCAGAAAAACAGAAAATGTTCTGCCTTTTTCTGCAAAGCGAGCCATTAAAAACCCATTAGATCAACTGATAAATGTGTCAAAAACAGGACTGTTTTTCGCAGCTAATGGACATTTTGGAGATGCGTGCAGGTGTCACACCACTGCGCTCATCATGACCAACAAGTGAGTTTTTAAGTTACATAAATATACCTGCTTTGAAAACAACAAAGATCAGACTCTTTTTTTCTGATTTTTGCACTTCACTCACTTTGTCTTTCATTTCTATTTGGATTTTGGCACCTTTAGCCTTTTCTTTCAGACAATATATTACATCTGAGAACTCCTCCAGCAGAACACTAAACCACATAGAAAAGAAAGCAGAGATGAATAAAGGACAGGAGGGCCTAATTTCCCGAATGGAGTGAGTGTGACTTATCAGAGACAGCATCTTCTGGGCAGCCCGGGGCAAATGAAAGCAAGGTGAGAGATTGAGTCGGGTTTAGATTACAGGCCGATGTCTGCAGCGCTGAGGCCGCGCGGTAATCTCTTATGACTGATTGGCTGTAACCAGGAGTGACAACCGAACTGATGCTATCTGGCTTATTTCTACTGAGGCGGCATCGAGGCTCAGGAGGGCGTGATAGAGCAACGCTGACATGCAGTTACTGTTTTCAGATGTTGTGCTCTGGCTGAGGAGCAGGTGACCGAGTGTGTATCTATGGGGGGAAACAGGGATTTCCTTCTGCGTGAGTCATGGCTAGCAACAACAACACACTCAAAATATGAATTAAAAAAAGACATATGAACTCTCGCTGTCACTGTCTCCGCCTCTCTCTCTCACACACACTCAAACATGTGTCGTTTCCCCACAAGTGGAAACATCATTTAGACCATCGGACACTAAAACAGAAACCAAAACAAATGAAATTCTCAGTTTGTTGGCAGCCTCTTAAGGCAGGGTGACCCATCCTGCTTGTAATGACAGGGGAAACTCCGACACACACACACACACACATGCTTGTAAGTACGGGATGCATGCAAACACCCAATATGTCAATGCCCACATGTTCTGTTACCGCAGCTCTGTGAGCGTTATTTTGCGAGAGTGCTTTATTGGAAAATTTACAGGAAAATTGTGCATCGATAAAAAGAAATACTTAAGCTCTTTGTGGCAACAACATCCACCGCTCTAGATTTATTAGTTTGATCGTTAAACGTTGGCACGAGTAAAATAACAATAAAAGCATATTAAATTTCCAAATTCTATCATCGTAAATATGCAAATTGGTTGTTTTGCTCCCTGCCATATTTGTATCTTATCACACCCCAGAGATTAATGATGCCTCTACTTGTCTACTGTATCTATTTACCGATCTATTCATACAGAGAGCAGCTGTAAAGAAGACCCAGTAGGATCCACAGGGAGCCCACAGATCGCAGAGTTAATGAACTGGTGGCACAGAGGCAGCTTGGATAGAGAGGTGGAAGGATGGAGGGAAGCAGAAGGGAGGGTGGGGGGGGCAGTGTTGTGGAAGCCTGGCTTAAGGGTGTTTCCATGGTAGGATTGCCCAGGAATCTGATGCTAGTGCCAGACGCGGGGAAACCCTCATCAAAAACAAGGGAGCACACCCAACAACACCAGTCCAGAGGCTGCACATGGCCCCAAAGACAGTCGGATTCAGAGCTCAGACAGAACCAGAGCAGCTACTAACTGACCCACACAAGACCATTAAGATGTATGAATGGGACGTTGAATGTGTCACATTCAACGTCACCGTTGTCACCGTTGACGTTGTCACATTCAACGTCACCAACGCGCAGGAAAACAGGGTTAGTAAACAGTGAAATGTTACGGTGGTTACTTCTTTTTTTGCATCTGTTACTAATTGAGTCTCTCTTTCAAAGTCTCAAACCACAGTTCGTGATTGTTGGAACAGTGACCCTGACACACCAAGCCAGCGGTCGGCTGTCGGACAGTTTGGGGCCGTCGGTGAGCGTCTGTCGGCCTGTTTTTTTCGGTGAGTCCCACACCGTCGGCTCTAGTCTGCCGGAGTCTGAGTTCTTTCGGCTGATTTGGCCGATTCAGCATGTTGAATTGGCGGCGGAGTCCCTCGGTGAGAGAAATCACTCTGATTGGCTGTTCAGCTTAAACGAATCAATGCACGAGAAGAGAAATGAAAGTGAGGAAAGCAAGCCAACGAGTAAAGTCAAGAGGACATCTTTCATCTTCATCTCATCTGATCATTCCAACACATGGATATTTTCACGACATGGTCATCTGGAATGAAGCTAAGTGGTGAGTGAGAGTGGTGTGAAAATGGTCGTCAAACTCCGCTTTGTTTCATGTACGTATCATAACAACGGCTTGTATATCCACAGTCCTCGGACTTCCGGTTTCCCTTTTTGAATGACGAATAGAGACTTCCGCCGCCTGCTGGTAGGGAGAGTTATTTCCTCTCACTCAGGCGCAGAAAGTACGTGGTAGTTGGCCGTCAGCTGTAGTCTTTGCGGTGTGTTCGAGTGCAACTTTTTGCAGGCGACGCAACTGGTGACTTTCGTCGCCGCTAGTTCTCTGATGTCAGCTTGGTGTGTGTGGGCTTTAACAAAGACGGTTTTGATGTTTGAATGAAGTGTGTTTTTACGACGATCAGCGAGGTAAAATGACTGTTGTCTGACTGGAGTCTGGTGGCTTTGAGGAGCGCATATTAATATTAATTTTAATTAGTTTTTTACGTTAATAAATTATAAGAACTGTCCAAATCCCTGTTGATTTTATTTATTATATATTCACTTAAAAGGCTGGGGGTGAAAAAGGGGTCGAAAATTTGTGTGTCCACTCGGGTGTCATATTTCCATCACTGCCGATCAGAGCTGGAGCTGATAAATACTTGCGACTACTGCAGAGTCATTTGTCCCGGGAATGAATGCCGATTGTAAGAATTCCCACTGAATACAAAAGCCAGATGTTAGTGGGTGTTAGTGGGGTTTTCGTCCAGTGGGGAAGGGGGTTTAGTTATATGTTCCACAGAGGCAGAAGTAACTTATTGGTTGGGAGAGTTGGAGAACTTATTGTGACCGAGTCAAGAAGGGTCGGACTTGGAGACTTGTGAAAAAGGCAACTGCGAGAGGATAAAATGATCAAGCATGAAAATTTATTCTTGACTTTGGAAAAAGCTGTTTGACCAAAAGCAATCTTAATTTCCACGTATTCGCTTTTCCTGTAGCTTTCACTGCATCACATGGTCTTCCTCAGCAGATGGAGTTTCAATAAATATTATTATTATTATAGGATTTTAATTCATATTATTAGAAGATTGAAATTATTATTACAAAGATTCATTTTTCAGAACCTTTGAAATAAAGAATGAATTTCAAATGAAGAGAGGAAAGAGTGTGACATTCATTTTTGTTGAGATTAATTTTATGGATACACTTCCTTTACTACTATTTCCTGGAGATTACTAATGGAAAGATGTCCAATTCTATATTTTGAATATTTTAAAATGTCTCAATTCCTTTGTACTGATTTGAGGAACTATTTTATTTTGCTCATGTATCTGTTGTGAGGTAGCCTATTGACCTCACACTTTGCTTTACCCGTGACCTGAAGTTATTTTTAATGCTCAATGAATTTACCAAATAGTAGCCATTATTATGAAAAATAGCAATCTAACTGAAAACCCCCCAAAAAGGATTGTTAATTTGTAAGATTAGTTAGCCTAGCATAACGTCAACGTTCAAATCCCTCTGATGAGCATGAGGTCAGCTAGTTAACGTTAGTTAATAATTATTAATAATTATTATTATTTTTTTTCACCTACAATGGACCCAAATATGGTGTCGTACTTCAGACTATTTATTGTCACATTTAATTAGGTATTTTTTCGCATTCAGTCAATTGGAATGGACAGAAAAAATAACACATGATAAAGTATTTTAATCATTTTTTTTTATTCATAATGATTTATGGGTGCATTTAGAGTAGAAATCCACCGTTTAAATGTTTTTTGTGTGTGTTTGGAACATAATTGGGATCTGAACAGGTTGCTATTGAGCTAGCCTACAAGTATAAATAAACACAGAAGTTATTTCCAAGTATTTTTCTTTTTTAACCAGAGCTCCATCTTTGTTCTTTGTCTGTTAACTGAAGCTTAATCCAACCAGTGACTTTATCGTCTCCGGAGCAGAAACGTTAGACGACTCAACCCCTCCTCTCAGGAAGAGATCAGGGTTAATCAAAAGGGTTGGGAAGAGGGAGGAACAAGGCCTCCGCTCATTCAATCACTTCTTGTTTTGATAAACAATCTCACTCCTCCATTGTACAGAGCTGATTGTGTTCCCGAGCAGCCTTGAATTATTCCTTTCACAGGTGGAACAATGAAAGGCTTCCTCCCCCTTTTTTTTCTTGAATGAGTCACCGGGCCGACAGGATCACACGTGTTTACATTGCTCAGCCTCGGCCCAAACCAAACCTCACGTTGCTCCGCTGAAGCTAATCAAGGAAATTGCTGTTTGTAAACCTCCTCGTATCAACATCTGGGAGCAGTCCCCTCTCCCTCCAAACCAACACGGCTTCAAGTCAGAAAAAGAGAAACAAATACTGACGCATGGCACACACACACACACACACACACAAAAGTGCATGCATCCACACCACGTGCACAGCCACCCACACATGCACGCACGCATACACATGCTGCATTTGTGATCCATTCCTCTGCTGAACAGGCAATGGAAACTTCTGCAAATGTAAATCTGCTGGGTTAAAAATACAGCGCATTAATGTGCTCCACATGTGGCACTCTGGCAGGATGGAGGATATTTTGACGGCGGGGGGAGAGGAGGGAGGGAGGGAGGGAGGAGGCAGTCCTGGGGTTTCTCCAACAACGGAGAGGGAGACACACACACACACACACACACACACACACACACACACACACACACACACACACACAAACACAGCTGTACTAAGAGTCCAGAACTCCTCCTATTTTACCTTGAGCCTTTTCCACGAACACCACCTTGGAGTCGTGCTGGAAGTTGTGTCCGTCGATGAGCATCCTCTCCCCCCCGGGGGCGGGACACGTCTCCAAGCTGCGCTTATCCACCAGCGGCAGCTCCTGGGCCGATCTCTGGGCTGTGGGAGGGAGAAGAGAGAGCGGCCTCAGCGTTCAGCTAATACACACCCACTCCCCATGCAGACCTGAGCATCCAGACTGAGGCTGAATCACTACCTAGACCGCTCTCACAGCTGTAAACCTCCACCGCTTTATGCTAGAATTAGGCTGTTTCTTTGCCAGTAAGTAAAGAGAGGCTCCATGTTGTGTTTATTTGTGTTTTCCTCAAATTATGGTGGATGTTTTTGTCTCAAATATTTGGTTTGAGAGTATCTTTCCTCTCCCTGTGTTATTTTTACTTCTCTCTCTTACCTTCTGGCTTCTCATTCCTCGCTTACTTTCAGTTTTTCTGCAAATATCTATTACTTGCCATGAAATATTTGCAAACCTTTTCCATCTAAACGTAACACTGATGTTTTGGCCAGGTCTCTCTTGTGAAAGATAGCTGTAATTTCATTGTGATTGACCGGGATACATAAATAAAGGGTTCAATAAAACCTGAATATTTTTCCTCATGCGAGGATCATCTTTTAGTAATTCGACGCTCCCAATTTTCTGATTTTGATAAAACTCTAATTCTCTGTTTTTGGAAACCATCAATCGTTCCCACATCTCTCTGTTTCTCTGCGTCGTTCTGCCTCGCTCACACACAAAGTGGTCAAAAACAATTGCTCCGTGGCAGTCGTTCAGAAACTAACAATGGTCTATTTCAAGGCGCTGAGATCATGGTTTAACTACTGTCTTTCATTTACCTCATAAGACTTAATCTCTATGGCAGCTCTCAGTGCCAGAACCACATGAAGTGGTTGATGTGCCTGAGGTTATCCCGGTCCAGTGAAAGGTCAACTCCAGTGCAGCGCAGGGAGTCGATAGAGTTTATCGAGCAGAGCAGCCTGCATTGCCTTTACACAGACAAATACTGTTGAGTTTAAATGTAGCTCACAATCTCATGCACCAGTAGTTACAGGGCTGCATCGAATGATTGCTGTTCTAATGTTTCTCTTTTGATCCAACGATTAAGGTGAGACACTACCACACAGGTTTTCATGCACTGCTCAATAGTGAGATTTTGATATTGATATTTGCTTCCATAACATGTCTTCTTTCAGACTAGAGGAAAGAAAACATCCAAAATAGACATTTAAGTGTTTATTTATTTTATTTAACTACACTTTGTCTATTTGCGTCAGTAGATTTCTCCTAAATTCACCAAAAGTTATCATAAGATAATGCCTCATTTACATATTTTACATATGTCAAATATAATGCAATAATAACACGTTAACGCAAATTCGTTTTAACGCAACTAATTTCTTTAATGCATTAACGCAAATTACGATTTTTAAGGTTGTAGCGGGCTCATAATGAAAACCTCAGGAATTCATTGGTATCAACCATGTCTACTAGCTTGTCACGAAGGAGGTTAAATAACGCTTCAAACTTACGCAAAATTTTGGCGAGGAAAAACTGTCATGGCCATTTTCAAAGGGTCCCTTGACCTCTGACCTCAAGATATATGAATGAAAATGGGTTCTAATGGTACCCACACTGACACACTGACAGCTGTTGTTGCCTGTTGGGCTGCAGTTTGCCATGTTATGATTTGAGCATATTTTTTATGCTAAATGCAGTACCTGTGAGGGTTTCTGTACAATATTTGTCATTGTTTTGTGTTGTTAATTGACTTCCAATAATAAATATATACATACATTTGCATAAAGCAAGCATATTTGTCCACTCCCATGTTGATAAGAGTATTAACAACTTGACAATTCTCCCTTTAAGGTCCATTTTGAACGGATAAAATTGTGTGATTAATTTGCGATTAGTTGCGATTAACTATTTTAATCAATTGACAGTCCTACTTGTAATACAAAAAAGAATTGTCTTAATGTAAGTAATCAACTGGGGAAGTTTCATGGGGATATCTAGTAGTGAAATATTTTTATCCTATTCACCTGTAGTCAAAATATATGGAATTTTACAATCCATATCTTTAAAGGCCTTTTACTCAAAATTATATTTTTTCTTAGACTCTGAGCCAGAAATCTCCACTTCAGTAGCACTTACATAGACCACACTTTCATTCTTATCTATATTCAAAAGGTTTTTACAGAGGGGTTTGTTCATATAAAAACAAAGTGAAAATAGATTTTCTATGGCTGTTGACAGTATTTTCTGATTTAAGGGGTGATACAAAGAGGTGCAAAGTAGCACATATTTAATAAGATAATGCCTCATTTGCATATTTAAACATAACATTTCAGAAAACGTGTAACACAAAAAATAATTGCCTTAATAAGATATCAATTGGGGAAGTATCATGGTGATAACTATTAGTTCAGAATGTTACCCTATTCACCAGTAGTGTCTCCTTAACAGTTTAGTCTATAAGATTTTAGAAATTTGTGTAAATAATCCATCATAATGTCTTCAAATGGTTTATTTAGTCATTGAAACAACCCCAAACAAAAAAGCAGCAAATCCTCAAATGAACTCAAAGCTTGAACCAGTGACTGACATTTTTGCTTGATAAATAACTGTAATCGATTATAATAGTTTCTTCCTATTGACTAATTGATTAATCTGTTTGTTCCCAACTTTTTTATCTTGTGATCTTTTTAAATCAAGCAACTTTTACTTGACCCCCTTGTCTCGTGTGTCATGTGCTTATGAGTACTTTCACAAAGTGTGATTTTTTTTCCCTCTTCTAACCTTATATTGTTTGATTTCAGTAAATATTGAAGGCCTCGAAGCTATCCAGTATTTTACAACAACAAAAGTCTACAGTCCTGCTAGCAGCTCTGTGAGGCTACTTCAAGCTTAATGCTAAAGCATGCTATCGTGTTCACAATAATGGTTGGGATTATAAATAATGGGAATTTTTTGTAGGTATTTGGTCATAAATCAAAGTATTCGACAAATTAAAATTTGAACTTGATGATTGCGCTAGATGAAAAGTCAGAGGATCACCAAAGTGATTACAGTTCATCCTGAGGGGAACAAGAATGTCTGAACCAAATTCCATGGAAAACCATCCAATAGAATGGCTAAAATAATCAGAAAAAAGTGAATGTACTTTTGTGTAGCAGAACATGTTTTTACTTTTTTGGCATCCCATTGATCAAACCCTAAAATATATCCTCTGAGCCCTTAGAGGGGTCCCAACCACCTCATATTTGATATTATATGATTATAATTATGGTAATATTCAAACCATTAAATCTCTGTGGAGAAAAATCTGAGTCATCCACAGAAATTACCACTAACCATTAAATTGTTAATTTGTACACACAGTTTATCAGCCTATTTTATCTGTAGTTTGGGATTCATCCTATAATTATTATTACTGTCAATGTGTACTTTATTTATTTAATTTAAAAACATTTTTAACCTTATTTCCTTATCTCTGTGTTTTTCTTCTTCTTTTTTTAACTTAAATCTAACTTTGTTTTTTGTTCTTTATCCTTTTTGCATCGGCAATGGTTGAGGGTTGAGTGGGAGGGGGAAAAATACCAAAATACGGAGGGACAATCATTTACATTTGTGCTCTATTTGTATGTTTCTGTACACCTGATGTTACTCCCAATAAATTATTACAGGGAAAAAAAGGGATGTACTCACAGCACTCGATGGGGTTGGATGACGCCTGCAGGGACACCGTTCTCCCCGTGGCCTGGTTGATGTGAACTCGGAACACCATCCTCACGCGTGTGTTCTTGCGTCCGATGTCAGTCTCCCCCTTTCTCAGCTCTATGTCCGAATTGCGCAGCTTCAAGATCCCCGCGCAGTCGATTCTGTGTTTGTGGAGACAAAAGGAGAAGAGTTTGCCAAAGTCCGTCTGTCTACAAGGCAAAATAATGGTATATATACTCTCACAGTTAATCAGGCTGTGATTTATACAGTATTGCAGCCAAATCAAAAGGGATTTCCACTCTGGACTCCATCATGCTGCACAGCTCTGACAGAGGCTGCAGTCATGTCAACAGAAGATTAACACCACCACCCCCAACAGAGCATTCACACCTCAGTGCATCCGCTCTTGGGTGAAATTCAAACTCTATAGAAACAAATGGCTGGGAACATTCATCACATAAGGGAAAATCTCTGTTATGACCCACAAGAGATGGTTGCTAAAGTATTGTTACGCTTCCACAAGTCTGTAATGATTTCTTTTACAGCGTCAAAGTCTTCATCAGACACTTACTAAAAGCCCTCCTCCTCCTCCTCCTCTTCCCTCTCTGTCTGCACTGCACTCATCTAACTTTTTCATGCTTAAATACCTCGAGCCTCTCCAAACGCTTTCTGGCTTTTCCATCGCCGTGCTACTTGATGCTGCATTCCTCAAAGCCTAGTAAATGTCAACTTTTACACACATTTGAACACTCCCTAACATTCTTCTCGCCAGACACCAGGGTCTGCTCCACTGGCGAAGTAATCAGGTGTTGATGCTAAGGACCCCAGCTGTTCAGCTCTCCGCCTACGCAGGCAAGCGGATTGCAAATCCACATACTGAGGCGTCCGTTCAGTGCCTGAGACAAAAGTTATAGAAAGAAAGCACAGTATTTAATGCTATCATTTCATTTGTTAAGAGTTAATTGGAGTCATACCATGTTGACCAACGCCATTTGTGGTTTCATGTTAGCTCACTGCTGTTGATTAATGATTTAATATGACACACGCCCCCCTGGATCATCATGAATAACTATTTCAGTAATATAATAATGCCTGTTTCTATACCACATAATAAAACGTCTATATGTCACACATGTCAAAACGAATAAATCTCCCACAAATCTGTTAAGTACTCGGAGGCGTGTCCCCCCGTGAGAAACCGTATCCTGAGGTGAAGTCGTTGTATAAGGGGAGCTTATGTGTTACATCCATTAAAACGCAGAGAAAGTGCTGACGCTAGCAGGCTGCTACTGCCTGCAGCTCAGACAGAAAGCCCAGGTCCCTGTTAGCAGCCCAGAGCTTCTCCAGTAATCTGATCTCTGAGGCTTACAAAATGGGAAAGCCACACTTAACACTTTCACAACCCAAACGCACAACAGGCACACACAGAATACTGAACATCAGGAGCAAACTTCATATCCCCAGATTGTTAGCTTTTTCACAGACAGGCAGCGATCTAACATGTTTTCACAGGGTTTCATCTGCACAAGTGGGACAACATTTCCCCCTGAAGAGGACCAAAAGGATACCTGATTGCAACCAACTGAAACTTCTCCCATGTGCCAAGCGTGTAGGAGAACTATGGTGGCCGACGCCAAAGCGTGAAAACGTGAATGGCCCTGTCTAGAGCCCGTATTTGTTTTTTCCGTTCTGGGCTACTTAGAAACATGTTACCGTCACGTATGTCACGTTACCCCAGTCTTGGAAAGAGAGGAGTGAGCGGAGGGGTACTCAGTTGGTTGCAATCTGCAACCACATCACTAGATGCCACTAACTCCAACACACTGCACCTTTACGTCAAGTCTCAAGCCAGTTTAGACCAGTCAAGTCTACGTTCACCAAGTTAGGACTTGGTCAGGACTTGGTATGTAAAAAAACAGCTTTGAAAGGAAGATGTTCACATGCTGTATCATTATAATTCACAAATGATATTTTTGTTTATTGACTTGTAATTTACTTATGGAGACTTTTGACTTGACTTGGACTTGCCCTTAAGGACTTGTCTTGACTGACTCAAGACTTGACTCTGACTTGTTTCAAGTTACTTGGACTTGCCCTGATAGACTGGAATATAACTCTAAAAAGTTGCACTTTCCAGCCAGATTCCACCACTTTTGACCTACACATCTAGAATTATTAATAAGACTTTTGGGGCAAGTCTCAAGTCATCTAAGACAAGTCCACGTCAATTCTTGAATGAATCGAGACTTGACGTCCAAAACAAAGTCTTAAATGACATGAGACTTCACTTCCCCAGAAGACTTCTCACTGGATGGGTACCGATACTCACATGGCCCGCATGTTGTTCTCTGGCAACAGTGGGATCTCCAGGATCTTGGTGTTGTTGTTGTGCAGGGCCTCATGGCTCGGGGTCGACACCGTCTTCCCGGTGATGCGGTGGACCTGGTAGAAGGCGTGGGGCCTGAGCAGCCGGTCGTCAGCCGTGCCAATGAACAGCTGCAGGGTCAGAGGCTCGCTCTCCATGTAGCCGTGGAGCTAAGAGGGAAGAAAGAAAGAAAAGACACAGTTGTGGTTAGGCCCTTTCCAAAAAAACTTCCACTTGCATGCTGTTAAGTAGAAATGTAGGTCTTTCGGAGGTCAGGCTCTCAGCGTGATGGTTTTCAAACAAAGCACCCATTTAGGATCTTGTAATCACCCATTTCATCTTCTTTAATTTACTACCAAAGGTCTGTGTACACTTCCTCAATCAGTTCATGTCAGGCCTGCCAAGATGTTGATCCTACAGTAGCTGAAGCTCAGGGGCAGCCGCTGCCAGGGAGCAGTAGAACCACCTACAGCGAGCAGCGTTGGGATTTGTGACAAGACTAAGCTAGTGTTTCAGAAAAGTTAAAGTCATGTCAGTCCCACCGAGCCCCAGCCAATCAGGGTCAAGAAAAACTCTCAGCGGTGACCCCGCTCTGATTTTTATCAGTAAAACGATCCCGCCACGATGGAGTTGGAGACAGCACAGGAGTGCTGCTCGCTGTAGCTGGTGGGCTCGACCCAGAGCTTCTAAAGCACTCCCAGACCTCCATAGGTGTTGCTTGACAGGAGGCCTCCTGCCTGGATGACCTCAACCACCCAAACTGCAGAGTGCAGGCATGAGGCCCAAACCCACAGACTGAAACCGGAGAACAGCAGCTACTACTGACACACTGTCTGAGTTATGTATGTTATCCATACAGTGTGACTGTGAGGAATCAGAGAGGAATATTTGGCTTTTTGACGTCAAAAGAAACAAAATGCGTATAATAAGAAATTACTGGGGCCCCAGTATAGGAATGGACTAAATGATATAATGCATATTTAATGTTGTTTGAGAGGTTAAAGCTGCAATCTGTAGTTTTCATTGCAAAGATGGTGGAGCATATTGTGTTGCATTTGTGAATCAGTTTCACATCGCTCTTGTTGGATTACAGTGAAATGAAATGTCATGAAATATGTTTTTATTATGGCTGTCAATCGATTAAAATATTCTAATCGTGATTAATTGCATGATTGTCCATAGTTAATCATGACTAATTGCAAATTTTATCGCACAGTATCTTCACTCTAGCTTTAAAACTGAGTTGTTCAAGTTCAAGTTGTGTTAATGCTTTAAAGAAATTAGTGGCTTTAAAATGAATTGGCATTAACGCGGTATTATCACGTTAACTTTGACAGCCCTAGTTTAAACTGAATGAAAATGAACGCGATTTTCCCTGTGAGGGTTTCTGGACAATATTTATTATTGTTTTGTGTTGTTAATGGGTTTCCAATAATAAATATATACATATATTTGCATAAAGCAATCATATTTGCCCACTCCCATGTTGATAAGAGTATTAAATACTTAACAAATCTCCCTTTTAGGTACATTTTGAATAGCTAAAATATATGTGATTAATTTGCGATTAATCGCAATTAAATATTTTAATCGATTTACAGCCCTAGTTTAAATAAAATTGTCAAGTGAGTTAACAAGCCGGCAGATATTTTAGCGGGCGACAAGCGGTCAAATGTTGGTGGTAATGCTTCGTCCGGTTGCAGTTCGACATTAAAAAGAAGAAGAAGAAGCGGTCAAATGTTCCGATCGTCATTTTCTGGTAAGTGGTAACATCCGCGTTCGATTTGAGGGAGCACTACCCTGTCGAAATTCACACACTACACAAGTAGTGTACACATTGTGGAAGTGCACTAATGGAAGTATCTGAATAGAGACGCAGCACAGGTCTTTTTTTGGCAAAACAGGCTAAAACCGTTCTGTCTTTTTCATTAAAATTGAGCAGTTTTGCTGCTCTTGAAACACCGCCAATAATCAGGTCTGAATAGGAGGAACTACTATTGTTGGCCAGTCAGGGTAAAGTAATATTATTGTTCCATCTATGAGGAGTTAATGTTCAAATTCATGCAATAATAACTTTTAACTAAACTTCACTTTAATTGCAAAACATAAGGAATATTATTATCTATAGCGTATATAAAAATAAAAATGAAATAATCTGACCTCATGAGTCAAAACTAGCATGAGTGGGCAAGGAAAATGGACAATATGTGCACATCACCATCCGCAGACCACAGTGTTATAGAGGCAGATGCTGCCCTAATTATACACCGCTGTAGGATGAGATTGTCAGCTGAAGCGATCGGCAGGGAAATGTTGAAATGAAGACCACAGCTTTCACTTGCATAAGAAGAGCACTCGAGGAGAGGAGCGCCCACAACAAGAGTGAAAGGCTCCGACCGGGGAGGCACAACATGTGATTTGGAGGAGGATCCCTGTCAGGGTTAAGAGCCTGCAAAGGCCCTGTATATTTGTGTAAGGAAATGGGTTGCTGCCTAGCAATGCTGTTTATTTGGGCAGCAGGAAGGAGTGTGATGAAGTGAGGAAGCACAAGGTTAGACGGTTACTTTCAAGCTGCAATTACAAACAGATCTCTGATTATCTGCTTTGAATTATTATCAGCATGAAATTCTAAGCGAATAGAAATAATCAAACTAGATAAAGTCATCTGAACGATTTCAGCTGCTTCTGATTGTCTCCAAAACTTTAAAAAAGTATGCCTCCGTGGAGACGTTTGTGTTGTATCATTTTAATACATAAAAGTATCGAAGTAGCAACCTTGAAATCAAGAAACCTTTCCGCTCTGAATCATCTGTTTTATAAAGCAGCTGCAGCAGACAACAGTTATGATTTGTTGATGCAATTAAATCCCTGTGATACCACTTCATGTAAAGCCTCCGCTCCTCCATCCTGGCAGTTTGACATTGGCAACCCCTCCCTAGTTCATATTATCACCCACAAGAGGAATGCCGAGACTCCGGCTGTTCAAGGCACCAGAGAGGAGGAGAGAGGAGGAGATAGGAGGTTGGGGCGAAAACGGGGCTCCCTTTCCAGACACTCCCAGCTCTAGGACGATCACAACCACAACCACACAGAGATAGAGATAGCTCAGTGTGACCAGCAATTCATCCTGTCACGCTTTTTGCTTCACATGATATTTTTAATACAGTTTGGTTAGAAATCTAAATTTGATCAAGGCCAAGAAAAGGCGCATGACTCCAAGATATTAATCTCCAAAAATGCATTTGAAAACAACTCTTTGGGTGTGTTTTTTAAGCAATGGGCTGATTGTGAAAGTTCAGACAGAGAAAAAAAAGAAGACCTCACAGACTTGAATAGGGGGTATTTCCTCTCCACCAAAGTACAGCATGAAACCCTGAGCATTAACTGCGGTGAGGACTGCACACAGCACTTCAGAGGGGCATACTTCAGTCTGCTGCTGGCGTTAGGGCGGGTGTGGTTGAGGCGGGCAGGCAGCAGCGATGGCATTGAAAAAGAACAGAAAATAGCCGGCTTAGCTGCGCTGGATGTTGGACGCGGAGGAAAAAAAAAAGTGTACCACACAGAACAGGACCTTCCAGAATAAACTCTGTAAAGTCTGGGCAGGGTTTGAGTCAGAGGGGCGGCGGGACGAGCCACAGAGGCTTCGTCAGCCAGCGTCCACAGCCGAGGCTGCAGCGCCGTGTGTGCACCATGTAATCAGGAAGTCACAGAGATGGGGCTGCCTTGTCTGAGGCTCCCTCCAACATCCCCATCAGAGCCTGCCAGAAACGTGTGTGGTTTTAGTCGCTGCCGCCTCCGCAGGACGCAGCGCGCGATGATGTCAGCCGTACACACGGGAACTTTCCTAAACAAAGGGAAGTCTGTGTGGTTGGGGTGGTAGCTGGCGGAAAAGTAGGGGGGAGGTTTGGGTTTAGGTTTAGAGAGAACACACACTCTCTTTTTTCAGCCGGGGTGAACCCAGACCCCTGTCATTAAATCATTAGCACCTTCTCAAGGACAAATACACACGTCCTGTACAGATGTGTGGCTGGAGTTGCAACACGCTGGACGATACAACATGTTTTGGTTTCTAAATGTCATGTTCCACAACTTCATATAAATGTAATATGTCTGTTTCCTCAAAGAAAAAACACAATATCCTAATATATCACACAGCATTTTGAATAATGACTTGTTAGAGACACAGTGATCCTATGTGGGATGAAACTCTATCCATTCTACATACTAATATTCTGTACTATATGCTTATTGTCATGGTATAATGTTTTTGCAATTAGTAGAAAAGAGAATGTATATAACCATTTAACATTTTTATTGTTTTCCAAGATCTGCCTGGAGCTGTGTCACCCTGACTGGGCCAATATTATCTGCCATTTAGCTAATCACAGATACTGTACACTGTATTAGTATTATTAATATAAATTGACAGTGTTGCCATACCATACTGTATTTTTTCCACCAGAAAGCATTGACAAGTTATAGATATAGATATTTCAACGGTAAAATGTGCTGCTCAGTGCGTCAAAAGTCTTTAATGACGAATTTAAGGGATCCTTTACGAAAATGTTTGTTTATGTTATGCGTTTATGTTTATGTTTCATTATCAGATTTTTTTACTCAATAATATAATTATATATAATATTTACATATTGGTATCTGCCTCAAAATCCATTATCTCTCAGGTATTACACCTGCATTAAATCATTTTTTGGTGACTTGGGACAACGAACGAAATTGTATTGTCAATTATGCTTCGAGGGAATTATCATTTTTATTAAATATTTTCCCCTGGATTTTGATTGTTTTTGATGTATCGTGAATACATTTCTAAACAAAGTCCATGTAAGTCCGGAATGGATGGGCAGGACAAACAAACACAGGACTTTCACCCAGGGGACCGTTGTTCGTGCCCCGAGTGAAACGAAAAAATCAACGTTGACTTATTTTAACTTACGTACATAGTTTAACTTACGTAACATACTTAAGTAACGTCACCTACATGTACGTAACTTATGTACGTAACTTAAGTTACGCAAGAACCCAAAACATGATCTTTTACTAAACTTAACCAAGTATTTGGTTTCAATTCACGTTAACCACATGTTTAAAACTGCGACCGTCAAAACGTAATTGAGAATGCAGTTTCATAGTATGGAAACGTAATTTTTAGGAGACAGGGTTGTGGGGGAAGTGCAAAAAGCTAAACACATAAATTTTAGGAAACAGTGGCTTATTTACACATCAAGCAAATACAGAGCAACATTAGCATAATTTGCCACTTGAAGAATAGAAGTCAAATATTCATTCTTCTTTAGACTCTGTTTTGGTCTCCACCAACTCCTGACGGAAAAATCTGTGTCTTTAGCTGCTAAATGCTCCACTATGTTCACTAGCAAGTAGGGATGCTAATTTTGAAAAATTATCTTAACCGATAACCGACCCTTGTTAACCGATTATTAACCGTTAACCGACAAGATTTTTGCCTCATGCAGGTGAAGTGTATGAGCACAACAGACAGTCCCGAGTTCATCCGTCCAGGAGCGTTAACTTAGCAGCCACGATGCTGCGTTTACTGTCTCCAGTTCACCCGTCCGGGAGCGTTAACTTAGCAGCCACGGTGCTTCGTGTAGTGTCGCGGACATGCAGCCACTTTCCCAATAAAAGTCTCCACAGCACATTTAGATTAGTTTAGCAGGTTGTCAGCCGTGTTTCTGCCCGGCGTAACGACACTCTGTCTGCCCAGATTAACGATAGCGATTGTCCGACAGTGTGTGTGTTTGTGCTACGTTAGCATCTGTAGCTCTGCTGGTAGCTTCGTGCTCCCCGTAGTCACACACATACGGTCTTACAGTTTTTGATAGACCATGTGAGTGTTGTCGGTGGCGTTATAGCTGTGAATGTAGGTGTAGCAGACATTGTGTGTACAGGTTATTTGTTGGTGAGTAAATGCTACGAGGCTACAACTCCTCCGCTCAAGCGAGTTATTGACGAGAGCCAACTTCCTGTATCTGTAACGCCGGCTCAGACTGCCTTAAGGTGGACCAGCTTTTCTCCTGTAAGTGACGAGTTTTTCTCAGCTTTTTAATGAATTATTAACATTTCTTTTAACCGTTTTAACCGATAGCGTTAGTCGGTTGAAATGCTTAATGTCGGTTAACGGTTAAAAGGTTAATTATTAACATCCCTACTAGGAAGTCACTAACTTATCTCTCTGGTGTTGGGCAGAGTACTAACTACTCTTGGGAGTACACTTAATTATGTCACTTTTCTGGTGAACACACTAAAGTACTTACTCAAAATCTGCTTAGAGTTAGTATGTAGTATAGAATTGGGCCACAGCTTGTTTGTCCTTAAAATGGCTGCTTATCAATGTTAGCATCCCCCATTCAAACTAAAGGGCACGATTAGCTAACGGCTCCTCTGTGGCAATAAGGAAAAGTACTCACGCTAAAGACATTTTATCAAAAGTGAAGGGCAGACATAGAAAACTCTGCTCAATATGTGACGAATGTCTGGTTAACTTGTAGACTTATTGTAATGTATTAATAAAATGTCAAAAGGTATTAATTAAAGTGACAGCCCGGCTCACCACTCACTTTGTCCGACTCGGTGCTGCAGACCCTTTATTTATTCAGAGACTGAGGTCAGCGGTGCGGAGTAATGGTCGGGGGACCAGATGGGTTTAAAACCAAAACATATCTGCAGTTGTCCACATTTTTTTTCCTTTAGACTCGACCACCAGAGCTATTGTGGTTAAAGCTCATGATGACTAAGCTCTTACTGGCCATGCTACATCACTTTGTAACTGTCTGCGCTGCACTCGACTACGCAATGGAAAAGTCTGAGTCACCCTCGTCTGGACAGGAACTGACTGAGTGGACTGGTCTGCCTAATAGCATACCTATGGTATTCCATTCAGAAATGTGACATCTTTGAGTAGCATAACAGCCAGGCCATGAAACACATGTTGCCCCAATCTATTTTAACACATGAGGTAAAAAAAACACAGGAAAGTGTTGAAGCGAGAAGTGACGAGGTAAGGAGAAGGAGTGAAAATGGGTCTAATGGCTGCACCGTGTGTTTGTCTAATCAACACAGGAAACCAAACAGTCTAGCTCAGTGGTTCTCAACGTAGGGTTCGGGCCCCTGAGGGGGTCGCGAGGTAAATCTGAGGAACTGCAAGATGATGAATGTGAAAATTATGTTGTTTTTTTTATGGGATTTTTGCGTTTTTCTCGTGAAATACTGTATCATTTTAGCTCTCAAAATATTAATATAACACCATCTAAAGATGAGAAAATCTAGAAATATGGAACCTGTGGTAGGGCGTCTGAGGTAGCAGCCTAGTTGCACAGCAGTTCGTGAAATAGTCACGAAATTGAATGTATTGATTCGTGAACATAGACGTGAATTTCCCATTTTCTTCGCGATGGTCAGCACGAAATCAAGTCAAAGTTGATTTATTTGTCACGTAACTTCCGTGCTTAAGTTACGGCACTTCCGGAGCTATTTTAACCCAACATTGATCTTTTCCTAAAGCTAACTAAGAAGTTTTTGTCAAGTAACTTCTGCACTTGAGTTACGCCACTTCCTGTGTTATTTAAACTCAAACCATGATCTTTTCACAATCAAAACTAAGTAGATTTGTTGCCTAAGCCTAACGAATGTGATCTACTCTCACGTGTTGCTGGACATTCGTAGGAAAACACACTCAAAATACGTTGTTGAAAGTTGGCTGAGCGTCACGAAAAAAAAGGGAAATTCGTGTCTATCTACACAAATCAAATAGATAACATTTTGTGACAATTTTTCAAGAACTGCCGTGAGACTGTATTGGAGCTAGATACTGCTTTAAGCCAAAGAAGTTAAGAAGCAGTGGTTTAGCAGACCTGAACGACTGGGTGTCCTCCTGCCAGGGCCTTCACCGCTCCCCTACTGCCCTCCGTCTCATAGTGGGCTCGGTGGTGGGACTTGGGCTGCACGTCGATCTGCAGGCTGTACGGCCCCGAGCTGGACGGCAGCTGCCAGTCGAGGGCTGGCAGGGATGGGCTGCCGGGGCGAAAACATGTCCGACATGTCAACTTAGCAAGGAGGGAGGAGGGCTTATTTTAGATGCACTTATCAAGGTAGAATGTGTAGAATGTGAACAATGTGAATATATGTCAGAGCTTGTGATAAACCCGTTATGAAATGACAAATATGTTTAAACTTGCTTCTCAACAGTAAATATTCACAAGTCAATGTATGGAGAACATTTCATATAATTCCTCAGTTGCCAAATAAAATAATGAGCTTGTAAGCATAAATCATAAATCGTAAGCACACAAAAAGCTATTCCCCTCAGGCTTTATTTCAGGTTAGAGCAAATCTTGCGCCAGGGTGAAAATCCTCATGTCATTCTTGCTTACCTGATATATTGCTTTGGCTTGGACCAGGAGTACGGGTGCTGTGGCACATCCAGAAACCCGCCACAGTAGCCCTCCTTCTTTAACGACATTCGGTTGGAGGGGTGTTCGTCCTGACAGAGCTCCCCTGGACTAAGCTCCTCGCCTCCAGGCTCCACCTTCAGGCTGACTGTGGGGCTGTGCTCCAGGCTGGTTTTCCGGGCTTTAATGGGGATCCCCTCCCCGAGCTCAGCCACTCCATCTGTGGTCAAGGCGTTGATGGCTGCCAGGATGGCCGAGTTGGTGTACTGGTTAGTGTTCGGCAGCCAGGACTCTTCTGTGATACTGAGGCGAGGGGAGATCTGCGGGGACAGTCCGGGGGAGTGGTTGGGCGAGTATGGGTAGTGCTTGTGCGTCGCCCCGCTGCCGTTAAAGCTGTACTTCCTCTTCGCGCCGCAAGGGGAGTTGGGCCTGGAGCCACGCTGGCCTATCCAGGTGTCGTCTGTCACGCTTGTGCGAGGGGAGGTGGAGGGGGAGTGGCGAGGGGAGCCCCCAGAGGTGCAGCCGTCGCCTGGCAGGGCGAGGGTGGAGCCCTTGGGGGACACGGAGGGCGACTGCCAGGGGGAGTTCTGGGGCGAGTTGTCGTAGTTGTAGGAGAAGCTTGACTCGTAGGAGGAGGCGTCGGAGTGGCAGCTGCGAGACGAGATGCTGCTGGCCGGGCTCAGGCAGCTGGGGTCGCGGTAACTATCTGCACTGGGGAGGGTCAGCGTCACGATGGAGTTGACCCGCTTTGTGACAGGAAGGTTGCTCTCCTCCACCGCATCCTCAGGAAACTGACTGTAGGCTGTGATCTCGATACGAGGGCTCTCCAGGGTCGGGGCCCCGTTTGGGCGGACGCTAGAGGATGAATAGTAGCCGGCCGCCCTCATGTCATCCTGGGTGTCATAACTGTGAGGCTCTGTGACAGAGACGGATATAACGGGGCTGGTATGGAGGCCGTGGTACTGGGAGGGAAGACAAGGGTTGCCCAGTGGGAGGGAGAGGCTGACGTTTGGCGTGTAGCCATATGCATCTGGAAAGCAAACAGATTGACTTTGTTACCATGATAATCAAACACACATTCACTGGCTCCCTTACTGAGTGGGAGACAGTTGCCAAGTTGAGTCTTATGAGAGCTGTTGCAAGGCAGAGGTGTTGCCTATAATGGCAAAATAACCAGCTTCTTTACCAGATTTGGATCTGGCTATTTTCCGATGCATGCAAGTTAAAACTTTGTCTCAATGGGGATCCCCAAACGCACTAGGGCGAGTAAAACAAAACATCTCTGAATGGCTCAAATTATACAAAGCAAAAGGTGGGAGCCACGAATAAAGGTGCCAAAAATAACTCCAGTCTAAAAATAACCAAAGGCAAACCCAGGTGTCTTTTTTCCCACTTCACATTGCCAGATTTATGCCACTTAATGCACATGCTGCAGCCCATAACATTACGAAAACAGACACTCATGCTTTTGTTGGCCAGTTTCATGTTCCAACAGCCATCGAAAATAAACACCGGAGGGAAGTGATTGGTTTATTTGCGTGCTGTAAAGGTGCACGCTGCACCCAGCCGGGGTTGAGGGGGGAAGCTCGTGGTCTCGTGCCAACGCTCCCGCTGGGTCATATGAAACTCTGTCTGTCTGTGGCGAAGGCTGAGGTCACAACCAGGGGCAGGGGAGGAGGGGGCATGGGAACTGGGAGCTGTGGTTATATGGTGCATGAGGCTGAATGCGACCACAGTGGAGCGCATTGATACGGATGGAGACAGACACACAGACAGCCCTGCAGTCACCACAGCTCCTGTCTGCTGTAAATTAAAGAGAATTAGGGGCCCCGACCATAAAGACCATGACATCAGCGCGGCATCATGTGACTCCTTGTAATAAAAGAAAATGGTGCTTGCATTTAATGCTGCTTGCGGTGTGTGACACAGTAGCACTGAAATGTTTGTTTTCTATAGTTAGACTGCTGTGAATTAGCTGGCACCCTAATAGGTAGCCTGGGGGAGGGAGGGGGCTGCACCATCACCATCACCATCACCATCACCATCAAATCACTCTGCTGAACACTGGCAACTCACAATTTCACCCACAATGCCATTAGCACAGGTTCAATTCGGACGATTTTGGGAACACTTTTTAGTCATGAGTGGCTCACAGCAGCAGCAGAACCACGCCCACCATGCCAAAATCACAGGGAGGGGCGCACACTGAACATCTCTTTAATACTGCTACTAACTGCAGTGCACTGGGGCTGGATACAGACATTAAACTGGGCACAAAGTGCAGCCAAGACCCGAATTTAATAAAACATCACAGCTCAATATCGCATGTAGGTGTAAAGTGTCAAACAATGAGGAGAAGTTGAATAAATGCCACTTTAACAGCTTTATAGCACTGTGATAATAAAAAAGGGAAGCCTACAGTTATAAATAAAAAGTCAAACTTACCCTCCTCAGCAGATTTCATTTTCTTCTTTGCGCACAGAGACACGTCTGAGATCAAACTCTGAGTACAGATGGGAGCGACTCCTTCTCCATATAGCGGAGTTTATATATTCCACAGCTGTTGCTCAGGATCCTCTCCCTCTCTGTATCGCCGCAAACAATTAGAAATAAAGTCAAAAAGAGGCTGTTACAACTTCAAAAAATGGGAAAAAAAAGTCGCATCCCAAAATGGAAATCTAAAATAGATGCGTCAAAATATTAAAACGCGCGGAATAAGATCATGGCTGTCGCAGACGTGTTCTCTTAGAAAAACTATTCTCGTCGCCGTGTTGAGATATATTATGAATGTGCCGTCGGGGGATCCTGGCTCTGCTGGGTCGCTGTGACGCACTGCTCCGGCGCACAGAGGACTTCTGCGCTTTTAAACTCGGGGATCACCTCGGCTGAGACGCACCGCCCCTCCGCGCTCTGACGCATCTACACGCCCGACCGCCAGATGGGTCCAATGGAGAGATCCTCCTCTCTTCACACTGGGGTTTCCAGAGGCGAAGGAGGCCAATTAGCGGAGCTGGCAGTGAAGCCTGAAGGGATGAGTAAAATAAGCCTCGCCGCGGGAGAGCCAGACGCAAAACCTCCAGTGATTGGAACAAACATCCCATAGGCTACAGCGCCTGCTAGAGCTGGAGCAGCTGAACATGAGCCAGGGTGAACATTTAAACAGTGGAGTTAAAATGACACAGCACGGCGTAAAACACTATGATTTGTTGGCTGACAGATGTTAAAATAAACTCAAACTATGTCCCCATTATCCATGACTGACTTAATGAGCATTAATCTGCAGTTTCCACCCACTTTATCTGCAGTATATCTGTTCCCCTTTGGCATCATTTGCAATGGAGTCATCAATGTGCTGCTGCTGGAATCTCCTAAATCAAGATTTATGTGCAGACTAATCCTCATGAGCGTTTTTACATTAAACTGCTGCCATTTTCACCCTGAAAGAGCCATTCATCAACCGGTTACAGCAGACGGATGTTAAAGCAGCATTAGGCAGAATGTTTTTGGCATTATGTGGCAAAAACATTCCATAATAACCTTTCAGCATATTGTAATTCAAGTGTTCTGAGAGAAAACTAGACTTCTGCACCTCCTCATGGCTCTGTTTTCAGGCCTTAGAAAAATCTAGTCCATGACCTGAGACTTTGGCCAATCACAGGTCATTTCAGAGAGAGAGGGTTCCTATTTGCTGTTCATTCAACGGAGGCAGCTGTCAATCACTTGCGAACTCCGATCAAACGGTCAAACTAGGCAGCGCTGATCAAATATGAACCAATATTTTGTTACTGTAATGCCTATTTCTCTCCTCAAATGTTTTCAGAAACATCTTGTAGTGTACTGTTTAGCTGTAAAATGAGAAAGTTTGCTCCGGCTGGTGGGCGGTGCTTGGAATTTCCTCAACTGATCTCAACATGGCTGCCGGGTCACAAACTTTCTAATTTTATAGCTAAACACTACACTACAAGATGTTTGTGAAAACATTTGAGGTGGGAAATAGCTATTACAGTAACAGAATATTGATTCATATTTGATCAGCGCTGCCTAGTTTGACCGTTTGATCGGAGTTTGTGAGTGACTGACAGCTGCTCAGAGACGGCAAGGCTACAGCTCGGCTCTGATTGGTTGTTTTCCTCCAGTCTGTGAAATCTTGCAGATTGCCACTGGAGGACACAGAGGCACATGATTTTCTTTCAGATTACCTGTCTCATGCACTACTGTCAGGATATAGTTTTATAAAAACAACCTTTTTTAAATCATATTTGCACCAATCTCGCCTACTGCTGCTTTAAAGGCTGCTGGGTTTTCAGATTGCAGCAGATACAGGGACAGGTGAGCTGAGGGAAACATGCCAGAACATATGCAGCATCATAAGACATATATAAAACATCCCTCAGATGTTGTATGGGCGTCTCATGGGGTTTTCAAGTTGTTGCAAAGGCAAATAATTGCCCTCCACTTCCTCCTGACAGACTGCACGTCTGCGGGGCACAAAACACATAATTATCCATACTTTCATAGAAGCACTATATAAAAATCAAGTCATATACCCAGTCATTTGACACGCTGAACTGAGAATCTTCATAAAGTTTTCCATAGGCCGCTCTCTGCGGTCGGTGTATTCGGGTTCTCTCTCCTCAGCGCGTTCGGTCCCATGCAGGCAGGCAGGGTTGTTGCTATCTTTGGCGGGTCTGGACCTCTCAGCAGCTGGCAGCCGCCTCGTGGTTTCTGTGATGACAATAGTCACATGGTGGCTTCTCTAAAAGAGTCTGTCCATCCCTGGAGGTGGGAAGCTGCATTGCTGCACTACAGCATCTTATCAGCTGGCCCTAGTTGGTGTGATCCTTGGAGGTGGTGGACTGGAGTGTCACTGCCACTCTCAGCCAGGGAGTGTTAGGGTGCATCTTCATTTAAAGGTCATTGTTGTCTTATACTACTTTATATTTGCAGTAGGGCTGTCAAAGTTAGCGCGATAATAACGCGTTAACCAAAATTCACAGTTCACAAAAAAATTGTTTTAACGCCGCTAATTTCTGTAACGCATTAGCGCAACTTGCGATTGTTAGGTTGTACCGGGCTCAGTTCTAAAGCTAGAGTGAAGATACTGGTGTCATATGAAACTAGAAAAACCTAAGGAATCCACAACAATGTCATACTAGCTTGTCAGGAAGGAGGTTAACTCTCCAAACTTACACTAAATTTTGGTGAGGAAAAACTGGCGTGGCCATTTTCAAAGGGGTGCCTTGACCTTTGACCTCAATATATGAGAATGAAAATGGGTTCTATGGGTACCCACGAGTCTCCCCATTACAGACATGCCCACTTTATGATAATCACATGCAGTTTGGGGCAAGTCATAGTCAAGTCAGCACACTGACACACGTTGTTGTCTGTCGGGCTGCAGTTTGCCATGTTATGATTTGAGCATATTTGTATGCTAAATGCAGTACCTGGGAGGGTTTCTGGACAATATTTGTCATTGTTTTGTGTTGTTAATTGATTTCCAATAATAATATATACATACATTTGCATAAAGCAGCATATTTGCCCACTCCCATGTTGATAAGAGTATTAAATACTTGACAAATCTCCCTTTAAGGTACATTTTGAACAGATAAAAAATGTTTGTTTAATTTGCGATTTATCATGATTAACTATGGACTCTCATGCGATTAATCGCGATCAAATATTTCAGTCGCTTGACAGCCTTAATTTGCAGCAAAGTATGTTCCCACTGGTGAGGTCATTACATGGTGCGCTTTTTAAAATTTCTTTTGGGACTTGCACATCCAGTATTTCTTCTGCAGCTGCATTTGGAGAGGTTCAATATGTTGCAGCATGCTCTTGCATCCAAGACATTAATAATCTGAATGAAAACAAAGAAAAAGATGCCAAGATTACGAGTCTACAGTTGTCTCAAGTGTCTAACTTAAAGGCACCTTTCGGGTTTTCAAACCCTTTTCTATACCCGGTATCAAGGTACTAACTACTTCCTAAACCCTGAGTATCCAACTGCACGATTGTCTTCAAAGTATAACTCTTTCCTTCTGGGATTTTAGTAACTGCTTGTAGAAAAACTGTTTCGGACATCAGCTCTTAATCCACTTTTGTCTCCATTGTGCAACAACATGGCATGCGTGCCCCACATCCAAAGCAATATTCCCTCCTCACCCACTGGGATCTCATTTTGGCCGAGCTCTCCCTCCAACAGAGTATCCGAGGGAGTGACGGCACTTGTGAAATCCTAGCCGTCTGTTTCATCATGGGGACGTGGCTCGGTGGCTCCCCAGTCATTTGAAGAACCCCACACGTTTCTTTGACCTCATGGAAATCTCTCATGGGGGCTGGGGGGCCTAAATGGGGCACAAGGGGGGATTGCCACTCCACAGTTATGTGTAACTGAAACATGTGCTGCAGTAAACACTTCCACCCGTCTGCAGTTAATAAATAGCTCCACTGCTGATTGACTCGTGGACCCTTCTACGTCAGGGCGGTGCTGGGACTCCTAGTTTTTCCAGCCAGGCCTGGTGCTGGTTAGTGGACACCTTGGTAACAGCCCACTACAGACCGGATGGATCCAGAGCCACAATTGAAAGAAGAGCACAGTAGATAATGAGAAACAACACCAACGTCCTGCTTTGATAATGTAGACGCAGCAGAGTGAACAGAAGACTCCCTTTGATATCAACAAGCTGCTTTTCACTACTGACACAAGAGACACTGGATTTATTCAACACTGGAGCTGTTTTTATGTCTCATGGGACAAGTATAAATCCAGTCTCAGGTCAGTTGAGACAAGCCCATGTCAAGTCTCGAGTCTCTACCTGCCCAGCACCAAACATTAGCAGCTAGCTGGTGAGCATTTAGTAGCTAAAGAGCCAGATATTTCCCTTAGAGGTTGGTGGAGACCAAAAACAGAGCTAAAAAAAAAAGGGAAAATTGGACTTACATTCATCGGGTGTCCTGCAAAAATACTCCAAATGAATGCTAATGTTGCTCCGTGTCTTCTGGATGTGAAAATAAGCAACCGTTTGCTACCAAGTTCGCCATATCAACTTAAAAATGTATCATATGTCAATCAAATCACTTGATGCAGGTTTACAAAGTAACTTTACCTGATGTTGGCTGAAAAGCAGCATTTTAATTCCCTTTATGGTCGACGGTTTCTAGTTTGTTAGTGTGCACTGTTGCACCTGTAACCACACCCAACAGTGAAGTCACAGTGTACAGACACACCCTAGAGCAGGGGTTCTCAACCTTTCTCAGTTCTCAGCCCACTTCTGATTGTTATACAATTTCCGAGGACCACCATCACAAATAAATGAGAAACTAAATAAATATGTGTTATGCCACTATCCGCTGTAATGACCCACATAGATATTCAGCTTACCCTCACCCACCACTGTCTGCCATTATGAATCCAAAGTATTCAGGGTCATATTTCCTCACCACACGATTTGAGCTTTTACTGGTGCAGGGTTTTCTCCAAAACGACATTTTCGTTTTAAAACTGCTCCATTTTGTGCCACTGCACCCGAGAACGTTAGCTATGTCTGTAAAGGGGAGACTCGTGGGTACCCACAGAACCCATTTTCAAGGGACCCCTTTGAAAATGGCCATGCCAGTTTTTCTTCACCAAAATTTAGCGCAACTTTGGAACGTTATTCAGCGCTCTTCCCTACGAGCTAGCACGGTTGGGAACCAATGTATTCCTTAGGTTTTTTAGTTTCATATGATACCAGTATTTTCACTCTAGCTTTAAAACTGACACGCTACAACCCCTGAAAGACAGAATAGCGGCCGTTGGATTTGAAAGAGGTTAATCTAACCATTTGGCAGTACCTCCGCGGCCCACTAGATGGCGCTCTTTACCCAGTGGTTGAGAATAGCTGCCCTAGAGTACATGTCTACATCGCTGAAGCAAAGTTCAACCATTGGACGACAGCGAAAACAAGATTTTCAGCTGCTGTTAAGCTGCTCTTTAGTACAAAGACTGCCTTTCACACACAGTATTGAGGTTTTAAGGCAGTGATACACAGGGCAATTGTTGGGCAACCTGGATGAGCAGCAATGAACTGGCACAGAGTTGTCACTTTAATCCCGCAAGAACATCTTGTTACTATGAATTAGGTGAACAGACCCTGTGGTACCCAAGCTGGTTTTCCCATGTGAAAATGTTTTTACCATCACAATATAACTGTGTTTACAGTGAGACCTTCACACTGTTCCAATGTGTGACCTTCACTTAATTCAAGTGCAGCTTAGTGAGGACAACACAAACACAAAACACAAACACAAACTAATATGCTTTACACCGCATCCTTTATGGTGCAATCTTTTTGGCTAATGAGTGACACAATCACATTGCTAATTTAATCAGACTGTAGATCATCTTGTGTCCAGGAAACATTTAAATACATTTTTGACCCAACGTCTCACTGCGATCAACACTGCCAGATGCATTGCCCAACTGTGTTTCCCAAAGTTATGCCTGTGTATCATTTTTAGAGTGTGGGAGGGGTAAAGTATCAGGGGTTTGGGGGTGGTCTCACTGTCACAAACCCACACATTTTTGTCGTTTGCCATCCCGTATGTGGCCACTGCCAAACTTTGCGAATACTCTGCCCGGTATGACGTGGTTTGGCCACAACGAGGTGGAAAAGACCTCAACTCGCCTTTCTTTCCACAGTTCTAACCCTCAAAATCCAGTGCCTGGCTTTATTTGTGTCTGAACCAAAACACGATGGAACATTGGACAGCGTTGTAAGTTATTCATAAACTAAGAAACAACCCAAAATGCTGGCTTTCCCACTGCTGAATCACCTGTTTGTTTTGGAAAAATGAATTGGAAGGAAACTGAAAAAAAATATTACTGTACGTCTTTGTGTTTTTGAGGCCCGCTCACACACCCCTCTCACCATATGTGCACTCATAATTGCTATTTTATAAAGTGTTTCTTGATGTAGAATAATAAAACAGTATAAATATTCTCTGACCACGAGTTCAGACTGTGCCGAGAAAACTGGTTTCAGGGGACATTAAGTAATCTGTAACCTCTACTGGCGACCAAATCCTGGGCAAAAACTTCAAAGGGTCTTTGGCACAGCTTCCAGTGAGCTGAAAAGACACAGGAGATGACAAGAAAGGTAGTTAGAGCTGAGATCAAACAGAAATGTGTGGGGTTACATATCACCATGCAAAAACAATACATTAATAATACTGCTTTTGTCGCTGCTTGAGAATGAAATGTTGAGTTTTGGACGCCAGAAATCTCACCACCTGGTGATGTAATCATTGAGTCACTGGTATTAATCAACCTTCTATTTATATTATAGTCAGTTTGAGCTATTACTTTTGCACCTCTAAAAATGCCTGTTTTTTTCTCTTGGATATTTTAGTACATTTCGGCCTGTCAGAGGAGTGGTGACCCCCTCACCGCACCACACCCCACCACCATCCCTGCTCTTTCTTACAGTCAGACTTCCTGTCTCCCATCAATGTTCTCCTTTTTTCTCGGCCGCTGTGACGGAATCCCCTGCTCTGTTTCCTGTTGTGAAGGCCCGTTGCTTGGTTACAGCCGAGGGAGGAGTTTTCATAGCCGAGGGAGCGCTTGCAGAAGGCCGGGAGGTTAATTTTCTCTCCCTAATGTCCTAAAGCAACACTGAGCAACAGCCCCCCAAGGCACACAGCACTACTATCTCTCAGCTGTTGGACATGGCTGCACAGGCTCCACGTGCCCAGGGCCGTTTACATAAATCAAGAATGGAGCTAGTGTAACTGCAGGGAAGTGTGGTTGCCATAGACCAGTTTCTTGCTGTGGTACACACTGAGGTAGGTCTGTGAAGCAGTCTGTTGACATGAGGAAGTTTACACCTACACAATCTCGGTCTAAAAAACATCCTTACAAGCATTTTTACTGTAATTTACTGTATTTTACTGTAACAAACACAATATGTCTAAAGATACACATCAAAGCAAACACTGTAAACAATTTAAAATATCTTTAAAAGTTAAATGTTTGTAAGTGAGATGTTGTACTTGAGTTGACATTAAAGTTGAAGCACTTGAGGTGAACAGTGAGAGCCAAAAGCAGTTGAAGTTGTTGAAGTGTAATTATTGAAAGCATTTGAAAGTGTAAGCCCTGTAGGCAGTTGAATTGTTGAATTCAGTCAATTTTATGTAAGAACTGAAAATAGTTGACGAGTAAGAGCTGAAAACGTTAACTGTCAGCTGAAGACTAAGAGATGAAAGCAGTTGAAATGTTAATCGAATTCTAAAGGCCTTTACTTACCAAGACTGAATTTTTCGTATGCGTTTTATTACTCCATCATCCGCTAAAAATCGTTACGCACAGACACCTTGCACACTGAGTCTGAGGCGTTTTATTATTCTATTCGTTGCGAAAAATTTGCAATACAAGACAAAACTGAATTAATTACGTGGTAGAAATGGATAGTGCTAGTCCCAAATGGGGCTAATGAATGAATGGCATGAGCAAGAAGCTATCGTTTAGCTGCCGATAGCACAATCACTACTGTGCAATCTTTCGTACATCCTCTGTTTTGCGAGCATCCCCGATTCCAAGCTGTCCTGCAATCACCTGCCACATATCTTTAAATTCTGCATCTCTGTATTCTCTACTTTGTTTATCGGTGAAGTGCTTTGTGCAGGGAGACGAATGAATAAAGTGAATCAGCTTATCAGATGCCACTTTGGATGAAGATGCATTTACGGTGACTCTGAGTGGTCAAACAACTCTGGCGGATGCGAAAAAACACAGAAAATCAAACCTGTTCCAAAAACTTTAATGACGGATGAAAGTTTTGGATTTCTTAAATGTGCGACAATTTCAGACGAAAAATGTTTGGTGTGCAAAAGCCTTTAGCCATAACAGCAGTTGAAATGCCACTTGATGAGTTGGCACTAAAAGCAATTGAACTGTACTTTAAAGAGTAAGACATATAGTAGTTAAATAGTTAAAAATACCTTAACATGTTTATTGCTTGTATATGAAATGTTGGATAGGATATGTTGAAGTTGAAGCACTTAAAGCAGATGAAGTGTTGGCTGAAGCACAGAGAGGGTTTAAAGTGTTAGAGCCAAGTAGCTGAAATCAACTGAAGTGTAATTACTGAAAGCATTTGAAAATGTAGTATTAAGTTTAAGCCCTGTAGGCAGTTGAAATATACGTTTCTATGTAGCACTAAAAGTAGTTGAAGAGTAAAAACAGGCAAAGTGATAGCTGAAGAGTAAGAGTTGAAAGCAGCAGTTGAACTGCCACTTAATGAGTTAGCACTAAAAGCAAATGAAGTGTAATTAAAAGAGTAAGAGATGGAAGCAATACAATTGTAACTAAAAGCAGTTGAACTTTTAAGGAAAGCTAAATGAAGCATGTGAAATGTAAATTGAACAGTAAATAATGAGTAATTAAAATTTCAGTTGGATTTGAAGTGTAAGACATAGTTGAAGTGTGTCCACTGTTAGAAGTTCAAGTGTCCGTTGACAAAATGACAGCTGAAATATCTCAAGTACCTTGTTTGTTGAAGAGTAAAAATTAGTTGAAGTGTCAGTTGATGTGTAAGCACTGAAAGCAGTTGAACTGTCATTTAAAGAATAACAGATGAATGCACTTGTAAGTTGAACAGTAAACAATGAAAGCAATTGAAATTTCATTTGAAGTTCAAGAGCCAGCAGTTGAAATGCCAGTTGGTATGTAAGCAGTCAGATGAAGTATCTGAACTGTCAGTTGAAGTGTGAGTTGACAAGTAAGAAATAAAAACTTAATTTCTTCTGGGTAGTTTCACTGAACTTTGCTCCACAATAACAAACTTGTGGTCACCGCCCACTCCTCAAATTCATCATCATAAAAGAATAAAATGTTTGAAAAGTCATCTGGAGTACTTCTCAGGCAAAGATGCAGACGCTGTTTGCAATTTGGAAATCACAGTAGCTGATATTGCAACTGTAATGTATTTTGTTTATATATAAATAATTGCATGTTTTCCCTGGAATAGTCTTCCTCAAGACATCTTAACTCTTCTTCCCCCATCAAGCCAGTCAGGGAATATCATTACCAGTAACTTTATCTCTACTGGTTGTTGTTTCTTAATTCAAACAGGGTGCTGTGGAATTTTAGAACAACCTCAGTCAGATGGAATATGGCTACAGAAGCCACTTAGCCGCTTAGTAACAAGATAGCATAATGGCAGGTCTCCCTCCAGCATATAAAAAAGCATCAAAAATGTGAAAAAATATATACTCATTTTACAAATGTTCCACGCATCTGAAATTCCTGCTGCGTAAGTGTTTTGTATCCCACTTATGGGTTGGATGAAAGTGTTTTTCAAAAACGCCTCATCCTGGAGGGCTTCAAATTAAGTTATGGATGGCAATTTGTTGTACAAGAGATGAAACACTAGATTATAAACTTCCATTTTCACAACGTAAGAGCTTCACTGTTGTGTTTCTGCACTACAGATAAATTGGCTCAGAGCTGTTGGCTTTGCAGTCCAGGATTGGACTCTCATCTGTGTAGGTCTTCCATAAAGTATGCACTGAATGTATGTAAACACATTTGACTGCCAAAGTGCTGCAGGGACTGAAAGAAGAAAACGTGACTGATATATATGAGCTCTGGTAATGATTTTATAAAACTAAGGAATACAAAGTAGAGCTGACAATGATCAGCAAAGTCTAAGGAACTGATCCTTGGGCTAATAACTTCCACAAATCCTCAACAAAACTAATCTGAAACATTTTGAAATATGATAGATATCATGTAAAATTAGGGCTGTCAATCGATTAAAATATTTAATCGCTATTAATCGCATGATTGTCCATAGTTAATCGTGATTAATTGCGAATTAATCAAACATTTTTTATCTGTTCAGAATGTACCTTAAAGGGAGATTTGTCAAGTATTTATTACTCTTATCAACATGGGAGCGGGCAAATATGCTGCTTTATGCAGATATATCTATTTATTTATTATTGGAAAACAATTAACAACACAAAACAATGACAAATATTGTCCAGAAACCCTCACAGGTACTGCATTTAGCATAAAAAAAATATGCATAGAACCTATTTTCATTAACATATCTTGAGGTCAGAGGTCAAGGGCCCCCTTTGAAAATGGCCATGCCTAACCTTAACCTCCTGTGCGACATATGACACGGTTGGTACCTATGGATTCCTTAGGTTTTCTAATTTCATATGAGGCCAGTATCTTCACCCAGGCTTTAAAAGTGACAGTTGCGTTAATGCGTTAAAGAAATTAGTGGTGTTAAAACAAATTTGCATTATCGCTTAACTTTGACAGCCATAATACAAATATAAATTTGCCTTTTTTATGGTGAAAGAGACCCAATATACTGTCATCTTGGAATAATGTCCAATATCTCAGACTTTTCTCAATTCCTTTCAGTTATTAGTATTCTTGGGGACAGAAATAAATAAATAAAATATTGTTTAATGGATTTTTAACAGGATGCCTTAGTATATCAGGGTCTAAACAGAGAAATACTGTAAATTAATAAACAACCTTCTTAATTGAACTTATTAGAACTCAATCATTCTGAGTGATAATGGTCAGTATTTGTTTTTTATTTTCATGATATTCATATTCGGATATTATTTTGACAGTTGTTTTCTCTGTATCCAAAGAACATTTTCTTTCATGTGACCAGTATTTTTTTTTTCATCTTTAAGAGCATCTTGAGGTACCGGTATGAAACTACCGGTGCACTTAGCCTTGTCCTTCCTCTCTATTTAAAGAGTTATTTACGGATGACTTGGAATATTCCAGCCCTCTGTTTTCCTGCCTCACTCGGGAACAAATGTTTTTCTTCAGATGGACTTGAAATGCTGCAACTGGAGTGATCAGGGGCGTACAGACGAGTGATCACATCACTGCCGTACAGGCATCCTCACTCACATTTAAACATCTGGAGTCTCCTTACTAATACTATTACTATTAGTGCTAAAGTATGGAATCAGCTTCGTGAACAGCTCAAATTTGTTAAATCTGTATTAAGTCTTGTCTGCTATTTCCAACCCGGTCTCACAGGAAGGCGTATAAATACCACGACATTACACGGACATTCCGCATGTCATGAGTACGCATTTTAGCCGTTTTGCTTGTCATTTGTACGGCACTTTTCGTGTGTTCATTTGTACGCCACGCAAATGTCCGCAGTTAGGTTTAGGCAAGAAAACCACTACCTTAGGTTCAGGCAAGCGAAACAGTTAAGGTTATGGAAAACGTCATGGTTGGGCTGAAAATAAGTACGTAAACTAAGTAAAATACGTGTGGAAACAACGTAACCCAACTATGGAAAACACAAAACAAACGTTAATAAAAAAACAAGTGACAAACGTCACAAACGTAACTTACATCCACATTCCAACTCGCCTACCATAAGTGGGCTTTCTCGCTTTCTATACTACGTAGCATTTATACGCGGATGCTTTTACATTGTAGTCAGTACAGGATACATGGAGTACAAATAACAAGCGGAAATCAAGAAAGGCGTACTTATTGCACGCTAAACGCCTTGCATATAATCGTGGCATTTATACGCCTTTTCGTGCGAACTGGCTGGTTATTTCAGAGGATTTTGATGAAAGTTGTATTACAGTCTTGGCTTTAATATTTCATGTATTGTTTTTTTTTTAAACCACTTTGGAAGTTTTGTTTCTAATTTTCAAATTTTTTCCTTAAAATTTTATAATGAAAAGAAGACCCAGACCAGTCTCAACTTTACATAGTTTCATCGAGAAACCATAAATTAATACACAAAATTGACATGCAAAGAAGATCCTTCCAACAAAGACAAACTGTTCTTTGTTAGTACAATAAATCATTAGTCGCATGAACATTATCCGGTCCATCAAAGCTCCTCATGCAGCACATCAACTGCAGCTGCTTTGGAAACACACACCACAATGATCTTCCATAGACGCACACACTGTAGGAACAGTTAAATACAAGCTATAGTACAGCACTTCTTTTCCTCTGGTGGATGCGCAGCTACAAAGTGAAAATGAGGAGATGAAAGAGAACATTTCTTAACATGTTAAAGCCAGCGGACCATCACATTCAGCACTGGGTCACTCCTCCATCCCACAAAGTACTTCCTCCTCTGCGGGGAGAAATTGATAACACATTGTCTGTTTGCTCCATGACTGCCTTAGATTACAATATATATATCTTTCTTTTTTTTTTTTTAAACTGTATACATTAAATCTTCCTCTATAGTGTTCACATTTAAAAGCACAATCTGTAATTACTATATGGGCATGTTTAAAAACTGTTTTGTAACTATGGATCTCTTTACATACAGTGAGGCTTCATTATTTAAAGATCCCCTCCAGATATGTTTTAAGACAAATACTCTGTTTTGAATTATAATTTGTTTCCAATGTTTTTTTTCCTCCACAAAAAAGGTTCAATTGACTAATTTCAAATGTTTTAAATTACATCTACTCCTTCTCCTTTTCATTTAGAAACTTTAATGGTGCTAAATTCGGAATTAAGAGCATTAATATAGCAAACAACTATTTGCTATGTACTGTAAAGAGGAGTTAAGTCTACCTGAGCAGAGAATGAAATCACGCTCACTCAGTGTGTTTTTTTGTAATCTGAGCTTCTCTGTGCTTAGTTTACGTAGCTGGTCCGGACGCACATGCATGTTAGTGCATGTGTGTCCCAATGTGTGTGCTCCACTGGCTAGCTAATCGCCGCCGCTCTGCACTGCTCTCATACAGTGGTTACAGCTGATAACGCCGTCCCAATCCACGGCGTTGTCGGGGAAGCATAACGAGGGCCCTCAAATAAACACTGTTTTATATATAGTCAGTAGTCACAAGCCAGAAAGGTTGGAAACTACAGGTTAAATCTTCAAAGGGAACCTATTATGCTTTTGTGCTTTTCCCCTTTCCTTTACTGTTATATATTTTTTTTGTGCATGTAAAATGTCTGCAGAGTTACGAAGCCCAAAGTCCACACCAAAGGGAGTTACTCTCCCCCAGAAACACTGCTCCTGAACTGCCTGAAACGCCTTGATTGACGTCCTGCCTCTTCTTCCGTAACGTGGTGATAACACACTTTGTCGTTTGGTATAAGAAAAGCAAAACGCTTTTTTAAATTATATTTAACATTAAAGTATGTAAACATGTTCTAGTAGAAACCCCAAATACAAGATGGACCTGAAAATAAGCACAATAGGTCCCTTTTAACAATATGTTGTATTTTATAAGCGTATGTTTGAAAAAATCTTATGAAGTGGTGTAAAAAGTACAATATTTCCCTCTGAAATGTAGTTGAGTATAAGTTTAAAGTAGCAATAAAAGGATATACTCAAGTAAAGTAAAAGTACCTTAAAATTCTACTTAAAGCTTCAGTAGGCAACAATTTTTTGGCATCATTGGGCAAAAATTCCATAAAAACCTTTCAGCATATTGTAATTCAAGTGTTCTGAGAGAAAACTAGACTTCTGCTCCTCCTCATGGCTCTGTTTTCAGGCTTTAAAAAATCTAGCCTGTGACGGAAGACTTTGACCAATCACAGGTCATTTCAGAGAGGGAGCGTTCCTACTGGCTGTGCTCCGGTCATGTGAGCGGTGCTTGGTATTCCCTGAAGAAATCTCAACATGGCTGCCAGGTCACAAACTTTCTCATTTTACAGCTAAACAGTAACTACAAGATGATTCTGAAAACATTTGAGGAGAGAAATAGGCATTACAGTAACAGAATCTTGATTCATATTTGATCAGCGCTGCCTAGTTTGACCGTTTGATCGGAGTTCGCGAGTGATTGACAGCCGGCTCTCATAGACGGAAGCTGGACAGCAGACTCCAGGTCAGTTCTGACTGGTCGTTTTCCTCCGGTCTGTGAAATCTTGCAGATGCCGTTAGGAGCACCGGAGGACACAGAGACACATGATTTTTTTTCAGGTTACCTGTTTCATGTAATACTGTCACAATATAGCGACCGTTTTATAAAAACAACTTTTTTTTAATCTTATTTGCTCCAATCTCGCATACTTCAGCTTTAAGTACAGTACTTGAGTTACTGGTATTACTCAAATAACATTTTGATTTAAATGCTGTCAGTATGTGACAGTTATAAATGTGTGTAACGAGTGCTTCAACGGCTTAGAAATGTGTAAAAAGTAGGGCTGACAAAGTTAGTATCGGAGGTTGTATCGGGCTCAGTTTAATAGCTTTCTATACTCTTTATCAAGGTACTAACTACTTCCTAAACCCTGAGTATCCAACTGCACAATTGTCTGAGGGCTGTCAAAGTAATAACGCATTAATGCAAATTTGTTTTAACGCCACTTAGGGTGTGGCTCAGTTTTAAAGCTAGAGTGAAGATAGTGGCATCATATGAAACAAGAAAACCTAAGGAATCCACTGGTACCATGTCATACTAGCTTGTCGGGAAAGACATTTTCATAGGGGTCCCTTGACCTCTGACCTCAAGATATGTGAATGAAAATGGGTTCTATGGGTACCCACGAGTCTCCCCTTTACAGACATGCCCAATTTATGATGCAGTTTTGGGCAAGTCATAGTCAAGTCAGCACACTGACAGCTGTTGTTGCCTGTTGGGCTTAAGTTTGCCATGTTATGACGAGCATATTTTTATCCTAAATGTGAGGGTTTCTGGACAATGTCTGTCATTGCTTTGTGTTGTTAATTGATTTCCAATAATAAATATATACATACATTTGCATAAAGCAGCGTATTTGTCCACTTCCATCTTGATAAGAGTATTAAATACTTGACAAATCTCCCTTTAAGGTTCATTTTGAACAGATAAAAAATGTGCGATTAATCGTGATTAACTATGAACAATTATGCGATTAATCACGATTAAATATTTTAATCGATTGACGGGCCTAGTTCAAACTGAAAACAGAACTGTTTTGCTGGGTCTAGATTGTTGCAAAAAATGCATGTTCCATCTTCAAAGTAAGTAATGTACTAAATGTACTTTTTCAAATAAATTTCTCATTAAACTGCCTTAGAAACATGTCAACTGAGTACAATGGGAACTCCAGTCACAAAGTTTAATAATATGCATTTGTTAAATGATATTGCTGCACTGAAAAGCAGTTGTTGGGAGGGATTTTAAAATCTTCTTATTCAGTTATGAGCCCTTTAACAATATTATTTGTGGCATTTTTAATCCCAGCAGAGCAGCAGTATTTTCATAAACTAAACTTGGATCAATATCTCCAAAGGCCAATAATACTGTGTATTTTACCTTTATGCTACACCTCTTCAGCCACATCATCTTCAGTCAAGGGTTTAGTCTCTATCTCCATCTAGTGGCCACATGACGAACTCCATGATGAAAAAAGCCTTGACTGTCTTTGAGTTTCTGTTCCTGTAGACGTATAGAAAAAGGGGGAATTTCTTGGCATCGGTTGTCTCTTTTTATTATTCATTAATCAATAACAATATTATAAATAACATACACACTGTTGGAAATCGTAGTGTGGGACATGGAAAGCAAGTTGACGAGAAAGAAAAGTTTATACAACTTCACATACACAGAACAAAGATCGCAACAGAAAACACAGGAATCAACATTTGGAATTGCTCTTCATAAGAAAATCGGAAATTTAAAACCTGAATGCAATTTGCATTAAAGTGTCTCAGTCACACCAACTCTTTCCCAAATAACTGCATCTTTTTTCCTTATAGTGTAGCTACATTTTACAGTACGGTTGCCACGATTTGAACTAAATAATACAGCTATGTTTAGGAATGATCAATCTGAGTTTAACTCAATTATGATTCAGAGAGAAATGACAACCTGACTAATAAACATAGCTAGACTACATTCCCGTTTACTGGACTGTATATTCAAAACACTTACAGTCGTGGAGTGAATGATAAAACTCATTCCTTCTTAGCTGAATGTCAATGTCCGCTACAGGCCAAAGTCACATAGAAGCCCAGGGGAGTCATATTGTCAATAAAGGCCTAAAAATATACAGCCATCAGTGATTCAGGGTCCTTCGTAGTGACTTTTAAAGTAGTTTTACCTTCAAGAAAATGTTTTCCGACAAGAGCAGCACAATTCAAGCTCCTGGAAGTTCAGATCTGGTTGCAGAGGTAACCAAAACACTAACAAAACCATCTGATTGTTTAAAACATCCAATGCTGTGAGATGCAGCTTCAGCACATTAACAGACATCCTAATGAGGCACAAAGCGAGCTGCCAGGAGGCCCGGTGGCCACCGACAGACGTCGCAAATGTAAAATTATGCAGTATAATCAAGGCCAAATATGCTGACAATACAACGTTCAATGATGCTATGGAGTGCTGGTTTTATACTACGGAGATGATGATGTCATTTGCTGTCTTAAAAATGAAAAGCACGTAAAGCAGCAAACGTGCAGAGGTTCAGTTTGAAGCAAGTCCCATCAGCACTTTCTTTGTGAATGTCATCGTAACTTTTAAAGAGTTAAACGCTGTGAGGTTTTACATCGACAGCAGCAGTGATCGAAGCTGCATGTAAAGGCTTTATTTACAGTAACACAGGAAAACATTAAAATAAATGGATCTTTTTTTTCTTTTTATCCCTTACAGCAACTCAACTCCATTCAAAGACGCAGGCCAGCAACTGTAATTAATACCTGGAATAAAAAAATAACACTTAAAAAAAGTCTGAACTCGACATATAAAAATTTAAACATTGAAACAAATGCATCAGAACTGTATAAAATGACATTTGAAGCTGATTTGTTTGAAATGCTTTAAAGTAAAAGAAGGCAGATTGACCCTTTGTGAGAAAATGGGGTCGAGTTCTAAGTGCAGTCGCTTGCACTATTTTGCCCTTCGTTTGTGCGAGTCAATCCATCCTTTTATAGTCTTTTTTTTATGTGCTCCGTTTTTTTTTTTTTCAAGTAATCCCAAGTCTCAGTGACATAATCCAAAGAAATCTCTCTCCATTTTGTTCCAGTGGTTCCTTACCTGTCCGTCACTGAGGATCAGTGAGTAAAAAAAAATAGTGCTGAAAATAGAAAGCTCAGAGAAGCACTACAAAACAAAGTAATCCAAGTTTGGCTCATGAGGACAGTTTGGAGTAGCTCGGGGGGGAAAACTTGCGTTTCAGGTATTTGATTATGTAGAGAGGAAGACAGCTGACCAACGTGATGGCGGACACCTTCCACAGGAAAGGCCAAGTCGTGATGAACGACAAGTCTGGGAGAGCAAACAGAAGAAAAACAGCTCAGGTACACACGTCTTAGTATCCTGTTGTGATTGCACAGGAGAATGGAGAATTCAATCAAGTCATGAAAGTTATTTATCACAAGAGGTAAAAGCAACGTGAACAGTTGCTTAGAAAGTCAAAATCAGATGCAGGTCTTGATGTGTTGAATCCAATCACAACATGTTGGAGTTTGAGTTTTTGTCAAAGCACTAAAAATGAAAACTTAACAGTGAAATGACTCAATAAAACAGACAAAAAGATGACACAGTAAAACATCACCGGAACACACAGAGGTGACAAATGCAGAGGGACGGATGAGGGAATGACGAGATTAATTTACGGGCCGCACACCTACCAAGGAAAGCTCCAAAGGACACCCTGCCTATGCCTGTTGCCAACATATAGAAGCAAAAGAAATGCAGCAGAAATAGAGTGAGTGCAGTGCAAAGGTTAGCAGTGAACAGAGAGACAGAGAGGGACAAAGAGAGAGACAGATAGGGGGGGACGCAATAAAAGCACAGAGCTGAGTGCTGAACTACTGCACAACACTTTGGGTGTCAGGTAGTGTTACATGAAAATCAACACAAAGCAGGTGCAGTGAAGACGACTGTGGCCCCTTGAAGTGCTCAGTCCATTCAATACTGGATGCAACAAACCACAAGTAAAGTCATTCTTCTACTGTATTGAAAGCTCACTGGGAGAAAGTCAGAGCTACATAAAAGTAGATCTGGAATGATTAGTCCATTCATTCATTAGCTCATCGACAGAAAAATTAAAGGGATCGTTCGGATGTTTACCTACAGTAGATGATGGTCGGCACGCCCCCAGTTTGGAGAAACAGACAGGAGTACCAGCACGGGAGCAAAGCAACGTACTGCTGTGGACGGGGGCAGCAGCTAAACGGATTTTAGACACCTAAAAAATCAATATCAGTTTAAGTATACGCTATATTTAGCTTATACTTTTTCTTACCGTCAGGCAGCCCTTTCTGACGGGGAACTGAAACTTTTATATGCATCTATGCTCTCTTCAGAGCCACCAGACTCCTTTGACAAAAACAGCAATTTTACCTTGCAGAACACGGGAGTTGCTGGTCTATCGCTCCCTCCATCGATTCGTTTTTTTGTGTTATTGTGTGACTTTGGTGAATCCGAACTAAGTCCCACAATAAAACAAACTAACTAACCGATTGAGACAACGGTAGACCAGCAACTCCCATGTTCTGCGAGGTAAAATGACTGTTTTTGTGAATGGAGTCTGGTCGCTTTGAAGAGAGTATAGATGGATATAACAGATTCAGTTCCCCCTTGGAAACAGCTGTCTGACAGCAAGGTAAAGCGGTGAAAATATTCTAAATATAGTATACACTTAATCTGAAAAGTCAATATCAGTTTAAGTGTATGCTATATTTAGAATGTTTTCACCGCTTTACCTTGCCATAAGACAGCCCTTTCTGATGGGGAACGGAGGCCGTTGTATCCATCTATGCTCTCACCAAAGCCACCAGTTGCTGGTCCACTGCTGTCTCTATTGGTTAGTTTGTTTGTGCTATTGTGTGAGTTTGGTGAATTTGAACTAACCAAAGTCACACAATAACACAAACTAACGAACTGGTCAAGGCAGCAGTAGACCAGCAACTCCTGTGTTCTGCGGGGTAAAATTACAGTTTTTTTTCAAGGGAGTCTGGTGGCTTTGAAGAAAGCGATACGGTTTCAGTTCCCCGTCGGAAAGGGCTGTCTGATGGCAAGGTAGTTGTGAAAATATTCTAAATGTAGTGTATACTCAAACTGATAATGATTGTTTTAGGTGTCTAAAATAGGTTTTGCTGCCGCCCCCGTCCATATCAGTACATTGCTTTGCTCCCGTGCTTGTACTCCTGTCTGTTTTACCAAACTGTGGGCGTGCCTGTCATCTACTGTAGGTAATACACCGACTATGGATAAGTACCTCATACAACCCTCATACAACCTATCCAAACTATTCCTTTAATTGGCAACTATCTTAATAACCTTTTAATCTTTCCACCTTCTCAAATGTGAGGATTTGCTGATTGTCTTTGTCACATGATAGTAAACTGAATTTTGAATACTTCACGTTTGGTTCGGAGACATTTGAATGAGCATTTTTCTCTATTTTGTGACATTTTATGGGGAAAAATGTCACAAAATTGATTAATTTAATTGATAACAAAAGTTAACTGCTGTTGTGCCAAAAACCTTGTCTTATGTAACTTCTCTCATATTTATTTCTGGACTCAAGTTTTCATCAAGCTTGGGCACATGAAACTATTCAAAACAAATTTCATAAATGTATTTCTGAATCAAAAATTTAAGCTTTTCTTTTAATTCCTGAAGTTTTCAAAAGATACATCAATACATAAGCGGGGAGAAAAAGTGGATACTTACCAAAGTACTCGTTGAGGAAGGCGAGCGAGGCCAGGTAGCAGCCTAAGCTGAAAAACTCAGCCACCACCATGAGCCAGTGCCAGGTGCGAATCGTCAGCGCCACCATCAGCAGTTCGGTCAGGATGAGCGCCGTGAAGGAGATGGCGACCACGTGCACAAACTCCGACTCAAACAGCACCAGCGCGCCGTACATGAGGATGCCGCCTGGTGGCGCCAAAGGAAACAAATAGTTACCACACCAATTTAGTTGACTTGTTTGAAGAGGAGGGAATAAGCCTGCGGTCAAAAAGTCAAAAAATTACGTCCTAACGTCTTTTCCTAACCACTTTTCCTTGACATCCATGGAAAACATCATGAGGTCAGGAAAGATGTGAGGGAGAATTCAGAAAGATTTAGGAAGAGACAACCGTGGTGTTAAGAGAATCCGACTGCACTTACACTTGGCTCCGTAATTATAGGCTCGTACGAGATGAGCCAGGCCTGCGCAGAGCCGTTCACTGGCGATCGCCGCGCAATGCATGCCGGTTAGATTTTTGTCCGACTTGCTCTGTCGTCATGCACACGTGGGCAACGATGACCTCACGAGATCGAGGCGGCCGCAGTTTTTAGAGCCAGGCGCGGCAGTTGCTCTCCACCGACTGCAAGTCCCAGGGCATGATGGGAAACGCCTGACTGTCACCTGATCAAAGAGCTGATTGGCTCTTAGTTTTGACATCAAACCCCAGGTGTTGTAGAAAGTCCGAACTTTCTGTGTTATATTTAACGCTACATTGTAGCTTTTAGTCTCATGTTGTGCAATGAAGGTTTCATCTGTTAACGAACACATCTTGTGTGGTTGATAATAATAATAATAATAATAATATTAACAATAATAATGAAGGTTATTAATAAGCACTTATCAAAGCGAGTGCTAATTACAGAGTGCTTTACACGGCGGACATAAAAATAATAAAGGATAGAATCCAACGCCAGATACACGCACTTTACCACATATATTTACAAACAAATATAAATAAATCCCAACACGGATTAGATTAGATCCGATCTGTAGGCTACTTGTAGTAGCAAGTGGAACACTTTACATCAACATATAAAAAAAAGGATTATCTGACCTAACGTGGACACAAAATATCACACTATACCAAGGCTGGAATTGAAATAAAAAAAGGAATATATGATAAATATTGAGTTAATTGTTCGAGTTATGGTGAAGGGGTAGGACATGCGTAGGCTATACTTCTTTGAATTTTAGGTCGTTTTTTTACCATTTTAAGATGCTGTACTTTAACAAACTCCTCCTGGAGATTTAGTCCGAACGACTTCATATTTGGTCAATACTATCTTAAGACCTTTGAGATGAAATGTTGTTAAAAGCTTGAGTTTTTATGGAAGTACGTTGCCGTTGCGTTTCAGCGAAAAAGCGCCTTTCGCCAAAAATCAGGAAGTTGTTTTAACTTTGGTGTACATTTTCCAATCTGCTCCAAATTTGCCTGATAAAAGTCCCTGTCTGACGACATCCACATGCAAATTTTGGCTCGCAGTCATAGCGCCACCTAGTGGTAACAGGAAATGTCATGTATTGCACATTGATGTGCTCTGCCTCACAAATTTATCAGATCCACCTCAAATTAGGTCAGAAAAGCCATAAGACCTTGATGATGCTTCCTTGAGAAGATTGTGAGTTTTCGTTGAATGGCGGCGCCGTGGCGGCATGGCGAATTTCGATGACTCACCATTACAAAAGAAACTGTTGTAACTCGACTCCAGAAGGTCAGATCTTTTCCAAATTTGAAACGTTTGATGAGCGTCCCGGTCTGAAGACATCTATAGGCCACTTTTGAATCATACTCATAGCGCCATCTAGTGGCAACAGGATATTACAGTCGCTATATTTAGGCTCACTACTCTTAGCAGGTTAACCACATGTGTAGGCTGTACTACTTCCTACTGAAATATTTATTTATGTCGATTATTTGTTTATTGACAGTTTGCTATATGTTTACAGTTCATTTTATTTGTCATTCTGTTTTTGTTTTACATGTTCGAAATAAAAAAATAATTAAAAATAAAGTGAAACGTCCACTCATATTTATCAACATGAATCCCATTAGTATATGACTGTATGAAAATAATATGCAAGATAAGCATATCGTTTGTATTCATGAACGGGCGAATGGCGCGTCGTTTTAAATGTTGCTACAACAAGGAATTGTGGGACTGCATTATCTCTTTGTCTTTGGTAAAGGATGGTCCAGTGTATCCTAAGCTAAAGGAGATAATACAGGAAGCATTGAAGCACCTTTCCTTTGCATTTAGAGAATTCGACCAGCTCTTATCATGGCTGCTACTTAGATACTTCCAGGTCATTTCACTCCGATAGTAACCTTCCTAAGCAAAAAATACTTTTCGACCGCAACCAAAGTTGAACTAGTATCATTGAGAAAGGGGGTGTCTGTGAGTCGTTTCCTGAAGGACAATATTTCTTCATGCATTCTTTGCTTCAGCTAACTGGGACACTGAGTTAAGGATTAATGTGTCTGCAGATAAGGACCGATTCAATAACATTATTTAGGAGAGTAAAATGTCCTCTAGCGCGTCTCTGTCTGATTAACATCTTTAAGTGTCCAGACACTCACTCATCTTTAGGCGCCTACTGTATCTTGATAGCCCTTCATTTCATTATAACACAACACAAATTGAGCTTAATAGCCTATAACTGATCACATAATTACTTTTTCATACAGTCTCCATGCAGCGCATTCCAGCAGGTCAAACTCTGTAATAAATTAAGCTAGATTGGTGCCTAATATTTCCCTCCTCTCATATCGTCTTCACGTCTCCTCCCCCTCCCACAGACCTGGTACTGGCCTTTAATTAAAAAACCTCGAGCTGTCAGGAAGTCACGCTCGAGCAGGAACATAGATCTTTCTCACACGCTGCATGGCTTAGCGATTCCAGAAATATCGATTTACTGGACGGACAAAAGGCTGCATGTAAAAGCGGATGGCGGTTGGAAACCTAAGATACTGAGAAACTGACTGTCCCAGAGTTTGAAGGGGCCCGGGGTCCCTGGTATTAAGACGCAGTAGAAATGATGAAACGGTGGTTAAAGAGTTGCTTTGATAGTCTACAGTAGCAGACTGCTCATTCTGTACAGATACTGTCATGTTGTAGTCGCTTCTGTTATATATACATATATATATATATAATACAACTTTTGTAATGAGTCTGTGCACCTTACCTTGATAAACACTGATCAAAACCCAAATGAGGAAAGTCTTGAAAGATAATGAACGCCCCTGAAAAGAGAGAAATATCATCCATGAGTGCAACATACTGTAACTTCACATGATAAGCTGTTAGGGGAAGAAAATGTAGATAAAGGGAATTTATTTTGTCAAACATATATATATTTAAAAAAAGGCACTGTACCTTGGTGAGGTCTTTATAAAGCTCTGGGTAGAGGAGAGCCATCTCTGGCTTCACATCTTGGTCCAGAACCAAGGAGAACACAGGGAACATGGTGTAGATGGTGGCATACCTGCACAGAATAAAGTGGTGTTTAGATGGAGAGGATAGGTAACAGTACATGCTCACATCATCAAAAATATCCACACATCTGGGCTTTTCATACTGTATCTCGGCTGTCCAAAGACTGTAGTATTTAAACACACAATACTGTATGTAATTTTCTGCCACTAGGGGTCTCTCAATCAAAAAACAATAACAAAATACTGAGTTTGGTGATGTCGTGAAGTAGCGTGGGATCATCGGAGTTGTTGACTTCACCAGCGATTCCTTCAGTGTTCATCGTTTAGGAGGTTTTTACCAGGAGCCAAATTATCCGCAGAGGTCTCCTCCTCTCCAAAACAAACGGTGGTTAAAACCGGTACAAACACTGAATAAAGCATTTTCACGTTAAAAATCGGTGTTTTTCCAACGCTGTTTGGCGGACACAGGAAGCAAGCCGAGCTGTCGCTAGCGTTTGTTCAGCTTTGTTTCTCTGATAACTTCAGATCCAGATGTCGGATGATTATAATCCTTCATCCGGTTAAAATATATAGTTAAAAACGACCAAGATCTAAAAAGTGTATGGTAAAAATGTGGCTTAAAACTGGATAAATAGTCAATTTAAGACAGCTTCTGACAGACAACCACAACACAGATGCATGCGTAACAGGCCGTTACCTTGATTAAAATGACAGATTTCTCTGGTTTGAACATTGTTAAAAACATTTGGGATAATGTAAATACACAACTCAACAAAATATATAACATAGCTCTAGTCGTTTTTAGACATTTTAATGCGAAACAGTTACATATTATAATAACGCGTTAACGCAAATTCGTTTTAATGCCACTAATTTCTTTAAAGCATTAATGCAATCAATCTTTCTGAGGATGTAGCGGGCTCAGCTTCAAAGCTAGAGTGAAGATACTGGTATCATATGAAACTAGAAAAACCGAAAGAATCCATTGGTATAGCAAAGGAGGCTAAATAACGCTCCAAACTTGCGCTAAATTTTGGCGAGGAGAAACTGTCATGACCATTTTTAAAGGGGTCTCTTGACCTCTGACCTCAAGATATGTGAATGAAAATGGGTTCTATGGTTACCCACGAGTCTCCCCTTTACAGACATGCCCACTTTATGATAATCACATGCAGTTTGGGGCAAGTCATAGTCAAGTCAGCACACTGACACACTGACAGCTGTTGTTGCCTGTTGGGCTCGAGTTAGCCATGTTATGATTTGAGCATATTTTTTATGCTAAGTACAGTACCTGTGAGGGTTTCTGGACAATATTTGTCATTGTTTTGTGTTGTTAATTGATTTCCAATAATAAATATATACATACATTTGCATAAAGCAGCATATTTGTCCACTCCCATGTTGATAAGAGTTTTAAATACTTGACAAATCAACACAATTACATATTCTCCCTTTAAGTAATTAATAACTTTATGATGCTAAACAGGCAACTTAGAGAGTGTCAGCATAGCTAGTGAGTTAGCTACACTGAATAGACTGGGTGGATCTGTGAGGTGATGTATAAAACCAAAACAATGAGTCCTCTTTTGGAGAAGGCACATACCCAACCATGAGGAAACCCTGGTACAAGGGCACAGAGGCAAAGTAAAACACGGAGGAGAAGACAGCCTGAGGACAGAAAACAAAAATAGTGTCATAAAGTTGGTTATTTAGGAACTTTATGGTCCACTCTGTGGAAAATTGTCTTTGGCTTCAGCCCCCAGCACAAATTAAAAAACAAGACCAGTAATTGAAAACAGACATCAAGAAGAAAACAATAAGACTTTAAAAGTCATAAAATAAAATCATTAAAAATCTCCAAAATGTTCTGTTAAATCATGAGGTGACACATTTCTATTTCACCTCCATTCAGCAAAACAAGCTTTGTCAAATATATATTCTGTCTGTGTTTTTAATGACTACTGTACCTGCATGGCGGAGATGATCATGCCTCTGTGCATGACGAACTGACCCAACGCTGCAGAGCGCTTGTAGCTGTTCCTGCCATGAACCATGAGCAGGCGACCGATGTGCTTAAACTGAGTGATGGAGAAGTCTGCGGCCAGAGACGCCTGCTTCCCTTCCTGTTTACACACAAGCAGAAAGATGTAATGCTGCTGCTGCTGCTGTTGCTGTGTTGTAAAACATCAAAGTACTTAAGTACCATCTGCTTCTAAAGAAACTGATAAAAACCTCAAAAATTAAATAAGGGTAGATACAGTATGTTTAATTTGAGTTTCAAAGGAAGTTATCATGAGACACCTCTTCTTGCCGTTAACGGTTGTTCTAGTGCCCCTAAAGTTCTTTACAATTTAGTAAGACGTGTGGCCTTCTGGGAAAGATATAAGTTTTACTGCTTAATGAGAGCTTAATATGTTTGTTCAAGGAAATCTCTAACTGAATTGAGTTACATGCCCTAATCCAGGATAACACTTGAGGTCTTAATGAAAAGCTCTGTAGTCACGGTGCCTTTACCTTTCCTTCAATTCCGATACCACAGTCTGCAGCCTGGATCATACTGACATCATTTCCTCCGTCACCTGCCACAAAATGGAAAAAAAACAACACACATTTAAAAAAAAACAAAAAACTAAACATTATTTTACAATGTATGCTTGCGGTTATAAAAGTAGCAGACGTTGCTGAGTGCTTCTCTTAGTGAGCTTTGACTGCCATCTTGTGGAGAAAAGGAGTAATATATTAATTTGCTCTGGTCTGTGTGTGTGTGTTACAGAAATATTAGGGCTGTCAATCGATTAAAATGATTAATCACATGATTGTCCATAGTTGATCACGATTAATCACAAATAAATCACAGTTTTTATCTGTTCAAAATGTACCTTAAAGAGAGATTTGTCAAATATTTTAACAACGTGGGAGTGGACAAAAATGCTGCTTTATGCAAATGTGTGTATATATTTATTACTGGAAATCAATTAACAACACAAAACAATGACAGATATTGTCCAGAAACCCTCACAGGTACTGCATTTAGCATAAAAAATATGCTCAAATCATAACATGGCTAACTCAAGCCCAACAGGCAACAACAGCTGTCAGTGTGTCAGTGTGCTGACTTGACTATGACTTGCCCCAAACTGCATGTGATTATCATAAAGTGGGCATGTCTGTAAAGGGGAGACTCGTGGGTACCCATAGAACCCATTTTCATTCACATATCTTGAGGTCAGAGGTCAAGGGACCCTAGCCAAAATGTAGCGTAAGTTTGGAGCATTATTTAACCTCCTTCACGACAAGCTAGTATGACGTGATTGGTAGCAATGGATTCCTTAGGTTTTATAGTTTCATATGGTACCAGTATCTTCACTCTAACTTTAAAACTGAGCCCGCTACAACCTAAAATTCTCAAATTGCGTTAATGCGTTAAATAAATTAGTGGCGTTAAAACGAATTTGCGTTAACATGTTATTATTGCGTTAACTTTGACAGCTCTAGTTAAAACAAATTGTGTCAACTCAAAAATTGCTGCAACAACTCGTGAGACATAATAGAGCATGGGAATGGCCATCATATTCTTCGATCATAATGTTCTAAGTCCTTATACACTTTTACAATATATCTTAATTATCTAATTCATGTTTATATCTGATTTATGACTAAAACAACTTGACACACAGTGCTGAGCTGCATCTCAAATTAATCTTCAGGTTCCCAGGTTTCAGATGATGTACACCACTTCTATGGGACATCTACTGCTGACCTGCTATCTCCCCCTAAAGACCCCCTGTACCCCCCCCCCCCCCCCCCCCTAAAAAAGACAAAAAAGTTTCTATGTGGGTCTCAGTGGGTTCATCTACACAGACATTTCCACCCCCCCCGACAGACATTTCCCAGGCTGTCTGTGGACTGGGGCCAACAACCGTCCCGTATTGTAATGCTTTCTACCGCATTGTCGGTCAACACTCACCTATGGCACAGGTTCTGTTGGCTGTGTGCTGCTGCAGGAGCGTGACAATCTGGGCCTTCTGAGTCGGGGAGCAGCGACAGCAGACCACCGCTGGACACTGACACGCCAGTTCTACAAACTCATGCTCGTAATACCGCAAGCACACCTGCAGCACAACAGAGACGGAGATACAAAACACAGTTTACTGGACACTAAAAGTTCCAGATGTATTTCCATGATTTGCCAAAGCTTGTAGACTATATAAGTGGAAACATGGATCGGTTTCACGACCAATATGTTTTGATTTGTTTTCCTCTTCGACATTCTCAAGGCCTTGGTTGAACTCCAAAGTATTAGTTTTGGCTGAAAAGTGCTTCTTTATTCTCTCATCGCCTGTTTGGCTGCATCCTCAGCATCATCTGCTGTGCAGGGAAATGTCACTGTGTGCTGTGTTGTAGTACCTCTAAGGAGTCTCCAGAGATGACCAGAGCACAGTCATGTTTCCTTCTGAAGGCGTTGAGCTCCAGATGGGCCTCTCCTCTGCTCGAGATCTGCTCAAGAGCCACACAGTACAAATTAACCGCGAGGCTTTTTGTCATCTCCCATTACGTAGGCGCATTATGATTACATGAAAGCACCGGGAATGAGGGAAACAGCATACCGGTTTGAAGACATGGATGTCTTGGTTTCTGGAGACCAAGTGGGAGCTTTTGGCGATGCACGTAGCCGTCTCAAGCTTGTCCCCCGTCAGCATCCAGATCTGAGCAGAAAACAGGATCAACATGCGGGTGGACTGAAGATGTGGCATTAAAGGGATAGTTTGAGTGTTTTGAAGTGGGGTTGTATGAGGTACTTATCCATAGTCAGTGCATTACCTACAGTAGATGACAGTCAGCACGCCCCCAGTTTGGAGACGGGGCCGGCAGCAAAACGTATTTTAGACACCTAAAAGAAAGGCCCACCTAAAAAAATCAATATCAGTATAAGTGTACGCTATATCTAGAATATTTTTGCTGATTTACCTTGCTGTCAGACAGCTATACAGTCTATGCTTCTGACGGGGAACTGAAGCCGTTATCTATGCTCTTGCCAAAGAAACCAGACTTCATTGAAAAAAACCCAGTAATTTTACCTCGCAGAACACGGAAGTTGTTGGTCTACCGCTGCCTCGATCGGTTAGTTTGTTAGTGTTATTGTGTGACTTTGGTTAGTTCGGATTCACTAAAGTCACACAATAGCACAAACAAACTAACCGATCGAGGCAGCGGTAGACCAGCAACTTCTGTGTTCTGCAAGGTAAAATTACAGTTTTTTTCAAAATGGAGTCTGGTGGCTTCTGTGACAGCATAGATGGATACAATAGTTTCAGTTCCAAGTTGGAAAGGGCTGTCTGACGGCAAGTTAAAGCGGTGAAAACATTCTAAATGCAGCGTACACTTAAACTGATATTTATGTTTTCTAGGTGAGCCTTTCTTTTAGGTGACTAAAATACATTTTGCTGCTGCTCCCGTCCACAGCAGTACATTGCTTTGCTCCCGTGTCGGTACTCCCGTCTACCTCTCCAAACTGGGATTGTGCCGACCATCATCTACTGTAGGTAATACACTGACTATGGATAAGTACCTCATACAAACCCACTTCAAAACACCTGAACTATCCCTTTAAAAGGCAAAACAACAAACTGAAATTCAACTTGAAGTGGCGATTTTTCTTGAATATTATCCGTTTTTATGGACACATAAATACAATTCATTTCGAATAGAAGATTCCTCCTTCTTGTGTATCTGATTAAAACCCTGAATCACTGTTGAGGTGTGTGGGGTTTATATATAACAGAATATACAGAATGTACCACCTGGTAGAAGTGTTTATTCCCTTGCTAACCTTGATGCCAGCGTTCCGGAGCAGCTCCAGTGTGGGCCTGACGTCGGCTTGTAGTTGATCTTCCACACCGGTCAGACACAGAAGCTCCATCTCCCTCTCTAGGCTCTCTACCACAGCTGCGACCTTCAGGCCTCGGTCATGGATACTCAGCTTCGCCTGGTTGTAGCGGTTCTGAGCATAAAGGGAGGTGGAAAGGGGAGACAAAATGAGGAATTGTGGGGTAAAAAGGCTGCAACAGACCAGGCGGCTGAGAAATAAACTCATCAAAGACAACAGAATTAAAAAGGGGGAATGCTGAACAGAGCTGTTCAACCTTTAAAGACACAGAAAACACTAAGTGATGATCATAATATCAAGACAGTCTCACATTGCTATTATGTTGATACTAGGGCTGTCAATTTTAATGCGATAATAATGCGTTAATGCAAATTCATTTTAATGCTACTAATTTCTTTAACGCATTAACACAACATGCGCAAAACATTTTTACCTTGTAGCGGGCTCAGTTTTCAAGCTAGAAGTGGCATCATATGAAACTAGAAAACTTAAGGATCCATTGGTACCAACCATGTCATACTAGCTTGTTGTGAAGGAGGCTAAATAACGCTCCAAACTTACGCTAAATTTGGGCGAGGAAAAACTGGCATGGCCATTTTCAAAGCGGTCTCTTGACCTCTGACCTCAAGATATGTGAATGAAAATGGGTTCTATGGGTACCCACGAGTCTCCCCTTTACAGACATGCCCACTTTATGATAATCACATGCAGTTTGGGGCAAGTCATAGTCAAGTCAGCACACTGACAGCTGTTGTTGCATGTTGGGCTGCAGTTTGCCATGTTATGATTTGAGCATATTTTTTATGCTAAATGCAGTATACTGGACAATATTTGTCATTGTTTTGTGTTGTTAATTGATTTCCAGTAATAACTTTATACATATATTTGCATAAAGCAGCATATTTGTCCACTCCCATGTTGATAAGAGTATTAAAAACTTGAAAAATCTCCCTTTAAGGTACATTTTGAACAGATAAAAATTGTGTGATTAATTTGCGATTAATCGTGATTAACTATAGACAATCATGCGATTAATCTCAATTAAATATTTGAATCGATTGACAGCCCTAGTTCATACTGTATAATACTAACCTCTAGTTTCATTTTAAGAAACCATGATATTCAGTGAAGAAAATGACTGCACTGTATGGAGAGCAGAGTAAAACAGCATGTACATTAGTGTTCATCCATACCTCAAAGTCCTGATACTGCTCCTCAGACAGAGACTTCTTGGCCACCACCAGCGTCCTCAGGCCTTCTCTGGCCATGTTCCCACACTGACAGAAAGAAGAGGATGATGTTAGTAAACAGAGATAAACACATACTTTTTTTCCTAAAGCTTTATTTCTTGGCTGAATTTGAAGATTTTTTACGTTTGTGTTTATGTCTTTTCCCCAAAAAGACATAAAGATGAAACAAACGTAGGGCAGATCATCTGTCCTATTAGAGCGGCTGCTGTATAAGTACACCATGTACAGTATTGTCAATAGCAGCATATTGTTACCAACACCAAAGGAATCAATAGTGAATAACATAGCCTCTGGTGAGATTCAGAGGACACAGTAAAACAAAGGGATGGATGGCGGTTTATTTTTGATATGAAACACCAATGGGGCGAATCGGTCCTGCTGATTGGTTATTGACAGGCAGAGTAACCATAGCGCCGGCTGATTTGACAGCGGGATATTACAGCCACATCATTAGCACCATTGTTCAAGAATATGACATACTGTAATTACTTCAACTTTATGTAGGTCACTAATTAAATCAAACGCTGCCCCCAGTGCTAAATGACTCAATAATGCCAATATAATTATGAACATATGCACACGAGACCTTCAACCACCACACTGGTGTAGACACGGCCCGATGTGTCTCTCTTAGAATGTCCTGATTACAGGACCGTACTGGACTAAAAACATATCACTATGTGTGATAATGTATACATTTATCTCGTTTATACTTATCCGTTTCATAACAGTTTACATGTTTGTCATCTATGGGGAGATAATGCGTTCGATCGTGTTTGTATCTGTCTGTCTGTCCGCAGCTAATCTCTCATACTACTGGACCCATAAGCTTAATATTTTCTGTGCTCATTTATAACTGTATGCTCAAGGATATCTCGTGTTTGTGGTGATTCACAATATTTGAAAAATCTCTGTAAAAATGTATTTACTGTTTTATATCGTCATTGACGCCAGCTGGCTCTTAACCAGCTGGTAGGTGCCGCAAGTGATCAACAACTGTTTCAGAAGCAAAAGGCATTTGAGGCAATTGGCTAGTTTTGTTAATGTTCTCATCCAGAGGGGCTCATTTTAAGTGAGCAGATGAAGATGTATGGTTTTGCTAAAAGACACTTTAAGATGAGACATGGCTGCTGGGTCCAACCGACCAATTAAACAAAGAACAAAATGTTTTTCTAAAAATTCTACGTTTATTGTTGTATTTTACAGCTGCTAGAAGCTCCTAATTTTCTTTGTGAATTGTGTTGTTAGACAACAGTGTACATGTGTCGATATTGCGCAAACGCACCCTCAGTGTGTAGTATAGATTTGCAACACGGCTTTTACCTCTTCTTCCAACCAGTCGTTATACTGGACGATGCTCGCCATGGCAACATCAGCACCCTTCATGTAGAAAGTGATGTCTCCTGTCGACTCCTCCTGAATCAAATCACAACTGACAATTAGTACATTTCCTGTAAACGAGTGCAGAAAAATGGAAACAGCGAAACAATATATTTCTACACCAATCATCATGTACAACTTCTGCAGCCAGGTTCAAAAGACACAAAAGGGCACAAAGCATCACAGTGATAATGGGTTTGACACCAAAACAACTACAATATGTAAGTCTGGTTCAATTAGGTGTTTTGGGTCAAAACTCAAATCTAAACAAAATGTAAGTCCTGTACATTTAATGTATGAAGAGACACACAAAAACACTGAAAAACATGATTCAGCAACAAAAGGAAGGCGCATCCACATCCACACTTCTTATTGTTATATACAAGTTCCAAACCCTGACGATGATGCCCATCCTTTTGCTCTCGGAGGTGAAGGGGAAGATCTGCAGGATGTGGAAGGAGAGAATCTGTCCAGAAGGAGTCCTCAGCTGCAGGGAGGTCAGGTCTCTGTTCACCAGGGTCAGGCCGACGCTCTGCGTCCACCGCACCAGCTCCACCTGAGGAAAACATAGGAAAATAAACTGCTCACACACTTTGACAATTTGACCCTTACACAATTACATTTATGCTCTAATTTTTAATAAAACATAGCATTGTGATGAATTTTGCCATTTTTACACTGACTGGATTGAAGAGGAACATGTAAATTCAGGACCCAGTGAAACTTCAAAGGCCTGATTCCTAAAATACAAGGGTACAGGATGGAGGTATAATGCATTTAACCCACAATTTGCACAGTATTCTGGCATTTACTTAATTACTTATTACTGTGAAATGAATATGCAAGAAATGTGGGGGGGATCGTAGAAATAGAATAGGAGTAGAACGGACATTCCCATTCAAATCAACGTAGCAGGATGGTCAGAGCGGCGGCCATTTTTATGTGTACCATTGCCATTGCGACCACTGTAGCAGGCAAACTGCCGTATAAACTAAACCGACTTACGGCAAGTCGCGAACTCACTGAGTGCCAGAGTAAATAAGTAAAATTTAACAACTTAATGCTTCATCCACGCACTCTTGTCACAGCGGAGGAAAGCACATTCTTAACGCCATATGAGTGACAACTTCATTCTGCCAGTGTAGCATTAAAGCATGGCGGAAGCATGTTAGCTAACCAGCCAGCTGTCCACTAGTTAGCTAGCTAGCTAAACCCAGCATGCTTTAATGCTACACTGGTTACAGAAAATGAGCCGAACAGAGGGCTGGTGGAGAGCGGCAGAGCTGAGTCTAATGGTATATGTCCACAGCCTCCGTCCTTTCCACGCTTACCATTCAGTGTCTATGTAAGCAGTTCGAGAAACGGGGCGTTACGTTGGCCGCTCCTCATTTGCATAGAGTTGAGTTCTAGGCTACTTTATGCAAATCACGGGTGTCCGACTCGACTTGCTGCCTCTGGGAACTCCTTAGAAACATTTAAACTAACCGTTGTTGATCCAAAATAAAGACAGATTTAGCAACTGCGTGGCTAATTTCTCGCATAAAATGTAAAGAAACACATTTCAGTGAACTATTTTCGTAATATAAGAGAAGAAAGTTTCTAAACGAGCCGCCATGTTGGTTCCGGTTTGAAAGCTGGGAGCAGCAGCCCACGAGTGAGAGCGTTTGTCCAATCAGGTGCCTAGCGCCTTGTGTCTAGTTGCAGCCCATCAAGCGTCCAATGCTAGGAAGCGAGGCGATCTCTCGTGATAAAAAACGCCCCTGTGGACATGTACCGGTAACGGTCCCTCCGCCTCACTCCTCGCTGCTCTGGAGGACAAGCTCCCTAGCTATCCGCCTCTGCGTCCGTTCTCTTCCCAGCAAGCTGCGACCACACTTTACTGACATGTATTGTCACCGTAACAACTAAAAACGATCGCCATTTTCTTTTGTACTGGTCAAATGACCAGGAAAACAGTTCAATGTCCACTCTACTCCTATTCTATTTCTATAGGGAGGATTTTTGAAAATACATTTATGAATAAAAAGTAAAAAATAATGTTTCTTTCTTAAAATTTAGGGTGATCACTGTTTACCAAATATAAAACAGGTTAACAAGGAAATTACTTTATGTAGAAATGAAAATCCCAAACAAATGCAGTCCATAAAGCTGAGCGAATCTAATTTGACTTGCGGTTGAAAGACAAGCATGAGAGAGTTACGGTATCCTCCAGAGCTGCTGAGCTCTTCTCATTCAGCTCCAGATAAGTGTTTTTCTGTTTCTCTTTCCTCTTTCTCTCCTCAGCAGGAACTGCGGCCCCCCGAGTGAGCGTTCAGCTGCACACGACTCAATCCTCAATGGGTTCATTTTCAATTTGCTCACTCAAAGGTTGTTATTATACTCTGACCTACAAATTGGAACTTCCTGTTAATACCCCATCATTTCTCTTGCTCCCCCTTTGAGCTCCGTAAAAAGGAGCTGCCTATATTTACTTAACACACATCTGTGTGTCATTATCCTGGTGTCTGTGTGTGTGTGTGTGTGTGTGTGTGTGTACACACACACACACACACACACACACACACACACACACACACACACACACACTGAGGATCCTGAACTTAGCTCTTCAATCTACTTCATCAGCTCTACAGAAACTATTTAAAGCTTTGTCAACTTTGATACAAACTGCACGTGAATCACGTGTTACGACAGTAATATAAAGACTACTTTATGACAATGGCACACTGGCTTAAACAACCTGATCGATCATTTCAACTGTGTTCACAATGTTCTAGTGCTCATGTAAATCACAATGGCAGCACTGCCTTTAAAATTAACAGCAGCTCAAGCATGTCATGATGAAAACAGACCCTTAACAGTTAAATTCTCCTCCTGTAATGTCACTGGCAATTAGGATGAAAGGGTGCACACTCAAGAGCTGAACACAGTTTTACTATGGATTTAGAAGGAGTAAGGCTACATATCTCTAAAACTACATCTCTATATACTATTTCTACTTTGATTGAAGTTCAGGGCAAAACAGTAACAGCATATCTTGGTATGTATCCACCACTTTGTGCAGTCTCGCTGAGCCTGTTGGTGCTGTAACTACTTAAGCTGTGTATTTCAATTTTCATATTGGTTCAACCCTGCATTTTCTTGCTGTGCAAGAGTTCAAATCACCGAGCAATTTTTTAAGAGTGAGGCTTCAGTGCAGAAGAGGAAAGTATCTTGAAAGACAAAATGTGTACAATATGCACTTTCATCAGTGAAAAAACTAATTTGCTTATTCTTGGGTGTACAGTCTACTTCAGCATATAGGTAGGTCATTTTACCTATGGTTTTATCTTATGGGTATTTATTTCATCTGTTCAGTAACTAGTTAATTAGGAAGGAAGCACCATAATTCAATGCTTTTATTTAAAATCATGGCAACAATTATTTGCTGAAGCCTGGATGCTAGTCGGGCAATCACTTTTAAAAGTAACTGAAGGAATTATACTTAATTTGCGTATTTAAGATACTGTTTTCCTCCCGTATGCTGCACTCCCTTATGCTACACTTACTGAAACTGCCAGTTACATCCCATTGGAAATGATAAAGCACCCACCTCCTGGACATGGCAGTCATTAAAGGCTACAGTCAAATGCTCTTGTCTGTTATTACAGGGGTCAAAGGTTACAGGAAGACTCTGTTCACAGCGTGGCTGACCAGCAGGTCAGATGACCCCTGTTCTGACCTTGGCGGCCGGCCCACTTCATCTCCTTAATGATGGCTCATTACATTAGAGAGGCTGAGCAGAGAGCCGGGGCCAAACAACACTATCACTAGCAGAGGAGCGCTGGCCAAGATCTGATGCTGCAGTCAATGAGAGTGAGGAGACAAGGAGGGAGAAATAAAAGGACAGAGACAGAAGAAAGAATAGAGTAGAAGGGGAAGGGAGAGCTCCGCCAACAATCACAGACCTCCACCTCTCATCGTCTCTGGGAGAAAATTAAATATTGATCAATCCAAGCAGTGTGAGACAATGGAGAGAGGGGAGATAGAGCAGAGTGGGCAGGGATATAAATAAATATATACATCAACTCAGGGGGGAAGGACAGACGGGCAAAATGGAAAACTGAGATTTATCTTTTGCCACCTTTTTATCTTCATTTTGATTGCTAGACTTCTAGACTTGGGGTTCCACACAAAGTATGCAAGTCTCACAAAGGCTTTACGGAGCTTCACATGTCATGGGTGATAAACATGTCTACAAATGGGTGTGTATGGGAAGATTAACAACCCTTCAATATGCATTAAACATCTCTTTAAACAAATACTGACTGTAACTTCCTGATAAAAATCTTTCTCGGCCTTATTCAATTATCATCAGCATTCAATTTCTCTATTGATACATTCTTTAGTATTATTAGAAAGGGCTATATATAACAGGCTGTGTAGCACCTTCAGCCATAAAAGCTCAGACTCTTGGGTTACACGGAGAAACGGCCAGAGGAAAGGAAGCTATAGGGATGATGCCTTTGGGAATCGTTTTTGTGCTGCATTCTTCCTTCAGTCGGAGCAGTAAATTCTCAGGGAGCAAATACAGACGATTAAATAGCTTAACCTCTACGAGGAGTTCATGACCTCTGACTTTCTGTTCGTGAAATGACTATTATGACAAAGCAGGGTTATTTAGGATCACCAATAAAACATTGAGACAGAGAGGAAACTGTGGAGAGAGATGTACATAGGATTTGCTCCTGATAATCTCCCATATTTATTGTCTTCAGAAGGGGCAAACGTCGCTGGATTTAATCCGAGTATGAGACACTTTAAAATGACAAGTGTAAATGGGGCCTTAAAAAGCAGAAAGCATTTGTCAATGTTTAACTACTGTCAACAACTTGCAAGGGTGTGACCTTCATATGGGTTCTGGTTGTTTATGGTTTGTCTTTCTGGTCTGAAAAATAGCATTAAAGATATGAATAAAAAAACAATGTCTAAAAAAGAAATACTAGATCAACAGAGTCTAAGGAACTGAACTTTGTGCTAATAACATCCACATCATTCACAAATTCTCAACAAAACTGATCTGAAACATTTTGAAATGTATCAGATACAGGTTGAAAACATGTATATGTATCTTTGAGGACCTTTACCTCGCTCAGAGGCCATCCTTACCGTAAGAACACTACTTTAGGAGTAACAAAATACAGACGGTGGCTGGCGTTACGACTATTTTCCGAGTTTTTTCTTGTGAATTTATGACTTTATAATCTTGCAAATTTGTGATTTTTTTTCTTATAAATTTGCCATTTTTATCTCTGAGAAAATCCAAGTTTTGTTTTCGTAAATTTACGACTTTAATCTCTTTAATCTTGATCTTTAATCTCTGAATATTCCCCCCCTCCCCTTTATTAATTAAATTATGCAGCCCATCATTTAAATTATTTTTACCGACAATGACCCTAATACGCCGTCATACAGTGCATGTTCCTCTTTAAATATTTAATCTGAAGTGTTGAAACACAGATTTGGATAAGTGCAGCACAAGGGCACTGAAACCCACTGAACCCCTTGGACACCATTCAACCTGCTTGTTTTCTATTCAAGCTGGAGGAGCTAAAACTCTTCACTGTATCTGTGTATTTACCTCATCGGGGCTGGAGGCCTGGTAGGTGCGGTTGTCATCACTGAAGTCCTGGTCGGCTTCAGCAGACTCCGTCTCTCCGTTCACGATGGCGTGTGACTCGTAGACGGGCGTGACGTTGTGGCACAAGGCGATGGCCTTCACAGCCTCGTGGATGCGACTGATGACACTCTTACGGACTTTCGGGCCCGGCGTCTGGGTCTTCCTCGATGGAGTGGAGCCACTGGTGCCGCCATTGGAGGGCTGGGAGGTCACCTGACATCACAATGAATAATGTGAGCCATGGAGTCAATTACTAATCTGTGACTAAAAGAAATTATGTCATTTCAGTCACATCTATCTATGACACATGTATGAGCTAAATATAGTTGACCCCAGATGAAATGTTGTCTTAAGAGTGACAATTTTAGCATGCCATCATAGCCAAAATATGAGGGTTGTATACCAACATTTGCAAGCACCAAATTACATTTAATTGTTAGCTAATGGCTAATTTTCATGGTCGATTCCAACAAAAGGTATCCAGAGAAACTACTACAAACCAAACATAATGATATAAGCTGCCTAATGATCAAATATGATTACCAATTAGCATACATATAAGTTGAAAAACTGCATATGAAATATATTACACTATCTTTTCAGACCAGGAAACTGCGTATTGTAGGCAACGAAATGTAATCCTACTGTACACTCACAGCCAATTCACTGTGACACCCCTTTTCAAGCTAAATGACACGGCTAGGGGAGTGTATCCCCGGTGTATCCCCGTCTTTATCATGTCATATCTGATTTGAGGACCTTTTATGTGTTCCGCTGTTTTGACACCAGCCATCAGTTTAACTGTGTGGTGAATAGCGAGCAGGCAGACGGCTCACTGAGCCAGCTGCGTTTGACGGGGGCGATGCGCTCTATTGAAGCATTTGATTTTGGCTTATTATTAACCTTCAATCCTGCCAGGCAGGGAAGGAGGGGCGTCGGGGAGTACAGTAAGGATGACAACCTTCATCAAGAGTGACTGGAGGATCAATGGAGACATTATTAGGTTATGTTTCGTGTCTGAGCTACATGTAGAGGATGTAACTGAATGCACAGCGGAGTTATTAGACAGCAGATCTCTGTAAAACGAGCTTGGCTAATGATATTGCTGGATTAGGTAGTCTAATATTAGTTAATCAACAAGTCCAACAACACTCCAAGTGTACACACACACACCAAAAAAACAGTAACTAATGTTGTTTTATTATTAAAAAAAAACTAAATCTTGTAAATACTTTTAATGTATATGCATTATAATGTATATGTAACAAATACGTATAAAAAATGTTGCAAAATTATTGCAAAAATTGCAATTAATTCTTATTCTAATGTGTCCCAGAGAATCGATAGATGATTAAAGATTGGTTTACTCCGGAGCGAGTACTGTTATGGACTCCGGCCCAGGAGACCAAAACTACGGTGTCTCCCCCGTGTCTTCTGACCACGGTCGGGTGCTGAAGCAGGAAAAGTTAACACTAGGATCAACATCGGCCGGGCCTTCGATTCATGGAGGGACCTTGGTTTTATAAGCTAACATTACTGCCAGGCATGTGAAATATAAAGTGATATTGTACTTTTAGCTGCTAATGTTGCTAACGTTAATCAACATGAAGCCTGTCAATCACGTTCTGTCTCGTGTGTCGGTAGTGCGACCGTTGTTGACTTAACGGCCACAGGTGTCACTGTTAACAAGCAATTTCTGATTCTTACAGAGAGACCCTTTAAATAAAAATGCAGAATATTTGCTGCTTCCAGTTTCTGAAACGGCCGCGGCTCTGCACTGCTCTCATACGGCGGTTACAGCTGATAACGCCGTCCTGACCGACGGCATCGTCGCAGAAGCATAGCGCTCACCCTCCGGTTCCCCCCCGCGTTAACACTGTTAGCTCTGTCAGCACTTTTGCCATTGTTTGTTCTCTTAGCACGTTAGCTATGAGCCGCCTGCTCGCTGTCGCCATGTTGAGAGCCACGTGGAGACAATAGAAATGCTCTGAATTTTGTATTGAGCACCTTTAAAGATTCATAGAACAAACCGTGAATCCATTTGTCAAGAAAATAGTAAAAATGACAATAACTCGTAGTTGCTGCCCTAATCTGGATGGAATAATGTTAAAAATAACGATTCGTGTTAAAAACAATCATAGCGTCCTGTAATGATGTCACTGTGGCAGTAAAGAAAAAGCAGCAAAGTAAAAATCAGCTGGACTGAGGCATTGCTGCTCTGCACTGCTTCAGCTGTGCAGCTCTAAAAAGACTCGTCATTTTTCATTAGCTGAGATTACACATAAGGGTGTGGGGCAGATGGTTTCCGTGTCGACCAGCTGTTTGGGGCTGGCTGAGAACGAACAATATCATTCTGTCAAGACTGCAGCCAGATCTGAGCCACCCAGCGAGGAAAACACTTGCTTACAGTATGAAGAGTCGCTCAGGGACACGTGTGATGAATGAACAACAGGGGCTTCTTTCCTGGAAGACTTATCCTTAGATAAACATAAAAATTGGTTTAACTGATCTACAGGGAGAGGCGTGAATAAGCAGGAAAAACACGAGTGAACATATTTGTATTTCAATGTATCATGTCCCCTACTGGAAACAAATTTTAATATTGTAAGTGACAAGTTTTGCTTTTATTTCATTGGTTCTGTCCAGTGTTACATACTGGATCATGTTGATTTTTTATAATATATATTCTTTTGCTAAAGGGAAAAAAAAGAGAAAGTTGAGCCACTCCTAAATTAGCACCTCAACTCTACGCTACAATTTTCTGGATGGTGGTTGTGTTTATGGTTAACTGAAAAATAAAAAATAAAAAATTATGAGAAAATGAAAATAAAATAAAGGAAAATGTAATAAAAATAAATCAATCGATTGAATGACAGTAATAAATCTTACCTGTGCGTATGACTGGATTATGTGGCTCTGTATCTCATCCATGGTGTCAGTGCCGTAGGATACGGTTCCCAGGTGCAGCCGCTTGAAGACCATTTCGTTCTGTGTCAGAGTGCCTGCAGTTCAGAAGACCAGTTTAGACAAACCAACAAATCATAAAGAAAATCACCTATACACTACTCCTCCAATACTGTTCTTCACATGATGATTACTCTTATTTCTGTTATCGTCTGTTATATCACCTACATTTTAAGACCTATCAGAAGCATCAAGCCCGACTGATACTGGATTTTGGAGGTCGATAGTGATGTTGATATTTGTAAGTATTTGTGGAGTAAGAGAGAGTGTTTATTAAAAAAAAAAAGGTCAGTGCCCAGTTGCATAAACTACCTTAAGTTTTAAACTTAAAGCTGCAGTATGCGAGATTGGCGCAAATATGATTTAAAAAAGTTATTTTTAGAAAACGGCCGCTATATCGTGACAGTAGTACATGAAACAGGTAACCTGAAAAAAATCATGTTCCTCTGTGTCCTACTGTGTTCTCCGGTGCTCCTAACGGCATCTGAAGGATTTCACTTACCGGAGGAAAACAAGGTCCGCTGCCAGCTGCCGTCTATGAGAGCCGGCTGTCAATCACTCGTGAACCCCGACCAAACGGTCAAACTAGGCAGCGCTGATCAAATATGAATCAATATTCTGTTACTGTAATGACTATTTCTCACCTCAAATGTTTTCAGAATCATCTTGTAGTTACTGTTTAGCTGTAAAATGAGAAAGTTTGTGACGCAGCCGCCATTGTAAAATCTGGTAAAGGAACGCCAAGTTCTGGTCACATGACCGGAGCACAGCCAATAGGAACGCTCTCTCTCTCTGAAATGGCCTGTGATTGGTCAAAATCTGCCGTCACGGGCTAGATTTTTCTAAAGCCTGAAAACAGAGCCATGAGGAGGAGCAGAAGTCTAGTTTTCTCTCAGAACACTTGAATTACAATATGCTGAAAGGTTATTATGGAATCTTTGTCAAATTATGCCAAAAAATTGTTGCCTACTGCCACTCTCAGTTTGTCCCTTAGACAAAGTATCCCTAAACGTGTTTTCATCTTAGAACTTTAACCCTTTCAGTGTGTTTACTGTTCATGAAAGTTAATTGTAACATTAAAAATGTCTTATTCAGCGTTCGGTTGTACTTAGCTCCACCCTCTCGTGTCACTTTTGGTTGAAAAAAAAAACAAGATGGCGACGGCCAAAATGCCGAACTCGAGGCTTCAAAACAGTAGTCCTCAAACCAATGGGTGATGTCACGGTGACTACATCCACTTCTTATATACAGTCTTTGTAAGAGACTGGTATGGGTCCCTTTCTGAGGAAAATTGTTACTAAGGATCATCTAGCAACGCATAAGGGAACACTTTTCCCTTACAACATCCTATGGAAATCCTTATGGTGATTTTATGCAACTCATTTTTTTTCTAAGGCATCCTTAGATAAAAAACTAGGGCTGTCAAAGTTAACGCAATAATAAACCGTTAACGCTAATTCGTTTTAACACCACAAATTTCTTTAACGCATTAACGCAACTTGCTATTTTTAGGTTGTAGCTGCCTCAGTTTTAAAGCTAGAGTGAAGATCATCATATGAAACTAGAACACCTAAGGAATCTATTTGTACCAACATGTCATACTAGCTTGTCGAGAAGGAGGCTAAATAACGCTCCAAACTTACGCTAAATTTTGGTGAGGAAAAAACTGTCATGGCCATTTTCAAATGGATCCCTTGACCTCTGACCTTAAGATATGTGAATGAAATGGGTTCTATGGATACCCACGAGTCTCCCCTTTACAGACATGCCCACTTTATGATAATCACATGCAGTTTTGATTTGAGCATATTTTCTATGCTAAATGCAGTACCTTTGAGGGTTTCTGGACAATATTTGTCATTGTTTTGTGTTGTTAATTGATTTCCAATAATAAATATATAAATACATTTGCATAAAGCAGCATATTTGTCCACTCCCATGTTGATAAGCGTATTCAATACTTGAGAAATCTCCCCTTTAAGGTACATTTTGAACAGATAAAAAATGTGTGATTAATCATGATTAACTATGGATAATCATGCGATTAAATATTTGAATCAATTGACAGCCCTTATAAAAATGCAAGGGCAATCTTAGCGCAAGTGGTTTTATGTAGCTGGGCACAAAGACTGTCAGGGGTAAACATACATCAGAAGTGTTTGAATCACACAGTAACTACTTCATAGCAAAAATAAAATATATTCAAAGCTACTCAACATCTCTGAAAGCCCACAGACACGGACACACACACTGAAAGCACAGCATTTGTCCCCAGAGGACTGACTACAATGCATCATGGGACCTGCGGGGTGGTGTGACTGCCTTCTCATTGACCTAATCTCATTACCAATATGGACTGCATGTCCTCTCTAACTAACAGACAAGACACAACATTGCATACAAAAAGACTGAGTGAATGAAAAACACTGAAAACTTTGAAAAACGAGGGCAATGGCCTTGTTTAATGGATGTCGGTTGCCAGAATGTGTGCCGATAGAGCATAAAGCTGATTAGAGGGCATCTAACTCCCAAAAACATTAGAGCCACGGGGTTAACCAATTCTATTGGATTGATTGTTTGTTCTTCTTTCCATGTGCTTTAACTATCAACCTGGATAAATAGGCTCTACGGCTAATCTATTCCTACCTAGATCAGCGGGGTAAGACAAAGAAGCATGTTAGGGCCACTGCAGGAGTTTATCACTCTGGCACACTGTCTAGCATTAGTAAAGAGCAGCTATTTGTTAGTAGACAATCAGGCCATGATTGTTGAAGGAGGCTTAAACTACACAAATTCAGATTTGTTGAAACTTTTGTCCTCGGCTCGTTTCTTTAACTCACAATGTTGACATGTCTTGGATCAGATTAGATTTTATGCTTATTATTAAACTGCACTTAAGTGGCTTAATTTCAATGTAAAGAAATGGCATATCAATATATTATTTCTTTATGTCTTTGTGTTTTGATGAGCAAGTGTCCCTAAAGTCTACAGGCAAGTTGGAGTGATTTCATGTGTGTTTTATTGGGTTTAATGCATTATTTTGTTTTACCATGTGCTTCTTTTTTTGGCTTATAAATAATATCTCGAAATCTTTAGGCTATAATTGCAATATACGATATATATCTCAATATTTTCATACCCATCAAAGGGTTAAATTACAAAAACGAATCTGAACACTGAGGAAGTATACTGTTCTGTAAGTTGATTTGTCTTTTGAAATGTATTCTTATTAAGTTTGATTAATTATTCACACAATTGAAATTCAATTTTTCTCTGAAATACAGTTTGCAGGTGGTGGTTTTCACTCATTTTATTTATTATTTAATATGTATTCATTTAGTTTTATTTATTTACTTATTATTGACAGACTGACTGACTTAATGAATTTATGCGAAATTCACTGGAAGATCACATTTATTTTTAAGTCAGTTCTTGGTTGCTTTTATTTTGAAGCCAGTTCTTACAAGCTCTTAGGTGGGGGTAGTTAGTTAGTTAGTGGGTAGTTTGCGTCTGCTGGAGCGTAAAACTGGGAAATACGTTGTATATTTTTTTTTTGAGTTCTTGAAATAATTATTTTTGAACATAAAACCTATAAACCTACTGTACAGTCAACATAAAATATTGTCACCCTGTGCATTCAAAGACAGATCTTTCATGGTATAATGATGCCGCCATCATCCTGCTATCAGAACGTGCACAGCCTATACTTCTTTGCAAACCAGTTGCCCTCTCATTATAATTTTCCTTTAACTCAAGAACCAACCATCTACTGTAAATGTAATCTTTCTTAAGTATGTCCGGACACCTACCTGTCTTGTCTGTCAGCAGGTAGACTAGCCGGCCCAGTTCTTCCGGTATGGTGCTTGTTCTCACAACAGTGCCGGGGATGTTTTCGTCTTTCATGATCATCCAGCCGTAAGCTGACTTCCCCATGTCCAGGTTTACACGCAAGCTACACATGGGAACAACAAAGCTTTAATCTATCACAGAACTAATAACAATAAAACTGCATCAAAACTGCAACACAAACTGAATTAAAAGATCTGGTATGTCTTCTGATAAAAAAGCAGATGGGGTTTCAAAGCAGGGATGGAAGATTTTCTTATTTATGCATTTATTTTTTCCATTTTGAGACCAAATGTTCTGCTTGGAAAAAAAACATCACTGTACAACCGTATTTATTTGGCTGTGGTAATGAAATAACAAACAAACAACAACGGCATTTCAAAGATTACCTGATGGGGATAATGTAAGAGAAAAGCACGATGAATCGGAAAAGGTTGCGGAACCAAGGACCCACAAACCCCTGCACCGCTACCATGACAACAGACAGGACCACCTGGGCCAGGAACAGGGCCTTGGTAAGGCGGTTCAGCTCGAGGTCCAGTAAGCCGACCTATGGGAACAAGAGGTCAGAGGTCAAAACAGCAGACATTACAACATCACGGTCCTACTCATTTCCTCTAAGCAGGTTATAAAGATAATAGAGTGCTGCAGGAATGAGTCCTAAAACTCAGAAATGAGTTAGCATTTTAGCACTTCCGATTCCCTCGTCTGGAAGTCAATGTTTTTTTTTTAATAAAAATAAGGTCTGTGGTTAACACAAGCTGAAGAGATTTTAAAGTTCTGTTCTACGATATAAAATACATCAATAAATATCCCACTTGATTTTGAAGCTTTTATGTGTCTTAAAAAAGGCGGTTGCTAACAAATGGCAAATGAGACTACGAAACGTCATCACGCCGACTCGTCCGCCTTTACAGCCTCGTTGTGTATACTCGCGCTCATCTGACTGTGGTGTAGTTTGTTTATAGCCTAACGTTAGCTTTTTACTTCTGGCGATTGCATTCACGCTTCATAAATATTAAAAGTGGTGTTCATTAGTGAAGATTATCTTGCTGAACAAAACGTGTAAGTATCATAAACGTTTGTTTGTCACAGAGCTTATTATCTGCGATAATCCAAAACCCAATGGAAAAATCCCATTGGCTTTTTGTCGAGGTAACCAGGGCGACGCTAACTTCCTGGTTGGCCTACAAAAATACGTCATCCCTGCACCATCTATTGTAGTGGTAGTCTGGTGTGTATTTGTTTTGGTCTATTCTACACTCCATCGCTTGAGGACAGTGATGTTTTCCTTCAATGGGAATCACACAATTCGTAAATTTACAGTCCAGACTGGAGATTTAGAGTAATCATCTTATTCGTTTTCTGACAGCTTATACAAGAGAAGACTCTTTGTAACTTCCCCATCTGCTCCCAAAGCATTACAATATGCTAGACAGAAAGCCAATGAAAGACATTCTTAGCTGCAGGCTTTTATCATGCAAACCATGTGTACGACATAAATAAGTTTATTGGTGGCAAACTACAAGCTGCATTATTGTCATGCTGAAGTACTGTCCTTGAATGCAACAGAAGGTCAAAAGGCCTCAAAAATAGATAAAGTTCCCATATTGAGATGGCTTTCTGGAGGAAGGAAAAAAAAGGGGGGGGTCAGAGTTGTCTTTTATTTTTCAAGTGTATCTCCCAGCCAATGGAGCATGTGGGAAAAAGATGTCAAATAAAGAAGTGCCCTTCCCCTTTCTGGCAGTGCTCACAGCGAAGCCCTGTACACAGAGGGCTTTCTTCTGACGCACCACGCTTACAAAAACAGCAGAACATAACATCTCTCCTCCCTCAAATAAAGGAACCGCTCTGAAAAGGAGGGGAGGGGGCAAGCACGTATAAAAAAAGCAGCAGAATTCCTCCGCTGCCTAAACCCCCACCAAGCCCATTCCCCTGAGGACTGGGAGAGCTGGGAGACCAGTGTGACTGATTTATCAGTGGCTGTTAAACTCCCAGTAGCAGAGTGCGGAGAAGGGAAGGGTATCTGCCCACCCCGCTGCCTCACTACATGGTTCATGGTTGAGCTATTGAGAAAAATAGGGAGGTTTGGGTGGATTAAAATGAAGAAAAATTAAGACAGAGAGCACAGTGCATGCCTGAAAAGCAAAGGATCCCCTTCTGCTTGAACAATGGCTGGTTGAAATTTTCCAAGCCTTGCCGGGGATCAGATGAAGTCATTATTCATTCAGTCAAGGGGGGAAAAAGGACTCAATTACCTCAACCTAAAGATGCTATCAATGAATAAAAAAAAGTGCATATTTTACTCCATTCAAAACCAAGCCATTAAAAGTGAAAAGAATGATTCGATCTGCCTGTGTGGCTTGTGTTTTAGCATGTGTGTGAAATGTGATAAAGGAATGCAGCCCCGGGACATGAATATTCATCGAGTTAAGGTGATAATAACGCGTTAACGCAAATTCGTTTTAACACCACTAATTTCTTTGACGCATTAATGCAGCCTGCGATTTTTAGGTTGTAGCGGACTCAGTTTTAAAGCTAGAGTGAAGATACTGGTATCATATGAAACTAGAAAACATAAGGAATCCATTGGTACCATGTCATACTAGCTTGTCGCTAAGGAGGCTAAATAATGCTCCAAACTTACACTAAATTTTCGCGAAGAAAAACTGGCATGGCCATTTTCAAAGGGGTCCCTTGACCTCTGACCTGAAGATATGTGAATGAAAATGGGTTCTATGCGTATACTTTATGATAATCACATTTGGACAAGTCATAGTCAAGTCAGCACACTGACACACTGACAGCTGTTGTTGCCTGTTGGGCTTCAGTTTACCATTTTATGATTTGAGCATATTTTTTATGCTAAATGCAGTACCTGTGAGGGTTTCTGGACAATATTTGTCATTGTTTTGTGTTGTAAATTGATTTCTAACAGTAAATATATACATACATTTGCATAAAGCAGCATATTTGCCCACTCCCATGTTGATAAGAGTATTAAATACTTGACAAATCTCCATTTAAGGTACATTTTGAACAGATTAAAAATGTGCGATTAATTTGCGATTAATCGTGATTAAATATCGATTGACAGGCCTAGTTAAAACCAAAGAATATCAGGACTTAAGTCATTAAATAGTGTATTGTTTAGTGCTTGAGACACCGGCAAATCAAGGAATTCTAGAAAATAAACTGAAATTGATTCTTGAGATCTTAGTAAACAACTTTAAGTTTCTTTTTTTTGTCAGAGTAACACAGTTTGAGAGACGTGAAGAGTATTGGGACCAGCTTCAAACGAACAATCTTTATTGAAGAGCAGCCTCTTGTCAAATGACATTGTTCTGCCTCTTTCCTCAGACAGAGGTCCATCTAACAATACCGAGACAAAGAGTGAATCTATATCTGACGTTCTGTCAGATTGATCAAGTGCAGGCATTGTCCTGGCCCGTGTCACAACAGATTATATGAGGCCAAAACGTTCGCGCGACTTTAGCCACACTGTATCGACTTTCTCCCCCAATCTCCAGTCTCCATATTGGCACTTCTGACATCATCTCCTTGAAATATTGAATTCCTCTCAACTGTCGAGCTTACACAAAACAGTGGCCCCCGCCGTTCGACCGGCCACATCAGCGTTCTTAATAAAAGACGCTGGTGTCAAAACTGTGCTGCAGTAGGAAGGGGGCTGTGTTGAGCTTTACTGGTGCAGACTGTTGTAGGTGATAACTTTGTGTGTAAGTCATTGCATGGCGGACACACTGCTTCTGTGATCCCGCTGATGCCGCCTCTATCAGTTGACCCCGTGTCTATCGAGCTCAACCATCTTCCAGGTAAAATCTTATATTTAGAATCACATTTTCATTAATCTCCTCAATCTGGGGACAAAACACTCGATGGGGATTCTGTGGGATTAACTTTCTGCTGAAAATGTCATTTAAATCCTCGGTTAGTTAATTTCCCTTTTGGTTAATTAGCAACTGGCGCTGACCTTTTGCATTGACAGGTCCAACTTTATCTAGAAAGTCAAGGTTAAAAAAGCACCTCGCCATAGTGATTGATTAGTGATTAGAGGCAGGGGAAAAACGACGGCATGAGGGGAACTTGAACAGATGTTACTTTGTGTGAGGTGTTTCACTCTCTGCAGCTTTTAAAAAACATTTATGTTTATGCTGGCATCACCTAACAAGCTTTAATATTTTTTTTACTTACTTATAAAATATCTTAATTTTTTTTTTTCACTTCTTCTTTTTATTTTAATTTTTTTATTGCAAGACAAAAAAAAAAGACATTAACACAACAACAAGAGGACGACAAGAACAGTGAGTACAGATCAGTTAACACATTTCTGCTATAGGATGAGAGAACCAAGTGATGCGCGTGTGTGTGTGTGTGTGCGTGTGTGCGTGCGTGCGTGCGTGCGTGCGTGCGTGCGTGCGTGCGTGGAGTCTAGAGGGTGGATATATGGAGAGAGGAGAGGTTAAAAAAAAATAAAAATTAACAAAAATAAATAAATAAATAGATAAATAAAATTTAAAAATAAATAAAGAAGTATTTAACTAAGGCTAACTAAGGGAAAGTATAGGGAAGGAAATAAATAAATGAGCAAGGAACATTATTAATTCTAATAATAATTAGAATAATAATAACAGTTATAACAACGATAGAGTCAAGGGGGGTGCAGCCCCGTCCACCGGCAGCGAGGCACAATGGGAGCGCCGCAAAATATCTTAATTTCTTAGGATTGCCAGGATAAAAAAAACAAGATATCCTTACAAAAATTCTTGATATTTTCCCCCCAAAATCAGTGCAAATGTGTGCAGAAAGAAAAAATACACTCAGAACACTCAGTGCATTTTACTGTTAGTGATGTGATTTAAAAAGAGCCGAACGATTAGTCGACCAACAGAAAATTAAGTGACATCGTTAGTCAATTAATTAGCTTTTTTTTAAAGGATAAATACAAAAAAATTACCTAGTATCAGCTTGTAAACGGTGACGATTTGCTGTTTTTCTTATGTGTGATGGCTGTTAGGGCCATGTAGGTAAAAAGAAAAAAAAAATAATGGAGGGGGGTAATATTCCAAGAAAAAAATTAGGAATTTCCAAGATTAAAATCGTAAATGTACGAGAAAAAACTCACAAATTTGCGAGATTATAAAGTCGTAAATTTACGAGAAATAAAATCTTTGATATTCTCTGAGATTAAAGTGGCAAATTTACGAGAAAAAAACCTCATAAATTTGCGAGATTATAAAGTCTTAAATTTCGGAGAAAAAAAACTAACAAATTTGCGAGATTATAAAGTCCTTAATTTACGAGAAAAAACTCTAAAATAGAGGAGTTCAAAACCGTGGTAATGAAAAACAGTGGGGTTTTTTTTGTTAAGGAACATAGCTGTATGTATCTTTCAGGACTTGTGCCTCGCTCAGAGGCCATCCTTATCATAATAACATTAATTTAGGAGCAACCAAATTCAGACTGTGCCTGGCAGTACCACGGTTTTGCACTCCTCTATTTGCTCTCGTAAATTTGCCACTTTAATCTCAGAGAATATCCAAGTTTTTTTTTTCTCGGAATATTACCCCCCTCCCCCAGCTCCGTCATCATATTTTTTTTACCTACAATGGCCCTAATGCGCCGTCGTACTTATGTGATAGTAAACAGAATATCTTGGACTTTGGACTGTTAGTCAGAGAAAACGAGACATCTGAAGATGTCACTTTGGGTTTTAGTAATTTGTTGTGGGCTTTTTCTGCAATTTTCTGACATTTTATACCCCACACTATTAATCACACTACTAATCACATCATTTGTTATTTAAAAAAGAAAAAAGGAAAAAAACATCTTAACATTTAAAGCATCTGTGACCAAAAATTAAACAAATTCACAAGAACTTGCAGTCTTCCCTGCATAAATACAAAAACTCAAAAGTATTCACCTTGTTCTTGGCATAGGATGTGTTCAGTACGCTTCTGGTCTCTTTGCCTGTGTAGATCACAACCCCTATCACCGTGCCTGCCAAGGAGAGAGACAAGGAAAGTAATGCTGCTCATTAACTGCACCCCACCCCCACCATCTCACTCTCACACACGCACAAACATACATGCACACACTCATCTTGGTCAAGCAAGATGAACTGCATGAGAGGAAACACAATAAGGCTGAGCTGAGGCAGTTTTGTCTCGTTGCCACTCAAGCCAACAGACAGGAGTTTAATACGCTTAGACTCTCAGGGCCTTCAGCCACCCTATGGAAGCTCATAAAACCTGATCAATACACTGCCATCTTTATTTGCCAATTCATTACGCTGGCCTTATTACAGAGGATTAATGAGTCATTAATATTAAATGAGCTTAATGGGAGAGCAAAGGCAATAATAAGCCTGAAATCCCCGAACTATAAAAATGGCAAGAAAGTTAAAAAAAATGGGCAGAAAACAAAACGGGGAAAGTGAAGAGCAGAGTAAAAGGAAAGAGAGCAGTGGTTACGGGACCTGAGGAGAAAGGTGATAAATTGCTCTCGTTGACTTCTCACTTCAGAAATATTGAGCGATGTGACAAATGGTTTTGTGGCTCAGCATGCAGAGGGGCTTCAATTTGAATATGCGAACAACTAATTCTCTTGTCACAGCTGGACTGGGGCCTATAAGAGAGTGTTCAAGTGCCCAGAATGCCACAGTAGAGGCCATGAAGTGTCTGTCAAGGAGAGGCTTGTGAGGGACAATGACATTCCCAAGCAGAGATGATGTAAGGGGTCGAAGTCAGGCTTTTTGTGTGAGCGAGTGTGTGTGTGTGTGTGTGTGTGTGTGTGTGTGTGTGTGTGTTTGTTCTTCTGGTCAAGGTCAGGCCAGAGGGGAGAGCAACACCGCAAATCAATGGTGCGGCCATCGCTGGGAGCGTCACAAACACTCTCAACTGACACAAGCGTTTCTGTGGGGAATCGCTAAGTTGGAGCGAGGGACGATTACCTCAACTGTGGGTATTCTCAGAGTTCTTCAGACAAGCGCACAGAGCAGTATCAAATCAAACGCCGTCAAGGTTTAATGCCATGAATCTCTGTGCAGGCAGAATCACTTAAATCATAAAGTACGATGATGAGCACGGATCGGAACTGGTGGCTAGTTTTGTTTCCAGGTTTTAAGCTGTCAACTACATTTATGTGAGTATAAACTAGGGCTGTCAATCGATTAAAATAGTTAATAGCGATTAATCACATTGTTGTCCATAGTTTATCGCGATTAATCGCAAATTAATTGCACATTTTGTATCTGTTCAAAATGTACCTTAAAGGGAGATTTTTTCAAGTATTTAACACTCTTATCAACATGGGAGTGGACAAATATGCTTGCTAACACGTTATTATGACGTTAACTTTGACAGCCCTACTATAAATTTGTCTCTTCTGATCCATGTTTAGCCTGCTGTGTACCACTATGGTGGGTCTGGCTGTCTGGACTTGAACCAGGGTTGCTGTGGTTACATACACTCCCGGCACCCCTACTATTTTTATTAGTCTTCACTTTTTTGGTGGCGTGGTTGCATGTAGTGATACGAGTCCCAGAATGACATGTATGCTCTGTGTACAAGAGCTGCAACGATTAATCAATCGATTAGTTGTCGACTACGAAATGAATCGCCAAATATTTTGATTATCGATTAATCAGTTTGAGTAATTTTTTAAGAAAAAAAAGTCTAAATTCTCTGATTCCAGCTTTGTAAATGTGAATATCTTCTGGTTTCTTTACTCCTCTATGACAGTAAACTGAATATCTTTGAGCTGTGGACAACACAAGACATTTGAGGACGTCTTGGGCTTTGGGAAACACTGATAGACATTTTTCACAATTTTCTGACACTTTATAGACCAAACAATTTATCGAATTGAGAAAATAATCAACATATTAATCGACAATGAAAATAACTGTTGGTTGCAGCCCTGCTGTTCCAAATTGAAGAAGCAGAGTAGGGTACCGTGTTTTATGTGTCAAGATTGTCATCCAAGTACATAAAATGTTTTGTGATATTTTTGGCATTTTCAAAATATCTTGCACTTCTATGTTAAAATTAAAATTGCTCAGAAAAACAGGTGGATAGAAACATACCTTTTGATGCAGAGATACAGTATTTTAATGTTGTCTAAGGTTTTCAAATTGCTTCCTGACAAACATGGTAGAGATTCAATGGGCAGCGGACCATACCTAGAACTCAGCAGTCAGCCACTCTACAGTGTTACAGTTATTGGGAACCAACCAACACACTATGGCTGCGAGGCATCATCTGGAAAAATCTAATCTCAATCTCATTTCAAGATAAAAACGGATTTGAATTAAATGTTGCCATTCACTTACCAGATGCGACGACTGTGCTGGCCCAGAGAGTGTTTTCAATACTCAGACTCTCATTGATCTGTGGTTCTGTGTCTTCCTACAGGAGAAGTAATAAAAAAGGAAAAATATTACTTTGTAATTTGTATATCTTTGTTTAAGCTTGTATGACTATGGTAAAAGACATAGTCAACTCTTTAACTAACAATAAAGCAAATGAATTACAGGCATTGTAGTTCAAAAAAGGTCAACGAGTAATGTCAGATTTGTTACCTCAATGCAAAACAGCACAAAACATAATTTCCAAACGAAAATGCATACTTCAGCAGGACACCCAAATGTAATGAAAACATAAATGTTACAGGTTTGTTAAAGTGTCTCGTATTTTCAGCGCTTGTAAATTTGTAAATGTTCAAAGTGACGTCTGTGTTCGTCTAGATTCGAGATGAAATGAAAAATACATTTTTAACCCTTTTAGATCACACCCCCCTGTCATATTGTGCACCTATTTAACAATATATGCAATTAAATTAACAAAAAAAATCCCTTTCTTCGTATTTTTATATCAAAAGCCTTTACTGTCTTTCAGAGGCTGCAGCAGATTCAATTTTGGAGCTAGAGTGAAGGTAAAGACTGTAAATTTTGGTGAGGGGAAACTGGCATGGGGATTTTCAAAGGGGTCCCTTGACCTCTGACCTCAAGATATGTGAATGAAAATGGGTTCTATGGGTACCCACGAGTCTCCCCTTTATAGACATGCCCACTTTATGATAATCACATGCAGATTTGGGCAAAAACCATGCAGTTGTTTTTTTTGCAGAAATCTCCAAATGTTAAAAGTTTTTGATACCAAAAGCCATGCTGTGACATGGCTTTTTCTGTGGTGTTCCTCAAGGTCTTGGTGTCTTAATCTGGTATTTTGGAGGGATTATTGATCATTTTTATTAATTCTCAAATGGTAAAAAAAATGGTGAAATTTAACACCAAATCTATGTAATAAATGGTATCAACCCAAAAATTGCTGCAACATTATGAGACATAATAGAGCATGGGTATGAACATCATATACTGCCATCATAATGTTCTAAACCCTTATACACTTTCACAATTTATTTAATTCATTCATTCATGAATTAATTCATGTGTATTTCTGATTTATGACTAGAACAACTTGACACAGTGCTGAGCTGCATCTCAAATTAATCTTCATGTTCCCAGCTTTCAGATGATGTACACCACTAATATGTGACATCTACCGTCGACCTGCTATCTCCCCCTAAAGACCCCCTGTACCCACCTAAAAAAAGACAAAAACTGGTCTATTGTGGGTCTCAGAGGTAAAAGGATTTATATATATATACACATGTATTTATTTCACCATTTGGCAAAACTAAATTCCCCTGAAAATACAATTACCAGCTGAATAGAATTGAGGAAAAGGAGCTCAGTTGAGAGCGTACACAGCCTGACCAGAATGGCCCGGCTCTGCTGTGCCATTAATTTTCACAAGCACCTGACACAGTTGTGCAGACTGTAGCAATACAGTGGTCCCTTTATCAATACTTTCACTAGATTTGGCATGGCGATAGAGGCTCCTTTTAAAAACAGTAGAGAGAGTGCACGTAGATGAGATTTCAGTGATAAATAAGCCCCTGGAGAGCCTCTTGTTTCACCCTCCCCCCCGTTTTACCCTTCTCTCTTAAATAAAGACGAAAGCTGAAAATGGCTGGAGTCAGGAGTGCAGAGTCAAGGCTCCAGTTTCGGCTCAAATTGCCTGCCTGATATGATAATTATGATACCTAAGCACCCACATCCTGTCAATCCACTCAAACATGGGAAGAGGTGCATGAAAAATAAATGGCAGGTTGCGGAGTGCTTGACTGCTCTGACATTGGCATCGCGCTACGGTCTTCATAACTGCAGAGGGTCTCAATAAAAGACCACAGAAACAAAGCCACCATATCCGTCTCAAGGAAAAAAAAAAAAAAGAAACCCTCATAAATAGGTAAGTTCATTTGCTGCGGATCTGTGGGAACCCATTTTTTTTCCCCATCCTGCTCGGACTAAAAGCACAAGCTATGCAAAGGAAGGCCGCGGAGGATGAATGAGCGGAGGAAGTGCTCGCTCACTAAGCCTGGTGTGTGGCCAAGAGTGAAGACGGGCCACAAAGCCTCCCTTTGTACTGGAGCTCTCCTCTCTGTGGGGGCTGCGCTAATCTGCTATTAATAAAAAAAAAAAAGAAGAAGAAAAAAAAAATCACTGAGCAACAAGCAAGACGGGATGGATGGAGCTGGAGCTGCGAGAACCTGCCTGTGATGTAAGAGGTACGCCTGCCGGAGATAAAAACAGGCCCGGATGGACACACAAGCTGCTCATTGTCGCCGCTTGTCAACACACTGTAGTGATACACATCTTCTGTGTCAATCCAGTTTCTATAGGACAAACTCTGCATGTGTTTAACAGGTTATAAAAATGTCAACGAGCTACTGTACCCTTGTGAAGTTCCCCTCGAAGCTGTGGATGTCCAGCTGAGGCTTCTGGGCGTAGACGTAGGCGCTGATGGAGAAGAGATCCTGGGACAAAGAGAGGTGACAGAAAGGGAGGCCATGAAGGATTCAGTATCAATAAACTAATATAAAACTTATTTAATGAATTACCACAGGTTTTTTTACTTGTAAGGACAAACATTTTGACTTGGTACTGTGTATGATCTTTGCACCTTTTAGTATGCTTTCATATTTGTAGTTTACACATTAAAGGGATAGTTCGGGTGTTTTGAAGTGGGGTTGTATGAGGTACTTATCCATAGTCAGCGTATTACCTACAGTAGATGAGTACCAGAACAGGAGCAAAGCAATGTACTGCTGTGGACGGGGGCAGCAGCAAAATGTTTAGCAACCTAAAAAATCAATATCAGTTTAAGTGTACGCTATATTTAGAATTTTTTCGCTGGTTTACCTTGCCATGAGACAATTATAAAGTCTAAGTTTCCGATTGGGAACTGAAGCAATTATCTATGCTCTCGCCAAAGCAACCAGACTCCATTGAAAAAAACAGTAATTTTACTTCACAGAACACAGGAGTTTGGTGAATCTGAATTACCCAAAGTCACACAATAGCACAAACAAATTAACTAACGATCGAGGCAGCGGTAGACCAGCAACTCCCCGTGTTCTGCAAGGTAAAATTACTCTTTTTTCAATGGAGTCTGCTGGCTTTGGCGAGAACATATATGGATACAACGGCTTCAGTTCCCCGTTGGAAAGGGCTGTCTCATGGCAAGGTAAACCGGCAAAGTTTTTAAGTGTCTAAAATCCATTTTGCTGATGCCCCCGTCCACAGCAGTACATCGCTTTGCTTCCGTGGGGTAAATCTGTTTCGGTCTGTTTCTCCAACCAGGGGGCGTGCCGACTGCCATCCACTGTAGGTACAGTAATACACTGACTATGGATAAATACCTCATACAACACCACTTCAAAACACCTGAACTATCCCTTTAATGTTGCAATCCTTTAAAATCACTTTAGTTGAGTGTCAACTAAACTCCTATAATGATATAAATGCACTTGAGCATGAAAATTCATTCCTGACCTTGGAAATATTAGTTTGATGAAATAATCTTAACTCAAGGTCAACTTAATAGCGGAACATTCACACGCATCTCACGGTCTTCAGTTGTCAGGGAGAAAATTGAGACAACTTTTCTGGAAAAAGATGTAAGTGGACCTTCAGTTAAGTTTTTTTTTTTTTTGTCAAAAGATAGAAATGTAATGCATTTTCTCCATTCTCAATTCTGGTGCAAAATGGACCTGTACCTTCTTATTTTAAAATAAATATTGGATATTATTGGATGCAACCAAACAGAAATTACATAAATATGTGGAAACAGTTTAAATATGAATAAAAAAAGAAACAGAACCTCAAAAGACGACACAATAATAAACACTGAAGCATAAGACTTCAATCATGTGTTTCTCTCAGTCGTCCCAACAAGTAAGACTGCAGCCTTTGGCCTGTCAAGCACCTAACACCAGCCTTTTTTTTTTGCCCCGAGTGGAACAGAATTGATTGTAAATATTAAATTATTCAGGCAGGCAGCCTCTGCAGCGGCCAGGCAGCCCTCAGTCATGCTCAGATAGTGTTCTCCTGGTGAGAACATGGGCAGAGCGGTTAAAGAGGAGCAGGGAAGATTATTTTACTGAACCCCCAATGGAGAGTAGTGTTGCTCCAGCATTTTACAGAAGAAAGCTCAGAGACTCTTGGTGCATTCAGAGAGATCAATGTGGCTGCTGAACACACTGGACTTATTTAGTGATTGAGAGCAGATACAGAGGAAAAATAACACTCAATGTACTGAATGTCGTCAGGACTTTCAAGTTGTTGGTCGTTTTGAAACTTAAAGGAATACTTCATCCTTAAAAAGGCCATTTTCATATCAATTACTCACACCTTGTTACCTTGAATTCTTGAAGACAAGTTGATCCAAAAACAGTAAATCCTTGATGAATTGAAATAAATGGAGGCCAGGTTAAACAACAGCAAAACGATATCAAAACATCCATTTACAAAGAGACAGTGCTGGAAGAAGTGTTTTAAAGGAACAGTGTGTAACATTTCAGGGGATCTATTTGCAGAAATGGAATATTCAATTCATAACTATGTTTTTATTAAACAAAGAATCGTTGTGTTTTTGTTAGCTTAGAATGAGCCCTTCATATCTACATCGAGAGCGGGTCCTCTTCACGGAGTCCGCCATGTTGCTCCGCCATGAACGGACAAACCAAACACTGGCTCTAGAGAGAGCCTTTCGCATTTTTACATTACCTGAACGCCACGTTATTCTCCGACACGCTTGGCAGCATCTAATGGTGTGGTTGCATATTGCAACCAGCTGAGTACCCCTCCACTCACTCCTCCCTTTCCAAGACTGCGGTAACGTGAGCCGCCGAGTTCAAAACCGTGGTACCGCCAGCCGCCGTCTGACTTCCGTTGCCCCTTAAGTAGTGTTATAAGGGTGAGGATGGCCTCTGAGCGAGGCGAATGGCACTACTGTTACCGCAGTTTTGGAAAGGCAGGGGTGAGACAAAGGGTACTCAGTTGGTTGCAACCTGCAACCATGCCGCTAGATGCCGCCAAATTCCTACACACTGTACCTTTAAATAGTACGATTTTAGTGAAGATGCATGTGTTTCGGAAGTAGTGAACATAAGACTGGATAACGAAACTTGGATTATACTGCATGAGTTGTGTGAGAGTTTGTAAACAGATATTTGATATCGTTTTGCAGTTGGTAAACCTGGCCTCCATTTACTTCAATTCTACAAGGATTTACTCTGTTTTTGGATTCTCCGTTCACCGTGGAGGCATGTGAGAAAAACAGTAATTGATATAAAAATGGTCATTTTGGGGGTGAAGTATTCCTTTAACACAGAAATACATAATATCATTTACTTGACCCCCTAGCTTTATGGAAATTTCAATTACTATTACCATCCAGTACATAGAGCATGACCTGATCCATTAGTATTCAGGAATAGCAGACTAATAAACTGAGGTAACACTACTGTATGCTTGCTCACTTTTCACCATTAAAAAATACTGAAAAAAAGACTGATCTGTCTTGACTCCTGACAAGGTGAGTTTGGGAGACTTTCTCAAATACTCAGAATAAATCCTCCCAGATTGAGGGATAACATCGTAACAAGGTTGAATGGAGGCTGAAGTGAAGACAACTCTTGCTATCTTCAGGTCTCTTGAAACCCAATATGGATGCCACGACTCAATCATCAAATGACTTGCTGAAACTTTAATTCTCTGATCACACTAAGTGGCAACAAAAAAACACCATCAACTCAACTTAAATCTTAAGTGTTGAGTATCGCCTCCAGTTAAAAGGAAGCTGCTGTCAGGTCCAGACTGTTCCAGCTGTCTGTCATCAGTGATTAGGTTTCCATCACAGCCACACAGCTTCATTTGATGAGCAATGCTTTTAGTGATAACAGAACACTCAGTCACTCATTCACCATCGGTTTGTCTGTTACCAGAGATTCACTACATCGTAATGTATCCATACCCCCACTGCAGGTAGTCGCTGTGTGCAGCCGACGGCGACCTTCAGTTTCCAGTCCGTTTCTCCGTCCAGCTGGTCTGTTCTGATGAAACAAGAACCTGAAAAAAGGACAGAAATGCTATCAAGACTGTCGTGTCTGTTACATAGTTGGCGACAACTTTGGCCACAAGTTACAATTTCAGGATAAGGCTGGATTCACACCAAATCAGGCGTTGCAGCGAAAAAGCCAGTCCTCCCATTCATTTGAATGTGGGTACTGCGTTTAGGTTGCGGCGGTGGGGACGCGGGGGATACCGGGAAAAAAAGGCAGTGTCCTGCAGGGAAAAGTTGAAACAGAATCAACTTTTGGAGAAATGCAACACGACGTCACACTGCGGTGGCCAATCACGTAACCGGCGGCGATCAATGGGCCATTCAAATGAGTGTCACTCATTTGGGCCATGTAAGTGACATTCCCACACCGCCGCATAACCCTGAGCTAATCGCCCGATGCCTGATTTGGTGTGAATGCTAAACAAGTAGAGATAAGTCAGAGAATTGACTTGCAGTGTTACACAGTAAGGGGCTGTACACATGACGTGTCTTTTACACGGTCAAATCCGTTGACGCGCGGCAGGCACGCCGAAAGGCTTGAGCGACGCCGTTGTGGCGCGCAAGCATTCCCAATCGCCTATTTTTCGGGCCGCAATAAAGTTCAACTTTTGGAACGCTTCATCACGCACCGCATGTCGTGTGATGAGGAACAACCAATCACATACGGCAGATATCTTTTCTTTCTTCCGTAAATATCAGTCTACAGTAAATGTATGGACGAGAAGTTAATCATTTTAGTGCAGGACTACCCAGAGCTTTACATCTGTCCAACGGTCTATTTTAATTGCTTCACCCTTTCCGTCCGAGGACGTCACAATATCCGGTTAAATGAGCCAACCTGACACAGACAAATCGAGTGTAAAGCTACTGTGAGGGATTTACGGTGCTGGAAATGCATTTCTCTTTGTTTTGATTGTGTTTAGTTTAGTCAGTGAGGCTTCCTGCTAAATTACCGCAACTTCATCATCATCTTCAGGTTTTTTTTTTTTAGCTATATCACAATTTCACACAAAAAAGTGATGATTTAGTTTGATTTTAAACGTATGTTAATAAAATTCAGCACTAAATTTTTGGAAAGGTTCAGAAGGTTTAAACAAACAAACGAGAACAAACATTAGATCGTTTTGATAAATTTGGTCGGTGTTTGTGTTGAAGAGATTAAATATTGCACATTATGCTTAATGTCACACACCTTTGTGAGACATAGTATATAAAAAAAATGAAAACACAATTAGCTTGTAAAAAATGCTGTTTCTGTAATAAACTAGCATACATCAATCGCCAACAGCACAGTACATTATAGCTTCTAGCACAACCCAGAGCATCTGTGGCTGCTGTGGACACCGCAAGGTCCGATAACCGTTGAGCAGTCGTGACCTGTATTGATCTGAGGTAATATTACATATGAAACTGATGGATGAGAGCAACTATTTGACAGAGAGGGTAAAGGGCGGCTATAAACCATCCCTGGAGGGTTAACTATGGTGGAAAACATTAACACAAGGAGGATGATTCATGCTTTCCTTCTGCTGCAGTGGCACTTCAGCTTGAGTATGTGAAAGACAAAGTACATGAGACTGTACTGTATGTGTGAAAGATAAAGATGTGTTTATGTGTGTGTGTGTGTGTGTGTGTGTGTGTGTGTGTGTGTATGTGTGTGTGTGTGTTTGTGTTAGAGGCATAAAGACATCAACAACTCCCTGCCAAGCATATTGGCACATCAGAGATTGATGGGAATGATGTCCTCAGAACATTTCCTGCCGATGCTCCTTAGAAAAGAGCAAGGATCTGACGCAGCTCATTGATTAATTGGAATTTGCATCATCAGTCACAAGAAGAATGTGACATAAATCATATGAATCACAGGCTGACTTAGAGATGATGTCAAAGGACTGGACGTGTGGGGAAAAGTCACATTTCTCACCCAAATGATCTTGACACAGTTCGTTAAAGTGCCACAGGGCACAGAAAGTTCGACTGTAGGGCATTCTGTATGTTTATGGTATTTTATTTTTGACATTACTATTTCATCAATTGCAAAGATATATTAATATTCCTCCATTTTAAAGGGATAGTTCGGGTGTTTTGAAGTGGGGTTGCATGAGGTACTTATCCATAGTCAGTGTATTACCTACAGTGGATGGCCGTCAGCGCGCCGCCAGTTTGGAGAAACAGACGAGAGTTACAGCACGTGAGCAAAGTAATGTACTGCGGTGGAAGGGGGCAGCAGCAAAACAAATTTATTTATGGTATGACTTTGGTGTTTTAAAGGGTTAGTTCAGATTCACCAAAGTCACACAATAACACAACAAATTAACCGACCAAGGCAGCGGTAGACCAGCAACTCCCGTGTTCTACGAGGTAAAATTACTGTTTTCGTCAATGGAGTTTGGTGGCTTTGAAAAGAGCATAGATGGATATAATTTCTAACAACAGATTCTTCATTCATATGTCCTAAGTCCTTGCGGAGAGCAAAAGAGGCAGAACGCATGGGCCGAAATGCAATCGCGGAACCAACCGGCTATCGTCTGACATGATTTGGTTGAATGGTTTAAAATTAGCTTATAAACTGGCTGCATGTGAAACAATCCGGTCATACACGTCATCTCTCAACTCCAACTCCAGTCTCGCATCTCAAGTTGCTAATCAGACTTTAAACAATGAGCGGCTCATTGAAAAGGAAGTCTGGGTCCGGATATCTGCTGGCTACACCAGAACCCCAGAAATATAGCCCCTTGCCCCCAGAGGCTTTTGCGTCGTCAGACCGATAGCAGACGGGTTTCAATATTGAGATGGATATAACGGCTTCAGATCCTCGTCCACAGCAGCACATTGCTTTGCTCCCGTGCTGGTACTCCTGTCTGCTCTCCAAACTGGGGGCATGCCGACCGTCATCTACTGTAGGTAATACACCGACTATGGATAAGTACCTCATACCACCCCACTTCAAAAAATCCGAAGTATCCCTTTAAGACCTTTATTAATCCAGGAGGAGTTTTGCTGATCATGTATACGTCTTTTCAGCACTGTCCTGCTTCACATTGATAAAGTTACACCAAAGCTTTGCCTGCTCACCATTTTTCTCTGATGTTCTCAGGAATATCATGTCTGCAGGAATCCTTTGGTTCTACAAAAAGAAAGAAGAAAAAACAAACTGAGTGCAAATGGTGGTGTGTTACTGAGCACTGTGGCAAAAGCCCTTTGAATCTTCCTGAATAATTAAACAAGGTCAATACCTTGACCGGAGGGTGAAGGAGAAACCGTTTTTTAAAGTCCGTCTAACACACAGTAATGGAAATTTCTCTTTCTAGCAACAGCTACATTTCATGTTGGTTGAGCTGAAACTGAAGATCACTTGATGCCTAACAGGTGAGTGGGAGTTTCATAGTATCAGAAGTGCATTATCGGTTCAGTTAAGTTATTCTATCCACTTTAAAGTGGCTGGTCAGCTATTGAAAACCCCCCTTTCCATCTCTTGGGGTGGAGGAAAATGTGTAGTGATGCATAAAACCACTGATTTGAACAAATACTAGGGTAAAATTATGCTGACAACTTTCACAAAAATGGAAAAATTAGGGAAAGAGGCAAATACTCTTTAAAGGGACAGTCCCTCTTGTTCAAAAATACATATTTGTCCTCTTACCTGTACTATTAAACTATTTATTAATCTAGATTGAAACTTAATAGATATTTCTCTTTCCAGAAATCATGACCTGGTTACTCAAGATAATCCACAACCCACCAAACTAAAACCACCAACCGTATCACCGCGCAGAAGGAAGCGTGCATCTACTCATAGACGAGAGGCTTATGATCGTGACAGCGCCAGATGTAAACTTTAACGGCGTCCTCCTGCTGCGCTGTAACGTTAGCTAGCTCAGTGGTGCTAGGTGAGCTAGCAGTATAGAGTATAGATGCACGCTTCCTTCTGCGTGGTGATACGGTTGACGGGTATACAGTAGTTGGGTAGAAAGAGAATAGTTACTCTTATACTTTTTTGTGCTGAGTAACTCGAAGAAGTGTAGTCACATCGCACTTTAATACCAGTAATGCAGACGGATGTTAAAGTTAAAAGCATAAACTAATACTTATGAACCAAAAACTCAGTCTTTGTCAAGTACCGAACACCAACCTTTTCTTGAAAAATGTTGTCTTTTAATGGAACTGGATTATAATTAGGCTACAGTAAAATGTAGGTAATGCGTTTTAAATTGCTTACTTCCTAATTAATAACTTGATGCTGAATCTATTGTTATCATTAACTTAAACTGGAGGCAAATAAACAGATATTCACACATGAAAAAAATATTTGGGAGAGTAACATTTGTGGCGGAAAACTGCCCAAAACTGATCCTTTTAAAATCAACGCATGCAAAGATATCAACAGGAAACACTAAAGATTTACCTTATCAACAATGATCAGGTCCCCAACTTGTATGTCTGAACTCTTCACTTGAATTTTACCTACGTAAGGAAAAGACAAAAAAGGGGAAAGACAGCAGACAGCAATCAAGTAACTCATCAAAATGAGACTCTTCATTTTTAAGATATGCTGTGAATCTTTAAATAGCTATGAAATAAAATGAAGCTATTGATTTCTGGCCCTTGAAAATGACGCTGACTCTTAAAACCACAACCCACTTTATGCCATTTCCCTCTCACCTTCTAACAGATTGATTACCTCCAGCATGATAATGTAATACTCCTCTGTTTTCATCTCTGGTCAGAGCCATAGACAAAAACAATGGCACATAGGGTCACTCTCAATTATATTGCCTCAATATCCGCCACGACCCTTCTTCTGTGCTCACAAGCACACATAACTGTGTACTGTACATGAGCACATAGAGAGTGTGAGCGCTACATGCTCAGCCACGGTCACAGATACCACACAGGGGGATTTCACCACACATTCAACAAAGGGACAGATCTTAGATCATACGGTCTTGAGAAACTGAGAGAAAAAAAAAATCAATGCAATTACAGCGAGAAGAATGACTTCTGTTACAAGTGTAGATCCAGTGGAGTGCCGTCTCTTAATTGCACGGAGGGAGCTCGACTGTACGCTGGAATATCCGCTATCATAATGTCAGCAAACAGTTACAGGCATGAGGAGGAGTGCGGATAGATTTCTCTCAGTCCTCTCACTAACCTCGCACTGTGAGCTTGCTGTAGAGTTGAGAGTTCATCTCTTTGTCCCGTTGGTAGCGTCGCACTTCGTCCACAGCTTCTCGCACCATTGTAACGGCTAACACAAAGCCCTGAGTGACAAAGGAGTATGATCAGATGAAAACACACCAAGATCATTTAGAAAGCTTCATTAATACCAGAATCCATTAACACATAACTAAACTTTTACACAGAGGAAAGGTTCACACATCTAACTTTATTAACTCTTGATAACGATTAAGAGTCACTTCTAACAGAGAACAGTCTTAACTTCTGAAACTCTGTCAGTTGTTGGAAAAAAAACAACTATTGAGTTAATTCTCAAATGAGGACACAACAACACAAACTGTTTGCCTTTACCTCTTTCTCTAAGAACTTTTAACAGCTTGATCATTAGTACATCACAAAGCCAAAAATGTAGATTTAATTTAGACTGTCTCCATGAGATAAAAAGATGAACAACAGCGTATTAGGGCTATTGTAGGTGAAAAAAAAATTACGGAGAGGGGGAAGGGGGTAATATTCAGAGAAAAATCTCAGAATTTACTAGAAAAAAATTCTGATAAAAAAATTACGGAGAGGGGGAAGGGGGTAATATTCCGAGAAAAATCTCAGAATTTACTAGAAAAAAATTCAGATATTCTCGGAGATTAAAGTGGTTAACATCAGCTGCCGAGTGCAAAATCTATTAATTATATTAGTATTTATTTATGTTCATAAAAGAACATCAAAGAAAATGCGTATATATCTCTTTCAGGACCTTCACCTCCCTTAGAGGCCATCTGTCAGAGAGGACATCAGAAACAGCAATCTTCAGGATTCATCTGATAACTGTCAGCATTATGTTTATAAAATAACTAATATGTATCTTTCAGGACCTTCGCCTCACTCAGAGGCCACCCTTACCATAAGAACACTACTTTAGACGAAACGAAATTCAGACTGCAGCTGGCGTTACAACGGTTTTGCACTCGGCGACTCAAGTTACTGCAGCGTCTAACGGTGGTGTCTGTGGTGTGATGAGGTTGATCCAACTTTGTATAGGAAACGATGTGGTTCCTCGACAAAAAATACAATTTCTTTTCTAGTAAATTTGTTACTTTAATCTCAGAATTTCTTAGTTTTTCTTCGCAAATTTATGACTTTATAATCGCAGAGAATATCTGGGGTTTTTTTTCTCGTAAAGAATTCACAAATTTAATCTCGTAATTCTGAGTTTTTTTCTATTATTACCCCCCTTCCCCGGCTCCATATTTACTTCTTTATTTACAATAAATTCCTAAGCGTGTAAATATGCAGGTGATCCATTTGGCTTTATGTCTGCAACTAACGGTTATTTTAATTATTGATAAATCTGCAGATCATTTTTGTGATTAATCTATTCATTGTTCAGCCTACAAAGTGTCAAAAAATAGTGAAAAAAGCATATCACAATATCTCTGACTCTGAGCCCAGAAGGATGTCTTCAAATGACTTGTTTCACCTGACCAACTGTCCAAAAATATTCAATTCACAAAGAAATATAAAACAAGAGAAAAGCAGCAAATCCTTACATTTGACTATCTGGAACTAGAAAAATACTGCATTTGCCATTTTTTGCTTTAAAAAATCATCAGAATACTTGGCAATCAACTAATCGATTAATAAACTAATCATTTCAGCTCTAACTGGCTTTTGTTGCATGTTGATATTCATTAGACCCAAAATATTTAAAAAAAAATCCATTACAGTGTAAGAATTGAATTGCATTTACCAGAGGTGCCCAGTACGTGTACAAATATCCGATTTTCAGCGATGGCACAAACTGGGAACAGGCCACCACCAGGAAGTAGAGATTGAGGAAGAACTTGAACTGCTGGTAGAGAACCTGAGAGGGGAGCAGAGGAGAGAAGGATTCAGAGAGGTGAGTGAACACGTCAGCGAGGGGAGTCAAAGACGACGACAGCTGCCAGAGAAGACAAAGAGGATGCGGCAACAACAAAGCAGGCGGGATGGGTTACTGTGCATGTTCCAAGGTGGAATAAGATACATGTTAATGCTGTTAACTGTACATTAACCTAATGGAAACTCTGACACTTTGAGAACTTCTGTTTCAAATGGCACAATGTCAGTTGGTGCAGAATAAACACACAGCAGACAAAAAGGCCTGAACTGCAATAATGAATGAAGAAGGAAAACAGGCCAACTTTCTTAAATCCCACAAACCAAAGTGCTACCTGTGACTTACCGAGGGCTCTTTGTTAATGGGCTATCCATCAACAGGGATCCCTTAGTATTCTATTCATCTAAGGTCAAATTTTGAATAATGTTTGCAATAATGAGAGTCTCGCGTCTCGTCACAGATTATCAGAGACAATGGGATCAATGGCAATGCTCGACAGTTAATGAACCCCCTGACCTTTAGGGAAAAATGCACACTGCTAAACTCAATTTGTGTGTATTTAATAATTCAACGTGGAGGGAGAAAAACAGAGCCGTTGTGCTCGCCATCGATGAGAATATCTGCGTCTAACAGACAGTTGACATTTTATGGCCCGGGCCAAAGGCGGTCCTGTTAATCATGGAACCATTTGGTTTTTAATAAGGAAGTCTGATGGATCTCTAATGTCCCCTACAGTGTAAACCCTTAACTTAATGACAGAGCAGTTAACAATTAGACCCGGTGCATGCTACTGTGCTTCGCATACTGTTAATCTGCGGAAGGATCGACATATTTCAACTGGAAGAATTAATTGCCACTGTCGGGACTATAAAAGTTAATAACAGTGGGAACATTGACTCAAAAAAGCCATAACGTCTGTGTGTGGAACAAAGATCAGACCATGAAATATGAAGTCTGTTACATAAGTAAAGACAGTGAACTTAACACAGGCCACAGGTTGTCGTTGTTCTCTAAAGTCCAACTCACCCCAGGCACAAAGGTGAAGATGTTGTACTTCTGGTTTTTGATGCCGTTTTTGGGGTACTTCTCTTCACATTTCTCCGGGCAGCCGAGCCAAACCGTCCTGGCCTTCAGCTCCTTCTTCCTCCGACATATATGGGCCAGGCAGTCGCAGCAGCTGAGAGGGGAAGACGTCGATACGATCCAGTGTAAACATATTACTCCAACCACATGCTACTAAATGTATAGGGCTGCAACTAACAATTAAAGAAATCAAACAAAGTCCAGAAATTTGTGAAAAATGTTGATCATAGTTTCCCCAAAGCCTAGGGGACATTGTTAAATTGCTTGTTTTGTACAATAAACAGTCCAAAATGTTATGTTCTCACTAAGCGTGAGGCAAATTTTTCCTGCGGCGTAATTACATACAAAGTTGCAAAGACAAGAATAGATGCAAATTCACACCGGGCAACGCAAATGAGTTGAAATTTTCCAACTCGCACAAGAAATGATGTGTCGCGCAAAACTATTAGCGTTGAGATTCTCCTGGCGTCGCTAACGTTGTTGAATCAGAAATGGAGGAAAAAACTATTGTAGCTGTCTGTGGTCACCCAGAGCTCTACGATAGTACCTCATTTATGTACAGAGACCAGATGAAACTCTATGTGTCTAAATGTATGTGTATAATAACATTGCTGCCATATTTATGCCTAATTTAAATGATGTTATATTGAGTGAAGCGGCTACAATGTTAGCATAGCATAGACCTGATCGATCCGAACTCCGTTCAGAAAACAAGCTTTTATAAAGTCTTTTGCTTGTCGCCTTGCGGACAGACCTGACAAAGCACGAATTCAGACTTTTTACAAATCGGCATCACTGTGTAGACATTTCGACATCCTTTTGATCCTTTTATTGCAATTAAATCACAGCAAAATCTGTTTATTTTTGGTTCATACCGCTGTAGTAAACCAGATTAATTCAGCAGATGTGTGACTTGCTAGATACAGTGAATATTAATTGATTTTGACACACCAATTATTAGCCGAGTGTGCCTCCGGATGATGTTATGAACCCAGACACGACGGCGTTTGATTTTCCGACGCATCTGGGACAAAGCCACAACAGGTACAAAGCAGCAATAGTGGTTATTTCAACCATGTTTGATGACAGAAAGAAATGGCGAAAAGAAACATTGTTGGTATCTACATGGCAGTAAGCCCCTCCTCTTTTCCGGTGCGTCTTGCACAAATTAACACAAATGATCCTGCGGTCAAATTTGCATGAGTAACGCAAAGCGAAAATTTGCTTTGTGTTTAGCGTGAACACAGCACCATCACATACATAGGACAAAGAAAAGCAGCAAATTCTAACGATTAGGAACTCTCACTGAGAAATACTTTGCCATTTTTGCTTTGCTTCGTACAGGAGCTTGAAATTGATTTTCACCTAGATTTTATGGTCACACATTAAAAAGTTGCATTGTTTCTTCAACAGGTGCTTCACCACAACTCAGTTTTTCTTGTTTTTACAGCCAATTATAATTTCATAATCATACCCTAGATTTTTGCATTAGTGTTTTTTCAGGTGTCAGTGTTAATTCGATCTTCAAGGCTTCTTTTAACACAATTTGATAAAAAAAAGTCCTTTGCTTACAGCGCTATAAAAGATCTGAAAAGGTTGAAAGTTTGAAAAGTTTCTCTTAAGGAGGGCATTCCATTGCTAATGCTGTGGGAATCAGACACTTTTAGAGCTGAATATCTGGTAAACCTTAAAGCTGAAGTAGGCGAGATTAATGCAAATATGATAAAAAAAAGTTATTTTTATAAAACGGTCGCTATATCGTGACAGTAGTACATGAAACAGGTAACCTGAAAAAAATCATGTTCCTCTGTGTCCTACTGTGTCCTCCGGTGCTCCTAACGGCATCTGCAAGATTTCACAGACCGGAGGAAAACAAGCAGTAAGAGCTGATCTGAGGTCCGCTGTCCAGCTGCCGTCTATGAGAGCCGGCTGTCAATCACTCGCGAACTCCGACCTAACGGCCAAACTAGGCAGCGCTGATCAAATATGAATCAATATCATGTTACATTAATGCCTATTTCTCGGAGCACAGCCGATAGGAACGCTCTCTCAATGAAATGACCTACGATTGGTCAAAGTCTCCCTTCAAGGGCTATATTTTCTAAAGCCTGAAAACAGAGCCATGATGAGGTGCAGAAGTCTAGGTATCGCTCAGAACATTTGAATTACAATATGCTGAAAGGTTATTATGGAGTTGTTGCCCAATGATGCCAAAAATATACTGTACCTACAGTATGTTATCATTGTGATATTATCAAAGTTCTAAGAAGAGATTAGAGAGACGGATTGCAGATTGACATTTACTTTTTAAAAAGTATTTGACTTTCTATCAACCTGCTAATGACTACATTGGGGCTTATCTAGCATATCTGATATCAAATGCAAACAGAGGTGTAGCGTGGGGGTAAATTACAATGAGAGCAGCTCGATGTGAGCATGACCTAAACTGGCACCTGGGGGGGAAAGAGGGGAGAGTGGCAGTGTATACCGTCATGCTGAGCGACTTGGCTTTTCCACTTTTTAAGCAAGTTGGCAAAACATAAAACTAAATAAATCAACTTTGGTAAAAAGTCTTGTTTGTATTGGCCTCGACGTTCTCGGTCTCTGTGCACTCCGAGTCCAGTTTCATAAGAGCGATTATTTGAGCAAATGAATGCTATTCAAATAATATGCCATTTGAACAGTCGGGGCTTATTCAGTGTGAATTATTTGTGTTTTATAATCCCACACTAAGCACACATAAAATTACTGGAAAGCATCAAACTGGTCAGCTGTGAAGAATCCGATTTGTTCATTAGTGGGGGGGATGGGGAGGGGGGATCAATATATGCAGCTTCAACTGGAGACACACCACTAACAACAGAACGGCACAGAAAACTCAATATTCTATGAAATTCCTACATCAGTAAATGTTTCTTTTTGGGCACTGAAATGCTGCACAAACATTTGTTTAGAAATGGTATACTTTAATGTTCTGGCATAAACAAACAGTGCTCTCTAAAAGGAGCATCTTTAGAGGGCAAAACCTGTCAAATTAATCATTAGCTGGATAACCCACAGCGTTCTGTTTGACCTGAAAATCTTTTTGGACTGATGGTGCGCATCGAGGAACTCGACCAAAAAACATGCCCTTATCCTCTCTTTGCACTTCATGCACAACTACCGGTGCGTTTGAAATCCAAACTGAACGTCACCAGCATACTTACTGACATTATACACTACACGTACATTTACAGAATGACAAACCACTGACAACTTTCAGAGTGGTTAAAGGTCCAAATGCAAGTACAATAACTTTGCAGTGCAGCAGAAGAATTTATTATATGAAAGCAGTATATATCGGTGTAGTTTTCTTTGAAAATACCTGACCTCACAACCATTCTAGACTATGACTAACATCGATTTTACAATAAAACTTGAACTGATACCATGTGGCCTTTATGTTAAGAGATCTGTTATAGATAGGATGCAAAATATAAATCTTATACAAGTAGTGTAATAATTAGCTTAATACCAGCTTGTCGCGAAGGAGGTTAAATAACGCTTCAAACTTATGCTAAATTTTGGTGAGGAAAAACTGGCATGGCCATTTTCAAAGGGGTCCCTTGACCTCTGACCTCAAGGTATGTGAATGAAAATGGGTTCTATGGGTACCCATGAGTCTCCCCTTTACAGACATGCCCACTTTATGATAATCACATGCAGTTTGGGGCAAGTCATAGTCAAGTCAGCACAGCTGTTGTTGCCTGTTGGGCTGCAGTTTGCCATGATTTGAGCATATTTTTTATGCTAAATGCAGTACCGGTGAGGGTTTCTGGACAATATTTGTCATTGTTTTGTGTTGTTAATTGATTTCCAGTAATAAATATATACATACATTTGCATAAAGCAGCATATTTGTCCACTCCTATATTGATAAGTGTATGAAATACTTGACAAATCTCCCTTTAAGTACATTTTGAACAAATAAAAAAATGTGCGATTAATTTGCAATTAATCATGATTAACTATGGACAATCATGCGATTAATCGCAATTAAATATTATATGAATATTAATTGATTAATTAATTAATTAATATTAATATATAAATAAAATTTCCTCACAGTGACATCCCTAAAACCCGTCAAATGAGCCGATTGAAATGATAACTGGCTACCTACCAGTGTTCGTTGTGTTCGTTGTTAACGTACATAATTATAATTTTGGGGGAGTGGCTTTGGAGGGAGGCCTGAACGGACGGACTGTCAGTGTTGGCGACTTGCTCGCTAAATTTAGAGACTTTTGGAGCTGGTGCTGTTAGCTACTTTCATGGGAAAAGAGTTGGCAACACTGGGCTAGAGTCTCAACATTACCAACCCTAGCTCTAAAGTTTGTATTCAAAACACCCAAGAAAACCCGGGCAGTATGTGGTAGAAGATAAAACATAAGACATTGTTTAAGCAACAGAAGTAGGACTGAACTGAAGCAATGGAAAAAAGGTCCAGCCACATGAGACTAGAGTGTTATCCGTGCATCATCTTTTTGAGTCATTGCGCACAGATGAGCAATATAAGTCATTATGTTGTAATAAAACCATATAAAAAAACAATAATGCAGTGGTGTAGAAATACCTGACACAGAGGACTTTCCACCCTCCTAGGAGGAACCAGCCGAGGCCTCTCTTTCTCCGATTGGCTCTGGCCCGGGGCAGCGCCTGGTAATCGCTCTCGTCATTCTCAAAGCCTTCTTCCGACATCATCAGAGGCATCTCATCCAGGTTAGAGGGCTCATCTTCTAAAGAGTATCTGTGAGGACAGAGCACAGTCAGATTTAAAGAAACTGAACATGGTATTGCGATAGACTGTGTTCAGAAGGACCCAATATTTTAAATTAGGAACGATAACATTTTGCGTAAAGGTTCAATTACAGACACTGTTCCAGCCCTGAGGTGAATGAAGATAACAACTAGGGCTGGGCAATATATCAATATTATATCGATATTGTGATATGAGACTAGATATTGTCCTAGATTTTGGATATCGTAATATGGCATAAGTGTCTTTTCCTGCTTTTAAAGGCTGCATTACAGTAAAGTGATGTAATTTTCTGAACTTACCAGAATTTTCTAGCAGTTCCATTATTTGCCTTTACCCACTTAGTCGTTATACTGTATCCACATTGCTGATGATTATTTATCAAAAATCTCAATGTGTAAATATTTTTGTAAAAGCGCAAATAGTCAACCCTACAACATCGTCACAATATCGATATTGAGGTATTTGGTAAAAAATATTGCGATATTTGTTTTCCTCCATATCGCCCAGCCCTAATAACAACACATCCAAAAAGATATATATATATATTCAATCGTGATGATTTTCCCTTTAAAATCTACCGAACACACTTAGATACACTCTGCACTCTACTCATTACGATGAGCTCCTCTTTTAATCCACATGGATGCTTAATTATATATGATGTACTGTACAGACAGGCTGTGTGGCCAAACTATGGACATTTTGTAGTCAGCTGACTGTCATTTAAGAATGAGGGAATGCTCGACACCAGATGTGCACAATCTAGCAAAAGCAAAGATTAAAGCCAGTTAGCGTACAGTAGTTGACCCAGTTCGTCCATCACTAAGTATTGTAGCGTACGTCTCCTATTCCCATTACAAAAGACATACTGGAAACACTCTTGAGAAGCACGTAATGTCTTATTCATGAGGCCCCTCTAAAGAATCAAGGCATTTTGTAGCCTAACAAGAGAAACCTACATAATACTGGCTCTATAAGTCACCATAGACCAAAGCTAGCTGCACACTGACAACAACACACAGAAAGAATGTATACATAACACTTTAAAAGCATAAAAGCACTAATTACATTCAAATTACATCAAACCTCAGCAAACTTAAAATGAAAAGCAAAGATGCACCTAAAACTGAAAATAGAATCTGGAATGAAAATCTTTTGTAATACGCTGTATGCTGTAGAACACAATGAGTATTGGATATCAGGTATACTATAAGAAGAGCTACTCTCTTGGTTACTATAAAGTTAAGGCCATTTCCCATTCATGTAGCTGAGCCTATACTATTCTTTACCTGCTTGAAAAGCACCAACAACCATATTCACACCTGTGATATTTCTGGATGCACAACCAAACTTCTACTCAAGGCACACCACTCATGGAAAGCAGGTCTCCATACGGACCTTTTTTTTTTAATTTTCCATTTGTTTTCTCGGAGCTTAAAAATGCAAAATAATGTGTTTCCTGAAGCAAATAAATAGGTTGCTATCGGCTGAATGTCATGATAACTTCACTTTGGTTTGTGGGACAGATCATTTGGCTTAAAACAAGCAAGAATACACACCCTGTTATGAAATATTGAAATATTGCCAATTAATGATGGTGCAAACCGAAATCTGATGTTAATGGGGCATGAGGGAGCTGCCTACTTCACTACTGTCACAGTTGATCACACCGACCCAGCACAATGAGACATTTTAGACACCAAAACATCAAGATTCATATTGGATATATTTCAATGGACATTAGAAGACCTTCAGAACCAAAATACTCGCCACGTTATAGTAAAAGCTACCAATCGCTTTCATTACCAGCAACCACTTTTTCAATGAAAAAAAACACTCCAATATACAGGACAACAAATCATAGGCTACTGGGGGCCATTTTTTCCTAATCATATCACTTCTCTTGCTTTTGTAAAGCCTGGTGTGAGAGTCTGATATGGTGGTAACTGCAGGTGTTGAGACTCGCTGAATATTTGCTGATGAATGTTTTTTATGTTTTCTGCACACAGGGTGTGAATATGAGAAAAGACTAAGACAACAATAACACCCCAGTTTTAAATGTACTAAGAGTTCTGTGAGAGCTGATTCACAACACATCAAATGAAGCATAATTAATTGAACAATAGAGGTGTACATACGTCGTAGATTTTGCACTGAAGTGAATTAACATTACTGCCGTGTGACTACAGTGTTTCTCACAGGTTAGTTATTTGAGGCAGGGAGCTTTAACATCCAAAACTTGAAAGCTGACTGCAAAAACATCACTGCACTGCCCTCACATGCTAAATTGTCATTTTTATTTTGTTTTTCATTTCATTCAACTGCATGCAAATACACAATCCTGGGAAGGTTTCAATTAGTATGCACTTTAAAGTTCATTTCCAGACTTCTAAAAGGAAAACACAATAAATACAGAACATTTTTTTGGGTGGAGGCAGATCTATTTGGGTAGGCTGCCCTAAAGAAAACCTAAATTTGGAAAACTCTGGAGTATAAGCAGGCTGAAAGGTCACTCCGCTGTACATGAATGAGTGTCTTGTGCCTACAAAGAAACATGGACATATGAACAAGCAGAAAACTAGCATCAGCAGCGGGATTATGAGCTTAAGATCAACCATCCACACCAGTTCTCACCGATACGGCCCTCCAGAGCTGCTCATCATGCAGAAGCAAAACATGCAGAAGCTGGAGCAGGCTGGCTTTCTGTTTCAGTTGAGAGCTCCTGCAACTTTTAGTTTAAGAACCAGAGAGATAATGATAGCCTAGTGATTAAGAGGACTTCCAGCCCTAAAACAACTGGTTATCTATCCTCGCACCATGATAGTCCACAGTGTGGACTGTGAAAACACCCAGAGTAACGCTCTGCACCACTATTACTCAGGGAAGTACTAGAGGGTGTGTGGATTGCCACTTGTTACTTTTCTTAAATACATTTCAGTATCTCACCACATCATGTGATGTAGCCTGAAATATGAAGGTTTCACCCCAGTCAAACCAAACACTAATGAATTTAACAATCCAAGAAAACATGCATTACTTCATCTGTAGTGCTACATACAACATAGATCCCGGCTGTACAACTAATAGTATTCTATCTTGTGGAGTAACAATTACACATTAATTTAATACATTTAAACAAGTTTGGTTCCTGACCTCTGAATCTCTGCCCCCATCTTGTCAGCAATTCAAACAGTGAAATGACTGATGAAGTGAAACGAAATGACAATTCAGTCTGATTATCTCCCAATATTTATATTGGACTAACCACAGATTATTCTATCAACTGTAATATCCCTGTAGAATTTCAGCATTTTCTCCCCCCCAAACAGATTTTTGGTTTAACCAAGTCCTAATTTCAAGAGTTTATCCTAGATTCAGATTCTTTTTTAAACAAAGTATTGTTTCCATGTCATTCTGTAAAACTGTCAACCAAATTATTGTCAAATTATTGATTCATCCACTGCTGTCTGAATAAGAGTAGATCAACATTTTGTTTCAACAATTGCTTTCAAACATTTGCAGGAAATAAACTTCCTTTTACATCTGACTGTATGGCACAAATAAAATCACCCCTTGGGTGGTGAGATGATTAAATTCTAAATTTGGAACATTAAATTGTCCGTCTTTAGGAAGGTGTCTGTAACTAGAGGTCGACCGATTTATCGGTCGGCCGATTAATCGGGCCGATTATTTGACATTTTTTCATAATCGGCATCGGCCGATGCCTTAGCATATTAAGCCGATTATCAAGCAGGCACATCTGCGGGCAGCACAGTGTTGTTGTTGCTGTGGAACACGTGTGACACCGCCCCTTGTGTGTCAATCAAATTGCCATTCTGCCGGGAGAGCAGCTACTGGTAGCTTAAATTCTTCTCTTTCAAAGCCCTATATATTTAATTGGTTAAAGAGAAGAGAATTTCTCTCCGTAGGTAACGTTAGCTGCGTGCGGGGCGGAGCGGCTCTCACATAAACGCTGCTGCAGCGCTGTGTTCAGACACACACACACACACACACACACACAGAGCTTCTGCTCTTAGTAACTATGGCGGAGAACCTAAACTTATAAAGCGTGATTACACTTTACTAGAGTTGATGCTGACAATGCTTGTCATAAGTGCAAGTTTGCGTGTGAGGACGGAAACACGAGCAATTTGTCGAAACATTTAGCAAAAAGTTCACTTCCTCATTAAACGTGTCTACGAGTCCTACATAGCGTCTATGACGTCACCGCTGGCCTGTGTAGTCCGCAGCAGATATGAGCAGCAGGCTGTGTAATACGAGTGAACAAAGTTATTATTATGTTTTGATCACTTAGATTATGGCCATATAGCTTGTAACAGTGTCTGTCAACAAACATAAATAAAAAACATGCTTTAGGACAGTTTTGGAAAGGTGCTTAAAAGGTTTTGAGCCCTGCACGATTACTACTATTAACCATCATGCACAAAATAAAATATGCACTGCAGTGCACACAACATGCAGATTGGAGAGACAGACCATAAGTGTTGTTCAATAAATGTTTACTTAAGTTAAGACATTTTGTGTATTATTTGTTATTATTAAGCTGTTATATTTTATCAGATGGAGGAAAAAAGGAAAACCAGCAAAACATATCGGCAAAAAAAAAAATCGGCATCATATATCGGCCATCGGCTGTCCTGATTTTGTAAAAAATCGGCATCGGCATCGGCCATAAAAAAACCATATCGGTCGACCTCTATCTGTAACACCTGCCTTACTAATCCTATCATCCCATATAAATATGTCCTTTATAGAACATGTTTTTTTTTTGTTTTTTTTATAAATAGTTGGAGTAACTTGGACAGTCAAGAATAAAATTGAACACACTGAAAGTTCTGACTGTATGGATTCTTTCTGTGGGAGGTTGGGAGGTTGCTGGGAATGAGAGGATCAGGTGATTAACTTAGTTTCTGATATATGATTACACACACACACACACACACACACACACACGCACACGCACACGCACACGCACACGCACACAGACACAATATATTCATGCACAAGGAATATTTACACACTTGATGCTATGCAACTACTGTAACATATTTTGCTAAACCAAACAAACTCCCTGCATGTTAACAGTGAAAACCTGAGTATAATGTGAGGTATTGTGGAAAAAATATTTGCTGGTTCAATTTTACAGAGTGACCTAATAGAGCAGCAGATTTCAAGCCATATGACAGACAAGAATATTATGGAAACAGCCACATAACTGATTCTTAATATCTTACTGTATCCACAATGAAAATAATGGACCTCACCTAGAGAAACTGTCTCAAGGCTAACCCTTATTTCTGCTGGTCTAGAACTAAAGGTACATGACGTTGAGTCTACCTACTAGTGTTAATGTCACCACATAAACCTAAAAGTGTCCCATGGCAATCAGAAAGATAGTGAGCAGCAAGAAGAGAGGAAAATTCTCTCAAACAGATTAGATTTACTGAGTACTGGGCAGGCCTCATGACAGGTCAAAGGTTAACTGAAAAGTTTGCAAAGAAAAGCAAAGACATATACCAGTAAATATGAGAGGAAAGTTTCCATAACAAGTGGAACATTTTAAAGAGACGAGACTAAAGGGATTACACAAATCCAATACTTAAAAAGCAGTGTTAAGTAGTGCAAAACCTGCAAATCAACTCTTGAGGCTTTGACCTCGGCAACCACGGTGCTTGAGGCAACCACCAACTTTGCATTACTGTTATGTGTCTGGTTTACACACTGTTGGGACTTGCCAACAAGGTACATTAATAGCCATACTAGTGTTTCTTGCTATAGAACTCCCACGTCTGATTACATAATAATTCAACTCTAAATCCAGTGGAAACGTGGGCTGGTTTGTGAAAAGGTTTGCAGCACAAGCATTGTTGCCAACTATTGCTTCCTGTGTCGGTGGAAAAGCTCTATTAGTGAAGCTTTACCAGCTTCAGGACCACTGCTCTGTAGCCGTAGCTGACCCAGCAGCCTGCAGTAAGGACCTCCACAAGGAGGTCAGACAAGCTCCCCCCAGGGCCCAATTAACTGTCACATGAATCTTAATACTGAGAGCAAGAGAAAGGCATACAGAAAGGCAGAGGTGTTATGGGTGTCTTATAATAAGATAAGATATTCCTTTATTAGTCCCACAGTGGGGAAATTTGCAATTTAATCTAAGTTTAAATGTGAGGTAGATAAACATAATCACATCTCAAGAATAACTGCTGATATTCAAAGCCTATAGTGGTATATACATTTGTAGTGGGCTACCAATTACATATTTTCACTTATGTTCTATGCAGCGTTATGTAAACACTCAGTAACAAAACTACTACTTGCTCTAAAAAGTACCTGGTCATGCGACTAGTTTCACTTCCTGTCCATTCCTGACCCTGAGGACTTTATTAGCTCATCTCGTCCAGTCTGAAAAAATGAACAAGCTGGGTGAATGACGACTACAGTATGCAGCAACACTTTCATAGCAATGTGACGAACTTGGTTAACAACACAGAGAGAAGCTATCATGTGACTTTAAATGAAATGCCAGGATGGGGACTGAGCAGTGGAGTTGTCAACAGATATCCTGTCACTAACTAAGGCACAACTAAGAGGTTACAGAGTTTGTGGTATAGGACTTATAAAGGCAGAACAATTAGACGTATTTTTAGCTTTTATGGGTGATGGTGTGAGCAAACCAAGCAACTGTCAAAAGGAGATAAAGCGAAGGAGCTGTCAGCAGCAGTGTTAGCAACACAAGCTAACACAAGCTAACAGCCCGGCAGCAAGCGAGGCAGCGACATGTACATATTCTAGATATACGGCTATTTCTTTAGTACACAGCCGGAGAAACAGCCCAGCTAGCCCCCTCCATACCTTGAAAGTCTGGCTGAGTTGTAATACGGGATTCTCTTCGAGTTCTTCCGTACCGGATTCAACGGGATGCTGTCAGCCATCTTGGCTGGGCAGTACACATCCTGACGTCACGTAAAAAAAAAACGTTAGGACTTATGCTGCTTTCACTTACTGCGCATACATGTCGTAACTATAAAATCCCAACGATAAGAAGAAGTAAGTAAAGAATTATAAAAGGGTGTATTTTCCATTTTATCTTCGTTATTCTGTCGCTGTAGCGTAACGTAGCGCTTAGGCAACGGATTTATAAAACTAAAGCCTAATAAACAAAGAATGTGTCTTCTTACCAAAAGTGGGTCTGATTGAATGTAACGAGAGGGAGTTTTACGCTTTCCGAGAGTCGAGAATGCAGCATAAATGATCCTTTGAAAACGAGTTTAGAGCAGATAAAGACCGTGACATGCGGTAGAAAGCTCCGCAGAAGCTAATAAGTGAACCTTTGAGTTGACTGTTTTTTTCTCATATACTTAAATTAAGTATTTGTCTTACTTTGTTTATTTTTCAATTAGTACCAGATAATATTCCAAATTTAAATTTGTAATCGTTGTGTGTCTCCCAAAATAATTTATTACAACCGCAATTTCTCGATTAAAATGAAAAACTTCCACTTTCTGATGTGCTCCCGATAAATGATGAGGTAGACTATGTAACTTCCTGTCTGTATTCATCCTCTCACAGCGGAGATGAACAGCAAGATGTGCATTTGTTTATACCATAAAGTTTGGAAAGAGATCATTTGAAATAAACAAATAAAAATAGAACCGTTTTTGTTTATTTTTAAGGGGGTACAGGGGGTCTTTAGGGGGAGATAGCAGGTCAGCAGTAGATGTCACATAGAAGTGGTGTACATCATCTGAAAGCTGGGAACCTGAAGATTAATTTGAGGTGCAGCTAAGCACTGTGTGTCAAGTAGTTCTACTCATAAATCAGAAATAAACATTAATTAATTAATTAAAATAAATTGTGAAAGTGTATAAGCGCTAAGAACATTATGATGGAAGTTTATGATGGCCATCACCTTGCTCTATTATGTCTCATACTGTAAGTTGTTGCAGCAATTTTTGGGTTGACACCATTTGTTACACAGATTTGGTGCTAAATTTAACCGTTTTTTACCATTCGAGAATTGATAATAGTCCCTCCAAAATACCACATTAAGATACCAAGACCTTGAGGAACACCATAGAAAAAGCCATGCTGTGATTTGGTATCAAAAACTTTTGACATTTGGAGATTTCTGCAAGAATTGCATTTTTCAGGGGGTTCATATTATTATTATTATTATTATTATTATTATTATTATTATTAAATATGATCTAGAATACAGTGTTTGGGGATATGCTGCAGCTTGAGAAGGGTACAGTTTTGCTGCAGGCAACAACACCAACATAAAAGGTAAACAAGACACAAAAACAACATGTTAACAAATGCATTTGGTTTATGAGTGTGAGTCTGTACATGCTTGACCTCTCCTGTTTAACCAGAAGTTGTTTGCTTGCAGAAAGAGTTTGCTTACTTGTTTACATAATGCATAGGGTCAAGAGAGGTAAAGTTAGCAAAAGTAGTTATGGAGATGAAGCTAAATGAAATGAAAGAGCTAAGTCTCACTTTCTACTAGAAAGAACTTCAAGACAAGTATAATCTCTTTTCAGTGTTTAAACAGAGTGAGGTAGTGAATTGAACATACAGACCGTTTGTTCTAGTTTTTATTCGGGTCCAACAGTTCTCACCATAACATTGACAACTTTTAGGTAATTGTGGGTATTTATGAGCATGTTTTGTGCTTTGCACCAGCTAGCAGCGTTGGGCAGCTGTCCGGAGGAGATAACAGACTCTTTGCATTATTGATCTGAACATATGTCCCCTTCTTCAGAGCAACCATACGTCTAAGCACCGTAGGAATATCCAGGTACAAGTTAAACAACGTAACATTCACAAATGACTGCAAAGTAAAATAGCAAAATGTGAATACCCTACAATTCTCTGTCAATTGATAAAAAGTTCTTTTTAAGTCTATATATAATACATAAGAACAAACAAGATGTTTTACAAATATTTTAATGTCCATAATAGATTGCATAAGTATTAAGTCTCCATTCATCTTTATTTTCAATTGATTCCAATTTCTTTGCTGTCATCAATCAGCATAGAAAAATGCCTATTATTTCCCAGGTGGTCCATGCCTGTCTTAGTTAGATTGGTAATTGGACTTCCTGCGGTGCTCACTCTGTTCATGCCTGCAGTCAGAGGGTGCAGCTGAGAGATGCCTCTGTTCTGAATCACTGAGATCTCGTTGTTCTTCGTGGCCAGGCTGTTGGCGATAGCCGTCGCGTAGCGGTTCCAAAATCCAGGGTCTACATTCATCGCTCGAGCTGCCAGGTCCTTCTGGAACATCTCTCCGAACTTGGTGGCCTCTCCGCTCAGCAGGGCCATTGGGTTCTCCACCGACAGCCGCCGGCCTCTCCTGGCTGGGGCGTTGTTCCACATGTGAGTCCCCATGTGAACCTGAAGATAACATATAAAGACATTAGATTTGGTGGAGGCTTTTATTTCAAAAGGCAAACATGTTTAGCATGGGTGGTGCCAGTAAATAGTCGCCCAAAAATGTTCAAACAGAATATAAAAAAGTTCCAGATATATTTGTTTGACTTGGAAAGACATTTCGTGGGCATCTGTGTTTACAAGATCTGAAAGTATGATAGCTCCACTAGTGTAGGTTTTAGTTGATTCATCGGCTAGTCGATCGAAAGAGAATTAATCAGAAACAGTTTTTTTTTTTTTTAATGTTATTTTTTGGGGATTTTTCAAGCCTTTATTTAGAGGACAGTGGATAGTCTAGAAAGGGGGAGACATGCGGAAATGGCCACAGGTCGGATTCGAACCCGGGCCTACCGCGGTCAGGACTCAGCCTTATGGGCGCCCGCACTACCAACTGAGCTAGCGGGGCGCCCTATCAGAAACAGTTTTGATAATCGATTAATCGTTTGTGTGAATTTCCAAGCAAATATTTGCTGGCTCCAGCTTCTCAAATGTTCTGCTTTTCTTTCTCTTATTTTATGACAGTAAACTGGAATATCTTCATGTTTTGGCCTGATGGTTCAACAAAACAAGCAATTTGAAGATGTCACTTTGGCTTTTGGGAAATTATTTTCTGACATTTAAAAAAAAAAGCAATTAATTGATTAACAGACAAAATAATCAGCAGACTAATAAATAAGGAAAATAATTGTAAGTTGCAGCCCTGAACTAATTTTTTAGAGAATTGTGGTCAACAGCAGGGATGCTATAGACATGCAAAAAAAAAAAATTTTTTGTTCTTTGTTTTTTTTAGTGGAGAGGAAAAGACCTAGAAACAAATATCATACGAAATTTTATCTCATGTGGATTTAGCACAGACTTTTATTTTGAAAAGTGCACGTTAACATTTCTTTTTGCTAAAAGTGGAATGTTCTGTGTTTAAACAGGAAGTTTAACAGCAGTTTAAATTTACCAACTGGCTTTACTTTCTCTTTACTTTATTTGTTTCTCTTGCCATGCATGCTGCCTAATTTGCTATAAATTATAAAATTGTGCTGTATCATTAAAAAGTACACACTGTATCTACAGATGGGGACCATTTGCACCAATAAAACAAGCATATTGTGTCCATTACTCTCAGTCTCTTACTCTTAGCTTTGGGCCAATAGAAACTCTGATATGATTGTGACACACAGCAATAATTTCAATATTTCTAAATTGAAGCACTTACTGAAAATCAACTTTAGACTAATAAGTTTAAATGTCTGGATTTATTCGGACTGTGTCAGTCTTGCTACTGTTCATTTTCTGAAAGCTTTTAAGATCAGTTACTTGGCTATAAATGCTGTCAAGCTGAAATAAACAGAGTTGAGTTGAATAAAATCACCCTCTGTTTAAAGGTATATGTTAAAGTAAGTAAGTGGTATTAACATACAATAACATTGCAAATTACATGACTCAAATTGAAATGTGTTTCTGTTTATCACTATGAAACAGGTCTGAAGTATTTAGGTCAAAGTTTAGTTTAACCTAAAACTAGTTCCAATGGCATCTAAGAGAACAAATGGTAGTAAGCATACGTTTAATCAGGGTTGCGATTAAGAGGGGGTCCTTGGAAAATGTTCTCCCCTGTAAGGGGTCCCTGGCCCCAAAAAGATTGAGAATCCCTGCACTATACAACACAATGCAGAGATAGACCCACTACACTTGTAGTGGAATTACAAAAATGTAATCGTAGAATTGAATGATGATTCATTTGTTTATTTTAGCTGAAGCTGTTCAGGACCCTCCACCTAATATCTCACAAAGGGCAGATATTTAACTTCAGCTTGAATCCAACAGAGAAAAACAATCTTTTATCTACCTTCAGATTGCCTTTCGTGGTGAAAGCTCTGCCGCAGATGGAGCAGACAAACGGTTTCTCTCCGGTGTGCGTGCGCTCGTGGATCTGTAGGGCGCTGGCCGACGAGAAGTTCTTCCCGCAGACGTTGCAGTTGTGCTGCTTCGGCGTTCGACGGGGAGCGGTGGGGCCGAGCAAGGAGGTCATCCCTGGGCTGCCGACGGACACGTAAGCCGGGGGGATGTGGATGCTGAACGGTGGGTGCTGCCCTTCGGACGGGTGGTTTGGTTGACTGTGACCGTTCACCTCGGCCTTTATCAGGCCCGATGACGTGCTGGTAACCAGGCTGGGGATGCTGTGACCTGCAGGTGAAATGAGAGAGCAGAGGTGAAGTTTTCCTCTCTTAAAATGGAACATTATTCTAACTTCCAATACAACCTCAACACATTGAACTACCTCTTTCTCTGCTCAGCTGGAATGACATACTATAAGGCATCTCCTCTTTCACACACAGCTTGCCGGCCTGTATTCCTCTCAGCTCTTGGGCCACTGCTGATGCAGAGGTAGGAGACTCAGATTGCTCTCTCTTCACTGAGGCTGCCAAAGGCTCATGGGATTCTGGCCTGGTGTCGTTCACTGCCGGTGGTTTGATCGTCACGCCCCCTGAGTTGCTTTGAATCGGAGACACTGATACACGAGGTGAACGGGAGGATTCGGACACATTTGGGCTGCGGTTCTCCACCCTTTTCGCTGATAAAGAGTATTTAACTTTGAGCTGGCTACTGTCATTAAAACCATTTATTAGGGGTTTCATACCAAAAGAGTGGTTTAGGTTTATAGTAGAGTCAATCATCCTCATTTGGTTCTCCAGTGCTGCTATACTGGAAACAATGGTGTACTTAGGAGGAGAATTACATTCAAAGATCAGGGGTTTAGATGGATTTGCAACTTCCTCCATGTTTTCTACCTCCTCTTCCTCTTCCTCATTATCATCCTCCATTGAAATATCATCAATGAGGTCATTGTCATTGCTGCTGAGGCTGTCAAAGTTCCTCTCGCTGAAGGAGATATCGCTATCCATCTCCTGAAGCCCGTCCACCAGGGTGGAGTCGGGAATCTGCCCGACCATGTGCATGCGGATGTGCTGCTGCAGGACAACGGCGTTGGTGAACTTCTTCTGGCAAATGGGACACGAGTGTTGCACCTGAACGGGAGGGTTCTCTCTGTGGACACCGACGTGAGTCTTCAGGTTGCCTTTGGTGGTGAAAGCCCTGCCGCACACTTTGCACTTAAAGGGCCTCTCCCCGGTGTGGATGCGGTAGTGCATCTTCAGCGCACTCTGGCAGCTGAGGACGCGGTGACACAGGACGCACTGGTTGGGGTCTGTGATCTTTTTGTCAATGTTCTCCACCAGCTGCTGGAGCTTTGAGGTTTCCGATGTTTGCATAGAGTCCAGGAAGCCAAAGGTTGGGTATTTAGTGTCGTCTGAGCTGAAGGAGAGGGGCGGAGAGTTGGAGACGGGGGACGCCGAGGCAGCAGGTTCGGGTGTGGTGGCCACGGATGGGACCGTAGTGCTGGTTGCTTCTGTTACTGGGTTGGCTCTCATTCCCAGGGAGCAGTTTTGGGGCAGGTGCACCCCCTCTGTTTTCAGTATATTGGACACTTCTGTCTCACGGTACGGTTGTGGAGACTCTGAAACAGGAGAGGAATGAGCCTCACTGCCTCTGTGGTTAGGTGACAAAGATACACATTCACCAGGAGCCGGCTGGTGGGGAGATTTAATGGATGCTGTTACACTTACAGGGTCACTTGAGCCTCCGATACTGGTAATAGTTGAGGAAAGCGGAAGACCCAAAGTGGCTGGCAGAGCTGCGACAACAGGTTTGCTATCCAGCCACGAGGAGACGGGTTTTTCTGGAGGGATGGACATTCCGTAGGGAATCCCAGAACTCGTTGGCACATTGTCTAGATATTCTGGCACCGGGTAGGGGTTCATCTGAACATGAGGATACTTCTCTTTATGCCTCTGAAAGTGCACCTTTAAGTTCCCCTTTGTGGAGAAGCGATTGCCGCAGATGTTGCATTTGAAGGGCCGCTCCCCCGTATGGGAGCGCAGGTGGATCTGCAATGCGCTGTCGCTGCCAAACACTTTGGCACAGAACCTGCACTTATGCTTGAAGAAGGGCTCCTCCGGGCCGGGCTTCGTTTCGAACAGGGGCACGCTAGGCAGCATCCCTTTCCTGTGCTTCATCAGGGCCGCGAGGGGGTCAAGTGCATTAGCTGTGGCGGCGATGCTGGCCAAGGGATTGGGGAAAATGACGCTGCTGGGGGGGCTCTGAGGTAGAAATGGCAGGCTGGAGGATGAGCCGAGGAGGCTGCTCTGGCCCAGGGGGAGCGGGCTGGAGGAGCTCGGCGTCTGAGAGCAACTAATGCTGCTGGTGTAAGGAGGCAGTAACGTGGAGATGGCGCCGCTGCTGCTGCAGCTGGAGAGAGATGGGGTTTCTGAGGAAGCTGAGGTACATGTTACATCTCTAAAGGTGGATACAGTTTGTGAGGGGAGGCTGCGTGACCTCTCAAGAGCAGAGGACAAAGAAACAGCGGCCTGTCCGTTGATGGTGGAGGGCATCGTCCCTGACAGCGGCAGGATGGGAGGAGGGACTTGAGAAGGGAAAGGTGCCAGAGACAGAGATCTGGAGACGGGGTTTAGCGCCGCCTGCGTTGGCTGTCTGTTCATGATGGCTACCTGGCTGCAGATCTGCTCGATGAGCTGCAGCTGGTGAACCTGTTGCTGCTGCAGAGCCAGCAGGTGCTCCAGGATCACCGGGATGGCCGCTGAAGCTGCCTTCCCTCCAGCGCCACTGCCGCCGAGCCCCTGGGAGAACTGAGCGACGGCCACCCTGGTGCTGTGGAGGATCTCCAGCGTCACGTTTGTACTCGGCATGCCGTAGCCGCCAGCAGCTGGCATCTGTGGGGAAGTGGACTCGGCTGAGCCTGGAGGCCGAGGGCTGGAGGCTGTGGCGTATTTGTCCTGTGGGCGACGCTCAAGCTCCATGGCTTCATCCCGCGCCACGCCTTCCTCTAAATTATCCAGACTGTCGTTGTCATTCACCAGCGTCGCCCCAAGCTCAAAGCCAGCGTCTGTGGACTCGGCCGCAGACGAGTCACTGGACGCCACGCTGGGAACCGGAGAGGGTCCGACAGGAGACTCCTCAGGAGCCGGCATCCCGTCGTTGTCCTTCACTATCAGCACCAAGTTATCCTCAGTGCACACTTTCTGATGTTCCCTCAGTTCAGTCCAAGTGAAGAACTCAGCACAACATCTGTCACAGATGTGCGTCTCCTCACTGCTATGGCAGCCACTGGTCTCCTCTCTCTCCATGCCCTCCACGATGCCTGGAAGCATGACAAAAAAATACAGATTAAGAATGCATAATTGATCTTTTATCGTCCTGATATTTCACCAGAGGGACACATTTTCCTTTATCACACTGTAATTAATCGCCACACACAGAGCAGAGAGTCCATCTTTCCAAACTCGTGTTCTATGGACGAGCATTGTTCAAACCCACTGGACTTGAAATTCCACCAGAGATCCCAAAGTGTCCAAAGACAACAAACATGTCAAGCTGAATTACGAGGAGGTTTTTATAAAATGATGCAACTAGAAACAGATCATTTGATGTAACTGAAAACATCTTATATTTCACTCAATACAAATATTGTATATACATATATGTAACACTGTCATGCAATGTGGAAAATGTGTTTTTTCTAACTATGGAGCTACTTAAAAGGAAACTTAATGGAAATCTGAGTTCCAAGTTTTAACTGCAAATAATAGACACTTATTTTTTTCTCTATTTATATCTGAAATTAGATTTTAGGTTAAGCCAACGTTTTTCCAACTATTTAAAGTAGATGTTTACAGCAGCATTAACTTTTTCTGCAAACGTTAAAAACCGTTTCGGAGGAAAATCTGATGCCTGTTGGTGGGTTGTTCATATGTTGCCAGATCAGCTGAGTTTTTGAGAGTTAAACGCAAATAATAAATAAAAAACAAAGGATTTTTTTTCCAAACTTAAACTTTGATTGTCGCTTATTTAGTCATGAAAATTTAATGTAATAGATAAATACTACAAATGAGTGTGAATGTAAACATAACATGTCAGGAAAATCAGGAAAATAAAGACTTGATTTACAGCAGTTGTATATTATTTATTTATTTATTTTTATTTATTTATTTATTTATTTATTTATTTATTTATTTATTTATTTAATCTATTTATTTATTTTTAATTTTTTGTGATACCACTTTCAATCCTAAAATAATAATAACAACATGGCTTTAAAGTGTTGACAGAGGTTTTAAACTGGCACCATCCGTTTGCAGATGTTAATAATCTTCCCGAAAAATCAATGAAGTTCAATGAAGTGATCTGACCCCTCGATTGTGCATTCAGACAGATAATGAAATCCCATACAGTATATTGATTTTGTTTTTGTGTGTGTGCATTCATACATTTCAGTAATGTGTTTCATCTTTATGCACAAAAAAATGTGTGCTTTCAAAACTTTGTTCAAAAACTACAACATGTGTGTAAAGTTGACTAGAAAACCTGACAATCACTAATTTAACTGTAAACCACTTTCTTGTGATCGAAGTGTGTTTTATGCAGTAAATCACAGCCATCTGATATTCTATTCCAGTTTGAAGCACAGGCTGTGAATTGATTATTATTACTGTATTACTGATCAACTTAATTGTGTTCTTATTTCCAGAACAACACATTTGTGATTCTGCAGCAACAACACAATCAAAAGTGTATTAATTTTAATGATATAATATCACAGCTTATATAGACAGCATGATGTCGTTTCTATTACGGTAAATACCTAAATGATATGTGCAAAGTTTGCCACTTTTACACTGTAATCAAGCTCCACATTTTCAAGGAAATAAAAGTACCAGAAGCCAATGAAAGACCCAGAACATCCTGATGTGAACAGGATATATAACATATGGATTTGTTGCTTTGAGTCCTAACTCATGTGGCATTGTAATATCAATCCTCTGTTACTTTTAAAATCAAATAATTACATTTGGTAAAATAAAATCTGTATACAACACGTCAGACATTTCAATAAAACTCTTGTCCTTCTGTCTGACAGTGATCTTTAAGATGTGACTCTTTACAATTACTGCTGCATGTGTTCAGGCTCTGCACCATTAGGAAACAGACAGCAACACCAGATGGAAAGATTTGGGTGAATCAATAGTAAATTATTGTTACATACACTCGGGCTTCCCTGAATAACAAGTTACATATTATAGATGGATGTTATGAGATTTAGGTGTGAATGTGCAATTAGATTTATTTTTCCATTCAATATTTTAGTTTGCAATGTGACAATAATTTTCTTATTTTATGAAAAATAATTTTCTTTCCGCCGCATAATTATAAAATCTGGTGGACAATTTAAACGTGCACGTCTTTGTGCTGAATTTAACATGAATGTGTGTGTGTGTGTGTGTGTGTGTGTGTGTGTGAACTCCCGTACATGCATGGGTGTGTGTGTGTGTGTGTGTGTGTGTGTGTGTGTGTGTGTTCGTGTTTCCAAGTGTAGTCAATACACTCCAGTTATCACCATGTTTCACCACCTGAAAGAATGAGTCCCAGTGTGCTCCAGCTAAACCCAGACTGAGACGTCTGGTGTATTCACAGTTAAACCAGTACACAACAAACACAAAGTGTGTCTGTATTAATGAGTGATATGTTTCTTAATACACAGGTGTTATAGGTGTTAGCTTCCAAATGTCTCATATCTGAGATAATTTAGAAAATATTTTATGATCTTCTTTTTCTCAGTTTACAGAAGAAGAGTGTAACCACAGCTGAGTGGGTCAAATCTACTTGAAAGTCAAACTGGTCAGAGAGTCGTTGTCTCACCATGTGGGTGGTCTGAAGATCACCAAGGCGATTCAGCAAACACAGGAGCGAAAACACTTCCTAGCTCAGGATTTTGTCTGCGCTTTGTAACATTTACTTCCAGCAAAAACAAAGAAAAGATCACTTTTGATTTAAAGCTCTGAATATATTTTCCAAATATAATAACACTGATAGAAATGTCACCCTCGCTCAATCCATAACGTCAGGAGCAGAAAACAGATTTATGTCTTGTTTCTCGCTGTGTGGTTTGGCGATGAGAGGAGAAAAAAGCAAACAGCCTCTCAGCCCAGCGTTAATGCCTCTCCGCCTCTCTGCGTGACCTCCGGGCTGCAGAGGTCAACGGTTCACATGTACTAATTGTATTATGATCCAGACATGGAGCACTTGCCCCTCGCAGGGTGAGGCTGACAGAGGTTAAGTCAGCAGGCTCAATCAAAGCCCATCTCCGAGTGGCGGAGCCCCCCGCCTGGCTGCAGGGCTGTGGGAGGGCCTGAGTGAGTGAGGAGGGCCTCCTCCACACTCGACACCTTTTCACAGCCACAAATAATAATAAATAAATCACTGACCAACATGGAACAAGTGCTGTGGTGAGGATGATTAGAGATAATGCGTGGAATTTGGTTTCAGGCCTTTTGCTTTTGAGAATGGCTCCATAAATGACGAGCAAGGTCGATATTGATATAAATAAATTCACATGAATCATATTACATTAGATTAATTCAGATTCATTTAGAGTTATGAACTGTCAATTAAAGTCAGTGTAAACCCATTTTTTTCAAAGCGTTTGTACCAAATTTGACAGAGCGCAGACCAAATTCAATTCAAAATTCAGCCAATTTTTGGATAAACACATATCCATTAGTTCAAAGGTTAATTTACGGTTAAAATGTCGGCGCTGGTGTGAGTTAGTGCTCATCTGTTAATGTTGATTAAAAGGTTCAAATAACATCCAGCCTTTCCTGTAACTCACACCAGGAGAAAATGTAATTGTTTAATTAAATATCAAAATATTAAAAATTATGTTATAGGCTTCTGGTGTAGCATAACATAGGCTGGCAATATGATAAAGAAGAAGTGAGATCTAGTTACAAATAATGTGTACAAGGATGATCATTTTTAATAATTATTTCATACACGTTGAGATTAAGAAATACTGGATGTTGAGATTAATTTAATCTTATCGGTTTTGTTTTTCATATTAATTATGAAATAGTTTTTACAGAAAATATAGTTAATGTTAATAAAGCAAAAACAGTGAAACACATGTAGGTAAATACACTGTTATGATCATGAAATTAATTTCATTAAGGCCACGTTTTCATTTCAGATTATTTTTCCTAAATGTTTCTCATTAAAATGTGAAAGTGGTAACAGTTGACAGGAAGGCCTCGAGCCTAAACACAGAATAACCTCAAACATAATCTGCATTAATAAAAACACTTTAACATATATCTAGAATATATCTATTTCTAGAGTTTATTTTCATGGGTTTATTCTGTATTTTGGTGGATTTTACAGTCATTCACAACAGGCCTTGTTTCCATTGATCCCCTGACAACTGTTAAACATAAATGAAATGAAATATGAAAATAGTTGAATTCACGATATTCCATCGTTTTGTATTGTTTGCACTCCGCACTGTGTCAACATAATATTAAATCACTAAATCTGGATCAGATTGTTTTTATAAAACATTAAAAACGAATTAAAATAAACACCATTCAATTCTCGTGATCGAATCAATAAACTCTTTTAAAACTAAAACTTTTTTTCACAAACAAGGTTTCATTTGGCAGACTTCAAAACTGAAAACTAAATAATTAAAAAAATAAAATAAAATAATGAATGACTTATTTTTTTTTCTAAATTTAAAGTGAGGGAGAAACAGGAAGTAAACCAACCCAAAATCACTTTGTTTAATTTGTGAAGTAGAGTTTGTCCACAGTTTCAGATATTTTTAAAAGTCACCATCATTGTCAATTATTCCTGTACTTAAACATGCACTAACCGGCTTTTAAATGAAACACTTCTTAAACGACAGTTGTTCTTGCTGAAGTAAAAACCCAGGAAAAGTGCTTTAAAGCCTCCCGGACTGCTACCTACCATTGGTGCCGAGGAGTCCGCTCCGTGTCGCGTCTTCCTCCGACCTGAGGTGCTGCGGTTTGGCTTGCTTGCGGCGGGACATGTTGATCCTTCTCTGCGACTCGCTGCTGCCTTCCGCCGACTCATCTACGAGCAACGAATGGGACCCTGCGGAGGGAGCGGGGTCGGTGAAATAAGCGAGCAGCGGCTGGTGTCGATACCCGTGTGCAGATTGCGCATGTCAGTGTGATTGTGATGGAGGAAGGATAATGCTTTTACGACTCTTGCTGCCCTTCGGCGGTTCGATTGGCCGCGGTCCAGACAACTCACGCTAGATATGGAAATGAGGGATGGGGTTTAATAATAATTAGTTCACTTCCTGTCCGGTGTGCGGCTGCTTTTTACGCATAACTCCGAGCAGCTCCGGCATGGCTTTAGTCCGACATGGAGTCACTGTGAGTGGTTCGTGCGTTTTGGAGCAGTCTTTGGGTTTAACTTTGGGGCCAAATGCTGCATCTCGGTGTAGTCCGTTTAGGTTTTAAAGGTTTCCTTTCTGAGCTCTTGGGTGAGATTGTGTCAAAAGAAACGCTCCAGTTTGAGCTGTAGATGGATGTCTCGGTTGAATCTGTTACCTCACACACACACTTAAAACTGCAGAGCAACACTAGCAGGAGCAGTTTTCCACAGGAGTCTTCAAAAGCTGCGTAAAGTCCAGAATCGATGCGTTAGAAGAGGTGATTCTTGCGTAAAAGTCGTATTAAACACGTGCGTAAAGTCAAACTTCGTGCGTAAAAGAATCCCGCTCAGGTCGCAGATAGGTCCGATCTCAAACTGGTGGCTGTCGGAAGTGAGACACCCTGGTTTGTCCGAGGCACCGGCGCTCTCCTTGTTGCCTCCGCCTCCGGTCCATCATTAGATGCCCTTCAGCCGACTGCGATAGGCTACTGCCAGGATACCACAGGAGGTGTTGGAGCCCTTGCTTCATTTGTTACGACCTCCCACAATTTGGCGCCATAATAGACAAAAAATGTCTCCAAATTGAAGTCTTCCTTTGAGTGATGACCAGAGATGTGTGGAGGGTGAACCAACTTATGGAGTGGAGTTTATTAAGAATAAGGTGTTGAAGGAAAAAGTAGGCCTTCATCTTTGTAGTTTTTGTTGAACTTTTGGTGTTTGGTTGACTTAGAATCACCAACTACAGGTCATAATTTTCAATTAAAACACTTATTTGTCACCAAAAGATCACAGTGGTAAATGAAGCCAACTATCAGATTATGAAGTGTATAATAAAATCTGTTATTGTTTGATCCTCCTCTTCCACAGACTGTAGCTATTTCAAAGCCGAGAGAAGAATGGAGCATACTTCACCAAAGCTGTAATCCCTTTCCACCAGGCATTGTCCCAAAACTTGTAATTATGTGGTATTAAAAGATGCAGCTGGGGGAGGACAGAATCAGCTGTTGATAATTGCAAGTACTACACAACAGCCTGGTATTGATCGGCATGTCTCCTATTCCCCTGCTATGGAGAGATAAGGAGGCCCCACTCCTGCCGGAATATAATTTCTTCTGACCTATCAGGTTTCTACAGACTTATGATGAATAGCCAGAGTGGCCGAGAGGGGGCTTATCTGGGAACTCACCCCTCCTTGATTCGATATTGATTCTTTGTAACCAGCGTAGGCACACAAAATCAAACTAGCAACTACTTGACCATGATCTCCTCCAGATTCTAACTTGGCCAATGCACTAACGCAGACTCCACCCGCGGCCCGAAGCACCACTTGAATTGAATTATTGCGTACATCTGTTAGAGGAACAAATGTATCAATTTATATTGTTTAGTTATGATGAGCAGCAGAGACGTGTCTGAACAAGTTCAATAAATCAAGAATAAATTACTCTAAATGGAACTTTTCAGTTCATCAAAGTGCTGCAGGAAGTAAATGAACACATGAAATGACACCAAATACTCACATATAACAGTAATACGAGAAACAAAAGACATGCAGGAGTTGTACACAATAACATACCAGAATAAACAGTCATGCAACAAATACTACCATGTGAAGCTTAAACTGTTGAACTTTTGTCAACATGTGCCGGCCAGAGACATGTCGGTTCAACTCTCCAGTTAAATATGAGGCAGTTAGTAGCCGAGTTGTTGCACTAGATAACAATAGAAACAGGGCCATAGCCAGGATTTTAGGAATACTGAGGTCATGAATCATACATGAGACTTTTACAGATAAGAATTTCAGTGTTTTGTTTGTTTTTTTCCCTAGTTTGGTTGGGGAAATGACTGACCAGTAGCCTTCCAGTTATACCAGACAAGTGACTAAATGTCTTATTTTCATGTAAATGCACATGTGATATTATACAATGTTAATTGTTTTATTTAATAACTTGTACAAATGAATGTTGACTATTTTCTTTATTAAACTACACCCCAGTATTACGTACAGTATATGCCATGGGATCTGATATGAAGCATGTGGCCTAAATTTCAAAATAAAAGTTGATGTAGCCAATGATCATTATCCTGGCAAACTATTTTCACACCTGATTTACATTAAAAATGGAAATTTGCACATCGTAACAGATTTTTAAATCTCCAAAAATACAGACAACATGAGCTCAGTGGTAGCTACAGCCCTAAACATCGAGCCCAGTCGCACAGCAGGGAGTGAAATAGTCACAAAATTGAATGTATTAATTCCTGTACATAGACACGAATTTCCCATTTTTTTCATGATGGTCAGCACAAAATCAATTCGTATGTGATCTACGTAATTGTGAACCGCGAAGTATAAAGAGCTGCAAAAACGATATCTAGAGGAGGTTGGGTTGGATGGGTGGGTCGAAAAAACACCGGACTTTCGCCCAGGAGTCCCGTGTGAAACCAGAAGTCAAAGTTGTTTATTTGTCACATAACTTCCGTGCTGAAGTTACGGCACTTCCGGAGTTATTTTAACCCAAACCATTTGTCTTTTCCTAAAGCTAACTAAGTAGTTTGTTACCTCAGCCTAACCAAGTTGATCTATTCCTAAACCTAACTAAGTAGTTTTATTTTGAAAAGACTGGAGCGAAAATGTTGGACATTTGTAGGAAAACGCACAAAAAATACGTTGTTGAAAGTCGTGCTGAGCATCACAGGAAAAAAGGGAAATTCGTGTCAATGTACACGAATCAAATAGATTAAATTTCATGAGTATTTCACAAACTTCCGTGAGACTGTGTTGAGATATAAGGTAAAGGGTCTTTCTTGTCATTTGTCCACTGGATGGATAGAACAATACAAACACCCAGATCCTTGAACTTCAAGGTGTTTCTGTTACTTTGTCCACCCTCTGGACACCAATCAACACTTCTGAAACAGTTTAGCTAAACTTCACAAAATTACAAAATTACAGCATTACTGTAAATCATACAGCTGTTCATGGTATTTTGTCCACCTCACTGGGCTGCTGTAACACAAATAAAGGCTTCACTATAAGTGATAACAATTAATAAGAATATTTTTACCTTTATTTCAAAGCCAGCATGTAACAGATTAAAAAAAAAAAAACATTAAACACACTTTAATAGTCAGTTTACAGATTTAGTCCTGCAGTTGAACATTTATTTAGTTAATTTTAAGCTCCACTCTATGTGTACAAGCTTAAGAGATTGTTAACAAGAATGTAGTATTGTCCATATAAAAATGAAAATTCTGAGTCAGCAGAATTGAAAAGATTCCCTGCGACCATGCAGTTTAAGTCCATATGAAGATTACAGTAAAAGTCTGTGATTTACTAGCAGCTGAACGCAGCAGCAGATAGAGCAGTGTCCTCTCAGCCGCTGCCAGCTGAGGAATGTGAGAGCGGCTGTACGGACGGAGCATGAGGCCTCAGATGGAGATATGACAAGCTAATGGAGACAGACAGCGATCAGCTACAAGAAAAATGCACAGCAGAGATATATGTCAGGATAGAAGACATTACAAGAGTCCTGGGGAGACACTCATATGTGTTCATACTGAGTATATTTACTGACTAAGAGGAAAAACTGGACAATATCTGCATGGCATATGAGGGAAGGACTAAGATTTGACATTTAGTCAGTTCAGCTACATTTTATGCTGTTAGACCTCACTGAGCCGCCAGTGGATCATTACAAGCCATTGCAGACAAACATGGTTCAAACCCAAAGAACCTTATTTCAAATTCTAGTGGAGATCCCAAAATTTCCAAAGTAAACAAATTTGAATTTGGTTGAATTGAGGGGAAATGTGTATAAAATGATGCATAAGAAAAATATTTCCAGAATACTTCATTGGCCCGATACAGGATATATATGACATTATCAGACAGTGTGGAATAAAAATATTTTTCAAAAGCTAAAGAAACTTAAGGGGAAATGAAAGGTGACAGTTGCAATAAAGCAGCAGTGGGTAGAATTGGAGCAAATAGGATTAAAAAAAGTTATTTTTATAAAATGGTTACTATATCCTGACAGTAGTGCATGAGACAGGTAATCTGAAAAAGATCATGTGCCTCTGTGTCCTCTGGTGTCCTCCGGTGTCCTCGGGTGCTCCTAATGCATCTGCAAGGTTTCACAGACTGAATGAAAACAACCAATCAGAGCCGAGCTGGAGCCTTGCCGTCTCTGAGCAGCTGTCAATCACTCGCGAACTCCGATCAAACTAGGCAGCGCTGATCAAATATGAATCAATATTTTGTTACTGTAATGTGTTTCTGAAAACATTTTACGCAAAAATGTTGTTTTCAGAAACATCTTGTAGTGTACTGTTTAGCTGTAAAATGAGAATGTTTGTGAACCGGCAGCCATGTTGAGATCAGTTTAGGAAATACCAAGCACCGCCCACCAGCAGGAGCAAACTTTCTCATTGAAAATATTTACGCGAGAAATAGGCATTACAGTAACAGAATATTAATTCATAGTTGATCAGCGCTGCCTAGTTTGACCGTTTGATCGGAGTTTGGGAGTGATTGACAGCTGCCTTCGTTGAATGAACAGCCAATAGGAACGCTCTCTCTCAATGAAATGACCTGTGATTGGCCAAAGTCTCTCGTCATGGGCTAAATTTTCTAAAGCCTGAAAACAGAGCCATGATGATGTGCAGAAGTCTAGTGATCTCTCAGGACACTTGAATTACAATATGCTGAAAAGTTATTATGGAATTTTTGCCCAATTATGCCAAAAATATTCTGCCTACTGCTGCTTTAACCATACTTGGCCTACTTGCCATGCACAGATAAAAAAATGTTGGCATTGGATTTAAAAAAAAAATGTTTTCAGATGTAATTCAGGCAATTTTATATCAATGTTCTTTCTAGCAATAGAAATGAAAAAAATCCATTCACCTCCATTGTATTTAGGTGGTGGCCCAACTTTATGAAGGTAATATCTCAAAACCATGGCACGTAAAATATGAACTATATGGGTTGATGCCACCAAAGATAAGTGAGAAAATATGTTTTTTCTTTCTGAGAATTGGGTGAGCTGACCCTTAAAAGTATATTTGGGGAATTTAGTCAAATCCTGAGATTAGAAGCATCCAATAGTTAGAAAGGTTTGAAGCCGCAGACTGCAGCTTCAGTTTATAAGTCTGTTGAGCCTGCTGCTGCATTTGATTTACTTTTCAATGAAACCAACTGGATCATAACAATGTTTTAGTTGAAAATCTCTCTCTTCTGGGGGGCTCCAGGGTGGCAGTCTGTCTAGCCCTCCACCAGCAGCACCGCGCTACATAATAGATCTAAAAGAATTACACTCACTCAGGCTCTGTTTCCTCATATAATCACACAAAAGGATTTTTCTTGAAAATGATCATAAATCACAGGCCGGATCAATACGCTGGGCCCAGGCTGCACTAGCCTGATAACACAATCAATACGTGGTATTTGGATTTTAATTAATACATGACGGCGCCTCAGCCCTGAAACGGTGAAATATGACCTCGACCCCTTTTGAAATACGTCCTGCAGAGCATCACATCCGGCCCTGGTATCTGCTGCAGCTCATCAGATGTCGGTGTGATCTGGTACCTGAGGTGGTGAGGTACTGGAGAGCTGAGAGACAGACGGGTGTGGGTGGACATATATTTGTAGAAGAGGCAGGTAAAACAAGACTAAGACAGTCAAGCTAGCAGCTCTGTGAGGCTATACTTACTGTAGGCACGGCGGTGCTTTGAGCTACATCCTAATATTAGCTTAACATGCTCACAAGGGCAATAATAACATGATGATGGGAAGCTTATTTCAATAATTAATGTCTTCTTTTATAAATTTGCTTAAAGTGGCAGTAGGCAGTATATTTTTGGCATCATTGGGCAAAAATTCCATAATAACCTTTCAGCATATTGTAATTCAACTGTTCTGAGAGATAACTAGACTTCTGCACCTCATCATGGCTCTGTTTTCAGGCTTTAGAAAATCTAGCCCGTGACGGCAGACTTCGAACAATCACAGGTCATTTCAGAGAGAGAGCGTTCCTATTGGCTGTGCTCCGGTCATGTCACCGGTACTTGGCGTTCTTACTTGGCGAGTAAGTGAGGGTAAATGTCAGAGACTTTGTTTCCTGCATTCTGGTGACTTTAAAATAATGAAAATATCAAAATAATAAGTACACTGTAACAGCATTTTTAATCTTAAATAGGCTTCTTTTAATTCTCAGGAAAGAAAACTAAATAAATTGCCCCTCTGGTGTGAACTTGTGTGAATCTCTGGCATTAACTAATATTCATCAGTTTTTATTCATTCATTCATATTTTGCCCCTGCTTGAGTATTTCTTTCTCTTAGTGCTCTCCATTTCTCTCTCCGTCTCTCACTCACTGAAGGTTCTATCAGACAAAACTTGACAACAGCAACACTGTACTCTGAAACCCATTATTTCCAATGGCTTGCGCCAGGCCATGACGGCTTTTCGCTACGTCGAGCAAAGCCCAATTTTGGTAGCTGTGCGTTGTGATGTGCAGCGAGCAAACCGTGTTGTGTTGCGAGCATCTCTTTTCTGCGATTAAACAACATAGTTGTAGCTGTATTGTTTTCTGGGTGGAAACAGTAAGGTTATACACGCTGTACAGTACCAGAAACAGGTTGTGATAACAAAAAGGAAAAAAAGGTGTAAAAATTTGTCATAAATCGTGAGAAATACGTGAAAATTGTGACCCCAGGGGGAAACCGGGAGAGGGCAATGAAAAACATGTGTCGCCCGGGAAAATCGGAAGGGTTGGCAAGTATTTAGCCTGTTAGCATGCTAACATTTTCTATTTAGCTGTAAACACAAAGTTCAGCTTAGACTGAAGGGAATGTCACTAGTTTTGCAGGTATTAGGTCATAAGCCGAAGTGTTGGACATATTGAAATTTGATTGGATGGTGGTGCTAAAGGAAAAGTTAGGGGATCACCAAAGTTTTATCGCAAGGGGAACATGAACATGTGTTGCCGAGACATTTCACTTGAAACCACAAATGTGAACCTCATGGTGGCACTAGAGGAAAAGTCAGGGGATCAGCAAAGTCAGACGGATTCATCCTCAGGCGACCATGTATGTCTATACATTATTTCATGGCAACCTATCCAATAGTTGTCGAGATAGTTCACTAAAAATACAAAAAAGTCAACCTGTTTGTGGTTCTATGAAAATTCAGAGGATCACCAAAGTCATTATGATTAATCCTCTGGGGACCATGAATGACTGTACAAAATTTCATGGCAATCCATCTAATAGAAGTTGGGATATTTCAGTCTGGACCAAATTGGTGGACTGACCAACTAACACTGCCATCCATAGAGCCACGCCGCTAGCACGGCTAAAAACAAGAGACTGATCACTCCAGTCCATCCTCACGTCCCTCCAGAGAGACCAGCAATTGTCAAAGCTGATATGGAAGCTCAGACAGGCTCCCTCGCAATATCCAAAACCTTCACTCAGCAGTTATTGCGGCTGAATGGGAGCAGGTCCTTCATCCCAAAACACAAAGCAAACGGGGAATAGACCAAAAAGAAATCAAAAGTGAACAAAGAAGGATTGAACAGAGAGCGGAGAGTGATAGACAGCATCAAGACAGGGCTGTTAGGTTATGTAGACTGAGGCCTGAGTGGCCGGGAAATTTCTGATCGCTTTAATTCACTACACCCAACTTGGCTCGGCTCTCTCCCCCTCTCTGCTTTTATCTAACACTGTGTTTCTCTATTGATTTTTTTTTCTTTATCTTCAAGGCTGGATAAGAGGACAGAGAACTACGGGAGTGAGAGTGAATGGAGAACTTTCCTGAAGATTGCTGCTATTCTCCGACTTATTGCCTCCTGTCCTTCATGGTTTCACATGACGTCCCGGGTGTCAGGATCGCCTTCAAGCTGTAAATGAGGAAGCTGATGATACCGGCGGACGGGGATCAAAAAGGAGGAAATTGGCTGAGACGGAAAGAAATGGACGAAAATTAAATATATTTCTAAAAGTGTGGGATAATATCGCACCGGTGTAAATATTTTTTGGAGCACAGGCAAGAAAAAAAGAGAATATTTCCTTCAGGGAACTTGTTGTTGTTGGAGGAAACTTGTGGTGAAGGTGTTGAGATAATCTCACCATTTAGAGCAGCATGGGAGAAACAGGGACGCAGATTAAAACACCTCCTTAGCTGCTGTTTTCTTACACATAAAAGCTTCATAATGATGTGTTTGGGACTTTGTTGACGTACGAGCTTACATGACAACAAACCTAACGGCGAAAAAAAGCTGCAAATGTCAGGAAAAAAAAAGAGGAAATTATTCCTTCTCACAAACTTGCGTGCCAATTACAACAATGGCTGCAATAAAACAGTAGTTAATTACAACCTTTGAGCGAGTAACATCTGAGGCCGGTAGAGGAAAACTACGATATAATGTAGTCGCCTCCTTTACATGAAATACACCAGAGCCTGTTGAGACAGATTATTTACTGGAGGTGTTTTAGCTGAAAGAGAGAGAGAACCTTTTCAGGCAATATAGTTCTTAAAACAAAGAGGAGATGGTCTTGAATCTACCAGCAGGATGCTTCTTTCTCATCCCAGAAACAATTAGACAACATAAATGTTTCGAATAAGAATAGGTGTTTCCGGATCAAAGTGAAAGTAAGAAGTCTTTTCAGAGCTGACTAACAAAGCAGACTACCCACAGGTAGCCCTTTGTTTCAACTCGAGCATTTCATATCAACACTGACAAATTGACAGTCACTTAATCGTGGAAACAGGCAGAGCTGTTCCTGGAATGGTTCTATATTCAAGGTAGAAATCCACAAACAATTTATCATGTTTTTGTACGTAAAGGTGTCTTATTGCAGCAACAATCAGTGGTGAAGAGTAAATTGACTCAAGTTCTCTAAGTACAATTTTGAGGTACTTGTACTTTACTGGAGTAAAATGTTTTTAAATGAATTGAAATGCTAAAGATTTAGTTTAAATACAACCAGGGATGTCAAAGTTAACGCAATAACACATTAACGCAAATTTGTTTTAACGCCACTAATTTCTTTAATGCATTAAAGATAAAATTTTGGCGAGGAAAAACTGTAATGGCCATTGTCAAAGGGGTCCCTTTGCCATGTTAAGATTTGAACATATTTTTTATGCTAAATACAGTACCTGTGAGGGTTTTTGGACAATATTTGTCATTGTTTTGTGTTGTTAATTGATTTCCAATAATAAATATATACATACATTTTCATAAAGCAAGCATATTTGTCTACTCCCATCTTGATAAGAGTAAGCTATTAAATACTTGACAAATCCCCTTTTAAGGTACATTTTGAACAGATAAAAAATGTGTAATTAATTTGTGATTAATCGCCTTTAATTATGGACAATCATGCGATTAATCGCATTACAAATTTGAATCGATTGACTGCCCTAGTTTAAATGCAACATGTGTAAACTGTACAGAATATCAGGGACACCTTTCTCTTTTCATGAAGTCCCCTGATGAGAATAATGTTAGTAAAGTGAAATATTGCTTGTTGATTTACATGATCAAACTGATACCAGCAAGCCAACAAGTTAAAGTTACTGTGAGGAAATTTTAACTGGTTATGAAACAGTCTCAATGTAATCCTGATGCCTCCATAGGACTTACATCAGTAAACGAGTTCATCAGCAAGAAGACTGGTGTTTTCTATCTAGTTATTCTTAATGCTTGTCATCGGTGCCACCAGACCCGATTCTGCGCAAAATCAGACGACATCATGCAGGTTCACTAAAAACTCCTTCAGCTCAGACTCCAGCAGGGCATTCAGCAGCGACCAGCCCACCGCGGACAGAAACTATTATATAACACTCTCAATTTCTGTAACTTTCTATTTCTACTTGACTACAATTCAGGGGTAACTGTATACGAGTAATTTAGCGGATAAACATTTTAAATAGAACCCTAATATTAACTCATAACATGATGGTGTATTGTTATAGATTAAAATGCTCAACAGCATACAAAATGGCCTAATTGCTACTAATATCTGAATACTTCTCCCACCAGTGGCACAAACACACATTGAAGCGGGAAGAGGAGCCCTGCCGGCCTCTTTGACACGTTAAAGCAACATATGTGAAGATGTTTTAGCCTCCTGGTCCAGCGTGGCTCTCAGTAGGACACAGACAGCCGACAGAATAATGATTAGGAAACTCATCCTAAAGCACACCAGAGTGTCCTTATAACGTAGACCCTTCTGGTCTACCGATAACTGCTGGTAACCACAGCCTAAATTTTGTCCTGCCACATCATCAGATGTATGGAAGCCCTGAGAGGGAAGTGAGAAAAAAAAATCCTGGTAATCCATTATCTTAGTCTGATCTAAATTGTTTTATCTCCTGTGTTTATGACTTAAGAATAGGAGTAACAAGATTTGCCAGGATCATTTTTCTAAGATATTTTTTTCATCTGTGAAAACAGCTGAAAAAAAAGTTTTGGCAGGTGATTTTTTTTTTGTACAGGATAATAAATTGTTTTTGTTGTAATACTCATTTCAGCCACAAGACGCTGAAGTGCACCACTACCCCATGTTCTAGATAGGACTATATGCTTTCTTCCTGGTGAGTTTTAATTTCTCCATGCACTCTAAACACAAGGTACATATATTGTGTGTTAGAAAATTATGCAAATTAAAACTCACCTGGAAGAAAACATGAATGGTTTTAGTCCTATTTAGCACATAGGGTAGTGGTGCACCTCAGCATCTTGTGACCGAAACGAGTATTACAACAACAAACAATTTATTATCCTGACCAAAGAAACAAATCCCCCAAAAATTCACAAAATGTTTTTTGTTTTCAAGGAGTTTAAATTTACATAACTTGCTAACAAAATAAATGTACCTTGCGACTAGAGTGCAAGGAGAAATTAAAACTCACCTTGAAGAAACCATGAATGCTTTTAGTCCTATTTAGAACATGAGGTAGTGGTACACTTCAGCATCTTGTGGCTGAAATGAGTATTACAACAGCAAAATTATCCTAACAAAAATTAAAACATTTTCACCTGTTTTCAGAGATTAAAAAAAAAATGTAGAAAAATGGGCCTGGTTAAATTTTTGTTTTTTCACCAGTTTCACAGATGAATTTTGAGGAACTTAGAAAGATTATCCTGGTAAATCCTTTTTTTACGATTGTTCTTAAGTCATAAACACAGGAGAGAAAATAGTTTAGATCAAACTTAGAAAATGGATCACCTGAATTTCTTTTTCTCACTTGCCTCTCAGGGCTTCCGTAGCGTTGGGAGCACAAAACTGAAGAAATTGAAACCAGTTGTCTGTCTACAAGATAATGGTCTTAAAGAATTGTAACTCCCAGATGGGATAAAAATCTTAAGCTTTGACATGAATGATGAGGCTGAGCTTACTCATGTCTGCGTGAAGTTGCAGATCCTTGTGAAATGCAAAGTTAAAACTCTCAAACAAATAAAGGTGTCGTCTCCCACCCAGTAAAACAGCAAAGTCTCCGCCACGGTCTACACACAATGAAAAGGAGAAGGAGAAAAAACAGAAACTAAAAGGGCCCAGACTGATTTTTATGTGAATGTTGACTAAGAATGGTCTCCATCTGTGTAAACCCACTCAAACAGTGACTTCCTGTGAGTAACAGTCTGAAGCCTGGAGCAAATCACTGATATTTATCATGCAAGATGGCACACATTCCCAGGGTTACAGTCTGACTGCTGCTGGTCTCCCATTCTGGCTCAGGCCTGCTGCAAGAGGCTACATTTTACCCAAAACACCAGGATCTCTTTTTCAAAGCTGTAGGTAAGATTGTTTTCTATTTTACTCGTTGTAGCCACAGTGGACAGCCAGCCTTCGTTACAAAGATGTTTGGGATATTATTGCTCATAGGAGTGAATTTAAGGGCGGTTATTCAACTTGAATTATTCTCAGTGGTTTAATCAGCAACGTTTCAGCCTCTGCTGGTCCTCATCAGACTTACAGTTGAAGCAGTATTTGTTGGCTAAAGCTGAAATTAAGAACAATCCTTTCATTCTTAAAGTTTACGAGCCACAGATACCAATTAATTGATCATTTGCGGAGCCTTCAGATTCACCAGACTCTGCAAACCGGTTAGCAACATGCTAACTAAACAGTGAGAATCTAAATGTAGACTAGAGCTAAGCGGCCATTTATAGTTCTAAATAATTGTGGATATAAACAGTGCACATTTCAAGTGATAACTTTTAGTAATTAATTGTATACTTTTTAATTGTTCTTAGCAGGTTGCAGTACCTTAGAATGACAATACTGTGATTTGTTGTACTTATAATGATTATAAAGTTGAACTGAACTGAACTGAACTGACTTGAATTGGTGTAAATCTGAAGCAAGATGTTCCTGCTATACATTGGATAAGGTGGTGAAAAAAAACACCCTAGAAAACTATTGTAAATGCCTTTACAAATTCCTGAAAAAGCAAGACCCCATGAATCTCTCTAAACCTAAAAAAAACATAAAACTCCCTTTGCAAATAATGATCCATTACCTTTACCTTTAACTTTTAAAATAAAATACTCCCTTAAAAAGCCATAAAAACCCTCAAGCATCCTAAAAATCCCCTTAAAAACATTTCCCCCAAAATTCTTAAACAAAATATCCTAAATAAAAAAACTAAAACTCTTAAACGATAAACTAAAAACCATTAACATTTTAAAGTGCATTTAAAAAATCCTTTAAAATACCTTAAACGCTATTAAAATTAAAATAAAGAGAAATTCTAAACAAAAAAACGAAGAATCTTCCTATGCTGGTCCTCATCAGACTTACAATTGAAGCAGTATTTGCTGGCTAAAGATGAAATTAGGAACAACCCTTTAATTATTAAAGTTTAGTCTTCAGATTCTCCAGATTCTGTGAAACCTGTTAGCAATATGCTAATTAAACAGTGAGAATATAAATGTAGACTTGTGCTAAGCGCCCATTTTCTAAATAATTGTGGATATAAACAGTGCACATTTCAAGTGATAACTTTTAGTAATTGATTGTATACTTTTGAATTATAGCAGGTTAGCACCTTAAAATGACAAGACTATGTTTTGTTTTACGTATAATGATAATAAATTTGGACTGAACTGACTTGAATTGATGTAAATCTATGCAATATGTTCCTACTATACATTGTATATGGTGAAGAATTTATTCAATAAACAAAATATTAAGAAATGGGAACAAAAAAAACATTTCCCAGTGTTTCCCATTTTTATGAATATTTACAACCTCGTCTTGAGTTTCCATAAGTTTGTCACGGTCTATGCTTCTCACGCCCTTCTGAAAAAACAAGCAAAATGCTGCCTTTGTTAGAGTTATAACATGTTCTTCTCAAGTTGTTATAGCATCCTTAATTCCTTCCAAACAAACTGAGGAGGCACTGAAGGGAACAGACATAAACAGCATGACAGCATCCCTCCATCCTCCTTTCTCTCATATTAACATCTCTTATTCCTAACAGCATCCCCATTCATCACAGCAGATGTTGAGGTGATACATTTGTCTGTCTCCTTGTAAATAAATAAATGAATATATTGGTATCAAAGTCACTGTTAAGACTGGAGTTAAGATAAACAGTAAACTTGGCATTATTTTCCTCTGTTAAAGCTTTGATACGTTCATGTTCTCTTTTAAAAGATCAGATTTTGCATGTTGCCCCTGTAAGTTAACGCGACTAAACACACCAAGCAGTGTTTTTTAGAGTTGCCATCACCCTCAGCTGTCAAAGCGGCTTCCCACGTATTAATGATGCAATAAAAGACAGCACGGGAGGCGCAAGTTACGGATAATTGCAAAGTCATGCTCCATAGGGCAGGCGTGGTTTATTTGATTAACCTCTAGTGACAGGTCAGATGTTGGGAATATGTTTTTCAGCCAGATGATCATGGGTCATTTATGACCTCCTGCTGAAGGATAATCAATAGCTGGATGGACAGACAGTCAGACAGCTGACAGTATCTGTCATCGGGGTTATGTTTGTATTATGTCTGGTCCTGAGGCGAACTGACTGATATCATGATACTGACCAGGCTCGCTGTCACTTTTTGACTGGGCGGGTGTTTACGGAGAAATGAAAAGGAGAGAAAAAGACAGATTTTCTCACACACTGTGGCCTCAATTAAACCCAGTAAATGTTTCTGTTTCTACCTGCATCACTCTCTAATTCTCTTGCAGCCACGACACAGTGGACTGCGCCACAAAATGGCAGAATGTGCGTCAAACGGTCCATTCAAAGAGAGAGGAGGGGAGGGAGGAGGCAGGAGGGGGAGTGGAGAGAGAGAGAGAAACAAATGTCATGCGACGCAAACAGTAAAAAGAGTCCAATCTGCTTTACAGCAGTTTTACAGCACATCCTGGGCCGAGCCTCACTGGCTGCCTGCAGACAAACCCTCTCTCATATCCGGCCTGCTCGCTGCAGCCTCTCCAGCTCTCTGCCATCCTCGCTGGCTGCTGCACTTTGAAACCACCACCCGCTTTGAGCTCTGCGAGGCTGTAAACAAATGCAATTTTGCATTTCCTGTAGTCTAGACACAACTGAGGCAGAGTTGCAGCAGTGCTCAGTCATCGTCTGAGGAGGAAAAGAAACGTTTTACAACTGTAAAACAACTGAAATGATAAAAAATGTTGTCAAGATGCTAACAAGTGTTGAATGCACAAAATAACTTATTTTCATGAAGAAAAAAATATTGACAAAATACATTAAACCATATTGAGTTTCATTATTAGACTGATATCAGTCACAAAGAAGGTGACGTAGAAATAAGACGTAAGTTGGAGAAGAGATTTTACATTAAAGAAAAATGATTTAAACACCCTAAAAATCTATAAAATTCCCTTACAATTTCCTGAAAAAGCCAAAAGTCCCCATAAATCTATAAAATTCCCTCCAAAAAATTTAAAATCCTTAAGGAAAACCTAAAACTCCCATGGCAAATAACTTAATATCCTTAAAAGCTTAATAATCCATTACCTTTAAATCCTTTAACCCTAAAAAATATAAAAACCCTTAAACATAAAAAAAAACCCTGAAAACAAAAATCTCCCACAAAAATCTTAAAACAATTAAAATAAAAAAAAATCCTAAATAAAAACCTAAAGGTCTTAAATATTAAACTACAAATCATGAAAATCTTAAAATGCATAAAAAAAAAATCCTTTGAAAAATACCTTAATAGCTATTATTATCCCTAAAAATCCCCCCTAAACGAAAACACATCTTCAATAAAAAATCCTTAAAGAGAAATTCTAAACCAAAAAAAAACTAGGAATCTTAAAAATCTTAAAAACTACCTCCAAAACCTAAAAACCTTTAAAAAAAACCCTGAAAAATCCTAAAATTTCTGAAAATCCCTTAAAAAAAAAATCATTCACTGATGAAGACCATGAGATGCGGCAGAAAACCCTAAAAAAGCAAGTAAGTGGACCTTGAGCATAAATTAATCAACCACACAATGTCAAGAATGAACTACCAAAGATCCCTCAAAATCCTGAATGTTTTACACATTATACTGCTCTTACTTTTTTCAAGTTGTACTGTTTACACTTTTAAAATGAAATACATTTTTCCATCCTTTTTCTTTCAATATCCAGACAGTGAACGCGTCGTGCCTTTGAGGTGCAACCTGTGTAATTTGTCCCGCTGCTGCTCTGTTCTGCTGCGCAGCCAAACGAGAAGGAATCAAAGAGCCTTCGGAGAGATGATCATTGATTTAATCACATCATCAACTGCAGCCACTTCAGGGCCAAAGTAGCTAATCCATAACTAGCCAAACAGATTCACGCCAACGCCTGCAATCATAGCTAAATGGGGATCAGGAGGTGTCGCGCAGGATATCAGCTTCTATCACGCTCACATGTGTTATGAAGTGTCTCGGTATCGATCAGGGATAACAACTACATGTCCATCGACCGCATAAGACATAACTGTATCGACAAGAGAATTAGAGGGATAATTGTTCCTCTGTCATCTAACTCGAACATGACCGTCCTCCTCTACCTCTTCCTGAGGGTGTGTGTGTGTGTGTGTGCGTGTGTGTGTGTGTGTGTTTTCTCTGTGCTGTCTGACATCAGGGCTTTCTTGAAGTTAAAGAGTCATCTGTTGTCAGAAAGCATATCACTTGTATTTAAACTAAAATAACCTTTATATCAACATATTTCAGACAAGCTAACTGAAATGTATGTGCACAATTAGTTGATTTATGTTCAAATTGTGTGCATTATTGAAAATGATGAGCCATTTGGATGTTGTTTTTAGTTAAAAGTCCAGCGGTCAAAGAAGTTCTCAGATCTTTTGCTTATACTTCAGTAAAAGTACCAACACATTCATGTAACAATACGGCTTTTCAAATAAAAGTCCTCAAAATCCTCCAACAGTAAAAGTACAGAAGTATTATCAGTAAAATGTTCTTAAAGTATCAAAAGTAAAAGTACTCGTTCTGCAGAAAAATGGCAGATTGCTAATACTGATGCATCAATGCTAGGGCTGTCATAGTTAACGTGATAACGCGTTAATGCAAATTCGTTTTAACAACTAATTTCTTTAACGCATTAACGCAATCAATCTTTTGGAAGTTGTAGCGGGCTCTTAAGGAATCCACTGTTACCAACCATGTCATACTAGCTTGTCGTAAAGGAGGTTAAATAACACTCCAAATTTTTTGGTGAGGAAAAACTGGCATTGCCATTTTCAAAGGGGTCCCTTGACCTCTGACCTCAAGATATGTGAATGAAAATGTGTTCTACGGGAACCCACAAGTCTCCCCTTTACAGACATGCCCACTTTATGATAATCACAGCAATCAAGTACTTTATATTGTTTGATATTTTAGTCCAGTGTTTCCCAACCTAGTAGTCAGGCCCTCCAAAGGGTCACAGAATAAACTTTGGGGGGGTCATGAGATGATTAAGTTCTGTGACACAAATTTGTATTCCTTTTTTTTACTTTTCTCAAATCTTTTCTTTTCTTTTCATATATTGGATCATTTTAGCTCTTTGGGCCTAAAAACAGTTGTTGAATGAAACTATGTGAGAAGTTGTATAGTTGAAATGTCTCTTTAGTGGAACTGCTGCTAACAACTGTTAGACATCTGACACATGACAATGGGCCTCAACTAGACACCGAATTTTTTTTGTAAGAGGTCACAAGCCAAACAGGTTGGGAATTTAGGATTATTTTTAGTATTATGTTTTTTTAATGTCTTAATCTTAATATGAAAAGTAACTAGTAATTACAGCTGTCAGACAAATGTAGTAAAGAGAGTAAAAAATACAACATTTGCCTCTGAAATGTCAACACAGTTTCTCGGTAGTTCGTGAAATAGGCACAAAAATTTAATCTATTTGATTGGTGTACATAGACACGAATTTCCCTTTTTTTTCTTGTGACGCTCAGCACGACTTTCGAATGTCCATCAACACGTGACGCACGTGACAATTTCCGCCCCCGGCTTTTCAAAATAAAACTACTTAATTAGGTTTAGGAATAGATCAACTTGGTTAGGTTTAGGCAACAAACTACTTAGTTAGGCTTAGGAAAAGGTTGTGGTTTGGGTTCAAATAACACCCGGAAGTGGCAAAACTTAAATACGGAAGTTACGTGACAAATAAATCAACTTTGACTTGTGGTTTCACACGGGACACAAACAGCGGTCTCCTGGGGAAAGTCCTGTGTTTTTTTACTCACCGATCAACTCCAACCTCCTCTTTACAAGGCTTTCGCTGCTCTTTATACTTCCTTGTTCACAATTATGTGGATTACATACGAATTGATTTCGTGCTGACCATCACAAAAAAACTGTAAAATTCGAGTCTATGTACACAAATCAATACATTCAATTTCATGACTATTTCATGAACTGCTGTGCAACTGGACTGGATATGTAGTGGGGTAGAATTATAAAGGAGAAGAAAATGGAAACACTCATATACAACACACACATATATAAAATATCTGAAATCAGCACATCATCTTGATCTCATTCAAAGTTCAAAGTGCCAAATATTATTGTTGTCATTTGATTGAAGGAGGGTTCGGATTAGAAAAGTCTCATTAGTTTCTCAGGACGTTTAACAAAAGCCAAATCATGAGGAAAGAATGAAAATAAAAGCAGGCTACTTCCTTTTTATCTGATATCTGGGCAGAAAAGACTTTCTTTCCTTCCTCCTCTTGGGTGAAAAATACAGCCCTGGGAAAGCTTTGGGGTTATTATTGGATGTCCACTCTAAAAGTATTTCCAAACAATCCAATGTTGTGCTCTAATAGAAATCTATGAATGCTTCTCGGGGGCGGAGGACAAAGCTACGGCGGGGCTGTACATCTGTGAGTTTAGAAACAACGCTTTGTTTGTGAGCCTCAATCACTTGTGCTCATGAAAGCAGACACTTACTTGAAAAACTTTCTTTTTTCTTTCAGGGGAGGGAGAGGGGAGGTGGGGGGGGGAACACTCTAAACCTACATCCTGGTATAAATTTGCAAAACGCAATACAGGCCTGATTGTGTGTTGAGCCGACGCAGGATGCATACAAATAGAATCCCTTCTGAAATGTCCCCTTCTCTGCATGGCTCAGTGGCTAATGTACAATAAATCAACAAAAGGGGGCTTTAATAGCAGCGACGGGCAGGTCCGGGATACTGTTATTTTATCTTTTTACAGTATTTAATTGGAAGTTTTCCCTGAAACATTACACCGTGCTTTCAAATGACTTTGCCCAAATCTAAGAGGAGATTGATAAGAATTTCTCTCCCTTCCTCCCCCCTCTCTTAAAGTTTTTTTTTCCTTTCTACCCCTTCGCCTTTCAGGAGAGAGCAAGTTTTTGCCGAAGGGAGACTAAAGTTACAAGTGTGTGGCATTTTGTGGAGGGAGAATGAAATTGGAGGCTTGGAGGGACGGATAAGGACAGGCTGGGAAAAAGGGAAGTTGGCAGTGGTAGCGGGTCAACAGCGCGCCTCAGAGCCGTACCCACTGCACCAGGTGTCCACTTAATTCAAATGATACTATTATTCATAGACAGAGGAAGAGTATTGAAACAACCCCCCCCTCCCCCCTCCAAATCATTTGCAACTGAATACAGATATAATCCTGGAAATATAAGTCTCCATTAAGGCTATCCCATTTAGCAAACAAGGCTCCCATTGTGCAACATGTTGTGTGTATAAATCAGTCTGAGAGAGAGAGAGAGAGAGAGAGAGAGAGAGAGAGAGAGAAAAGACGAAGGGAGAAAGTAAAACATTCAGCCCGAGACGAGATTTGAGAATGTCACTCAGTCACACATGACAATTAGGAGTGTGTTTAACTTTCTGATTTTATGGGGTCCACTTTTCAGTCTGGATTTTATTCATGATTTTATTCAGATAAAAAGGAAAGAGCAATAAATAAACAGAAGAAGAAAAAGGCCAGAATAATGTTAACATAACTCACATCTTTTGGAAAGTGCAGCACTGCTATTGTTCATGTGTTAAAACACGTGACATTATAAGATCGAAATCTGTTCTTCCTCTGTCACAAACAATGTGCACTCAAAAATTGTCCATATGCTTGGACTATATACTGACTTTATATTTCCACATTTATTTTCTTTTACAGATATATTCTGTATTATGGCACTCCTATGACTCCATACAAAATATCAACATTTCAGGAGTCAAGAAGAACGTCATCATCTGTACACTGACAGAAACATATACAAACAAAAAAATTAAATGTGCTTTAAAGAGGCCCTGCAGGCCAAAAAAAACTCTATCAAACAAGAAAAAGTTAATGATATGACCTTATTTAAAATCTTTTTTAAAAATGATTCAGTGAATCAGTGTTCAAAAAACACACAGTCTCTGACTCGAGATGTAAAAAAAAAATCGAGATGAAATGAAAATTCCTTTTTAACCCTTTTAGATCACACCCCAGTCATATTATGCACCTATTTAACAATAAATGCAAACAAAATTACAAAAAATCAGTTTCTTTGTATTTTCATATCAAAATGCAATGATCTTTTCTTTCTGTAAAACAAAATATGACTTCCAGTCACTACCAGTTTCAACCAATAATATCATGACATCCATCCATCAACAATCTGCAACTTTTAGCGACAAGGGAGGTAGCGTGATACAGAGGCTCCGTATCACGCTACAGTCTAAGCCCGTCCACATTTTAGCGGTCCAATCAAATGTGAAGGATTTGATTTAAATCCCTCTCTTTACTTTGGAATATTCACAGTACAGAAGCTAAAGACGCTCTAGCTTCAGCTTCACTGGGACTTTAAAGGAACAGTGTGTAACATTTAGGGGATATTGGCAAAAATGGAATATAATTTAGATAAATATGTTTTCTTTAGTGTATAATCACCTAATAAGAAGAATTGTTGTGTTTTCGTTACTTTGAGCTGAATGAGAATGAGCTGTTTATATCTACACAGGGAGCGGGTCCTCTACACAGAGCCGGCCGCCATGTTCCTACAGTAGCCCAAAACGGACAAACCAAACACTGGCTCTAGATCGGGCCATTCACGGTTTCACATTTTCGCATTGGCCACCGTTGTTCTCCTACACGCTTGGAAGTTTCAGCTGGTTGCAATCTGCAACCTCACCGCTAAATGTCACGAAATCTTACACACTGCACCTTTAAAATGTTCTCTCAGTCAGGTGCGGATGTATCAAAAGGGGCTCGAAACTTTGTACTTTCCCCAATGTAATATGTAATAAAATCAAATTAACATCAAATTAGAACTTTTAAAGGGAGCATTTTACATTGTTGCAAGTCCTGGGGATGCAGAAACATATTGTAAATAATATTCTTTACATGGTGTATATTAAAAGTGTGCATGTGTGGGCCTAAAATCTACATAAACAATGCAGAAGCTCTGGACTCAACCAGCTCTGTTTTGATGTAAAATTAAGTGAAAACTTAACTTAAAAAACAGTGAGCCTAGATCTAATACAGATGGCATGATGGCAATGTTGTGGCTGTTTGATGAAAATGCAATTTCATCGTAACCTTATGATAAATTAGTTGATTTTAAAGGGGAGATATCATATCAGAGCAGACTGGGCTTTTTTGGGCGGGGCTCTTAAAGAGACAGGCGCTAAAACGGAGCGTTTCAGACAGAGGTTGATTACAGGTATATTTAGACAGTATGAGAAAAATAATGCGTTTTTTGAACATTAAAGCATGTAAACATATTCTAGTAGAAACCCAAAATACAAGTATTTTCCTGAAAATGAGCATGATGTGTCCCCTTTAAAGAGACTTAAATATTTTCTTTATAGAAAAACTAATTAATTAATTAATTTCAGTTCCCAGTAAAAAAGGAAAAGGACAAAAACAGCTGCAGGACCACAAACCCCTCCTGGTTGTTGTGTTGCTCGGTACAGTACAGACACCAGGACTTCACCTCCAGTCAGTGGATCAATCTAATCCTTCAGAGAAACGTGTGATGGACTGGTGCAATCATACCAAACAATGGCCATACAGAGGTCTATTCCCCTCACACAGGAACTCACAGGTGAAAAGAGAAGAAGCAGACAATATCAACTCCTGATTAACTTTTCTCTTCTGATTTCAACCACCACAGAAGAAGAGTTTCAATTGCGGTTCAATCCCCGACTCGCTGGTCTAAATATCCAAAGAACAGAGCTTATTTTGACAGACACCTCAAATAAACACACATGGTGGAGGATGAAGCAGCTCTCCTCCTCGTACAACACAAAATACTTCAATCCACTGTCACTCCAACGCCTCTGCTGTTAATGAGATCCTCTGTAGCTTGAATTAGTGATGCTGATCTGTGGTCAAAGGGGTGACTTGGAAGTCTTTATCAATAGTTTTTACTATTGACTGTTTTTAAAATTAATTCAGCTATAGCTAATTTATGCTTTGCAAATTGTTGAATAACCCTCAGGATACCTCAGGAGACTATATGTTTGCACTCTTGGATCAAGGTAAACAATCCCAGAATAATCTATAATATGAAGAGCCTCTGTTCGTTTTGTGTCAGTATTTTTTATGCCCTATGTCCCCTATGAAGTGGGGTTCTGTGGCACTCTGTCAGGGAGTCTGCATAATAATTTGCTATTATTATAAAATTGTGCTACAGATGGGGACAATTTGCACCCATAAAACAAGCATATTTTGTCCATTACTACCACCCACGTTAGAAACTGATATGTTTGTGACACATAGCAATAAGTCCATTCTTTTTAAGTTGAAGCACTTATTGGAAGTCAGCTTTAAACTGGTAAGTTTAAATGTCTGGATTTAATAGGACTATGCCAGTCTGGCTACTGTTCATTTTCTGAAAGCTTTTAAGATCGATTACTTGAAATGTAGGCTATAAATGTTGCCAAGTTGAGTCTAAATGCAATTTGAATAAAATCATCCTCTGTTTAAAGGTAAATCAATGGTATTAACATTCAATAACATTGCAAATGTCCCCACTGTGGGACTAATAAAGGATGATCTCATCTTATCTAAACATGATTCAAATTGAAACGTGTTTCTGTTTATCACTATTAAAGAGGTGTGAAGTATTTAGGTTGAAAAGTTTTAGAATACTAAAAAAATATATAGTAGAAAAATAGTTCGAATGGCATCTAAGACTATAAATGGTAGTAAGCATTATGCTTAATTGGTGTTACAATTATGAGGGGCTCCTTGGGAAATGTTCTCCTCTGTAAGGGCCCCAAAATGTTTGAGAATTCGTGCCCTATGTTACTGTACACTGGAAACTTATTATTCTCTCACAGTTTGCATCAATCATCGAAAGATTACCACAAGCTGAATGTCACTTTTAATTTTTAGTGGTCACCTTAAATAGTCACTTGATTACTGTCTTTTCTATGAAATCATAAGTAATAAGTAAAATTAATTAATAACGATAGGTAAATAATTGTTTAAATCATTTATCAAACAAATATGTAAAAAATGTCAAATGTGGTTCGTATGTATTGTTAATTTAAAACAGTCTTTATTCTGATTAATAAATATCGACATGCAAACAAAGCCAGTTAGAGCTGAAATGATTAGCATATTAATCGATTAGAAACATAATTGCAAAGTATTTTGATTATCAATTAGTCAATTCAGTCATGTTTTTATGCAAAACATTTCAAATTTCCTGGTTCCAACTATTGAAATGTAAGGATTTGCTGCTCTAAATTGAATATCTTTTGGTTTTTGACCGTGGATCGGACAAAACAAGCAATATAAAGACGTCTTCTCAGCCTTTGGCAAAGTGTGAAAGACAAATCTAAACAGGAAACTATTTAAAAAGAGAGTTTGCTCGAGAGTTTGCTTTGCATAAATAAAGTTTTTAATCACTCAATGGATCGATCAATCAATCGCTTCAGCTCAGATAGTGCTTCTCTAAGTAGTTTTGTGCAAACCTTTGGAAATGAGGACTATTTCAGATTAACATAAAAACTTGTCGTATGTCTACAATATCTTCATAGCGACGACATAAACCTTTATAGATTCCTCATTGAGTTTGGTCTTTTCATTATCAGTTTTCTAGACCTCTCCGTGTCTCCGTCTCTCTGTCTCCAAGCTGAAGTTCCCATGACCCGTCACAATACAGTGATGATGTATTCAAGCAGTGATGTATGAAATTCGGGCAAATAAAAACCTTTGTCCTCCCACACTGGCTAATTATTTGACAGATTGGAGCCCTGTTGTGTGTGGATACTGTGAAGGAGCCCTCCGTCGCCCATCCCCCACCCAATAAAGAGGCCACTTGCAGAAAAAAATTCCTCTATAGCCACCCTTTTCTATTCTTTGTTAGAAGATTACATTTTTTCACCACATTTTGGAATGACAAAATGGGGGAGAACTGTGGGTTTTTTGGAGGGGGACCCTGTGTGCTCAGGCAGTGACAGAGGGGGCCAGGACAGCAGTCAGTGGCCGCTTAAAAAGATTTTCTCAAGCAGAAATATTTAATCTTCTCAGGGAAAATAAAGCAGAGAAAAAACAGAGGACAAAAAGAAGCTAATCATCCACAGGTCTCCCCCCCCCCCCCTGTCTCCCCAACTCCCTGCCTCCCTCCCCATAATTATCTGTAAAAAACAAAAAACAAGAGAGAAAAAGATTATGTAAGATTGATAGAATAAATCTGCATGTATAATTATGAATTATACATGTTCCCACATTTGCGTTTCGTGAGACAGCTTTTCTGACGACTGTTAATTCTTTTATGTCAGTTTCACATCGAGACAGACGCAGAGCCAAAGGAAGCATCAGTTCACATAAAATTGCCAAGAAAAGAAAAAAAGTTAAACCAGCTAGGCTTTAGCAAAGGAAGATGGTGCTTTCTCTACACTCAATATCTCGTATTTGCTGTTCTAATTTTCTCACAGCAACAACTTTCTGGGCAGACTTCTGCAAACGGCTAATTAGCAAAGCTGGAAGCCTCCAATTACTCTCTTAACTGAGCTCTGTTTGTTGCATTTGTATGTGTAGAAGGAGCATAATTATATGCACATCGCATGCAGGTGCAAGTTGCTATTGGAAAACAGCACTGGTGAGAAGAGAAGCACCTGCAGACTGACTCCAAACCACAAATTCGAATAGACGTTTTGATCCAAGGTCGATTTTCATCTGGTCAAAATGTTTATTAATGGTTATAACAGCCATAAACTGTATGCTAATAATCCGATATGTGAACCTTAACCACATCTGTCACCAAAGTATATTAGCTTCTTTTTAGCCTAAATAAAACTGTGGTTTGGAGTCAATGTACTTGTATTTTTGAAGTTATGGCCACATTTTAAATAACATCAATCCAGCCATCCATTATCTGTAACCACTTATTCAGGGTCGCGGGGGGTCTGGAGCCGATCCCACCTGACACTGGGCGAAGGCAGGGTACAACGTGGACAGGTATTTTAAATAACATGCACTAAAGATTACAAATTTTGTTACACTTTGTTTCTTTCTTTCTTTGTAGCTGATTTATTTTGTTCCTTGTATCCAAAATCTCCATAAACTGAACTGCATTAATAACCATGCTAGCTACATTAGATAATATGCTATCAGGGCTGTCAATCGATTAAAATATTTAATCACGATTAATCGCAAATTAATCACACATTTTTTATCTTTTCAAAATGTACGTTAAAGGTAAATTTGTCAAGTATTTAATACTCTTTTAAACATGGAGGTGGACAAATATGCTGCTTTATGCAATAGTATGTATAGCTTACATATACATATTACTGGAAATCAATTAACAACACAAAACAATGACAAATATTGTCCAGAAACCCTCACAGGTACTGCATTTAGCATAAAAATAAATGTTCAAATCATAACATGGCAAACTGCAGCCCAACAGGCAACAACAGCTGTCAGTGTGTCAGTGTGCTGACTTGACTATGACTTGCCCTAAACTGCATGAGATTATCATAAAGTGGGCATGTCTGTAAAGGGGAGACTCGTGGGTACCCATAGAACCCATTTTCATTCACATATCTTGAGGTCAGAGGTCAAGGGACCCCATTTAAAATGCCCATGCCAGTTTTTCCTCGCCAAAATTTAGTTTGAAGTATTATCTAACCTCCTTTGCGACAAGCTAGTATGACAGTAGTTGAGGGGAGACTCAATGAATTCTATAGATTTTCTAGTTTCAGTGATACCAGTATCTTTTTGAAACTGAGCCCGCTACAACCTAAAAACCACACGTTGCATTAATGCGTTAAAGAAATTCGTGGCGTTAAAATGAATTTCCGTTAATGCGTTATTATCACGTTAACTTTGACAGCCCTAATGCTAACATAAATTTAGCTCAGCAAATATTAGGCTAATTCAGCAAGAGTAGCCTATTGTTTGTGTTTTGGGGGTTCTAATAGGTTTTGAATGTTGCTCATTTGTTGGATAGCTAAGAAGCAAACAACAAACAAAGCAAAAAAAAAAACTAGCCTAGTTAGCACAATGCTAAAAAGTAGCCTAGGCTATTTATTTATTTTTTTAAAGTGTCACTACAATGTTTGAGGATTAAATAACATTATGACATTCAGAAACTTAGCAAACTTATTCATCAAGATTGACTTATTTATTGCATCTAAAACCCCTTCAAACTCAACTGCATTAACAACTTCACATGCTAGCCACATTAGCCAAACTAGCATGCTAACACAAGGCAAACTGTGTCCAACATGTGATGCATTTAGCTATAATAAGAGTTTAGCAAATGTACATTCAGTGACAGTAGGCTACGTGGACTAGGTTGTTTTTGGTTCTTGATTGGTTGGTTTTGGATGTTGTTTGCTAGTTGGCAAGCTAATGACTAACTTATAATTATTGCTAATTATTTCAGGAGTTTCATTAAGTGAAGTGACTGAGTACATAAAGTCAATGTTTATGCCAATATTCATTCTTCTATTTAAGTAAAAGTTTAGTCAGACGTTTTGACGCAGTCTCCGTCTTCTCTCTTGTTAATTACCTCACTACTATATTAAATTATTATTCTATTCTCTTCTTTTATGTTGTATTGTCTTGTGATTTCAGATGTTGTTGAGCCAGAACACAAACTGGCATCATACATCACGCCCTCTCCATGACTAATATCACAGGCTCCAGTTTTGGACACAACCTTGATGTTGTGGTCCTGAAGCTACCAGAGTTTATCCTCTTGGCATCTGGCTGCGAGGTAGAGGGGACCGAGAGAAAGCATCTGTGGGGTCTCGTCCCCCCCACCCCCCTCATAGAGCCGAGGCTTGAGGAACACTTGGCACCGGTCCAGTGGAGAGGTGGCTGGAGTATTAACCGCACAACTTCCCCCACGTAGAAGGTTAAAACCCTTTCACAGTTCCCCCCCCCTCCCTCAGCAGAACATATGCTCTTAAAAAACATATGGTCAGCGACAAAACTTCAACTCTTTAAACAATGGAAACACTAAAAAAGCTCACTTTGAACTAAAAATGGTGAATGTAATGATAAAAACAAACAAAATAAAAGTGATTAGAGGATCCGATGCCAGACTGTGGTGATTTATCACGCACATATTGTCCCAATTAGCACGATTATGGCGATGGCGCAGGATGCTTGACCTTCTAGTACCATCCTCATTTGTATCATGTCAACGAAAAAACAGCTCCTAAATCACTGCTCCTCACTCCCTGGTCAAATTACCGCACACTATTTAAATCTATGATCCCAAAGACACAGAAAAGACACAGTTAGGAGAGAACTTCACAAAATGTGATTTTGTCCTACTGCAGAACAAGATCATTTGGAACAGGAATAATAGTAATGATAATTAAGAGAAAAAGTAGCAATTACATATCTCAAAATACAGAATAGCAATTATTTGTAAAGAAAAAAAAAAAACAGCCTCTTATTTCAAAATTTTCTCTGAAATCATTTTTTAGTAGTAATTATGACTTTTTAGATACTTTTTTTGAAAAACAATTTAGTATTTGTTTTAGTAAAACCAAAAAATAAATCACATTAGATTGTCAGTAATTATCTAACTTTAGTCCACACAGAAAATTAATTAATCAACTTCAATATTTGTTCTATGATTCACCTTCAGTATCTGTTAGCTACCAAATATGGATTACAGCAAAGTGAGACATGTGGTGTGGCAACTAAATTTCAGTGTTTGGAAATATTTTTCATCATAAAAGTCACAAACATTCTATGAAAAATAGACACAATGTAGAGAATTTAAAATAGATACAAAATAGACAAAGTATAAACTCAGTACAACGTAGATAAAGTTGAAAGTGGACACAAAATGTATACAAAGTAGATACAAAACATATACAAAGGAGGAAGAAGATACAAAATCAATGCGAAATACAAAATACATACAAAATAAAAAGTTGAAACGAAATCAGTACAAAAGCAGAAAGTACATACAAACTGATACAAAGTAGAAAGTATATACAAAATAGATAAAGTTGAAACTAAGTTAAACATAGATAAAGAAGTGGAAAGTAGACAAATTTATACAAAGATACAAAACAGCCAGAGACTCATCCCCCCTCGGCACAACACAAAGCACCTGGGTCAGTCCTTCTTGCTGGTAGCCATCAGGCTCCACAACCAAGGCTGACCCCCACACGAGAACTATGAGGACTTTAAACTTAAAACACACACTATCTGGACTATCTGCATCTATCTGCACTACCTGCAACCACCTCTTAACCACTGGTGCACTTTAAACTTAAATTGTACATATTACATCTATTTATTGTACACTACATTTTTTATTGACGGACGGTACACACTATGTTCATTCACTATGTATATTCTGTATCTCTATTTATCGTTTTTATAATTTTTTGTACACCTGTATCTCTCCTGCGTTTCACCCTGAAAGTTGAAACAAAATCTATTCAAAGTAGAAAGTACATACAAACTGATACAAAGTAGAAAGTATATACAAAATAAATGAAGTAGAAAGTATACAAAATAGACACAAAGTATAGATACAAAGTAGGAAGTATGTTCAAAATAGATAACACAGATACAAAGGAGGAAGTAGATACAAAATTAATGCAAAATAGAGAGTAGATAAAATGATACAAAGTAGATACAAAATAGAAAGTTGAAAAAAATCAATACAAAAGTATAAAGTACATACAAATTGATACAAAGTAGAAAGAATACAAAGCAGATACAAAGTAGATACAATGTAGAGAGTTGATACAAATTAGATACAAAATAGACAAAGTAGAAACTAAGTACAACATAGATAAAGAAGTGGAAAGTAGACACAAAATGTATACAAAGATACAGAACAGATACAAAGTAGATACAAAATGAATGCAAAATAGAAAGTAGATAATATGATGCAAAGTAGAAAGTAGATACAAAATAGATAAAAATTAAGGAGTAGTTACAAAATAGATAGATCATGTCAATAGATAAAGTTGAAACAAAATCAAGTAGAAAGTACATAAAAACTGGTACAAAGTAGAAAGTATATACAACATAGATAAAGTAGACACAATAGACACAAAGTAGATACAAATATGTTGAAAATAGATACAACACAGATACAAAGGAGGAAGTAGATAAGACATGTAGAGTAAATACAAAATTGGTACAAAACAGATACAAAATAGAAAGTAGATAAAATGATACAAAGTAGAATGTAGATGCAAAATAGATAAAAATGAGAAAGTAGATACAAAATAAAAAGTTGAAACAATTAATCAAAAGGACATACAAACTAATACAAAGTAGAAAGTATATAAAAAATAGATAAAGTAGAAAGTATACAAAATAGACACAAAGTAGATACAAAGTAGGAAGTATGTTCAAAATAGATAACACAGATAAAAAGGAGGAAGTAGATACAACATGTAAAGTAGATACAAAATTGATACGAAACAAATACAAAATAGAAAGTAAACCAAAGAAATGCTAAGTAGAGAATAGATTAAATACAAAATAAAAGGTAGATACAAAGTTTCCAGAAGAAAATCAAGTCAAACTTATGATTTGTGTCGTTATGTTGAGTAACAGAAGATAATCTGTGTGAAAGTGATAGTGTGTACAGTGTGTGTCGCTCTGATGACTCTGTCGACTGCAGGAACAGAAAGATCAGCAGAGACAATGACGCTCTCAGGCCCGCCCGCGTATTGAAATGAATCTCTGGATGTTTTGTTTTGGCTAATGGCTGATGTGTCAGCTCGTATGTCTGTGTCACACCACTGGCCAAGGCAGCCTCCCGACAGGGCTTTTTGGGTGTGAGTGTGTGTGTGTGTGGTTGTAACAGAGAGTTTGGAGTCGGGTGTGTGTGTGTGTTTGTGGGGAAGGGGGGGGGGGTCAGGCTTCGAAGGGAGCACATGGAAATGAGACCCATTCATCCCTCTACCCATGACCCCCCCGATTGGCATATGGCATGGCATTGTCCTTGGCCGCTGAGCCAGAAGTGATGCAATTTGTTGGCATGTCCTGTCATTTCACAAACTACCCATCCCATTGAGGCCTCCAGAAAACAACAACAGAAGACATGGAAGGGCGGCCAACAGCTCAGCTTCTGCGAATGTCCTGCCAAACTCATTCAAGAGGGAAATGAAAAATAACTTGGGTTCAAACACTCAGACATTTACCAATATTAATTTAGGTTTTTACGTTAGAATGAGAAAAAAAAAAGAAAACAAGTTTTTTAAATGTTGCTGAATTTTTGTAGCATTCAAAAACATTTGTTGAAACCCTGAAACAGATGAAGTTGTTTCCAAAGTGGCGTTAGAATTACAAATAGCAGTTAAAATGGAAGTACTGAAAGTTGAATGGGTTGAGGGTAAGCATTGGATGAAGTTTAAAAGTCAATCTAAGTGTACGCGTTGACTGAATCAGTAGATCTGTATCAGTTAAGATTCGGCCTAAAGCTAGGGTTGGTAGTGTTGTTCAAATACATTTTTTGTTATATCTGTTGAAATTCTCTTTACATCCCGACAGCAATCAATAAAGCATAATAATCTTACAGAAAAAAGAAAAAAATCCGGTATCTGTGGCTGTCGCAGGACTGTAATAAACCGTCTAATCATTTGATTCGGCTTTCGGAATTCGAATTAAATGATTGGACAGCCTGACTACCTGCCCACCTGCCTACCTGCCTACCTGCCTACCTGCGCGCACTCTGCCTGTGCACTCATTGCACATCACCGGAGACTTGCACAAGCTGATAGCTTCTCAGCATTACTCACCCAACAGTTAAGATCAAGCACTGAAAGCAGTTGAAATGTCAGACGAAGTGCAAGCGATAAATTGAGCTGGAAGTGTAAATTGAAGTTGAAGTCCTGAATTAGTAAGTGCCAGTTGAAGTGTGTAAACTAAAAGACATTTACCAGTATTAATTTAGGTTTTTACATGAAAACTATTGAAGTTGAAGTTGTAGTTAAAGTGGCAGTCAAAATACAGATACTGAAAGAAGTTAAAATGAAAGTGCAGAAAGTTAAAGATTCAGTTGTTTCAAGATTCAAGATTCCAGCTCATACACTGAAAGGAGCTGAAATGTTAGATTAAGGGTAGGAGATAAACTGAGCTGGAAGTGTCAGTTGAAGTGGAAGTCCTGAAAGAATTTAGTGAGTTCAAGAATGTAAACTAAAAGACGATGTCAGCTTAAGTTAAGTGTAAGTGTAAATACTGAAAGCAGTTGAAGTAAATTGTGTATGTATTTGATGTTGAAAGGTGAAAACCTGAAAGGGTTTGAAGCATAGAATTTAAGCCAAAACATCTGGATCGCCCCCTGGTGGCTGGCTGCAGTATGCATCATAAAGCCTGCCCCCTCCATGTTAGCGAATGGGACATGGGCCAAACAAGAAAAAAAAAAAAAGTAAAAAGTCAAAGTACACGTCAAATAAATTTTTCCCAAAGATGGTTTTGGTCATTTTAGGTAGTTCTCATCACGCTAATGTATGTCCAAGTGTTGTAGTGTGTATTTTTCTGATAAGTTTGGTTTTAATTAGTTATTTGATGCTATAAAAAGGGAGTGAGACGTCATGATTGACAGTTGTGAGTCTCTCTCGCTGACAAGCTGCGGACATGCTCGACTCGCGATTGGTTCGGGCAGGTGACCTCGATACCGCAGCTCCACCACCCAATCACTACTGCACAGACTCTGGCTCCAAATGACGTCAAAATCTCAAGATGGCAGCTCCCGTCTACAGGATATTTTGGCTTCATTTCTGTACAGTGGGGGGGAGTGGAGACGCGTCGTCCATCCTTATATAGAAGGATATAAGTATAAGTATAAAGGATATAAGTATAACTTCTAAGTTAAGGAAGGATAACTTAGAAGTTTAAGCATTGAAAGGAGTTGAAATGTACGGAGCCCCCCTAGACCCCTAGGAGACATTTCTTATTAACTCGTTCCACCGAGTTAGTAACTCGTTCCCTCGAGTTAGTATCTCGTTCCCTCGAGTTAGGTATCTCGAGGGAACGAGTTACTTCATAGAGCACTTCTTCCAATCATTCCTGACAGTCCACGCATTGCTGATGTACGGAGCCCCCTTAGATGATGTACTTCGGTAAAGTTGAAAGATATTGACAGTTTCAAACTTCCTGGATCAATAACTCATAACCAAAACGTTGTGAAAACACAAAAACGAGGGCTCCTTCTAACCGTAGTAAGGTAAGCAACGAGCTACAACCTCACTTAAATCAAAACGAGCCGTCCTCCGAGCTGGAAACATAACATTGGTCTCTATGCGCAGCTGGCTGTCAGACTAGTGGTCAGGTGTGCAACGCCGAAAAGAGAAAAATATTCAATAACTTCAGTATTATACAGTGTAGTACCACCAAAATTACTTCACCCATCAATGATCTCCTCATGGTTGTTCTACAACATTTAGTTAGGAAAAATATGCTTTTGCATAATTTTGGTGAATTTTTAATGCGAAAAATATTCAATAACTTCAGTATTATGCAGTGTAGTATCACCAAAATCACTTCACACATCAATGGTCTGTTCCTGATTATACTTATTAAACCAATTAAGACATTTTGATTGCACTGGAAGAAGTGCTCTATGAAGTATCTCGTTCCCTCGAGTTAGTAGAACGAGATACTAACTCGAGGGAACGAGTTAAAGTGGCAGTAGGCAGTATATTTTTGGCATCATTGGGCAAAAATTCCATAATAACCTTTCAGCATATTGTAATTCAACTGTTCTGAGAGATAACTAGACTTCTGCACCTCATCATGGCTCTGTTTTCAGGCTTTAGAAAATCTAGCCTATGACGGCAGACTTTGACCAATCACAGGTCATTTCAGAGAGAGAGAGCGTTCCTATTGGCTGTGCTCCGGTCATGTGAGCGGAACTTGGCGTTCCTTTACCAGATTTTACAATGGCGGCGGCGTCACAAACTTTCTCATTTTTACAGCTAAACAGTACACTACAAGATGATTCTTAAAACATTTGAGGCGAGAAATAGGCATTAACGTAACAGAATATTGATTCATATTTGATCAGCGCTGCCTAGTTTGACCGTTTGGTCAGAGTTCGCGAGTGATTGAAAGCCGGCTCTCATAGATGGCAGCTTGACAGCAGACCTCAGATCAGCTCTGACTGGTTGTTTTTCCTCCGGTAAGTGAAATCTTTCAGATGCCGTTAGGAGCACCTAAGGACATGATTTTTTTCAGGTTACCTGTTTCATGTACTACTGTCACGATATAGCGACCGTTTTATAAAAATAACTTTTTTAATCATATTTGCTCCAATCTCGCATACTTCAGTTTTAACAAAAAATTTCTCCTAGGGGTCCAGGGGGGCTCCGTAGAAATGTTAGATGAAGAGAAAAAAAGATATGAATGCAGTCAAAAGTTCAGTTGACGTGAAAGCAGTTGAATCGTAATTTGAAGATTAAGAGCTGAAAGCAGTTGATGCGTAAGAGGTAAAATTAGTTGAAATGTCAGATAAATAACTCGTTCAAACACTCAACATTGCCAATATGCATTTAGGGTTTTGCATGAAAACTAAAAAAAATGTTTTTAGCATTTCAGCATAAGTTGACGATGATTCGCTTCCACTTCATATCTACAGATAATTCATACAACATCCTGCCAAGATGACGGGATGATAAAACAAAGTCTTTCTCTTTTTCACTTTGAGCCGAGGCTTGACCCCAAGCTGTCCAATGTTTAATTAACTCTCACAGACTTGACGGGGGGAGGAGGCAAAATCTTCAAAGAATATGACCACTGCTTTGTGAAACATCAAATCCAGCTCCAGATCCTATTGTGCAGAGTTTGCTCATAGTTGACCTCACCTTCTGTTGGGATATCCTGTTGAAAGACACGCCGGCTCGGACCGCCCAGACAAAGAGGATTTCCCTCCAGGGAAACTCTGAGCCGTCAGTGGGAGATGCTGCTGCTGCTGATGCTGTTGTCATATGTCTGATCTGTTACTTATAAAGACCCCTGCCCGAAAAGGATCCACAGAGAGATTAGTTGTTTTTTTCTTTCGTATGTTTGGCTGAAAATCTGTCAGCCCCATGGAGAGGCTCCTATTGTTGCTTCTGAAGTGACATACATCCTTTTATTTAATGCACAAACATCATTTTGACTTTTTTCTTACAGCAAATGTTCTCCACACTTAAAACCTGCAGTTAAATGGTGTTTATGTCTCTTATGTGAAGAATGCTAACAGGAGTTTCCTTCTGCTACCTCTAGTGGTGATGACACAGTTTGAATGTTGGCAGGTTTAATGCTGGTATGTGGTAATTACATAACAGCCCTTCATCTCAGATTACTGCAGGATCATCTCACATGTACAGTAAATTCTTTTCTTATTATGTGATGTCTGAGAGAAACCTTGAAAACAGATAGTAGCTGTGTTAGTAGAATATTAGCTGGCAGTAAAATGTCCTTCTCAAGTACCAGCATTGCTACTTTACTGGTGATTTACTTACTGTAGGTGAAAGTCAAATTAAGTGAAAGTCAAATTATTTGCTTTAAAGGGGACATATCATGAAAACCTCACTTTTTCAGTGCGCATAAATTTGGGTATCTGGAGTACCGACAAACCCACAAACTGTGAAATAAGACAAACCAGTCAGTTTTTTTGTGGGCTGTCTAGATCAGAAAACATGTGATTCAACAAGACATTCAGATTTGACTCCCCTTCCTATGTCACATGCAGGCTCATTAGAATATACCGTCCACAGCTTGAGAACTACCTTTGCAAAGATGCACCATATTTTTCTGGCAAGCCAATCAGAGCAGATTGGGCTTTTTTGGGAGGGGGTCTTAAAGAGACAGGCGTTAAAACGGAGCGTTTCAGACAGAGGGTGAATACAGGTATAATCTGACAGACGGTATGAGAAAAATAATGTGTTTTTTGAACATTAAAGATTGTAAAAATGTTCTAGTAGGAACCCAAAATACAAGTATGAACCTTGAAACAAGCATGATATGTCCCCTTTAAAACATATTACAGTAACTGTGAATATAAGTGCATATATGAAGATTTTGTGAACTGCTTGTGTGTTATTTGATCTGTATATCTGCATGTTGCTAAGTGTTGCTATGTTTCTGTGTGCTGGATGTGAAAACAAATATTACTCTTCGACAAATAAATCCAAATCTATAATCCAACTGCACTTTGTGCAAGTGTCCAAGTGATTTAAAATCATGTATTTTTCTATACAACTGATTTTTCTCTTAATAATATATAATAGAACAAACCCACTGAAGAAAGAACTTCATATTCCTACATCCTGTATAGCAATGGTTCCCAACCTGGGGTCCGGGCCCCCCTTAGGGGGGCGCCAAAGATCACAGGGGGTGCACCAGGATTTGTCTGTCAAAATTAGATTTGCAATTGTAAAACTAAAATCATAATAACACACTTACTGGATAATTTATACAAAAGTATTTTTTGCTACCTAGTAGGCCACATTGTGTTTAAACTAGGGCTGTCAATCGATTAAAATATTTAATCAATATTAATCGCATGATTGTCCATATATCACGATTGATCGCAAATTAATCGCACATTTTTTTATCTGATCAAAATGTACCTTAAAGGGAGATTTGTCAAGTATTTAATACTCTTATTAACATGGGAGTGGACAAATATACTTGCTTTATGCAAATGTATGTATATATTTATTATTGGAAATCAATTAACAACACATAACAATGACAAATATTGTCCAGAAACCCTCACAGGTACTGCATTTAGCATAAAAAAATGCTCAAATCATAACATGGCAAACTGCAGCCCAACAGGCAACAACAGCTGTCGGTGTGTCAGTGAGCTGACTTGACTATGACTTGCCCCAAACTGCATGTGATTATCATAAAGTGGGCGTGTCTGTAAAGGGGAGACTCGTTGGTACCCATAGAACCCATTTTCATTCACATATCTTGAGGTCAGAGGTCAAGGGACCCCTTTGGAAATGGCCATGACAGTTTTTCCTCGCCAAAATTTAGTGTAAGTTTGGAGCGTTATATAGTCTTAGTTGGTACCAATAGATTCCTTAGGCTTTCTAGTTTCACATCATGCATGTATCTTTAGCTTTAAAACTGAGCCCACTACAACCTAAAAATCGCAAGTTGCGATAATGCGTTAAAGAAATTAGTGGCGTTAAAACAAATTTACGTTAACACGTTAACACGTTAACTTTGACAGCCCTAGTTTAAACCCATTATTTCTGCACAGTTGCAGAGAAAGATCAGGCTCCACTAATATTATTAGTATTATATTATTAGTAAAATTAGATTCCAGTAGAGACTGTGAAGGATTGTTTCCGACTCATGTGATCCAAACATTTCCAATAACTCCAGAGCGTTGTAAAGTCCAAAAGTCAACATTTATTGAAAAAAGATAGATGTAATAATTTCCAAAATTCACAACATGTTTTTATCTAATGAAATATTTTGCTTCAATCCATATTTGTTGGTGTTTAGCCTTTCAAAAACAACATTTTCTCTGCTCTCCCACCCGCCACACACAGAGCGAGGTGAGTTATATTCATCAAAGAAAGTTGATTTATTAAAAAAAGACAGATTCATAATTCCTTTTAGGGTGATGACAACAGGAAATATGGGGGGGAGGGCTTTTCTTAGATACAAGTAAGGGGGGCTTCAAGGAAAATAGTTTGGGAACAACTGCTGTACAGTAATGTGTATTTTTTTGTCTTATTCGCTGTAATCTCCACACGCTGCAGGTCGTCTTTCTTCATCAATTAGGAAATGTGTTGGCATCACAGCCAAAGGGTTGAGTAATGCTGATGATGTCATTGATGCAACCCGCAGCTTACAAATCACAACAAAATCATAAATCATCACACAGATGTCTCCCTCATTCGATTAACGCAGTGTCCATATGGCTCACTGTAGTATATCAATCAGCACAATATGGCAGCCAGTCGCTGGCCTCTCCTCCACGGAGACAGGCCTTAATGGAGAACACGCAGTAATACATAAACTCCTCAGGTTTTACACTTTGTTGATACTGCCAGAGCTGTTATTTTCATCACCGCACACTGTCATCTTTTATTTGTTTATCGTGTCAAGGTGTCGGCCAGGTTTTTCCTTTTGTTTTTTTTTGACACTTCTTCTATGTGCATCCATTTTTTATTTTTATGAGAATCCAATTTGCAGACACAGCCATTTGCATTTCCTGTAAAGTGAAGCTCTTAGCGACTGCTCAAAGCCTGATCTTCCAGGATTCTAAAGGTAGCAGGAGGTTATGATAATTTCCCGCACAATAAGGCTGCTGCTGTGAGCCTTATAACATGAGCAGGCCTCAATGCTGCCTCTCTGCATATCAAAAACACAACCGTTTATACACCGCGCAACCATCTCATCTCTCATCTGAAGACTCATCCGACCATTATGGTTCTGAAAAGATCTCAGAAATCATGCAAAATATAATTAAGGGATTCCACGCTGCAGATATGAGCTCTGTGCTCTAATTATCGCACTGTTGCAAATGTATTCCATCGTGTTTCAAGTTCATTCTATTGATTTCAGAGTTGTTCCCTCTCAGTAACATTTCTTTTATGTCCGTGTGACCTCATGCATTAGTCCGTCGGCCTCATTTACATTCAGGTCTAAAGCGCCACAAATGAAACGATAAAACCTTTGAAGTAGGTGAATATGATTTATTCATTTTAGTTTTACCTTTTGTTTCTAACCAGGTATTGAATATCTTTATCTTTAACATCTTTTTTAAGGAAAATCTGGCCCAACATAGCAGCTTAGTAAAAACATACAATTCACAGACAGACAACAAAAGTTAGTAAAAGACACAAAAAGGTTTCTGCATAAGGGTTCAAATAGGTAACCATAGATATTACTGAAAAGCAGCAGCAGGATCGGAGACTCTTTAAGTCTGGATTAAACAAGCTAGTTTTATCTATATAGTACATTTCAAAATAGGAGTTACAAAGTCCTTTACAGGAAGAAGAAGAAGGGAGTAATGAGAGATAGAAGTGATGTGCAAAACAAGGAGAAATAAGTGTAGAAAAAGAAGCACTTATTTGGCTTCGCTGAGACTTTGCAGGTATGGAGGACAGAATCTGCCAAAATAAATGAATAAATAAATAAATGACACAATAAACCGTCACACAAATTGAGTGACAGCCCCCTCATTTGCATAACGAGGCAGAAATGCATGAAGAAATGTAAAAAGAACTTTGTATGTATAAAGAAAAGAATACAGAAATAAATAACTTTGGGGAAATAAATATGGAGTGAAATGCAAAGGGAAAATTGTGCAGAAATAAATAAATACATACATTTAAAAATAAATATAATATAAATAAGAAAATAAAAGCAGAAATAATATATAAATAAAAAAATAAATAAATCAAATAAAAAAAAAATGCAAAAATAAATCAAATTAACAATCAATACAAATAAATACATAGATAATTGAAAGGGAAAATTAAACAGAATAGTAAATAAGGACATTTATGCAAAGAAAAATTAATTTAAAGAGTAAATTAAAACAGAAATATCAATTTATGTCACATTTTATGAATTAATTAATGACTACATCTATTTTTTATATTATTTTTGCTACATTTAATTACATTTATTTATTTATTGAGTCATTTATTTATTTATTCATTTATTTTTGACTGATGGAAGGTTCCATCCTCCATATGCAGGAAGCTGTTCCAAATGCAAACTATTTCAAACAAAGCTACCACCACCAATGTAAACTGCATCTATTTTTAAGAACCATAAAGTTATCTTGAACTCACCTATATTTAAAAAAAGTATTTACTTCAATTAAAATTCCAATGTACACATGTATTTTATGGGCCTATTGTGTGGCCTATGATAGCTGAACCGATAAACACATAATAAAAAAGGCTTAATTTCTGAATACTTTTCTGAAAACTTTGATACTTTTGTTTGCCGTGGTTTTTTTGTAACCATTAATGCAATCGAGTACAAATCGTGTCAGACGTTGCCAAATGTTATTAAAGGAACAGTGTGTAGCATTTAGGGGGATCTATTGGCAGAAATGGAATAATGTTCTGTTGTTGTATTGCCTGATAGCCTACTGTTTGTCTGGTACTGTCTGTTGACTGTGTGCCTGTCTGCATTTTCTTTTATGTAATGTTTGTCATTTATGCAAGTGCTGTCTTTTTAACTTTTGATATTTATTTGTATCCCCTACCCCGTTCCCTCAAGAGGCTTTGCCTACGTATGTTTTCTTTAGTGTATAATCACCTGAAAATAAGAATCGTGTTTTAGTTACTTTAGAATGAGCCGTTTATATCTTAATAGGAAGCGGGTCCTCTTCACGGAGTCGGCAGCCATGTTTCTACAGTAGCCCAGAACGGACAAACCAAACACTGGCTCTAGAAAGGGCCATTCACGTTTTCGTGTCGGCCATCGTAGTTCTCCTACACGCTTGGCACACAAGAGAAGTTTCAGCTGGTTGCATCTGCAGCCTCACCGCTAGATGCCGCCAAATCCTGCACACCGTTCCTTCAAAACATTGCTTTTACTGCAGATTGTGAAAAACTGCTATTAACCACATTTTTTTCTTTGCTGTTCCCTGTTTCTGTTTGCTGTTGCACTAATCCAATTTCACCACAGGGGTCATTATGGATCCATCTTAATCCAGGATCAATAAAAAGCTATGATCAGAGACTGAGCAGCTATAGTCAGTAACAAAGAATAAGATGATTTTATTTAGTAATTTCTATTATTTCCCCTCATGATAATTTTTCATTGACACGTTTAGCATTTTTTTTCTTTGCTGTGTCCTGTTTCTGTTTGCTGCAGTAATGACGCATTTTCACCGCAGGTTTGCTCATGTTTCATCTTCAAATGTTTACGTTCTTTTCTATCTCGTCAGATTTACTGTTGCAATCTGGACTCACATGTGCCACCTGGTGGTTGTTGGTGTGCACTGCAGCTGGTGCTGGAAACAGCTGGGTAAAACCAAAGTCCCCCTCCCTTTCTGCCACCGCGGGGAACTTTTACAGACGCAGCAATCGCGTTAAATGAAACAAGTGACATCTGTACAACAGTGGTTACCAACCTAAGGGTTGGGGCCCCAAAAAGGGTCTCAAGATGAGTATGAAGGGTTGCGAGAATGGAAAATTATGTTTGGGTTTTTTTTTTTATGTGACGCTTCTCTCTAAGCTCTTTTCCTGTGATATATCGAATTATTTTATGTCTTCGGACTACTAAAATATTTTCAAATTTATAACAAAACTATTTCTAATAAGGGAAAATCACTGTTTACACTACATTTACTTGGCAGACACTTTCATTCAAAACAACTTACATCTTCCCCAATATCAGGAGTAATTTAAGGACAAATCTATGTATGGACAGGAGGAGCCAGGGATCGAACCACCAACCCTATAATTATTGGTCGACCCTCCAACTAAACTAAACTAAAACCACCATCTCTTTCACCGAACCTTTCACAACTTGTACACAACCAGTGATGAGGGGTCTGAAGTATATAGACTAGGGCTGTCAATCGATTAAAATATTTAATCGCAATTAATCCCATGGTTGTCCATAGTTATTTGTGATCAATCGCAAATTAATCGCACATTTTTATCTGTTGAAAATGTACCTTAAAAGGGAGATTTGTCAAGTATTTAATACAACTGCAATCCTGCAACGCATACCAATACTCAGATTATTGTTTTACTTCGATTTACTCCAAACGTATAACTATATACAGATTTGATAGCTTTTAAAATAAATGTTTTCCATCAAACCTTGCTTGAAATTAACATTTGTGTTGTGTTTCCAGGCTGACAAAAAAGCTCAAATAACAAGATGTGGATATGACATATGACAAGTTTTTGTCATATTTTTTCCCGTTGGAGACTACCAGAAAAATAAATTTCTTTTTTGGGGTGTCAAATAATTAGGTCTGTCAATTGATTTAAATATTTAATCGCAATTAATTGCATGATTGTCCATAGTTAATTGTGTTTAATCTCAAATTAATCGCACATTTATTATCTGTTCAAATTCTACCTTAAAGGGAGATTTGTCAAGTATTTAATACTCTAATCAACATGGGAGTGGGCAAATATGCTGTTTTATGCAAATGTATGTATATAATTATTACTGGAAATCAATTAACAACACAAAACAATAACAAATATTGTCCAGAAACCCTCACAGGTACTGCATTTAGCATAAAAAATATGCTCAAATCATAACATGGCAAACTACAGCCCAACAGGCAACTACAGCTGTCAGTGTGTCAGTGTGCTGACTTGACTATGACTTGACCCCAAACTGCATGTGATTATCATAAAGTGGGCATGTCTGTAAAGGGGAGACTCATGGGTACTCATAGAACCCATTTTCATTCACATATCTTGAGGTCAGAGGTCAAGGGACCCCTTTGAATATGGCCATGCCAGTTTTTCCTAAGTTTGGAGCTCCTTGATAAGCTATGACATGGTTGGTACCAATGGATTCCTGAGGTTTTTCTAGTTTCATATGATACCAGTATCTTCACTTTAGCTTTAAAACTGAGCCCGGTACAGCATCTGAAAGATCGATGGCGTTAAAGCATTAAAGAAATTAGTGGCGTTAAAACGAATTTGCGTTAACGCGTTATTATTGCGTTAACTTTGACAGCCCTAATATGGACACAGTTTTTTTTAAACCCAAGTGTATAATTTGAAAATCTCCAACTTTGGTGACTCCTAGTGGTCGTATCAAAAAAGACACCTTGGCAAATAGCATAAATAACCACCAATGAATGAATACCATATATACTCTACTGCACACATTTACACCGGGATTGCTCTTTTTTTTCCCACAAAAAAAAATGGATAATAATGTTAAAGATGCTGTAATCAGATAAAAGATCTACAGTTGCAGCTTTGGGTCACAAGCCAAAAAGGTTGGAAACTACTGATTTAAACTATATAAATGATAGAGTGGTATGCTGTCCATATTTATAGAGAGGTATTCATGTATACATTTTTCTTCAACTCTCTAATTGGGTTTGTACATCAGCAGATACAGAATTAGTAATTCGATACCGTAACAAAAGCTGCTATTCACTTCCAATCTGAATTCACTGGTGGATCCTCACTCGTTGCGGATTGAATGGCTGATGTATACGCCTCATTGTCAATTGAGTGTTGTCTGGTGGGTACTTGAAAATGCATTAACCTACAAACCAGGGGGAATAAGCCAGAGAGGTTCCATGTAAAACCAGTGAACCCATTAAAAGGCCTGATCAGAGCGCTCTGTTTATGAGTGTCTCCACTTCATCCTAATGTAGCTTTTAGATGATGCTAATAGATCACAGGCCGTTGTGATCAGACAAGGTAATGGACCTTTGTCACAGCTTGCTGAGTATGGCTTCAGGGCTACACACACACACACACACACACACACACACACACACACACACACACACACACTTAGACACTCACATATACACATGCACAGACAGACGTTCAACTGCAAACACAGAAACACATCTGCATACAAAAGAAAGACACACACACACACACTCACACACACACACACACACACACACATACTAGAACAATGACCCTAATTAATAACGATTAGTCCTCTCTCAAACACACTCGCAAAATGTGCAAATGGAACAATAAATATAGCTCTTAAACATGGCTTTTACAAGTGAGCTGAAACAATCTCTACTAATCATTAGTAAACATCGGGCCGATTTGTCATTATTACTCCGTGATGCGTGGAAAGGCAGATAAACCGGGGGTCAGGTCTGGCACAGGCGGCAGCTCGTCAAAGTGTAAAGTGAGAATCAAACAGCTCTGAAAGTCCAAACACAAACTCAGACCAGAGAGAAAATCTGTTTAGTTTTAACCTGTGGTGGAAAATAACTATGTACATTAACTGAACTACTGTGCTGTTCTTAAAGTTACTGTGAAGAACTTTTAACTGGTTATGAAACAGTCTCAATGTAAGACTGATGCCTCTATATGACCTACATAAGTAAACAAGACCATCAATGAGAAAATCGGTTATTTCTATATAGTTCTTCCTATGCTTGTCATCGGTGCCACCGGGTCAGATTCTGGCGAAATCAGCCGAAATCATGCAGGTTCACCAGAAACTCCTTCAGGTCAGACTCCAGCCCGTCAAGGACAGTCCCAGATCCGGCTTCGCTGCCGCCTTCGACCCGCAGTCGGAGTTCCGGAGAGCTCTGAGCAGCTCCGGCCAGGAGCAACCTTAAAGCTGTTTCACACCAACAGCATTTTTTTCGTGGCGAAAAAGCGGTGCAATTTTTTTTTCAGAAGCAGGTCGATTTTCTGAGCTTTCACACCGCGAACAAAGGCATCAACCAATCACGTTGTACGAAAAGTTATACGGAACAGGTTGAGTTGTGCCTATATTTATGAAACACGGAGGCGCCGAAGTCCGAACCAGGACAGCAAACTTTATTATCCTTTCAACCTTAACAAAGGTAGCGCAGATCAAATCCACTCCTTCTGTTCTTACCTTTCACAATGAAAGCCATATATTATTCACAGGTGAGTATTTTCGCATTTTCGTATTGTTTATTTGCCCCGAGTTTAAACAGCCTTATTCTGATACTGGTACTTATGTTGGCCATGTTGGCATCAACGTGGCCACCATATTGGTACAGGGATGCCTCACCTCCCAAAGCATGTATGTCCATTAACCTCCAAACCTAGTGCTCCTAATGGCATCTGCAAGTTATAACCGTGCCCAAACCTAAACAACCAATCAGACCTGAGCGGTCTCTACAGCAGCTATTTTAATGTACTGTTTGCTGTAAAAAAAAAAAAAAAGAAAACCTGTGTTGTGGGCTACAATTTCATTCAATATTCTCGTTACATACATTTTCTCATGAAAAATTATTTTAATGGCATGCCATGATAAGAATACATAATGAGTACTTTTACTTTTGATACTCTAAGAAAATATTGCTGTTGATACTTCAGTACGTCTACTGAAGTAAAATTTTGAAGAGAAGACTTTTTCTTTTATCTGAGTATTTTTACATTATAATATTACTTCAGCAAAAGACCTGAATACTTCTCCCACCGCTGGTTGTACCATGTCATTTTGAAACTGAACAGACTGACCTGATCTTTCATTAAAGAGGACCTATTATGTGTTTGTGCATTTTCCCTTTCCTTTAGTGTGTTATATATTTTTTTCTGCATGTAAAAAGGTCTGCAAAGTTACAAAGCCCAAAGTTCACACCAAAGGGAGTTACTCTCCCCCACAGAAACACTGCTCCTGAACTGCATTGCTTGAAGTCCCACCTTTTCTTCCGTAACGTGGTGATGTCACCAAGTAACACATTTGCTGGATACCTGCCTAGCGGCTAGTTTGGCACGCCTTCAAACAAAGCTAGTTAGAGCTGAGCTGGAGCGGAGTCCGAAGAGTTTGGTTAAGTTGACCAATCACAACAGAGTGGGCCAGCTGACCAATCAGAGCAGACTGGAGCTCAAACAGTAGTGACGGGAAAAGCATTTCAGCGTACTGAATCAGTTCAGTAAAGAGATTTGTTCAAAAGACTTGTTCACTGAATCATTCAGTGCTTGACTCGAGTCAGCTGTGTATTTGCCGTCTTGAACACAACACAGGCCATTCCTCCTGCGAACAAATGACTCACGCACTCACTCAGCGAGTCCCTGGCTGCACGTTCGCTCGCAAGTTGAGAGCTCAACTGAACTGAGAAATGAACTTATCGTTTCAGGAAGTGATTCAGTTCAGTTCGTTCACCTAAAAGATTTGTTCTTTTGAACGAATCATTCGCAAACAACCCATCACTATCAAACAGAGGGTGAAAAGAGGTGCTGCAGCACAGCAAAATAAGCGTTTTTTGAACATTAAAGCATGTAAACATGTTCTAGTAGAAACCCAAACTAAAAGTTTGAACCCAAAAATAAGCATAATAGGTCATCTTTAATATGATATTGTTATTATATTAATACTATAAAATAGGTTGTTTTCCACATATCAACAATTGCTTGTAAATGTCATGTTCTGTGCTGTCAGCCCAAATACGCTTACATGTGGACTTTGGGTTAAGTGTTTTGTATGTTTGGTGGTGAAATTGTTGTTTCAAAAGGTCAGGAATGAATTTATATGCCCAATATTTTAGTTTAGTTTTGTCTGGATTTAGACTGGACTGGATAACAAAATCAGAATCTGGGGTTTGGGTGCCCAGGGAGGTTTCACAAGATACTTTTAAAAGGAATCATTATATGAATTAGGGTATCTCTATTTTTTATGTTTAATGTCATCTCCATGTGTTCCAAATTTACCTTGTGAGAGTACTTTTATCCCCGTTCATGAAACATTGAATGGTTTTCAGCCTTCAGGTTTCCTCTGATCTCTTATCAATGACATAACCTGCCAAAAATAAAAGTCGTCTGAACTCCACATGAACTACATTTTTTTTTTGCTGCCCAGCCTCTCAAACATTTAAAGGTGTTGCATTTTTCTGTTTTATATCATTGAAGACGTCACCTTGGGCTCTGGGAGCTTGTGTTGAGCATTTTTCTCTTCTTTCTGGCATTTTTTACACTAAATAATTATTCAATTAAGATGAAGACTTATCTCTAATCAAAAATGTATATAATTGTTGATTAAGGCCTTGGCTGGGTTTAGGCGGGAGTCATCAGAAACTAGTGGGACAACGACATGTTATTTAAATGAAAATGAAAACAAAATATAGTTAATATGCAGGAAAATAAATGAGAGGGGAAATGGGTGGGAGTGTGAAAGTGCTGCTGTGGCATTTATTTACAGTATATGATTTTAGTTAGGACTGTCAAAGTTAGCGCGATAATAACGCGTTAACGCAAATTCGTTTTAACGCCACTAATTTCTTAAACGCATTCATGCAACTTGGTATTTTTAGGTTGTAGCGGGCTTAGTTTTAAAGCTACAGTGAAGATACTGGTATCATAAGAAACTAGAAAACCTAATGAATCCAGCCATGTCATGGAGAAACTGGCATGGCCATTTTCAAAGGGGTCCCTTGACCTCTGACCTCAAGATATGTGAATGAAAATGGGTTCTATGGGTACCCACGAGTCTCCCCTTTACAGACATGCCCACTTTATGATAATCACATGCAGTTTGGGGAAAGTCATAGTCAAGTCAGCACACTGACACACTGACAGCTGTTGTTGCCTATTGGGCTGCAGTTTGCCATGTTATGATTTGAGCATATTTTTTAAGCTAAATACAGTACCTGTGAGGCTTTCTGGACAATATTTGTCATTGTTTTCTGTTGTTAATTGATTTCCAATAATAAATATATACATACATTTGCATAAAGCAGCATATTTGTCCACTCCCATGTTGATAAGAGCATTAAATACTTGACAAATCTCCCTTTAAGGTACATTTTGAACAGATAAAAAATGTGCGATTAATTTGCGAATAATTGCGATTAACTATAGACAATCATGAGATTAAATATCTCAATCGATTGACAGTCCTAATTTTAATAAAACTGCATTGCAAAGAAAATTAATTGTTTTGAGTGGTAAAAATGCAACTTTATCCAAATACTAGCTGCTGTGACTCAGCGTGTCACACTAAAATAGTCTGTTGTCTTTCCCTCCAGGATCATGTCCTCCATCAGTGAGCCGACCATCAGAGCATCACTTGTGACAAACAGCTTATTGTTTTAGCCCAGAGAGACAGAGAGGGGGAGCAGAGTGGTGATAGTGGGTAATAAGGGACATAAAAAAAATAATGATTAGTCTACTATGTAAATGGCAATTAAAGGACACTAAGTGCTGCAGGCGTTGTCCTTGCATTTCACGGTTGGTTTTGATAGGAACACACCCAGCTGCTGAAAGCCTCTGGCCTCTCAACCTCATTTGTCAAAATGAGGCAGAGGGGGTGGGAAAAAAAATCTGGCGTCATGCATTAAATCAATTACGTTTAATGGAAAAAGTGATCAAAGTGATTAGCCTACAACCCTGTGTCTACCCTGTACACTGCCTAGTAACCAAACAGCATTACTTTCTTTGCTCGTCCAAAAGCCAAACTTTTGAGCCCACTCCACACATCCTGAACCAAACACTGATAAATGATGGAGATGGTCAACAGAGTGCTGCAGTGGGCTGCTGAAAACGAGCATCATTAGTTCTACTTTAACTCAAAGGGCTCACGATGTAATCGAAGGGGGGGCTGTGTGACGAGCATGAAGAAGTGAAGAAGTGAAGAAGAAGAAGAAGAAGAAGAAGAAGAAGAAGAAGAAGAAGAAGAAGAAGAAGAAGAAGAAGAAGAAGAAGAAGAGAGGGAATGACAACAAACATATGCACAGGGTGCGTCTAATTTCTCACTGAGTTATCTCTGCAAACAGTCGGTGCAAACACCAATAGCAGAGGGAAATTGGAGATTTGCATAGAAGCGCACTGCCACCTAGTGAGAGTTTTTATGCAAAAGCACAGAAATGAAGAGGTCAGGTTTACATTTTACTTCTCACTGCTGGATGGTAATAATAATAATATTGAAAATAAGCTTAAAAAAAATATAATATCTTTAAAAACAAAATAAAAGTGCTTTCCCAGGAGATAGGGACAAAAGAAAGAAGAGGTTCAATCCATAAAGGCGGCCCAAATTACTCAGGAAAAAAGTGAAAAGACACAGCTCATGATAAAACCAAATAATGCAAAAATGTTTTAGTATAGATTTAGTGGAAGTCTCTGCCGTTGCAGGACAAATTTCAGAAAGTTTGGAGGCCTTCACAGCAAATCTAGTGTAGGCCATGTACTATTACCAGAGTTGCATTTACATATTACAAAAAAGTATATAGTGAAATTAAAACACCTTAAATATGAAACATAACCACCTATTGTCTTCTGCACCAGCTTCAAAAGTCATTTTTTCTGCTACTGCTCTTCAAACAAGCTTTTCATCACATCTTTCAGAATTAAATTATCCTTTTAATAAACTGTGATTGTTATAAAAGGTAATACTCTGAGGCCCAGAGTTGTTACTGTATAAGCGTGGACTTTAATGATATACTGTACATTAAGGAGCTTTGTTGTAAAATGTTGTAAAATATGAGAAGGATGTGTAGTAATGATGATTTAGTTTCATTAGTATGAAATAGAAGGAGGCGTTTCATATTTCAGGTCAGTTTGTTTTTGTTCTTGCTCTCAGCAACATCTTATTTATCAAATGAAGAAGACTTCCAGCATCTTTCCTCTTTAAAGGGTCAGTTCTTCCAATTACAAAAAAAAAACATGTTGTCTTACTTCCCCCTACAGGGATATGTAGCCGTGCCAGATAGTTTTAGAGTTTTTTGCCTCCATCCCAAAACAATGGAGGTGAATAGAGTTTCATTTGTGGTGCTCAAAGCATTGATAAAGTACATTTGAATAATTCAACAGCAAAGTCTCAAAAGTCTCAGAAGAAAAAAAGTCCCCGTTTCTCGTTTCAGAACACACTGTCAGTTATCAGTTAGTTAGTAATTTTATTGTTGTCCACATAAATTGTCTTTGGCCTCACTTATAAGCATTTAAAATAGGGTTGTAAAAGTTAACGCAATAATAACTGGCATCATATGAAACTAGAAAACCTAAGGAATCTATGTCAACCACGTCGTGAAGGAGGTTAAATCACGCTCCAAACTTACGCTACATTTTGGTGAGGAAAAATTGGCATGGCCATTTTCAAAGGGGTCCCTTGACCTTTGATCTCAAGATATGTGAATGAAAATGGTTTCTATGGGTACCCACGAGTCTCCCCTTTACAGACATGCCCACTTTATGATAATCACATGAAGTTTGGGGCAAGTCATAGTCAAGTCAGCACACTGACACACTGACAGCTGTTGTTGCCTGTTGGGCTGCAGTTTGCCATGTTATGATTTGAGCATATGTTTTATGCTAAATGCAGTACCTGTGAGGGTTTCTGGACAATATTTGTCATTGTTTTGTGTTGTTAATTGATTTCCAGTAATAAATATATACATACATTTGCATAAAGCAGCATATTTGCCCACTCCCATGTTGATAAGAGTATTAAATACTTGACAAACCTCCCTTTAAGGTACATTTTGAACAGATAAAAAATGTGTGATTAATTTGCGATTAAATATTTTAATTGTTTGACAGCCGTGGTTTAAAAACAATAGAAGGCAATTGAGGACAAACAACAGGAACACAGCAGGACTATTAATTGGACTATTTCTTCAGGTTCTTCCAGTGAAAAGTGTTCACAATTTTGTTGATGTCTTCTGCTTTGAGCACCACAAAAAGTCCATATACCTCTATTTTATTGGTTAAGAGGAAGAAATCTCAAAACCTGGGCAAATATAACCAAACCTGCATGGCTATATATCACTATAAGGGACGTCAGCACCCCATCAAACTGGCCCTCAGACTTGACCTCTGGGTGAGACAGGAAAGAGGTCTTTGTTCCCACCAGTGGGGACCAGTAATGAAGTGGACTGGGTTCCTCTCTGGTGATCTCAGCGTGGACAAGAGCAGCGATCTGGACATGAAGTCCCACTTCATTTCATTTTTTCCGCGCCGATGAGATCTCAGCTGTTATCTGATGAAATTGAACAACCTTTACTAAGCGAATAAAGCTCTTTTGAGTGCTCCCTAACAGAAATCCAGCACACACACACACCCCCCTCTTTGTCCGCCGTTTTGAATTCATTGGCCCTCTCTCGACAAGATGATAGGAATAATCTCGCCAAGTGAGATTGACAGTTCATTTCAGAAATCAATATTTACAATTTACTTCTTTCAAAGTTCATTCTGGGAGAGGGCTCCATATTATCCACCTCCCAAATAAGCTGATCATATCTCCGCCGGCCCTGGAATGAGTTTCCTACCCAAAATGTGTCGGGGGTTTTTTTTCTCCTCCTCCCTCTCTCTCCCTCTCAGAAATCAATGTCTGCGTTTGTGCGCTTTAATCTGGCCTCTGATGACAGTAAATCTTTATCTGTTTCTGGGCGAGCAGCGGTGAGCGGCTGACACCATTTCCCATCAGAACAAAGAGCCAGGCCTGTGTGGACTCTGGGAGATACATGGGGCTCTAATGTGGCTGGACATGTTTCAGCAGGGCCATTAATCAGAGAGGGTGACAGCCAGACCTGCTGTGGTTGTCGTCAGCCCGGAGAGCCGCACCATACCCAGAAAACTGAGGAGTCCAGGGCAGGTGGATAGAGATTAAACCCCCGGTCCTCTGTCACAACATGGGCCAAGATATTTCTATCTCAAAACCTGTGGGTTTTCACTAGAAGTTTTTACTCAAAGAAATATCTTCTAACACATCGGAATTAGAAATATAGGAAGCACACTTAGGTCCAACTTCACTAGGTCACTAGACCTTCATCAGGGCATATGTTTGACAAAAGAGAATCTAAAAGCTTATAATAACTTCAAAAAGAGCACTCCTGTGCTTTCATGCAAGTATACATGGGAAATGCAGTTTACAAGTGTAGTTCAAAAGCTCAAAATAGTGGAAAAATACATCAGAAGTAAAAAGAGAAAATCAGGAAAAACCGACATAGTGCAATATAGGGCTTGGCAATATATCCATATTATATCGATATCGTGATAGGAGACTAGATACCGTCTTAGATTTTGGATATCGTAATATGGCATAAGTATAGTCTTTTCCTGGTTTTAAAGGCTACATTACAGTAAAGGGATTTAATTTTCTGAACTTACCAGACTGTTCTAGCTGTACACTTTTATATCCACATTACTGATGACTATTTATCAAAAATCTCATTGTGTAAATATTTTGTGAAAGCACCAATGGTCAATCCTACAATATCGTCGCAATATCGATATCGAGGTATTTGGTCAAAAACATTGTGATATTTGATTTTCTCCATATCGCCCAGCCCTAGTGCAATATCTACAATGTAGCTATATAACGGTCATATTAAAGCCCCTTAAAACTTGCATTTCTTTTTAAAATCGAGTATTCATAATAGGGCTGTCGAAGTTAACACGATATCAACACGTTAACGTAAATTCGTTTTAACGCCACTAATTTCTTTAACGCAGTAACGCAATCGATCTTTCAGAGGTTGTAGCTGGCTCAGTTTTAAAGCTAGAGTGAAGATACTGGCATCATATGAATCTACCTAAGGAATCCATTGGTACCAACCATGTCATTCTAGCTTGTCGGCAAGGATATAACACTCCAAACTAACATTAAATTTTGGAGGAAAAAAAATGGCTCAACCATTTTCAAAGGGGTCCCTTGACCTCTGACCTCAAGATATGTGAATGAAAATGGGTTCTATGGGTACCCACGAGTCTCCCCTTTACAGACATGCCCACTTTATGATAATCACATGCAGTTTAGGGCAAGTCATAGTCAAGTCAGCTCACTGACACACTGACAGCTGTTGTTGCCTGTTTGGCTGCAGTTTGCCATGTTATGATTTGAGCATATTTTTTATGCTAAATGCAGTACCTGTGAGGGTTTCTGCACAATATTTGTCATTGTTTTGTGTTGTAAATTGATTTCCAATAATAAAATATATATATACATTTGCATAAAGCAGCATATTTGCCGACTCCCATGTTGATAAGAGTATTAAATACTTGATAAACTCCCTTTAAGGTACATTTTGAACAGATAAAAATGTGCGATTAATTTGCGATTAATCACAATTAACTATAGACAATCATGCAATTAAAGCTGAAGTAGACAGATTGGAGCAAATATGATTAAAAAAATGTTATTTTTATAAAACGGTCGCTATATCGTGACAGTAGTACATGAAACAGGTAAACTGAAAAAAATCATGTTCCTCTGTGACCTCCGGTGCTCTTTACGGCATCTGAAAGATTTCACTTACCGGAGGAAAACAACCAGTCAGAGCTGATCTGAGGTCTGCTGTCCAGCTAGATGATTCCGTCTATGAGAGCCGGCAGCTCCGACCAAACGGTCAAACTAGGCAGCACTGATCAAATTTGAATCGATATTCTGTTACGTTAATGCCTATTTCTCGCCTCAAATGTTTCAGAATCATCTTGTAGTGCACGGTTTAGCTGTAAAATGAGAAAGTTTGTGACCGGAGCACAGCCAATAGGAACGCTCTCTCTGAAATGACCTGTGATTGGTCAAAGTCTCCCGTCACGGGCTAGATTTTCTAAAGCCTGAAAACAGAGCCATGATGAGGTGCAGAAGTCTAGTTATCTCTCAGAACACTTGAATTACAATATGCTGAAAGGTTATTATGGAATCTTTGCCCAATGATGCCAAAAATATATACTGCCTACTGCCACTTTAATCGCGGTTAAATATTTTAATCGATTGACAGACGTAGGTTTTTGCTCTTTTGGTTCTTTTTGCTACAATACTACTCCCCCCAGGTTAGGTATGTCATAATTTGATTAAACTTGTAAATTTCAAATTGAAACATACAAGCAAAGAAATAATTAAATAATTAATGTCTGAAAGTAGAATTTGACACAGGGATCCTCAGGATTAAGTAATAATACAGGTCAGTCAATAAGGCACTTTTGTTGATTAATATTGCTGCATATTCTCATATACATTTCAAATTAAACTAGCACAAACCAGTTGTTCACTTTACCCATTTGCCAATCCAGCCTCAGTTTTCTGGTATAAATGTGCATTTGCGAATGTTAAATGAAACAATTTCAGTTGAACAAATTATGAGGAAAAGGCAAAATGAAATACAATCTATAGTTTGATGCTGATATTTATATCAAATATCTCAAATATCTCAAACACAACAAAAAATCGTAGCTAGAGGAGTGGAGCACCTCTAATCATAGAGAAAAGTGTAGAGCAAAAAACAAATATAATCCACACAAACAATCACAAGTTACTCAGAGAACCCTCCAGTGTCCTGTGATGATTCATAACCTGCCCTGTATTAATAACACCACCTCCAGCACTGAAAGAATGAACAGCAGTAATATGTATTATTCAGCAGATTTATGACACCCCCCCACATACCAAACAAGGCTGAAGTAGCCCACTGCTCCATTCACTGTGGCTCCATGGGGAGTTATTGGGTGGTAATCTATTGTTAAACAGCTTTTAGAGTGATGGATGAAAACGGCCGCGACCTACACACAATCAATTCATATCTAATTAGCCCGTATTATTTATGACACTTTGAAGAGGCGGGGTGGGAGTCTCAGGGGAGGGATAGAGACCTCAGCTGCCACAGAGGGAAATGAGAAATGGGAGAGGTTATCAGGCTGTGGTATTGATGAGCATAGAAGAGCTAGAAATTAATTTTCCACCGGTGGGGGCAAAATGTTAGAAAAGATATCCGCACACTTAGATCTATGCAGTGTTTCAATTTGCTCTGAGCTTTCGGTCTGTCAGACCTTCATCAGAGCATACATGATTCTAACAGAGGACAGGCTGGTAGAAATAACCAATCACATTCCAGTCATTAGCAGTATGCAATGCACCTGTGAACACCCTGGTGGTAGAGGCTCCACCTCTTGGGAATTGTAGTTCTCATAGAGAACTGTGAGGCATATAGATAAATGCCATTTACAAAGTATACAAAAGGGTGGAACACAGTGAATATAGAAAAGGCATATATAAACACGAAGCATCTAATAGTAATATCATATATTTGATAGTAAATTTGGCTTTGAGAAGGATCAGGCTAAAGCCATCATAAATCAGAGATCCCCAGATCTATAAGAAGAAACAAACATCTAAAAAACAACAAGAGAACAAAGAGCTATGGAGGGGTATCAGGCGAAGGCCATCATAAACCATAGACACCAAATTCTATATAAGAAATGGAGAGAACATCTTGAATTACAGCATAACACTCATATCAAAATCCTCGTTAAGGCCCATAGGCTGAAGTGTATCTAAAGTGTCAATCCAAAAAAGCTCCCTTTGGCATATCTTTTTTTCCATATCTCCCCCTCTTGGTAGTTCAATATGTTCGATGCCCTGGAATCGTAGAGAGGAGATAGGGTGAGAAAATTCATTAAAATGCCGGGCAACAGGCCCCCACCGTTGGGGGCAGAAATCAAGGTTGATTTAGACAAAACAGACAGGAAAACCACCGATAAACCCAAAATCACACAGGAAGCCAAAATAACTGGGATATTGTTTCCGGTGAGATATGTTGCAGCTTTTGTTTTTTAAAGTTTGAGCCCAAGAAAACAAATTCTAAAAATTTCATTTAAACAAATGCACATTTTTTTGTTTTCTCTAAACCGCCACGCACACATACAAACAAACATCTTCTCTATTGTTTTTGTTTTTGTTTTGTTTTTTGCTGTTGTTGTTTTTTATGTCTGTTTTTTAAATTATTATTTTGTATTATTATTATTATTATTAGTAGTAGTAGTAGTAGTAGTAGTATTAGTATTATTATTATTATTTTAATATGGGGATTATCTTATTATACTTGATTTTGTTTGTCTGTTTGTTTCCTTAACAAAAGATGAAAAATGTTTTCCTGTACTTATGTATACAAAAGAGGTTTTTTTTATTTGAAAACTAATAAACAAAGTGGGGGAAAATAGATATACATGAAACCTACAAGAATTCACAAAAAATGTGCCAAGATAAGAAAAAAAAGAGAAGAAACTCAATACTTGTCTAAGCCTGCCATCTGCTGTTCAACTGAGGTAATAACAGCTTTTGAGTAAAGTTAAAAAAAAAAAAAAAACATTAAATATCTTCATATTATCCTGAACAAAAATATAAATTCACCCCTTTACTTTTGGTTTAAAGACCTTAAGAGCAGCAGGTATGAAAATATCACAAGTAAAGGTACTATCACTTTAAAACATCTTTACTCAACTAAAAGTGAAAGCACTTAAAAGTAAAATGTACATAATGGTAAATAAAAGTAAACAGTAGGTCAGTTAAAATGTACTAGTAAATTGCATTAAATGTTAACATATACACGTATATGGACGTGTGTCCAAACCAGCAATAGGTTCCATTTTGCAGCCTCTATGATCAATTAGAAATACACAACCATCTTCCTCAGTGTAGCCTTGCTAGAATTAACCAGAAAAGAGAAAAAACTCAGACAATTAAACAAAAAAATAATAATAAATAATAAAAATTTGGTGGGCACCAAACACTACACACCTTGCTGACACTCTCATCTGTACAGTGATTTACAACAAGAAGTCAGTTTGTTATTAGGCTTTAGGCCCACTCATCTGTCTGAACATCATTCTGTGAGTCTCGAAGTCCTCAATTTGCTCCAGGTTCAACTTCTCTATTCGTTCATTCTCAATGCAAAATATAACTAGTCCACTCAGCCTCTGTGTCCCAGTATAACCAGTCCACTCAGCCTCTCTGTCCCAGTATAACTAGTCCACTCCTCCTCTCTGTCCCATTGTACAGTCCACTCAGCCTCTGTGTCCCAGTATAACCAGTCCACTCAGCCTCTCTGTCCCAGTATAACCAGTCCACTCAGCCTCTCTGTCCCAGTATAACCAGTCCACTCCTCCTCTCTGTCCCATTGTACAGTCCACTCAGCCTCTGTGTCCCAGTATAACCAGTCCACTCCTTCTCTCTGTCCCACTGTAACCAGTCCACTCAGCCTCTGTGTCCCAGTATAACCAGTCCACTCAGCCTCTCTGTCCTAGTATAACTAGTCCACTCCTCCTCTCTGTCCCATTGTACAGTCCACTCAGCCTCTGTGTCCCAGTATAACCAGTCCACTCAGCCTCTCTGTCCCAGTATAACCAGTCCACTCAGCCTCTCTGTCCCAGTATAACCAGTCCACTCCTCCTCTCTGTCCCATTGTACAGTCCACTCAGCCTCTCTGTCCCAGTATAACCAGTCCACTCAGCCTCTCTGTCCCAGTATAACCAGTCCACTCCTCCTCTCTGTCCCATTGTACAGTCCACTCAGCCTCTGTGTCCCAGTATAACCAGTCCACTCCTTCTCTCTGTCCCACTGTAACCAGTCCACTCAGCCTCTCTGTCCCAGTACAACCAGTCCACTCCTCACTGAAGGTCAAAGTTCCACTATGAGCATGTTAGCATTTTAGCATTTAGCCTCACCAGCATTCACCTGGTGACCTGGTGGCAACATCTTAATCAAGGTAGATGCAAGTTTTGTTTTTGTTTTTTAACTATGCCGAGGTACATTAATGCAATCTATAACTCACAGAGACATCATCCTTAATTTCATTGCATTGTTCTGAATTTATACTGTTCCCGTCCTGGCCGAGGTTCAACTGCATTGTCAGCTGTGTGTCAGCTGAATGCAGAGTCTCACCTCCATGGGGCTCTGCCCTCCTGTGGCCACAGACACACCTGCAGCTTCAGACAGACAGGTGAACAGACAGACAGACAGACGGACAGGCAGGTGAACAGACAGACAGACAGACAGACAGACAGGCAGACTTACGGACGGACAGGCAGGTGAACAGACAGACCGACAGACAGACAGATGGACAGACAGGCAGGTGAACAGACACACCTGCAGCTTCAGACAGGCAGGTGAACAGACAGACAGACAGACAGACAGACAGACAGGCAGGTGAACAGACAGACAGACAGACAGACAGGCAGGTGAACAGACAGACAGACAGACAGACAGACAGACTTACGGACGGACAGGCAGGTGAACAGACACACCTGCAGCTTCAGACAGGCAGGTGAACAGACAGACAGATGAATAGACAGACAAGCAGGTGAACAGACAGACAGACAGACAGACAGACAGACAGACAGACAGACAGACAGACAGACAGACAGACAGACGGACAGGCAGGTGAACAGACAGACAGACAGGTGAACAGACACACCTGCAGCTTCAGACAGACAGGTGAACAGACAGACAGACAGGCAGACCGACAGATAGACGGACAGGTAGTGAATAGACAGACAGACAGACAGACAGACAGACAGACAGACAGACAGACAGACAGACAGACAGACGGACAGACAGACAGACAGACGGACAGGCAAGTGAACAGACAGACAGACAGACAGACAGACAGACAGACAGACAGACAGACAGACAGACAGACGGACAGACAGACAGACAGACAGACAGACAGACAGACAGACAGACAGACAGGTGAACAGACACACCTGCAGCTTCTTCTCTGCTGCAGCTGCTGATTCGTCTCCTTTCTTTGTTCCATTCTCACAGTTTATCAGGACTTTTCTGTATATTTTGGATGAAATGTACAGAAATACAAGTCGACTTCTAATAAACAAGTAAAACTGCCTATATAAAAAAGTACACACACACAAAAAAGACTTTGATACAGCAACGAGATCAAATGTAATTCTTCGTTACTTCCATCCCTGAGTAATAGTCTCAGGGACTAAGTCTTGAGGGATAAAAGAGAAATCATTCCATTAAAAAAAAGCAGCACAGTAATGAATTTGACCTTTTATATAAAATCATCTCTGAGTGACCAGAAGCCAAACTACCTTTTCATCATGTCTCAGCTGTGACGCCAGAAATTCATTCATTCAGCTACTGGACGTATAGCATTTGTCCATCACATAACAGTTATGAGTATGAAATGAAATGAGACATCAGACTTTTATCTTTCATCACAAAAGAGCTGATAACAATACATCTGTTTGACATAACCATGTATTTAATGGGAAGGCTGTATAAAAGGAACTTTTACTAGCTTTATCCTCACTAGAAACTTAATCTTCTACTGATCTGGATAATGGATAATGGATAATGTGTAATGGATAATGGATTTTAGGAACCCATATATACATTTTTCATTTTGTGTGGCAATTATAAAGGATTATGATCTGTTTCCATCCAGCTCTGTCTCTCCGTGCTAAAAAAGAAATGCCACAAAGGAAATAATGCTTCTATATGCATCTCAAATATTTTGATACACACAATTTAAACAGATTCCTTCTGGTGCTGAAACAAATTTTAAAGTGAGTCTATACTGACTGAACAAATGAATAAATGTTTGAAATACATTTTGTCATAAAATACACCATTGTTTTTGTTAAAAGTGATGGATAAGGCAGTTTTTTTTTCATAAATTATCTTTCAGAGTAACTTCTTGTGACTGAGAGGGAGGTGAGTGAGGTCTTTTAAAGCCATAAACATAGAAATTGTGGAAAATATGGGGTCATGTCAATGTGGGATGCTCTGTATTTATTTTGCATTGGGAGTTTGATTTATTGATTCATTCATTTATTGATTTATTGGTATCAAGAATTGTGTTCAACATAGCAAAACACGGGACATTCATGGTAACATTTTTCATTTTTTTACAACTTCCTTTTCAATCACATTAAATTAAATTAGTAAATGTGAGTCCTTATTAATAATGTCTCAGTAGAGGCCTCATTTACTAATTTCTCCCTAATTACAGGCTCACCATGAAGTACTCCAAGAATGTAAAGTAGTGCTGATTGTACTTACAGTGCACTATTTGTTTCAAGCTGAGCAAGCAGATGTTGAATTTTCCTCTCATATTGTAATGAGGTTATTGGCTGCATATACAAACTGTTCAATTTCATGTTTTTAAAGACATGAAATTTGATTTTAAAATGTAGTTTTTCCAACAGGAAAGTCATCAGAGAAACCAGAAAAAAAATACAAGAACCATAAAAATACATTTCTGCTTGTTAAAACTTAAGTTTTGTCAGTTTAATATCTTTATTTAGACATATTGAGGAGAAAACACATTTGAATACCTGACGCACAAAAAAAAGAAAACATCACATCCAAAATCCCCCAAAAAATATTTTTTGTGTCATTAATCTGCTGCTTATATCAACAGTTTACTGTAACCAAAAACCTGACAGCTGCTCTTCAGTATTTACAAGTCATTTCACTGCTTTAAATAACAGCAGGATGTCTTATGCAACACAGAATATTAAAATGAGACACATGTTCTAAGCAACCTGACAACCAATCTTGTGTACCTGCATTAAAGAGTCACCTCACCAGACATTATGTGCACCGTTTCTTTACAGTAACTCTCATTTCCATACATGAAATCCTCTCATACTTTGCATAAGATCCTATATTCATATGCAAATCCCCTTTTTCTCTTTTCTGAGGCAGTATGAAAGGCCAGGCAGGCTGCTCCATTTTCCATTATAACATACACGTATATAATGACTGCAGGGGGTGGGTGACACCGCGAAGAGGAACATGCAGCATTACCTGTTTGCAAAAGTCATCTTAATCAAATTCAGCCTTGGGGATAAACAGGAAACAATATGTAATCTGTGCAGATCAGGGAGCAGGTAAAGCAGCTCTGGTAAAACTGATTACATCCCAACAGACTGCACCATATCACGGATTACAGCTCTGCTTCATGCATGTATTTTTCTTTTTAAATATGAGTAAATAATCGATTTGTTTGCAGTATTATTTATTCATCTTTTTGTATAATTCATTTATTCACAAGCATATTGTACACTTATTTATTTGGACTTTTTTTTATGCATTTGTTTGCTTATTTACAGTGAAGTTAACTTTAAGAGTACAGACACTAAATAAGAGGTTTCCATTAAGAGAAATGGGGAAAATCAAAAGCACACAGTAGGTTTGAAGTATGCATCTGCATGTGTGACTGTGGGTGGGGTTATATTTAAGTGAAATAGGACAAAATTAGCAAATTGCCATGTTCTAATCCTTTCCCTCCAGACATGGATTCTAGCAGGAGTGAATCTGATGAAAACCACTGATGAAAACCAGATGACATCAACTTCCCAGTTCCTTCTGCGAACGGTGTAGCTTGGGAGTGAACCAGCGAGGGGCTTTATTTATCCACCACCTTTTTGTCCTTGGAGACAGAATGGTTATCTGCAACGCCATTTAAATGCTGCGTTATTATTTGCATGTACCTGATGTTCTCTGGTATAGAACGTACAGTACAGTACAGTATGTACAGTACATAGTAACTCAGCCTACAGATGCACCAAACAATCAGAGTCAGATCTCCTGATGATCCCTATATATGGGAGGAGAATGGTGCCTTTTGTGTTCGTCAGGGCCGTAATGAATAGGCCTAAATGAGAAGGAAAGTAATTGAAACTGAAGGTGATTCTTAGTAAATCTGACTGAGTCTGTGCTCGTTTTCCAAAAAGGTTCAGTCCATTTTGTCATTCAGTCCATTCTTGAAGGCCTTTACATACTTGGAGGCATGTCGAAGAAACGACACGAAAATGCTAAATATTCGCTTGCGAATATTATAAGTCTAGGGCTTTTATTGTGAAAGGTAAGAATGGAAGGAGAGGATCTGGTCTGCTCTGCCTTTGTCACGATTGAAAGGAGTAATAAAGTTTGCCTATGGAGCCTCCGCCTAGTTGTTTCATAAATATGGGTGTAAATCAACCCGTTCTACACAACGTGATTGGTTGATGCCTTTATTTGCGTGTGAAAGCTCCGAAAAATCGTCCCCGTTCCGAAAAAAAAAGTATGTTGCTTTTTCACTGCATAATATTCACATTCTGTGTTAAAGTACTCATGACAAAAACAATGGTTCGAAATGCTGAATGGTTGCATTACTTTTGAAGGGACCAGGGACGGTGTGTCAATATACGCTTGTTACATAGTGTCCTTTCAAAATAAACTTCCGTTTTCACAGGAAGTTAGGTTCAGGGCAACACAACCACTTAGTTATGGTTAGGAAATGGTCGTGGTTGATGTTAACTTCACTGACTAGCAACTCACGTGACTCATAAGTCACGTAACTCATCGAACGGACGATACCGACGAGTCACGTGACTAAAGACTGACGTGCCAAAATAAGCCAACGTTTGAGTTTCACAAGAGACACGAACACCAGTCTCCTGGTTGAAAGTCTTGTGTTTGTTTGTGTGCATTTTTGGAAATACGCTGATTGGCTTTCTTGCTGAGAGTTAGATGACAAAACCTGTCTACCAGGCTCTAAAAAGACTATTCATGGACAGACAAATTTGGATGAGCAAACATAAATCTAAGCTTTTAACCAGCATCTTTCTGACTGAATTAGAGCTCATATTGTACCTCACACAGCTGGAGAGTTTTTCCTCCTCCCATGGATACTCCTGACACTGAATAACTACATCAGGAGTAACTTATACATTAAATGTTTAAAATGTGTGATAAAAATGAGTAATAGGTAATGTTAATGAGTTTGATAGACCTCCGTACCGGTCATTAATGGCCCAACACAAGCACAGCTGTTTACAGTATGTTAAAAGGGAAATATATAATATATCAGTAATGTATTTTTATAATCTCAAATATATTAATATATATTTATTGGCCTCAAAACTCCAGTATCTCTATACAGAACACAGAAGATGCTCTCAACACCACCAGCGACATCAAAGCATTTTACTGATCTGAGAGTCATGACCTTTGTAGGTCACACTGATGTTAGTGGACGGTGCCGTCTCCATCCTGCTGCGGAGCTCCCTGGCGTCGTTCACGGGACACTTGTTGGGCACCCGGCACCAGAAAACCTGCTTGTAGGATTTCCTGAAGTTCTCCGACAGAAAAGCGTAGATGATGGGGTTGACGGAGGAGTTGCTGTAGGCCAAGCAGTGAGCCACCATCCTGAACACGAAGGAGGCCTGGTTTAACGGGAAAGAGCCAAACTCCACCCACAGGTGGACAATGTGGTGAGGCAACCAAGACAGACAGAAGACCACGACCACCACCAGGACAGTCTGGGCAGTCTGTGGAGATAATGATTGAGTATTGTCATGTTATCAAATATAACTGGTTGGTGTGTGGAAGAGTCCAGTGTTATGATACTCAAATACATGATGACAAAAAGGCGCATTTCATTCCCAACAAGACTTTTCACACAAGGTCACTTTTCACACAAGGCCTTTTTACTTATATTGTCAGTGATGTAGAGCAGAATATATGCCAGTAGGCTCATGGATGGATTACTCAACGGGCCTAGTGGGCACAGGCTCTAAAGTGTCAGGGCCCCCTCTGGCCTTCACCTACAAAATGTCACCCAAAGAGATACGTACAAACCAGGAAGAGACTCAAAAAGACCACAACGAACCATAAAATGACATAAAATTGCAAAACTACAAAGAGACACAAAACAACCACAAAGAGACAAAAATTGAACACAAAGAGACACATAACAACTACAAAGAGACATAAAACAACTACAAAGAGATCCAATACAACCACAAAGAGACACACAACAACTACAAAGAGAAAAGAAATGACCACAAAGAGACACAAAACAGCTAGAAAGAAATAGAAAACAACTACAATGAGACATAACACCAACTACAAAGATACACAAAACAACTACAGATACACAATGACCACAGAGACAAAACAACTACAAAGAGATGCAAAACTACTACAGAGAGACGCAAAACAAGTACAAAGAGATGCAAAACTACTACAGAGAGATGCAAAACAACTACAAAGAGATCCAAAACAGCCGCAAAGACACACAACACAACTACAAAGAGACACAAAATGACCACAAAGTGACACAAATCAACTGCAAAGAGAAAAAAATACCAAAAAGAGACACAAAACAACTACAAAGAGACACAAAATGACTACTAAGAGACACAAATCAACTACAGAGAGACACAAAACGACTACAAAGAGATGCAAAACAACTACAAAAAGAGGCGTAACAACTATAAAGTCTGTATCTTGCTCACATGTAGGAGAGGTGTTGGGTCTTTTGCATGTCGGTGCCCAGGGGCCCATTGTCTCATAATCCGCCCTTGAGCAGGGTGCCAGTAACGATTACTTTCATTATTGATTAATCTGACAATTATTTTCTTGATTAGTCGTTTAGTCTATGAAATGTCAAAAAGTAGAAAAAAAACGCCAATCCCAGTTTCTCAGATCCAAGGTAGCATCTTCAAATATCAATTTTATCAGTTATGAGAAAGAAAAGAAGCAAATTTCTGGCATTATTGCTTGAAAAATGACTAATATTGCAGACTATATTTTTCGATCACGCTAATCAATTCATCGTTTTCAGCTCTGTATGCAAGTCTACAGTGTGCAGCCATTTTTTTCAGTGAGCATTGTGCACACTTTCCTTTCAAGGACCACTTACAGCACATACCTGGTCCATCATTAAACCATCAGCAGAGAAGCATGCCCACATTATTCCCACGTTTCCACTTATACATCATTATCGTATAACATGATGAACACTTATTAAAGAAAGACAGAAAGAAGCGCCGACCAACCTTCTTTTTGGAGAGCTCTGATTTTTTGGAGACATTCTTCAGCTTTTTGTGCAGATGGTTTAAAACCTGAAATAATAAAAATATGATGAAAGATAAAGGCTGTTGTCTTAAATTAGTTTTATTTCTCCCTTCTCCATTTTAAAAAGACCTTAAATATTTCATGTAGCATAATTAATCAATTAGTTATTTTAACACTTTTGCATATCAAGGATACATTCCAGAGCTGCTTGGACAGATAATGCTTCATTTGTCAATACCAAACCTGCTGAAAGTCAACATTTTTACATTAATAATTACTTTTAGGGCGATTAAAGTCACAACTTTGCATCATGTTTAGCTTTGCAGGCATGCGTATTTATTCCAAACTGTGAAAATCGGTCATTAACACTAGATTTATGCGCATTCATTCACTCTGATTCATGCACCCACCTTTGCATAGCAGACAGATATCAAAGTGAGAGGCAGGAGGTATCCGAAAACAAAAGTGCACACCACGTAGACTTTCCTCTGGTGATCCGGCCAAACCTCCCAGCAGAAGGTGTTGTTGTCCTCCCTCTCCACGATGCTCTGGTAGTGCGCAACGGGAGCTGCCATGACCAGAGACAGGATCCAGATCAGCACCACTCCAAGCATGGCATGCCTCCCCACCCGGATCGACGAGGACTTCCTGGCGTGGACGATGGCCACGTAACGGTCCACGGACATCGCCGACAGGGTGAAAATACTGACCAGCATGGACACGGTGAAGAAATAGTGGATGAACTTGCAGATGAAAGCTCCCAGCACCCATGTGGGCAGCATGTAGATGGTGGACTGGAAGGGGACGCAGAAGAGGAGGTAGGACAGATCCGCCACGCTCAGGTTGAGGATGAAGATGTTGGTGGTGCTCCTCGGTTGTCCAGGTTTACTGCGCGCCAGCACCGTGATCACCATGGTGTTCCCGAGCACACCGAGGAGGAAAATGAGTCCAAATATCAGAAGAGAAATAAAGTTATCTACACCCATCCCCAGTACAGGTTTAGCCGGGAGCCTCACAGTGTTCGTGTTGAAAGGCTGACTTTGGTTTTCCACCTGCAACTCCATCTTTTTCCCACTACTGAAGAAAAGTTACATGTTGATATACAAGATGCATAGCCTCCACATGAAGCTTTTCTCTTGAATAAAGGTTGGATGGAGCTGCTGCCTCCCTGCCTTCCTAGGCAACGTCACCATGCTGTGCGCATCAGAGCCCACCAATACCTTTCCACTGTTTCCAGTGACCTGCAGGCAGCAAGTGAGATGGGAATAAACAGAAATCCTCTTACACACTGTTTAAATCATTAACAAGCCAGTTCATCAAGCATTCAGTCTTACTTTATAAAAAAAATTAAAAAAATAAACACATGTTGACATATGATGCGTTTTCATTCAGGAATGTGTTAATGTAACATATATTCATATATGATGAATATTTGGCATTTCATTTTTACAGTGTATGAAAAGTGGTACTAGTTAATATATGTTCTGTAATGTAATGTTTTGCAAAATTTGAAAAAAAAAACGTGACGGGGAGATAGTCCACCCCTATTTCCATGCCCTAGTAATGCCTATCCATTTGTTGGTGCTCCTTGTTTTAAAGTTACAGACTTATTTCGAGAAAATTCCTTAAAAAAACTTGAAATACATTTCATTAATTATTTTAGCTAAGAAAAAGTGTGGCATTGTATAATCTATTACTGTATGATCAACATTTTATGCAGTGCAATGAATCTGTCTGTCAACATTAAACAGAAGCCGGTTACTTTCCCAAAAAGTCCACTTCAGTCTCTTAAAGGTGCAGTGTGTAGGATTTGGCGGTATCTAGTGGTGAGGTTGCAGATTGCAACCAGCTGAAACTTCTCCCGTGTGCCAAGGGTGTAGGAAAACTACAGTGGCCAACACGAAAATGTGAATGGCCCTATCTAGAGCCAATGTTTGGTTTGTCCATTCTGGGCTACTCTGGAAACATTACGGCCGGCTCCATGAAGAGGACCCGCTCCCTATGTAGATATAAACAACTCATTCTAAGCTAACGAAAACACAATGATTCTTATTTTCAGGTGATTATATTAAAGAAAACATACTTAGTATTATTACACGGCTGTGTTGAATACTCGATTCTGACTGGTCAATCATGGCGTTCTGCGGTCTGTAATTTCTGTGTGAGAGAGAGACCCCTCCGTTGCCTGTCGGGGTGCAGCATCGCCCTGTCGGGGATTCTTTCACAACAATGACCGGCTCGCTGTACATTATCCCTTACATTTTATATTCCATTTCTGTCAATAGATCCCCACTGTTCCTTTTTTCTCATCAGGCATGATTATAATACATTTTCTATATTCAGTATACATACAGTATATATTAATCCATATATGCTAATCTATATATAAATATTGATTCCAAATATACTGTATCTACTATTCCAGTTTGATCTGGATTATCAGGAAAAAAAATGATTATTGGTTTTGTACATCCAGTTGCATTATGGGAAGTGTAGGATCCAGCATTTTTGGAGTTTCACCAATAATAGGAATTAAAAGTCAAGATATCTTGGCCTCTGCTGTACAGATTGTTCTGTAACAAGTTTGTAACGAGTGTTTGTACAGAATTCCATGACAATCCATCCAATAGTTGTTGAGATATTTCAGACCGACCCACCCACAGACGAACATTGCCATCCCTAGAGCCATGCCACTTACCTTGCACGCATAGACTGTATATAAGAGGTGGACATAGTCACGGTGATGTCACCCATTGGTTTCTGGACCAAGGTTTTGAAGCCTCAAATTCGGCATTTTGGCCATCGCCATCTTGGTTTTTGCAACCAGAGGAGACGGCCACTTCTGGCTATTAGAAAGAATGCAAGTTTAAGGCACTTCAGCATCGGCTTCACTTCAGAACTGGAGGTTGCTGCCTGTTTGTACAGCTTGATAGCCTATCACAAGATCGCAGTATCACACATTACACAAAAATCCATCTTGCAAGGCTTCAAGTAATGCGTTTGTGTCCGTTAAGCCCGACCACGGGCAAGTCAGCATCCTGCAAGGAGCTACTGGCAGCTACCAGCGTGGTTTAGATGTATGTGACGACACAGAGAGGTGACTGCTCATTCTAAACAACAATGGCAGCTCTAAAAGAGGTTAGTGTAGATGCTGCAATGGAGAGTATTTCTTCATTGAAAGTAGAACAAAGAACGGCACTGAAGGCTTTTCTAAATGGAAAAGATGTTTTTGCTCTTCTCCTGACTGGCTTCGGCAAGAGTTTGATTGACAGATGGTTCGTCAAATCACCTGCCAAGTATATTTTGAAAGTGCCTGCCCTTTTCCAAACAGTTTCCAATGATGGCTTCTCAGATGGTTCTGTGTAACAAACCATCTGGTGCGTCAGGTTACCATGCCACTAGCATGTCTTTCTCTCCAAAGTCACCTCAAATTTATGGAACTGCAAAATGAAATTAGTGGACTTGCCCTTTAATTTTCCTGAAATATTTAAGAATTTTCCTTTGAGGAACATTTTGATTTAATCCTTCTAAAATTGTCTTTTCTTAAGGGTCAAATACTAAACATATAGGTGAATGTGCACTGACACAGCTAGGAAATACTTTATCATTTTTCGCATTTCCATCGATCGTCCTCAGCCTTCAGCCTGTGTTATTGATCTGCTCCGACCAGGTCTGGGAACAGCTGTATTATCATTATGCAAGCATGTGAGTCTCAGGCAGACCAATGCTGACAGATGTGCTCGGGGGATAACCATCTGGAAATGACGACAGAGATGATGCACATGCTATGTAACCTGAGAGCGGAGGCTGATGTTATCTTGGGGTCCACTTGTCCTCAGACGATTGTACACATTTGAGGATGTTATTGTTTTTATGCGTCTGGTTAATTAGCTGGTGTTGATCAGGTAAATTCAACACAGTCGCCGTACACTTAAGGATTATGAGGATGATGATGGTAATGATACTGATGATGATGGTTCTGAACTTTCTGAAAATTAATGGCAGTCATTATATCACAGGCTTATTATACTTTGGGGAGCATGGCAGTTGTTTTGTAATTGGTTCATGTCCTGAAGCAGCCTGAAGTTTCCATGGCGACTCTTTACTCCATCGACCGAGATGTTATCCATCTCTCTGCTGGGGAGAAGAAAGGCACACTGAAGCCTTGAGGCAGCATCCAATTTTCCAAGAAGTATATCAATTATTCCTGAAGAATCGTGACAATGTCATATCTGTTTTAAGATATTGTCCTGTTACATTCTTGGCGCTGTCCGTGGTACTGAAATATTTCAGCACCACGGACAGCTCGTCTGTCATGCTTATGACACTAAATCAGTGTCAGCTCATCTGTCCATTTCAGAATTAGATCCCTTATATCTGTAGATTTGTGCACTGAAAGAAGATGCTCTTGAAGAGGAAAAAAGGACTTGGTTTTATATGTTATTTCTGGTGCATTGTGGGTGTAGAGCACCAGGTGTTTTCCATCTTTTTTTATTTTTTTCTGCCAAAACTAATATTTCTGACTAAATAAAGCCTTTTAATATAAGTTTGGGTGTGTTTAAGAATGTCTAAAGAATGAGTTATTTATTGTTTCCAATACAGTACATCAATACATAATGCAACTGAACACAACATCTTACAGTAAATCAGTGAAGAACAGATAACAGAACAAATCATGAGCACAGTCCAACCCATTTGACAAAATCAAGCTTTTTCTGACTCTTCCAATGGTGGAGAACCATCCATGAAGCGTCAATAAAGCCCACCAATGCCAGTCCAAATACTTGTCTGGATATAGCCTGTAGAGACCTGTCTCCTAATAAACATAGATTCTGGCAGCTGCTTATGCAACCGCTCTCCAATACTTCTGATTACCGTTTTCTGGAGAGGAAACAAAAGAACACTCCCAAATCAAGTGAAGGAAAACACCTGCTTCATTTTAAAACTTGCAACAGTATTTATCATCCATGTGTCTCATTTTTTAGCCATGCTACTTTATTTTACTTTCATTTTATTTTGGAGTTTTTCTTTATGCTAATCAGGTGTCTAAGGGAAGAGGGCAGCAGCGTAACGTAATTGTGATTGGCCCTGGTGCAAATTTTTTTCTTGGGCCCTCGCCCCAAACACAAGCACATTCGTGCACACACAACCAATCCAGACAATTGCAAAGCAGACAATTGCTATGCCACCATGAAGAGGCTCACCATGCAACTCCCATCTTGCAAACTAGCCTTAGATCAGCACCAAGCAAGCAATTACAGTGCTATAGATTTAAATCCCTGATCCCACTCTATAATAACAAAAAGAAACCAGTACTCACCCATTAGTTTATCCTACAGGTCTTGTGCACCGCAAAGTCATTAACAACACTGCTTAAGAACCATGTCCTTTTTTATTGGAATGTCTTGGCCGTGAACGCAGCGCGACGGCGGCGTGACGGCGGTACGAAGTGGAACGCCATTTTGAGCTGAACTTTTGTCAGACATCCAGCTGTTTCTAAATATTCCTGTCACTCGCCTTGAAATCGCCTTAATGGACCCGGAGCGGCTGATCGGTGAAGTTGAAATGAGGAGTTTTTTATACGATACCTCCTCATTTCACTACAAAAACCTTAATAAGGTGACAGCTGAATGGAGGGAGATCTCCAGAGAGCTGAAAGTTTCCTACTTGCTGTGTGTTTCCTGTTTAAAAAGAACAAACAAAGGAAGATACAGTAAGTGGTTGCGTCTCCAGTCTGATCTCGAGCGCACAGCTGATAGGTAGCCTATGTGGTTTGTTTACATGAAGTAACAGAAGTGCATATAACGGATTCAGTGTGGACACGGTGTAGGAAGGTGATTTCTGGTCCCCTGACAGCTTCTGGGTTGCACTGTCAATATTTACCCCACTGGCAGAGGGTGTGTTGTACGTGAATTGTGATTTTGATTGACTTGACAAAGAAATCTGCTTTTGTTGCGATTGATGGTCGTAAAAAGGAGAAATCACAAAGAAGCCATTTAAGTAGACGAATGAAATCTTAAAGGCAGAATCATGAGGCTCTCAATTTCTGTTTTGCTTTAATACACAGTGATATCATGATATCATACCACAGAATCACTGCATCATCTCCCTCCCACCTCTGTGATCTTCTTTACCACCCTTGTTGGAGATTTAAGAGGATAAGCTGCTTTGGACCCTGCTGCTGTTGGTTAGCCCTCTAGCTCAGACCTGTTGTTACCATGACACTGAGCCATGAGAGGAGACCACAGCAACAGCACATCCATTTACCTCAATAATCTGCTTAATAGCAGCGAGCCTCAGATAGCCATTTGGGTGATTTACCTTTGACAGACCACATTGTTCGTTCTGTTTTGTTTTGGTCAGGTGTACTAACAGTACATCTTCAGATAATGATGGTTGTTTATGAGTGTGGGAGATGCAGAGGATGATGAAAGTCTGTTACCCTTTCTCATCAAGCTGACATCAATCTCAGGGTCTGAAAACTGGAGACTGAAGTTTAAATGACCATTTTCAAAATATTATTCTCTTTAATAATCTTTTATTTTACTGGTTATTGTTCACATTGTGGACTATGCAATGAAGACATTGAATTAACACAGTGTGATGTGACCTGTTGGAATGTAAATGGAGAGATGGTTACTGAGTGAATTATAATGTTCTTTCATACAATCTATAACATTACATTAACTGGAGATTCATTTCTATATGGTTACTGCACCTCTTCATCAAACCCTAAACATAAACCATTCATCAACACATGCATGCATACACACATATGCTGTGTTAATGTTCATATTACTATTTGTTATTTCGTACTGTCCAAATATTAGGACTAGAGCTGTCAAAGTTAACGCGATATTAACACGTTAATGCAAATTAGTTTTAACGGCACTAATTTCTTTAAGACATTAATGCAACCTGCGATTTTTAATTAACCTCTTAAAAATCTGACGGGCCGGCGATCTTTTGACATATGCAACTAGAAAACCTAAGGAATCCATCTGTAACATGTCATTCTAGCTTGTCACAAAGGAGGCTAAATAACGCTCCAAACTTATGCTAAATTTAAGCCGGGAAAAACTGTCATGGCTATTTTCAAAGGGGTCCCTTGACCTCTGACCTCAAGATATGTGAATGAAAATGGGTTCTATGGGTACCCACGAGTCTCCCCTTTACAGAAATGCCCACTTTATGATAATCACATGCAGTTTGGGGCAAGTCATAGTCAAGTCAGCACACTGACACACTGACAGCTGTTGTTGCCTGTTGGGCTTGAGTTTGCCAATCATGCGATTAATCGCGATTAAATATTTGAATCGATTGACAGCCCTATTTTGGACAAATTGTATTTTGATGCTTCGTATTTGAACTTTAACAATAAAAAAGTCTTACAGATCCAAAAACGCAGGCAGGAACAGCTGGCAAATACAGGCAACCTCCTTACAGCAACCAAACACGAACCAACAAAGGAACAGAGGTGGTATAAATAGTGACTGAGGTGAGCAGGAGGTGAGGTGAGTGCAGGACTACTGAGGGACAGGTGATACTGATTAGGGTCGGGCAGACAATCAAAAAGGCGGGAAAACACACAAAGACAGGAAGTAAAACCAAACATGACACATCAGGGGTGAACTTTCAAAACAGACTAAACTAAAACCATGACAAAAGCCTCTTTGAATTTAAAATTTATTTCTCAAATTTATTCTCATTACCAGACAGGTCCTCCTTTTTTACAGAATGAAACCCTCAGATATACTGTAGCAGTGTAGAGATCTGGAATGCCTACGTTAACATTGTCAAGAGAGCAATGAGAACACAATGTGGTTTATCAGAATATCTTCGTAATCAAGCACAGACATAAAAGTTGATTGAACAACAGTTTTATGGTTTAGAAATGATAGCCTCTACTTCTATTTTTGGTTAAATGTTTGGGTTAAAATATTGAATATGAATCCTGGATGACAGTCTGGGGGAAGAAGTAGGCCTACTCAGAGCTTACTTACATACAAGTAGCAATACTGCTCTGTAAAAATACTCACAATGTTACAAATAAAAGTCTTGCATTCAAGATTTCACTTAAAGTCAAAAGTATTAGCAACAAAATGTACTTAAAGTATTAAAGTGAAAGTTTTCACTTAATTTCAAAGAGCTATATTATTTTATGTTATTATTAAAATACTTTTACTGGTGCTTTAACACGTAAGCAGTATTTTAATGTTACAGCTGGTGAAGGTGGAGCACATTTGAATTACTTTATACTGGTGGACAGTTTATAGCACAGTATCATATTTTATAAATTGATTGTATGTTTTGTTTGTAAAATCTTAATCTGTAAAGTAACTAGTAACTAAAGATGTCTGATAAATGAAGTGGAGTAAAAAAAAAAATAGGCTACAATATTTCCCTCTGAATTGTAGTGGAGTAGAAGTAGCCTATAACGTAACATAAAACTGAAATACTCAGGTAAAGTAAATATACCTCAAAATTGTACTTAAGTGCAGAACTTGAGTAAATGTACTTCACTTACGTTACTTTCAACCACTGGACAATGGCTGTCAGCATTAGTATGACACAGCGAGAGAGACATGTGTTTGGGAAGTTTTAGTTGACACCATTAAGTCAAATCAACACCTCTCCAACACAGTGTTAGTGTGTTGACTGCAGACTTTTGAAGCGTATTAAATCATCAGGTGTTTATGATATCACATCGTAGTTCCTCACACCAGCAGTAGAGGGAGTGAGGGAGGTTTGCCTCTACACTCGTATCATTGCAGTACAATTCATCTTCTTTAAGGGACACTGTGTCAAGTGCAAAGACAAACCGGTCTGTTATCAAATGGTCTCTGGAGCCGGAGGACATTTCTGTTTTTATTTGCTGCAGATAAATGCATTGAATATGTGTGGGCAGTGTCACCACACACACACACACACGCACACACACACACACTGGGAGCTGCCCAGTACAACCAGGGCCTTGCCACTGAGCTCTAACACTGATGCAAGTGCAGAGTAAAGTTGTTCACTCAGTCACATGTAACCGCTTCCATATTCTGTACATGCAACCTACTGCAGGAAGCAACATGGAGGCTCATGAAGTAATAAAGTGAAATATGTCATTTGTGCGGAACATGCTATTTTCAAACATGGCATCTGAAGTTACTTGTTCTAAATGTCAAACAAACCTTCAGCTGAAAGATTCATGTGAAAATTGTTTTGAAGGCAACAACATGTTCTCAGATGTGACTGGAGGTGCAGCAAATTAGAAGATTATTAGAAAAGAAAATGATAATGTGTGTTTCATCAACAGTCCTGGTGGAAAGTCTGAACTGGTTGCATGTCTGTAGAATCTTCTTATATAGTTATGAATATAATATACCTCAAATGTATGGTACAAAAAAATTTAAATTAAGGATTTGGCTTTCAGAGAAGAATCTGAGGTTTTGTCTCTTCATTGAGTTCCTAACTATTGTCCTTGTAGTCCGATGAAAAAGTCTACGTCCACCTTAAAGCTGCTAAATGAGCGATTGGGAGCATTTCTATTGCCTCCGTATGGCTCTCAACATGGCGACGGCTGAGCCGTTGGGGTAGTGGCTAGAAGGGAGCCAGCAAACTGGGGAAACTCTTGCGAGATTGTTAAGGTTAGGTATTGATCTTGAATAGATAAAGTTAGGCACTGACCTTGAATGGTTAAGGTTAGGATAGGTGGTCGGGCAGCGAGTCTCACCAGAGTTTTTGCAAGTTTTTGCAGATCTCAGATCAGTTTTGGCAATTTGTGGCCTCTCTTCTAGACACGACCAGCCGGCAGCTTGCAGCTAACAAGAGCAACAGTGCTGACAGACCTAACAGTGTTAACCTGGGGGGGAATGGAGGGTGGCGCTACACTTTCGCGACGACGCCATCAGATGGTGTTATAAGCTGTAACCGCCGTATGAGAGCAGTGCAGAGCGGCGGCCGTGAGCTAGCCAGTGGGGCACGCTCACATGCACGAACATGCACTAAAAGGCCCGCACGGCTGGTCTCTGCTCAGGTAGACATTACTCCTCTATATCTTTACATAGCTAATTGTCGTTTACTGCTGTATTAAGGCTCTGAATATCATATAGAGCACCTTTAAGATACTAACATAAATGCTTTAAATTTAGTTTTTATATACTTTCAGCATTAGAGGCATTCAGAAAACGCTGGCATGTGAAGGAGAGTCATTCTAATTTGTAAATAATCTTTCACTGGATGATTTTCATCTTTTCTTATTGCACTCGTCTTTTAAAGGAAACACTAAGGAATGCTGGTTATGATTTAAGATATTTTTTTTCCAGATCTATTCTTGGGACATACACCTGAATATATTTACCCCCCTCTTTAGACACAAATGACAAATGCCAGGATGCTGCAGATGTTTGTTGTGTTAGAATGAATGAAAACAACAGGCAGTTGGCCCAGTGTACCTCCAACTACACTTTGCATGAGCCTACAAAATCATCAGCACAGGGAGTGAAACCTGTGAAATGTTATTTTTTTTAAATATTGCCAAATACTAAAACAACAAGGCTGCACTGCGTTTCAGAGCATGCCAAACTCATGAATGTGTTCAAACGAACCAGTACAGGATATTGATGGATGTTTTGATTAATTCTGTTAATTCTGCCATGAAGATACAGCTGGAGAACTAAGCTGCCATGGACAAATGTGTTACAGTCAGTCCACTTCTGTAAGCATCTTGCTGTATTCAGTGACCTTGGTTGCCTTCAAACACGTTGCAGTCAGACTCTTATGGACCGGTCCACACTGGAACACCCAACAACCCAATGAACCACGAGCATGCGGTCTGCCTCCAATACTGAGAGATTTACTGTTTTCATATATGACAGGGAGCTCTGATATGAAAGATTTACTGAACATCCCTCTGATCCACGGTGCTCGCCTGTAGCATCTACTGTCTACCAGGTGCATAACGGGCTATTTTTTACACCCAGCGCAGCAGATTTGTGTGAACACATCTGTGAATCTAATGAATATAAAGCAGCAAGTGTTGTGTGATAATCAAAGGACGCTTTGAATTTCTGTGTGAAAATCTCATTTGCACATTATTTAACAGGTCGGAGGCAGAAAAATGAGTAGAGAAAGATAAAGAAGGATGGATCACTGTAAAGTAAGAAATTAAATATTTGATTTGTCAATTACACAAGTTTTCATATAAATAGTTTCCTGCACCGGAGACTCTAATTGCCATAAAATTGTCTTTTAAGAATTATGGTCAATTAAAAAGATAATTCTTTAGTTTATTAACATGCAGGCATAGCCGGACCTGCTAAACAAAGCACAGAGAAGCTCGGATTACAAAACACACAGAGGGAGAGCGACTTCATTCCCTGCCAACCCATCTCACTCCCAGCTCATAAAATACCGCCGTTTGGTATGTATTTCTTGTCATCGGTTACGGACGTCCTTTAGAGACTGTAAGCGACGCACCGGGCTTTCAACTACTGCTGATGTAGACCCACCCGCGGCATTGCTCGACGGTCAGAGCATGTGACGTAATATTACTGTAATATCGTGCACTCATGGCGGGCGGGAGGGAGTGAGGGGTGGATGGGTCAAACAGGGGGGGAATAGGCCGCTGTTCGTTAATCATTTGACCTTTAACATAAATCGAACATCAAAAGCGGTTTATTTTTGTTCATAAATTTATAGTTTTTTATAATAGTTTATAATAGTTTATTTATAGTTTTTTGTAAGTGATTTATAATCGGTCCTGCTAGCTGGTGGTCCTAAAGTTGGAGGGGCTGCCGGACAAGATGCTCCTGTCATGGGGAGAGACGTAGCATGTTGGTAGGGACAATATGTGATGGAGAGATCTCATTGCAGCCTTATTACCCATAGGTGATGAAGAGGAGTAAGTAAGTAAATAAGTGGTTAACATTAGTAACATGATTTGAGCGGAGTTTTGACTCCTCATAGTTAACGTAACGTTATCATCAGCTCACTCACTGAAAATGCAAACGTCGGCTTCTGACTCGTTAGCGAGCGTTAACTGTAACGTTACCGTTGACATCAGACAGTCTAACGTCAGCTAACTGGTAACAATAACACTAGAAAGCTTACCTCATTGACTTGGGAATAATTCCCCGTCGTGAGGTCAGAGGCCAGCGGTATGTGCTGTGTGTGTGTACGTGCGGGATGGATCAGGCACTGACAGTGTGTGTGCTTGTGCGTGTTTATGTTGTGAAGGAGGTTTAATAATAACGGTGCGCTACACAAAACATGCAGTCATTTTCATCGCTGTTCATTCTAATGTAACGGGTACTTTTCTTTCAACTCTCGTCCTGGTCCCTGGTTGTGTTGCCTAAACATAAACTTCCTGTGAAGACGGAAGTTTATTTTGAAAAGACACTATGAATGTAACGAGCGTATATTAACACGCCGTCCCTGACAAGTCCATAAGTAACGCAAGAGGGGTACCCCGTGCGTCTGTCTCCGATGCCGAGGAGCACTGACCAAGCGGCGGCATTTGACGAGTTGGGAGTGAGAATGTGTTGTCTCTGCCCAGGTATTACTTCACTATATCTTTACATTGCAAATCCTTGTTTGCTACTATATTACAGTAATGCTCTGAATTTTGAATTTAGCACCTTTATGTAAATGTGTTATAGACAAATATTAAAGTGACAGAAAACTAGAAGTATATTATGACCATCTATGTCAAAATGACATATATTATAGAGAAAGTCATGATCATTTTCAGACGCCTGCCAAAGATGATGGACTATGATGCCCATATTACCCCAAAATGCTTGAAATGACATCCATTTGTAGTGTGTCATGCTTTTCTGTCACATATCTGATGGTGAAGTGAACCTCTAAAGGTGAAAGCAAAGACATAGAAATGGAGGAAAAAGCAAAATGATTAAAGATCATCAGTGTGTAACTTCTCTTCTTTTCTGACATTTAAAATCAGAAAAAAAGTCTTCTGTTTGCAACACTCCTTTATTTATGGCTCAAAAATATCCTGTGGCCTCCTGTTTGAAACAAGAGAGCATGATATTGTTGAGATGCTTAACAAATGACAGCATTATACTTCAGTGCTACGCAGCAACTCCTGCCAAATGTTGATGGAATCGTTGGCTTTCGACCACCAAGACATTTGCATCGAGTTGTTTACCAGCCAGAAGGATCGCTGTGAGGACACACTGTGGGAAAAGAAACCATTCACATCTTGATCCTATTAGTTCAAACAATGGGAATTATCAGAGACAATGGAGACACAAAATGCGTCACACAATCAGCAGTACGTCAAGTTTTGTCAGCTTTAAAGGGACTGGTTCTTTATTTGTCGAATAAAAAATGTAAAGTTATACACAATTAGATGTTGGAGGAAGTACAGAGACTTTTCTTGGCCCGAGCGTCCACCGAATGGTGACATCAGCTTCTGAGCGTCATAGCTATGTTGTCAGCTATAGGCTGCAGGGACTGGTGGGATACGAAGAGGTCATTCAGGGTGACAAATACACACAACAACACAAAGGCTTTTCACTCTCAAAGCCATTTGGGACACGATTTGAGACAGAATCAAGTATTCCTCTTTTATCCTTGAGTCACTGTCATCCCTGTTGGATTTCAGAAAAATAAGTAGAACCAAGAAATTCTACACTTCAACAAACAACGTATGTATTACGTAAGACTTTAAGGTTCTAAAGCTTTCATGAGACAAATGTGTGTCTTCAGTGAAAAAAACAACCCTCTGTTGTTGTGTAACGGCAGCTTTCAGGGTCAGACTGATATATTCTGACTGAAGAAGTCAGAAGTTTGACGCATTTCAACACTTCGACAAATGGTTTCACTGCTTTTGATAGCTGCTCCTTTCCGAGTACAACTGCTCTAATCTAAGTGGATGTGGATCGAACCTGCCACCACAGATATAGACAGACAGACAGACAGACAGACAGACAGACAGAGGTCAATGCCTAACCTTAACTAGTCAAGGTCAATGCCTAACCGTAACCATCTTGCGAGAGTTACCTTATAGACACAACCAATGACAATGACAATAGATTTTCATGTTCACCATCTTAGTTTTGCATGTTAGCATGCTAACATTTGCATGCCAACAGCAGCACTAAACATTAAGTGAAATGGGAATGTCATTAGGTTATAAACCAAAGCATTGAAAAAAGTAAAATTTTGACCTGATGATACAGCGAAAAGTTAAGGGATCATCAAAGTTATTACAATTCACCCTGAAGGGGGAGATGAATTTGTGCACCAAATTTCATGGCAATCCATCCAATAGTCGACACATTTCACTCAAAACCACAAATTTCCACCTCATGGAGGAAAAATCTGGGCACCATGAATGTCTATACCAAGTTTTATGCTATTCCATCTAGATAAGTGATAAGTGAAAACTTACATGCACATGGCTCTAGAGAAATCTGTAAAGTCAGTAAATCCATCCTCTGGGCACCATGAATATATGTACAGAATGTCCATGGCAATCCATCCAATAGTTGTTGAGATATTTCAGTTTGGACCAAAGTGGTGACCAACCTATATTTCTATCCCTACAGTATAACCGCTAGTCGCTAGTAGCTTAAAGCTGAAGTAGGCGAGATTGGAGCAAATATGATTAAAAAAAGTTATTTTTATAAAACGGTCGCTATATCATGACAGTAGTAACAGGTCACAAGTAACCTGAAAAAAATCATGTGCCTCTGTGTCCTTCTGTGTCCTCCGGTGCTCCTGACGGCATCTGAAAGATTGAAGAAACAACCAGTCAGAGCTGATCTGAGGTCTGCTGTCCAGCTGCCGTCAATGAGAGCCGGCTGTCAATCACTCGCGAACTCCGGCCAAACAGTCAAACTAGGCCGCGCTGATCAAATACGAATCAGTATTCTGTTACTGTAATGCCTATTTCTCGCCTCAAATGTTTTCAGAATCATCTTGTAGTGTACTGTTTAGCTGTAAAATGAGAAAGTTTGTGATGCTGCCGCCATTGTAAAATCTGGTAAAGGAACGCCAAGTTCCGCTCACATGACCGGAGCACAGCCAATAGGAACGCTCTCTCACTCTGAAATGATTTTCAGATTTTTTAAAGCCTGAAAACAGAGCCATGATGAGGTGCAGAAGTCTAGTTTTCTCTCAGAACACTTGAATTACAATATGCTGAAAGGTTATTATGGAATTTTTGCCCAATGATGCCAAAAATATACTGCCTACTGCCACTTTAAGTTTAGACATTACATTCTGTTTGTTTCTCGGCTGATTATTTTTTTAAAAAATGGGGCATGATGATATTTTTTACAAACACTTGGATTTAGTTGTCATCTAGAGTGAGTCTGTATGAAAATGACTTGTCATTCTATTTCAGGAGGAGTCAAGATGGCTTCGAACAATAAAAAAAAGCAGGTCCCAATCTTATGTTTTGATTTTTGGTGATGGGGTGGTCCTTCTGTTAACATAGGATTGTGTCTTTGTGTAAAAAAGTAACCATTTATTTAAAGGGAAACAAAGGCTGTGACTAATTTTACCTCAAGTGACCTTCAACGCTCTCTGTAGATGAAAATGTGACAGTATAAAACTCATTCTGGGAACCTCCCCCGAGCTGCATCTGTACTGTCACAGAGGTTTCAGAAGTCGTTAAAAAAGTTTAAACTAATTACTGGAAAAGCCCAAACTGTCAGTTCAGTTTCTACACATGTGATGGAACAGAGGAAGGCTTTCTTTTTCCCTCTCTCCAGTAGCAGATAGATATTCAGCTGCCTCACTGAGTGGGCGTCTTTGGTCTAGATCGACATTCCTGCCGGGGTTCAAGGATATCTCCCGTGTTTGTGTCCCACAGCTCTCTTGCAATGGCCGCTATTGTTTCCCCTGCGCTCAGCCTCGACCCTCCAGCCCCAGGAACAAATCCAAGACTCTTCTGGACACGAGGGCACAAGCAGTGGGGTCAGCCCACTCACTGCATTCCTGTACCCTACCTCTGTGAGGCCCGTGGGTGCTGCGCTGAGGCTCGGCCCGGCAGGACGAACAGACGGAGCACTGTGTACGAGGCAGAGTGGACAAACATGTCTCCCTCTCAGTCCATCCCGACTTTACGGTGTTTATACAGGAAACTATGCAGCTATGTTGCCTCCATATCCATCCAATCCATCCAATGATATGGGCGCTCATGTTTAGATGAAAGTTTCACCCACTGTCATATTCAGGATTCCTCAGACTTCGAGTTTCTCCACTTTTACAAGGATTTAGATTTTCTTTGATCATCATCATCAGTCAATCAGAAATAATTATTGCTGAATTCTTTGAATAATTTTTTTAATAGTGTCTGTATTATAAGGACTAACAGTTGGTTAACCATGGTGCTCAGTGGATCTGGTTCAAATAATTCACCAAAAGAACAGTTGTTTTGCATCAAAGCATGCCATGAATACTCAGAGTATTGATTTACTTACTCCAAATGTATAACTATAACTATATGCAGATTTGATAGCTTTTAAAATAAATCGTTTTCTGTCAAACCTTGCTTGAAATTAACATTTGTGTTGTGTTTCTGCTCAAAATAACAAGATGTTGATATGACAAGTTTTTTTGGTCATATGTTTTCCTGTTGGAGACTACAAGAAAATGGTAGTTCCTTTTTTGGGTGTCAAATAATGTAAAATAACCAAGATTAAAAGGAGTAATAAAATGTGTTGTACTGGTTTGGATTACGGAGGCTCTGTGTTGTCGTACCGCACAATGTGATTGGTTGATGCCTTTATTCGCAGTGTGAGAGCTAAGAAAATCGACTTTGTTCCGGAAAAAAATTGCGTAGATTTTTTGCCGCACAATATTCGCGTTCTGTTTGAAAGTACTCATGACAAAAACACTTTGAAAAAATACATATTGACGTGCAAATTAGTCATGTGTAAAGCCCTTAAGGCTCTAAAGTGGCTATAGAGTGACGCCAGCTTGCTAACATGCTCACAGTATCAATGCTAGCATGCTGATCAAGGCCTATTGAAGGAGGCTGGGTCACGCGTCATCAACGCGTCATATCTTTGGGGGTGTAACACATAGGCAGTAAAATGTGGTCTGCCCTCGCCGAAATTGAGCCAATCGCAACGCACGACCGCAGCTCCAGTTACACTGCGCATGCGTTATACCCCATACCCCAAGACCCGTGTCCGCCTGTGTCCCAGCCTCCTTCCATAGGCCTTGCATGCTGATGCAATGTTTACTATGTTCACCATCTGATTTTAGCATGTTAGCATGCTAACATTTGCTAATAAGCACTAAACACAAAGTACAGCTTTGGTCAAAAAACTAAATATTGGACAAATTGAAATTTTGACCTGATGATGGCGCTAGATTGGGATCGTCAAAGTTATTAAAATTCATCCTGAGGGAAACATGAATGTCTGCACTGAATTTCATGGCAATCCATCCAATAGTTCTTAGATATTTCACCAAAAACAACAAAAATACGAACCCCAGCGGTGGCACTGTAGGAAAAGTCTGGGATCACAAAGTCATTAGGATCCATCATCTGAGAACCACGAATGTCTGTAGAAAGATTGTATGCCATTGCATCTGGTAGATGTTGAGATATTTCCCTAGATAAGTGAAAACTTTGACCTGCTGGTGGCACTAGAGGAAAATACAGGGGGTCACCAGTAGGATTCATCCTCTGGGGACCATGAATGTCTGATCCAAATTTCATAGCAATCCATCCAATAGTTATTTCAGCCTGGACAAAAATGGCTGACTTTGCTGTCCTGAGAGCCATGCCGCTAGCATGGTTAATCAAAGTAAGCAAGAAGATCATAGTTGTTGTTTAAAGTCCATTAAATCCTCCTGGCCATTTTGCAAAGCATGCCATACATAATATGATTCATAGCTTACTATGACTTAGATTTACTTTAAGTAAATTAACTAGGTGCTGCACGGCGCTGTCGCCTCACAGCAACCTAACCTGCATGTCTTTGGACTGTGGGAGGAAACCGGAGTCACAGGTTCAAACCCGGCCCACAGTCCAAAGACATGCAGGTTAGGTTAATTGTTGACTCTAAATTGCCCGTAGGTGTGAATGTGAGCATGAATGGTTGTCTGTCTCTATGTGTCAGCCCTGTGATAGTCTGGCGACCTGTCCAGGGTGTCCCCCGCCTTCACCCAATGTCAGCTGGGAACGGCTCCGGCCCCCCCGCAACCCTGAATAGGATAAGCGGTTACAGATAATAGATGAATGAAATTGTCACTAGATTTATCTCAGTGTCAAACTTGTCCGTCAAACCTTCATTGAAATGAACATGTCACATTATGTTTTTTTTATTTCCCACTGTGGTTGTCATGGGTTGTTACATATGAAAACAGTCAGCTCATAATAAAGTGATGCAGTAACTTATAAGAAGACCAAAATTTTTCATCTGAAGGAAGAGAAATAGATCCTTATATGTCCAGCTCCACTGGCTGTGCGCAGACATCAGCAGGAGCGAAACATGATCAGACCAGACCAGCATTATCCTGTAATGAAGCTTAGTGATACCACAGCATGACAGTGCGCATGGTGTTTTCTATTTTCTATCTCATTTCAAGGTTTAGCTCACACTGTAGGCCTACCTCTGTGAGAGTCCAATGGAAGCAGTCAAGTATTATTCATTATGTGTCTCACATCATGTGGCTGTTCACATGCTGCATCTGGAGAAACATGGAGTCTGTCAGTCGGGAATCAAATCCACCCAGAATCATCTCTCGCGTGTCTCTTTTACTCTCTGCTGGACTCCTCACAGTCTTCTCATAACCTGTGTTGCTGCACCCGATTCGACTGTTATCAGGCCATTAAATAGGTGTTATCAGTCGCTATAAGCATCATAGATATGGGTCATTAGGGGCCTACTACACCTATTACATTGTATAAGTGAAAGTGAAACTTAAAAACAACACGTTCTAATATGTAAATCTGAATGAAATGTCACCTTTTGAACACAAACAAAAAGGCTTCTTTAGGTTAAGGCAATAAAACTACAACTTCCTTAGGTTTAAGAAACAAAACTTCAACTTCTTTAGGTTTAAGAAACAAAACTTCAACTTCTTTAGGTTTCGGCAACAAAACTACAACTTCTTAAGGTTTAGGCAAAAAAACTACAACTTCTTTAGGTTTAGGCAACAAAACTACAACTTCTTTAGGTTTAGGTAACAGAACTACAACTTCTTTAGGTTAAGGCAAAAAAACTACAACTTCTTTAGGTTTAAGCAACAAAACTACAACTTCTTTAGGTTTAGGCAACAAAACTACAACTTCTATAGGTTTAGGCAACAAAACTATAACTTCTTTAGGTTGAAGCAACAAAACTACAACTTCTTTAGGTTTAGGCAAAAAAAACAGTTAAGTTTAGGGGGAAACATCATGTTTTTGGTCAAAATAACTACGAACACAAAGACAACTACACATTTCTGGTTTCACACAGAATGCGAACTCCGGTCTCCTTTCACAGTGTCTACACTACACCTGACTTCTGCTTCTGCTCCTGTCATAACTACTACGGTCGCTAGAAGTAGCTGTCGTGTTCTTTTATACCTTCTTTCAGTGATTTACCATGTGAATAGATGATAAAACCTATTAGTGGGTGTAGTAGGTCCCTATTGACCCACATCTATGGGGCTTATAGCGACCGATAACGCCTATTTAATAGCAACAGAAATTATGCCACATCTATTCATTAAAATTATCATTTTGGGGAAATATTTTCATTCATTTTAGTTCAATATACCTCTGACTGTTTTGTTGACACTCAAATGCAGAGTCCAAACTTTTGATTTTCTCTAGTTATTATGCTGATTTGTGCTTCAGCATAAAAGCAGCAGGATAACAGGATAAAAACCTCTGTGAAATTCTGCCGCTGCACTTGGAAGACTGCTTTCAGTTGTCATATGTTCTGTGATATGATCCATCTGTTGCAACACAGTTTGTTTTTGATCTCTAAAAGTTACTTTCTGACTCGAAATAAGAAACAGCCATAACAACAAGTCATCTGTTCTAAAATATTAATATTCTGATGCTGCATGGGTGTTTTATAGCACAGCTAACCCTGCAACAGATCTTGCTTTGTTCGCTGGCTGCTGCAGCCACTGCGGTTGAAACAACACATCCAGGACTGCTTGCAGTGTTGAGACGTGGTACAATGGCAAAATAAATCTAAAGTTACTGGCAAGTGAGTTGAGATCCCTCGACTGCACAGACCCATTTTCAACACAGAACTCTTGGGGGATTTCCTACGAGGAACTAAGACACTCTCCCCTTGACACTGGGAGGCCAGACATTCAAGGGTATTTGAAATCATGCATGGAAGACTGACAATGACAGAAACCTGCTTGATCTTGGAAAGAGTAGTTTACAAAACAATTTTCACTCAAGGTCCTCTTACTCGCTTGTTCTGGACTTTTAAACACATGAAGTTTGCTCAGCAAATGTTCAAACTTTCCATTATTCTGAGCACTTTTAAGATTTTTGTCGATGTTAGCTTAAATGTGGAGCATGTCAGTTCATTGTTTTGGTCTTCGAAACAGCAGTTGACGAAACAATCTTCACTAATTTTTCACTCTATTTCAGGTTTTGGATTAAATTATGTTGACCTTTAACCCTAAGAGACCCACATTTTTGTGGGGGGGACAGGGGGTCTTTAGGGGGAGATAGCAGGTCAACAGTAGATGTCACATAGAAGTGGTGTACATCATCTGAAAGCTGAGAGCCTGAAGATTAATTTGTGATGCAGCACAGCATTGTGTGTCAAGTTGTTCTAGTCATAAATCTGTAATAAACACTGTGTTTTGGTTAGGCGTCTATTCAGATTTTGAAAGTTTAGAATGGATAAGGGCTTAGAACATTATTATGGAAGTATATGATGGCCAATTTCGACCACTCAAGAATTGATAAAAATGATCAATTATCCCTCCAAAATCCCCCATTAAGACACCAAGACCTTGAGGAACACCATAGAAAAAGCCATGCTGTGATTTGGTATCAAAAACTGTTGACATTTGGAGATTTCTGCAAGAATTGCATTTATCGGCGATTGAATGGCGAGCACTTGTGTTGTGTAAACTGCTCAGAAACCCCCTTATTGTCAATCTAGCTAGGAAAGCCATCCATCCTCTGAATGATCTAGGTCTCTAGTTTGTGGCTGTAAAGTTTCATGAGGCTGTGATTATCCTAGAGGTCACCACAGGTCATTTTATACAGTGAGGTCAAAAAATGGTCTCACTATATGAAATGGCTACTATGGGGACTAACATCATCACACATGAATACAGTTGAGCTCATTGGATCCACAAGAGTCTCAGCTTTACAGCGATACCCAATTTATCCAATTTATGTATTTCCAAGACTGTTTATGGACCCCAGTATGCAGAAATATTCAAATAGAAGAGGGATCCCTCTTCTGTTGTTCTTCCTGAGGTTTCTTTCATTGTTTTCCCTGTTAAAAGTTTTTTTTGGGGTGAGTTTTTCCTTATCCGATGAGAGGGTCGTACTATAAAGGACAGAGGGTGTCATATCCTGTACAGATTGTAAAGCCCCCTGAGGCAAATTTGTGATTTGTGATATTGGGCTATACAAATAAAATGTAATTGAGTTGGCTTGACATACACCATTTTAAAATAAGTGAAAATAACAAATTTGACATGGTTGGTACCAACCTTGTCTTGCTTTCAAACTGAGCCTCTTAATGACAGTAATGTCGGCGATCCTGCCGGGTCTCAGAGGGTATGCCATTACATTGCAGTAAAACATAAAGTTTGGTTAAATCTTTCATTTTTCAAGTCTAAAATACAACCTTTGAAGCTCCATTTGTCATTAACTTGCAGTAAAGGCAAGTGTATGGGTTTCATTGGTTTCAAATAGGGCTGTCAAAGTTAACGCAATAATAACGCAATACTAACGCAATAATAACGCAATAATAACGCAAATTTGTTTTAACGGCACTAATTTCGCTGTCTGTCATACTAGCTTGTCGGGAAGGAGGGCAAATTTACTTACACCAAATTTTGGTGAGGAAAAACTGGCATGGCCGTTTTAGAAGGGTCCCTTGACCTCTGACCTCAAGATATATGAATGAAAATGGGTTCTATAGGTACCCACGAGTCTCCCCTTTACAGACATGCCCACTTTATGATAATCACATGCAGTTTTGGGGCAAGTCATAGACAAGTCAGCACACTGACACACTGACAGCTGTTGTTGCCTGTTGGGCTGCAGTTTGCCATGTTATGATTTGAGCATAGTTCTTATGCTAAATGCAGTAGCTGTGAGGGTTTCTGGATAATATTTGTCATTGTTTTCCCCACTCCCATGTTGATAAGAGTATTAAATACTTGACAAATCTCCCTTTAAGGTACATTTTAAACAGATAGAAAATGTGCGATTAATTTGCGATTAATCACTAATTAAATATTTTAATCAATTGACAGCCCTAGTTTTAATAAAAATACGAATATTCAGAAAATCCAAACATGCAAAGTCACCACAAGTTTATTTTATTACTGTGCGGACACAGATACTTGGCTCGTGTTCACAGGTTTTCACACAACGAGCTTTTCTTGTCTTCTGGGCCTCTCCATATGTTAATCTGGGTGACTGTACATCCAATTTAAACACCATCCATTGAGAGGATATATGAGGCCCATTCAACAATGGCCTCACAGTGCTGCGGGCCGCTTTGCATCAGGGTGTGAGTGCAGACTCAGAGATAACCCTTGTTGTCCCTGCGGCCGGGGTGAAGCAGATGGGGAGAGGAACAATGGCCGGGCCCATGCAGAGGGCGGCAGTGACTGACACAGCCACTGAAGCTCCAAAGAATGCCTGGAGCCGAGCCAGATCAGAGCCACGGACCTCACCGCCGCTGCAGCACCCCCTCCACCTGACCCTCCTCATGTCCCATGGTGCCCCGCGACCGAGGGGACGACACCTTCAAAGACGGCCCCTGCGCATCAGAAGACCAGCAAACCACCCTGAAGGAGCAGCAGAGCCGGTTGTTGGCACTGTGGGCTGTGGACTGGTTAGGAAGAGGACTACTTAGTGGACAGAGAGAGGTCAACCCCACCCAACCTCAGCAACTACTAGCATGGCTACGGCGAGCACCTCAGGGCAGAGCACCTTCGGGCTCGGGAGGAAAAAGAAGAACCCTGGTCTCATGGATCAGATTACCAAGTTCTTTGGAGGAGACAAAAAGAAAAGGAGCAAGGTGAGCATCCATGCATCTAAAGGGATAGTTCAGGGTTTTTCTTCCCAGTTGAACTTCACTGCCTCTTAAAAATTTAACTTAATGTTAGAAAACTTTAAAATTAGATCACCTTTCCTCATTGTACCACAATAATGTGCTATATTGTACTTGATTTTAGTGTTTTGAACATTTGTTAGCAATTCAAGACTCAAGAATTTCAGTTCCTCCATATACTAAATTACCTGATCATCTGATTTATCAATCATAAGGATTGTTTTAGGAATAACAGCCCTGTTTTCGGCTTTGTGACGATGCATTATTGAAGATTATCCACTGGGTTTGTAAAAGTGTAAAAATGTTCTCAACCCATTGAGGAATACACAAAAAACAAATCTAAATCTTGTTTTGCAGTGGACAGTATATTTCTCATCTCCTTCAACTTGTCTCCAGAAGACTTTCAAGAGATGTTTGTATAGAAAATAATAACTAACTTCACACACTCCCAGTTAATGTATATTTCTCAGTTTGTGATTTTTGACAGTAGCTGCTTAAAGAAGCGAACTGACCAGACACTCCTTAACTGAGATTTGGAATGGCGATTCTCTCATTTTGGGCCTGCGTTTTAATATTGAGGCAGACTTCCACCCGTGACCCGCACTATATTTTATGAGAAGCAAGATGCTACATGATTTTCATGTCATTGAAAAAGAAATTTCATGCTCAGAACATTTTCTTTCTGGATAGAAGATTTATTTATTTTTGACAACTAAACCTTTCCTTTAGTTTAACATATAGATTGATCTGAAAAAAAAAAAAAAAATCATGAAAATGTAACTATCTGAACTGTTGACTGGGACCAAAATGTTGAAGTCTCTGTAATTGTTTAGATTCTGAAAGCTTTAGTGATGCAGACGTGTTGCTGCACCAACATAATTGAACATATTATATAAGGGATGCACCGATACCGGATCGGATATCGGGCCGATACTGACTCAAATAGCTGGATCGGATATCTGTGACAATGGGGCCGATCCATTCAATTCAGTTCTATGTTCATATACTATATACATTATATACTGGAATTTGAATTCCTTTTTAAGTTTTGACCAATTTGTTGCTGCATTAAAAAGGTTTACACCTGAATTGTAATTCCTGTTAATTTTGAAGATTTTTTACCAAGCTGCTGGTGTAAGATTTATTATTTTAATAATAAAGAACAATTCAATAAATGTATATCTATGTATTTATTTGTTACATTTTGTTTTACAAAGTTAACAAAGAAATGTTTAAGTCCAGCCTGATGTTGCCTCACACATAAAATCACTTCCACACAGTGAGGCATACAGCTTATTAATTAAACACTGGCATCAGATCAGTACTCGGTATCGGCCAATACCTTTGGGGATCCCAAAGGTATCGCTATCGGTATCGAAACTGAAAAAGTTTGATCGGTGCATCCCTATTAATTATATATATGGAATAAAATTACTGTAATATCATTATTTTATGGCTGTTAACCGGAAAATGTTTCTCAAAGCTTTAACAATTTTCTAAACTTTTATCTGAGTTCAGTTTGTAGAGTTTAACTTCTTTCATTATCGCTCCACATCTCCTCTGGCATGTGCTGTATTTACTCAACAACTGGGTGTTAAACTTACACAGTACAAATTAAAGAAATAATGTGAATACCCACATAGCCTGCGCTAAATCTACAGTAGATGCAACACCACCACCACGGAGCAGGTGAATTTAGTTTGTAATGTCAGCCTGGCCCCCAAGCTGCAGAGGGGGTTTCAGGAGCCACAGCTGCTCTCATACACACAACGTTTATCTGACATCCAACGTATCTCTGATTCTGTGGATTTCTATGCATTTTTACTGTTTATGCTCTGATCTTTTCCCTTATTTGCCAAGCCATTATCATAGTTTATCAAAGGTATTTTTTAGACATTAATGCAACATAGAGACAGAAAATACACATGAATTAGGATAAAAAGATCTTTTTGACATTTTTGTTAGGCTGCACAGTCAGATGTGTGAGATTGTTCTGGAGGTTGGGTTAGCGACAGTGTGTCAGCCAACTACACCTGATAAAATCACACTGGAGTCAGCTACACCATCCTTCAGGTGCGTGAAGTGCTTCCCTCTCATACTCTTAATGCTTCACGCTGTTTCCTTTTAGTATTTTAATAATCTTTAATTGATTCAATTTGCAATTTGCACACTTCCTATGGTCGAACATGGTAATAGTCCTGTACCTTGTGAGACTTGATGCCCAGTCGGGCCTTCGAACTACTATAATGACTGTAATTATAACATTAGGAAGTTTCTGTTGTCTCATGCCAAGCTACATCCATCATGAATACATATATATATATATATATATATATATATATACACAGGGCCGGCTCTAGCCCTTTTTATGCCCTAGACGAAACCCTAGGGGTTGCCCTAGGGTTCAACCCCCAGAGCCCTAACCCTAGCCCCGTAAACCGTAACACACATCAGACATCATGATGGTTTTAAGACAAAAATTAAGATTTTTATTTTCATAAATAACTGTATTATATTATAATATAAATAAATAATTGGTTCCTGATATTGTTGGATTAAAAGTGTTTAGTCAGTTTCACTACAATTTGCACTTTTATTAACAAATAAGTGCGGCCAGGCAGATGAAACAGTGTGAGAAAGAAAGTTACAGGGGTGCTTTCTTTATCTATTTATTTGTTCATTTGTTACCTCAAAGTCGAAAATGAGTAAGGGCGTCCAATGGCATTTTGTTTTAAAATTATTATTATTATTATTATTATTTTTAATTTTATTTTTTTTTAGAGGGCGAGAGGTGCCCTTGGCGACCGCCTATATGGCCTATGCCTTAAGCCAGTCCTGTATATATGTAAGGGATAATGTACAGCGAGCCGGTCATTGTTGTGAAAGAATCCCCGACAGGGCGATACTGCACCCGACGCGAAGTGGAGGGGTGCAGCATCGCCCTGAAGGGAATTCTTTCACAACAATGACCTGCTATCTGTACATTATCCCGCTTGTTACAAGGCTACTTACTTAATAATTTGACACATAAACGGTCCGCCAGAGTCCGACATCAGAACTGCGCCCATAGCAACGGTCTGCTATACATAGCAACAGTCTGCTATTTCTTTATAGCAGGCCGTTGCTATGTATAGCAAAACGCCGTGATTGACCAATCAGAATTGAGTATTCAACAACGCCGTGTAATAAATATACATATATATATATATATATATATATATATATATAAGTTTTCATGGTATAAACCATACCAGGTACACAGATGCAGTTACTTTACCTCTGTTGATCCTCACAGGGGTCGTTCCGGGGTCACCTGGCCACCTCACCCCAGCAATCCTCCGCTCGCCGCCGGACCAATGAGAATGCTGTGGTGCATTTCTTCAGGAGCATTGTAAGTTTCTTTAAAAGGTGTCATATTGTACACATCATATCATATATTACATACCTTTAACCGTTTACATAAAGTATTTTTTTTTGCATCATGCTAACATCCTGAGTTTTATTAAAATTTGAAACAGTTTTTGAGCTTTGATGTATTACTCTGAGACGGCTAGGAGTTGCATGAGCCAGAACACAAAGCAAACCAATTTCCTCCAATTTATCCTGTGTGAGTGTTGAACTGTCAGTGTCTTGTTTCGATTTACTTTGGCTCTTACTCTTGGCATCAATAGCGCGGCAGCATTTCAAAGCTAAACTGCTTCCCTCAGCTCCCTCACTGATTACAAAGCTACATGACTTCTTCATTTACTTAGCGATAAAACAACAGGAATTGGGGGAAGTTTCAGCAGCTCAATCATTTGTTTAAAACAGGGTTTGTTGTTCTATTTTCCTGCCCTGTGCAATCAGTCATTCTGTTGTTGTTGTTGCTTGGTGTCTCTCAGGTTTCCTCTCCTCGTCCTAAATCTAGGGTGAGTCTCATTTTTTCACAATATCTGTTTTGTTGGTCATTCCAGAGGTGTAGCCGCAGGGTGAAGATGCAGAGATGCACTGATTATTTACCTCTGATCACTTTAGACATGACCTCCTTATCTATATGGTTCCCCATCATATTTCCCAATGCCAAATTTCAACCTCGTTTTTTAAATAAGTTTTTGTTTTAAGCGTTTTATTCAATATCCATTTTCATTGGATACCTTTAAGCCATTATGTGGGATTTTATAACTTTGGCACCACCCGGTGGTAGCATTACATAAGATGCTGTGTCAAACAGCAACGTATGCCGCTAGCCCCGTCCCCCACTGGATCTGACCCGAACACACTTCAGACAACTGATAAACTGCACTAATACTCGTAGGAATTGTCACACTTTTTACAAACACAAATTAATGCCATTAAAATGGTGTAGTGAGCTAAATGCCAACATCAGCATGCTAACATGTTCAAAATGACAATGCTAACATGCTGGTAATTAGCAGGTATAATGCATGTTCACCATCTTAGCTTTATTTGTTAGCATGCTAACATTTGCTAATAAGCACTAAACACTAGTTTAACAATTTTAGCAAGAACAGCGAGTGATTGGAATGTAATTAGTTTAGCAAGTATTTCTTTGTCAACATCCAAAGTATTGGACAAATTTATATTTTGACCAGATGATGGCGCTAGAAGAAAATTCCAGGGATCAGCAAAGTCATTATGATTCATCCTGTAGGGAACATTAACTATATTGATAACTCTCGCTTTGGATATTATCAGCCGATTGAATGGGAGTTAGCCGTTAGCAGCCTCATAGATATGAGATAGAAGGGGCCTACTATACCTACTAGTAGGTTCAGAAGGCCATTATCATCTATTCACATTCAGAGATAGGAATACAGGAAGACGACACCGAACTCTAGTGGTCGTTATCGTTTTGATGGAAGCAAAGGAGGAAGTCAGGTGACATAGTATAAAGAGCAACAAAGTCTGTCTGGGGTGGTTGTCCTGGGATGGTTGGGTCAAACAAACACAGAACCTTCACCCAGGAGACCACAGTTCGCGTCTAGTGTGAAACCAGAAGTCAACGTTGACTTATTTTACCATACTCTTGTTACGTAACTTACATAGTACTTATTTCAACCTTCTTTCAACAACCTTTTCCTAAACCTAACCAAGTAGTTTTGTTGCCCAAAGCTAAAGTTGTTTTGTTTAAATCCACAACGTTAAGTTTCACTTTAACTTTAACAACTTGGTAGGCACAGTTTGGCCCGTCAGAAGCATTAGAATGGTAGTGAGGTTTCTGTGTAGTTTCATACAGGACACGGACAGCGATCTCCTGGGTGAAGTTTCCTGTGTTTGCTTGACCCATCCATCCCAGCATCTTCCTGCATTTATATCAGTGAAAAACCATGTGAATAGATGATAGCGGCCTTCTGAGCCTACTAGTAGGTGTAGCAGGCCCCTTCCAACCCATATCTATGAGGCTGATAACGGCTAACTGGCCCATCAGAAGCATTAGAATGGTAGTGATAACGCCCGTTCAATCGGTGGATAGCATTTGATATGGGTGATGGTAATCCATTTAATAAATTATAATTTTGCTGTAATGATTTTCATTTTTATGTTGTATGTTCTATGTATAGCTACTGTTGACTGATCAAAGGCTGACATAAACCTTTAGGACGTGAATGCATGTTTTACATGAGTGGTTCCCACCCTGTAGGTCAGGACCTTTTACCTTTTCTGCCCACCGACAGGGGAAAGTGTTTGGGGGAGAAGCTTCATTTTTAGGGGTCACACTGGTCGACTCCATAGAGTGAGTTGGCTGGATGAAGTGTTTAACCTATATTGGTGATCACCAGTGGAAATTCCCTATCTTTTACTCTGATTTACCACCACATCACTGCTAATCTTGCCATCTAATATCTTTAACTGGATGATTCTCAGATGTGTTGAGGCGGACGCAGGTGCCAATACACTCTACTCACTGTATCTCATCTCATCTCATGTCACTGTCTTGTTTCTTTTTCATGTCCAGTGGAGAGACGTCTTGGGCTTGGTACGTCACACAAAGTTCCCTTCTCAAATCAAACAAAAGCCCCACTGCTCACTGCACCGCTGTCTGTGTGTGCAATGATCCCCTTTAAATCTGTCTGTAGAGAGCTCCTCCGCAATGTGTCCTTTGTCTGCAGCGCACCTGTGACCTAACCTTCACACTCGTCCTGTCTCTTTCTCACTGTGTGTGTTTCACTGCTTTCCTCCTTGAAGAGAAATATCTTTTATATCTGAGCACGCGGAATCAAGACGTATTCAAAAGCTCATTCATCACCAGCATCTACATACAGTAGCTTAAAGCTCACTCTTGTAGGGCACCACAGAAACTCACTTTCATTCACATCTTGATCAGTCGTAAAGATTGGTTTATTAATTTCTGACACAACAAGTATTGGCTTATTGGTAAATTCATGACATTTCAATAAATTCTTCTTTGCTTCAATCCAGAGCGACTCGCTGCTTCTGGATGACTTTGAAACTGCTCAACTATTTATGAACCACAACCGGTAAACATGTTCTCTTAGGATCTCTTGGCCTCACCCTCCTGCTCCTCCTCCTCTTCCTCTTCCACACCTCTAGTTCTCTGTAACACCTCCATCCCCTCTGTGTCAGAGATGACTCACCGACCCATCTATTTTGGCTTCCCACCTTCTTTGTGTCTCCACATCTGTCAGGCGACCCTAGACAGCCATGTCATGTGTGTGTCATTTGACAGTGATTACCAACTTGTGTCGTCTGTGTGAGTCAGTTCAACGCGGACCTTGTCCTTGTCATCCATTTTCTTTCCCCTGAAGGTTGCTGTTATCTGGTCCTGTCACATAATCATGTTTTTTCCCCACGTCTCAGACGTATTATTCTCTCACAATAACAGATCGAAGAGCTGTTTCTTCCACATCACACTGCTGCTGTTGCAGAGAAACCACATACCTGCAATTTTGTTGTTTTTCCCTCAGCTTACAAGTGAAATTAGGGTTATACATTTAAACAAGTTGATGACCTTTAGACCTTTATAGCTTGTTTATAAGTTCTAAAAGTTATATAATTGCTAGGGCTTTCAATCGATTAAAATATTTAAATGCGATTAATATCATGATTGTCCATAGGTAATCGCGATTAATCGCAAATTTATCGCACATTTTTTATCTGTTCAAAGCGTACCTTAAAGGGAGATTTTTCGAGTATTTAATACTCTTATCAACATAGGAGTGGGCAAATATGATTGCTTTATGCAAATGTATGCATATATTTATTACTGGAAATCAATTGACAACACAAAAAAATGACAACTATTGTCCAGAAACCCCCACAGGTACTGCATTTAGCATAAAAAATATGCTCAAATCATAACATGGCAAACTGCAGCCCAACAGGCAACAACAGCTGTCAGTGTGTCAGCTTGCTGACTTGACTATGACTTGCCTCAAACTGCATGTGACGCAATGTTAGCTATGTCTGTAAAGGGACCTCTTTGAAAATGGCCACGCCAGTTTTTCCTCGTCAAAATTTAACTTAAGTTTGGAGCGTTATTTAACCCTTTCACGCATAGTGGGAGAAGATAGCATGACATAGTTAATACCAATGGATTCATTGGGTTTTTTAGTTTCATATGATGCCAGTACAACTTAAAAAATCGCAAGTTGTGTTCATGCATTAAAGAAATTAGTAGCATTAAAGCAAATTTGTGTTAACGCGTTATTATCGCGTTAACTTTGACAGCCCTAATAATTACAAAAAAAATTCCAACTTTATTGTCCTCAAAGGAAATTCAGCTTGTAGCAAAGTACATTGAAAACTCAACATAGGTCCAAATATCAAAAGGTCGATCCCAATGCAATTAAAGAGGATGGATGGTAAACAAAGAAATATTTGTGCAAAAAGTGCAAAAGTTTGGGCAGGAAGTATGCAGTCTCTTATTCATTTTTGAAAGACTCATTATTTGTGGATATGTGTTTTTTGTACAACAGCAATAATTGTGCCCTCTATAACATTTCAAACAATTGTTTTTGCATTTTGTTAAAGTAGTGGGACATCTCTGATGCTCTGAGGTCAAATGGGTCTCATCCCGTAAAGAGAAAAAGGCCATCGATGTAAAATGAATTAAACGTCTGGTTAAAGGTCAGACAATGACAGAGCAGCAAACGTGCTCTCAGGCCCTGGTTTCAGGTCTGTGCTTATAGAGCGTCTTTTTCTAGGCCTCGTCGCCGCGTGCTGAGAGCACAAAGTCGCCGGTCAGGAGACGCAGAGACCAAAGCACACTGTCCAGGATCTTCAACCTGGTGAGCTTACAGCACGTTCGCCTCCTTATTTTACTCAAACATTCCCTCTTTCTATCTGTAAAAATGGGCTTCATGAACACTGTCTCCTGTCTGTGTTTGCCCAAATGCAACAGTGATGCTCTCACCAGAGATCAGTGAGTAATAAATAAATAAATACAGCATAATGATTCACCATTTCAGTTTCATTCACCTTCTTTCATCAACACGCTTTCACAGCAGCATAATGAACTAATGAGCTTTAAGAGAAACATTTTCATTTTGACAGTGACCCCAACATGTAAACCAAACCATCACATTTCTCACACACATTATTCATTGATTATTATTCTGCAAATGCCATCTACCTCGACTCTTTTGAGGGTTTATTTTCAATGTGGATGCTCCTAGAATCCCAATAAATGTGAAGTATTCGACAATCAAATATTTCATGAACTTTCAGGACAGTTTTAAAGAGGACCTATTATGCTTTTGTGATTTTTCCCTTTCCTTTAGTGTGTTATGTAGTTTTTTGTGCATATAAAAGGTCTGGAAAGTTACAAAGACCACGCCAAAGGGAGTTACTCTCCCCCACAGAAACACTGTTCCTAAACTGCCTGAAACGCCTCGCTTGAAGTCCTGTCTTTTCTTCCTGTCTTTTCTTCCGTAACGTTGTGATGTCACCAAGTAATGCCGGGTACACACTACAGGAGAATCAAGCCGATTTTGGGCCTGATTCCCCCTCTCGACAATCGTCAGTAAAGCCCAGATTTTTTGATGGTTCTAAATAATATCTTTCCAGATATTCCTTAGGTGTGAGCAGAGCCGGCCCAGCCACTAAGTGATCATTGCGGTGGCTTAGGGCCCCGTGGCCAGCAGAGGGCCCCTTAAAAACAAGAGATGTTGTTTCTGTGCCATATATACCGAGAACGCACAGTCAGAGGGCCCCCCCAAAAATTTTGATTAGGACCCAGAAAGGTCTAGGGCCGGCTCTGGGTGTGAGGTATGTTAACAGTGTTTTTTACATCCCCCGATCGGCTCGGAAGTCCATCCTGGCCACACCAATTTCAAATAATAAATATTAAACATGTTCAATATTTACGATCGGATATCCTGTTGTGTGTGGGAAACCCTGAGGATAGCCGATGACGCAGTCACGTGGGAAAGAACGATAGCCAATTGAGAACAAAGCTGACTGAAGAAGGAAGTACAACAACTGCCGTCATGGCGGCCGCAGCTAATGCGTTAGCTAATGCAAAACGCGAAGCATAAAGTAGTACTAGGATGGACTCAAATGGAGGACCATCTTGTTCATTTGTGGCAACAACACAATTGTTTATTTAATGTGTCTCAATGATCTTTTTCCTTCGTGAATTTTCTGTACAAAGTAGTGCAAAAACTAACAACGCTGTCGTCCGCCATGTTTGTTTACATTTAAGTTACGCTCTGAACGGGAGAGATTTTGTGAGATTTTTTTTTTGAGTCAGGACTCTTGTTGTTAGTGAGTCTGTTAGTGAGTGGTGTGCTGTTTTGGCCACATCGTTGCTCTCCACACGCTATAGGAACAAAACTGTTTTAACGTAACATGTCGTTATGTGTGGGGTCTCTCACATTTTCAAAATCTGTTAAGATTTGAAAAATCTTTTAGTGTGGGCCAGCCTTAACACATTTGCATAATACCTGCCTAGCGGCTAGTTTGGCACGCCCTCAAACAAAGCTAGTTAGAGCGGAGCTGGAGCGGAGTCCGAAGAGCTTGGTTTGGTTGACCAATCACAACATAGTGGGCCAGCTGACCAATGAGAGCAGACTGGGCTTATCGGAAGGGTGGGCAGGAGCTCAAACAGAGCATCAGAAAGATGGTGAAAAGAGGTGCTGCAGCACAGCCGCTATGAGAAAAGTAAAGCGTTTTTTGAACATTAAAGCATGTAAACATGCTCTAGTAGAAACCCAAAATACAAGTATGCACCTGAAAATGAGCATAATAGGTCCTCTTTAACTGAAAACTACATCACCCCAGATCTTTGATGCCATCTCTGGGGATAGAAAATACATGTTTTTCTCAGCCACCTCATCACCCTCCTCCTTCTTCTCTCCAGGGAGAAACCAAGTCCCGTGCACCCCCTAAACGCTGGAGCACCATCTTCTAAGCTCTCCGCCGAGGACCAAACCACAGATCCAACGCCGATGGGACAAGATGAAGGAGGGGAAACAGATCTGCAAGCGGGGGACTCACAACCTCAAGAAATAACACAACAACTAACACAAGCCTCTGTATGTTCAGACAGTGACATTGACAGAGTATGAAATTCACTCTCCAGGGACGTAGGCGGTCACTGTGCCTGTTTTTTGTTTTAATCCTACTTCTGCGGATATCTTGTCTAGCTGTTTAGAAGAGGTTTGGTCATGCTTTTAGTAAAATATCTCACTGTAAAAATCACCTATAGTATCTTGATCTGATGGTGCTAGTGTCTGCTGTCTGAGGTTTGTTCATGGCAGATGTTTGTTTTTCTATTTGTCTCCCGTCATCTGCATTTTGTACACGAGTGACGCTTTATGTATCACGCCGCTTTCTAGAAACGCGACTCACGCGCCAAACAAAGTTTTGTTTCATATATGAAATCTAGACGGAGGATGGTCCTGTTTGTGGCTGTTGTGCTCGAGTGAAACGTATGTTGCAAAGCATTTGAAAACACTACTGGAAACCTGCAGTATATAGACTAATAGTGTTTTTATGTAACAGTTTTTGTTTCATTATGCTTCAGTGTAATTAATAAACATGTACAGTATGATGTCATTAAAAAAAAACAATAAAAGGCCCTTTTCAAATGCACTGTTACTTAACTAAAGAATGTCCTAAAAACAACTGGCCTGCTCTCTTTTCTATATTGTCGCTTTTTCATCGATCTCATTTATCGTGAGTTATGTTTGCACCTTAAATTAAGTTTGAGGTTTTAATGTTCTTTGTGTTTCATTGAGAAGATGACAGACAACAGTTTGTTTTATCAGATGGTCTGATAGTAAGTGGTTCAAAGGTTTAAGGCAGAAGCACCCCAGATGGTATGAGGAGTACTGAAGGACAGTATGTTGATTTCAAATGTTCTGACGCATAATTCGTTGACTTCATTTTGTTCATAATAAATGACGTTGCCACTCTCGTTTGCACGAGCTCTGTTTGCATGTTCACTTTAACAGAATAGTCAAAAGAACTGTAAAGGTGATTTGTTTTTTTGCTGACGTGGTGGTGCTACAGGAATTATGTTTCCTTTTTAATGTTCAGCCTAACTGGAAATAAACATGTTATGCCTACTCTGTTATTAAATGTTTTAAAATCTGACAATTCTGTTGTCTTTATTACAGCATTTTTTCACTTTTCAGGGATTTTAGTAGCCAAAACAGAACGAGAAATAAATAGTTTAAAATTTGGGGAAATTATTTGCCTTCTTGCAGAGAGTTGAGGATAATACCACGCTCACGTCTGTTTGGTAAATAGCTGGAGCCAGGAGACAGTTAGCTTAGCTTAGCATAAAGACTAGAAACACTGGAAATATATGCCTACCAGCATCTCTAAAACACACCAAGTATCACATTATACAGTTTCTTAGTTGTTTAAGCAGTAAAAAAAACAAAGTGTAAAAAAAAATGTGTCGTTTTACAGAGGGGTTGTAGAGTCAAGCTAGCTGTTTTCCCCGCTTTAGTCTTTATGCTAAGCTATAGGCTAACCGACTTCTGGCTCCAGCTCCATTACACCGCACAGACTGGAGTGGAATCAAGCTTCTCTTGGCAAGAAAATGAACAATCATATTTCCCAAAATGTTGAACTATTGGATACACATTACACAGGGCACCTTTGATATTATAAGAAATCATTTTAAAAAGTGCCGTCTCTTTGTGCAGGTTTGACCCTATAAATTGTACCTTGGTGTTTGTAACCATGACGATAGCAGAGACTGCAACCTCATGTAACCAGCTTCATATCAAGGTTTACTGAGCAGCTATATAACTGAAGAGGGAAAAAATAAAAGTATGTACTGTATTACCTCTAACTCAACCCATGATCCATAACTGAAGACTCCCACACACCCTTGACACATCCTCTGGAGGCCAATCATCCATCTCAGACAGTAATCCCAGTATCAATGTGTTCTACGGACTGAAAAAAACAAGATCTCAATTACATCAAGCTGTACATTTTGTTCTAACACCAAACAAGGATGATACTCAGAGGTGGGAAAAACAATGTTTCACATCATTAGAAATAATGCTGAGATAGAACTTTTCAAGGACAACTGCCCCTAAGTCCACAATTAGCAAAGAGCTCCATCGCTCCTGCATGCAATGTTCCTGCGATAATTGGCTCAGTGGCCCAAAATCCACATCACACAAAGGCAATTTTACTGTGTTTGGCGTATTATAGCATTCACATTCAGCTACATATACCCCGAGCTAGTCCCTAGGGTTTGTCTTTACACTGATTCTGGCCACAGAATATGCAGAGTATGAGAAAATGTTCCCACAGATGTATTAAAATCTCAAAAATAATTTTCTGATATAAGATACAAGCTCAATTGCTCCACCCAAAATACATGACTTCAATGTGATTTAAACATTCATTCAACTCACATTTAAACAAAATTCCTTATACTGTGTCCTAATTTAACTGGCTATGTATACAGTGTCATACAGTATGTAACACCTTTGTTCCTCTTTGTACACTTACACTCTTTGATGGTCACAACCTCACGTTTGCAATTGAAATGGAAATCTCTATGGGCTTCCACCCCTGAATGCTCCTGAATACATTAAATGACAGTCCCATTCATTGGTTCATCATCTTTAACACACTCTGGGTCTTTAATGGAATTGATGGACGATGTTTTCTTCAAACACAGGGAAGATATTTTGCACAATTGGATCACAGGAAAGGGATGCTGCAGCGTTGAGCAAGAGAGACCTCTGGTGCTCGACCATTGTGTTGCAATGGAACCGTTCTGAAATGAACCAAAGTGTTCTGGTGCTGTAGGAGTCAAACCGTTTCAGAATGAGCCACAGGGGTTTTAGAATGGGTTTCTGTGTTAAAGAATATGCCTCAATGTCCTAGAATAACTCACAATGTTCTCCAATGAGCCTCAATGTTCTAGAATGATCCACAATGTTTTAAAATGAGCCTTAATGTTCTAGAATGATCCACACTGTTTTAAAATGAGCCTCAATGTTCTAGAATGATCCACAATGTTTTAAAATGAGCCTCAATGTTCTAGAATGATCCACAATGTTTTAAAATGAGCCTCAGTGTTCTAGAATGATCCACACTGTTTTAAAATGATCCTCAATGTTCTAGAATGATCCACACTGTTTTAAAATGAGCCTCAATGTTCTAGAATGATCCACAATATTTTAAAATGAGCCTCAATGTTCTAGAATGATCCACACTGTTTTAAAATGAGCCTCAATGTTCTAGAATGATCCACAATGTCTTAAAATGAGCCTCAGTGTTCTAGAATGGTCCACAATGTCTTAAAATGAGCCTCAGTGTTCTAGAATGATCCACACTGTTTTAAAATGAGCCTCAATGTTGTAGAATAATCCACACTGTTTTAAAATGAGCCTCAATGTTGTAGAATAATCCACACTGTTTTAAAATGAGCCTCAATGTTCTAGTATGATCCACACTGTTATAAAATGAGCCTCAATGTTCTAGAATGGTCCACAATGTCTTAAAATGAGCCTTGGTGTTCTAGAATGATCCACAAGGTTTTAAAATGAGCCTCAGTGTTCTAGAATGATCCACACTGTTTTAAAATGAGCCTCAATGTTCTAGAATGATCCACAATGTTTTAAAATGAGCCTCAGTGTTCTAGAATGATCCATAATGTTATAAAATGAGCCTCAATGTTCTAGAATGATCCACACTGTTTTAAAATGAGCCTCAGTGTTCTAGAATGATCCACACTGTTTTAAAATGAGCCTCAATGTTCTAGAATGATCCACAATGTTTTAAAATGAGCCTCAATGTTCTAGAATGATCCACACTGTTATAACATGAGCCTCAATGTTCTAGAATGATCCACACTGTTTTAAAATGAGCCTCAATGTTCTAGAATGGTCCACAATGTCTTAAAATGAGCCTCAATGTTCTAGAATGATCCAAAATGTTATAAAATGAGCCTCAATGTTCTAGAATGATCCACAATGTCTTAAAATGAGCCTCAGTGTTCTAGAATGATCCACAATGTCTTAAAATGAGCCTCAGTGTTCTTGAATGATCCACACTGTTTTAAAATGAGCCTCAATGTTCTAGAATGGTCCACAATGTCTTAAAATGAGCCTTGGTGTTCTAGAATGATCCACAATGTTTTAAAATGAGCCTCAATGTTCTAGAATGATCCACACTGTTATAAAATGAGCCTCAATGTTCTAGAATGATCCACACTGTTTTAAAATGAGCCTCAGTGTTCTAGAATGATCCAAAATGTTATAAAATGAGCCTCAATGTTCTAGAATGATCCACAATGTCTTAAAATGAGCCTCAGTGTTCTAGAATGGTCCACAATGTCTTAAAATGAGCCTCAATGTTCTAGAATGATCCACACTGTTTTAAAATGAGCCTCAGTGTTCTAGAATGATCCACACTGTTTTAAAATGAGCCTCAGTGTTCTAGAATGGTCCACAATGTCTTAAAATGAGCCTCAATGTTCTAGAATGATCCACAGTTTTAAAATGAGCCTCAATGTTCTAGAATGATCCACACTGTTTTAAAATAAGCCTCAATGTTCTAGAATGATCCACACTGTTTTAAAATGAGCCTCAGTGTTCTAGAATGATCCAAAATGTTATAAAATGAGCCTCAATGTTCTAGAATGATCCACAATGTCTTAAAATGAGCCTCAGTGTTCTAGAATGGTCCACAATGTCTTAAAATGAGCCTCAGTGTTCTAGAATGATCCACACTGTTTTAAAATGAGCCTCAATGTTGTAGAATAATCCACACTGTTTTAAAATGAGCCTCAATGTTGTAGAATAATCCACACTGTTTTAAAATGAGCCTCAATGTTCTAGTATGATCCACACTGTTATAAAATGAGCCTCAATGTTCTAGAATGGTCCACAATGTCTTAAAATGAGCCTCAATGTTCTAGAATGATCCAAACTGTTTTAAAATGAGCCTTGGTGTTCTAGAATGATCCACAATGTTTTAAAATGAGCCTGGTTTTTAACTGTTTTTTATTACTATATATACCAAGACTTCTTTCCTTTATATAGTGTGAAGAGACATCAATATGGCACAGAACATATTTTCATACTCTTGTATTTATTTCTAATGCAGATCAATGGCAAATAATTTATGTGCAAAATGCAAATGAACTTTAAATCGGGCTCAAGAAGTACATTCACAACACAGATGTACAGTTTACAGCATCACTAAACAAGAACTGAGGCTACGTGGCACTGCACAAATTAAAAAGGATCACTTGAATGAAGCATGTGATTGTTCCTTTTTTTTTCAAAATATTCATGACATGAAAAGAAGCCACATAAAAAGGATGAAACAAAAGCAGCTGCTTAAAGAAGCCTTCAATAATTTGTGTCCGTAGACTTTTAAGTCATCATGTAATTCATTGTCCTTCTTGTATGTATTCATTAACATTTAATTTCCGCTAAAGCTCTCACTCGCCTCCTCTTTAAAAACATGACTATCGGTGCCCAAGTTTTGTGACTGAGTTCTTAGCTCATCCACAATCCCAGACACACTGCCCAACAGGCCACGCATCCCGTCCTCCATCTCCCCGTGAAAATCCACCTCCTCTACTTTCACTTGTCCTCCCGTTGCAAGAAAAGCCTCCCCGTCTCCAAATCCATAACTGAAACTGTCGTCCATATCCGCTGCAGCTGCGCTTGCGTTGTTGCTGTTTGCTGAGGAGCTGGAGGCAAGTCTCTCGCATCGGGCCTGATGCCTGAGGAAGCTGTCTCTCCAAATGACTTTCTTCCCACACAGGCCACACTCATAGGGCCGCAGCCCTCCATGAGTCTTAAGGTGCTTGGTTAGATGGTGCTTCATCTTGAAGGACTTTGTGCAAACAGGACAGCCAAAGGGCCGTAGATTGAGGTGCTGCATCTTCACGTGCCGGTCACGCATACTCTTCAGTGTATAGGCTTTGCCGCAGTGGCAGAAGTGGACTTTGCCTGTGTAGGGGGCGCCGGCGAGGGACACTGAGGAGGACGAAGACGGAGTCGGGGGTGAAGAGGGTGGCGCAAATGTAGCAGAGGATGGAGACAAATGGCGACTTGAGGTGGGGGTCAATGAGCTACCCTGTCCCACGCTGGTGGAGGGCCAGTTCACCTCTGACCCTGCCATGGTGAAGTCAGGAGACACAGGCACTAAAGGCCTCTGGGAAACCTGTCCCGTGCCATCTTCAATCTCATCATATGTGCCTCTGCTAAATGTCCCTTCTGTGAAACATTCAAAGTCCACATCCTCCTCCTCATCATCTTCATCCTCGTCTTTACTGCAGCTGCCACCCTCTCCTTCCTGCGGCCTCTGCTCTTGTTGAGACCAGGGACCCGTCTGCCACTGCAGCCGGGCTGAAACTGGGCAGGCAGGGCCCGGAACTCCTTCCCCTGTTTGGCAAGCATGAACACTGGGCACGTCTGAGGAGGGATCTCTTCCTACCAAATTTCTCTGCGCTTTTTCCTTGATCTCCTCCACATTCGCCTTCCCTGTGGCTTGTCCTATATTCTCATGTGAAATTGGGTGGAAGTCTGCTGAAGAAATGTAAAACAAAGTCGAATCAAATCTATGCACAGTACAAAGACAAGTAATACGTGACCCAGCATAGAAGAACATCTCAATACTTTTTTGGTGGTACTGGCCTAAATGTGCCTGTGAGTATCAAAAGCTCACAGGGACTGAATGCTTCAATCATGTTTACTTTTTAATAAAATTCCTGATTTAAATCAACTTTAAACTAATTTATGAAGGAACTATTTGCAAATATTGGCTTATTTTATTAAAGTTACTACAGAGAACTTTCATTTTGTGTTGATTTTGGCGGTCCCTGTGGACAAAAACCTGTAGGATAATAACAACCTCATGAAACTTTACAACCACAAACTAGAGACCTAGGGCATTCAGAGGATGGATGGCTTTCCTAGCTAGATTAACAATAAGGGGGTTTCTGAGCGGTTTCCAGAACAGAAGTGCTCTCCATCTAATCACCGACAAATGCAGTTCTTGCAGAAATCTCCAAATGTCAAAAGTTTTTGATACCAAATCACAGCATGGCTTTTTCTACGATGTTCCTCAAGGTCTCGGAGTCTTAATGTGGTATTATGGAGGGATTGTTGATCATTTTTATCAACTCTCGAGTGGTAAAAAATGGTTTAATTAGCACCAAATCTATGTAACACAACATGTTCTACATTCAGCTGTGAGTGTGGTTCCTCATAGGTTACACTAAATACGATTGTTTTTGTTAGACAGATATATTTGTGTTTAAAGTGAAATGAGGCTTTTGAATCTCACCACAGTGTCCCATTTGTGCGAAGCCTCCCTTCTTCTCCACCGCTGCCTCTCCAACTCCCTCATCTGCCTCAATCTCTCTTTTCTCCCTCTTCCTCTTCTCTTGTTTCTCATCACTGTCCCAGCTCTCTCTATTCTTATCAAGCAGTCTATCGGTGCTCGCCGGTGCTCCCCGCTGTTGAAACCTGACTTTCTGCTTTAATGCTTCCCCACTAGGGAACCCCCCGTGGTACCGGCTATTGTGGCCAGGTCCGTCATGAGCAAAGTGGCTCGTTTTGGCGTGGCTTGATACCCACGCCTCCTCACAGTTGGTGTAATCACTCTCTGCATAGCCAGGGAGGGTGTCCAGTTGAGAGTCGGCTAAGTGCTGAGCTGATGAGGGCCGTGGTCGCCCCCATCTGGGAAACTGCTGCGGACGTCTCCATGTCGCTAAGGGAGGCAAGGCATCGGGCTTTCTCTCCTTCCTTCTCCCCTCCCTTTCGACATATAAGCAGTCTGTGCTGCTTGGAGACTGCTGGCGAGATGCAGTGCCAGGGTGAGCCACAGCGGCCTCTCCGGGGGTGACTTCTGCCGAGGGCCGGGGCCTCTTCAGGATCTCTGTGCATTTGTCAACGATATGCCACATCTGGAGGAAACTGGCCACAGTGACGTAGTTAACAATGTCTTCATGTACGATGCTCAGCTGGCCTGTGTAGGCAGAACTCAGGACACTCTCAAAGGCCACTGGGTCCATAACTGAGGGTAGGGAAACCGTTGTAACATTCTTCAGCAAAACCTGTCCAGAGATAAGAACAAAGACATACTGAGTTTTGGGCATCTGGACAGAAATAGGACGGTGAGTGAAATCAACAATACCTTATTATTAGGCGTGTCAAAGTTAACACGATAATAACACGCTCACACAAATTAATTTTAGTGACACTAATTTCTTTAACACATTAAAACCACTTTTGGGTTGTAGTAGTCTCAATTTTAAAGCTAGTAGTATAGTGAAGATAGTGGTATCATATGAAACTAGAAAATCTAAGGAATTCATTGGTAACAACCATATCATACTAGCTTGTCGCAAAGGAGGCTAAATAACGCTCCAAACTTACGCAAAATTTTGGCGAGGAAAAACTGGCATGACCATTTTCAAAGGGGTCCCTTGACCTCTGACCTCAAGATATGTGAATGAAAATGGGTTCTATGGTCACCCACGAGACTCCCCTTTACAGACATGCCCACTTTATGATAACCACATGCGGTTTTGGGCAAGTCATAGTCAAGTTAGCACACTGACACACTGACAGCTATTGTTGCCTGTTGGGCTTGAGTTTGCCATGTTATGATTTGAGCATATTTTTTATGCTAAATGCACCTACCTGTGAGGATTTCTGGACAATATTTGTCATTGTTTTGTGTTTTTAATTGATTTCCAGTAATAAATATATACATACATTTGCATAAAGCAGCATATTTGCCTACTCCCATCCCATGTTGATAAGAGTATTAAATACTTGACAAATCTTCCTTTAAGGTACATTTTGAACAGATAAAAATGTGCGATTCATTTGCGATTATCTGTATCTGTACACACAATATATTGCACACTGATGTAGCCTGGCCTACCTGGTCATGAAAGTAAGGCGAAGATGCAGCGAGCACACAGCGATGAGCCCTGAACACTTGCCCTTGCACCTGGATGGAGAGGTCACACAGACGGCCCTCTTCCCGCTGACGGTTCAGATTGTCCAAAACAGCAGCACGGGCACCGGGAAAACACACCTGGACAGTCAAACCAGCTGGAGCAGCAGAAGCATTGCAGGTTGGATCCATGGTCAGGCAAAACTATAGAGAAGAATAAAACATTACAAAGTGCAAAAGAGGTTGCTTGTTTCTAATATTTTGTATCTCAATACAATTTTTCTAATGGTGTATACACTATTAAGTACCTATTTTTGTTTTTGAAGGCTTTATCTTGTACACAGTAGATGTGCATACTGTATTGTAATGTATATAGCCTAGTGTTCTAGTTTTTAAGGTTACTTATCTATACTATGCATCTTTTCTTGTACTTCCTTTTTCTGCTGTGACACTTCAATTTCCATTTGCAGCATAAATAAAGTTTTTGGTGGGCAGATATATTTTAAGGAACTTGTATCAAGGACAGTTTTAAGTGCAGTATGTGTTGACGAGTATTCTCTAAACATCTTACTGAAGTAGGGCTGTCAAAGTTAACAGTATAATAACACGTAAACACAAATTTGTTTTAACGCCACTTATTTCTTTAACGCATTAACGCAACTTGCGTTTTTTAGGTTGCAGCGGGCTGAAGATATTGGTATTATATGAATCTAGATAACATAAGGAATCCATTGGTACCAACCATGTCATACTAGCTTGTTGCGAATTTTGGTGAGGAAAAACTGGCATGGTCATTTTCAAAGGGGTCCCTTGACCTCTGACCTCAAGATAATTGAATGAAAATGGGTTCTATGGGTACCCACGAGTCTCCCCTTTACAGACATGCCCACTTTATGATAATCACATGCAGTTTGGGGCAAGTCATAGTCAAGTCAGCACACTGACACACTGACAGCTGTTGTTGCCTGTTGGGCTGCAGTTTACCATGTTATCATTTGAGCATATTTTTTATGCTAAATGCAGTACCTGTGAGGGTTTCTGGACAATATTTGTCATTGTTTTGTGTTGAATTGATTTCCAAAAATAAATATATACATACATTTGCATAAAGCAGCATATTTGTCCACTCCCATGTTGAAATACTTGACAAATCTCCCTTTAAGGTACATTTTGGACAGGTAAAAAAATGTGCAATCAATTTGCGATTAATCGTGATTAACTACGGACAATCATACGTCTAATCGTGATTAAATATTTTAATCGATTGACAGCCCTATACTGAAGACAATACTACAACACAAAAGGCAGGTAATGAAGTCAGATCCAAGACAAAACTAAACAAAAGGGAAACCAATATATTGTATAAAAAAAAAAAAAAAATACAGTGTCATTTAAATTAGGATAAACTGAGACATGGACTCATTTAATTAAAGTTATTTTGACTTTTTTTTCTTTCTTGATTTCAACATTCTCGGTGAGGAGACATATATTATTAATAAAAGAGGAGAAAAAAATGGGCCAAAGTTGTTTCTACATACATGCATGTGATATTTTTCTCACGAGAGTAATTAAATGCTGAGCTTACAATTTGTGAATTAATTGATTAGCTATCTGATCAGCAGAATACACTTCTGAATCTATATCGATAATTGACAGCACAGTAGTCATTTATAGTATTTTTTAAGCAAATTGTGAATTTTTTTTAATTACTTGCTGATCATTTTCCTGTCAATCAACAATGGCAACACATAATCGATCATCCCTATCATCAGATTAAGTGAGAGTAAATAACGTTGAATGATCCCAAACTGTATTGATTAGTGATATGAAGGGAGCTTCCACCTGATGATCACCACCACATGTAGCTAACTTAGCTCATGTTAGCCACCTCACTGTTAGCACTTAGTCAACATGTCCCATCACATAAACGGTTGCCGTTAACAACACTATCATTACCATGACGACTGGTGAAGGTCGGCATGGTTACGCTCACTCCTGCGTTAGCGTGTAGCTAACCAGCTAACCAGCAGTCACTGGTTAGCAGGTTAGCTACACGTTAGCTCGCCAGCTAGCAGTTAAGCTTAGTTACTTTACCTTTGATATGTCGGTATGTCGAGCGTTTTACTTTTATAAGGGAGCGTCGCTGGCTATTTGCAGCACAACATTGTTATTCGTGAATTCCAGATACAAAGTAACATCTCTTGTGTGTGTAAAAAAAAAAAAAAAGCTAGCTCTTAAATGCTAACAGCAGCTAGCCCTCAGGCGCAGCTGATAAACAGCACCAGAGATCCTCACACACAACGTGAGCGGGTGTTTGGTGTTAAGAGTTGAGTTATTATGAAATGCCATCACACTGGCCGCATTAAACCTGCGGGCTTTAGCTGCATGAGGATCTAGTTAATAGTATAAAAAGCTCACAACTGTTTTGAGCAGTTATTGGAAGTTATTGAGTGATCCGACGTTATGAGAAGCAGATTGTGTTTGTATCACTCCGCCCCGCTGGAGCTCTCTGTTTTAAAGGGCCAGTTCGCCTCTGATATCACCTCCCACTGCTGTTAAAGCCCCCTTTGTTGCTCATTAAATGTGCTGTATGAACGCTCTGGGTGAGGCCCCTGCAGTGGTCTACCAGACAAAGCTCAGCTTTGGTCAGTTTTAATAACAGCAGCGGAGGAGCAGAAGCCTGAATACTGGATCTGCTCAGGAAAAACACGCACGACCTGTTTTTACCGCAGTGCATCTGCAGCAGCCTCTGATCCGAGCGACAGAGGTGCGCTGTGGCGCAGGAAAACACACCGTTAGGACCTATCTGTTCTATTATTATTATTTTTTGGAGCTGGCTTTTTTTATGCACCCGGGTGCTTTTTATCCCTCAATGCCCGCAGGAGCGAAGCATCTCTTTATCATGATGAATAAATGAAATTACAAGACTTTTCCACATTCAGCTTTTCATCGCAGGAGAGGACTGTTTTTTTTTTCCCGAGGAGACGACTCGAGGAGAGGAGGCCTCTATTTCAGGACAGTAGGCTCTGATTTCAGTGATCCGATTAAGGACAATTATTGGACCATCAGTATTTAATACTGGTGGCCTGTAAAAGGTAGCCATTTCTTATCACAGAGCATGCAAATTCATTATATATATATGCACTGGCATGTAAGTGTATTGTCGACGTTCAGTCAGTAGCTTGCATGTTGCACAATATACAAACACGTTTATCATTGTGTACCCTGTAATTTGCCAACATATAGTAAGAGAGCAGAGCATGTGGCCCCAGGCAGGTCTAATGATTGCTCTGTGCATCTCACATTAAGACCCCAGGGGAAAAAAAGATAATCAAATCTCTGGGTGATGATCTGGGGAAACACTGTGAGTCACCAGATATCTGGATTGTTTCCTATGCTACTTGATAATTAAAAGCAGGGGGGGGGAAAAACACCACTTGCATGCATCAGTTGAATGGAGATAAAGTAGGTGGCTGTGTCAAAAGCAGAAATAAGTTGTGTTTTACTGACACAATCTTACAATCTAAAAGAAAGCCTTTGCAAGTATTCAATCATTATTAAATTGAATTATTACAAACTTGGATTGGTCAGTTTATGAGTGTCATGACGGTCATTTAAAGTTTCAACAACAGTCTTTTGGAGCTCCACACGAGGAGCGTTGCTGTCAAAGTTTTTGAGGCTCCTCGTCAAATAAAGCAGCCACCCTAACATCCGGTGACATGGCAGTGTTAAAGATGCTGCTCCTTACTCTTCTCTGCAGTACATTTGGTGAGTTGAGCTGATAATCTGTCATCATTTGTTGCTACATGACGTTAAACCCAAGACAGATCTGTGATTGTCTGTCTTTTTACTGTCTTGCAGTACACCTTTGTCATGGTGCCTGTGCAGAGGTGGACTCTGACACAGAGGCGGTGGCGGGCAAGGGCTTCAAACTGGGCTGCGTCTCCTGCAAGAAGAGGAGTGAGGTGATCGGCACTGCCACCGTCGAGTGGTACTTCAGGGGGAAAGGAGAGGCCGACTTTGTTCACGTGAGTGCAAAACAATCATTGCTGAAGAGTTTCTTAGTCTGATGCCAGCACAAAATAGAACTGACACAGCACATTGTAAAGTACAGGAAGTATTTGTGCTTCTAAAGGAGTTTTAGTTGTGCAAGCATCCTTAAAATTACACTTGTCCTAGGCTACATCCCTCAAGACGCAAGCTATTTATATATGCATGCATATGCAGTGCACACCAAAGCTCTCTTCCTTCCCCCCTCTCTCTATCACACACGCATACGCCCTCCATCGTATCATAGTGCCCAATACAGAGGTCACCGTGAGGTTCAGAGGCGATCAATTGTGATATTTTACACCACAGAGATCATTAAAGCTGCAGAGATGACACACAGCTGTGTCGGCCTTGTGTTGGATCCTCTGTGGCTGTGATAATGCAGCTGCATATATGTTTCAGTATAGCATTATCCAAATGATCCAAAAATTATACCTAGACCCTTGTCAACAAAATAGCAAAAAGTTTGATGATCTCGAATTATGTGATGAATTTCAGATGACATTTTTTCTTAAAGGTACAGTGTGTTGCAACCAACCGAGTAATCCTCCACTCACTCCTCCCTTTCCAAGACTGCAGTAACGTAAGCCGCTGAGTGCAAAACCGCGGTAACGCCGTTCAACTCGCTCAGAGGCCATCCTTACCATAATAACACTACTTTAGGAGCAACGGAAGTCAGACGGCAGGTGGTGGTACCACGGGTTAGCACTCTAGCTCACATTACCGCAGTTTCACAAGCGTGTCGGAGAACTACGGCGGCCTTCAGGTAACATAAAAACACTAAAGGCTCTCTCTAGAGACAGTATTTGGTTTGTCTGTACTGGGCTACTGTAGAAACGTGGCGGAGCAACATGGTGGACTCCGTGAAGAGGACCCGCTCCCTATGTAGATATGAAGGACTCATTCTAAACTAACGAAAATGCAACGATTCTCAGTTTCAGGTGATTATACACAAATTAAAACATAGTTATTATGAATATTCTATTAAATTTCTTCCAATAGATCCCCCGAAATGTTACACACTGTTCCTTTAATGTCCCTTGATGTGGCAATAAAAACAGACATTTCCTGTGGAAAATGCGTGTTGTGAGATAAAATACCATGTCTCTTGGAATGTGTTTGTAACATTTGTGTACTGCGAATGTTCCGGGAAAGCACAGACTGTCGTAGTTACATCCGCTAAAACTAGCCAATCACAAGTAGCTCCCTTGTATGAATAGACAATGCTTTCACACAAAAGCAGGATGGAATGTGTGGGCCACAAGGGGGGTGGGGCTAAACCAAGGCTATAAAGAATGCTGTAGTGAGGGAGCTCTTTGTCTTTTACACTGACAATGCTCTGTTTTAGCACATTTCGACGGAAATGCGACGAAATTGCAACAGAATTGTGTTGATAAGCAACAGCTTGGGTCCATGTGTACTTCCTTTCGAGGAAAAAAAAATAAAATGAGATTTCGAGAATAAAGTCATAATATTACGAGAATAAAGTCATAGGTTTACGAGAAAAAAAAGTCGTAATATTATGAGAATAGAGTCAGAAGTTTATGAGAAAAAAAGTCGTATTATGAGAATAAAGTCAGAAGTTTACGAGAAAAAATGTCGTAATATTATGAGAATAAACTCATAAGTTTCAGAGAAAAAAGTTGTAGCATTATGAGAATAACGTCATATTATTATAAAGTAGTAATTTTACGTGTTATTTTAGAGGGGAAATAGAGCAGCGTGCCGCCTGTGTGAAAATGAGGAACGTGGAGCATCTTGTGAAGTTATACTTTAGTAAAGTAACGAAATACTTCATCTTTTTGCACATCAGCACCACATTATCATAAGTATCAGGACCTTGAAAAGATTGTGCAAGAAACTGCGTTTATTCCAAAGAAAGAACCACACGGACCTGGGGAAATTGCCTCTTTTGTGGAGGAGGAAATTACTTTTTTTCTCCTAAAGTTATTACTCTATTCTCATTAAATTACGACTTTTTTGTCGTAATATTATGACTTTATTCTCGAAATCTCCAATTTTTTTTCCCCCTCAATGTGGCCCTAATACTCCGTCGTAGTTCTTATTGTGTACACCATAGCATTGAAGGAACACTATTTCATTCCCCTGTATACTGAGTATCGTATATGGAGGGAATGACAATAAATTCTACCTTCAACCTTGACATGCATGCTTTGGGACTGATGGGATCATCAGCTCTTACTACCACCAACCCCCATCGACTCTCACACCATCCCAGCCCGCCCTGCCTGCAGCCATGACACAGAATGAATTCGTAATTCTATGAAAAAAAAAAACAGCTTTAAACTTAAAAAAATATATACTTCATAGGGAAATTCACATTTTACAGCAGACCTCAAACTGTCTAAGGAGGTCGGAAACATAAATAACTATTTTAAAGGAACAGTGTGTAACATTTTGGGGGATCTATTAGCAGAAATGGAATAAAATATTCACAACTATGTTTTCATTAGTGTAAAAACACCCGAAACTGAGGCCCTGTCTACACGTATACAGATATTTTTAAAAATTGATATTTTCCCCTCCGTTTAAAAAAAAGAATTTTTCCACATGACCTTCGTTTTACAAAATATCTCTGTCCACACTAGAACGCAAAAACGACTCCAAACGCTCGCCGGGCCAGTAGGTGACAATAAAGGCTACGTCAACGACACGTCAAATACCAGAGAAGAAGATTCTGAGCATACGTAGTAAGCTTATCTTCTTTTGGCTGTATTAACAAACGGTAAACAACAGTAAAGCAATAGCTAATTATTTCTTTATTTATACATATAAATATGTATAAATATTTTTTATTTGTGCTATGGCAAAAACGAAATGTGAGTCATATGTGTGGACGGACGACAAGGTGGAGTTGCTTCTCAGCGTTACCTTACAGATCCAAAACCGTCGTTTCTGGCGGACTTTAAATCGCGGGTGCTGAGGTGGACCAAATAACACTGGGCGCAGCAGACGCATCCGCGAAGTGTCGCAGCAATATTAAGTTCAAATGTAAAGTAGTAATTAGTCCGAGCAGTGTTAACAAAATGTAAACTAGCCGGTAGTCTGCCATCTTTATTATTGTTTCTGGCGCATGCTCATTACACAAAGCAACAATGGGCATGCGCAAAATGAGGAGAGAACGCCATCGTTTCCCAAAACGCTCCCTTTTACACGTCCACACCGATACAAAGTCACCGGAGTTTTTAAAAATCTCCACCTTAGATGGCGTTTTCAAAAATATCCGTTTTTGTGACCCAAAACTCTGTTTGTGTGTGGACGACAGGACAAGACATAGAGGAAAATATCTTTTAAAGTTCTTAAAATATCTGTATACCTGTAGACAGGGCCTAAGAATCATGTTTTCATTACCTTGGAATGAGCCTCACATCTACATAAGGTGCAGGTCCTCTTCACGGAGTCCGCCATGTTGCACCACCATGTTTCTACGGTAGCCCAGAATGGAAAGAAAAATCCTACACACTGTACCTTTAAATAATAAATACAACAAAATAATAAAGTAAGGAAATTACATTCAAAAGCTATATACATTATGTATGGTGCATTACAAGACTTAGGCCTTATACATGATTTTTATATTGTGTAAATCACTGTGCAGTAGTGTAATGACTTTTGTGTCACAGCAGCATTTTGACTAACCTCGATGTCTCCGTGGCACCAGATCTACAGCTACAACGAGGAAGGCGCCACCGTTGAACACGACAACTTTATCGATCGCGTGCATTGGAACGGGAGTAAGAGGAGCAACGACATCCAAGATGCGTCCATATACCTGCTCAACGTCACCTTCAACGACTCGGGCACCTTCCGCTGCTTCTTGAACCGCGTCCTCTTCTACAGTAGCTACGAGTACACCACCGTCATCAACAAGGTGGTCCACCTCACCGTGGTGGCTAAAGGTGCGATGAAATCTACAGCTGCTCTGCAACTGTCTGGTCTGTGATATGAGAACAGATTGAATCACTAGGAGCAGGATTTAAGAGCATGCCCTGGAAAAGTAACAGAAGTTACATTACATTCAAAAATCTGGAAAAATCATTTAAAGCTGCAGTTGGTAACTTTGAGCAAATATGATAAAAAAAAGTTATTATTATAAAACGGTCACTATATCCGGACAGTAGTGCATGAGACAGATAATCTGTGGAAAAAAATCATGTGCCTCTGTGTCCTCCTAGTGCTCCTAATGGCAATAGCAAGATTTAACTGCTCCCAGAGGAAAACAACCAATCAGAGCCGAGCTGTCTCTAAAGCAGCTGTCAATCACTGCTCGCAAAACTTAGAAGTAGCAAGACAACTTACATGTACAGTATGTTTCCTCTATTATCATGATGCCTGCACTTCTGGCGATGCAGTTGATTCCATTTTTGACCAGACAACATTCTTAAAATGTAAAAGATGTCAGCTGCAGCTGCATACTCTCTTCAGACTCACTCTTTCCTGATAAGGGCTGACTTCCATATTTCCCAGAGTTTTTGCTTTGTCAGGTGTTGGTCAGATTTGTCAGGTGTTGGTGTTTGACTGATTTCTTGATTTCCTGGCTCTCGTGTGCAGCGACCAGAGGAACGGCTTCCATCGTGTCCGAGTTCATGATGTACTTTACCATCATTGGCCTGCAGGTCTGGCTCCTCATAGAGATGATATACTGCTACAAGAAAATATCAGCAGCCGGGGAAGAAGCATTACGAGAAGCAGCGTAAGTATTTTTACTATGTAGGCCTACATCTGTATGCACCAACGCATCCTCATCCCAACTCGTCACATATCGCCGCTTTGTCACGCCCCTTTGCGTCACGCCCCTTTGCGTCACTTTATTTTTGGCATCAAAACCACTATAGTTACCCTTGGCGTCACTATAGGTTTAGGCAACAAAACCACTTATATAGGTTTAGGAAAAGACCATATGGTTGGGCTTAAAACTGTATGTTTGTACAGTGAAATTGACACTGAATGCTGTGAAGACGGGACACGAACGAACAGCTGATTGTAAAGTGAAAGTGAAACTTAACATAGGGGACACAAACAGCGGTCTCTTGGATGAAAGCCTTGTGTTTGTTGGACCCATCCACCTCCCCGCCCGCCAGCCTGGTGTGTGTGTGTTTTTGCTCTTTAAACTACGTCACAACAGTCACTCCCGGCGCACTTTCTGGGAGTGTTTACTATTGCCGCGGATGGGTTATTGTAAGATAAGTTAATTGAACGCCTGGTGCGTTTCAAACCAGCGCTAAAGGGTGCCTTGTGCGGCGGTATTGTGGCCAAGACAAAGCCTCTGTATTTGACGCCCTGGGAATGAGAACCGTCTGTATGCACATATGCTCACAACATGTGAAAACCTTGTGACTCCAGTTTTGGTGATTTGAGTTTTATTGAAGGATTTTTTTTTTATAGATGAGCTGATTCTCTCTTTGACTAATGCAAATCTTTCAATGACTTTAGCCAAAAATGAGTGGTCAAGCTAAACACTTGGTGCAGTTCTCAGTTTTTGAAAAGCAGACACTTTGGAGGTGCAAGGATTTTATCCTATACCATTAAAACCATAAGTATGTGTGTTGTAGAGCCCAAACAAAGTGCTGGATTTTTAAGGCAAATACCTGCATAGTTATTTGAGAGTCTAAAAATCCAGTAACGATATATCGGCTGTTATTAGTTGTTAACATAAACACATAACACCATTTTTTGATAAGGATTCCTAAAATGTTGTTGTGAAAGAATTGTGGCTAAGATGCTGTATGTCCTGAGCAGTTCAGTTTACTGTTGAAAAGACCTATGTAATGGAAGCACTGTTTCTAAATGACATCAAACATATCTTTGGCACTTCCATACTGCAAATTTTTGTTACTTATTGGCCAGCATATGCGCTGATACTGATATATCGGTCGGGCTCTATTGCGTGTAAAGCTTGAATCAACACACAGCTAGAGTAAGACCCGGTTACACAAGCATTTAAAACGGCAACATTTTGTGGCTAAATCTATTAATTCCAATGGAATCACTGTGATCTGTAGGTTAAGTGCAACTTTTTCATTAAGAGTTTAACTTTGTGGTTTTTGACATGCAAATTTGCGTCATTGACCAATAGTAAGCTGTCTTGAGTGAACAGAGTCGGAGAGTTTAAACTGAAGGAAGCTATCGTAGCTGATTAGCTTTGCTCAACTTTTCTTTATCTTTAACCCCCATCTGTCTGTCTGCTCCACTAAAGAGGAATGGTTTGCGGACATGAGACAGGAGTCAATGTTACAAATGTCTCTTGAATACGGTGGCCAGATGTCCCGGTTTGTCCGGGAGTGTCTTGTTTTGCACATACTGCAAGAGTAGCCTACATGTTTGGTCACGCACAGTGGAAATGCTGGCAGAGAATGTGTCCCAGTCAGCCATTTAGCGCTTGTGCACGCTGACAAATAGGCCATCCGTGTGTTAACTTTTTAAAGGTACCTTACAATCAATAATTATATTTGACCAATACAATCCTTGTGTTTTGTGTTTACTAGTGTTATTGTACAGTTTTCAACTAAACTATGTTTTGGTGGATTTTGGGAGACAAAACATAATTTTTCATCTGCTGAGGTGCTGTCCATGGTGCTGAAAGGTGCGCCTGGTTTGGGGGTTTGAAAATATGGTCACCCTACTCTTGTATAAACTTGGGAATTTAGTGTCTTGTGAGCGAGCGAGTTAACAAGTTAACTGACAGCTAGCAAGCTTGTAGGCATGGAGCACTTTTTTCACCCCTTCAATAACTCTACTCTTAAATACATAGTAGTAATAATAATAATAATAATAATAATTGTAATAATAATAATAATAATAATAGGAAAATAGAAAGAAGCTTGATGAGCTATTGTGAATGACAAATAATAGCATTTTCCCCAGCTTGCTAGCTTGTTAGTTAGCTCACCAATAGCTGCAGGTAGTCGCTACAACACCAAACTTCGCATTTCGCACAGCTGAATTTCGCTGACACTTTCTGGTTTGACTGGGTCTTTGCTCTAAATGCTAACTCTCTCACTCACTGATATGTTCAAAATAATAATACATGATGCTTTGAAAAGTGTGTATTTCCCCTTGAGTACTGCCATATTTTATTCATGCTCTAGTGCTGAAGTCACACCTTTAGTTTAAACCTGTATTTGTTAACTTACATCCTCTCTTTGGTTCATACCTGTCCTCTTACAGTACCTACTTATTTTTTTAAGATTATGAATGTTTCCATTGTGTTTGTGTGTTTTCACTTCTGTCTCTTTGTCTCACGCTCCCTGTGTCTACTTGTCATGTTTTCGTCTTGTCCGTCCCATCCTGTCATCCTCCTCCCTAGTAAAAACCAAAACCTCCCTCCTGTAAGTCAAAAAGGAACAAAAACCTGACACACAACAAAAGCTGTGATGTTTTGTTTTTGCATTTTTTTCACCCATTTCACTGTGCTAAAGTTAAAGGTTTAACATTGTTTCACGACGTTGATTTTTCTCTTTTCCTCCTAGAAATGCTGAATATTTAGCGATAGCCTCGGAAAGTAAAGATAACTGTGCAGGGGTGCAGGTCGGAGAATAGCACAGGTAAGTTTGTGATCCCGAAGTGAAAATGCATGTCATCATATAATGGATCATTTCTACAAAATCTATGTATAAAACTATTTAAAAAGATATATTTTTTGCTATGTAGTCGGCCACATTGTGTTTCAACATGGTATTTGTGCACAGTTGCAGATAAAGATCAGGCTACACTTATATTATTAGTATTATACTATTTAGATTCCAGTGGTAGCCGCTTAGGATTGTTTACAATAACTCCAGAGCATTGTAAAGTCCGAAAGTCAAAATTAATTGAAAAAAGATGTAATCATTTTCAAAATTCACAACATTTTTTTATCCAACGTAATATTCTGCTTCAATCCATATTTGTTGGCATTTAGCCTTTCAAAAGCAACATTTTCACTGCGGTCAAAAACCTATTTGCTCTCCCGCTTGCGACACACTAAGCGAGGCACACACCTGTATTAACGGGGCGGTCTAGCAGCAATTTAATAGCAACATAAAAAATGTTATTTATGTAACCACAATAACAAAAAATCTATTTCAGCTCTAACACTATTAAACTAAATTCTTCACATTCATCACAGTCTTTGATCAGTTCATCAGTTTTCTGATTTAAATAATAATATTGCCAATTTTAGACAGACAGGGTAATATTAACTTCTATAAGAAATGTTCGACATTTTGGAAAATAATGTTGAACATTTCTTTTGGAAATAAGCTTATTTGCTTTCTTGCCGAGAGTTAGATACGATAAAATGGGTAATTTTTACACCTTATTTTTTGTACAGATTAAGCAAACGAGATATAATGATTTAATTAATACGCTTAGGCTAGGCTGATTTTACCTTTGGACAGGCTAGATATTCCCTCTGTTTTCAGTCTTTATGCTAAGCTAAGCTAACAGGGCTGCTGGCTTCAGCTTTATATTTACCGTACAGACATGAGAATTTCCTCTAACTACTTTATCGTCCCATTTTGCCCAGGTGTCTCTTGTAAAAGAAAATATATTTGAAGAGATTTTTTGATTAGATTAAATAAATGATAAATTTAGGCAAAGCTGTTGTGCGGCTGCTTGTGTTAAGGCAACATGTAACATTTGAGAAGTTTGGCCTCTTTTGTTAAATGAAAAAAAGGGTTTTGTTGTATATTTGTGAAAAGTGTTGAAAAAAAGTATCAGTACTAAAACTCTTGTATCTGAGTTCATATAAAAAAAAAATGAATACCCACCCTTTGTGAATATTTTAGAGGTTCTAGTGTTTATTAATGAACTGGATTTCCTATAAACAGTGTTTTTTGAATCCATGCTATTAAACCCATTAATATGTGTTGTCTTTATCTTCAGGCTTCCTCCGTGGACTGAAACCATCCTTCCACCCTCTGACCTGCATGTAGACAACTTGGAGGAAAAACTCCTCTTCATCTCAAGCCTCTATTTTACCTTTCCCTTAACAAAGATCACACATGGATATGACACACAAACAGAGCATGGTACCAGCACTGTATATAGTATTCTGCGCCGCAAAAGCATGTCCTGCACTTATTTGAGAAACCATTATGCATTAATGAGCCACATTGTCAAAAGCATATACTGTACATACAGTATTTCTTTAAGTATGGGTAGTCACACATTTATATGAAATGTAAGTTGTACTATGGGCGTCTGTTGGACTCCGTGAGGCTGATTGTAAAAGAAAGCTTTTTACTAAATCATCACCACCCTAATGTATAAATAATGTGACACACAACATATATGGTGATTTATAAGAATAGAATGTGATGGACTATGATAGACTGTCTCTCCAGTTGCTAGTTGTACATTCAATGAAATCTTAAGATGTACTAATAAAACCTGAAAAAGTAACATAAGAAACAGGAGAAGTCTTCTGATTTGTCTGATAAATATTTCGGAGAGTTGAAATGGATGGCTGTTGTTATATAATAATAGTTAAATATTAACAATGCAGACAACTTCCAATCATTGTTTTTGTTTGTTTTATTTTCATGTAGCTGAACCAACCACCCTGCTTTATAGCTTTGCGCCTTCACATGAAGGAAAATCTTCCAGAGAGCAAAAATAGCTCTATTATAACCCTATTGGATTTAATGACAACCGATCAAATTCCCATATTTAAAGGGCGGGTCCATCTGCGTTCTTTTCCGTTTTTTACAAATGGAAACGCCCACTCAGCTGATAGCAAAAGCAGAGACGTAAGTTACCAAAGTAAGCTAATCAATGAGGTTATGAATAATGTGAACGCTAGCTCAGTCAACGTTAGCTGTGCTAAGTTTGGAAATAATTGAAAGGGTTAGTTCAGATTTTTGAAGTGGGGTTGTATGTATACTCCCGTGTTCTGCGGGGTATAATTACTGTTTTTGTGAATGTAGTCTGGTGGCTTTGAAGAGAGCAATATAACGGCTTCAGTTCCCCAGCGGGAAGGGCTGTCTGATGGCGAGTTAAAGCGACTGTGGACGGGAGCAGCAGGAAAACGTATTTTAGCCACCTAAAAAAAGGCCCACCGAAAAAAAATACCAATATCAGTTAAGTGTACCCTATATGTATGTTATTTTCACTGCTTTATCCTTTCCGATGGGGAACTGAAGCCGTTATCTATGCTCTCTTCACAGCCACCAGAATACATTCACAAAAACAGTAATTTTACCTCGCTGTAGGATGTATAAATACTGTACGTAGCAGCGTCATCATGCAGAAACCTACATCAGGTTAGAAGGGCTTGGGAAAATTGCATTTTGACACTAAAACATACATACTTTGACCAAAATTTGAATGTTCGGATTTGAATACATAAGGAACACCACTGGGAAAATACAGAATGATATATAAATCTAAAAAAAATTATAATAATGGACCCGCCCTTTAAAGGATAGTTCAACATTTAGAGAAATATGCTTATTTGATTTCTTTCCAAAGGTTTGATGTGAAGATTGATACCACTCTCATGTCTGTGTGTTAAGCACAGAGCTGGAGTCAGAACATGGTTAGCTTAGCTTAGCATGAAGACTGAGAGCAGGGTAAAACAGCTAGCCTGGTTCTGTCCAAAGTTCAAAAATACGCCTACCAGCTCTTCTAACGCTCACTAATTACCAAAAAAGGCAGTTGAGAATTATTTCCCAAAATGTTGAACTATTCCTTTAAAGACGACACCCTTCCTCTCATCAAACCTTCGGTACCTCCCCTACAGTTGTAACACACAGTCCAGGCCGGGGTACTGAGGCAGGTTGAGCTGGTACTTCTTCTCAAGGGCCGGTGGCACAAAGCGGCCTCCCAGGAAGTGGTATCGTCCTCTGAACAAGGAGGCAGACTTCTTGGGAGCGGTGAGAGAGATGAGCATGTCGGGCTGCAGTCCGTCTGCACTGCCCTGCTCCACATCCCAACCTTTCAGAAAACAATGAATGAATGAGTTTTTGGTTAGATGACTGAAATTAGGTCTGTGGTTAACACAAAGCTTAAAGGGGAACTACGCCCATTTTCAAAACTTATACATGTTATTCCTATTGTCTAAGAACATCCAAAAAAGATTAGTAAACATGAACAACTCTCTCCCAAATCCCAAAACTAGAGTGCTAAAATTCAAACTTGTGATGTCATAGGATATTAAGTGTGGAGCTGCTCTATAGACGATGAATGGGGAGAGATGTTCTAGATGACACTGAGAGCACCCAGGGGAATGTTCTGAGTATATGGGAACATTTTCTGTTTCACAACTGAGAACATTACAATAGAATAAAGCTCATTTGGGTATAAAAAAGAAAACAAACATTCTGTGGGTCTCCCATTCATTGTCTTTGGGGAAGCTCCACACTTTACACTTGATGACATCACAAGTTTGAGTTTTAGCACTCTAGTTTTTGGATTTGGGAGAGAGTTGTTCATGTTTACTAATATTTTTTGGACCGTCTTAGACCATAGGAATAACATATATGAATTTTGAAAATGGGCGTAGTTCCCCTTCAAGAGATTTTCACATTTTGTTCCACGACATAAAATACATCAATAAATACCCCACTTGTGAATTTTGAAGCTTTTACGTGTCTTAAATAAGGCGGTTGCTAACAAGTGGCTAAATGAGACTACAGAGGTTGTCGGGGATATAAAACGCCATTACGCCGAACACGGAGGCTCGCTACTCACTAGTCCTCTTTCAGAGCCTCGTTGCGTTTATACTTGCGCTCTTGCAATGTGAGACTGGCAATCGATGCAGCCATGAACACTAGCTAGATCAGGTCACACTAAAGGCCTTTACACACCAGCAGCGTTTTTTTCCTGTGATTAATTCTCACATCAATATATTTTTTCGAACTGTTAAGGTAAGCGTGCAAAATCAAATTACAAGTTGGAAGCGTAGTGGTTTTGATGTGAAGTCCTGTGACCGTAGTGTAGTTCGTTTATAGCCTAACGTTAGCTTTTCACTTCTGGCTTTACTCATAAAAGTGGTGTTCGTTTGTGAAAATTATCTTGCTGAACAAAACGTGTAAGTATCATAAACGTTTGTGTGCCACAGAACTTATTTTCTGCATTGTCCAAAACCCAATGAAAATATCCCATTGGCTTTTTGTCGAGGGAACCAGGGCGATGATAACTTCCTGATTGGCCAACAAAAATACGTAATCCCTGCAGCACTATCATAGTCAGACAGTCAGGTCATTAGTTTTCAAGATATTTTGGTTACAGAAGGTTTGTTTGAATGGTAGCACCACAGAAAAGGTCAACAGGTCACCGAAATCGATAAGATTCTTCCTCTTGGGAGCGTGAGCAGCCAATTTCATGCAAATTCAGTAATTGATTTGCATTGTCAAGATATTCTACATTGGTCTGCTGACTACAATTACTTAACGATTATACTGTCCTCACCAAATAACTGATCCAATTCAAAAAAGGACCGCATTTCCTGTACATTTCAAATTTTACCTTCAAGACTTCTATGTGTGTATTTATGCATTTTTCTGCCTAATTTAAATATAATTCATTGGAAATTGTCTATTTTAACCAAATGAGCAAACACAGGTTTACGTTGTCAGAACAAACAGATTTTTTTCAGCCAACCGATCATTATGAGGCTAGACTTCATGTTTCCAAGGACAACCAAGGTTGACTTGACAATCTTGTATCTACAGCAAGCAAAGCAGTGCAACAACATAGTATTGTGTAGCAATCTGTTAGGCAGCACGCTTCAGAAGATTCAAATTCACCAACGTGGTAGGAAGTACATGTTTCTTTAGTGGAAATCCATATTCTTCTCCTTGGGCAGTGGCGAGTGTGTGAGGACTGACCTGAAGGGATGTCGATGCTGGCTATGGGGGCGGTCGTCTTCTTCAGCACGTTTAGGATGGACCCAAAAGGCTCTCGCACAGCCCCCTTAAAGCTGAAGCCGAAGATGGCGTCTATCACCAGGTTGTAAGCCTCATCAATCACTTTGGCCTGAGAAATCAATTTTTTTCCAGATGAATTGTTTTTCCTTTACAAAGACCAACAAACATCAACATTTTATCACAAAGGTCATGTGTAAAAACAAACAAAAACAACAACAAAAAAAAACTAGGGCCGTCAAAGTTAAAGCACCAATAACGCAAATTCGTTTTAACGCCACTAATTTCTTTAACGCATTAACGCAATCGATCTTTCGGAGGTTGTAGCGGGTTGTAAAGATAGAGTAAAGATACTGGCATCATATGAAACTAGAAAACCTAAGGACTCCATTGGTACCAACCATGTCATACTAGTTGTCAGGAAGGAGGCTAAATAACGCTCCAAACTTGCGCTAAATTTTGGCGAGGAAAAACTTTTATTGCCATTTTCAAAGGATTGTGTGATTAATCACTATTAACTATGGACACTTATGCGATTAAGCGCAAATAAATATTTTAATTGATTGACAGCCCTAAAGAAACCCCACCTCAAAATTAATTTATATATTGCAGATCTGTAAGTTGGAAACATCAGTAAATGACTGCATCATTAGTTATTAAGTATATTATTGACTGTGTTTTCTGTTGCGATAAACACTCTAACCCTGATTGCCGCACAGGGAGCATTAAGGCTTCATCTACTCTGAACTGCAGCCTCATTCAGTGAGATCTAATGATGTGTAATACAGCACCCGCATAGCTTGAAATAAAATGCACTCATGAACACAATGAGCAGAAGAATGTGGATAACACTGCTGCATTATTGATTAACGCCAGACCTCAGGCATCTCAGTCAGGAAGGGGATCTCCATCTTCTGGCACTGCGTGGTCAGGCCCTGGAACAGAGGTTTGTTTGGCCTCTTCGGGTACAGGATGGTGGGCTCGTAACCCTGCAAGAGGACACGCAAAGTGGTGGGAAACATTCTTCAGTTTGACCAAGCAAAGTTAATCTCCACTCTGCACAGACAGGTTTAATAAAAGTTAAAGGGTAAAGAATGCCTTCAGATTGGTTCAAAGCTGCCACTGAGGATATATTTAGCAAAGACTGTCCTTAAATGGTCGTCTGTTAGCACTACTTGACCGCCTCAAGCCGGAAAGAATCTTGCCAAATACTCTAATGGAGTATAAATATAGTGTTATGAGCAGCAGGCGTGGAAGAAGTTTCCTCTAGCATCCTTTACTTCAGTAAAAGTAGTAATATCTCATTGTAAAAATACTTCATTACCAGTAAATGTCCTGCTTTCAAAATCTTATTATCAACAGTATTTTCAAAAGTATTATCAGATAAATGTACTTTAAGTACCATCAGTAAAAGGTCTTGTGATGCCACATGGCCCCTTTTATAGTAAAGTGAAAAGATTGTAAACTGCATTTTTGTTGTAGCTGCTTGGTGGAGCTTTAACTACTACCACATGTTGGGCAGTTTAATCTGCAAAAAAATCGTCCAATCCATCCTAGAAATTTCTGCCATTTATTTAATCCTCCAAACATTACTTTGCAGTGCAATATTTCAACCTGTTTAGTTAAAGCTTAGGTTAAAGTTAAAGCTCTCTAAGGAACTTTAATTTTGTGTTGATTTTGGCGGTCCCTGTGGACAAAAGCGGTAGTGTTTCCAGGCACCAGAGTCCCTTTAGAAAACCTCTCATTTTACTGTAGTAGGACCTGACAGTCTGCCCCGCGCACTCCTGATTTTGGTTCTCCCGAGCCTCCCTTCCCTCCAGCGGGCCCAGCAATACGGAGGAGCCGCTGCTGCCGGGTGCTAAGCTCTCCACCCCCGGCTGGAGCTCCGACTGTAGGTCGAAGGAGGCAGCGAAGGCGGATCTTGGTCTGTCCACGGTGGTCTGGTCACTGGTTGCAGTTTTAAATTGAGACTATTTCATAACCAATTAAAAGTTCTGCATAGTAACTTTAAATTAAATCAACTTATTTAAAATAGAAACACTGCTCTATAAACATGTCTATATCTTGAAAGAAGAAAGAATAAGGCAACCTCGCTGCACTAGAATTATGAAAAAGTAGATTCTAGAAAATTAGAAAAATTAGAAAAAGTTTGTTGAAAACAGGTTGAAAAATTCCTAATACACTGGCAGATTTTTCTCCCTTTTCATAAGAAAATAAAACTTTAAGGACTCAATTCCAAACAAAAATTACTTTAAGGAACAGTGTGTAGGATCTGGCGGTATCTAGCGGTGAGGTGAGGAGATTACAACCAACTGAAGCTTCTCTCATGTGCCAAGTGTGTTGGAGAGCTACGGTGGCCGATGTGAAAACGTGAATGGTTCTCTCTAGAGCCATTTGGAGCAGAGCCAGTGAGTAGAGTGTGTATATTTGTGGGAAGTGAGTGGTGAAGCAAGAGAGAGAGCGGCGGCGGCGACGGGAGCGAGTAACGTTATCGACTCCGACCCAAGCAGGAAAAGTTAACAGTGTTTGGTTTGTCCGTTCTGGGCTACTGTCAAAACATGGCGGTGCAACATGGCGGACTCCGTTGAGTGGACCGGCTCCCTATGTAGATATAAACGGCTCATTCTAAGGTAACGCAAACACAATGATTCTTATTACCAGGCGATTATACACTAAAGAAAACATACTTATTAATATTATATTCCATTACTGCCAATAGATCGCCCTAAATGTCACACACTGGTCCTTTAACTAGAGGGAGATTTCTTTTCACTGAACAACTCAGAGATTTTAGAATCTCATTGTATGTTTTGAATGGAAAATCATCTGCAAAGTATAATATAAATTATATAAATATAGTGGAGTAGAAGTCTAAAATACCATTAAATATAAATGAAATGCACTTTGTGACTTTCCACCACTGCTGGTGAGTATCTTACTGTCAGACAAGTAAAGGACACTCACAAAGAGTTTCAGATGTCGGGCACAGACCAGGCCGTCGCCTCCGTTGTTACCTGGTCCACAAATCACCAGCAGAGAAGGTCTGGCCTTGACCAGGGAAGTGAGTGGATAAGCCTGCAGGGAAAAAACAGATATACAGCACTGCTGCACAACTAGTATTTGACAAGAAAAAGTGGGGTTTTCTTTACAGCAGCTACTCAAGAGAAATGCTTCTAGTGATGATGAGTCAGAAGACTAAGTAATCAGAGTAGTCCTCTCTTCAGGCAGTAATCTGATTTAGACATATACATGTACCGTAAACCTGGTTTCCTGGTAAAACGGCTAGACTTTTTATGGCAAAACCACCTGATATCTAAAAGGCCTTTAAGGTGTGTGCATGTGCATTAAAAAAACTCCAGTCCATAGTTATGGAAAGTAAGATTATGCTGCAAAGTGTTTTTGGAGGAATGCCTTATACCATATAATGCCAAAGTGGCGGTTGTATTTATTGTCTTTTATCTCTTTTTATGTTTTGTTCATTAGTCTCCCATTGGCTTTTTGTCAGTTGTCTGCAAAGTACTTTGAACTAACAACTAACTTGTATGATAAGTGCTGTACAAATAAAGAAAAATAAAAACTTCATGATGTGTTCAAAGCAGTCCATCTTTGATAACAATGGCTAGCAAAAGGCTGACTTTTTCTGAGGTGACAGGTTGGAACAATAACAGACCAAATCACATGAAAACTGCTGTTTTTGAATAATCAGACAAATACAACACATGTAAACGCATTATCCAAAGTCCTGCCTTAGACAGGAAAGGCTACTCACAAGTACATTGTTTAGTGGGCTGCAACAAACATTATTTTCATTATCGATTCATCAATCGATTTGTCCATAAAATGTTTAGAGCTGCATCAATTAATCGATTTTAAATTAATCACCAACTATTTTGATAATCGATTAATCGGTTCGGCTATTTTTTTAAGAAAAAAAGTCTAAATTCTCTGATTCCAGCTTCTTAAATGTGAATATGTTCTGGTTTCTTTACTCCTCTATGACAGTAAACTGAATATCTTTGAGTTGTGGACAAAATTAGACATTTGACGATGTCATCTTGGGCTTTGGGAAACACTGCTTGCTTTTTTTCACCATTTTTTTATATAAAAAGTGAAAAGAGTTCAGTTGTTTACCCTGCACTATATTCATTTTTAACAGTTCTTTTGCACATAACATATTTTGTTTTATACTCTGTATTACTTACATGTGTCTTGTTACTACTTGTGTCGTTTTACTAACATGTGTATTACTTACCTGTGACGTTTTTACTAATATGTTTGCACTATGGAACTGTGATGCTGGAAACTTGAATTTCCCTCGGGATCAATAAAGTTACTATCTATCTATCTATCTACCTATCTATCTATCTATCTAAGAGGCTATAATTTCCCACTGCCCAAGGTGATGTCTTCAAATGTATTCTATGAGGTATGACAAGGAGAGCATCAAATCGTCATTGTTTCACACATTTTCACTCACATTTTTTTTAAATAAAAATGCCTGAAACAATTATTAGATTATCAAAATAGTTGCTGATTAATAATTTAGTTTATCGACTAATTGCTTAATTGACTAATCGTTGCAGCTCTAGACTAAACACAGTCATTTTTATTTCAAAGTAAGAGCCCTGACTGACATCTCACCCTGCCGATGGCTGTGGCACAGCTGAGTCCAGCCAGCTCCATCAGCTGATCCACACTGAAGCCGTACTCACTGAAGAGCTCCACATCAATGTGCTGCGCCTCCTCCTGCCTGTGGAGCATCTACAGGTCAGTTTGGACAGTCAACACACACACACACACACACACACACACACACACACACACACACACACACACACAGTGTGTAAATGGTTTCACTGCTCCGTGTACAAGATATAAACCTTTACCCGAGATATTTGATGGTCTGGGCCATGCTGGATGCTGGTCTGCTACTGAAACAGTCCTTCTTGTGTTTGTTAGCTGCAGCGGACAGCGGGCATATCCCTGTCTGAGCGAGGACTGTCGTGGCCCTTGAGGTCACCAGGAAGCCGATCCCAAACAGAGCCCGCACACTCAACATCCAGATGGATCCAAACTGCTGGGACACAAGACACCACAGCGATCTACCGTGAACTGAAGGAAGTTAGTCCCCACATTGATCCCGTGACTTAATGAACTGATACAAGTGTAACTGTGGAGCCTACAAAACAAGAAACGTTTACATGAAGGGAAGCCTGCAAGCTATGATCCAGTCAGACAACTCGAGTGTTGATATACTGTATGTTTCCACTAATGAAAGCTCTGCTGCTCAGTCTGCTGACGCCGCTGCCTCCTACAGCCGCTACATTGCTTTCATTGCTTGCTTGCATTTTTCTTTGCTCCCTCCTTCTACCTGCAGGCTGTGTGCTCACAGTCCCTGAAGGGTATTTACATCAATCATCCCTGCGCTCTCAGCTCCTGCTCAACATGATTTGCAGTAAGAGATGAGAAAACGAGTCTTGATGCCAAAGTAGGGCTGGGCAATATATCAATATTATATCGATATCGTGATATGAGACTAGATACCGTCCTAGAGTTTGGATATCGTAATATTATGATATGGCATAAGTGTTGTCTTTTGCTGGTTTTAAAGGCTGCATTACAGTAAAGTGATGTAATTGTCTGAACTTACCAGACTGTTCTAGCTGTTATATTAGTATTATCTTAGTGATTATATCCACATTACGTACTATTATTTATCAAAAATCTCATTGTGTAAATATTTTGTGAAAGCACCAATGGTCAACCCTACAATATCGTCGCAATATCGATATTGAGGTATTTGGTCAAAAATATTGTGATATTTGATTTTCTCCACATCGCCCAGCCCTATGCCCCTAATATAAATTAATACACAAGTCTGAACTTGAAATTTAGGCTCAGTGATCAAACAGAATCATACTGCACTGAAATGACTAGTGCAGTATGAGTTAGAGCACTCAACACTCCTTGTCTATTAATCTGTTGATTATTCTTTGTTAAATTAATCATTTGATTCATAAAGTGTCAGAAAATTATAATAAAAAAACAATCTATTACAATTTCACAGAGCCCAAGGTCAAATTGTTTTGTCTGAACTAATGCTGAAAAGATCAGCCAATCGATCGATTAGTCGATTTATACCAAACATTTGCTGGTTCCTGCTGCTCAAATGGGAGGATTTATTGCTTTTCTTTATTTTATATTATTGTAAAATTAATATCTTTAGAGTTTGGACTGTGGGTCAGACAAAAAATTTGCAGACATCAACTTGAGCTCTGGGAATCTGTGATGTACACTTTCCAGACTAAATCTATTAATTGATAATGAAAATGATAGTTGACAGTCCAAAATCCCAAACTATTAGACCCACATTTGAAATTATATTAAACAGTGAATAGCACAAGTTTTCACATTTCAGAAACTGGGGCAGCAATTATTTTGTGGCGTTTTTACACAAGATAAGACCAATGAATTATCAACATGTTTTTTAAGTCAACTAAGCTTTTTATCTACCAATCATTTCAGTATTACTACCAAGACCAAACATTTAACAAGCCTGTTGTTTAAATTCAACATAAAAAAAAGAAAAGAAAATACTAATTTAGTGAACACTGTTTGAGAACTAGTTTTCCTTTCTAACATGTCATGCAGCAACATAAACTTTACTACGTGTGCAGATATCAGCTCATATCAATACACACCATGCTGATATTATGTCATGTGAGATGATCTTTATTTAGTCTGCTACACACAGCTCCACCTGCAGCTTTACTGAATCTACTCAGCGACTTTAGCAGAAAGCAAACAGCTAACTAGTTAGCCCTTGCTGGACATGACAGTAAGTTGAGTGAATTAAATAGGTTTGTTCAGTTAAGAGTTTATAAACGAAAGACTTAAAGAACAAGTTGTACTCGTGAATTCAGTCTACAGGATGTTGTAAGTTGTTTTTAAGTTGTTAGCTAACGATCAGCTGTAGCTTAACTTTGCCTGACGTCGTGACAAATTATTAATAACACTCACCAAATGTTAGCAAGCCTTTCTTTAAAACAACTTCCCGTGCATGCATGCAGTGACACAACTTACAGACCAATAAACTGATAAAGAAGTAGGAGAGCCGTGCAACAACGCGTGTTGCAGTCCAACAGTGTCACTCACTTCCGGGTTTAAATAAATGTAAACACTGCTCTAATTTCAAAATAAAAGTCTGACCTGCGGATCTGTACTGTACTGTACTGAGTATTGAGTATTGAGTATTGCTTTTATTATGAAAATGGGCAGTGGTGGAAGAAATATTTACATCTTTTATATTAGGCTAAATGTGCTGTATTACTTTAGACCACAGGTAATTGATGAATAAGAATACCTTATCACTATAAATAAAGTATTATATATATTGTGATAGACACCTGAAAAATGGAAAATATTAAACTCTGATTTCACTTGTTTTGGATGAAGTGGGTGTATGGATACAATAATGTGAAGTAAACATTTTTCTTGTGTTGATGTTTTTAAATGTTGGTGGTTTTTAAATATAAAGCTAAAAAAATTGTTGTCTCAGATTTTTAAAAGGACCATTCAGACAAATTAATCACAGTCAGACAGCCACAGTTGGTCAATCACATAGATTTAACCCCATAATTAAAATAGCCTGCCCATCATAATATTTCTGTATTATAGTAAGACAGTGCAAATACTGCAAGTACTTAAACAGCTATCACATCATTATTGTTGAACAAGACGAATTCTGAAAAAATGTTTATTGATATCAGCAAAAAATACAAAATATTCTGTAGCAAGGTTGGGGTCAATTTACTTTAAAGGGGACATATCATGCTCATTTCTAGGTTCATACTTGTATTTTGGGTTTCTACTAGAACATGTTTAATGCTCAAAAAACACAAAATTATTTTTCTCATACTGTTTGTCTGAATATACCTGTATATATCTCTGTCTGAAAAGCTCCGTTTTAGCGCCTGTCTCTTTAAGCTTGCGAGAAAAATATGGTGCACCTTTAGATAGATAGATAGATACTTTATTGATCCCGAAGGAAATTTAGGAACCCTTTTAAACCTTTTTTACAAAGGTAGTTCCCAAACTGTGGGCAATATATTCTAATGAGCCTGCATGTGACATAGGAAGGGGAGCCAAATCTGAATGGCTTGTTGAATCACGTTTTCTGATCTAGGCAGCCCACAAAAAACTAACTGGGTTGTCTTATTTCACAGTTTGTGGGTTGGTAGGCACTCAAGCACTGAAAAAGTGAGTTTTTCACGATATGTTCCCTTTAACTACAGAAGCAAATTCTATTCAAAATAAATGTATTTTTCAAAATAAGTGAACACAAATGAATTTACTGCAACCCTGCTGCATCAGTATGTTTATGGAGTGTAATGAAAACCTGATTCAACTGTGATATAAACAGCAACTGAAAGTATGATTTGATCTACCAGCAACAACCTTCTTTTACAAGTAAACAAGGCATTTAGAATAAATTAGCCCACACAGTTGTTTTAAGTTGTTAAAGTAGCTGGTAGGATCATATTTTACTGCTAGGTGGAAGTCTGGTAGATATTTCCAAACCTTAATGTCACCAATACAAACAAAAGTGACTGCATTAATCACCATTGAAATTTTTGAAAATATTTCATGAGCATGCCTATGTACATTATAAAAAAGCAGTACAAAGTTTTATTGCATATGATAATTGAAAATTATTCCAAAATACATGAATGAACTTAATAACTACAACTGGTAACTAAAGAACTAATAACTGAAAACTTATAGAGTTGAAGTGTTTCAGCGTGGATCCAGGGGCTCACATAATCGGACAGTTCTCCATTCTGGCTCCAGTCTAAGAAGAAATATTGACAGAGTTACTAACATCACACATAAATCACTTTAAAATAAAGCCAGAAAAATTTAAATTAAACATCTTTAAATATAGAAAAACACTCTTGCTCTTGCATGAGGAGGTTTTAAAGGAAGTCATATAGTCTATGAGTTGCAGTGATCACCTTGCGAGGAGTGCTGGCGCTGAACACGTAGGAGTGCGGCAGTAGACCCTCGGAGAGGCCTCCGCTGCGGAAGGAGCGGGAGGCTGAGCTCACTGAGCAGTTGCTGCCGGATTTGTCTGAAGGAAGTCCGCAGGAGCCGCAGACCACCGTCCGGCTCCGCAGGTTGTACTCACTGTCTCCACAGGTGCTGTGAGCCACCTGCTGAGGCAAAGAGACAGATTCAGTGTTAATATCAGAGCATTTAATAAGAACACATCCTGTCTCATATTTGATTGTTGTGATCCTGTGGTGATAACCGCCCCCAAAAGACTTAGAGAGTATTTTTTTATTTTGAAAGGAGCACAGGGGTATCTTTAGGGAATGCAGAATTCTTCACTAAACTCTAGAGCTGAAACAATAAGTTGATTAAACAATTAGTCGATCAACAGAAAATGATATAAGCAACTATTTGGATAATAGTGAAACAATATTTTTTTTTACAATTTATTGACAAAACGATTACTTGGTTGATTCAGGAAATAGTTACAGATTATTTGACAATAATTATGTATTTGCCACTAATTTTATTATGCTAAAAAATCTGGTTGCTGTTCCACTTCTGCAGACCATTATAGAGCAGCCATAGATTGAGCAAAGAAATCAACATTTCATTACAGATTTCCAATATTAAATGTACAGTGTGTAGCATTTAGGGGAATCTATTGGCAGAAATGGAATATAATATTAATAAGTATGATTTCTTTAGTGTATAATCACCTGAAAATAAGAATCGTTGTGTTTTCGTTAGCTTAGAATGAGCCGTTTATATCTACATACAGAGCGGGTCCTCTTCACAGAGTCCGCCATGTTTCTATAGTAGCCCAGAACGGACAAACCAAACACTGGCTCTAGAGTTTTCACATTTTCGCGTCGGCCACCGTAGTTCTCCTACACGCTTGGCACACGGGAAAAGTTTCAGTTGGATGCAATCTGCAAGCTCACTGCTAGATGATGCCAAATCCTACACACTGCACCTTTAACATGACTATAATTTAACAGGACAATCTCAACCTGATCTATTGTACTACCCCAAGCACTCAGATTGATTGTTTAGAAGTGTTAAAATAGCTCATTTAATATTTCTGGGATGCTGAAAGCACTGTTTAGTGTTCCTCACCAGCTCCATTTATCGTGAAAATTAGGCAGCTGGTGAATGCTGCTAACTGCCTTTTGGTCCTGCAGATTTCTGTGTTACGTGTACACACTGTATGTTATCAATACAATTTCTCTCACCATGTCATCATCATCTTCTTCAAACTGTGTGCGGGTGACCTTCCTCATTGCCATTTCCTGGAGGAAAAAAGTATTATAGTGTTTATTTTTGCTCATTTCTGACACTTTAAAGCTCAGTGCATAATAAAACTTAATGTAATCATACTGTACTTATAAAGTACCATAAGCTTGACTGGTAAATTGAACATACCTCTCCATTGGCATTGATCAGGGTGGTCTGGAACAGGTCTCCGGTGCCCCAAGAGGGCTGAGTCTTCCACACCAGGTCAGAGGGAGGATTGTGGGTTCCACCAGCACCAGAGGCCCAGATCTGTCAGCCGTGGTGGAGGTACAGTAGGGTGAGGTATCTGTAACTGTGTTCGTCGCTGTGCTGATTTGTGATTCTGCTGAGTAAAGGTGCTGCTTACCGTGACCTTCTGGCCGGCCTTCAAGGTGAATTTTACCGGGAACTTGAAGACGATGGGAGCACCAGAGCCCAACTGCCGCTTCAGCTGCCAGTTCCCCAAATTCTGATCCTGAAGGTGGGATAAAGAGTCAGCGTGTCAAATCCTCCAGGTAATATATATTCCTCCAATAACAATGTCAGAAAACTGTAGACAATATGTTCCTATTGACCAAACACACAGTGTGCAACTGAGAGAGCAATTAGCTTCCATCACAAAGCCACCAAAGGATTTCTCAGAAAATGTTGAATTATTAATTCCTCTTCCCACCTCATCTGATTTGTTGCTGAGTCGGACATATTTCCCATCCAGATCCACCTCGTCTACAGTGACCCGTCCGCTGGCTGAGGCCTGCTGGGCGATGCGAGTGCGGGCCACGGCTCCACCTGCGATGCTCGAAGCTTCGCTGTCGGTGTCGTTGGGGCGGCGCCTCTTGGCAGGAGAGCTCTGAGCGCTGTAGTGGACTGATCGAGAGTGAGCTCCTGAAGTAGAGGAACGACTTCCTGTCACTTTGGTGGGCGGGGGGCTGGGGGAGAGACGCAGCCTGCAGGGACAGATATGATGATGTTTATTATGGGTGGGAAAGGCAGAGGAAGAAGTATGACGGACAACTCTGTAGCACAGAGGAAATCACTACTGCTGATTTTCTTGAATAAAGTCATTGTGAGTGGCCAACATACCTCTGCTCCTCTCCCTCCAGCAGCTTCCTGTAAGCACATATCTCCATATCCAGAGCCAGCTTGACATCCAGGAGCTCCTGATACTCATCCAGCTGCTGTTGCATTTGCTGCCTCATCTCGGCCATTTCTCTGTCTTTCTCCCCCAGCAGGCGACGGGTGGTGTCCCGCTCCCGAGACAGGGCGTCCTCCAGGTCCCTTAACTTTGCCTCGCGGGCCGCCAGCTGGATCACACAGAAGAATCACACAGTTATTGTCAGACCTAAATTAGACAAATCAGTCTAAAAACACAGCTTCAGAGGAACCACTAACCACACACAGTAAAAATACAATGTAATTAGTAATTATAGTTTTGAGTGAAGATGGGCTAAGTGACATTTTGGCCACATAATGATGAGTGTAATAGGCCTTCTGTGTGTCTTTTGTTTTGTAAAGCACAGCCAAGTGTTTATTTGTTCTAAGAAAATAAAAAAACAAAAATTAAATGAGGGAAAACATCACATAATAACCCTTTTGTTATAAATCTTAAAAGGCATATGTTCATAATGCATGCTATGCATTATGCACACAAGCATCTTGTATAAGGCATAAGTCACAATAAGAATCTGTGTGAGCTGCTCATGTCAGATCACCTGTTTCTGCAGCTGGCTGAGCTGAGAGGACATGGACTCCAGGCGGATTCGTGTCTGCTGGAGCTCCTCATGTGCAGCTCCAACCAGGTGGCTGCTCCTGTCCGCTGACTGACGGGCATTTTCCAGCTGACAGAAAGAGACAACAAGGTAGAAAATGACTAAATCCAAATTATTAAATAAATCTGCACTCTGAGTGCCATTAAAAGGAGTAAATCTGTGAAGGAATAAGAAAGTAAATGCGGAAATATAAAGAGAAATAAATAAAACAATAAATGAATGTGGAAATATAAAGACAAAAGAAAAATAACAAAATATAAAATAATAATTAGAAGCATTTTCATTTATTTTCACATTTATTTCTTCATTTATTTCTGTATATATTTATTTGCGTGTTTTTTAAATATTTGTTCATTTATTTATCTATTTATTGCATTTAAATTACTCTTTATGTATTTTTGTATTTTTTAATTTTTATATAATGTAATTTATTTATTTTTATCCCTTTACTTTTCTTTATTCTTTTCCCTGTTGCTTTTGCTATTTCTTGAAGGGCAAAGCTGTCAATCAACTGGCTTTGGGCGGGCCTTCCTGCCCAGGCTGAGTAGTCAATTCCTGCACACATATACTCTATTTTAAATTAAAAAATAGAGTAATTTATATGAAAAAGAATATAAATATATATCTAAAAAATATATACAGAAATAAATAAATGTGAAAATAAAAGAAAATATTTTTTAAGGCACTCCTATGACTCTATACTTTAGTCCCAGTTTGTGAAACTGCATGGCTCCTCCAAAACGAAACTGCTCTACCGAAACGATGCATTCCAATTGTATGATGTTTTGGATATACTGTATATATTCGGTGCTGTCATGTTACTGATTTTATCTTCCACTGAAGACCACAAGGCACGAGTTCAGTTTTTTTTTACCTTACAACTGTTGTAAAATTGATGGTCTACCTTGGAATTGTAGGTCTTCTCAATCTCATCTTTGTACATTTTGATCTGCAGTTCGTGCTGACTACGCATGTCCGTCAGCGCATCGGCCAACTTGCTTTCAAAATCCTGCTGGCGGCCACTGTCCATCTCAACCATGCGAGACTCGTGACGCCGCTTTGTCTCCCGCAGTTCCTGTTGGAGAATTACAAAAACAATTTCACTCACAACTACGAACACATGTTTGTTTGTTTTAACAAACAGGTGGATGCTGATGTGATAAAATGAAAAAACAAGAAGTGGAGAAAGTTAATTTTTTTTAAATGATTAATTCATGATAAGAACTTTTCTCAGGGAGTCTGACCTCAGAGTGGAGGCTCCTCGAAAACTCCAGCTCCTCTTTCAGGGTCTGGATGCGGTTCTCTCCGTCCACCCTCCTCAGCATCTCGTCCTGCAGCTGCTTCTTGGCATCGGCCAAACTGGTGTCCAGCTAAGAAAGCACAACAGAATATTCGTACAAGGCGGTGCACAAACATTCACATAAAAATGGGCAGCGGTGTGCAGAAATATGCAGTAATATAGTTGGAGGGCAGGGGAGTAGAGAGACTGTTCTTTAATCAAAATTTCTGAGCTCAAGCAGCCGTGACAGAAAGGCTGAAGTCAGCAAAGAAAAGCTTCATTTGCTTACACAGACACACACCAATACTGAATATAATATTCTATTTTTACTCTGGAAAGAAATTTATCCAAATCCTGGACTTGAGAGGCCCTTTCAAAACTCCACTGGAAAAACTCAGAAAAAAAGAGCTAGCGGTAAAGGCAAACATAGGGCTGTAACTGGGTCTTTGATAAGCTGACATTTATTATGACAAAGTGGAAAACACAGAGGAGTATGAGGACAAACTAAGAGTTGGTGAGCTTGTAGGCTAACTGCAGAAAGATTTACCCCAGATGTGTTTCCACTGAGCTACAAATTGAACGTGGGTTTGAGTTTACCTTGGCAACCTGCGTCTTCAGGTCCCTGTTTTCCAAGTCCAGGTTGCGCTTCTCTCCCAGAGCCGTAGTCAAGGACGCATCCTTGGAGTTCAGCAGGGCCTCCAGGTCTTTGAGCCTCTGCAACGCTCCAGCCAGTTCGGACTCCTTTTTGGTGTTCCTGCAAAGACAAAGAGAGTCTCATGTGATGTTAAGGTTCACCTTCCTGGATGTGTTGATAGAGGATATTCCAGTGAATAGATTGGGGATACATCCATTTTGCTTTGTAACTTAAGAGCCAAGTGGAAACTGAATTACTACAGTTTCCTTGACGCAGTTTAATGAAAGAAATATGAGCTATTTTTGAATAAGGATGTACCCTGGATAGAAACGGGAAAGACCTCGGTGCATATGACTCATAGGCCACAATGAGCCACGTCCAGGCCCATGTTATGTGCTAGCCACAAACCACAGCCGTTGGTGTTTAGCTGAGACGCTGTCATGGCAACGGCTTGGCTTTGCCAAACACACATCGGCCGTCGTCTCAATATTTATGGAAAAATAATGGAGGCAAGAGTGGAGCCCTCCGAACACTGCCACGTACTGTGTGCATAGTGATTACTGTGGAGAAGGAGGAGAAACTGGGGAAAGAGTTAGTCATCAGGCTCTGGATGTGGCAGCATGGGAAGGAGTCGGAGTAGAAGTCCGACGTCAAACTGCAGTGAGCAATGAGGAGGATATGCTTAAGCCAGGGAGTGGCTGCTCCGGCAGTAGGACAGCGCTGCTCGCAGAGTGTCAGCAATAAAGTGCAATGAGCTATTCAAAGCTAATGAGTAACAGTGTTCTGCTGCTGTGGATCATATGCAGACGTGTTTTAGATACTAACACTGCAATCACAAACTCTCTCACTCATGATGGACAAACAGATGCCTTTAACTGAGAAAGATTTTGTTGAAAATGTGGATTTCAGAAGCCTTGAGGCAGCAAAATATCTGGTTCTTTTAATTTTATTAAAGAGTATACCAGGCTGATTTGTTTTATAAACTTTAAAATCTTGGAAAAGAAGCAACCAGATGCACAATGTTTGCTCTAACCTGAATTCTACAGTTATATTGTAAGTACTTTCCTAGAAAGTTTGGTAATTCTGACTTTAATGCTAGACTGTGTTACTTTAGCTGAGCAGCAGCCTCTGTGGCCACATGTGCTAATTATGGGATAACAGTAAATGCTATAACAGCAGTGTAGAAAAGAGTCATCAGCACAGCAAACTGACTCAATAATATCAGTTACACTCATAGACTGTGTATAAGAAGTGGACGTAGTCACTGTGACATCACCCACTGGTTTGTGGACTGCCGTTTTGAAGCCTTGAGTTCAGCATTTTGATCTTGTTTTTTTGCAATCAGATTTGACACGAGAGGAGCTAAGTATAACCGAACGCTGTATAAGACATCTTTAGGTGACCAAAATTTATAGTTAACTTTCATGAACTGAAAACGCACTGTGAAAGGGTTAAAGTTCTAAGACGATAACACGGGCAACTCCCAGACTGGACAAGACAGACAGCGACCTGTCAATCACAAGGAAGTCACACCCTAAAGCATCCCCTGCTTTATGGTCTATTTGACTCTAAATGGGACCATCATTTACTAAATGAACATCATGCTGTATTGAAGAAGACTTGAAACTGGTGATTGAGACCATAAACTTATGTTTACAATGTTTACTGAGGTAATAAATCCAGTGAGAAGTTGGGTCATTTTCTCATAGACTTCTATACAATCTGACTTCTTTTTGCAACCAGAGGAGTCGCCCCCTGCTGGTTATTAGAAAGAATGCAAGTTTAAGGCACTTCCGCATTGGCTTCACTTTTCAGACCCGGAGGTCGCCCACTGGTTACACAGCAATAACTATCTAAAGTTTGCTAACATTAGCAAACCACTAGCCACCATTAGCTATTAGTCATACCAGACCACGTGAGGCTGCAACAGCAAAACTCCTGAGTGTATTGAATTGAGTGAACGTGTGTTTTATTGCTTATGAACTCAGCTTTTCATTAGAAATAAGAATATTAAGTCTTTTAAAAGTTACATCTTCTGGCTTTAATTGTGAAGAAACTACATCTTACAGACACACATGGGTGCTTTTAAGGAATTCAGGGCCTTTAACTGATACACCCCTAGAAACACCCCCACTCCCTCACCCTAATCATTGTAATCTATCACTGTTTGGAAATATTCCTCCTTTTTCTCCACTAGCAAACACATACATACATAAATAGAAAACACTCTAGAGAAAGGCTGTCGGATTTAGATTTGGACCAGAGTGATGTGCTGCAGCCCACCTTGCTTTCAGCTCCTTGTAGTCCTCTCGCAGCTTACCCAGCTCCAGCTGCAGACGTGCTCGCTCTTTGGCCACAGAGTCCAGAGTCTGACGGGCATCGGCCAGCTCGGCCTCGTAAGCGGCCTTCAGGCCCGTCAGCTCCCGGCTGACCTCTGTCTCTGACTCGGTGATGCGCACACGCAGGCCGGCGTTCTCGGTCTCCAGAGAGCGCACCTTGTCGATGTAGACGGCCAGCCGATCGTTGAGGTTGCACAGGTCCTCCTTCTCCTGGAGCCGGGTGATGCGGTTGGGGGACAGTGGTGTGTTGGCACCTCGGGGAGTGTTTTTGGGTGACGCCATTGCACTTCTGTCGAAACAGACATGAATATCAACTTCATTATTCTGAAGTTTATTTTTCATACTGGCATTACACTGTAGGCCTACACAGTGAATAGGCTACTTAGTACAATATGAACAAGACTTTACACAGGAGGATGGAGGAATTGGCCATGCAGTTCAGTCTATACACTGGTGGACTCAAGGGGAGGGGGGCAGGGGTGGTGCACTTCCTATGAAGAAAATGTGATAAAGTGCCCTCTAGGGTGCCCTTCCAGAGGAGAAAACACGATAAAGTGCCCTCTAGGGTGCCTTTCCAGAGGAGAAAACACGATAAAGTGCCCTCTAGGGTGCCTTTCCAGAGGAGAAAACACGATAAAGTGCCCTCTAGGGTGCCTTTCCAGAGGAGAAAACACGATAAAGTGCCCTCTAGGGTGCCTTTTCAGAGGAGAAAACACGATAAAGTGCCCTCTAGGGTGCCCTTCCAGTGGAGAAAACATGATCGGGTGCTCTCTAGGGTGCCTTTCCAGAGGAGAAAACACGATAAAGTGCCCTCTAGGGTGCCTTTCCAGAGGAGAAAACACGATAAAGTGCCCTCTAGGGTGCCTTTCCAGAGGAGAAAACACCATAAAGTGCCCTCTAGGGTGCCCTTCCAGAGGAGAAAACATGATAAAGTGCCGTCTAGGGTGCCCTTCCAGAGGAGAAAACACGATAAAGTGCCCTCTAGGGTGCCCTTCCAGAAGAGAAAACACGATAAAGTGCCCTTCCAGAGGAGAAAACACGATAAAGTGCCCTCTAGGGTGCCCTTCCAGTGGAGAAAACACGATGCAGTGCCATAAAGGCTTCCCTACATGCTAGAAAACTTTTTGTGCGTTGCTGTGCGTGCCCCACCACATGCAGCTGGTGCCCTTTTTATTTTTTCGCCCCTGCCCCTCAGACAGCCTCAGTCCACCACTGAGTCTACAAATCAATCTACATTCAACATCCACCACTGTTATTATTCAAATGAATCTAGAAAACAATGATGATACACATGCCTAATCCATCCTTATAAGTAGATTTTCACTTTAAAGGGAAAGTGTGGATCTGTGAACTTCCACATAAGTATACAGTACAAAGCCATAACGGCAAGTTTAGAATTGAAAAGAAAAAATAATCCACTGTAAAGTTTGCACTGCTTCCAGAAACTTCCCACTCTTTTGAGTGCAATGACATAAAACATACAAGAGACAATTAGTAGAATGAATCAAAAGACATGGGAGGGGTTGTCGACTCCACCCAAAGATCAAAGTTAAGCGTCTGCACAAAAGATGCCAACTTTAACAGGAATATTTACCTTTTTAAAGCTGGTCAGAAGAAGATAAAGCTGTGCTCCGAGTGTGTTCGTAGACTTCTCTGTTAATCGTCTTTGTTATCTTGTGATCTGAGTTTCCCTCTTAGTTCTCCAACTCTGTTCAGTCTGTTACTGCAGTGTCTGCGAATCCATCTGTGGGTGCCCATATAGGAAAGAATGAGATGGGAGGAGAGAGGTTGGCCTCAAGTTTGGCACTTGGTAGGTGGCTGTTCCTCTCTCTCTCTCTCTCTCTCTCTCTCTCTCTCTCTCTCTCTCTCTCTGTCTGTCTCTCTCCTACTGTAGTGGGTGTGCAATCTGAATTAATGAGTCACCTACTCAAAGAAACGCACAATGCCATGAGGTACACACAAGGGATAATTTTAAGACTCAAACCACAGTGCTCATAGATTACTTCTCCATGAAGTTAAAATTAGGTTTTAGATTGTTTTAACTGAGTTTTTAGAGCCTGGAGCCTCTTTTTATGCACACGGACTCAATCTAAATTCCTTATTCTTCACTTAAAGAGGACATATTATGCTTTTGTGCTTTTCCTATTTTGCTTGTAAAAGGTCTGCAAAGTTACAAAGTCCACGCTAAAGGGAGTTACTCTCCCCCACAGAAACACTACTCCTGAACTGCCTGAAACATCATGCTTGAAGTCCTGCCATCTCTTCTGTAACGTGGTGATGTCACTAAGTAACACACTTGCTTGTGACCTGCCTTCGTTCTGTTGACCAATCACAACAGAGAGGGCCAGCTGACCAAAGAGGTGCTCCAGCACAGCCGGTATGAGAAAAGTAAATGTGTTTTTTGAACATTAAAGCATGTAAACATGTTCTAGTAAAAACACAAAATACAAGTATGAACCTGAAAATAAGCATCATAGGTCCTCTTTAAAACATCTAATGCCTAATTTCCACATAGCTCTGTGTACGTATGCGAATCAACCGGAAGTTCATTCATTCCTATGGGAACCTCCGTGATCTCTGATGTGTTTGCGAAACTCCTGCTTCCGTTTTTTTCAGTTTGAAATTTACCTCAAGTAGCCTACGTTGAAAAAAACGAACTTTTGTGGCAGATTATGAACAGACCGTATAGGAATTCCTGAGGAATTAGCAAATTAATAAACAGATTTATGAATGTAATACAGCTCTATACAATTTTTCTAATTGAAAAGATCAACAATATATTTTGCAGTTTTGTGAACTATTTAAAAGACGTATGAACCATTGTATGCACTCTATATTACACAGCTATGCTACCATTGTTAGCTAAATATGCCTTTTCACTTAGAAAAAAATTTGAAAGGTGACAAACGTTAGTCTGGATGGCAAAAAACACACAGTAGCTCATAGAAATGAAAACACAGTTTTATATACATGCAGTAACTTCTCTCCCCCATCTGTGGTGGTGTTTCTATCTGTAAAGAGATGCATTTCCTTGCATTGAACACTAGGGGTCATAATCCGTACCTATAGGCCTACTATACAGATTTACAGACACAAAACAAAACCCTGTGTGAACGAGGCGTAAAAAGTCAGTTCAGTTTCAGGAATGTGTTTCTTATACACTTCTATCAGCTTGATAAAATATCCCTGTCTCAAGAGACTCTCAGTTGTCTCATATAAGTTAGTCATGACCAAAAGATCCTGATGCTCTAGCGCAGTGGTTCCCCAACTTTTTCACGTCAAGGACCCCTAAACTGACACAAATTAGAACTAAATCAACTAATCGATTAGTTGACAAAAACGTATGAGTGTTAGTGGACTAAGAATTTCTTTGGTCGAGGACGGCCCTATTGCTTTTAGATGTTTTATTACAGAAAGTGTATTAAACCCATGACCAAAAATAGAGATACATTCTGTCATTGTGTTACTTATGGATGGAATTATAGTGAAAATAAATGATTCCCCTTTTTGCTGGGGATCCCCTGGAACCACCTCAAGTCTCACTTTGAAAACCACTGCTCAAGCAGACCCCAGTGATGTGGGAATTCCTATACAGTTTGTGGGTTTCTTTTGCAAATTTATGATTTTAAGGATTTTTTAAAACCATCTCAACCTAAGTAACCTGCTGGTGAGTCAATCATTACAAACAAAAAAGTCAAGCTGAATTTTGGGGAACGGTGTGACAGCATGGTGCTATCATGGAGTCTTGGGTATTTCACTCAGTGTAAACATCATATACTGTTGGAACAAGCTGATATAGCTGTATGTGATCATGTCAGACGGTGTGGAATACTACTTATTTTTCAACCTTGAAACTAGTTAATGGGAAATAAAAAACTGGATGTTAAGGGGTTAAATGGTCAATTAATTTTCAAGAATGCACTGTATTTATTACACTTCCCCATCAGATGATCCAGCAGACCCCAATTACTGGTTTTCTTTTGAAAATGTATGTTTACAAGGACTTTAATATATATGATTGGCTGTTTAATTACCATCAAATAAATACCTCATTATCAAGAGGTAATTTCAATGAACAACAGGAATAATGAGCTCAAATATGTTATTGAATATGTTGGACCCTGCTGCTGTGAATGTGAAGGTTTCTAGAGGGTCAAGGCCTCAGTGTGGATGACATAAGAGTGATTTTTCCTTCATCCCTGCCAAAATCAAAAACCATAAATGAATAAATAAATAAATGACTCAATGAATAGATAAATACTTCAGTAAATGTAGCAAAAATAATATTGAAAATAAATGTAGCCATTAATTAATTGATAAAATGTGACATAAATTGAGATTTCTGTTTTAATTTGCTTCTTTATTTATCTTTCTATTAATTCCCTTATTTATTTACTCTCATTTAATTTTCCTTTTTATTTATTTGTGTATTTATTTTTATTAATGTGTACATTTATTTATTTTGGCATTTGTTTTTATTTATTCATTCTGGCATTTATTATTTATTTTATCTTTAGCCCCCTCATTTGCATAATGAGGCAGAAATGCATAAAGAAATGTGTAAAGAAATGTATAAAGAAAAGACTACAGAAATAAATAAATTTGGGGAAATAAATAAGGAGTGAAATGCAAAGGGAAAATCGTGCATAAATAAATAAATAAATAAATGCATAAATACATAAATAAATAAAAAGGTTACTGCAAAAATAAATAAATGCAAAGATGAACCAATAATCTTAAAAATGAATAAAAAAAAATGCATTAATAAATTAAAGGGAAGATTAAACAGAAGAGTAAATAAATAAGGAAATTAAAACAGAAATATCAATTTATTTTATCAATTAATTAATGGCTACATTTATTTTTAATATTGTTTTTGCTGCATTTAATGATGTTTATTTGCGTATTTACTTATTTATTTATTCACTTATTTTTGTAAGTGTTGATGGGCTCGCTGCTCTCTATTTGTCTTATTATAGTGATTAATTCAAGCTATTGGCATGACATGATGTCTGCCCCTGACAGATCCAGACAGATCGCCTCCCAGCAGATGAACATGATGGAAAGGTTGATACTGACAGCACAGAGACAACGTGATCCCCTCTAACTGTCCTCCAACTCAACCTGTCTTCTGATTCTGAAGTAAAAATAGCTACTATCTGTCCCAACACGACATAAAAACAGTGAATTATGAGCAGTGCGCTGCGCGTTGCTTTGTGGCACGACGTGGAGAGCTTTTGTCATGTGGTTTGAGTGAAAACCCGTATTGGATCTCTGTGGTCACCTGGGCAGAGAAGCTGAAAAAAGTGCCGTCGAGGAGCTGACTATCAGCGAATGTCTTAGATAAACACAGAAAAGATGAATAGGATTGCCTGGATAAATACATAACATTGTCTCAATAACCCAAAGGAGAATAATCCACGCGTATTCACATTTTAATGCAGAAATAAACCGAGAACAAAACACGATAATCCATTTCAACCACCAAACTATTTGCATCAGAGGAGTCACGTGAACGATCGGTTACAATATCTGAACTCTTACAAAGCCAAACCAACATTTACTGTGTGAAAAGAAACACTGTTTTCATGAGATAATAAAACGCAGAAACTATAGTCCACTCCGCGTCTTATTGGCCGCATGTGGCAGCTTTGCGCGGATAAACAGCAGCGGTGCGCCACGGAGCAACAAAAAGGAAAAAACCCAAGGACAAACACATTTTCCAAACGAACGATTTTAAAGGACATCCCCTCCGTGCATCCAGTAGTTCATCTAAAAAGACTATAACGATCTTAACCCCCCGATCGGAGCATCGCCGCCTCCGCGAAGCTGCGAAAAACACCCGGAGTGGTTGTTTTTTTTCGGTTTTTCCGCACAGACGCAGACGGCTCCCTCCTGCTCAGCAGCGGCCTCCATTTTACCTCCTTGCCCGGTCGGTGCCTCACGTGTCCTGGACTGTCTTTCTCACATGACCCGTGTGTTTGTCCCCGTGATCAGCGCTTCCATCTCCGTAAATCAGTGTCGTTGAATATCAGCGTTTTACACCCGCAGAAGCTTCATGGATATGCTGGAGCAGAGTCTGGACAGCTCGGCGAGGTGAGAGGCTGCTGGTCCGCTTCCTGCTCTCAGCCATGGTCTCCCTCTCTCCACGGCCTAAAAAGCTTTGCTCTCCTTGCAAACGCAATGTTCTCTTTATAATCTGCATGTTGCAAATACTTTTAATATTTACGCATTGTTTCGTTTTGACCGCTCGATCGAATCAATGACTGCGCATCTTGCGTTTGGGCATCCGTGGAGACATTTTTAAGCAGAAACTGTGCGCCCTTTTTGCAAATCTGTAACACCACGATTACTGTTTTATTTACTGGACAAGAAAGGAAAAATGCACAGCATCAATTTGTGTCAATATTTCAGGGTAATTGCACTGTGCTGTTACTGTACCGGATGCAACTATTTTAGAAATTAAAACGCTTAAATCCAACAAGGAGGGGCGGTGTTAGGAGTATTATAGTTATTTGTGAAGTTTATCCTGCCCTGTGCAGTAAATAAAACCACTTAGACTTCAGTTTTAATTTGCAAATAATTGTAATTTTCCTCCTGGAAGTTGCAGAAAACATGATTTCTGTCACGCCTTGCACGCCAGTTATGTATATCACTTTATTTATGTCTTATCCATCATCTCCTCATTTGGCCACCTGGGGGCGCCCTGCATCCACAGCTGGCTGTGAGAGCTTGATCCACACATATGCAGTTATATGATAAATAATTGACTCACTGGTGTTGTCTTCTTGTGTTTAGTCACGACAAACAGGAAACAGAAGAGGTGGTGCAGTTACAGGAAGGTGAGAGCCTTGTTTCTTCTAACACTGACAAGTGAAACAGATAATCAGTTTAATTTCTGAAAATAAAATATGTGATGCAGTGTTAGGTTTTGCTTCTTTGAGACACATTATAAGACCTGAGACTTGATCTTGAACCAATATTCTTGTAAAAAAAAAAATAGTAATTCTGCATAAATGCCTTCACTCACATGTGTTTTTTTATGGATCTGCCTCGGTGCAGCATCACAGATTTAAAGTATGTTGACCTGTGTGTTGCAGGAGAGACGGTGGGGACGGAGGAGCACACTGCAGTGACCATCACCGGTGTCCCTCAGGCTGCGTTCACTGACCACAATGTGCAGTACCAGTTCCGCACAGAGAACAGTGGAGGACAGGTGAGCATGGAGGACCTGTCTTCTGCACAACAACGTGTTTTATATATAAGTTAGTTAGTTAAGCTCTACATTCAGGAAGTCTCTTTGAGATATCTTTAAAAGGAGAGACAGGGGCGCTCCGATAGCTCAGTTGGTCCTAAATAATAATCAAAAAATAAAAAAGCAGAGACTAGATCACAATACATATACACAATGTACAAGATCACAGCAAGACAATTCAGTACCACAAATCAGTTATAACACACACTGACTAAAACATATTACTAAAAAGTATTAGTATTACCAAAAATATCAGTTAGTAGAACTTTAAAGGTTCTCTAAACAATAGAGCATAAATATAGCAGCAAACAACTATTTGCTATGTAAAGATATAGAGGAGGAATGTCTACCTGAGTCAAGAACGAAGTTGCTCGCTCTCTCTCTCTGTGTTGTTGACATAGCTAGACCAGCCCAGCTTTTAATGCATGTTCGTGCATGTGAGCGTGCCCCACTTGCTAGCTCACGGCCGCCGCTCTCATAAGGCAAAGAACGTATATTGCTAAGAAGTGAAAGTCAATTATTTGTTCCGTTACAATGCCAGCGCCCTGCAGCAGACCTACGCCTCCGACATTTTGGACCGTAATGGAGTCGACTACCATAATGACGCCAATTATACATCCACCTACTAAGTGCCGTACAAAAGTAAAACAAAATTATTTCTATTCTATTGTCATGATTTTAATGTCTCTACCGAAATGGCCTGTGTTGAACAACAAAATATTATAAATATGCATACTATTATAACTATTTACTTACTTATTTATTTCCAGCCGCTTCCCAGAGTAGCATAAAGTGAGCGATGGACATAAATGGAAGTTAGAAAAATCCAGCACACAGATTTTGAGAGCAAGCTCAAACTTTTTCATATCAAGGATCTCCAGAATTGTATTCAATAGACCAAAGACCATGGATGTAGAAGAGGTTGTGTCCTGTGCTTTTGCCCTGCGTGCTAGTAAATAGCCTAACGTTACAACTCCATTAAATTCTGTTGATGTCATGCTACTAGCACTACTAGCTACTGGCCGATAGCTGGTTGTTGGGAACAGAGACGTTAATACATCCACCACGGTACAGGCTTACAGCATACAGCCCATGGGTGTATTATAAGATAATAAAAGTGATGAATTACAGCCACATACAGCTAGCAGGAAGCCGGTAGAACCGGATATGCCATATGAGCGTGCAGGGTGGTGCAGTCTTGTGGGTCTGTTTCGGCTGCGTGATTGACGCGTCGGTTATCCACACCAGCTGCGTTTCAGCTGCATGTCTGCTCATTTCTGCTGCTGCTGCTGCTGCTGCTGCCAGCCCTTTCTTTCTACATTGAGTTTGCCTTTCATAATGGCCATTTCATTTCATTATAAATGTAATTTATATTTATTTTAGACAGAGAAAGGTTAAGAAACGTGTGGTAATTTGAAAATATTAGTAATAATCCACAATTAAGACCCGTACTACATTCATTCATGGAGCTCTCCAAGTCACTGCATGTTCCACAGCACTGTCTGCACATATTTCAGAATAAAAGCCTCGTGTTAACAAATGAAGGAATTCTGTCCACAGAAAAAATGCTTGAGGGCTTTTATTTTTAAATGAAAGCAGGAAGTGTTCATTTAAAAACAAGTCTTTATTTTTTTTCATCTCCGTAACATTTTCTACAGATAGAGACATGTAAACTGTAGTAATCTTGCTGGTATGATGTTAATATGCAGTCAATAGATCACCTTCACTGTCTGTGACATATTCTACAGATGTCTAGACATTGAAACAGTAGTAATTTTGCTGATATGATGTCAATATATTGTCAATAGATCACTTTCTCTGTCTGTTGCTGCTGTGAAAAGCCCACGGCTGGCGTCAAAAATAGGCGAGACCTGAATCTCTAGAAGAGACGCAACAGATACACAGCTGAGGCGCGCGTGAGTCTCACGCGGGCAGTGTGGATGCTCTAACCTGTTAACACCGACGCCGAAATAAAAAACAACAGGTAACGCCAGTGCGTTCCCGGCGTAATGATTTAAATGAGGGCTATTTAAGTGTTCGTACTGGGAAGTTTACCTAAAAAAAAGATCCTCTGATTTACAGACAACTCTTTATACATCAATGGCCATGGACTCATTGGCGTTTTCAGTCCAAAATGGTGGCAGCGCTACCGCAGCGCCATCTAGCGGCTGTTCAAATAGCACCAGAGTTTCGTCTCTTTGCTTCTATACTCTTTGCTGCTCTCATATGGCATTTACAGCTGATAACGCCGTCGCAGACCAACAGCGTCGTCACCTAAGCGTAGCACCAACCCTCCGGTTCCCCCCCAAGGTTAACACTGTTAGCTCTCTCAGCAGCGTGGCCGTTGTTTTCACTGTTAGCACTGTTAGCTGTGAGCCGCCGGCTCAGCCGCTATGCTGAGAGCTTTGCAGAGGCAAAAGAAAGGCTCCCAATCTCGCTTTTAGCTCCTTTTAAAGTCCCTCAGAGGAAGGAGTGTGTCTAACATGAAAGAAAATACATTTGAATTAGTCTGGATATTTTGTAGAGCTTTCATTATATGGCTAATTTGTGTTAGCTTAACGTGAGCTAATTAGCGTTAGAAGCTCACGGGCCAACAGCATGAAGTTCCCTTACATGTTAGCTAACTACCCTTACAGGCGTATTAATTTATACATGAATTCATTACAACACAATGAATGATTCATATTACCTGTACTCACTGTAGAGAGTTGAAGTGAAACTGGAACGAATAGGCCTTTTTCATGCAACACATTTTGACTTGTTACAGTAGGAAAAGCATACATAATGAAATGAATGATGGCTGAATTCCTTTTAGCTGCTTTGCTTTCAGGGTCCTGGTACTGTGCATGCTGGCTCACTGTCACCCTCACTGGAACACTTGAATAGAGCAGAGACATCATTAGTGTTATTAGTAACACCTGTGCTTTTCCTACTATGACAAGTCAAAACGTCTTCCATGAGAAAGGCTCATTCTGTTCCTGAAGTAACGTTCAGAAAACCTCATTCAAAATCCCATTGACATTTGTAACAATGCTAATAAGCTACTATCCAGCTTTGGAACAGAGCCTTTCATAACATTATGTGGCTTGCTTGATATGCTTAATTTTTCAAGACTAACTTCCTTTTCTATCTAATGTCATTGTTTGTTAAATATTTATGTTTTTAAAGAGGTACTACACACAACTTGTTTTTTGAACTATAAACTAAATGCTATGACTGTACCGTGATGAATCAATGCTGGTGTTGATATTGACAATTCTTACCAAATTTATAAAAAAAATTGTCATTACATGGGTTGAAAATGGCTCAAAAACGCCGTCTACTGTTTTGAATCAGCCCTGAACCTTGCTGTGATAGAGTCAACCAGTTGGGTTTAATCTATGTCATGAAATTTATATTTTTTAAAAAAAGAAAGTTAACGCCCTCTAATCAGAGGTGGGCAGCCTGCCCCATCTCGAACGTCCTCTAACAGTAGCCTTCTAACTAACATTGACGTTACGTTACCCCTCAGAGACTGCCCCCATCCTCTCTCGCCCTTGTTGGACCACCATGGTCCTCGACCACACTAATGTCCGCTTCAGGGAATGATGGAGGGGAAAGGTCCTCCACCTCAAAAGAGCCCTCCGTTGCATACTTAAACACATTGTTTAATCCATCCCTTACATTTTAACACATGGCCTTCCAAATTCTTTAAATGCGGACTGTTGCTCTTACTACAGCCCCATTCGCAGCGCTTCAACGTGTGGAGAAATCCAAAGCTTGACAGGCCTGCCATGCCAAGTTCCGAATGCTAAGCTATGTTTGGACAATCGCTGTTTGGCGGAGGGGTTTAGCCAACGCTTATTTAAGGTTGAAGTTCAGTGTGCTGTTAGATGATTGCACATAGCTTGGTAAATATGTTGCAATGACGCCTAGGTTGAAAAATGTCCATCATTCTTTGCGATGTTCACACCGGGAAATTTTGTAGCAACTAATTTGAATTCTAGAAATAACCACAAACTTAAAGGTGTCATGGGAAAACAGATGAGACAGATGTTAACACGTCATAACCAGTTACTCATGCTTAGAAGCTGAGCAAAACAAACAGTATGTGATGTGAAGGTTAGGTGAAATGTCCAAAGAATCACTGTGGTGAGCACTAGAGGAGGTAAATATCAAAAACTGTGTGCTTAGGATGAAGTTAGCTGCTTTTTGTTCTGGTTTCATTTTGAGTTTGTGGCATAAAACCTACAAAACCTCTAAAAAGCCCCAGCTTTTTTTAACTTGTACTCTCTGTCTCTGTCCCCAGGTGACGTATCGTGTTGTTCAGGTGACAGACGATCAGTTAGAAGCAACAGCTGATGGGACTGGAGCCGTCAGCGTCGTGTCCACTGCAGCATTCGCTGGAGCCCCTCAGGCAGTGGCACAGGTGAGTAAACCTACTGTGAGACTGAAGCAGGTGTATGGATGTGATTTCTGTCTAATTCATATGGTGTGCACATCTATTAAAGGGACTATATGTAACTTATCACGCGCATAAATCATACCGGGTCGGTGTCCAATGCGCGCTCGCATGTGGGTACGCGAGCGCGCAGCAGCGCTGCTCCTGCTGCCTGCTTCTGCCTGTTTACACACCGCGCTCGTTCTCACCCGCTCTGCTCGCTCCAACTACACGTGCACCCGCGCACACTACACACTGCAGAAGAGTTAGTTTAGCTCTGAGAATATCTAGTGAATGTGCAGTGGACGTTTGTGCAGAAATAAATGCTGCCGCTCCTCCAGACCAACAGAGGTTTCCCGTGTCTTTTGAAGTGTCGTGGCTCCGCAGAGAGTTACGTTATCCAGACCGGGTGTCGGTCTCTCTCTCCCCCCCCCCCCGTTCCCTCCGCGGTCGGCAGGTTGAAGCCGAAAAGCCAACACTAGGATCAGCATTGAATCATGGAGAGACCCTCCTCTGGTCAGCTAACATCACTGCTAAGCAGGTGAAATATAGAGTGATATTGTGTGTTAGCTGACGTTTGTCGCCTCACTGTTTAGACCGGTGCTCGTTCATGTCTATGTAGAGCGAGCACGAGCACGAGCAACAGGACGCCGACTTTCGTTGACATTGCGGCCACAGGTGTCGCTGTGAACAAGCAATATCTGATTCTTACATATAGTCCCTTTAATTTAAAAAACAGGCAACAAGGAAAAAACTTCACGCAAATGTGTTGACATGTAGCAACTTTTTGGTGCGTCCCGCTATAACAGGACACAGCTTTATTTCTTATTACACCGTCATGCCTAGAACTACAGCAGAGCTATAAAATAATGAATTGATTGAATTTACTTTTTCTGCCTACACTATCCCTATTATAATCATAACTCAGAACAAAAATGAATTCATAACTGCTACAGCAATGTGAACACTTACACAGACATACAGTCTTACCATATATTATTATATATGAAGCCCCGTTTCCACCGCAGGAACTTTTCCCCGGAACTAAGAACCTTTTGAGGAACTCATTGCGTTTTGACCGCAGGGACCAGGGTCTGAATTTAGTTCCAGGATCTTTTTCCCCCAAAAAGGCCCTGGTCGGGGGGTAGTACTTTCTGAAAGTACCGGAACTTTTGGGGTGGAGTTGGCAGGGATGACCATCAATGATTGGTAAAACACACATACAGCACTGCTGCTTCAACTGTACCGCTTCATTCATAAACAAGGAAGTACTCTAGTATCGATTTAGGACCATTTTTTTCTTAATTCTCTTTGTCTGATTAAATTAAAATTAGAAGTGAAGTTAGGCTCTGCTGTCAGCTTCCCGACTCATTGAAAGAAAAACAGAGAGACAAAGATAGAGATCGTGCTAGCGGTAGAAGAGAGAGATGTAACGCGGTGGTGCTGTGAATGAGAAATGGGAAAAGTTATATTCTGATGGTTTCACTTCAGTTATGTTCTAAAGCACAAATAAATAACTATCAAACACCTAGCAGATGATTTACTGTGGAAACAGACAGTCTTAGTTTCATTTTCCTCCGCTGTATTTCATTCATATCATCCAACGTCCAGCAGTAAATATATACAGCAGTAAATTTCGTCGCAGCGAGACAAAACCAAACATTTTTTTTCCAGCGTGTTTTTAGATGAAACCGACGGACACACTGAACTGCAGGCTGCAGAGTGCGTTTACTGCTGTGACCACCAGCAGCCCATGTCATGTTGCTTTTTCATACGACAGCGGACTAATTTGCCTGATCTTCACAGGTCTTTAGACTGTGGTGGAAACACAGACAACAGTGGGCTGAAGGAGCCTTTTAGTTCCTTGAAAAGTAGTTCCAGGGACTAAAAGTTCCAGGAACTTTTGGTGGAAACACAGCTTTAGTTGTTTACTGTCTGACCGACTTGTCCCTGACTCCACCTTTTTCCAGGCTGTTATCCAGAACCCTTTCAGTAACGGGGGCAGTCCTGGCGGGGAGACTGTGGGAGGAGAGACGCGATTCGCTTATTTCCCCGCCGCCACCGTCAGCGATGGAACAGCCGTGTCAGTGCAGGCCACCACTGACCCAACGATAGCACAGGCAGGAGGTGAGAAGACACCTTATATTTAAAATCCAACAATTTATAATTCAATCATCATTTGAGGTGAATTTTATTCTTCGTCATTTGTTTCTTAAAACCCAGGCCAGTTTTACGTGATGATGAGCCCCCCCGAGGTGCTCCAGACGACGTCCCCTCGCACCATCGCACCACGCACACACACCTACACTGCGTGAGTATAACCAAACACTTCCCAGCACATTCATCCCATGCCTGAACCATGACTCTTTCCCCACGTGTTTGGCCGACTTCTCACCCCTTTCCCTGTACCTTCACGGTGGATCGGATGTTCGTCACCTCTTCCTTTCCTTTTCTGGAGTGATTAGTTTTGTCATTGTGTGTACAAATGAAGATACCAAAAAAGAATCAATATCCATCATTTAAAACATCCAACATCTGAAAACCACACTCTGTCCTACTTACCTGCCATCCCCAGAGACCTTGGTGAAAGCGAGATGTTGCAGCATGGCAGTTCAAACTGGTGAGAAGAACTTTCACATACGCCCCCCACCCTGCCCCCATCATGTGTTGTAGAGACAGACGTCTGGTGGCTCACTAATCAATCATTAGCATCCCTGTATCGTGAATTCTGTGTTGATAGGGTTAGTTAAAGGGATAGTTCGGGTGTTTTGAAGTGGGGTTGTATGAGGTACTTGTACAAAGTCAGTATATTACCCACAGTAGATGGCGGTCGGCACGCCCCCAGTTTTGGAGAAGCAGACAGGAGTTACCGCACGGAAGCAAAGCGATGTACTGCTGTGGACGGGGGCAGCAGCAAATCATATTTTAGACACCTAAAAGAAAGGCCCACCTAAAAAAGTCGATATCAGTTGAAGTTTACGCTATATTTAGAATATTTTAGCTGGTTTACCTTGCTGTCAGACAGCTATATAGTCCATGTTTCCAATGGGAAACTGAAGCCGTTATCTATGCTCTCACCAAAGCAACCAGACTCCATTGAGAAAAACAGTAATTTTACCTCGCAGAACACGGCCTTTGGTGAAAGCAAACTAACTGAATTCACCCAATAACAAACAAACTAACCGATCGAGGCAGCGGTAGACCAGCAACTCCCGTGTTCTGCGAGGTAAAATTACCTTTTTTTTCAATTGAGTCTGGTGGCTTTGGCGAGAGCATAGATGGATACAACGATTTCAGTTCCCCATCGGAAAGGGCTGTGTATCGGCAAGGTAAAGCGGTGAAATAATTCTAAATATAGCGAACACTTCAACCGATATTGATTTTTTGAGGTGGGCCTTTCTTTTAGCTGACTAAAATATGATTTGCTGCTGCCCCCGTCCACAGCAGTACATTGCTTTTTGTGCAGACCATCATCTACTCTCGGTAATACACTGACTATGGATAACTACCTCATACAACCCCACTTCAAAACACCCAAACTATCCCTTTAACATGCAGCTTTAGGCAATATCCTGTGACTGAGTCCTGTTAGCACAAATACGGCTAATAGCAAATATTACATCCTAATTCAGTGGCTGAATCCCACAAACCTTCGCCCTTCAGATGACCTGAAGGTTCAACTGTGCCTGCGCCTTCTTCCCCAGGGCTAATAAAAAATATTTCATGATGCATTTGGGTACTCTTCGTCAACCAGCCAGAAAAATTACAGCGAAAGCAAAAAGATTTGTTCAGATGCATCTTTCTGGTTTCTAGTTCAGGTGTTCCATATATGATTAATATTGAAAATCTGACAATTTATTGATAATTTCACTGTCAAGTTTGTTTTGCTGTGTCTTTACAGGAAGGTGGAGGGTCCACGGGCGCCCAGAGATGAGAGGCGAAGAGCACAGCATAATGAAGGTATGTGGTCACCAGTGTCTTCATTTTGTCTTGGTTAGAGGTGATTGTTGAAGTCCATGTTGTGTTTTGTAAATGCTAAACAGATAGAAGTTGCATGTTGATGTATACGTAGGATCTGGAAGTTTTCAGTTTGACAGGGACTAAAAGTTAATTTCTTTAATAGTTGTATTTCCGTTTTTTTTCTTTCTTTCTTTTTCTGCAGTGGAGAGAAGAAGAAGAGACAAGATTAACAACTGGATTGTCACGCTTTCAAAAATCATCCCAGACTGTAGCATAGATAGCAGAACAGGAGCGGTGAGTGCTGCACAGAAACCAGCCCTCATAATAATGATATATTTTCCCTAGCATGTAAAACAGTGACAGATGGCTACCTGTCTTCTTGATTAGATTAAATCTGGCTCTATGAGAGGTCACGCTGCTGGAAAGTGTCAGCTTTATTATATCTGTGATCTTTTTAAATTAGCATCTGCGTTAGATCCTCTGCCCTCTGTGTCTTCACATTGCTTGTATGCATGTTGAAGCCGGGTGGTTACGTCCAGACTCATGACTGACTACTTCCATACATGAATCAGTGCACTTTCTGTGCACTCTGTCCTTTCACCTAATGGATGCTTGCATAACTGATGCTGAAAGACAGATTGAAACCACAGCCAGTGACTCACAGTGTCAGTCGAAATGAGGCTCTATTAGGTAGTTTTTGTATGTGGCGGTGCTTACTCAGTTTATTAAGCTGATGTTGCTCCACAGGCAACCAAGAGTTTGGCTGAAAAGCTCTGAAATGGTTTTAGACACTAGAGGAAAGTTTATTAAAGATTTATGCGAGTGACACAATGGGAGGGAAAAACTGAAGGATTCAAAAGAAAAATGAGCAACAAAGGAAGTGATGAGTCATATTTGCCCTTTTAACGTGTCGATGTGCTGTATTTGTCAGAGTAAAGGAGGCATCCTGTCCAAAGCTTGTGACTACATCCGAGAGCTGCGTCAGAGTAACCAGCGACTGCAGGAGAGTTACAAAGAGGTGGAGCGAGTCGAGATGGACAACGAGCTGCTTAGACAACAGGTCAACTTACTGTATATAAAGTCACTCCTTGTGTTTACTCAGCCTAAATTTAATGTACATGTTTAACCTTTTATTGTGTGTGATAGAAAATTGAGATTGAGGGCCTGTGAACAAAAGATTGCACATTTAATTTGACATGTCGTACTTTTAAGCTATGTGTTAGCATACATCACATATACATATTTCAATTATTTTATCTCAAAAGTAAAACAATTATAAAATGCACTATGCCTCGTCTAAAGCCTGTTTTTATGCCTGCGCACCAGCGATAGCCATGGCCGAAGGCATAATGTTTTGGGTTGTCTGTCCATCTGTATGTACGTCCCGTTCTCGTGAACGCGATATCTCAGGAACGCTTTGAGGGAATTTGTTCAAATTTGGCACAAACGTCCACTTGGATTCAAGGACGAACTGATTAGATTTTGATGGTTAAAGTTACTGTGACCTCACAAAACACATTTTTTGGCCATATCTCAAGAATTCATATGCCAATTAGGACAATTTCACACGTCTAATAGGATAAAATGATGAAGTGATGACGTTTTGGACAGACATGGATGTAAACTGCAACTTGAGTGGTTGGCGGAGGCATACAACTGCAAGGCGGTAATTCTAGTTTGATTCAGTTGTACTTGCTGTCAGTCAGGATGCGTAGTAACGATGTCATTATAGCAACTTATGCTGCGTTCAAGTCATATAGGAGTTACCGTAATTACCAATTTCCAGCTTGTAAATAGCGACAACATCCAAGTTGTAATTACAGTTGGAAAAACGTTTCTGAAACACAAGTCATAAACATGGGAATCTTTCCCATCGCTACCTTCTATCTAATATGACATGAATACGGTCCAAGAATCTTGGAAAATATAGGAAAATACATTGTGCCAGTATCCTGTAATTAGCACTTATGGCCACTGTGTCAATGTCACAGTCAAGCCTCGGTTGTACTTTCCGCAAGGACGGCCTCACGGACATAAGCTGACGTGGAAACGTGACGAGCAAAGGGCCGTGTCTGATGGTGTGATGTCACTTTGGCTGTGCAGACACTCGCGGATGCAGCAAGCATAAATCACGCTTAACACAGACACACACACTGAGTCAGGGTCACTGACGTTTTGTACCTTCTAAGGATGAAAGTGGGTGAAACTAAGCTCACTTTATTGCTTCTTTTCTATTCATTTTTCTGTATGTATCTTAATTATCTTTCTTTTGTTTCTCTAGCTTGAGGAACTGAAGAATGATAATGCACTGCTTCGAGCACAGCTACAGCAGCACGGCGTAGAAGTGAATGGAGATGCAACACCACAGTGATTGTGGACTGACTGGACACATGTTAACATCACAAACACAATGTCGCATCCTCCCACCCACCTGAACAATACCAGGAAAGGAATAAACCAGAGACAATTTCCATCTGAAATTGGACCACATGAACACACACACACACACACACACACACACACAGGGCTGGAGAAGAACACTGAAGGACCGAGACTCCGCCTCCTCCACCTCCAGCTGTTCAAGGCTCTGAAATCCGTTACCTGTGTAGCTAACTCAACCTCTCACCTCTGCTTCAAGGAATACGACCTCCCGCACAGCACCACCACCACGCTTGCACCAAACTTTCTTAATACTTTAAATTATGAACCCACCACAGGAAAATTTACTTTTAATGATTTTTTATCGCACTGCAAACTTTTCCTCCTACTCTTTCCTTTTTTGTTGACACTTGCTGTGTTTGAAACTACTAAATGTGACATGAATGATAGCTTCCACTTACTTTTAATTTATTAGTGTTAAAGGAATGTGTACACAGAAAGAAGAGGTGATTCCAGAATTTACTTTCTCCTAGCAACAAACACAGTGGGCAGATATTTTGATCATGCTCATCACCGTTACGAAGGATAGTTTTACTGTCACCGGATCATGTGTATATATAGTTTATCTGTGTGCAGGTAACTGTGGGGAAACTTTTTCCATTTCTGCCTCTTTACGCTGACACTCCAAGTACCAGGCAGAGCTCACAAACTTTATTAACATAATCCAATGTCGGTAAATTAAAAAAAACTATAATACTTTTCTGACAGTCGAAGTAAAAGCAGTTTTGATGGAGGTTTTATTTTTAGTGCAAGGCCTTAATAGAAGCCAGTTGGAGTAGGTGTTAACATAGCTCAGGTAATTGGGATAGTGCACTGACAAGTGGTTCCCAGACTCAATGAAGTCTTTACATATAGATCTCTCTTGTGTCCCCATTAGGTGCAATGTACAGATACACGAGAATAAGGAGATGATTTTCAAGGTGGGAATCGTTTTTAATGGGCATTAAAATATGGTTGTTTGTATATCTGCTTAATAGGTCACTGGTGTAACGCACTGAAATAGAGGTTCAGTCATAAGAGGTGCTGGTTTGAGACCAGCCTCTGTTTGACTCACTAGTCCTGCTGCATTTTAGTGGACACCCAGAGGTGGCTTTTTTCCCCTGATTCTCTAAAACTGTGGGAACCTTTGCTGCTGACAGAAGACCATAACACAACCATGGTCAGGAATGTGCTGAGGCTAGTTTGGATGCGAGTGATGGTAGTTGTAACTAACCAGCTTTTGTCTACACTGAAAGTCACCACAGCATGGAAATATAACCACTGGCATGACTAATTCTGATACTACAATAAAACAGAAGTGTTTATAACCAAGTGTTGTTTATATCCCAGATGTCGCCTACATTTTGTGTATTTCAGGTTGCCTTTGAGCAGTGTGCAAGACATATTGGAGGTCAAATGAAACTTAGGGTGTTTTCTGTTTTTCTGTTTCAATAATTTGACTTAGTTTTAAATATGAAGTGTTGTTTGCCGGTGTTACATCGAAATCTGTGACCCATCAGAATCTGTGACCGCAGAGGAGCCAGCAACATGTGAGGTCACCATTTCTGACAGCTGTCGTCAGGACATGTGACCCCACTGTTACCTGTGTTGTGTCAAAAATATGTGACAGAAAACACACAAAACTAAATTGTGAATTTTTTTAAAAATATTTTTAATATTTTTACTTTAAAGATATATTCACAAAACTCTAAAAAAAAAAAAAAGTAAAAGATAGGTACAGTGGGGTCATATTTTCTGACGACAGTGGTTAGAAATGGTGACCTCATGTTGCATGGTGTCATAGAAGAAGGATGTTATGAACGTTGCCATAGTATTCTTTAATTATTAAAGAATGTCACTGGAACGTTGTGTCGGCTCGTTGTCTGGAGACGGGTCGAGCACTTGTTGCTACGGGAAACCTGGTCCAGAGGAAGCAGCACACACCGACTATCTGAACATTTTCTAGAAATCCGGTGAGTAAAATTCAATGTGAAGAAACGTTGAAATGAGATTTTAAACTTCGTCACGGTGTTGAGACTCATCTTTCTGTTCTGGGAGTAACTGTACACTTTACACTTGTTATGACCTTGTTATCTCGGCAAGGTGAAAACAACACGGAGCTCAAATGAGCCGTTTGATGTGAACAGTGCTATCAGCTGCTTTAAGTTATCTGCTCGGCCCGGTAGCTTCAGAGAGAGATTCCCCTCATGTCTGTCATTTCCATATATCTGTTACAAGTTACAATTTGTTACTTGTCTCCTACCTGCAAACGGTTCATTAAGTTAAAATGCTGCATTCAAACTTATAGCCTAGCTACTTCGTTAAATATACATGAACTGTGGATGTAGCCTATGGCAACATTAACACACACTATATGGAGGACAGAACCTGCCAAAATAAAAAAAAATATATAGATAAATTACTCAATACATAAATTAATAGATGTCCCGAAAATAATATTAAAAATAAATGTAGACAATAATTAATTGATAAAATGTTACATACATTAATATTTCAGTTTTAATTTGCTTCTTTATTTTTTTTACCTTTGTATTAATTCCCCTGTATCTATGTATATATCTATATATTTAATTTTCCCTTTTATTTTATTCTATATTATATTATTATTATTATATATATTATATTTTTTTATTTACTTAAATTTATTTATTTTTTAATTAATTTTTATTCATTTGAAATTTATTTTTAAATGTATTTATTCATTATTAAGTTTATTTATTTATGCATTATTTTCCCTTTGCAATTTTCCCTGTATTTATTTCCCCAAACTTATTTATTTCTGTATTATTTTCTTATTACATTTCCTTTGCATTTCTGCCTCATTATGCAAATGAGGGGGCAACATATGTCATGGGGTCAACTTGAGTGCATGCCTCTGCAGGTTCTGTCCTCCATAATACTAAAGGTCCAGGTAGTTTTAACTATAGCTACATGCATTTTTGAGTTAGAACTATAGTAAAGTACAAGTGTAAAATCTCACAAAATGGAAATACTCAATTAAAATATAGTGCTTAAAGCTGAAGTAGGCGAGATTGGAGCAAATATGATTAAAAAAAGTTATTTTTATAAAACGGTCGCTATATCGTGACAGTAGTACATGAAATAGGTAACCTGAAAAAAATCATGTTCCTCTGTGTCCCACTGTGTCCTCCGGTGCTCCTAACGGCATCTGCAAGATTTCACTTACCGGAGGAAAACAAGCAGTAAGAAGCACAGCCAATAGGAACGCTCTCTCAATGAAATTTGATTGATTTTTTAAAGCCTGAAAACAGAGCCATGATGAGGTGCAGAAGTCTAGTTATCTCTCAGAACACTTGAATTACAATATGCTGAAAGGTTATTATGGAATTTTTGCCCAATGATGCCAAAAATATACTGCCTACTGCCACTTTATCTAAATGTAACTTAATTTCCCCATACTGCACTTTGTACATCATCCTTATACATCAACTTTAGTTGTTTTCTGGCTCAATCAGAATGCTTCTCTTTCTTCTATGAAAGTAGCATTATGATTTAGGAAACTCAGTTGTTAATGATATTTGAAAACAGTTTGTGTTGAATGTAGCTATATTAAAAACTAATGCAAATTGGGCTGTCTCTTTGTGAAGCATGTTATACAGTAGTAGCTCTGTTGGACTTGTACCATGTCTGTTTGCGTTTACTGTGAAACTCAAGGTTATCAATATGCTTCCCAAAACAAATCCTGCACATTTAACTGTATTCAACAAATGCAGTGATTTGGATGTTTGCATGTTGCTGCAGCAGTAGGATGTCTACACTTCCTGCGAAGCCTGGGCTGCGCCACAGTGTGTCAGAGTGGAACAGCAACAACCACCAGCTGTCTGCCACAGCACAACATGAGCGATATGTATCTAATGTGATCCGGCAGGAAGGGAGGTCACTACGCAACGAGACCAGCTGTAAGGTGGGTTGGTGAGGATGCCTATCAGGAAGCTAAACAGTCAGTGTCACTCTACAGAATGAAGAATATTCCATAACAACATGCATTGTCCTTTATGTGTCCACATTTTATCAACCAGTCATTTTCTTGCACCTTTTCTCTTTAGTCAGCCTGGGATGAAAGCGATACCTCTCACAGGTTGAATGACCGGGCGTGGGATGTTGCCCGGTGGAAAGAGGCGTTAGAAGCCTGCGCACAGAAAGTGGATGAAGAGATGGAGGCTCTGAACCTGGTGATTTGTCCAAAAACCTCTTTAACTGTGGAGTCATAGGAGTGCCATAAAATGACTGAAAAATGAATCTGTAAAAGAATAAGAAAATAAACGTGGAAATATAAACACAAATAATAAAACATAAAAGACACACACACACACACACACACACACACACACACATATATATATATATATATATGTATATCATTTTTATTTAAAATAGAGTGTATGTGTGTGTGCATGAATTGACTAGCCTACTCAGCCTGGGCAGGAAGACCCGCCCAAAGCCAGTTGATTGACAGCTTGTCCCTCCAAGGAATAGCAAAATCAATAGGGAAAATAATAAGAAAAAGTAACGGGATAAAAATAAAGAAATGACATTATATCAATGTAAATAGTACAAAAATTACAGAAAAAATAGAGTAAAATTTTATCATAAAAAAAACATCTATATATATATTAAAATAGTAAATAAATATAAACAGAAATAAGTAAACAAATAAATGAAAATGCTTAAAATTATTCTTTTAGATTTTGTTTTTGTCTTTGTATTTCCACATATATTTTTCTTTTATTTATTTATCTTTGTATCTCCACTTTTTTATTTACTTATCTATTTTTGTATTTATTCCTCTTTATATTTCCCTATTTATTTTCTCATTCTTTTACAGATTATTTTTTTTATGGCACTCCTATTACTCCTATTACTAAACAACTGAGAGTTTGTCTCATCTTGTGTTCATACAAAGATATCAGACCCATATATATTTATGTGTTTCCGTTAGAATAAGTATCAATACTCTTGTAATTTAAAATTTAAAGAGAAAGTGTCTGTCTCTTCAATAAATAGCAATCATACTTGTGAGCATGTAGGAGTTGATTGAGTCTGAATGAGCTGACAGTGAAGTGACCTCAGTGTTTATGTGTGTTGGAACAGTCCAAAGAGCAAACTGAGCAGGCCCTGGCTGCGACCGCCGTTCCCCTGGAGGTCGGCAGCGAATGCTTGACGCTGAGGGATGGGCGGCGAGGGTACGAGCTTGCCATTGACCCCGTGGACGAACAGCTGAAAAAAGAAGTGGAGTTGATTGAAAGAGTGCAGCAAGTTCTGCAGCAGCACATAGACAAGGCCTTCGAGCAACTGTGGTGAGGGACACTGTGGTGTGAGGGACCATTTTCTGTTTGTTTGGGGGTTTTTTCTTTTATTTTCTCTGACCACCTTTCTTTGTTCTTGTTTCCCAGTGTTTTGCAGGAGGCTCGGCACCAGCTCACCGCTGACCTCCAGAACAAGATGGACGCCCTGGACATTGATATGTCCTGCCTGTCACTTACTATAAAGTCACCTCAGATCTCCCTGAAGACCAACCCAACACGCATACCATCGGGGTAAACTTGGGATGGGGGTGTGCACGATGCAATAATGCTTTCTTTTTCAACTTTCCTGGTTAACTCAAGCCTCATTAGCTAAAATGCTGAAATGTCATTGTTTTAGTTCCTCCACCCCCCAGGAGTGGGTCCAGTTCAGCCAGTATAATATGGCTCGTGCCCAGGAGGCCATGCAGGTGTCCCAGCAAATGAGGGAGGACATGAGTCTCACCAGGGCCCAGGTGTGTATAATGTAATTACACCTGGCTATGTTTGTCGTGTAAACACTACATGGCAAAATCATTGTTTGCAAGGTCATTTAGCTCAGGACTGAATGAAACACAAATAGTGATGCAGGCAATGTCAAAGAATTAATAAACGTTTCCTTAAAGGACCAGTGTGTAGCATTTAGGGGGATCTATTGGCAGAAATGGAATATAATATTTATTAATGAAGAATGATTTCTTTAGTGGATAATCACTTGGAAATAAGAATTGTTGTGTTTTCGTTGCCTTAGAATATCTACATAAGGAGCGGGTCCTCTTCACGGAGCCGGCCGCCATGTTTCTACAGTAGCCCAGAATGGACAAACCAAACACTGGCTCTAGATAGGACGATTCGCGTTTTCACATTTTCGCGTCAGCCAGCGTAGTTCTCTTACACGCTTGGCACTCGGGCGAAGTTTCGGTTGCAATCGGCAACTTCACCACTAGATGCCGCCAAATTCTAAACACTACACCTTTAATTATCTGGGGATATCTTGCACCATTTCTGCTGTCATTTCCTCTATCGTGTCAAATGTGGCAATTAAATCGTTCTCTATCCTGTTTTTCTTAGCTACAGAACGAGCTGGACACTCAGCGCCGTGCCACAGAGTTTGCTCTTCGTAAGCGCAATCACCATGAGGAGCAAGCCCGCGATGAGCTGGAGTGGCAAATAAGAAACGTGAGTTATCTAATAGTTTATAATAGCATTTTTTTAATGTTTGTAGACTGTGGATATGAGAGTAAGCATGCAGGAAGTGTTTCTGACTGCCTGTAGACTGAAGACGAAATGGCAGAAATGGAGAGAGACATCCAGGGGCTGGACGCAGATCTGCAGGCAAAGACGGCCTTCCTGAAACTGGCTCACACCCGACTGGAGAACAGGACCAACAGACCCGGCATGGACCTGTGCAGAGATGAGGTTGAAATAAAACACATACCATCAAATATAGAATATTTGCATTAGCGGTGGAAGTAAGGTCCTTAGGGTTAATGTTACTTCAATTTTTTCCTTCCTACTTGTTGGCAGGTGCAGCACGGCCTCGTCAGTGAAGTCCATCAGCTGGAGGCCACGATCATGGCTCTGAAACAGAAGCTTTCTGAAGCTCAGTAAGTCAGAAGTTTGCTACTATGATCACATTTCTGTTTACCGTTTCATCAGCAAAACTGATTTATTTGGCAAAGCAAGGTTGCGCAATACAGACATCAAACATCACATTCAGCGACACAAAATGATAAAGATAACAATCAGTCATTCTGGGAATTCACTCAATATAATGTACTGTACATGGTGCTGTTTTAAACCCAGCAAATTAAACCGATAAGATCCACAGGAGCTAATGTTATAAATAATATAAAATATAACATACAAGCCTACAGATCAAAAGCGACAAATAAATATTCGGAGTGTCTTGCATGCCATAAAGGAAAGAAATCACTCTCAATCTTTCACCTCTGCTTGTTTCTCCCTCCCCATGCTCGCTCAGGCACTCTCTGCAGAAGATGAAGCTCAATCATTCCCGCATGTTGCAGGATCTTTCCAGAAAACAGGAAGCCCTGTCTCTGGAACAACGGAGCATGAACACCCGCACCCGCCTCACATCGACCTCCTGCACTGAGAAAACCCCGGTGCTGCTGGTTCCTCTCACAAACTCCAGTGGCAGGAGCAACCTGCAGCTGCTGGCTCAGTAAGATCAGATGGTATCCAAGGGACATAACTCTACACATTAGGGTGATTCACTCATTTTTAGCTTTGGTTTCATGTTTTTTAACCCTGCAGCCAATGTTCTGGCCACACTTGAGATATATTCAGTTGTCCTAAAGTCTTCAATGAATTAATCATCTCCATTACTGCTGGAGAACAAAACACTTTCCTGAATTTTATTTATTCCAACAACAACAAATATTCTCCTGACCTGTCTAGACCTTTGTGTGGTTAATTTGCTTTAAGTTGTGTTGTGTTAAATGATCAGTTATGTACTTTATCTGTGTCTATTTAAGTTATACAAAAGAAACTGAGGATTATATGCTTGTTTTCTCCCTTCCTCCCTCCCCAAACAAAACACGGCCATGTTTTTTTCATAATTTTGATGATGATGGCCGTAACAAAGATATTTTATACAGCAAAAAGTGATAAAAAATGATTAATATATTGACTCACCCCATAAGCGAATAATAGTACTCCTGATATCTGCCCTACACCTCAAAGCAATATGAATATCAAAATATGTATTTATTATAAAACTAGAGTCTAGAAGCTTTTAAATACTAAGTTGCCATAGGCGTCTGCCTTTTTTCTTTTTAAAAGAAAGTTTACTTAAAGGTTCTCTATATGATATCCAGAGCTTGAATATAGAAGCAAACAACTATTGTCTATGTAAAGATATAGAGGAGTAATGTCTACCTGAGCAGAGAATGAAATCTCTCTCCCTCTGTGTGTGTTGTAACACGAGCTTCTCCGTGCTTTGTTGACATAGCCGGGCGGCTGTGCGTGCCTGCTTTTAGTGCACGTGAGTGTGCCCCACTGTCTAGCTCACGGTGGCTAGATGCTCAAGGACAGTTGATAACACCGCCCCGACCGACAGCGTCGTCAAGGAAGCGTAGTGCCCACCCTCCAGTTCCCCCTCAGGTGAACAATGTTAGTATTGTCAGCACTTTCGCCGTTGTTTGCACTGTTAGCGCTGTTAGCACTGTTAGCTCCCAGCCGCCTGCTCGCCGTTGCCATGTTGAGAGCCGTTTAGAGGCAACAGAAATGCTCCCAATCCTGTATTTAGCACCTTTGAGGTAATACATGATGTTATGTTGGCACAGTTCAAGCCATCACATTGATTAAAAAACTTTGTACAATAACAATAAACGTGGTTCAGTAAAGCAAAATGTGTAAAGTGAGGAGTAAAATGCATTTTTTCATGTAACAAGGTATCCAAAAATAAACAGTTTTTTATCGCTTTTAAACTTCAAAAATACAACTTTAACTCCATCAAACCGCATGAAGCTCAATATTTCAAACTGTATCTCCTCTTACAATGTTTAAACTAGACACTCCAGGCTCCACTATAATAGACTGTTACCACTTTTAAAGGGGAACACCACCTAAATTAAGAATTCCAATGTTATTTCCATGACCTTGGAAACCTATTTAGCAGTTCCACACTTTATACTTGACATCACAAGTTTGAGTTTTAGCCCTCTAATTTTTGGATTGGGAGAGAGATCAAGTTTATTTCATTTTTCATATAACACAAAAGCAAACAGGTTTTGCCCCAAAGTGCTTCATGAGATGTTTGCTAATATTTTTCGGACCGTCTTCCACATTAGGAATAACGTATGAATTTTGAAAATGGCCGTAGTTCCCCTCTAAGTGTTTGGTTCTTGATTAATTCTTTGGCAAATATTTGGAAATAGACAAGAGAAGAACATTAGAGCACACTGTGGGATTCTTGCCTTTTTGCAGTGACTATGAGAAAAATGAATCATCAATCAATCAATAAATCATTCAATCATGTCCTTCAAAGCCCTAGCTTCTGTGATCGCCAAGTTAGCTGGAACTAATTAAATGGCCCTCATGTTGGAAATACCCACTAAAATATCCTGTGGTCAAAACTGAGAAAAAATATAAGAAGGCTGTGCTAATGTCATGTTCACTTCAGCTAATAAATAAGGTAAATATGTAGTCATTACTTTATCAGAAGAGTAACTATTAAACACACATTTGTTGTGAGCAGTGGATCGATAGACTAATCAAACAGCTAGCAGGTGTGTTTTGAACTGCTGCAAGTCTTTTCTTGGAAAAACACTTCTCGGTATCTGCCATCCTGCTCTAATAAAATGCCTCTGCAACAAGCCGCGGTGATTTTCTGCTCCATTTTCTTCACCAAAAGCCTTTCGCGTGGCACTCCCACCTCTCACACGCACTCACTAAACAACTCATTCTCTACCATAAATCTGCGAGAAGCGCCGTCGCGCCACAAACAAAGTCACCGTTTCCCAACCCATCCTGTCCTCGCATCGACCATCAGCTTAGCACATTTATGACTTTACTGCCCGGCCCTCCAGTTCATTGCAGCTTTAAGGGGATGGCCATGTGCTTCCTGGCGCGCTGAATTATTCTGAATCATTGCACTTAAGGGCCCAGATGCTACCTGTCTGTTGCCCTCCATTGAGAGGCCAATTAAGGCGGCCTGGTGCCGGCTAAAAGTCCCCCATCTTCTGCATGAGTGGATGCGTCTCCTTATCTGCATCTGTGTCATGATGTCGTGTGCACCTCGCCCCCTTCCCGCCCACATACATCAGCACCTTGTGGCCACCGCCTCCTTTTTGTTTTTTCGATGTTGATGTTGCCTACATCTCCGAGCATTCGAGAAATCTGGCACTACAGCAGCTCTCTTACCAGCTTGGAAACGGACATCGTCTCTCTTTTGAAAGACATGGTTGATAAATGGAGAGGACACGAGGACAACCGTGCACCTAACTATTCAGTTTTTTTTGCTCGTTTTGGTCGTGATTTTCCTTGTCATGGTAAAATGGAGGATTTCGTTGGACTTCCTGTACCTCATGTCCTAAACTGAAGACATGCAGATGGCTTCCGGGGACTTCGTCGCCCTCTCCGTCTACACCTTCACCTTCCTGCTGGGCCTTCCCGCCAACGTGCTGGTCCTGTTCGTGTATGTGCGCAAGGCCCGCAGGCGTGGCGCCACGCCCAACGTGGTCTACGCCCTCAACCTGTGCGTGGCCAACCTGGTGCTCGTGGCCTGGCTGCCCGTCAAGGCTCTGGAGACTTTGCTTCAGGACTGGAGGCTGCCGGCGCCCGTCTGCCCCGTGTACAGCTTCTTCCTCTTCTCCTCGCTGTACGGCAGCTGCCTGTTCATCACCGCCGTGACGGTGGGGCGCTACCTCAGCATCGCATTCCCGATTATCTACAAGAGGTACCGCCGCGCTCGAATCTCGTGCTTCGTCAGCGCCGCCCTGTGGGCCTTGGTGCTCCTTCACCTCAGTTTCGCCTTGGTGGCTGAAGGAGGGGCCAACTTCGTCTCCATCGACGACGACTCCTCAGCCTGCTACGACACCTTCAACGCCACCCAGCTGGTCGTCCTGCTGCCTCTACGCCTGGAGATGGCCATCGTCTTGTTCCTGCTGCCTCTCGTCGTGACGTCCTTCTGCACGCTGCGCTGCGTCACCCTGGTGTGGCGCTCAAACTTGCGTCCCGTGGGGAAGAGAAGAGTCCTGGCTGTCGCTCTCTCCACGCTGGCCGTGTTCGTGGTGTGCTACGCGCCCTACAACACCTCGCACGTCGTGGGGTTCGTGTCGAAGCGGAATGTCGAGTGGAGGACATACGCCATTCTGACGAGCTCCTGTAATGTTTTCCTGGAGCCCGTGGTCATGCTGATGCTGTCGCCAGCTGTGTCGAGGGGGATCATGGGAAGAATATGTGGACGGCAAAGCCAGTTCAGCCAGATTGAGGGGTGTCGGCATCGATGCAACAGCACTGTTGCAAATGTCAGGGCTCCACATACGTTATCCGAGAGGAGCCCGGCGGGGGCCGAGGTGACGAGAGAAAGTCAGGAGTGAGGTCACTGTGGGCGGAGACTTCAGGGATTTCAGGGGAAAATAACTGTGACAAATCCAAAAGGAGAAACAGGATAAAAAATATCCATGGACAGTCTGATTGTGTGTGCCTTCCAACAGCTCCAGAAAATCTAGCATCACCATCAGATCCAATACACCTCCTCCTAACAGATGAACCAGCAAATTATCTTTCTTTTCTTTAGATTAAATGTTTCTAAAGAAAAAAAAAAAGATGATGACAAAAAATGTTTTGGAAGTCTGACCACAAGTGCGGAGTGATGATTAATCCCATGTCATGTCAGTATTTTTGCTGGTGATAAAAAGTGACTCATTATGCAGTTTTTCCTTTCAGTGTTCATACACCGGACTGGCCCATAAACTATTATGAACTATTAACAGACCTCGAAATCCGTGTTTTTGACCAAGAAAACTGCACATTTTTTTTAAATGGAAGAATTGTTCATTTTGAAGCTTCATGATTCAATAAGTCTTAGTTTTGAACCAGTCAGTGGAAAACAGTTTCCATCAATGACAATGATGACAAATGGCTCCATCTGGTGTCTGTCTCTCAAGCTGTAGCAAGTGAATCACTTCAAAATACATCATGTTCTCTTTTGAAGTGTTTTCAGTGTATTTTTCCCAGAATGACTGGATACAAGACGGACTGAGCTGTGAGCACACCTACCGCTCACCTCTCCCATGACAAACACAGGTGCAACTAGTATCATTTATTATGGCGGCACTGGAGCACATCGTTAATGTTATCAGTTACAGCTGTGGTTTTCCTGCTGTGACGAGTCCACACAGCTCTACTGAGGCAGAAAAGTTTATCAACAATGTGATGTTTGAAATTAGTTGTATATTTTGATGAATATCTGTTGGTGAGTTTTATTGTTTGGTTTCTGAATATGTTAATTAGCTTTTAAGTCTGTTTACTTGTAAAACAAATATATATATATATAAAATTTCCTTCAAAATAAAGTATGATGTTTACAAATGTATTGTGTAGGTTGTCTGTTGTCTTTAATGATTAAAGAATGAAGTTTTTTTGCCAACTTCCTGTTGGCAACAACACACACATACATTCAACTGGAGGATGAAGTCAATGAAACCAAACATTTTTAAAAAGTCAGTTTTGGAAATGAAAACCAGAACCGATGTGGAAAGTTTTATAAAATCAATTAAGTTCCATACTAACAAATGTTATGCTTATCATGTTTAGATAAAAACTTCTCAGCAAAAGCATCATCAATGTTCAGATCTTTTTCTAATGATCTATTGTCATGGAATGGGCGTTTTATAGCTAAATATATACTATATATCAAGTATTATAATCTAAATAAGAAATAAACATAAAGTTTAAAAGGTTTTGCCCAAAAACAGTGAAATAGATATTAAATATGCAGGATTATCATCTCAAGTCTGTCTAAGAAACACCATGCTACATGCACTGAGTAACCCTGACAGAATATATATATATATATAAAAAAAAACTTTTAGACAAAACAAAATAAAACAAAACAAAAAAAAAAAACAGACATCAGATTTAGAAACATATATATATATAGATATATATATATATATATATATATATATATATATGCCTTGTTGTCCTTAAAACATGTCTTCTGTGTTTTTTTCTTGGCTTCAATAGGCTTCCATATAATTTAACATACAAGACATTTAAATATCATGAATATCATGATAAATAAATAAAACAATGCTAATAAAAAAAGGGGGGGAGCTGTCGAAATCAAAAAAAGTGAGATATTTTTGTATCTTCAATATGTGCACAAATACAGGCACTCAATGGCATGAAGAACACAGAAAAAGCATGAAGAAGTTTATGCTGATGAGTCTTCAGAGAAGGTGTGAATTGATGTGATCAATACGTCATAATATAAAACTGAATACATAATGGGATGCTTGCATTATTCATAAAGAGTATTAAACGTATCCTTATAACATAATCACATATTTACTGTAAGGGGAGACACTACAGGTGAATAGGGTAAAAAATGTAACTAATATATCACCATGAAACTTCCCCAGTTGATTACTTACACTAAGGCACTTATTTTTGTAATACAATTTTTCTGAAATTGTATGTTTATATATGCAAATTATATATTATTTTATCCAATATGTACTAATATGCATACATTTCCAGAACAGAAATCTGAACATTGGATAAAGCCAGACTCAAAGGGATTGAATTTTTTGAATATCTCTTTGTATAACTCCATAAATCAGAAAATACAGTCAATAGCCATTAAAAAAAATCTATTTTCTCCATGTTTTCAGGAAGAAAATGTTGTATAAATCAGGCTGTGAATGATATATGAACAAACCCCTCAGTTAAAACCTTCAGAATATAGATAGGAATGAAATGGGAAAGTTTGGTGGTTGTAAGTGCTACTGAAGTGTCTGAGTCTGAGAAAAAAACTCATTTTGAGAAAATGGCCTTTAAAGATGTGTGTTGTAAAATTCCATACATTTTGAACTTCCCCAGTTGATTACTTACATTAAAACAAATATTTTGTATTACAAGTTTTCTGATGTGTTATGTTTAAATATGCAAATGAGGCATTATATAATGCTAACTTTTGGTGAACTTAGGAGAAATCTACAGACGTAAATAGACAAAGTGTAGTAAATAAACAACTTAATTTGTATTTTAGATGTCTTCTTTTCCACTGGTCTAAAAGAAGACATTTTATGTTATGGAAGCAAAATAGCCCAAAATCTCAAAAGTGCATGAAAAACGATAACACAAAAACAATTTACACAGCCCTCTTAATAAATCAATAATATGTCAAAACCAATGAGATGATAAGGAACAAATACAAATAATATAAAGTGAACATCAAATAGTAAGAAAACAAAAATAAAAATAAAAAATAGATTTTAAGAATAAAAAAAACGTAGTTCTGCTTCTGAGTGGATAACTTGACGATTCCAGTACTGAAAACATTTGCTCAACAATGATAAACACAGTAAATCTTGATGTGTAAACTGTCATATATAACGTATAAACATGTCTGGTCTTAATGTGTCTTTAATGTTCAACCTCAGATCAGCCAGGGATCATTTGGCACCATGCAGCAGAACTAATGCCAGGTTTGTTGTTGAGATTGTTGTTGTGCAGGCAGACGGTGTATATAAAGCGGGCTGGTGGGAGGGCCTGAGATCCAAACTGACAGACCACAGTGGAGATGAGGGACTTCACAGGCTGCTGTTCCCTCTGGCAGTTTGATCCTCAGTGAACCAAAACATGTCACTCGTAGCAGATAACAGGTAAGTCAGACTGAAATGGTATAACTGTTATTGTAGCTGCTGGTGATAATTTGAAGTTAATCTGAAGCTACTTTGGTGTATTCATGTAAAATAAGTTTTCATGTTGTGCCAAAACTCACAACAGGGACTTTTATTTGTAAAGTTTGTAAAGATGAAATAGTCTTTAAAGTTTGTCCTTATTAATCAAGCACATTTACAGCTTCCTTAACCCTCTGAGACCCACAATAGACCCGTTTTTGTCTTTTTTAGGGGGGTACAGAGGGTCTTTAGGGGGAGATAGCAGGTCAACAGTAGATGTCACATAGAAGTTCAGCTCTGTGTGTCAAATTGTTCTAGTCATCAATCAAAAATAAACATTAATTAATTAATTAATTAAAATAAGCAATTCTGTTGTGTAAACTGCTCAGAAACCCCCTTATTGTCAATCTATAGCTAAGAAAGCCATCCATCCTCTGAATGCTCTAGGTCTCTAGTTTTTGGCTGTAAAGTTTCATGAGGCTGTGTTTATCCTAGAGGTCACCACAGGTAATTTAATACAGTGAGGTCAAGTTTAAAAAAATGGTCTCTACAATGAAATGGCTACTATGGGGACTAACATCATCGCACATGATACGTAAATCTTTGTAGGGACCACAGTATGCAGAAAAATTTCAAACACATCATTTTAGAAATGATTATATTATAGTTTTTCATAAAGTGGGCATGTCTGTAAAGGGGAGACTCGTGGGTACCCATAGGAACCATTTTCATTCACATATCTTGAGGTCAGAGGTCAAGGGACCCCTTTGAAAATGGCCATGCCAGTTTTTCCTCACCAAAATGTAACCCAGCTTTGGAACGTTATTTAGCCTCCTTCCCGTAAAGCTAGCTTGACGTGGTACCAATGGATTCCTTAGGTTTTCATATGATATCTGTACCTTCACTCTAGCTGTAAAACTGAACCTGCTACAGCCTCTGAAAGACAGTAAAGTGGGTCGGGATCCCACGGGTCTCAGGGTGTTATGATTTAGAATTGTATTTTTATTAGTCTTTCTTTTATTTCATTTCCAATGCAGAGCCCCTAATACACACGTTTTGCTACATAATCTGATCATGTTGGATTTATAGAAAGATAAACTCTCATAAGTGGTGAAGGCTCCAGGACCTCATTTCAAACTCATCTGTAAATAAAAGTAACAAAGGAAAAGGAAGGTGTAGCTTCCCCTTTGTAGTCACTTCATATTTGTTGTTGTGAATACAAAATTAATTAATTGACTCTTTGTCAATGGCAAAGCCTTTCATACAAAAAAAAGTTATTACGACACATTTCCACCTACATCACACCAAGAGGTTGCTGGGAGACGATGTTTGGAGAGCGAGGAGAACAAAGATTGTGTCCAGGAGCTTATTAAATTTCCCCCTATTGAAGGCGAGATAGCAGATATTCAGTATATTTAGTGCAGCCCTGTGATGTGACCAAACAGTCTGCTTCCACAGTGCTGCAGCATCAGACGGGACGGTCGCACAGGGATGGAGAGCCTGGTTTATCAAGCTTTACAGAGGTGAGTTAGTCTTCTGGCTTCTTATAAGTAACTTGTGAAGGCTGTATATCTATATTTTGTAGAATTTTGTTATGATGATATGGGTCTTGTTTGTGTAGTAGTAAGGTGTCCTTTGATTTTAACAATGGTCCATTAGTGTAATTTAAAGGATTGTCTTTGTAGCCGAAGCCTCACACAGGTTCTTCCTCTGGTTCATAGACTTCAGTTGTTGCTGTTAAAACATTAATGAGCCACACACATTATTGGCCTACAGTGACATTTATTCCAATTAACGTTGACACTTACTTTAGTCTTACCACAAACTCTGTACTAATACTCACTACAGCAACACATCTGCCGCTGAAAATATTCCCCAACATTAACAATTTACTCCTATTTGAGTAGGAGGAGGAAATTATTAAGACTTTTGAAAGAAATGTATATATAACATTTGAGACCCATTTTTAAAGATGTACTCAGTATGAACCAATGGGCTTAGGGCTGAGTGGGAAGTATTGAAAGACGGATTTAAGCATTGCTGGTTTTGCTGTTTTCATGGAATTTGTTGACAATAAGGAAAATAAAATCACCTTTATCAATTTGCATCTATCAATTTAGATCCCTTCATTTAAAAGAGTGTATGAAGTTTTTAAAGAGGACCAATTATGCTTTTGTGCTTTTTCCGCTTTCCTTTAGTGTGTTGCATCTATTTTTTGTGCATGTAAAAGGTCTGCAAAGTTATAAAGGCAAAAGTCGACCCCAAAGGGAGTTACTCTCCCCAACAGAAACGCTGCTCCTGAACTGCCTGAAAATCCTCGCTTGAAGTCCCGCCTTTTCTTTTTCTTTGTCACGCTGTAGGGAGCAGAACAGGCAGGAAGGACCCAAATGCTGAGACAGCCAGATTCAACAAAGATATTTAATTTACAAAAAGGCTTACAAACTGAGAGTCCAAGATGCAGACAGGTCACTGGCAAATAAAACTATATGCATGACAAAAGACAAACCGACAAAGAAGGAAGGAACTGAGGTGATATAAATAGTGAGTGACTAATTGGGAAAGTGGGAACAGGTGAGCAGGAGGTGAGGGGAGAGCAGGACTAGTTAGGGACAGGTGAAACTGATCAGGGCAGGCCAGACAATCAAACAGCTGGGAAACAAACAACGGCAGGAAATAAAACCAGACAAAGACACAATAGGAGAGGACTGGAAACAGGAAACAAAAATCCAGGACCATGACACCGTAATGTGGTGATGTCACCAGGTTACACATTTGCATAATACCAGCCTATAGCGGCACGCCCTCAAACAAAGCTAGTTAGAATGGAGCTCTAAGTCCAAAGAGTTTGTTTCAGTCGACCAATCACAACAGTGTGTGCAAACTGACCAATCAGACTGGGCTTTTTAAGATGATGATTATTTCGAACACAATATGGATTGTGAGATATCTGAAGCAGAGGTCCCTACATATTTACTTCATTCATCATCGCCACTAACTTGCTTAGGCATTTCAGGAACAACTTTTACTGTTTTAATTTTAGAAAAAGAAAGGACTCCTTGCCTGTACAGACGACTTGATTAAGACCTGATGTAGGTTTCCTGAATAATCTCTTTATAGATCTTCAGATGAATGAGGCTTGATCTTGTACATGCAGGGTTTCCTTCGGGAAGTAGTTTAACAGAGGTGGTAAGCAACATGCTCACAATCGCAATGCTAAAATGTTTAGCAGGGTTAATGTTCACCATCTTCATTTAGCTTGTTAGCATGCAAACATTTGCTTATTAGCACCAAACACAAAGTAGCCTACCGCTGAGGCCGATGGGAATGTCATGTATTACAATATTTGTTCAAAGTATTGGACAAATACAATTTTGACCTGATTACAGTTCATCCTCTGGGGGACCATGAATGTCTGTACAATATTTAACGACAATCCATCTGTTAGTTGTTGAGACATCACACTCAAAACCACAAATGTCAGCCCCATGGTGGCCCCACAGGAAAAGTCAGCAAACGAGCAAAGTCGTTAGGACTCATCCTCTGGGGACCATGAAACGTTCATGGCAAGCCATCTGTTGTTGAGATATTTTAGTCCCAACCAAAGTGGTAGGTCGAGCAACATTGCTTTCCCTAGAGCCAAAACCAGACCCAACTTTAGAAAATCCCTTGATAATTATTATCGATCAGAGATTCAAAAGAGGGAATGTCACTCTAAAATATTCAACTAAATCAGCCTTGAATGCTTTTATGAATCATGATTCCTGTTCTCTTGCGTCCAGTGTCTGAGAGAGTCTGTCCCTGGTGTGAGCAGTCGCCATGCTGTGCAATCGCCTGTTGTTGTCCGTCTACATCGTCACCTTTCTGATGGGGGTCCCCGCCAACATCCTGGCATTCTGCACCTTCTGCCGCAAGGTGCGCCGCAAGGCCGCCCCGATAGACATCCTCCTCCTCAACCTCACCATCTCCGACCTTATCTTCTTGGCTTTCCTGCCGTTTAAAATGAAGGAGGCCTACGACGGCATGACCTGGATGCTTCCCTACGCCCTGTGTCCCTTCACTGGTTTCCTGTTCTACGTCACCATCTACAACAGCACCCTGCTCCTCACGGCCGTGAGCGTGGAGCGCTACCTGGGGGTCGCCTTCCCCCTCAGGTATTCCCTGTGTCGTAGACCTCGCTACGCCGTGTATGCCAGCATCATGTTCTGGGTTGTGACCTCTCTGAACCTCAGCATCGTCTACATCATGCCCTACGCCCAATGGAGCAAAGGTGCGGACGGTGACACCGAAAATGACAGCACCGCCAGCATGTCTGCCCCGCCCCCACCCACCTGCTACCTGAACTTCACCGAGGACGAGCTCGAAATCTTGCTGCCGGTCCGCCTGGAGCTCTTCTTCGTCCTTTTCTGCGTCCCCTTCTTCATCTGCTGCTTCTGCTACGCCAACTTCATCCACATCTTGTCCCGTCTTCCAAACATCGGCAGGCGCCGGAGGCTGCGCGCCATCGGCCTGGCGCTCGGCACGCTGATAGTGTTCGCCGTCTGCTTTGGGCCTTACAACGCCTCCCACGTGGTGGGGTTTGCTCGTCAGGAGAGCGAGGACTGGAGGAACGTGGCGTTGCTCTCCAGCACCTTCAACGCCTGCCTGGATCCAATTATCTTCTACTTCTCCTCAGCGGCGGTAAGAAGCATGTTAAACCACTGCTTCAGGAACATCATGGCTAAGCTGCACATCCTGAGGTGTGGGGGGGCTCCTCACGGTCCTCACCAGAGACCCGCCAAGACTGATAAATACAAGGAAGCACCTCCTCCATGAAAGCTCTGGAGAAATTATTGACGTAAATGTATTTTTGATAGTATGATTGTTGATTTCATGCAAAAAAATATGGACAAAATGAATGGTTGAGAATTGTTATTCCACTCTAAGCAATGAAAGGGGCTTCGGAGACAAGCTAGTGTCCTTACCTCATGTCATGTTGGTACCTTTTAACTCAACTTTATTTAATAATATAGCACCTTTCATACAAACATGAAGCCCAAAGTGCTTCACATACAGTAGAAACAAAAACGCTGAGCTAAAAACTGATGCAATAAACACCTCAATGTGCAAGTTCATTTACATTTATTTATCTGCTGATTCTGTTTTTGTCAACCTGCAATATCCGAAGCTTAAATTTAGTGAGTGCTATCAGCATATGAGTCATTTTCATGCTCATTAACATGACATTGCAGATGTCATAACAGAACCATGACATTTTGCTACCACCTTAAAATAATGGTTTAAACGTTGTTAATGGATCATTTGTACGTTAATGTTGTGACACTGCCATTACAAAGTGTTACATTTGTAAGCCATCAATGCAGCGTCAATACTAAAGTATGGACCTTTCCATTGCCATCTTGTTGCTAGGGCAACAGCTTTGGTCCAACACTTCCTGTCAGCTACTGCAAACATTGCTATAGGACAAAGAGTATAGAAGCAAAGAGACAAAACTCCTGTGTTTTTTAGACAGCAGCCGCTGCTGCCATTTTGGACTGAAACCGCGTATTATATTTATATGTTATTGTTCAACACAGGCCATTTCGGTAGAATATGACAATAGAATAGAAATAATTTAGTTTAACTTTGTACGACACTTTTTAGGCGGACATTTTACTGGCGTCCGGTAGTTGCTTTCAATCCAAAATAGTGGAAGCGTAGCTTTGCTGCTGTTTCCTGCCGATATGCCCCTTGAGAGTCGTAATTAACTTCTTCCCCGAAGTTTTCATGAACACAGTTGTTCATCTTTTGTATTGATGATTCATGTCCGTTCAAGCCGTAGAAGTGCTTCAACTGTGAGTCAATGTGAGTCACCCTTACTTCTGGAACCAGGGGGCGCCCAAATTGTTTTTAGAGCTGACCACCATTCCAAAATGACCGACAAAACCTGATTTCTGAGAAACAAAGTTGAAATAATTATATCTGGTGGCCATAACATAAAGGTATAGGATCATAACGTTATGCAGCCTGTGTTTCTATGCTGACGATATATTGAAATTATTATTTCTAAATGGCAATACAGGATGAGGAAAAATACTAGAGTTTTATGCCCATCCAAGCTGTCCAAATTTGAAACGTAACATCGTCTATGGGAAAATGTGTTTTCTCATAGTAGAGAACTGGGGTTACCATGGTAACCAAATGCTCCAAAGTGACGCAAGAGCTGCACTCCTGTGAACTTTGAGAACAAATAAAGCAGGAAACTGTCCCATCAGGAAACAGACATACGGTGTTCTGGTTAAATTTTCTGTGACTCACAGTTCAACAAGGACACTGTTTAATCAAAGATGAGTGTTTTATAGGAGCGAGGGATAAAGCAATTAAAAACCAGGGCATGTTACATAAGCAGGAAGTGGAGACGGTACACTGCCGAGCTAATTTGGAGTTATAAGCACGGGCAGGAGGAAGTGTAAACACAGAGAATACACAAGGCTGCAGTGAAGAACAGTTATAAAGTGGGTCTTTCAAACAGGGAGTGAGTGATAACCGCCCGCTGGCCATTTCCTGTCAGTAATAATGAACGCAGCGCTCCTAAAGTATGCAGGTGGACTGCATGTACACACAGATAACATCCCTTTATATAGTGTCCTGTTGTACACTGCACCGAGTACAGCCAGGCCTGTTGGAGTTCATTTCTTAGTTTATTGTGTACACTAACACTATGAAAAGTTTAATGAATCTAATCACATGTTCCCCAGCAAAAATTATACTGCTGCTGTGTTGTTTTTTTGGTTCAAATACACCTTTAACATCCCTGTGTCAGCATCATCCTGTTATATATTATCATGTAACTCTTTATTCACGGGTCCCATCGTTTCCTAGTCATTTCCGGAAGAGTAATTTATGTAATTTCTGAAGAATGTTCTTGAAAAGGGACATTTAATTTGGTGCTAATAATCTGTACACAACTACGCTTTACTTTTACCAGTAAAGTCACCATCTTTCAAAAACAAAGCACACTTGAGGCTGATGAGAATGTCATTAGTTTTTTAGCTATTTGTCCTAAAACCAAAGTATTGGACAAATACAGTTTTGTCTTTTGAATTTTTATTACAATTCATCCTCTGGGGACCATGAATGTCTGAGCTATATTTAATGGTAATCCATCTGTTAGCTGTTGAGACATTTCACTAAAAACCTTAAAACGTTAACCTCATGGTGGTGCTAGAGGAAAAGTCAGGGGATGACCAAAGTCATTAGGATTCATTGTCTGGGGACCATGACTGTTTGTGCAACGCTTTATGGCAATTTATCAAATAGTTATAAAGATTATTCATTGTGGATCAAAGTGGTGGCTCGAGTGGCAACTTAATATTGAAAAATATTGAACATTGTCTTCATGTTACCTATAATCAGTACCAAATTACATAGTTGTTTCCAAGAAATTTTGGAGGGAATTAGGGAACCCTTAAAAATAAAGTGTCACAAAATCGTGTCTGAAATTAATTGGTGTTTTATTAGCACAGTAGTCGTGGTGACACTATCCTACACAGGAAGCTGTAAATTGACTTTTGTTAAAAAGCAACTAATTCCTATAAAAGGAGCTCTTTTGAGTTAACAACACTATCACAGTTAAACTGGTGATCTGTAATAGGGTTGGTATGGTATGGCAATTTAAAAATACCCTACAAATCTGTGTTTCACCATGAAGTCATGACCACACTGTTTGTTGTCACAAAGCTTTCTCTCAGACTGCCTTTAGAGGGAAAGGACTGGAATAAAGCCAACTGAAATGGGGGATTTTCCTGCCAAATACTATTCCTGAAGTTTTGCTTTCAGTTAATTGTTGAGTGGAGTGGAATCACTAAGCTGAGAAAGGTCTAAAAAAAAAGCATGAGATGAACTTAAATTAGTTTAAAGATGCTATTGATAACATTGATAACATTCAGCCACTAGATGTCGCATTCTCCCTCCCCCGTTCCATTACATTCACTTCACAACAAGTCGTTGCCAGGCACTTACCGTCAATCTCAGCCATTTACCCGTTTTTTCCACACTTGGTGACCCAGAGGCACCACGTGATACTAATGTCGTACTATTGGCTCACAAGCCTTGTTAGAAGTGGGAACCGAACATCAGATATCTTCTACAGAGAAAAACAAAACATTCATTTTGGACCCGCCAAAAGTATAAAATGAATGATACACAATCATAATATTCTTTTTCAGGAAAAGCCATACTTTTATTCGGCACCTTTCTAAAGGCTCTGTGGACGTATTATTTTTTTTTAAATATTCGTTTACATAGAAATGTTATCAATAAGACCTTTAACATGTGACTTCCCATACATTAGCAGGTTTAAATTGATGTATAAACACCTCGAGGCAGCGATACCGGATGTGAACGTCAAACATGAAATTAATTTTATGACTGTGCAAACTGCAGACAGCACGCATGTGTTCAACTGTGATCAGTTATCTCCTTCACACCTGCCACTGCCTCTCTGGAAATGTTATGAACGGTTTCCATTTCCTTCTTATGATGATGAAACATCCTGCTGGTGCCGTCCAAATATCAACAACAAACACGTTTCATACATTGAGTATTTATTCCAAAAAAATTAAATATGACAACCAAATAAAAAGGCTCAACTTAGGACCAGGATCAGATGAGTGTTAAGACAAAAAAAGGTCTTGACGTACAGTTTTACTTCTAAAAGTGACACCATTTAATAATCAGGCAAAAAAAGCACATTAATATACTGTGAAGCCCAAACATTGTTTTCTTTTTGAGTATGATATGCAGCCAACCACAGAGGTTTAAAGATTTATTGTTGTGGGGAATCCCTTAACATGGGAAACGGGCACTCGTGGAGTAACAACTCAACCGAAGAGCTACGCGTAAACGTCTAAATTTCATTTCATATTAGTAATAAAAGAAGTTAAAATGGGTTCAGATAGAGACGTGCATACACTGAGAGAAGGCCAGATGAACTGACTGCACAGGAAACTTTGCGAATGCTTCATTATTGCCGTCCATTCGAGAATGAACACATAAATTAAAGGAGGAAAAAAAACAGGCAGTAAGGGGAGGCGTCATGTATAGAAACAAAGATAAATAAATAATGCTACATAATGTCTAAACTGAGCTACTCGTTACCTACAGAGTCATGAGTGTTTAGATTCTTTAGAAATGTTGGGTTGTGCTTGAGAGTGCCCGTCCACTAAACCGATCCCCACAGGCCTTTTGGTCCTGTCAGCTCCACACTGATCAGTTCTGCATATTTTTGTGTTCTTGGCATATGTCAGAGGTATCCACACACAAACACACACAAAACAAATACATATACGCACACAATCACGCCTTACAGTATTGTCATGTATCAATATATACTTATCAATGTAGACTAGGGCCTCTGCGCCCCTTTCTGAACGTTAAGATTTCTTTGATTTACTTGTTTTTTTCAGCACCATCAGGAAAGGCACAGTCTGTTAACGGACGAAACCGGTCCGAGGATGAACTTCCAACCCTCCTCCTCTCGTGAATATGCAAGAAGATTAAAATAAAAAAGACGCAGTTTGTAGCACATGCACTGAGAAATGTCAATCAAATTCATTTCTTTGATGAGCTTTTTGAGATGATAAAATGACAGCAGAGGGAGGTCTTCACAGGTCTTCTTCACAGAGGAGGGTTGACGGCTCATCCGATCACTCGCACGACGCAACAACCCCCGACAGAACAACCCCCGACAGTCTCCACAAAGCAGGTCGACGCAGCGAACACGTTTCACACAAGTAAACCTATTGCATGATCAACTCACAGACCACTACGATTATTAATAAACACCATATTTCCATACAGCTTCAAATAGGACTTTGTTAGAAAAAATAAGTGGTGCGTGGTAGCATTTTTTCCACCACACGTTACATTAATATCTCTACTTATAAATATATCTCAATTCAGACTTAAAAATGCTTTTATTTTTGAGGACAAAGGCATCTGATGTCCAGCTCTGTGAAGACACGAAGCCCCTGCCGACAGGCTCTAGCGGTCCGTTTACTATACGTGGCATTATGAGCGGCTCCATATAGACTTTCAAAAAACAAGCAGAGCACTAGCCAACAATGTTAAACATGCCCACGACTAATTTTCTTCAAGTAAAATCAAATGCTGGTAATGTCTGACGTTAAGAAACGGCTCCAACATGACAACAAACACAGACGGGGACAAACTCTTCAGACATTCTTAGAATTAAAATGTTTTAACTGGAGGCGACTTCAAACAAGAATTTAACCGTAAAAACATGCTTCTCTTTAAGTGCAGTAAAATACCATTATCCTCTTAATCTCTCTGTATTAATATATAGCCTATGATGAAATATTAAATAAATGTGTTTTATAGCAGCGTAAGTTTGGTTCTGGTAAGCAGTACAGACCACATCAGCACGATGCTGTAAGGCCCCCCCCACAAGTCCTCCACCCTCACCCCCCGACCAGGCACGTTGGTTTGGTCCAAGTGATGAAACCTGAAGGCTTCGTCTGTATTAAACTATACTGCAAGGCCATGAAAGAGCACCCTCAACGGCTGGGCTTTGAAGAAGTAAAGAAACTCTGGCAACAATGACCGATTAAAAGGCATAAGAAATATCGATAAACTCCATAATGTTGGATTCTTGCTAGTAGACGTCCTTTCATGTGATATTATTTGGTTAGAATTTGGAATCGATAAGACACCAGTCCAAATGTGGCAGAGGATCTGTTCCTTACTGACACAGTTTTCTCCGAAGTAGAAAGGTGTTTCTAGAAAAACTACTGTCTCAGAACTAGAGCTGCAATGATTAGTCCATTAATGGATGGACAGAAAAATAATCGCCAACCATTTCGATTAACATTTTTTGTCATTTTTCAAGCAAAACATGCCAAACGTGAGAATTTGACATATTTTCTTTGTCATATATATGACAGTAAACTGTATATCTTTGGAGTTTTAGACTGTTGGTCAGAAAAAACAAGACATCTAATACATCTCCAATACAGAGCTCCAGGGATGACGTATTTTTGTAGGCCGACCAGGAAGTTAGCATCGGAGGACGAGTCGGCGTGATGACGTTATGTACTCTCATTTAGCTACTTGTTAGCAACCGCCTTTTTTAAGACATGTAAAGGCTTCAAAATTCACGAGCGGCGTATTTATTAATGTATATTATGTCGTAGAACAAAATGTTAAAATCTTTTCAGCTTGTGTTAACCACAGACCTTATTTCAGGCATCTAACTAAAAACCCATTCAACAAACCCATTGACTTCCAGACGAGGGAACCGGAAGTGCTAAAATGCTAACTCATTTCCGGGTTTTAGGACTCATTCCTGTAGCACTCTACGGGCTGTGGGAAATTACATTTCATTTACATTTCTGACATTTTATAGACAAAACGATTAACGGATGATGAAAATAATCATCAGTTGCAGCCCTACTCACACCAGTTTTGCAGACACGCAGCCCCCAGACCTCCTCTGAAAACAAATGCGGCGGCTACAGTAGGTGATAAAGACTCTGAAATCTGAATAAGAAGTCTTCGACTGGCAGTGAGTCCTATCAGTGCACCAAGTGAGGACACACGTCCAAGTCTCTGGAAAACATTACACTAAAAACTACACCTGTACAATCTAATACAACAGCCCTGCCATAACATCTGCCTTTACAAACTTTATAATGTTCAGTTTTTGTTTGAATTGTTGAAATGTGTAAATTTAATTATATGTCTATTATTGAGGTCATAGTTAGTGTTGTACTTGGTTCGCATTATATTCAGATGTGTTTCTTCAGCACCATCATTAACTATGACCTCAATACGAAATTATATTATTTAATTAAACACCTCTATACCTGAAAACCAAACATTATAGGCGCCATAAAAGCAGTCTTTATGGCAGAGCAAATGTATTGGATTGAATAATATTGCAGTGCAGTGTTTTTACAGTTCGCTGGGATTCTGAGAGCGTTTCACTAAATGTATTGACGCAGGCACTCCGAACCTACATACGATTAAAAACTTTCCTTCCAACCAACAGTTCGCTCACTAACCAAATCAGGCACTTTGTTTAATCTCTCCGAAAGGCCATCAGACCTCACAGCTGATCCTCACCTACATACATTCCTGAATCCAAGTTCATCGCCACTTGCCAAAACTCACTCGTAACGAACAGTTTTACCACAAGAATACTCGTTTAAAAACATTCGCCGCTGAACCTGCTCTCTCCACGTTAACACCTTATTGCACCGAAGGAGTTCTTGACAACTAAACTGGTCAGTTCCTCGTGTAAAAACTGGGAAAAGTCAAAAGGTTTGTGGTCGTCAGAAGACACAAACTGTCCGCTCTATTGCTGAATTTAAGTTATTCATAAATAGCGAGAAGAATAAAACACGCGAGAAAACGTTTGGTATAACACAAGCTGAACTACAAGTGAGAGAAAACTGTCCCTTTGCGCAGCCACGGCGTTGTATTCTAACAGTCGTCTTCATGCAGCTCGCCTCGCAGTAAGGCATCATGCGATATACAATGCTTCATCGATGGCTGTACGAGGCTTTGTTTAGAAATTAAAAATAAGATTTCATTCTGTGTTCAGAGTGCAGAGTTATGCTTCTTACGGTCTGGCTGAATGACTGCGAGGAACCATTGGCTTAAAGGGACACAGCTATGGCCGTTCTGAGGGGGGGGGGGGGAAAGGGCGAAGCTTTTGTTTTTACGAGCGTACTCGACTAACACGTTGCCGTGGCAATCACACATTTGCTTCGAGAGAGAAATAACACGTACAGTATTGTATCTAGACAAGCTGAAAACTCACAAACATGTAAAACCGTCTACAATATAAACCAGCAACATTAGGCTCAGCGTGAGGCTACGGAGCAAGTCGGGTCCTCACTGGTTCTGCTTCCACCCATGCACCAAAAAATCATCAGTTTTTGTGTTTCCTGCTGCTCCGCCATTTTTTAAACACACAGGGTTGTCAAAGCTGGAAGGCGAGGATGTGACAGAATCCATTGTGATTTAAATGCAGCAGAGGAGGTGGAGGTGAGAGAGAGATGCGTGGGCAGTAGCACAGAAACGATTGGCTGGTTTCAAATTGCATAATGTGGCTGTAACTCCTCTCTGGCTTATTACATCCTTACGCAGCCTGCAGTCGTAGCCGCCGCCATCGTCGGGCTCCGGTGAGCAAAGCTGCACCAGCACGGAGGGGAGGGAGGAGGGGAGGGAGGGGGGGGGGGGGGCTGCCCTACGTGATGAGTCGATGCGGCTGATAGAAGTCGGACATCAAGACTGGCTGGGAAAGATGGAGGGAAGTCGAGGGGGACGTTCAGGCGAAATACATGGTCGTCAGTGTGTCGTGGTGGATCTGAACAGCCTTGGCCAGCGCCTGGGGGTCCCGGCCGTTACTCTGCCCGGAGACGTGGCTGCCCTCCGCACTGTCGGGAGGAAATGACGGAGGGAAATAATGGTAAGTAACATTAAGAAAAAGTCTATATTGTTGCAATTTAGTAGTGTCAGCACTGAAAAATGAAGTAATCCCACTTGGAGAATGTATCAAATAAATTCCTGCTACATAAAAAAAATATCACAAAGCCACTTCATGGTTCAAATAATAGATAAAATAAATGTTAATTTCTTATTATATGTATATAGAACATGATTCACCGGTACCATTAATTTCTTACAAATAGAGTACATTAGTTATTCAGACGTATTCAACTTCCACTAACTCAGTACCTCATGGTTGTGCAAGTTCACCTGTACTCTTCACACTTTATGCAGATGAACGTTCTGAACACATTTATATTGACATTTTCTCAGATGATACTATACTAGCTATTCTAGTTAGGGCTGTCAAAGTTAACGCGATAATAACGTGTTCGTTTTAACACAAATTAACACAAATTCGTTTAAACTCATTTCTTTAACGCATTAATGCAACATGCGATTTTTAGGTTCCAGGGGGCTCAGTTACTAAAGCTAGAGTGAAGATACTGGTATCATATGAATCCATTGGTACCAACCATGTCATACTAACTTGTCGAGAAGGAGGCTAAATAACGCTCCAAACTTGTGCTAAATTTTGGCGCGGAAAAACTAGCATGGCCATTTTCAAAGGGGTCCCTTGACCTCTGACCTCAAGATATGTGAATGAAAATGGGTTCTATGGTTACCCACGAGTCTCCCCTTTACAGACATGCCCACTTTATGATAATCACATGCAGTTTGGGGCAAGTCATAGTCAAGTCAGCACACTGACACACTGACAGCTGTTGTTGCCTGTTGGGCTTCAGTTTGCCAAGTTATGATTTGAGCAGATTTTTTATGCTAAATGCAGTACCTGTGAGGGTTTCTGGACAATATTTGTCATTGTTTTGTGTTGTTAATTGATTTCCAATAATAAATATATACATACATTTGCATAAAGCAGCATATTTGTCCACTCCCATGTTGATAAGACTATTAAATACTTGACAAATCTCCCTTTAAGGTACATTTTGAACGGATTAAAAAAATATGTGCAATTAAATATTTTAATCGATTGACAGCCCTAATTCTAGTTGAATGTTTTTGCTTTGTCACGCATGTTTAGTAATCTGACATTACAGCAAATCTAATCTACCGGTAATTCAAAATGAAAAGACTTTCTCCCCACCTGTCATGCTCTTTGTCAACCAGGTGGTAGCGGGCGCGGAAGGCCACCAGGTGGGCGTAGTAGGCCGGTGCTGGGATGGAGACAGAGCGCGTGCAGCGGACGTAGGTGTGGCACAGCTGGTATGTGAGGAGCTGGAACTCGTCGCCGGTGAAACAGTTGTCGTCCCACAGAACGTGGTAGTGGGAAGGCCGGCTCGTACCCTGGAGGGGGAGGGAAGCAGAGTTAATCCCACCCAAGAGAAAGCAGCTCCATGGGAAGAGAGGACAAACAATGAGCGGCTAAAATTAGATGCAGCGGGCGATGCCTGGTAGCTCGATAGGAGTTTATCCAACCTCTGCTGGTGAAGAGTGGTTGAGGAAGATAAAATATTCTTGGATATTCTTTCACTGCTGGTTGGTCAAATATGCATAAGTAAGAACCACAGTTCGGACATTTTTAACAAAATGTCATGTTTGGCTTCAAAAAGGCCTTAAAGATATAGTTCGGATTTTTTTAAGTAGGGTTGTATGAGGTACTTATCCCCATCCCCCTCTTCAAAGTAAAAGCCTCAACTTAACAGGAAGCTCAGGATGAAGCTTATTTTTCAAAATAAAAGAACCCGACTCTCACTGTATGTTAAGAGGAAGCTCAGGATTAGAAAGGCAACAAAAATACCCCGGCATCAATGATGAGATAGACTTTTCTCCTTTTCTGTGAATTATCACTTCAGGAATAACACTGTATAACATTTTTATTTTAATAGATTGAACTATTGGAAGTTAGTTATAGTCACATTGTATCATATTTGTCATTATTTTAGTCATCTATGTTTACCTCTCATCTCCTCTTTCCTTCTCTTCCTTTTAATTCCCCCTCCCTCCCCTTATTTTTCCCTCCCCTCCCCCTTTTTTTTTCTCTTTCTCTTCCCTATTGATGATGTGTCATTTCCTTGTTTTTCCACCAATGGGCTTGCTCATTGATGGAGAACCACCCTCCCACTCTCCTGATTAGTATAACAAAGTAGGCTCGTTCGAGATGAACTGCGCCTCGCCTGGAAAGTAGACGAGATCAGGGGGCAGCAGCAGGGGGTGGAGACGAAAAGCTGCGGTCAAGTCGGACAGTTTCCAGCCGTTTCGAGCAGCCTTCAAAGAATTTACAGGAAGTCACAGAAAAAATTACTTCCTGATAGATCCGATTGTAGGCTACTTGTAGTTTTCAGAACACGTTGGGATTTATTTATATTTCTTTGTAAATATATGTGGAAATGTGCGTGTATCTGGCATTGGATTCTACCCTTTATTATTTTTATGTCCGCCTTGTAAAGCACATTATGAGCATTAGTTTTGATAAGTGTTATATATAGATAACCTTCATTATTATAACAATTATTATTATCAACCACACAAGATTGTTAACAGATGAAACCTTCATTGCACTACATTAGACTAATACAATCTAGCGTTAAATATTAAACTATACAGAAAGTTGTGACTTTCTACTACACGTGGTGTTTGCTGTAGAAACTAGGAGCCAATCAGCTCTTTGATCGACGCGAGCCAGGCGTTTCCCATAATGCACTGGGTCTTGCAGTCGGTGGAGAGCAACTGCGGCGCCTGGCTCTAAAAACTGCGGCCGCCTCGATCCCGTGAGGTTATCGTTGCCCACGTGTGCATGACGTCAAAGCAAGTCGGCATCAAGTCGGACACAAATCTAACCGGCATGCATTGCGCGGCGATCGCCGGTGATCGATTCTGCGCAGGCCTGGCTCATCTCGAACAAGCCTAATATAGGCGTGCAAGCCACTGTTGAATGCTCACAGTGACCCTGATGAAGACCTATGTTGGTCATTTTAAACAATTATTGCCATGTAAAATAAAGGCATTTTAATTTTTGTTCAAACACTACAGTGTGCCTTGGATTATTTTTGAGGGAGACTTGCATTTTGTACTTTTTTGAGACCATATTCCACCCATGCAATGAGCCCTTCACAAGACTGAATGAGCCCAATACAACTGAAGGATCCAAAGAGCACCTGTATGTAATTACCACAGAGACCCAGCAGCGCTTCTACTGCATTGTCCTCAGAATTAGGCATGTTTTTTTGTTTTGTTTTTAAAAATAAAAGCCCCCAACAGTCACTGTATCTTAAAGGTAAACTATGGATGGACCTAGTTTTTCAAAATAAAAGTGTTCATAGTTCAACTCCTGTCAGGGCTTAGACCTCAGCTTATGTTTTATCCTTATTCCAACAAAGACAATAAAAAGGAAATCTCAACTCCTCAGTACACTGAAGCCCATTTACTGTAAGTCCTTTCTCTAAAACTGCCATTTGAATTTCTTTCATTGCTTACTCTATAGTTTGCATCCTTCTTCTACAAATCATACCTGGATTCCAGCGTGACTGCAGAGGTAAAAGTCAAACTCGTAGGGGTGGGTGATGTCTGTGTCCACTGTGGTGCCGGCAGGAATGTTTCCACTTCGTCCAACCTGAGAGGTAAATTAACAAACTGATTAAAGAGAAAGTCAAACTGCCTGAAAAATCCCCTTTATATGTGTGTGTGCAGTGGCCCCGATATCAAATCCTTCTTTAATCTCTCTTTTTTCCCCTTTTGGTAGATAACCTTCAACCTCAATTTACCAAATCAATCAAACGGATGAAGAGAGTAGGCATCCAGAATAATTACAAGACTCTCAGAGTACCGTTGATATTGTGTTACTCACCCGCTCGTTGCGATCTGCACAGAAGAGACGCGTGTGATGGCGTTTCTGTACTACAATGTAAGTAATCCCCGGCTGGTATTCCTTCTCTAGACTGATGCAAGCCTCCCGGATGGCCAGCAGCTCATAGTACAGCACCTACAAGAAAAATACAGTTACACTTGATAAGTAAACAAATTAGCAATAACCTGCAGCTTTTAGCAAAAACAGGGAAGAGAAAAGAAACCAGTTGTTATACCTGTCTGAACTGTCCCTCTGACACTCCGTCCCTGTAGAAGATGATCCTGGTTGGCTTGTAGCGGGTCGATTTGTAGAACTGGATCAAGAGCTCTCGCACCATGGAGGCCAAGTCCTGGATGACCTCCTGTCTGGGCCTCTGGACCCGCACTGTAGCGCAATACCTGCTGGGGTGGGCGTCCATGCTGCCCACCACCTGTAGAGACACAACATCAGTCAGATGGGTCAGAACATACTCAATTATATGCAAAATCATTGCAACTTAAGAGCATTTAAGAAAACATTTTTCTGTGCTTTTCCGCAAATGTATGGAAGTAATAGGAAAAAACAAAGCAAAATTACAGTTGTTACTAGGGCTGTAAAAGTTAATGCGATAATACCGCGTTTAGCATAAAACATATGCTAAATGTTTTGCGAGAAAAATCTGTCATGGCCATTTTCAAAGGTCCCTTGACCTCTGACCTCAATATATGTGAATAAAAATGGATTCTATGGGTACCCACGAGTCTCCTCTTTATAGACATGCCCACTTTATGATAATAGTAGTAGTTTGGGGAAAGTCAGCACACTGACACACTGACAGCTGAGCCCACTCCCATGCTGATAAGAGTATTAAATACTTGACAAATCTCCCTTTAAGGTACATTTTAAACAGATACAAAATGTGTAATTAATATGCGATTAATCGTGATTAACTATAGACAATCATGTGATTAATCGTGATTAACTACAGACAATCATACGATTAATCGTGATTAAATATTTGAATCGATTGACAGCTCTAGTTGTTGCATCTTATAAACACTCACATTAGGCCCTAAAATTATACAGGAAACACTGTTCTGTAGTTGGTGTCTGTTTTTGTCAAATGCATCAGCAAGGAAACAGGCTACAGCCAGGCTTTTAAACATGTAGCTTTGTGCTGCATTAACAATAGTGCGAAAGGTCAAATCACCAATGAACAGTAGCACCAAAATAGTTACTGAAAGTCCAAAATTATTTAAGGGAAAGAAAGTGCATTTTGTTGCAATAGACAGACTCATATGAGTTGTGGAAGTGAAGAGAAAATATAAGAGTGTTGGCCAAATGGCTTTTTTTTCTGAAGTGAAGTCTCACCGCTGCAATAGATGGCTTTTTCCCATCTCCTGCTGGAGGATGAGTGACATCAGCCCCGAGGAAGATGACAGGCTGCTGGAACACAGAGGGCCTGGATGGATAACAGGAGGCACAAAATTATCTTACGATCAATTTGTCATGTTCCAACACATGTTCTGTTTAACAGCCAACAGGCAGGCACGGAGATCACGTGAGGAAAAATGAATGTCAATGTGACTTTTAAAGCTTATAATAAAAAGACTGATAAGCCCCAACAGCAAGAACCCAGAAGGTCTTTGTTTATCTTGATTTTCTGTGTTACCGTTGGTGTGGAACCAGGATGTTGTTGATTCCTCCCAGCTTGACGTTGATCTTGAGGCAGAGGTTTGAGAGGGTCTGAGGGGACGTCTTCACCACGTTCTTCACCTGCACACACTGAGTGGCCATGCCAAGGAGGGTGTCGCCCACCCGCTTCACCTCAGCTGTGGGTCAGAGAGATTGAATATTCCTTTAACTCTGCAATCACTGTTTACTGTATGATCTTAAACACCTCACAAACTTCACTGGCTGCTTTTACGTTTGCCTTTACAACAGGTAGCAGTAGCCTAGAGGTTTAGATCCAACCCTTCTATACATGCTGACTGCTTGATTTATTTTTGTCACTGTTGGTTTAGAAATAGTTATTTTTGTACCATAGACGGGTGTTTTCCCAGGCAGGATTACGATGATGAGCTGCAGCCCGGCGTAGGTGTTCTTCAGGTGTCTGAACATGGGCTCCACGCTGTCGGCTCCCTGGGCGTATTTACAGAAACATGGCTGGCCTTGGATTGGCATCCCAGCATCCTTTGAGATTTTACGCAGCTGGTCAGTGAAGCTCCTGAGCACGAAGAAACAAGAAATGACCATACATGAAAACTTGTTTTTAATCTCACTACCAGCAAGCATTGGTTTATTGTGATCCATGGATGGAAAGTCGGTAACTCTACTTGTCACTTAAGGAGTAACTAAAGTGTTCAAACAGTATTTTTTATTCTAAAAATTGACATTTTCTGCAACTGAAATACCCTAGTATAATTACTCTAAATAAATATGTGTTTAACTTTTTAATTCTCAAAATAAAGACATATATATATATATAATCTTACCTTTAATCTATTCATTCTTTAAGTCTTACCACTCCAACAAAACTGAGCTAAACTAAGCAACAACAGTCATTTGCGTGCACTCACTTCAAGATCTCTTCTCGGCACTGCCTCTGGGTGGCGAAGCAGGCGATGGCCCACATCTTGATCTCCACTCCGGTGTGAAACTGCTTCCCCCTCATGTCCCACACCCCGTGGCTGGGTGTGGCCACCGTGCGGTTCTGCAACGACAGTGCAGGGTTGATCTGCTGGGACTGGCAGTCACACAAACACATACAGTACAAAGGGACACAGACAATGTATGGATTTAAAGGATTCAGGCAGCCAGTGAGGTCTCAAGATCAAGGGCTAATGATTATTAAGTTTAATTTGTGCTTGCTTCTGATTGGCTCATGCATTAATTCTAAGGCAGACATGCAAAACAGAGGCTGCTTTCGAATGCATTTATGATCTCTTGCAACAGCATGCGCGTGTAAAAGAGTATAAAAACACAGCAAATTACAAAAGTAAAAGTTCACAGTCAAAAATAGGAGAAAAGATGTGAGAGATACAATCACAAAGAATTGTGGTTTACAGTGTGAGCACATCAAATATGAAAAAAAGAAAACCATAGATTGTAATCACAGGGTTTCCCCACAGAACTGCGGCTCATTTAAAATGTTGGTCATACTGATGAAAGAGTTCCACAATATAGGAATGTCACAAGAACCGATACTTCAGTACCAAGTCCATACCAAAATTCTGAAAACGTGACCGTACTCATTTTTCTACAGTACCGCAGGCACCATCAGGACTCGAGACTTACGGCGTCCCGTCAGTCCGTCAGTCCGTCAGTCAGGAAATGTGTTTGGGACTCAGTAAGCTCACCATATTTTTTTCTTGATAATGCTACATTGCGAACAACAAATCTGTGTTGAAATTGTCAGGACGAGAGCTAGTTAACGTTAGCCGTTAGCACCGTGCAGGACTGTGCTGTATAGCGGAGAAATTTCAGTAAATCCAGTTGTTTGAAGGAGATGTTTTCACAGCAATATAAAAACAGATAATAGAGAGGGAATTATGACCTTTTTAACTTCCTAACAAAAACCAGTATGCAAATGGTAATAAAGGAGTGGATGTTGAAGTACATGGGATTTATTGTTTTACTACTTGTTTTTTACCGTGGTATTGAATTGGTATTGAGAGTCGTGGAATTTCACTGGTATTGGTATCGACATTGTGACATCCCTACCACAATACATGTCACCGATCACTACTAAAGGATCATAATATCTTTATTTATCTCTATATGAGTTTTAGGTTTTTGTGCTGAAATTCAGATCCACCAAATGTCAATTGTCAGAATTCAGTTTTCCTGACCAACTGGAGGAAACCCTGCTGTCTCAAACACACACATACAGACACACAGACATGTTGAAAAACACACATGCATATAAAGCGTGATTTAAAGGGAAAGTACCATAAATGGTTCAGAGCTCACCCTGCCGCCATATTGCAGCATGGGGGCCGGCAGGACGCGGCCCGTCACCTGAGCCATTTCATCTCGCACGCGGAACTGAAACTCCTGGACAAACGGGTCGGCCTCGTAATTTGCACTCCTCACCTGAGAGGAGAGAAAATTTGTTTTATTTAACAGGAACGAAAAAAAGCAAGCTTTGTGTCATTTTATCTCTCATCTACTCACCAGCCTGCTGATCTCCTCCTGTCTGTCTGGCGCAGAGCGGGCTGTTGCTTTGATCATGGTCGACGTCTGGTTGTCGGTTAGTTTTTTAATGCAGCGCTGTCCAGGTACAATGTTGCACACCTAAATGGAATAAAACGGCAGTTCGGGTTAATCCATTTTTTAATCCAGCCTGATATTTAGACTGAATTTAGACTCGTTTCACTTCAGCCCGACAATGGGTTCATGTTAGCCGATTTCTTGTGCCACGGAAGCTGCAGTAGGGGTAGGAGCAGTAAACTTATCGTTTACTTGCATCTAGGGCTGTCAATCGATTAAAATAGTTTAATTAATCGCCCATTTTTTATCTGTTCAAAACCCCAAACTGCATGTGATTATCATAAAGTGGGCATGTCTGTAAAGGGGAGACTCGTGGGTACCCATAGAACCCATTTTCATTCACATATCTTGAGGTCAGAGGTCAAGGGACCCCTTTGAAAATGGCCATGCCAGTTTTTCCTCGGCAAAACTTTGCTTAAGTTTGGAGCGTTATTTAACCTCCTTCCTGACAAGCTAGTATGACATAGTTGGTACCAATGGATTCCTTAGGTCTTCTAGTTTTAAAACTAAGCCTGCTACAACCTAAAAATCACAAGTTGCGTTAATATGTTAAAGAAAGTAGTGGCGTTAAAACAAATTTACGTTAAGGTGTTATTATCGTTTTAACTTTGACTTGTATCTCAACCACGCTTGCTGCCATTTTTCTGTCACTGTTTTTTCATGAATTATCTGAACAAATCTGAGATGTGGGCTGCACACATGCGGGGTCCCAACATTATCAATCAGTTTGTTGGATCTAAAATGATTTATTATTTATGATACTGATTGTATTTTGATATTCCTGGTTTATGAGTAAAAGAATAAATGAACTCTGACTGTCTGAAACAGAAAACTTTGAATGAATTTTACAGTAAAACTTTTCTCAAAAAGTTGCCAACCACAATGAAAGGTTATTTTGAACGATTTAACTTCCAAACACAAATTTTACCAGCGTTTGGCAGTGGACTCATTCAGTCACCAACAGTCCTTACCTCCAGGGGCAGATAGGTGTGTTTCTGTTCCTGGCCCACCTGCAGACAGGGCAGGTGGGGGTACTTCAGCTGCAGGCTGTACTTCTCTCTGAAGTACTGCGCAACTGTACGTTCGACTGTCTGACCACTCTCGAGCTGCAACGGAAACCTGTGGATTTAAAGGCAACGAGAATCTCCCGTTAATGTGAGTCAATGACAGCTTTGTTTGCGAGTTAACAGCTACTGGGGTGCGATGTAGAAACGTACGTCTGAAGGCTGGCAGGGCGTCGTGTTACATTGCAGACTCTGTACTTCCTACGCATGGTTCCACAGTGTGTCACTTCCACTTTAAGACCTGTGAAGATGATGGAATAAGCATCAGCAACATTGAAGCTTTTATTCATAAAGTGGAACAACTGAATAGCCTACTTCACCAAGATTCAGCTTTCATCTCTACCTCATTTATGCATCTAATAAACTGTCAAAACATACAAAGCATCTACATAATTCCCTACAGATAAAGCAAAGATGGGAAGCGGAAACGAACAGCACAGGACACCCGGCAGGAGGCGTGCACTGCTGCACACCTGGTTGCAAATTCAAACACACGGAGGGAATGGAAATGGAAAACAATCACTAGATTCTTCAGAATGACAGAAATAATATCCAAGAACACAATCCAGCTCATGTTGGAGGGATTGTGGAACACACATTGCCAATCACATCAATATATTCTGGCTATGTCCTAAACTAGAGAGGTATTTGATGCCCTCAAAGAGGTTTTCCAACAGGACATTCCACAACACCCTACAGTGGCACTACTGGGAGTGATACCTAAAGGCCTGCATGGGAGGGCCAAGAAATACCTTTTAAATATACTACTCACACCAGTCTGGAAGTGTATACCCATTAGGCTGAAACCAGACCCTCCCACATTCAAAACATGGATTCAAAAAGAACGGGACCTTTATCAGATTATTAAGGCTCAAAAAATAATCAATGGAGCCCTGTCATGGTTTTATTAATACAATGAATCATATTATCCAGTGGTGCTGGGCTCTCCTGCCTAAAGGCCTTTACACACTGGGGCCGTGACAAATAAACAACACGAAAATGCGGAACACTTGCCTGCGAATATTATATGTCTAGGGCTTTTATTGTGAAAGGTAAAAACGGAAGGAGTGGATCTGGTCTGCGCTGTCTTTGTCAAGGTTGAAAATAGTAATAAAGTTTGTCATCTTGGTTTGGACTTCAGAGCCTCCGTGTTGTTGTTTCATAAACATAGGCGCAACTTAACCTGTTCAGCATAACGTGATTGGTTGATGCCTTTATTCGCAGTGTGGAAGTTCAGAAAAATCAACCTTGTTTCGAAAAAAAGTATGCAGCTTTTCCGCCACGCAATAGTCGCATTCTGCGTGAAAGTCATGACAAAAATGAAAAAATATATTGATGCTGCCGGTGTGTAACGGCCTTAACTCTCACTTTTACATTCTATATATACACACAAATCACATACTGTCCTTTTCCAAAGTAAATGTTGCACCTGTATTTTTACCTATGATATCATACCTTGGAGTGGACCATTATTATTATTTTTATGGATATTTATCCCTTTTTCTATTGTATGTTTCATCTTGTTTAATATTTGAATATAATGCTATATACAGATGGAAAAAACAAAGAAAGTAATTGAATGAAAATGTATATATTGTATTATTGTTGATTTAATCTAAATTAAGTTAAAACAAACATACAAAGCATCGAACAATGAATAGTGTACAGCGACATCAAACAGCTACAGCAGCTTCCCATATAACAACACACAAAGCCGTCCAGGGTGAGGCCTCGTACTGCAGCAGTGACAACAAGCGCTGCCTTGCTTGGTGACATACCTTTGATCTCTTTGGTGAACTTGACCCTGTGGGAGTCGGTGAGAGGGCGGGGCTGCTCGTCAATGTTGTGAATGTCCAGGACCTCACACATGAACTGGATGACTGGCTGGGCTTTATAAAAAGCTGTGGCTGACACTGAAAAGATACGGGACGAGACCAAACTGTCAATCACAATGCCGATAACTGTTTCCAGGCTTTATGCTAAGTTAGCTTAGCAGCTGATGGCTATAGCAGACATGAGAGTGGTATCAATCTTCTCATCTAACTCTCAGCAAGAAAGTGCATTTTTTTACGTATTTCCCAAAATTTCAAACTATTCCTTGGTCCCTGCTTTCACAGTGCTTACTCACCATCAATGTTGAGCATCATCTTCCACATGGCCGGCCGTACTGACTGATGGAAGCCAAACCAGACCTCTCTTCCTCCACCTAGCGGGTGGTCGTAGCCCTCTGGGGAGGAGAAGAAGGATCGTCCGACAGGTGTGTACCTGATGAGGACAGAGATGTTCAGAAAGGTGACACAAAGGTTAGTAGAGCACAAAAATAAAACTCTGCCCGGGATTTGAGTTGCATTCCGTGTGGTTCACTGGGTGCAGCGCTGAGTTGCAAGTTCGTTCATGTTACTACAAACTATTTTGGTTAATGGATTCACCAAATGGCATATCTCGAGGTAGATTACATAAAAGACGCTTTTAATCCAAATGTCCATGTTGTATTTAAATCCCACTATAAAAATATATCCACCTGTGGTATTGTAGGGTGCCTACATGTTTCCACTAAACTGCACCTGTTACGATACGTGACAACGTTGTGGTCTAAATGCTGCATAATAAATTAAGGGAGCTATACAGTAGCTCCAGGATGCAAGTATCCTCGGATCATATTTCATGAGAAGAAGAAATTTCTCATGCTTAATTCAGAGCCATTTAGATCAAACTCATATCTTCATTCTTATCTTCATACTGAAAACTGTAACATGGTAAAGGCAAACTACAGCATTTAGTCATCAATCTTAACTATTTTGTGGTAATAGTCATAATTTGAACAAAATAGTTTTAATGGATTTTCCCGGCAAAAAGTATTTCACACGATTGTACTTGTATAACCGGTGTGACAATAAACATCTTGAATCTTGAATCTTGAATATTTCACCCAACTTTAAATCTTAGAAACTAGAAATTATCTCAGATATTTTAGCTACATTGAGCTTTCAATATGATTTGAGGTATTTTAATATGGGGTCTGGATTTCCCTACTATCCTTTTAAATATTCCTATTAGGCCTGTCAAAGTTAACGCGATAATAATGCAACACGCAAATTGGTTTTAACGCTACTAATTTCTTTAACGCATTAACGCAACCTCGGATTTTTAGGTTGTGGCGGGCTAGTAAAGCTAGAGTGAAGATACTGGTATCATATGAAACTAGAAAACCTAAAAGAATCCATTGGTACCAACCATGTCATACTAGCTTGTTGGGAAGGAGGCTAAATAACGCTTCAAACTTACGCAAAATTTTGGCCATTGGCATTTGCATAAAGCAAGCATATTTGCCCACTCACTTGTACCCATGTTGATAACAGTATTAAATACTAGACAAATTTCCCCACATTTTGAACAGACAAAAAACATGCGATTAATCGCGATTAACTACGGACAATCATGCGATTAATCCTGACAAAATATTTGAATCGACTGAGAGCCCTAATTCCTATAAAAAGGTGTTCATGTGGGAAAAACAAATCTTTGCAGATGGTCAAGGGAGAAAACTCACTTCATGGAGGGCAGGTGTCGAAGGACGACGTCCACGGCATGAACGGGGTTGGTGCTGATGGGTTTCTCTAGGTCCACCGGCTCGGCCACACCGCGTCCCGTCAAGACTTCGTGCAGCATGTGCCAGCTGACCAACGACACAAACCTAATGGTGACTTTAAAGGGGCGGTCCTTCCCACCGTCACCTGGAAGGGTGACATCCAGATCGACCTGAAGAGGAAAACAAGCCCCCGTTAAACACTACTTTACCTTTGGTATGATGTTGTTTTTAGGTGTGAGCCTATTTTCAGGGTGTCCCATTGAGAAGACATTCTTTCTTGAGCTAAACTTTTTGTTGGCCCAGACAACACAAAACACCAGCATGATGCATCCAAACTTTAATGTCCAGTCTTACCCCACCAGTGGCGACAGGAAGTGGGCTAGCAGTGTAGAGGCTTCTCTTCCCATCGTAAACTGGCAGACAGTCACCAAAGATGGTCACCTTAAAATGCTGAACCATGGAGTCCACCACCTCCCTGAATAGACCACCAGGGAAAAAATATATCACCACAATCAACATACAGTAATAATCCAGGCTTACACAGCTCAAAGACAGTTTATGCGTAAAAATTAAGAGGTATTATTGTGTTTTTAAGAAGTATTAGCTATCTAGGGGTGGGAAAAAAATCAATACAGCATAGTATCGCAATATTTTGCGTGTTAATATTGTATCAATACACGGACGTTAAGTATCGATCTTTTATTATACAAACTATTAACCTCTTATCAATCTGACGCTATTCTGTCTTTCAGAGGTTGTAGCAGACTCAGTCTTAAGGCTAGAGTGAAGATATTGGTATCATATGAAACTAGAAAAACTAAGGAATCGATTGAAGTGAAATCTGTATCTTATTAGATAAAACAGATGTTGACAAACTGCATACTTTGCAATTAAAAAAAAGGTAATAAATAGCGATATATCAAAATATACGTTAAGGCAATACTAAAATGTTTAAAATTGCAAAAGATCGTATCGTGACTAAAGTATTGTGAAAATATGGTATTGTGGGACCCCTGGTGATTCCCACCCCTATAGCTAGCTCTCTCATCGATTCACACACCAGCTGGTCCACAGTGTGTAAAGACCAGCTCCTTCCTATTACCTGTTGACCCGGCGAGGACATTTATCGGGCTTGATGTCCACCTCATACAGATAGACGTCGATCTTGGGTATATCCACCTGGAAGCAGTTGGCCAGAAGCTTGATGGGCTTCCCAAGGGTGCCATAGCCAGGTCGCCGTGGCAACGTAAAGAGGACTGGGGGTTCAGCGGGTGCTCCAACGTCTCCTACAACAACACATACCAAAAAATAAATAAGTAAAAATAAACAAGTGTTTACATCGCACTCTGGCGTGGCTTTCTGGATACATTATAGAACTGTTGTAACGATTATTTGAATATGCTCGTATATTGCAGTATCTATCTTAATAATTCAAATGTACAGTGTTCCGACTAAAAATGAATGCTAATGTTGCTAATATCTCTTGGATGTAGGTGGGCAACTGTTCACTGACACGTTAGCTATATCAACTTTATCTACCATCTGCATTTATGTCGATTCTGTCCCAACATTCAACGTCCCAAAACAGCTAAAACGTAACCCCGACCAGTAACCATGAATGTATTCTACCCTTTCTGACAAGCTATGAGAGGAAGGAAGTGGTTAATAAGGAGGAAAGAGCTGACAGAGGGTGCTGGCACTAAAGATGGTCAGGGACGTTTAAGATTGCGTCATGTCAAACTGACAAAACTGAAACAAACGGGCCGCCGCTGTTTTCCCCCACGTCAATCTGATAATGACCGTATAAAAAAGGTCACGGAGTTAGGTGACATTTTAAATAAAGACCAGCTCAGCTCACAGGCTTCTCCTGACTAACATGGCCTTTGCCAGACAGGAGGAGAAGTAGGCGGGTGTCACACCACGCCAATCTGACACCAATTTTCAGAAATGCCAAACTGGAAAGTACTCAGTGAAAAAGATCACGCAACCACACATTTCCATAAATGTGACTCAGAGGATCCACATACAGTGACCTAAATGACATAAAGTCTGCACACAGAGCTCAAGCTGTTAAAATAGCAAGAGGTGCGCTTTGTTTGTAATGAAAGAAAGAAAAAAAAAAGCTGAAAAAAACAATCAATAATGAATATGGCCGTGAATTAAGTGCGACAGAGAAGCTGTGGGTGGAAAATATGAAACAGTTTCAGCTCCCGTCAGGGTCGAGGGCTGATCCTGAACCTGCCGTAACGAGGCATCATTCAGTAAAAGACAGCACTTTCTGTTGATGCGTCCCCAGGTCGCTTCCTCCCCTGTGCCGTTCCCATGGCGACGGTGCCCAATGTTGCTACAGTTTCTCCATGGCAACTAAAGGCATGCTGACAGGAGGAGGAAAAACAGGTGCACTCACAGATTTATCTCGTTCATCTTGAAGCTCCGGTGACAAAAACTTTTTGAAATATATCTTCTTAAACTATATTTTACTTTATTTGTATGGTCAGTATTTGTTGATTATGTTGATGTCATTGTGCTAGCTGTTTTCTCTGTTTTTTGGTTACTTTATTATTGGTTATATATATACTAATAATGGTTATTTCCAGAGTATCGGCTATTTACCTGATGTAATCAATCTGTTTTTACTATTTCCGCCCTGATGAAGATCCTTTGAGTTCGAAACCGGTCTGTATTTTAACCAATATGCTTGACCAAATAAAGGCTTATAATAAAAGCACTCTTCTTTCTCTGTAAAAGTGCCTGAAGAACGTTTCTTTTCTATTTTTTAACTTATGCAAAAACTAAAGATAATCAAAAAGTGACAACAAAAGGAATTCAACCTTTGATTTCTTTGGGGAATTATGGAAAACATCCTAAACTACGCACAAGACAGATAAGCAGCTACTGCACCAGTAATGAACCCAAACACACAATACAGTTCACTGTAGAATGAGCGACAATGGAGAGATTAATGACCACTTATCAGTCTGCTTCATCGTAAAAATGCACCGACGCACAACCAGTAGCAGCCCACATAGAGCTGACATTCAACCCACACACTTTAAGAGAATACTTCACCGATGTAATATTGGACAGTCCTAACACTCTAATTGTGGAGTGTTAGGACGCGTTAGGGATGTGTTAGGATGGAGAATTAATCCGTGGTGACTTGGGAACCGGCGGACTAAGTACGGAGTGTGGACTGGTAGCTGGAGAGGTGCCAGTTTGCCTCCTGGGGAACGAACTCCCAACTGCTTGCAGTGCCTGTCCATGGGCACACCCCCCTCGCTCTGACATCTCTCCATTAATGCATGTGTGTAGGTCCTGTTTGTGTATGTGTGTGCATTTTGGGACTGTGTGTAATGTGTAAAAAATAACAACAGAGTAAAAAAATTGTATTTCCCCTCGACGATCAATAAAGTATGTCTTCTTCTATTGCTGGAGACTAAAAACTTGTAAAACTTAAAATAAATGTTGTTGTTTTTTTAACCTCCTTTACATTGCAGACTTCAAGTACTAAATGAAATGGAATTTAATATTCACAATTATGTTTTCATTAGTGTATAAGCACCTGAAACTAAGAATTGTGTTTTCGTTAGCTTAGAATGAGTCCTTCATATCTACATAGGAAGCGGGTCCTCTTCACGGAGTCCGCCATGTTGCTCCACCATGTTTCTACATTAGCCCTGAACGGACAACCCAAACACTGGCTCTGGAGAGATCCTTTCATGTTTTTACGTTACCTAAATGGTAGTTTGATGTTCCTTCAACAGATTTCACAATGGCTACCGCGACACAAACTTTCTCATTTTACAGCTAAACCGTACACTACAAGATGATTCTGAAAACATTTGAGGTGGGAAATAGGCATTAACGTAACATAATATTGATTTATATTTGATCAGCGCTGCCTAGTTTGACCGTTTGGTCGGAGTTCGCGAGTGATTGACAGCCGGCTCTCATAGAGAGCAGATGGACAGCAGACATCAGATCAGCTCTCACTGCTTGTTTTCCTCCGGTCTGTGAAATCTTGCAGATGCCGTTAGGAGCACCGGAGGACACAGTAGGACACAGAGGCACATGATTTTTTCAGGTTACCTGTTTCATGTACTACTGTCAGGATATAGCGACCGTTTTATAAAAATAACTTTTTTAATCATATTTGCTCCAATCTCAACTACTTCAGCTTTAAGGATGGCCTCTGAGTGAGGCCAATGGCGTTACCATGGTTTTGCACTCGGAGGCTCACGTTACCGCAGTCTTGCAAAGAGAGGGGTGAGACGAGGTGTATTCAGTTGGTTGCAATCTGCAACCACGTCGCTAGATGTCGCCAAATCCTACACACTGTACCTTTAAACACTTGTGATGTAAGGGCATTCGAGACAAACATTTTCTAAACCTGCAGAGCTTTATTTAAGCTACTCAAGTGAAAATGCCAAACATTGTCAGCTTCCAGCTTCTCAATTGTGAGGATTTTCTGCTTTTCTCTGTTTTAAACCATTATAAATGTAATATATCTTCAGATCTTGGACAGTTTGACACTGTTTTAAAATTTCTAAATGTATGTTACTCTCTGATAAAGCTTTGTTCTTTACTTCTCTTTAGATGAAAATGGGTGGAGTAGGTAGAGAATGAATGGGTCAGTTTCAGTGAACCAGTTTCTGCTCCCCTCCCAGTCCGCCACTGGCCCCAACAACATCAATAATATACAAGCTGTGACTCACAAATTGTGCCCCCTGGCAACAAAAGTAAATTGACTAATGTCCTGCCATGCTCAATTGATTTGTAATTAATACAGGCAGTGGTTAACTGAACATTATTCAATAACTAGGGTAACTATGGCAGCAGCTGGTGTGAGAGGCTGCCTTTCAAACAGATATGAACACACACACACACACCTCCCTGATAAGTGAGCCATCCTCTCTCAGGCTTCACGCACACCTGACGGGATCGCCACCTGCCTTTGACAGCCGGCAAAGAATGACGTAGACGATACAAAAAAAACCCGTGAGACTGGTTTGGGGCATACACATGCACACACACACCCACACCGAGGCGCAAAAATGACCGGTAAAACACCATCTGAGGCACAATCAACCCAGTGTGATATGCCTGGAGATAGGAATCTGAATTGAGTTTTCAAGCTTAGCTGCTTTTGCACCAGTGTCCATGATGGCCTGGCGACTTATTTAAGCTAACCACAGTGTTAACAACTTAGATCAGCTTGCAGCTCCCCGATGCTCAATCGTTGGGGTCTAACTTATGTTAAAGGTCCCATATTGTAAAAAGTGACATTTTCATGGCTTTTATATTATAAAGCAGGTTTAAGTTCTATATAAATACTGTTAAAGTATCGAAACGCTTAATCCACAGAGAAATACACACAGCCCGTATTCAGAAACTGAGCCTGTTGAAACAAGCCGTCAGGATTTCTGTCCATTTGTGATGTCACAAATCTACAAAATTTAGACCATTTCAAAGTTTTAAACGTAAACATTCTAAATGGGTCCCAGTTTATTTCCTGTTGCAGTGTATGTGAATGACATCAGCTGACAGGAAGTAAACATGGACCCAAACTGTTGCCTAGCAACGCAATATTGTTGCAATTCCATTGAAATGTACTAAAACGGAGCGTTTCAGACAGGAGGGTAAAGTCAGGTATATTCAAGCAGACAGCATGAGGAAAATAAAGGGTTTTTTTAAACATTAAAGGGCACATATCGTGCTCATTTTCAGGTTCGAGTTTGTTTTTTGGGTTTCTACTAGGACATGTTTACATGCTTTAATGTTTAATGTTTCTGTTTGAAACACTCCGTTTTAGCGCATTTCAACGGAATTGCGTTGCTAGGAAACAGCTTGGGTCCATGTCTACATCCTGTCAGCTGATGCCATTCACATAACACTGCAACAGGAAATAAACTGGGACCCATTTAGTATGTTTACGTTAAAAACTGTGAAATGGTCTAAATATTGTAGATCTGTGACATCACAAATGGACAGAAATCCAAACGGCTTGTTTCAAACGCACAGTTTCTGAATACGAGTTGTGTGTATTTCTCCATGGATTGAGTGTTTTGATACTTTAACAGTATTTATATATCACTTTAACCTGCTTTATAATATAAAAGACATGAAAATCTCACTTTTTACAATATGGGACCTTTAAAGTATGTAAACATGTTATAGTAGAAACCCAAAATACAAGTATGAACCTGAAAACGAGCACGATATGTCCCCTTTAACACTGCCCACAGTCTGCAAATAACTCAAGTGCAGCACCTGAACACCAAATTAAGCATGGCGGTTAGTCGAGGGGATCCCACCTGTTGTTCCGATTTCCATTCATGAGGTCTCTGTCCGGATGACCCGGCACCCAGTGATTACTTCTCCCCTGTGAAGGCTGAAACTTGACGGTAGGTCCCGCCGGCCCTCACCACGCCTCTCCCCCCGGCTGCACGGCTCCCTGCTCCCCCGGCTTCAGGTCGCTGATGTGGATCCGGGCCGCTTGTGGGGGTCCCCTCGGCTGGAAGACTTCTCCCCCTCGGACCTGCCTCACCGCTACTGACAGCTCAAAGTTGTACAAAATCACCCTGCTTTCGCCTCTTTGACGTTTTTTCTTCTGTATCTGAAAGAAAAACAACATTACGGTCAATGTTGGGAATGTTTCGTGACAGTTTTAGAACCCGGAGTTGGCTAAATTGGTAAGCTAACAGTTAGCTTTAACGGTTAGCCTGACGACAACTTAGCAACTACCTGGCAACGCGACACACGAGACTTCATATGAATAGTTACCCGGTGAGTAGGTGAATTCGTCGTCCCGGTTTGGTTAACGTGACAGTCCGGTTTGGTTCTTTAATCAAACAGATACGAGGGGGTTCACTACCCCGGCGTCCTCCTCCTCGGTATCGGCGAGAAAACCGGTCTAAAAATCTGCACTCACACCGCCCTCTCGTTCACCGATATAAAGCTCGCGAGAGTTGGAAAATCAGAACTTCCGGAATACTCTTTCAAAATAAAAGATTCAAGATTCAAGATGTTTTATTGTCACGCCGGTTATACAGGTACAATCGTGTGAAATACTTTTTTTGCTGGGAAGCTCCATTAAGAAAAGAAACAGTAAGTTAAGTAGCAAAAGAATAACATAATAAAATAAAGTAAAAATAAAATAAGATAAGATGATAAGATAAGATGAACCTTTATTAATCCCCTTGGGGAAATTCAGGTGTCAAAGCAGCAAAGCAGAGCAAAAACAGGTACAGGTGTACAAGAATTATAAAAAAATAAATAAATAGAGGTACAGAATATACAGAATATACATGGTGAGTGAGCATGGTGTTTATCCTCCGTCAATAAAAAAGTGTAGTGTGCAATAAATAGATGTATAAATAAATAAAAATAATAGTGTATTTACAATAATATAAAGTATAAATAACGCACAATTTGTGACAGTGTCTGCATTATATATATATACTATATACATATCTATATGTATATGTACAAAAATGTGTATTAAATATGTAAGTGGGGACAAAGCCTAATTAGAAGAGCAAAGTTATAAAAAACAAAAATGCCTGTGCAATACTTGTATATATTTACCATACACCATATTTCCTTTATTATTATACTGTATATTATTGTAAATACACTATTATTTTTATTTTATTTTTACTTTATTTTATTATGTTATTCTTTTGCTACTTAACTTACTGTTTCTTTTCTTAATGGAGCTTCCCAGCAAAAAGTATTTCACACGATTGTACCTGTATAACCGGCATGACAATAAACATCTTGAATCTTGAATCTTGAATCTTGAAAAGTCTAATTAGAACTCCACTACCTCCACTACATGTCAGAGGGATATATATTTTAGTTTTATTTGACACCTATACTGGCTGCTTTTAAGATTAAGATTTTACATACAAACCCTATGGTCAACTTGTAAAATATAAAATTATCAATTTGAATATTTTAGAGGCCTTAAATAAAAGCGAAAGCTTAGATCGGAAACATCAGACAAATACACACAATTTTGTGCAGCAGAAATATAGATTTGTTTCTATTTACTCTCAACCTCTCACATTGGGAACCAGATTAAACTACTCATTACTATATAAAGTTGTGAAAATTGGCTCCACTTTGATCAAATACACAGTTAAAATACTGCTCACACTATGACGATAAAATAATATAACATAAATAATGATTTACAATTCTGTCAAAGGGTCGTTCTGCACAATTAGTACTCACTTTTAATACTTTAAGTACATATTTCTGATAATTGCCTGCTTCTGAAGGCTTTTACTTGAATAACATTTTGAATGCAGGACTTTTACTTGAAATGAAGTATTTTTCACAGTTGTATTTCTACTTTTACTTAATTTTAAGGATTTGTATAGCTATACATTCCAATAATATCCCTCTCGCTGTAAGATGAAAATTTAACAGAGAAAATTGTGTGATTTCCGGTATTACATTGTTTAATTTTGTCTAACTTGACGAAGCTGTTGCCCCTCCTCCCATGGATGTATTAGCCTCCTCCTCCTCCACCACCGAGGGAAATCCGTCAGGAAATACCAACTGTAGAAGACAACGTCACTTCCGAGAAACTTTTAGCTTTACGTCATGTTTTGAGATAAATGCTTGTATTCCAAGTACAAGTATTGTAGGTCTCTATCCTCTCCTATCCACCATGTACCTTTTTTTTTTTTTTTTTTTTTTTTACAAAATATGACATGAACTAATAAATGACACAGTGTAAAGTTACTGTTAATTCTTGTGGACATACACACTCCATACTGTAGATGTCTCCAGAATCCAAAGATATGATTTTTACAACAGCTCCATAGATAAACCATAGAATAAGAAAACTAGGAAGTGTTTCACTTCAGCATGAGGAATTACTGTTTTCCTGGGGGACGTTGATGGAGCTGCCAGCAACAAACAGGTGTGATTTGACATCTTTATAATTATTACATCCTAAATGTTTAAATCTCCTTTGCTTTAAGGTTGGTTGTTTTGGTGGTGGAGCAACAGTATTGCATTTTTTTCCTCTTTGTTCAACAGAAGTAGGAGCATAAAGTTCAGTCCCAGCAGATGTGAATCAGTCTTGGATCTTCGCTCTTGTGTTAAATTAGAATGGAAAAGGTGATCAACTGTTTCAAGAAGAGCCCAGATGCTGTGGCCAGGCTGATATGCTTCCCCTGGGCAGGTGGAGGGTCCATACACTATGCACGCTGGGGGAACGTCCTCAACAGCTCCATAGAAGGTAACACGCCATGTATAAGTGCTGCACTTTGCACTGTTTATCTACACTGTTTGCTCCATATTCCCAATTCCTCATGTGTTTATAAATGTTGTTAATGCAGTCCTTTATCTAAAAAAGCTGCTAAAAAGGAATTTTGCTCTACTTGAACTTACAAACAGGTTCTTTTACTGTGTAAACAAAGTCTAAACGTGATTATATTCCTATTTTTAACATTGATTTGGTCTGTCACTTTCAGTGTTTGCTGTCAAACTTCCAGGCAGAGAGAGTCGAGCCAAAGAGCCGTTCTTTCAGGACATGCAGCAGATTGTGGACGAGGTTATTGGTGTGTTGTTACCGGCGCTCAAAGAGAAGCCGTTTGCTCTCTTTGGACACAGGTACTGTATGATAACAATAGGGGCTTTATAAGTAACATCATATCTGTCATGACAACCTGCCTTGCCTTTTTTTTCATTCCACCACTTACAACATCTTCTTTTCTATTAACGTTTGCACCACCCTGATCTGTTTTCAGTTTTGGTGCCTTCACCAGTTTCGCCGTGGCAGATGCTCTGAAGAGACTGCACAACCTGGAACCAGTTCACATTTTCCTGTCTGGTGCATCTGCACCTTATGTGAGTTCATTTATTACATTTAACTGTATTTGGGCAGGATTATCCACTCAGTATCAATATATGTGTCCAAGGAGGCTTGGAGTCTCTGCAAACTCTGTTGATTAAGTGTACTACTGTTCACATTTCAGTTACCATAACAATGAAGGCTTGTAATTAACCTACACAGTATCACATTTTAACCACAGACCCCATAATATTTTAATTTCCAAGGCTTTTGTTTTTAAATTTTCTATGGTTCAATATGAAAAGAATATTCCTTATGATGCTCTGCAAATTTATTAAAATGAATCAGAGACAAATTAACTAAACCTGCATTGTGAGGCTGCGGATTTTCCTGATTTAAATCATTTTAACAATTATTTTAGTGAGGTAAATCAATCAGTCCAGTTGTGATGTGTTCAGCATAATACCACCTGAAGGAAAATAATAAATCAATAATTTTAATCCATCACACTACAATCCATTCCAACATCCCTCCATCAGTTTTCTAAACCTTATCCTGTTCAGGGTCGCAGGTCATTTCAACAATGTCTTCCTTATAATAAATATCTTTTATAATATATGGAGGGACATCTTCAAAAAAGTTCGCTGACACGATGAAGTCATTATTGGAAAGTGCATATGACATAAAAAAAAACTGTAAACTGAGAAGGAACCACAAGCAAACAACATTGTGCAGGATTTCTATTTATTCACCAAAACATCTGGTTCCTTCTATACATACAACTGTATACACTTCTAGTTTAGAGTCTTTAATAGAAGACAAGGGTTCGATGTTGATGATATACCATTAATATGTTGTCTTTTAGTCAGAGACGCGTATCATAGCCCCAAAGAGAAGCGGGTTATCTGATGACGATTTTCTCAAGTGGTTGATTTCGATTGGAGGAACTCCTCCTGAGCTGCTGGTGAACCCTGAAGTCCTGAAGCTCTTCCTTCCTGCCCTGAAGGCCGACCTGCACATTGTGGAGAACTACTGGTGGGCTGACAACTAAGTTACTTAAAGAGGACCTATTATGCTTTTGTGCTATATATAGTTATATTGTTTTTTTGTAGATGTAAAAGGTCTGCAAAGTTACAAAGCCCAAAGTCCACGGCCAAAGGGAGTTCCTCTCCGCCACAGAAACACTGCTCCTGAACTGCCTGAAACGCCTTGATTGAAGTCCCGCCTTTTCTTCTGTAACGTGGTGATGTCACCAAGTAACACATTTGCAAAATACCTGCCTAGGGGCTAGTTTGGCACGCCCTCAAACAAAGCTAGTTAGAGCGGAGCTGGAGCGAGGTCTGAAGAGTTTGGTTGGGTTGACCAATCACAACAGAGTGGGCCAGCTGACCAATCAGAGCGTTTCAGACAGAGGGTGCTGCAGCACAGCCGGCATGAGTTAAGGGATTTTTGAACATTTAAGCATGTAAACATGTTCTCGTCAAAAAAACAAAATACAAGTGTGCACCTGATAATGAGCATAATAAGTCCTCTTTAGTTGAATCTGTATTTAATAATTCATTTTAAATCATCTGTGATTCAGAATGAATGTTTGTAGTGAGTGGGGTTGCTGACTTTCCTGCAGGTGTGACAAGCCAGACAGTCCACTCCTCTCCTGCCCCGTCACCTGTTTTGATGGAAAGGAGGACATTCCTCATGACTTACAAGGTCAGTCCTCTCGTGTCCGGCAGCAATGCGTTATCACCCTACCCTATTATAGACAGGGAGCATGTAGGTTTCTGGATCAGAAATCATGGAACATTTGGTCTGGACAAATTCATTTTAGTTATACATGTTATATGTTATACATGTTGCATAGAGTGTCCAAGTGTTATGATCAGATGGTATGATGGACCCAAATGCAGGGCACTGACAAGAGGTAGGTGAAGTTGTAGAGGATTTATTGTAAAACCACAGAGAAGGGAGGAGGGGGATGGAGAGAAGGTAATGGCTGGCTGAGGCAGAGGGCAGAGGGGCGATGATGGGAAACAGACTGGTGAGTGGCATCGACAGGCAGATGATCCTGGGACACGGGGAAAAGCAGTTAATCACAGGCTCCAAGAACAACACAGGGAATGTACTCACAGAAACTACTGAGGCCTGAAGCATGAACTACCACACCAGATGGGACAATGATCTGGTGAGGACTGGGAGGAAAGCCTTAGCCTGGGCTGATATACTGCGTAGTTGTTGAGTAGATTGCTGACAGATGTGTTCAGAGAGGGGATCCGGGAGAGGTGACGAGCTGATTGATGGCAGGTTTGCAGGTAGACTGGGGAAGAAGCTGGAGCGCGGCCACGGCCGTGATACCAAGAGAAAGACACATGAACGTCATGATTATGAGCACCAGTCTGCAGTGAGGAAAACTACTGGAAAAAACTCATATTGTTCCAAAATGCATATCAGACGGTAGTCTCATATAAAAACATAGTGTACATTTATGTTAGTACGGGGCTGTCTGTACCCTCTGTGTTTGCCAAAGACAATGAATGAAAGAATGTCTCCCTGTTCATTTGTATTTCATCAACAGCTTGGAAAAGCATCACATCAGGAGATTTCACCATCAGGATGCTCGACGGATCTCATTTTTACCTGAAGGACTCTGGAAATGAAAAAATTATATTAGACTATGTCACAAAGCAGGTGGAAACATCAGAAATGGACTATTTATAATGAAATCACTGTATATTGTGTCTAATTACTTTTTTTTTTTTTTTTACTAATTCATTTTGATGGAAATGAATGCTGGATTCATTTCAAAAGTGTAACATTGTGTGACAAAGTTAGAAGTGTCAGGTGGATATCAAAGAGTCATTCAATAAAATAAATGTATATATATATATATATTTATATATATATAGTAAATATTAGGGCTTCAACTAACAATTGTTTTTTATTATTGATCAATCTGATGGTTATTTTTAATCAATTAACAGCTTAATTTCCAATTGCTGAAGGTGATATCTTTTTTTTTTTACTTCAAAGGACCAATATATAATATGTTTAATGTAATAAATCATAAAAGGACCGTGATATGTCATCAGCAACGTATTATCATGCAACAGTTCGTATGATAGCTTACGAAAAAGTTATTCCTCCTTTTTCGTTCATTTTCTGCGAATGTCCAGCAACACGTGTCAATTTCCGCCCATTACATGCATAAAATCTTTTCAAAATATAGCTCCGTCTTCACAGGAAACAACTTACTTTGGTTAAGGCAATAAAACAACTTAGTTAGACTTAGGAAAAGAGCGACTTGGTTTGGTAGACTACTTAGTCATTAGATAGTGGTTTGGCTTAAAATAACTCCGGAAGTGGCGTTACTTAAGTACGTAAGTTACGTGACAAATAAATAAATCACACATTAATTAAAGGGGACATATCATTCTCATTTTCAGGTTCATACTTGTATTTTGGGTTTCTACTACAATACGTTTACATGCTTTAATGTTCAAAGAACACAATTTTTCTCATACCGTCTCTCTGAATTACCCGTATTCACCCTCTGTCTGAAACGCTCCGTTTTAGCGCCGTCTTCGCAGCTTCACTGCAGCCGCGGACTCACTGGGTGTGTCAACTTCACGGAGTTTAGCGGCACTTCTACCGGTGACTGTACAGTTGTGACATCACAACCTTACGGAAGTCCTGGCGGCTCGTTTAAAGGCACAGTTTCTGAATACGGGCTGTGTGCATTTCTCTGTGGATTGAGCATTTTGATACTTTCACAGTATTTATACAGCGCCTAGACCTCCTTTATAGTCAAAAAAGACATGGAAATCTCACTTCCTACAATATGGGACCTTTAACATCAGTCTGATGTAAATGTGCCAGATTTAGGCTCATTTCCATCTGCAGTAATAATAAAAATATATAATAATAATATAAAAAGAGAAAATTATTAATTATCTATGTAGATGTGGATTGATTTTCTGACAATCTAGTAATAATTGATGAAGTGAAGTAATCATTTGACTTAATACATAGTGTAACTGACTCCACCAACACTTATTTTTTTCTTCATTTTTATAGATACATATAATATACATGTATCTGTTTGCTTGTGCACAGATTTGAGATTTGAATAAATATAATATGTCTCTATCATACATGTGACATTTTCTTACAATGGTCTTATTCTTCAAGTTTAATATTCAACCTCAAGTACTGTTCTGAGGCAAATGAGAAAACACACACAAAATGTTATATTTAGATTATAGAGCTGGAATTATTTTCATGTCACTCTAATTAAATGTATCATCTTTATAAACAACACAATTCATAAATATCTATATCTATGTATCTACATTCTTGAAAAAGGTTTCTGCATCACATTCAGGGATAAGATACTCCGTTGGGACAATGTTTGACTGGTTTACTGTGACCAGAGGAGAAAATATGACAATGTTCAACAAGTGCTGGTGAATAACATGCCACTGCCTGCATACAGGATCTCTCGCTTTACGTGCAGCTTCCTTTTGCTCAGTGAAAGGTGAAGTTAGAGCAACAAGAGAAGCTGAAGAGAAGGGCACAAAGGTTGTGGGACTGTGAATGTTTGGTCTAAAGGCTCACGAGCAACATTAAGCAACGGGACGGAAAAGAAAACATTCCCTAGTCAATATTTTGAGAGTAGACGGTGCAAAGTCTGAGGTTAGGTTCTGTGTTTTAGGCAGCCAGGTTATAGGGAAGATGAAGGAGGGGTGGGGTGCTGCTACATGGGTGGTGGTGGTGGTGGTGGTGGTCGCTGCGGCTCGTTGTCCCTCTGCTGCATGGCGGGAGTGTCGGCCTGCGTGAAGGAGTCAGTGGAGCGGGTGCTGAGGCGAAGAGGAGCCAGGCGCTCCAGGTTGCTGGGCGTCCACGGCAGCATCACCTGGGCCCGCTGTGAGGGAGCCACCATGCTGGGGTCCAGCTCGGGTTCCAGCAGCCACGGAGGGATCTGCATCGGTGCCATGGGGTCCAGGTCCGGCATGAAGGCTGGATTCTCAATTCCAGCTGGACGAAAGAAAGAATTAGTGCTGACAGTGTTTGAGGGTTAAGGATATCGATGGAAAGTAACGAAGTACATTTAATGAAGTACTGTACTTCCACTCCACCACAGTTCAGAGGCAGATATTGTACTTTTCACTCCATTACATTTATCTGACAGCTTAAAGTTACTTTTCTGATAAAGATTTTACATTAAAGGTGCAGCGTGTAGGATCTGGCGCCAGCTAGCGGTGAGGTTGCAGATTGCAACCAACTGAAACTTCTCCTGTGTGCCAAGCGTGTAGGAGAACTACGGTGGCCGACCCAAAACGCGAAGAACCAGTGTTTGGTTTGTCCGTTCTGGGCTACTGTAGAAACATGGTGACCGGCTCCGAGAAGAGGACCCGCTCCGTACGTAGATATAAACGGCTGCTAGTTTTGGGATTTGGGAGAGAGTTGTTCATGTGGTCTTAGACCACAAGAGTAACGTATTAATTTTGAAAATGGCCATAGTTCCCCTTTAAAGATTAAACCAGTGGTTACCAACCTTTTTGCCATTTGTCTTACTAAACAGAGTCTAGTTGGGGCCTATTGTCACAGTTCAAATGCCTTTGAGTTTTTAGCAGTTCTACCAAAGAGTGATTTCCCCTCTAAACTTCTCAAATGGTTTCATTTAAATAAGGGACCCAATGAGGTAAAAATATTCAATGGTTCATAAAAACAGAGAAAAGTCAAAAGATGAAAAAAAAATTGTGTAGCAGACCTTTTTTCTTCTTCTTATCTGACCATTTCGAGAGGCCCAACCCCTAGGTTTGGAACCACTAGACTAAAATACCTAAGTGTATATAAAGTATTTCAAATTAGCTCCACCTCAAACAGCTACAACAGTAAAATGCTGCTGTGCATCAGTATTAATAATCTAATAATGTCAGATTTATGATATATCAGTCACAGGCAATATTTTATTCCAAACGATTACATTTAGCTGATAATACTTTTATTTAAGTAGGATTTTGAATGAAGGACTTTTACATGTAATGGAGTATTTCTAGAATGTTGTATTGGTACTTTTACTTAAGTAAAGGATCTGAGTACTTCTTCCCCCACTGGTTATAACTGAGACAAGATAATTGGACAAGATGGTGGATCTATTTTACCTCCTGCTCTGTAGGTGACCCTCATGGGGAAAGAACCGCCTGATGCCTCAAAGCCAGAGGCGTTGTCTCCCTCTGAGAACTCAAAATCTAGAAATAAATTAGAAATTGTTTTTCAAAAAGGGGTTTTCATCAAGTACTTGGACAATTCAGGGCTTATGTGTAGTTTTTAAAACTGAAAAACAGATACAAACCTTCATCACCAGAATAGTAGCTTTTACTTTTGTCCGCTGATTTTCCATTTGGCATCTGCAGGTGGTAGTCAGTTTATTTGTAAATTAAATCTTAAACAAAGTTACAAAATGTGAAAAGCAAAGTCGTAATACACATGTTGTGACTGTTAGGGCTGGGTGTTATTTGCAATTTCAGAAAATAAGGTTTAAAAGATTATAAATCTGGCCAGATATTTGATGACAGCTTTCGTTGATAGTTTTTGATACTATGAACACATTTCTGTTGCAACCAAAAAGGTATTTAGGTTTAATACCCAGCCCTTTTGGTTATTGAGTAAAATTCCATGCATGTTATACTGTAGATTGTCTAATATAAATTACCTTTTGCTGCTGGTCTTTCTTTGTGTGCTTGGTAATCGTCTTTGGTGGAGCGACGCCCATCTTTCCAGACTTAAAGGACTCCAAACGAGTCCTCATGGTCCTCTGGAAGATCTCCTGCACCTCATTTTCATCTGTGTTGACATTGAAATGGCTCCGGCTGTATCTGTGCCGGTGCTGTACACCAGAAAACAAAAATAGAGTCAGTATGAGAGTTTGATAGCCGAGCTTTGATAAGACAAAGATGACAAGTAACTCATTATTCATCCAGAAAGTTTATCAGAAGTGTCAAACATTGTTTTTTAAAGGGACACTCTGCTGTGGCTTATAAGTTTGAAAAAAGAACACTAATAATGGGTTATTTTGCATAACAAACTGAGGGTGTAGGGTTTGAAAGAAGTGGGCAAATAACGAAACATGCCATTGCGTTGTATTATGGGAAATGTAGGATACAGCATTGAGGCAAATTAGGGACAAAAAATCATGATATTTTGGCCTCTGCTGCATCAATTTCAACCATTCTTTTTTTTAAATCTCTCTTGTGAGTTATTCAACTATATGAAAATGGAATATAATGTTATGAATAATGTGTGTATAGTGATGTGACTGAAGATATTTACCTGTTTCCTGCCCTTGTACAGATGCTGCTGCAGCAGGTGGTGAGTGTTAATGTCCTCTGTTTCCCTCATACCGTTCATGGTCTGCTCGTGCATTTCCAGGCTCACTGACGGTACAGGGTCTCTTCTACAGCAGGAAGAAAAGCATGTCAGTTATTTTATGTCTTTATCAGCACTAATTTAGGCTTCTCATACAAAATATGGCGAAGAATTGGAGATAGCTGGTTAGTGGTTAGTAAGATAATTTCTGCTAGTTTGGTTTGTGTGAGGAAAAACATGCTGTGACTGCTTGTGGTCACCAGGGAGCAGTGTCTGATGAGAGATCTAATGTTCAATCAAAATAGTAGATCAACCCTAGTTTTCAACTTCCAAATAGTTAATATGTCTTTGGTGTCTTATATTTAAAGAAGACCTATTGTGCTTTGGTGCTTTTTCCCTTTCCTGTAGTGTGTTATATATATCGTTTTTTTGTGCATGTAAAAGGTCTGCAAAGTTAAAAAGCCCAAAGTCCACGTCAAAAGGAGTTCCTCTCCCCCACAGAAACACTGCTCCTGAACTGCCTGAAATGCCTTGCTTGAAGTCCCGCCTTTTCTTCTGTAATGTGGTGATGTCACCAAGTAACACATTTGCATAATACCTGCTCTAGCAGCTAGTTTGGCACACCCTCAAACAAAGTTTGAGTGATGCTGGGGTGGAGAGTTTGATTCGGCTGACCAATCAGAGCAGACTGGGCTTTTCCAACATATTCTCAACCCAACTCGTCACATACTGACACTTTGTCAGACCCCTTGGCGTCACTTTTCAGTCGCAGTAAACAAATGGTTAACGTTGTGAATTAAATAAAATTGCTTAGGTTTAGGCAACAAAACCACTTTGTTAGGTTTAGGAAAGTGAGTGTTTCAGAGGGTGAAAAGAGGTGCTGAAGCACAGCCAGTATGAGAAAAATAATGTGTTTTTTTTACATTAAAGCTCGTAAACATGTTCAAATAGAAACCCAAAATATAAGTATGCACCTGAAAATTAGCATAATAGGTCCTCTTTAACTATGCATGTATTCAGACTACCTTGCAGGCTCTCCTGTGATTGTGGTGTAAATCAGGTAAGAGGAGCATTTGCTCACCTCATAGAGGACATTGCTTCGTGATCGTCTGACGTGTCAGCCATGATGTCAGGCATACACTCTGAGTATTCGTCACCAAACTTCTTCTTGAAGTCGATGAACGCGGTCTCATTGCGAACAAACTCCAGAGAACCTCTGCGTTCACCCTGCAACATCGAGACCAGAAGACTTCCTTTACCGGCTGCCACAGACCAGCGAACGCTCAAACAAAATACACTGAAATATACTTGAAACGTGTGCAGCGTTTGACCCTCACCTCAGCCACGTAGCTCATAGCGTCCTTGAGGTTCAGCTGATGGAAGACGCTGAAGACATAGTCGCGGCTCTTCCTCGCCGACGGCTTCATCAGAAACCTCGACATCCACTTCTCCTCAAAGTGTTTCCACCTTCATAGTGAGAGAATTGTAGCTTCATTCAAAACAGTTTAAATTGTACTAGTTAAATGGTTCTGAGATGTCTTTACATACTTGTCCCTCATGTAGTTATGTCCAATTTGTCCAGATATGTCTTCTATGGCGACAAGCATGTGATCAAACACCTAAGCAAGAACAGAGATGCGGTAATAGTTGGACTGCAGCCGGGTACTTTATAGTTCGTGCTGTTGTTTAATTTTGAGCTTTACCTTGTTCTGCAGTTTTTCTGCGAGTGTGAGCTCCGTCACTGCAGCTCTTTTTACTTTAAGCCAGTTGACAAGAGGTTTCATCGTCATTCCCTGCAACAAAAAGAGATTCACAAGTAAGCTTTTGTTCGTTTTGTGTAAGAAAGACAAGTGTAGCATAGCTCGGTAACAAGACAGAAAAGTGGTTACCTGAAAAATGACAGTGAAGTACACTACTATGAGAGTCGTACAGACCATCAGATTCTTCTCCTTTATCTTGTTCTCATCCAGCATCGTAGCCAGGCCGTATGCGACAGCCCCTCGCAGGCCACCGTAGCTCATAATCACCTGATCCATAAACTCCACGGGGACCAGCCGGAACTTGTTCAGGATCCAGGTGAGGAAAAAGACACCTGTAGTACACAAAACATAGTCTGTTTTGTGTCCTCTGACATCAGATAACTAACAGACTGTTTGCACTCAAAACTGAGAGCAAAAGACAAACATCTCACCGATGAATCTATACACCATGATGAAGAGGAGCGTGAGGAGGATGAAGCCTGTGTTCCAAACCCAGATTGCCTTATCGATGGCCGAGATGCCGAGGAACACAAAGATGATGGTTTCTGATCCGTTCGCAAAAACCTTCATGACGTATCTGACTGTGGTGACGGACCTCTCGTCCATGTTGGCGTTGATGTACTTCTGGCAGCACATACCGCAGAAGACGATCCTACAGAACAAAAAACACAGAAATCAATTTAAAGGGATAGTTTGGGTGTTTTGAAGTGGGGTTGTATGAGGTACTTATCCGTAGTCAGTGTATTACCTACAGTAGATGATGGTCGGCACGCCCCCAGTTTCGAGAAGCAGACAGGAGTACCAGCAGGGGAACAAAGCAATGTACTGCTGTGGACGGGGCAGCAGCTAAACGTGTTTTAGACATAAAAGAAAGGCCCACCTAAAAAATTACTATCATATTTAGAAAATATTCTAAATATAGCGTACACTTAAACTGATATCGATTTTTTTCTTTTAGGTGTCTAAAATCCCTTTTGCTGCTGCCCCCGTCCACATCAGTACATCGCTTTGCTCCCGTGCGGTAACTCCTGTCTGCTTGTACCTCATACAGCCCCACTTCAAAACACCCAAACTATCCCTTTAATACCACTAAACATGTTTATGGCTTTTAATCCTCCTTCTATTAATCTAATAAAATGGACACAGAAATACTAAAACGAGGGAGACGTTTTTCACGGATTACTCACGAAAGGATGGCAGACAGCGAGAGCATCTCAGCAGTCAGATAGGAGAGGTACCCCAAGACGAAGACGAAGCCTGGCTCTATGATCTGGATGTTTTTAGTGCATCTGGTCAGAAGAGAGATCAGCAGGCCGAACACGAAGCCCATGAGGGAACCGCCGAACGCCACCACAAAGAAGGAAACTGGACAGAGAGAGAGGACACATGAATAAAAAGTTATTTTAATGTTATCCAGCGTATCCCACACTTTTATTCAATATAGCCTGGTAGAGTGTATGGAGCCAGGCAGGACCACCTCCACCACAAGCACACATTCTTCCCTGTTAATGTGTAAATAAATGTCACTCCTTACTTATTCCTTTAATGATCTCCACAGCATCAATTTGGGATCCTCCCAGTGACACAAACGCATCGAATACATTGAAGAGCACCTTAAGAGAAGAAGAAGACAATTATTTTTTTCTTCTATTGGAGTAAAATAAAGTATAATAATTACTGGACTGATCTACATCTAAATGTTTTCTTCTTATTTTTTATTATTATTCCTTATCTTCAGCTCCTACATTGATATGCTTTGAATGCCTGTCACATCTTGTAGTGTACTGTTTAGTTGTAAAATGAGAAAGTTTGCTCTGGCTGGTGGGCGGTGCTTGGTATTTCCTCAACTGATCTCAACATGGCTGCCGGGTCACAAACTTTCTCATTTTACAGCTAAACAGTACACTACAAGAAGATTCTGAAAACATTTCACGCGAGAAATAGGCATTACAGTAACAGCATATTGATTCATATTTGATCAGCGCTGCCTAGTTTGACCGTCTGATCGGAGTTTGTGAATGACTGACAGTTGCTCAGAGACGGCAAGGCTCCAGCTCGGCTCTGATTGGTTATTTTCCTTCGGTTTGTGAAATCTTGCAGATGCCGTTAGGAGCACCGGAGGACACTGGAGGACTCAGAAGCACATGATTCCCTCATATTATTGTTGATTATCCAGTTCCCAGACGATGGAGCTCATCTATGTAAGGGATAATGTACAGCGAGCCAGTCATTGTTGTGAAAGAACCCCCGACAGGGGTCTCTCATCATCCTGAAGGGGTTTCTTTCACAACAATGACCCGCTAGCTGTACATTATCCCACTTATTACACGGCTACTTACTGAAGAAATCAATAATTTGACACAAAAACGGTCCGCCAGAGTCCGACACCTGAGCTGCGCCCATAGCAAAACGCTGTGATTGACCAATCAGAATCGAGTATTCAACACAGCCGTGAAATAAACTGTATATAAAGGTGTGTTTACGCTCTATACATGAGGAAGAAAGGCCATTTGGGGTTAAACATCACAACGTCATGTGTCATGTCCATGTAGAATGAAAGAAGAACTGGGGACTAAACAGCAGGGTGCAGGTATTTTTCCGTATTTTGGTGCATATTATTGACACTCTGCACCTGCAACAAAAGTGTGGATGTGCGTGCAAACCTTTGATGATTACCAAATTAAAATCCTCAAAATTGAAGCAACAAAGAGGTGACAATGCTTTTTTCACTGAGCCTTCGAGAGGTCAGAGTCTGTCATTAGGAAGGTGTGGAAAGTTGAATTAAAGTAGCACATTTCTTTTCCCTTTCACTCCTCACTGTAGTTTCAGCAATGAATAGAGTGGAATTTCATGATTCATAACACATACAAGCAATATTTCTTGTAACTTCTTATCAACCTCCTCAAAGAGCAGTTTGATTGACCAGTGAGGGATAAAGTTCAGGCAAGGTGACGAGACCTCAGTCGGGGTAAAGGTCCTCACTTTGAAGTGCACAATGTTTGCATTCTTTACACTTCATGTCTTGGAAGTGTACTTTCCAATGATGGATGGATGTCTCAGCAACGCACAAGCTGTTCTGCTTCTCAGGTAACAAAAAACATTGTTGCATACGAACCACTGTCACGCCGTCGTTGAGCAGCGACTCTCCAAACACCATGATGAAGAGGACCTCATTGACGTGGACTTGCTCAAACACGGCGATGACGGCCACGGGGTCCACAGCAGCGATCAGACTGCCGAAGAGGAGATACTGCAGCAGACCAATGTCCAGGTCACCTACAGCGCAGCACACAGGGCAGGAGATGCACTCAGTTTGGCTTTTATTGAATGTAGCTGGGCAGGAAGGTGAAAGAACCTGTATGAGATCAGGCCCTTTAACCGCCCTACAATCAACTAGTTGCCTTAAAATCCAATGACAAGCGCTTCTGAATCAATCTTCTCTCTCTATTCATTTGATGTTTTTAAGCCATACCAGCAGCATGGCTCTATGGATGGCAAAGTAGGCCGGACAATCCAGACTGTAATATCTCAACAACTATTGGATGGATTGCCATGAAATTTGATACAATCATGGTAGGCTATAACTAGTATAACTCCATCTCAGACCTCTCTCCAATCCCTCTCATCAGATAAAAGTATGTCCTATCCTAGTACAATGGTTTTCAGAGCCTGACACTGTGGGCACCGTTTTTTTTAAAGCCTATATTTGTTTACATTTTTTGGCATATTGGCACCATTAAAAGTATGCCGAATGGCAATGTACCCATGGATGTACAGACAACTGTCACTGGTTTACATTGATACTGAAGAAAACTTAAAAACGTGATGAATCCGGCAAGTTCTGGAGTTATAAGGAGTGTCTTTTTCTATGATTTCTAAGCGGAATTATGGACGTTTGTTAGCGATGGACATTGAATACAATGATATCCCTGGAAAGTGTAAGTCACACTGAATCTAGGAATATGTGTATCATGTCTGAGTCTTCAGAGAAGGAGTGTGATGTTTGACATGAATTGTGGGCCAAATCAGGAGCCAAACCATGGATGTATAAAGAGAACTGGATAACTCCGCCTCCCAGTCCTCGCTCCAGCCTCGGTCTGGGTCTCATTCACATGAACGGAGGAAGGGAAATAACTCTTGATTCGGCTATTAGTGCATTTTACAACTTTTAGGACCTAATGATAAGAATAAAAAATAATAAGGGTTATTCAGGTGTTCAACCCTTAAAAAACAAACTACAGAAAAAACTATAACATTGCTCTCAAAATGCCGCTTTTTTTAAGTCCCTCAATCTGAACATCCCAGAATGATCCTGCCCCATTTTACTTTAAGTAGCAGGCAGCCTGCTGAAGTCAAAGTCTCTTACCCATGGCTCCTCCCTTGTGACACCCCCACAGCGACAGCCCCAAGCTGGCGGCGTTCCAGCAGGTCCCGATGACGGCGTAGACCAGGATGGCCCCCATGTTGCTGAAGAAGAGCTTGTTTGGCATGGCGTAGCCCGCGTCCAGGATGATTTGAGGCAACAGGTAGAAGAAGAACACCGTCGGGGTCAGCGTGAAGGTCTGCACCTTGTCTGCACCCCAAATGATCCCACCCAGGATGAAGCCAAAAAAGATGAGCAAGGCGCTCTCTGGGATCACGCTGGTCACATGGTGGTTGGCCTCGATGACTGAGAGAAGAGAAGAGAAGAGAAGAGAAGAGAAGAGAAGAGAAGAGAAGAGAAGAGAAGAGAAGAGAAGAGAAGAGAAGAGAAGAGAAGAGAAGAGAAGTTTTTCTTGAAATTGATCAAAAACAAATACAATTTACTGTGAAGCTTTCTTTCGTGGGTTCCCACATAAGAACCAACAAGAGTAGATTCATAATGACTATTACATTTTGGGTCTTGGGGCTGACAAAGCTTAAAACTCATTGCATCACAATGGTAAATGGACTTCTAGCCTTCCGACCACTCAAAGTGCTTTACACTACATGTCAGCATTCACACACACATGATGGCAGAGGAAGCTATGCAAGGTGCCCATCAGGATCTAATCTAAATGCTCATTCACACACCGATGGCCCAGCCTTCGGGAGCAATTTGGGGTTCAGAACCTTGCTCAAGGACACTTTGACATGCGGACAGGAGGAACCGGGGATGAAACGGCCGATCTCCCGATTGGTGGACGACCCGCTCTACCTCTGAGCCACAGCCGCCCTCTGACTAAACCATAACTAAACCATAAAACTAAAACTTTGTGAAGTTGCAAAATTCGCAAATGATCAACTGTCGCACTCGACCGATAAAGTGCCACTTTTTGTTCTGGGCATATGATTAACCAGCATGGTGGTCCGTATGAAGGTTTATAAACCTCTCTGCGTAACTAAAGACAGACTTTTGCTAAAGGTTACTTGACTTAATGGCCTGACAAAGTGTCACTTAAGATTATTTAATAATCAAACCTACTGAACCATTAGAATTTCAAAATGTCTATTTCTCTTTCCAGCCCACAGGGCTCCACCTTTGTTGTGCTGATATGTTCCATTCAAAAGTAGTTGAAGATTAAGATAAGGAGGTCTGTTATATTTCAATGCTGTGTTTATATTTGTGCATGAGAGTGGAACCCGAAGGAGCTAAGAGAGCAAGTAGAAGATCGGTGTAACCTGTAAATATGATGCATCTTTCTTCACTTCTTCCAGCAAATGAGTTTTGTGCTATTCAATAAAACAAAGACGTGATTATAAACTCTTGATAACCTGTGGAGTTTCTAATGCAGTACAGACATGCATACAAACGGAAGAAACTCTTCTGTTCTCGGGAACAGCATGCTGTGTTGATAACACAACCTACTGTTCACTGCTGCAGGAGGTGACACTCTGTTACAATATTAGAGGCATGTCATGGTGCAATTAAAAAAAATCTTGCTTTCAGAAAACATACTTTCTCACGATTAAAAGCTGAAAAACGTATTCATTATTAATGATGGGGTCCTAGTAGAGGAAAATAAAATAAAACCAAAGTTAGAACAGTTATTTCACATCACAGATTTCTGTATTTGTGATTTTGTTCTTGCTCTTGTGAGCTCAATCAAAATCTGACAACAGTTATGTGGTTGTTTGCTGATGCTGCCAGCACTGTCAGTCAAATCTGATCAAACCACACGCACACACCCATACCTATAGTCCTGATGAAGCAGATCAGCTGAGGTTTTGAGTGTTAAAATGATATAATAATAAATAATAATAAAATAAGGATATTTTGTTCATTCAAACTCTTAAGTTGAAACAATTTTTTTAGGGGATTTAAAAAAAACAAAAAAATAATTTAAATGAATCTTCCCTCCTTTCACAAAATACTTTTGTTTTTAAATTTAAAGGTGCAGTGTGCAGAATTTGGTAGCATCTAGTGGTGAGGTTGCAGATTGCAACCAACTGAAATTTCTCTGTTGTGCCATGCGTGTAGGAGAACTACGGTGGCTGACACAAAAACATGAAAACATGAATGGTCCTATCTAGAGCCAGTGTTTGGTTTGTCCGTTGGGCTACTGTAGAAACACGGTGGCCGGCTCCGTGAAGAGGACCCGCTCCTTATGTAGATATAAACGGCTCATTCTAAGGTAACGAAAACACAATGATTCTTATTTTCAGGTGATTATACACTAAAGAAAACATACTTTATATTAAATTCCATTTCTGCCAATAGATCCCCCTACTGTAAATGTTACACACTGTTCCTTTAAGAACGAGATACGAGATAATACGAATAATTCATGCGTATGTGGAACATGTGGAAAATCAGTCTTTGGTCTTTGTGACGACAGGATAACATTGTAATTATTTTGACACTAGGTGGGTTAAAAATAGCTTGACTTTATCTTGTTTGACAAAGGAATCTGTCAGACTGCAACATCCAAACCATTCATGACATAACTCTAACAAGCTGACACTTTGCTATTTTATTCTTTTCTCATCTCATAAGATCAATCGTCATATGGGATGAGAAACTAGTAGAAACCGGTGACTGGTAGTCCATATTTTTACCAGTATACATGATAAAAACTTTTACACTTTTATAGCACATTATATTTCCTAAACTGTTTGTTACATACCCAATTTAGCCAAACCAGCGACCAATATCCATAATGCAATTAGATAAGGCGTCTCCACGTGGTGCCACTTAAAGGTCACGATGGGTATTCCTGTGATGATGCTGGAGCCATGGCCGTGTTCGGTCTGATTCGATTTGGACTCAGGTGGCGGCTTCAGCTGGGGCTCTTGATGCGTCACGTCCCCGTTCACCCTCGTGACCCCTGAGATGATCAGTAACGCTGACCCCAACAGCAAGAGCGGTACATATCCCCAGCGTTGCATTTGATCAAATTAAAAATCTATTAAAAATAGAGTGAAAAGAGAGCCAAAAAAAATTTCCTTTATCTCAGATGTCAAGGAAGTGAACTGTCTGTACCAAGGCCAGACTGGAGTGCCGGACAGTGTGTCACACCTCTTATCCCTCCTTTTTGTTTGTGGGTTTGTGCTTCCTCCGTCTTACTCACTCTTGTTTACTATCACTTACTATCTTTTCACTACTCTTTCCCTCTAGTGCTCCAACTTTCTGTCTCAGTCTGCGACTTTGTGTCCTCCCACAGTCCGTGGTCAGCAGCGGTGCAGTGAACTCAGAAGTGTGCAGAAGCCTGGACTCAGCCTTTTATATGTACAGTATCTCCTCTATGACCAAGGTTGTGTCTGTGTGTTTAGGTTGGAGGATTCTAGTGGGAAGTAGCGGATGTTCAAGAAAGGTCTCCGGTTATTCAGTCACGTTTGAAACACTCACCAGTCATTACTCAGTTTGTGCTTTCCGGTTTCTGAACGCATCAACTCAAGTTTGTGTGTCTGTGAGTGAGGGAGTAAGTGATGGAGCAGAGGTCATTTGATGTTGAACGAATACCTGTGTGTGTGTGTTTAGGAACATTTCAACTGGCTTCATCTCATAGCTTTGTGCTTAGTAATGATTGACGCTGACGTTACTCAATCCTGGTTAAAGACTCCCAGTCCCTTGACGTGAGAGAGATGAGAAAGCTGTCCTCTAGCAGCCCCGAAATAAACTCCTACTATGATATAATGGAGCTATGATTCACCTAATAAGCTGATTCTTTTGTTTTGTCCTGAATTTTTTTACATTAACTTTATGATACTGATTTTTAAAGTCCAAGAGCTCCATTGTTGTCCAAAAACTATTAAAAACACATCAGTGAGCCACACCGTTGAACTGGGTTATTTTATGTTATTTTATTATTTTGACTAAATCCTGCATATGGGTCATTCTATAATTGGGGGTACATTTCACATGAACAAAAACGTAAAAAGGTAATGTGCTTTCTCAATATCAGTGGTTTAAGTTAAAATATTCCTTCAGTGTAATATATCCACTATTGCAAAGCTTAAACATTAACTACTTTTTTGATATTTTAAGTTAAAGGATATTTTCTCATTGATCCCAGTAGGGTCACATCAACTATGTTACTCATGAGTTGGTCCTACTTTGGGTAGCTTGGTTGAACAAGGAATATAGTTGACAATGTCCCTATTTTTGCGCATAATTTCAATGGTACGTAGGCCTAGCATGGCTAACAACATGTAATTTTCTTTATCAGGTTAACCTTCATTTTCAACATATATTTGAATTTAAATCATAAAAGAATTGTAAACCATAACAATGTAGCCAACATAGTTGACAGTCAAGTAATAAACACCTTGACAATGTGCTATTACAGATAAAATATTTTTAAAATGAGAGGACAGTCACCAGAATATATTTAAAATGGCCACCATTGAGAGAAATTACATCATGTGACGCTGGTCACATGGTTTAGGGACAAACCATATTTTTGTTGTAGAGGGATGTTCTGTTAGTATCATAGTTGACAGAACTTTTGCTGACATTAATAAACTGAAATATTTATATAATTAAATATGAAACTCAATTTAAAAAAAACAAAAGTATTTCGAATTTTTAAATAAATAATAAATAGATCATACTAACTTTAATGGTTTTAAATCATTATTCTGAGGCTAACACCCACTCAATTGAAAAATGGACATCGCAAAAACTGTCAATTTAGGAAAATCATGACAATTTCAAGCTAAATGAAACATAGTATGCACAAACTGTGTGTCTGATCTTATAATATGCTTTCCCTTATTCTTTAAAATATTGTATTTTTATCATCATTATCATCAATGGACATGAAATGTACCCCCAATTAAAGAACTGACTCATATATACCAAATGTGTGTTAATCCGCAGCTGAAAATAGTTCCCCAATTATGTGCTATTTACTCCTGTTTGAGCAAGGTTTACTAAAAACTACAGTGGCCAGATGTTTTAGTTAATAACTGAGCCTTTTTAGAAAATTAAACTGCATATTTTTGAGCCATTATTAAAGATGTATGTCGTCAGTAGAAATCAGTGGGCTTGGGGCTGAGTGCCACACACAGGGTAGGAAAGTCGGAAAGTATTAAGAGACAACAAAACACATTGTTGGTTTTAGTCTTTTCATGAGATTTGTTGACTATGAGGAGAATATAAAATAACATCAGCCTTGTCTTGTCAATGACCACTACACTTAAGTTAAGGTAGATTCATCTACAGTATTTACAAGTACATTCTGTACTTATCCCCATCAGCATTGATTCACTGAACATGTTGCGTTATGACTGGATGTTTTTGTTTTTTTCCAGGTGTCTCATCCTGTTTGAACAGGACAAGGGACAATAGCCTCATTGGTAAGATGGACTGGTTTGATGATTTGATACGTGAGCTCTCACACAGCCCAGGTGTGAACCACTATGTCTCTACTAAGAGACAAAAATATCCGAGGTTGCTCAAATGGAAATATATCGTATTATTTGACTTGACTTGTACAGTACTTGAGTAAATGTACTTAGTTACATTCCACCACTTGTTTCTGATGTGCTCTAACTTCTGTAAATCATATTTATCAGAACATTTTAGATACACAGCCGGCACAGTCGAGCATGAACTGCCCTGTTGAGCCTTATTAACTAATGACCTAATATATCTTGCTGAACAGTGGCTGGCCTTTAACTTAACCCTTTCAATCATTCTAAAGTGGCCACAGCTCTGTGCACAGGTCATATAGAGGTTGTTTTCAGACTGGGAGGTACAGTAGCTACAGTTAAGGATCGTTGAGTTATTGTTTGTCAGGCTGCGGTGAAGAATAAATTATTGCTCAATGAGATGTGTCATTTAACACCCAGCGACGGCTTCAGTGTAACCAATGTAGATAAAACACATCTTACTGTCATGTTTTACGTATTCACCGGACACTATGCAGTTTGAAGAATGTCAAATGAGTAAAACAATGAAATATACCTAAATGACAACATCACTAACCTTATAAGGGGACGACCTGTTGGGAGTGAAAAGGTCAGAGACTCTGACAGTGACGGCAAATATGAAAATGTGCCTGACCTGAAAATTTTGAAGAAAAAAAAGAACCCAAACTTCTAAAATGTGGAATAATTCCATTTTGATCATATAAAATGTTTCCAGGCATACTTGCCAAACCTCCCTATTTTCCTGGGTGACTCCCATTTTACATTGCCCTCTCCTGGTTTCCTCCCGGGGTCACAATCCTCCCGTATTTCTCCAGAGTTATGACACATTTTCACACCTTTTTTCCTTTTCCTTATCTCAGCCTGTCTCTGGCTGCTCGCAACACAGCGTGCAGCGCACAAAGTTGGGCTTTGAACGACGCAGCGAAAAGCTGTCGTGGCGTGGCGCAAGCCATTGGAAATAATGGGTTTCAGAACACAGTTGGCACAACTAGACCACACTGTCAACCATCATACCAAATTTGAAGTTCCTAAGTTAAATAGTTTTCCAGTTCTGCTCCGGAAACTTGTGTGACACACGGACGGACGGACGGAAGGACGGACACGAGGAGCGCTATATACCCCCGACTACATTGTCGCGGTGGTATAATTAGTTTATGCCAGAGATTTACACAAATTCACGCCAGAGGGGTGAATTAATCAGATTTCTTTCCTGAGAATTCTAAGTAAAATTAAAAGTAGGCCTATTTAACATAAAAATGCTGTTGCAGTGTACTTATTATTTTGTTATTTTCATTCTTTAAAAGTTGCCAGAATGCAGGAAACAAAATGTCTGCAACTCTAATTTTTCTGGGAGAGGACCTCGAGACCCCCCGCTTTGGTTTTGAAATCCTCCCTATTTTTGAGGTCTCAAGGTTGGCAAGTATGTTTCCAGGTGAGACCAGAGAAGTTATGTTCATGCACTGACTGGCAGGGTCGTGTCTAGAAAGGTAACCCCCAAGTTGCGAGACTTGCTGCCTGACGACCTGTTCTAAACTTAAACATTCGAGGTCAATGCCTAACCTAAACCATCTTGCAAGAGTTTTGCAACTTGTGGGTTACCTTTTAGACTGGCAGGTGAAAAGGGAGCTTTCCAGCCTGTGGCAGATACATTAACCTGCATTTATTGTCCATTGTCCTTCAATTAGCACAGAGCAGATGGACTTGACTGCAGTGAGGAGGGCGAAAGAAAGCAACCATTGTAAATCTGTGAAGAGGAAATAAGAGCTGAAGAATATTGGTGCCATTGTCTGCACTGCGAACTACGATGAGTAAGTATAAAGTCAACATTTATAGTGTGCACATATTGTTTGAGTTTATGCAAGATTACTTTATGAAACCGATTTGTTTCACTTCCTTTAAAGATAAGTTTGTCAAACCACCGACAACATCAGCTCTTCATTAAATTCATGAAGTCAAGTGTGTATGTCAAGTTTCTAAGTGCATTCTGCAGAACAATCAAACATGTATGAGTCCTATTATCTCTGTATCCATAAAGGTTTGATCCATATATGATATAGCAGATTTAGTTGGAACATTTCAGAGATGTCCTCTAATCCCTGGGTAAATGTTTGCCTTCTACGCAGCCTTTGCTCTTTCTAATGTTTTCCTTTAAACAATGTCAAGTGTGAACTCAAAATATCCTCAAGGTACTGTGAGGGTAAATAAATGTTGTCCTTTGCAATCTTTCTAATTCAAGAAAATTGTTAAAAACGCATACTTGCACATCAGTTTTTAGATTTAAACAAATGTAAACTATGTTGAGCCAAATTTTAAAGTATCTAACTTGTCAAACTTGCAAAATTTAGAAACATTTCTTTTCACAAAAAATCAAAAGATAAATGGCAGTAGTTACAGAAAAATCTTCCAAAACCAAACATAACTATATTTCTTTGTTATCACTAATAATATTTCATACAATTTACTGTCAGTACAAACACGGCTGTAACATTTGTAGCTAAAGGCAGATGAACACCGAGGCTGCCAAAAGACGACCTGTCTACTCGGTTAGTTGTGTCTGATTTCATTGTTTGGTTATCAACATCGGTCATTTCCTGCATCCTATTCAGACAACCACGGTCCCATATTTATGTCAGTGGAGGTGTACACAAACACATGCACACACACACACATGCTCATTCATTTACATTGTCCACAGTCCCATTTGCGTCTGTTGTGTATACATGAAACGCTAATGATGTTCCAGGACAAGACGAGTACTTTCACTACTTCGTCTGGTGAGATGTTTAACAGAGGTCAAGCTCTCTTCAGTCCCCCATTTATGTCCTGTTCATTATTTCAGAGGTGGATTTTGTCCAATCAAAGAGTTTGAATTTGAAAAGGACATCTTAGAAGCCACGTAACGTGGCAGTTTTTATCAAAACCGCCACACAGTACCATAAATTACATATTTTACAGACCCTAAACCTTGGAATGAGGTTGAGCAAAATTACGCTATATATGCAATGACATTATAGAGATTTTTCTACCAATACAGACCTTAAATATCTGCTTTATGGTAATGCTGGATTTACAGGATTTTGCATTAATGTAATCAAGTGCCTCGTATTTAATTTATTGATTTAATTCAAAACCCAAAAGCAGATTCTCTCATTCGTTATTTTATCTATGGACCCACTTCTCAGTATTTTTTATTTACTTATAAGCATTTTGTATTTACTTTTTTGCACTGTTTTTATGATATATATTGCATGTCTTAATGCAAATATTTGTTCATATTTCATATTTTTATATTCTCATTTTCTTATTTTTAATTTTAGTACTTATATAGGCTTGCTTATATGTTTCTTTACATATATTTGTTTTATATTGTAGCATTATGTACATAATTAACATGTCATATACTCCTTTATTTCTATTTTCCTACATTTCTTATGTTTGTACAGGAGCAACTGTAACGCCCCCCTGTAGCTCCCCCCGGCGATCCATTTCTGATTCTGATGGTTTCTTGAATTTCCATAAAGATCACTACATCACATGTATGCCTATCGCCTCATAAAATTACATTTACCGTAATAGAACATTTTATACGCATAACCATTGGTGGAAAGTATCTAAGTACATTTCCTCATGTACAACTGTAATGTACTTTATTGAAGTACTTAGTTCATACTTCTACTCCACTTTTCAGTGATATAATTGGGATGGAAAAAATATTAGAAACACCTCTCAGTTCAACAACACCCCAAACTCCAGCTTCCAAAATGACCATCAAGTCCAATCAGCACCTCAAATACTGAACATTATAACCTTCATGAAGGCAGGACTTATGGCAGGATTTATGGCAGGACCGTTGTATTAGACCATGTTAGTTTTAGCTACAGAGAGTGTACCTAATAAACCGGCTGTTGAATGTATGATCAGCTTTTTGAAATGTGATGTAGGTTTTAGATTAAACTACCCAAAAGTAATTTAAATTAGCTATATAAATTGCAGTATTGATACTTTTACTTGGAGTACACTTTGGTATTAACACTTTTACTTGGAGTACACTGTGGTATTGATACTTTTACTTAAAGCACACTGTGGTATTGATACTTTTACTTAGAGTACACTGTAGTATTGACACTTTTACTTGGAGTACACTGTGGTATTGACACTTTTACTTGGATTACACTGTGGTATTGACACTTTTACTTGGAGTACACTGTGGTACTGACACTTTTACTTGGAGTACAATGTGGTATTGATACTTTTACTTGGAGTACACTGTGTACTTGGTACTTTTACTTGGAGTGCACTCTAGTATTGATACTTTTACTTTGTGTACACTGAAGTATTGATACTTTTACTTGGAGTATACTGTGGTATTGACACTTTTACTTGGAGTACACTGTGGTATTGACACTTTTACTTGGAGTACACTGTGGTATTGACACTTTTACTTGGAGTACACTGTGGTATTGACACTTTTACTTGGAGTACACTGTGGTATTGACACTTTTACTTGGAGTACACTGTGGTATTGACACTTTTACTTGGAGTACAATGTGGTATTGATACTTTTACTTGGAGTACACTGTGTACTTGGTACTTTTACTTGGAGTGCACTCTAGTATTGATACTTTTACTTGGTGTACACTGAAGTATTGATACTTTTACTTGGAGTATACTGTGGTATTGATACTTTTACTTGGAGTACAATGTGGTATTGATACTTTTACTTGGAGTACACTGTGGTATTGACACTTTTACTTGGAGTACACTGTGTACTTGGTACTTTTACTTGGAGTGCACTCTAGTATTGATACTTTTACTTGGTGTACACTGAAGTATTACTTGGAGTATACTGTGGTATTGATACTTTTACTTAACTAAAGTACTTCTTGCACAGCTGCTGCTATCAACCATCTTTACCTTGTTACTGTGAATTCTGCACTCTACTCACGGACTAATCACAATCTAATGTTACCTCTAATTAAGTCGTCACAACAAGTTTATAAAAATATGCTAAACTAAATCATAAAAATAACCGTTTCAGGTGTACTTCAGATGAGCCCTTCATGGATAAGAGTTGGTAGGACTCACTGATTTTGCAGAGCCAGCTGACCAGGATCCAGAGGGCCACCAGGTACGGGGTGGTGACGTGGTGCCACTTCCAGCTCACAATAGGTAGAGTGGTGATGGGCCCTCCTCCGTGACCACCGTCTCCGTGACCACCGTCTCCATGTCCACCGTCTCCGTCACCACTGTCTCCATGTCCAGTGTCGTGGCCCGAGTCCGTCTCGTGCCCGGTGCTGGAGTTTGTGGTGGTCCCATGGTCACTGCCTGTGTCGTGTCCTGCAGTTCCGGTGTCAGTGCTGTGTCCCGTTTCATCACTGGCCAGGCTCGGGCCTCTGCACACCATCAGCAACATGCAGAGAAAAAGTGCAGATCGCCATGTGGGTGCCATGTCTGGGGAAGATTGCTCCACTAACTGCAAAAGTTCCTTAGACTGTTGACTCAAGTGCTCAGGTCAACCTCCGATTATCTGTCTTTCATTCCTCTCCTGTGTCTCCTCCTTCCCTCTCAGGTCACTTTCACCTTTTTCTTACAAACGGTCCACATCTTTATCTGGCCTGAGCATTGTGGCCCCCTCTCTGCTCTCTCCTCTCAGCTAAGGATACAGCTCTTTAGACCAGGTGAAGCTCAGCCCATTCTGATGCTTGTCTGTCCCCTCCCACTTTGTACCCAGACCAGCAAGTTTGGCCACTTTACTCAATGGAAGATTTGATGTTCTCTCCTTTACTTATTGTCTGTGAATGCTTTATGAGCAAGTTTTCAATGATGTTAAACTTCTTGTACTGAGTTTATTGCAAAATACCCTAATTTTAGAGGCAATTCCTTTATTTGAATATGTTTAGTCTTTTTACAAACAAACAACTTAATCTGAAAAGTGGAATCTGTAGGCAATGGGACAAGATTTTGGTATCAGAAGCGTTCAGGTTTCTGTTTGTAGACAGAGTAGTAGAGTACTAAAACCCGGATATGAGTTAGCATTTTAGCGAAGTCAATGGGTTTTTAGTTAGATGTCTGAAATAAGGTCTGTGGTTAACACAAGCTGAAGAGATTTTAACGTTTTGTTCTACGACATAAAATGTATCAATAAAAACCCCACTTGTGAATTTCGAAGCTTTTACGAGTCTAAAAAAAGGCGGTTGCTAACACGTGGTTAAATGAGACTACAAAACATCATCACACCGACTCGTCCACCGTTACAGCCTCGTTGTGTATACTCGCACTAATGCGACCGTGGTGTAGTTCGTTTATAGCCAAACGTTGGCTTTTTACTTCTGGCGATTGCATTCACACAAAAATCATCAAAGTGGTGTTCATTTGTGAAGCTTATCTTGCTGAACAAAAAATTCAAACACTTGTTTGCCACAGAGCTTATTTTCTGCAATAATCCAAAGCCCAATGGACCCATTGGCTTTTTGTCGAGGGAACCAAGGCGATGCTAACTTCCAAACTTACCAAAATACGTCATCCCTGGAGCACTCTATTGACCAATCACATTCGAGCAGACTTTGGTTGAATGCAGGTAAACAGTCCGTGTGGAGAGCAAAGGAGGCGGAACGCATTTGGCGAAATGCAATCTGGGAACCCACCGATCATCTGACGATGATTTCGCTTTTTATTGGTTTAAAATCTACTTGTAAACTGGCTACTTGTGAAACAATCCGGTCGTACACGTCGTCTCTCAACTCCAACTCCAGTCTCACATCTCAAGTTGCTAATCGGACTGTAAACAATGAGCAGCGCACGGAAGAAGAAGTCTTGGCCCGGATATCCGCTGGCTAAACCGGAACCCCAGATATATAGCCCCTTGTCCCCGGAGGCTAAACCGTCGTCAGACCGATAGCCGATGGGTTCCGAGATTGGGTTGAAGCAGGTGGTATGTTTCTCCATTTTAAAAAACAAAAAAAGTTTTTTTTTTGACATCCCACATCTTATTTTCTTAGACTTGGCCATGATTTTTGTTTTTATTTGCCAGATGTAACGGGCGCCTCACTGATTTTACACAGCAAGCTCAGTTTACTAGTCATGAGGAGTACTACCCGTGAATGAAATTAACCAATAAATTGATTAGTCGATCGCCAATCGATGATGCTTTTCTTTGACTTCTGTGATAGTAAACTGAACATCTTTGGATTTTAAATTGTTAATAGGGCAAAACAAGCAATTTAATGACCACACCTTGGGCTTTAAGAATTTGGGATGGGCATTTTCCCGTATTTCTTGAAATTTTATAGACCAAAGAATTAATCATTAATGGAGAAAATATGTGGCAAATTAATCAATAATGAAAATAATGGTTAGTTGCAGCCCTAGTTTCTATAAAGAGGCTTTCCAACGTCTGAAAACATAAACCTGATGATGTCATTATTGTTATCTCAGCTTCGATATTACACTTTTCCAATGGGAAGCCTGGGGGTGTCACAAACTGGGGGTATAGAATCTGAAAGACATGAGCATATACCAGGTAGGGAGTGTCTAATGAAGATGATGTTGATTTTGGAACTTAACCAATTGTAGGTACTAAAAGTCAGGCTATCTCAGCCTCTGCTGCATCGATTTTGACCATTCATTTGGAGATGCGAGCATATGGCGAAACTGGGTACCCAAAGAACCCAGTTTTATTCACATATCTTGAGGTCAAACGTTAAGGGACCCCTGTGAAAACGGCCATGAAAGTTTTTCCTCGTCAAGATTTAGCGCAAATTTGGAGCGTTATTTAACCTCCTTCGTGACGAGCTAGTATGACATGGTTGGTTCCAATGGATTCTTTAGGTTTTTTTATGATTTCATATGATGCCAGTATCTTCACTCTAGCTTTAAAACTGAGCCCGCTACACCCTCTGAAAGATCGATTGCGTTAATGTGTTAAAGAAATCAGTGGCATGCGGGGAGCTTGAGCAGACTGCCGACCACATAATCACCACCTGTCCCCTGTATAGACCTCCTTCGGAGGATGGCCTCTTCCGAGTGGGACCAGAGACGAGGGCGTGGCTGCACGACACTGAGTTGGACATCTGATGGCGATACACGAAAGAAGAAGAAGTGGCTTTAAAAGGAATTTGCGTTAACGCGTTATTATCATGTTAACTTTGACAGCCCTAAAGTTTTCTTTAGTGTATAATCACCTGAAAATAAGAATAGTTGTGTTTTCGTTAGCTTAGAACGAGCCGTTTACATGTACATATGGGGTGGGTCCGGCCGCCATGTTTCTACAGTAGCCCAGAATGGACAAACCAAACACTGGCTCTAGACGGGGCCATTCACGTTTTCGCGTCGGGCACCGTAGTTCTCCTACACGCTTGGCACATGGGAGAAGTTTCTGTTGGTTGCAATCTGCAACCTCACCACTAGATACTGCCAAATCCTACACACTGCACCTTTAATACATACTAAATTATGCATACTGTATTTCTTTGGTGACTATTTCATTATATGTCTTCACTTATCTGACACTTGAAATGAACCAATTTGAGACAAAAACATCACTCTTTGTTTGAACTGGTCACCACTAATGGACATAATGCAGTCTGTTATGAGAGGTTACAGGGAGACATGGCTGACATTGCAGGGCGAATAAAACAATACAACACACATTTCAGGTATATTCACCTGCATTTCCACTTTCACTAGCAATGTAACCACAGCCCCAGATTATAGCAATGAAACTTGGGAAATTGTGTCATAACTAATAAGAATGATGCTCAAAACTACAAAAATAAGATCCAGGTTGTGAGAGAAATACCATCTATGTATTTCATGTGGCCCTCCGAAACCAAATATATGTGGACTGACTTTCTGGAAAAAGAAATATCATACTGTATCTTAATGGCACCTTCCTGGTTAAATAAAGAATAATAAGGAAATAAGACAAGCTGACACCGCCTCCAGGTGGCTCCTTACAGTAAAACCAACCTTTCTATCGATCGCTGTATCCTTGTTTGCTCGTGACTATAGAGTTTTACATAAATGCAGAAGTAAGTATGAAATGATATGAGGACAGGAAGGCAGTGTGACCCGTTTGTCTACCTTATTGGAAAGGAGCACCTACACCCCCAACATCCCCTCCTCTTGGCCACACTGCACAACAGTGACTGTGTTGAGCCTTCATTGCCACTATACATGTGTGTTTACGTGACAGAGACTCGTAAATGAACCTTAGTTTGGACGTGCCGTTTCTTTTCCATGAGTCGTTAATCAAGGTTTGCCTCCCTGCTGGAACAATCCCTTTAGTTAAACAGCCGTATCAGCTCCTAATCTCATTGGAGGCAACCTCGGGATACTTTATTCATTCTCACTCTGGATAAGTCAGAGCATACACCTGGGAGGTTGAGGAAATGTACAATCAAATCCCAAAGAACAAATGTACACAAAAGAGAGTCTTTAAATAAATGTTTTCCTTATAACTTGTTTCCTGATTCTTGTCTCATTGGCAAAGAGAGTTAGAGATGTTTAATGACGAAATTAGACCTTTTATGTTTTAGCCTTTCTATGAATAAGACTGAAACTGAATTCTTAATGTGGCTCTCTTCAGTTTGACATATTTTCTGAATCTATAAGACTTCTCAAAGCTCCATATTTGGATCTGAAGTGTGGTAGATAACAAGAAAAAAGCAAAATTGTTAAAAATTGTACTGCATTGCATCGTAAAGAAATTCATAAAAATATGAGGAAAACAATCAGGAAAAGTTCAGGTAATTTCTTTCATGGATTTGCACCAAAATCTATTCCTTATCCCATGGCCCAACTTTCACTACATTTCCTTGAAATCTGTAACCAAGTGTTTGAGATACACAAATAACCAGACAGAACAAACATTCTACAAATAAGGACAGCGAAGAGATTAACTGCCTTAAGCAGAAAATAAAACCATTCTTAACACATCAAACCGCACTGAAACCTGCAGTCAGTTTCATGCTGGTGCTCTCTTCCGGGACACCAGCATGGACTTCAGGGGAACTGTTTGCACGTCAGCTCTGTTGACAGTTTATGAGTAAACTGGCTGCATTGATTGCTACGCTGGCTTAAGATAGGTCTGACACCTGTATCTAAGGTCAGTGGTGATGAGAGGGTCTCTGTGAGGGCAGTAGTCAACAAAGAAGTGGCTGTGATTGTGATTTGACCTTTAACATCAGGCATCAACCGCACCAGGCCGCCATGCAGGTTGTGGTATAAATAAAAGAATGACCTTGATTTGATATCGTCAGAATTACGACTACTTGAGTCACAAACGCAATAAATCAGCATTTGCTTAAGTGTAGTGCAATTATAATTAGTCAACGATTCCATTAAATGTGCTAAATTCGATATTCAGGACATCATTATAGCAGCAAACAACTATTTGTTATGTAAAGATATAGAGAAGTAATGTCTACCTGAGATCTGCCAGATACATTCATGGAATAGTCATGATCCTGAAGTGGCTTCAGGAACCCTCATGGATGTGGTCATCTAGAATGAAGTGTAAAATTAGACAACCATCAGTATGTAATTCATCATTATGTGAAAAAGAAAGTACACCCAATGAAAACCTTTTTCAACATTTTTTTTTTTTTTTTAATATTATTTTTTGGGCCATTTTGCCTTTATTAGATAGCGACAGCGATAGCCGTGAAAGGGGGAGAGAGAGGGCACGACATGCAGCAAAGGGCCGCGGCTCCAGGCGAGCCACCGGGGCTATCCTTCTTTAACATATTTAGACATATGGACATTTGATCTCCATTTTAATAGTGTCAGTCATTTGCGTTATTTCACTCAAACTTACTTCCTGTGGCAAACTGCAACAGCTGCGCCCTCATGTTGGAAGTAACAGGCAAAATATTGCAACTGTCGCCAGGGAACAGTTTCCTTACAGCAGCTTGGTGCTTATACGGTGCACCTGAGCTTCCCACAGGACACGAGCACATCTCCAAGCCCATGTCAACAATGTAGACTTGGCCAGGTGTGGAGGTGCTCTGGACCTCAAAATGGGATCCATCAATCTAAACATAACAGACACAAAAGTTAAAACATGGGAAATGGTGAAAATGGCAGTGGTGGATGTCTTTTTACCACCGCCTTGTACACTATTTTTACATATTGAAACACCTTGCCAACAATGCCTATTGTCAGATGAGCCTCAGTTTAGCAATTACCAAATTGATTGCACTTTTCTTTAATACTTATGTAAAGACATTATCTTGATCCATGACATACTGCAATTCAAAAGTTTGGAATCATTTACAGTATGGATGGCGAGTGCCCAGCCTCAAACGACTTTGCTTGCTGTTGCTATTGCTGTAAACCTTGCTGGCCACATCCCGGTGACGCACAGCAACCGCTACATGAATGTCGTTGTTGTTAACATTCACAGTGTCCACTAGTGTGGGGTAATCTGAAATGTGAGGATTGAAACTTCTGGATGGAAAAGAGCAAAATTCATTCTGTTGAACGGATATGAACAGTAGAGCTGCAACGATTAATCCATAAATCGATTAGTTGTCATCTATTTAATTAATCGACAACTATTTCGATAATCGATTTGAATATTTTTTTAAGAATAAAAAGTCTAAATTCTCTGATTCCAGCTTCTTAAATGTGAATACTTTCTGGTTTATTTACTCCTCTATGACAGTAAACTGAATATCTTTAAGTTGTGAACAAAACAAGACATTTGAGGACGTCATCTTGGGCTTTGGGAAACACTCATCAACATTTTTCACCGTTTTCTGACATTTTATAGACCAAAAAACTATCGATTAATTGAGAAAATAATCGACAGATTAATTGACAATGAAAATAATTGTTAGTTGCAGCCCTAATGTACAGACATACATACAATATCTCTGTCGTCCGTAGCAGACCTCGTGCGTGCGAGGGTAACTTTAAGTTTTGCAGGGCAATCTGTATTTCTGGACGCCCTGCCATTCTTTGGTGTTGTTGCCCTGGGCCTGCTGGCACCGGTATTGTGTCTAAAACATTATGGAAAATATAATTAGAGGAAGTATTGACAGTCCACACTCAAGCTAAAGTACAGTTACTTTGTCTCTGAGAGTGACTCAAGTGAAAGCATTCATCACCAAATCGACTTGAGTCGAAGTCTGTCCTCTTAAAAGTACGAAAGTATCAAAAGTTAAAGTACAAACTTGATTATCACTGAGACACCAAACCATTGTTAGTACTGACTTGCATGTTAAGTGATAGGATGGTTTACAGTAGAGAATGCTGAGTCAGAGAGAGGAAGAAACACCAGCGGGTCACAAATAACGTCATTCTCGTGATCGTGATCATTTACAAGTTTTCAGAGTTAATATTTGGATAAGTGCTCGCCCCAGACAACACCTTAGTGATTTGATTTAACAGGCTTGTGTCTGTCAATAAATGCCCAGGCAGTGACGCTGCTTTTTTTTTCTTTTGTCATACAAAACTGACTGATTGTTCTTGACATTTCCCAGATAGATGACACAGTTGTCTGAAACTTTGCAACAATCAATGTAGCTGTTTAGGAAAAGTCACTGCATGTGCATCTGCCTCGCAGTCTGATTATGGTGTCAAATTGCAGAGGAGAGGATGTTAAATAAGAGCAGTGAAACCTGCATGGACATCCGTCGGATGACGGACGTGTCTAAGTTTACGGTTCAACAGATTACTGAGGTGATCTTTGATATGTACACTATCACTATTTTTGAATATACTCTCTACAGTGTTGTATCAACATTTTAATGCTGCGTCATACATGGAAAATGACCACAGTGAACACCACACCCAATAAATCATTTAACTGATTCTGCAGAAAACATGAGTCACCTTTAACTGTTTCAGAGAAACATTTTTAATTTTATAATATTGGTCACTCACCTTGGGAATTTCAACTGAGCTCCACTTCCTTTGCGACGTCTTCTGTAATCTTAATATAACTGATGGTTCGGAGGAAAACCTCGTCCTGCTCCTGTGATGATGTTCAATGAGATAAGACAGCAAATAGAGAAGATTATAAAACATAATTTCCTCACATTAGGCTGCAAAATGACACACCTAAACTGACCTTTGGAGCTGTATTTTACAGACTTCACATGGTGAGATGTATAACTAATGTGGTTGCCACCCGATCTCAAAACAGTTTGGAATCATATCACAAGAAGAGACAGCGATCATCAACACTGAAGAGTTTCTTACGAGGACATTTGCCATTGCTGGGGCATTTATTCACCTTATTAGGGCCCGAGCTACAACAACGTCGGGCAGCGAAGGCCCTATTAAAACTAAAGGAATTATAGCTATTATTAAAATTAATCGCATTTTTGAGGGCCTTATAGTGCTCAGAAAGTTGTTCAACTTTGCACACTCATCACATGCGGTGAAAAATTTGATATTTTGGGGGTCTCGGGCTTGGGTGTTGCAAAATGGTTTGCTGGCGCCCCCTGGAGAGTTGGAAAAATTGAGCCCGTTATTCAGGTTTCACCAACACGTATGAAATTTGGTAGGCAGATGTAACATGTGGTGACGCACAAAAAAGCCTCTTGGAGGTATAACCAAAACCCAACAGGAAGTAAGCCATTTTTAATTGAAGGTGCCATTTTCGCCCATTTTTAGCGTTTTAAAGGCCGTGTACTTTAACAAACTCCTCATAGAGAATTCATCTGATCGACTTCAAATTTGGTCGGCACCATCAAAAGACTCAATAAATTAAACTTAATAAAAGTGTTTTCATGTAACATTGGTGATGTGGCGTGGCGGCGAAAAAGCATCTTTTGTCATAAAACAGTTGTAACTTCAGCGTACTTTGTCAAATCTGCTCCAAATTTCTCAGTCATGATGACTGTCCAGACCTGACGATATTTACATGTCAATACCGACTCATAGTCCCGACCCTAAACTTTAGCCTCGCCCTCTGTCATGACTCATGAACCGTTTGTCATAGACAGTAGAGGGAGGCATCATTGCACTCAGCAGAATTTCTGTTTCATTGTGCCAGGCCGCGACAACCGCCGTCCCACCAGTACCCCTGATGTGCGTGAATGTGCAAGGGCCCGTTCATCGCTGCTTGCAGCTTTAATTGTAAGATAAATCCTAATTAGGGAAACAATTAATGTTTTTCTATAAAAAAATAATTGAATTAATGATAATCTGTAGGATTATTTCAATTTTTCTATTAATCGTCAGAGAGTCACAATTACAACAGAGCCCAAGGTGACAGTCTTAACCTCAAGAAAGATATTACTTTTTTTTGTATTGCTATTTGCCATATTTAACTGAATTAACCCTCAGTGTTCCTCAGCTAAATTCAATAATAACAATAGTTCTGTTTAGGCAGTTTAGGCACTCTGTAGAGCAGAACTTCAGCCATACCCAGAGTGTTGTTAGTGATCTGATGGCCACTAGAGACTCCCACAATCACATCACATACTGCGGTATACAGTATGCTACATGCACACCATCTCTTCTATTCATTACTGTTTTTTATATTCTGTGCTTACAGAGCCATCATTAATAGAACTGGTAACATCTGTGTTGTCTGCCATGAAAAAGCTCTATTTAATAAGACGCCTCAATAAGCCAATAGCTTGACATGACATTAAAATGAAAAACTGTGTGAAAGCACTTTGACAAGTTTAAATTTGACCAATTATCTCATAAAATTGACTTAGTATCATAATTTTGACTTAGAAAGTAAAAAAAAAAAAAAGACATGCTATTTCTTTATGAGCATTTTTTATTTCTATCATTATTAATTTTTCATTCTCCAAACAGAATGAGGTTTCCATATTTTTTTTTTGCAGCCTATATAATATTTAGTATAGTCAATTAATTAAAGTAGGCTAACGTTACATTACCTTTTGTAACGAACATTCTATGTGAGAGACAGAATTTACAGTGAATTACTGTATTTTACAAGGGATAATATATCCACTCCAACTCATGCAGGGAATAAGATGTCTGTGATATGATCCCAGCTGCCATAATCTTTTCCAATATTTTCATCATTAAAAACACTATCTTTGCAGTGGTGGAAGAAGTATTCAGATCATTTACTTAAGTAGAAGTACTAGTACCACACTGTAAAAACAATTAAAAGTCCTGCATTCAAAATCTTACTTAAGTAAGAGTATCTATTTATTATCAGCAAAGATTTATTTAAAGTATCATAAGTAAAAGTAGGCTACTCACTAATGTCCCCTGTGACAATTATACTATTATATATTCATCATTAGATTATTAGTACTCATAAATTTTCATCATTTATCGATTGTTTGGTTTGTGAAAATTCTGAACATAGTGACCCAGAGCCCAAAGTGACAAAAAAAAGGAAAATCAAATCTTCACATTTGTGAAGATAGAACCATGAAATGTTTTTGATTATCAACATAGTTGGCAATTAATTTTCTGTCAATTGACTAATCGATTAATGGATTAAAGGTTTCAGTTGTACATTGTCATATGTTTTGTGTGCAAAATCTTTAATTTGTTACTAAATTTGTCAAACAAATAGTGGAGTAAAAAGTAGCTACCTATAAATAGAATGAAAAGAAAACACTCCAATGAAGTACAAATACCCTACCTCTAATCTGTACTTAGGTAGCCTACAATACTTGAGTAAATGTACTTACTTACATTACACCACTGTTGGATAGTTTCATTATAACAAAGCATCATATTTTATAAACTCTCCATATGTTTTGTGTGCAAAAATCTTAATTTGTAAAGTAGGCTAACTAGTAACTAAATCTGTCAAACAAATACAAGAGACTGATTGGGAACTTGCATGTTTAAAGGCCCAAAAACAATCAATCAATACGAGAATGAAACTATTGCAATACAAATGGTTAATGAGAACTTACATTACCCCGGCCAAACTGAACCGTTGGTCCCCTGACATTCCAGACACGTGTACTAAATGTTTAGAAGGAAGGGGTACTCTGTTTCACTGTGTATGGGACTGCCCAAAGTGAAAAAAAATACTGGGAAACAATTGTTCAGAATATATCTGAGATTGTTGGAGTGAAGGTGCCTCACCAAGCAAGGTTATGTGTATTAGGTATATATCCAGATGACTTTATTGTTAGCTCAAAACAGTTAATTTGAATTGACTTTGGACTCCTGCAGGCCAGGAGAATGATAGCTTTGTCTTGGTGAAGAATGGATTTACCTTCAATACATGTATGGGTGAAGGAGATGGCATCTTGTGTTGTACTGGAGAGACTTACATACATAACCAGCGGAAAAGCAGCAGAATTTGAAAAAGTGTGGAAACCCTTATTGGAGTTTCTTGGACGTCAAGGTGCATAGTATTGAAACTGCGGTGTGTTGCTAAGTGCTGTTGTTGAAATTGTTGTGTTGTTGTTGTGTTTGTCAATTTAATTATTAATATTGTTAGTCTATTTATGTGTATATATGTATGTATTTTTATATGTAAAATTCAATAAAAATATTATTTAAAAAAAAAAATCCGTCAAACAAATGTAGTGGAGTAAAAAGTTAAATATTTCCCTCTGAAATGTAGAAGAGTAAAAGTAGAATGATAAGAAAAGACTCAAGTAAAGCACAAGTACCTCAAAATTGTAATTAAGTACAGTACTTGAGTAAATGTAGTTAGTTATTTCCACCACCACTGAATCTGTGTCACTGTGTTAGCTTACCTGTTGATCCTTTATGCTAACCTGTGCACGAGCGGTGCCTCGCGCTCTGCTCACATGACGTTACCCAGCATTCAGCGGGCGCTCTGACAGAAACAGAAACATCAAGGAAGAGGATGCAGGTCGGTAAGAGAAGTCTATTTAAAACAAGTCACGTTGTCGTGTTTGGCACATTTACAGCGTGTTATGGCGGCGCTGGATGTTAGAGACGGATATGATACAATGCTGTTGTATTATAATGTGTTTTTTCACGGCTGTGAGAGCAGAAAGCAGCAGGGGGGTCGAAGTAAACTTGGTGTTGTGGCTGAAGTTTTCACCGGTAGCTAACCGTCGCTCGGTAGCCATAGCTACAGCAGTGAAGTGAAGTTTGTGTGAAGGAATGGAGCCGAATGAGAGCTCGTTTTAAACAGCAGGAGAAGCTGATATATGTGCTGCAAGGAAACTGATATCAGTGTTGTTGGGACAGTAACAGTGACAGTGACGTCAGTTATCAGCTGGAGGACAACCCAAGGAGTTTTATTTTGGTAAATGGTGGGGGTGGGCAAAGGGATTCAAGAGCTGAGTTATGCAAAACAGAAACTGTAAAAGTCATGGACTGAATACGTAAAAGTGAAACTAGGCTGTTCTAAATCCTTGATTTCATTTAGATAGACAAACAGGTGGTTGGTTTTTTAAACCTGACTTTGATATTCTTTATAGCCAGTATTTTTGAATGTGGCTGTTTTCATGGTAAAGAGTTGAGGGAAAATGTAATGAAGGGATCTAGTATTTCAACAACAGAATTATACTTCTGGCAGTGTGGGGAAACTATTTGAAACCACATTTAGACCATCTAATAGGGAGATTTAAAACAGTCAGATAAAATAACATTTAAAGAAATAAATTATTTTTTTTTTCTGTGTGGTAAATGGACCTGCATTTATATAGCGCTTTTCTAGTCTTCCGACCACTCGAAGCGCTTTACATTACATGTCAGCATTCACACACACACATTCAAACGCTGATGGCAGAGGCTGCTAAGGTGCCAACTTTGCCCATCAGGATGTAATCTAAATACTCATTCACACACCGATGGCTATGCCTTCGGGAGCAATTTGGGGTTAAGTGTCTTGCTCAAGGACACATCGACATGTGACCCGGAGCAGCCGGGGATCGAACCACCGACCTTCCGATTGGTGGACGACCTGCCCTACCCTCTGAGCCACAGCCGCCCAGTGTGGGGAAACTATTTGAAACCACATTTAGACCATCTAATAGGGATATTTAAAACAGTCAGAGAAAATAACATTTAAAGAAATTAATTTTTTTTCTGTGTGGAGTGTCCTGGCTACAGCCCAGCCTGTGCTCATTCATGCCTAGTGGTATGAAAATGTCTAGGTACCCATGTCTTATGCAAGTGGCTCAAAGAGCATCAATATATTGGGCTGGCATAATGCTGTGGTTATAAGCCTAAACTGCTGCCCATTAAAGCGGGGATAGGCAGAATATTTTTGGCGTCATTTGGCAAAAATTCCATATTAACGTTTCAGCATATTGTAATTCAAGTGTTCAGAGAGAAAACTAGACTTCTGCACCTCCTCATGGCTCTGTTTTCTGGCTTTAGAAAATCTAGCCCATGACGGGAGACTTTGGCCAGTCACAGGTCATTTTAGAGAGAGAGCGTTCCTATTGGCTGTTCTACAAATACAGATGTGCATGCATGTCCCTTTGGTGAAACCCTGATTCAACGGCGGAATATGCTGCAGGAAAAGTTGCTATTCCAGCATTGGCAACAACTGCCTACACTGCAAAGGAAGACGGACTCATCAAAAAGAGAGTCTGACAATATCGGCAAAGCATTTCAGAGATGGAGAGAAAATATTGCTAATAATTTAGTCTTCTGCTCACGGCTGTGGCTAGCAGAGGGCTACGGTAGCTACGGCAGTAGCTCGGGGCAAGCGTCATTTCCTCTCCATCTCTTATAGTTTAGCCTTCACCGCTGCGGCGCAGCCATGGCTGCTACAGTTAACAGAAGGCATTTTCTGTGCATTCCAATATCCACACTACAATACTATTTAGTAAGCAAGAAAAAGATTTTGTATGTCCCTATACATAATATGTCAAATGCAGTATGACAAAAATACTAGGATATCCTACTACATTCGGTCGCATTTTGCAGTATGCAGGCCAGCATGCTTTTCTGCTTAATCTGACCCACAATCCTCTGATATATGAGCAAGAGGGACAAAGTTCAAGGCTCAGTGTTTTGACAAAGTAGTATGTCCCAATGCATACTGCATGCAACAGCACATACTTTGTAAGGGCAGCTGTAGCACGTACTAAAAGTAAAAAGAAAAAAGAATGCGATTTGGAACGGAGCCTTTCTCTCTATCTCTGAAACGCTTCGGATGGTAATTCTCATAAAAATGTAGCTATATAACATCATCGGGATCACAACCACGATCGGGATGATGTTTGAAATGAATGACTAAAAAAATCCATAATAACCTTTCAGCATATTGTAATTCAAGTGTTCTGAGAGAAAACTAGACTTCTGCACCTCATCATGTCTCTGTTTTCAGGCTTTAGAAAATCTAGCCCATGACAGCAGACTTTGACCAATCACAGGTCATTTCAGAGAGAGAGAGCGTTCCTATTGGCTGTGCTCCGGTCATGTGAGCGGAACTTGGCGTTCCTTTACCAGATTTTACAATGGCGGCGGCGTCACAAACTTTCTCATTTTACAGCTAAACAGTACACTACAAGATGATTCTGAAAACATTTGAGAAAAAAATTGAGTGGCCGGTAGAAATGTTCAGTGACCTGCCACAGTGGCAGGTGAGGAAAAAGGTTAACTTCAGACCCTGCCGATATCGGATTGGATATCGGGCCGATACTGACTCAAATGGCTGGGTAGGATATCGGTGACAATTGGGCCAATCTATTCAATTCAATTCATCAGATCGGTACTCACTATCGGCCGATACCCAAAGGACAGGTATCGCTATCGGGGCTGAAAAAGTTGAATCGGTGCATCCCTAGTTGTTATTGACATAAAAGGGGAATCACATGTACAGAGCCTAGAGTTTATGCTCTGTCTGTACTATTGTTTCTTGTTGTGATTAAAATCATCTAAGTACTATCCTCAGGGTGTAGTCGAACTTCAACCCCTGACTAAACAGATAACAAGAAGATAATCACTCAATGAGTTTTGCTGCAGTAGATGAGATCATTGAGATCTATGTGTTTACCCGGCTTTGGGTGATGATCTATTTTCTTCCAGATATACAGCACACATCACATGTCTGCTGTGTGGGGAGCTACAGAAGCAGATATAAAGGAGGTTCAATAATGCTTCTCTTGTCTCTCTTTCTCTCCCAGCCTCAGATATGGAGTACATGGTTGTGTTCTCAGCCTTGGAGAGAGTATGTGAAGACAACATTTCTATTTTGTGTGGGTCTGATTTGCCGTACGGCGCCGTTGCCAACCGCCTGGTTACGTGTATGAGACAGATTGAGGAGCACGGCCGAGCCCTGGAGCCTGTGGTCGCCAGCTTCACCGCTGTATTCCATCATTATGACTTGGACGCAGAAACGCCTGGGAATGGCTACCGCACCCTGGTCAAGGTATGACTGAACCCACTGACTGCATGTGTTGTTCCACTCACTGCTGATATCTGAGCTGTGAGAACTCTCTACTACTTAGTTATACACAAATCAGTGTATTTTCTGTTTGATTTTGGCTTGTAGTTTTTTAACAGCAGTGTTTTAAAGGTGTTACATGTTATATTTTAAATCATTATTAAAACATAAGGGCTGCAAGTAACGATTATTTTCATTATTAATTGTTTTCTTGATCAATCTATTAATCATTTGGTCTATAAAATGTCAGAAAATAGGGAAAAATATACAGTATCTTGCAATTTTCCCAAAACTGTAGTTGAATTGCTTGTTTTGACCAACATTATAAAGCCCAAAACTATTCCGTTTATTATGATATAAGACTGAGAAAACCACCATATTCACACACATGAGAAGCTGCAACTAGTGTTTTTTTTGTGTTTGTTTATAAAATTACTTGAAATAATTGATCAATATTGTGTGTAATTACAGTACACTAAAGAAAAAGTGTGGTTGAGATGATTGGTCGCTTAGCTAACATAGCACTCATAGCAAAAAAAGACTCAATATTCATGAATCCTGTTGCCTCTTGTAACAAGATGTTGATATATGCTTCTTGTGCTGGGTGATTTAGTACCGTATTTTCATAGTGTCAAAATCGAAATAGTTCAACTTGAGTGATTATTGAGTGATATATTTATTGATTTGTTGTTGTGTATTACTGTAATAAATACTGTTTTTCATGATAAAAAAATTTCATAGGAAAAACAAGCATTTAAAACATTTTACTGTAAGACATTTTTTAGTTTTGTAAGTATTGTAATGACGTGCTCCAGTGTACAGTAAAATTGATATGTTGCATGTTAAAGGAAAAGACTCATTTAAAGGTCAACTTACTGAACCTTTCACACTCAGACAGTCACACAGTCAGACATCAAAAACAACAAATTTAAAGAGGCACTATTATGCTTATTTGCAGGTTCATACCCCCCCTGAACAGCCCAGTCTGCTCTGATTGGTCAGCTGGTCCACTCTGTTGTGATTGGTCAACTGAACCAAACACTTCGGACTCCACTCCAGCTCTGCTCTAACTAGCTTTGTTTGAGGGTGTACTAAACTAGCCATTAGGCAAGTATTATGCAAATGTGTTACTTGGTGACATCACCACGTTACAGAAGAAAAGGTGGGACTTCAAGCAAGGCGTTTCAGGCAGTTCAGGAGCAATGTTTCTGTGGTGAGAGTAACTCCCTTCGGTGTTGACTTTGGGCTATCTAACTTTTACATGCACAAACGCTATATAACACGCTAAAAGAAAGGGGAAAAGCACAAAAGCATAATAGATCCTCTTTAAGTATTTTAAAAAATAAAGATAAATTACCAAACCTACAAATCAAGGCATTACATTTTTTCAGATAGATTAGATTTTAGCCACACTTCCAAGTACTTCAAGTCCAAGCCCTCATTACAATCAACAGGGACACTGTAGTTTATTGTGATTCGATCCCACATGCATCATCCTGGTACACCAAATTTCACTAATGCAACAAATCCACAGCTGAAAGTAGTCCCCAACAAATGCACAATTTACTTCTGTTTGCTAAAAACTAGATAGAAGAGTGATATAAATGCAACTGTCTCACTGGCTTTGTTGTGTTGGATCGGATTGGTGTTATTCTGTCGGACTGGTGTTATTCTGTATTTTTCTTATTGACAAAAATTTCATTAGAAGACCAGAACCAACAATGTGTTAGCTTGTCTCTTAGTACTTTCTTGCCCTGTCTGTGGCACTCAGTGTGGCTCGATGTTTTGTTTTTATTTTTGGAGAACAATGGAGCTTTATGCCACAGAGAAAGCTAGATCAAGCTTTGACTACACCGACTATACTTGGTATTCAGTGTTGGTCTTTTCTTGGGATTTGTACATAGTAACAAAAATATAGAATATCACCCTTATCATTTAAATGCAGACACTCTACCTTCTCAGCAGAAGTTACTTTATTTTTCTTTCTTTCTTTCAGGTCTTGCTGTCTTGCCTTTTGCACATCATTCACAAGGGCCGCTACATTGCCTCTAATTACAACAGTGCCTTCTTCAGGGCGGACCACAATGCCTCTGAGATGGAGGCGTACTGCAGCGCTCTGTGTCAACTGCGTGCCCTGGTCCACCTCGCCCAGCAGCTGATCAGCGAAAACGACTACGGCCAGCTGTACTCCCTGCAGGACGGGGACCTGAGCGGCAGGTTTGTGCAGGAGTACAGCTCCATGCACAAAGCCTGCTTCTACGGCCGCTGTCTGGGCTTTCAGGTCAGCCAACTAAAACGGACCTACTTCACACCGGTTGCTTTTATTTTTGTCCAATTTTCAGCACATTAAAGTTGGTTTTCTCACCAAAATGTAATTCAAATAGCTTGGATACAAGCCTGTTGAGTTTTCTGATCGCTCATTGAGTGTGGAGGACGGAACCTGCCAAATAAAAAAAAAAAAGAATAAATAAATGAATTATGTCATTAAATGTAGCAAAAATAATATTAAAAATAATTGTAGCCATCAGTTAATTGATAGAGCATGACGTAAATGATATTTCTGTTTTAATTTGCTTCTTTATTTATCTTTGTATAAATTCCCTTATTTATTTACTCTTCTGTTTAATTTTTAGTATTTTTTTATTTTTTAGTATATTAGTATTTTTTCTATTTATTTTTTATTTATTTATTTATTTATTTATTTACGATGACACACATTGAATGACAGCCCCTCATTGCATAATGAGGTAGAAAAGCATAAAGGAATGTGTAAAGAAAAAATATATAAATAAATGAGTTTGGGGAAATACACACATTTAAAATAAAATATAAGTGCAAAAATAAATGAATTAATAAAAAATAAATGCACAAATAAATAAATACATTTAAAAATAATAAAAAATAAATAAATAAAAGGGAAAATTAAACAGAAGAATAAATAAATAAGGGAATTAATACAAAGATTTAAAAAAGCAATTTAAAACAAATATGAATTTATTTATATTTTGGGGCGGCTGTGGCTCAGAGGGTAGAGCAGGTCGTCCACCAATCGGAAGGTCGGTGTTTCGATCCCCCGCGGCTCCGGTCACATGTCGATGTGTCCTTGAGCAAGACACTTAACCCCAAATTGCTCCCGAAGGCATAGCCATCGGTGTGTGAATGAGTATTTAGATTACATCCTGATGGGCAAAGTTGGCACCTTGCATAGCAGCCTCTGCCATCAGTGTATGAATGTGTATGTGAATGCTGACATGTAGTGTAAAGCGCTTTGAGTGGTCGGAAGACTAGAAAAGCGCTATATAAATACAAGTCCATTTACCATGTCACATTTTATCAATTAATATATTTTTAATATTATTTTTGCTACATTTACTGACATATTTATTTATTTATTTATCGAGTCATTTATTTTATTCATTCATTTATTTTTGATATTGGCAAGTTCTGTCCTCCATAAGTGAGCACCTCTCATCAGGTCACAATATGTGGTCAAACATCAGATAACCAGTTAATTTTGTCAAAGCATTTTAAGAATGAAAAAGTATCTATCACTTGTTTGATTATTTGAAACCGAAGCTCTTATTAACAATCCATTGTTTTGCTTTTTCAGTTCTCACCAACTCTACGTCCGTTCCTGCAGACTGTTGTTATAAGCATGGTTACATACGGAGAGACGTACGGTAAACAGCAGTCCGGTTTGGGTTAGTCTTTTTTTATTCTCTGTTTTTTTTCCATGTTATTGATGGAAGGTCGTGTTGTGGCCTTTTCAGATGTGTTCATGCTTAAAATCATCCCTCCTCTTCCAGGTTTGGCAGCCCTTACCCTCCTCACGTCAGGGAAGTACGTCATCGATCCAGAGCTGCGGGGCGCCGAGTTTGAACGCATTACCCAGAACCTGGACATGCAGTTCTGGAAGTCCTTCTGGAACCTCACAGAGTCCGGCCTTATAGCAGTAGGCAGGCTCAAATGTTCTTCCTCTGACTCAAATTAGCTGAAGTCCTCTTTAATGTTTAACTGCTCAACCACCCTGCATGTCTCCCTCTGTCCAGGGCTTCAGCAGAATAGCCTCGTGTCCAGTGCAGGTGAACTTCACCCTGACTGTTCCTCCTGTCACTCTGCGCCTCCCACTGGCCTCAGACCCCAGTCTAACAGCCACCGTGTCACCTCCGATAGCCCACTGGGGCCCCGGGCCAGTCCACATGCGTCTCATCTCCCATGAGCTTCGAGAAGGACAGGTGAGGCTCCACAGGTCTAATACGGGGATGTGGTGAGGAACGTGTACAGGAATACAAATCTGGACCAGACATAGTTTTAGATGGAGCATCTAATGATTACAAATAGTCCTATGAAGAATATTAAAAGACATTTGATCTTTGATCAATTGTGATGAGTGTCAGAAGTTTGTACATGAATTTTTCTGCCTCTTTTTGTCCGCCATGTGACGCAATCTGCTTATATACAGTATTATCTGATTTTGACAAGGGGATCTCCCTTTAAAGGCACAGTCACACATGCATGAAATTAACGTTCGCTTCCCATTCACTTCCATTCTATGTGAGCGAAGGGGCGGAAAAACATTCGCTTCTGGTGGCGAAGCAAATTCACATCTTTACATTCACGTGGAGTTCTTTGGTGAACTTTCAGCGTGAGTATTGCCTCGGCAGGCGATGGTCACTCGCCTGCATTCGTCATACAAAGTCTCAAAAACTCCACAGATTGGCCCAATGGCTAAAATGTGAAAGCCCAATCAATCAGATAATCAGTTGCATGAGAGATATAATGCATAAAAGTGTACTCATGAATGTACAAGCAGACCCCAATCGATATATAGTATTACCAATGTATGTATTTACTACAACAGAAGGTAAGTACCCATGACGTATCATGTGAAAGTGGATGCTGCATTTGGACATAATTATTGCAAAATGTAAACCAATGAGATACAAGTAAGAGAGATAAAAATGTTATATTTTATACGAGGGGGGGTAATGGAAAAGTATTGTATTTCTGATACAACATTTTTTGGGGGGGAATTTTAATATAAAGTGGTTGTATATTATGACCATAGACTGTATATAAGAAGTGGATGTCACCTTGACGTCACCCTAGCGATTTTACAATGTTTACTGAGGTAATAAATCGAGTGAGAAGTAGGGTCATTTTCTCATAGACTTCTATACAATCAGACTTCTTTCTGCAGCCAGAGGAGTCGCCCCCTGCTGGCTATTAGAAAGAATGCAGGTTTAAGGCAATGACATAGAAAATGTGTTAGTCAAGGTGGGAAAAGGACATTGTTTTATGTCATCTAGCTAAAATGGAAGGAGTCTCTGTATATACAGTATATATATGTATGTATGTTTTTCTGTCCGTCGAGTTTCTCAACAACCGTTCATCCAATCGACTTCACACTTGGCTGGTGTATTGCTGGCGACCCAAGGAAGTGCAGTGTCGAGTGAAGGTGTTTGGATGAGCGGTTCTCGAGAAAGCTGCAAGCAGCAATACTGGAGACCAAGCACTAGTTCTCTTAATTGTGTGAAGAGCATGACATGTTTTTATGCTTCGTGTCTTTTATCATTAATTACCTTATGATTTCTCCTCTAACTTTATAGGAGAGTGAAGAGCTGCTAGCTTATTCTCGAACCGATCCTCCCCCGATCACCGCGTCCCACCTCCCCTGGGTACAGAAGCAGCCTCGCTCCCCCTGGCTGCTCATCCACTTCCATGGAGGGGGCTTCGTGGCCCAGACTTCCAGATCCCATGAGGTACTGTACACAACGCTGGTGTTAACTGTAGCTTAATTTGTAGTAGATGTTTGCAAAAGTTATCATGGGGTTAATACTACTACTTATACTCTTAATCTCCTTATAATAATATAATAGTAAATATTTAGCACCAGATCTTTCAATCCTATAAGTGTTTCACAAATTGTTTATTAAGTACAATTAAAATAAGTATGTCCATCCCCTCAAAAATCAGAATTATCTGCGGAGTTGGTCAAAGGAGCTGAGCGTACCTATCCTCTCCGTGGACTACTCTCTGTCACCCGAAGCGCCCTTTCCCAGAGCTCTGGAGGAATGTTTCTACGCCTACTGCTGGGCTCTGAAAAACTGTCATCTGCTGGGTATGTGTGCCACGTCCTACTCACGCAGAGCTACAGTAAACCAATAGGGAGAATTCATGTCTTTTATTTTAACAGATTAATATGAGAATATTTGGGGACCAACTGTATATTTATTACTGTGGGAATTGTTTTTTTGTGCAAGATTTCAGTTCTTTTATTTGTCATTTCCCTTTTAGAAAGTTACTGTTTAACTATTTTTTTTTTTTTTTTTACTTTTTTTACATGATAAGGAACCTAAGATAGAAAAGTGTAAAGAAACCCAGAAGTGAGAGAACTCAACAGGAGTGAAATATGAAAGAATAGTAAACCACAGCAGTTACTTACAGTTATTACATATACACATATACAACTGCCCTGATATGGTAGGAAAATCTGTTTTGAATATATGCAAGTATGTATAAATATAACAGAATGTGTGGATTTAAAATGCAAATGTCTGCCAATGTATTCACACAATCTGCTCTACAGATGGCTGTATTTGTACAGAAAGCAATAGAGAATTTGTACACCCAGACACAGATGTAGATAGCACATGTACATAGTGTACCAATTTCATATGTGGCGTTACTGGTTGGCCCCCAGGAGGAAGGGCACCACATGTACTGAACATGACATGTGAATTGTTATCTGTACATTATCAGATCATGGAAAGTGTCAAGTGTGCCCGCTCACATGCAGAAAAGGTGGAAAAACATAAAGATATATGGTACACTATAGAACTGATTATGACAGGATTAAAGATTTAATGGTATCAAGGCTGTAACTAATGATTATTTGTATTATATGCATGTTAAATTTAGGGCTGTCAAAGTTAACGCGATAATAACGTGTTAACGCCAATTTGTTTTTACGCCACTAATTTCTTTAACGCATTATCGCAACTTGCGATTTTTAGGTTGTAGCGGGCTCAGTTTTAAAGCTAGAGTGAAGATACTGTTATCATATAAAAGTAGAAAACCTAAAGAACCCATTGATACCAACCATGTCATGCGATGGAGGTTAAATAACGTTCAAAACTTACGCTAAATTTTGGCGAGGAAAAGCGGGTATGGCCATTTTCAAAGGGCTCCCTTGACCTCTGACCTCAAGATATGTGAATGAAAATGGGTTCTATGGGTACCCACGAGTCTCCCCTTTACAGAAATGCCAACTTCATGTTCATCACATGCAGTTTTGGGCAAGTCATAGTCAAGTCAGCACACTGACACACTGACAGCTGTTGTTGCCTGTTGGGCTGCAGTTTGCCATGTTATAATATGAGCATATTTTTTATGCTAAATGCAGTACCTGTGAGGGTTTCTGGACAATATTTGTCATTGTTTTGTGTTGTTAATTGATTTCTATTAATAAATATATACATACATTTGCATAAAGCAAACATATTTGCCCACTCCCATGTTGATAAGAGTATTAAATACTTGACAAATCTCCCTTTAAGGTACATTTTGAACCGATAAAAAATGTGCGATTAATTTGCAATAAATCACGATTAAATATTTGAATCGATTGACAGCCCTAGTTAAATTAGATTTTCAGTTATTGATTTGTTTATAAAAATGTCAGAAAATTATGAAAGATTCCCATCACAAATGCCCAAAATGACATCTACAGATTACTTGTTTAGTCCAACCAACTGTCCTGAATTCAAATCATTCAATGTACACTGATAAAACACATGGAAAAGAAGGAAATCCTTAAATTTCAGCATGTAATGGTAGTGTAAAGTGATTGGGATAAAAACATCTGCCAAACAGCCGGTTATAAAATCCTTGTTCTTTATTAATATGGTGGAAATCATCATCATTATTTACATGCTAACAGTTGTGTCTGTGTGTCTCAGGCTCCACAGCGGAGCGCGTTTGTCTGGCAGGTGACAGCGCTGGAGGAAACCTCTGCATCACCGTGTCCATGAAGGCCATATCCTGCGGCATCCGGGTCGCTGACGGCATCATGGCTGCCTACCCCGCCACCTTGCTCACCACTGACGCCTCGCCGTCCCGCCTGCTCACGCTCATCGACCCGCTGTTGCCTCTAGGTGTTCTCACAAAGTGCATCAATGCCTATGCAGGTATGTGAGTGTGTGCGTGCACAGCATTAGGTGTGTGCTGTTTCACGCCTCATTTAACTTGAGAGCACTTTCCGGCGCCGTTGGAACAGAAAACAGAAATTCAGAGGGATTTATGTATAAACCGGATAATGTGGGAGGAAAGGAAGATGATAATAATTAACAACCTGCTGTCATGTACACTGTCAAACCAACAATCACTCCTGCTCTAAATATAAAGTCTGTATTAACCCAATGTCTGACTTGGCTTAATCCTCACCACTGTGGCACCACCTAGTTGGCTTACGGGTTTGGCTGGTCAGCCTGATATTAGTCGTTGCCACTGTAAACACTGAAAGCCTCTAATAAGTGTGTCGCTGAGCTCTCTGAATCCTCCAACAGTGTAATGCTGAATACAGAAACAGTTGATTTTGAAAATTCCTGGAATAGAGAGACTCAGACTCGTTGTTTGAATAGTGACACATTTTTGCTATGTGACCTTAAACTTGATGTAGAGAAGCAGATTTTATCATATTGCCGTGATATCTTTTTAAACTTTAGTAATTCTCATGTCTCAGGTGTTGGAGATCATATGCCAGAGAGCTGCTCTCTGTATGAGAGAAAGCTTTGTTTCCCTTTGCAAGTAAACAGGATTGTGGTTTTACATTTGCAGAAAAATCAGTGAGGATAGACTGATTTCTATAATTGGTTTAAATGCTCTGTATTATCCAGCATTGCCTGATGTGACCCTCACATATTGACTAGCTCCATGTGGTTATGAAAGTAACTTGAACGTAGCCTGTATTTAATAAGAAATTATGTTCAATGATATTTGAGGACAAAATTGAAAATACTTGACCACAGGGATAAAAAGCCTTTGTATAAATACTAAGGCTGTCCTTAAACAAAGAAATTCTTAGTCGAATAACGCTCATAGGATTTTGTTGACTAATCGATGACAACATAATGGAAAGGACACGACAGAGGAATGAAACCTTTTTCTTACCTTTCACTTGATCCGGTCTGTTTGTTATTGTGTCCAAGTCCCGCTCAAGGAGAAGTCTCGTGAAATCTGAATAGCCGTATCAAAAAAATACGGGCGGCCATCGAATTCAAAGGCCTCAGCCACATTGTTGAAATCACTCATCATTGAAAATCTGTTAGATAACACTGAGCTACCCTCTCTGTACTCTGACTAACAACAAAAATCGAACTGTTACATTACATCTAAAACTATCTGTGTTTGACACATATACAGTGAAAACGTCAGACCTAAGCCTGATTGCATCCTTTAGAGCCACATTCATGTTGCGTTCTTCTTCTTTCTCTCTGGTGTCTTTTTGTCTGTTTCTCTGATACATCCACTTACGTCACATCATCTCCCTCCCAGGTACAGACTCTCAGACGGTGCAGAGTGCAGTGGGAGACGGCAGCCTGAGCGCTCTGGGCAGAGACACCGCTGCGCTGCTCAGTGATCTCACCCAGGGAGCCTCCAACTGGATCCAGTCCTTTCTGGACCCCATGCGGACTACAGGTGGAGCACGCTCACTGTCATCATCGCAGTGGAGGTCTGAGAGCAACGCAACTCGCAGGACATCCACTCACAGCGCCACGCCAAACTGTGAAAGTAACGTGGATTACCCAGAGGGCTTTGAGCCCCTGCGCTCTGAGTGCCTGGCTTTTGTCCGCCCAACTTCCTGCCCCATCATCAGGAACCCGTTTGTGTCGCCCCTGCTGGCTCCAGACGACATGCTGAGAGGCCTGCCGCCTGTACACATAGTGGTAAGAAAGGGAAGAGCTTATATTTTCTTGAAAAACTTCATCTAGGTCAATTTAAACACTTAATTTATTTTCAACAGGGTGTGTAACTTCAGCAGAGGCACAGCTACAAGTTCTTGGGGGAAATTATAGAGGCAGTGAGTGAGATTTTCAGCCTGATAATCAGACTCTGATGCCATTTTACTTAACCCGTCTGAGACCCGCGGGATCACCGGCAATCCCGACCGACTTTTCCGTCTTTCATAGGCTGTAGTAGGCTCAGTTTCAGAGCTAGAGTGAAGGTACTGGTATCATATGAAACTATGAATCCATTGGTATCAACCATGTAATGTTAGCTTGTTGGGAAGGAGACTTAGGCTAAATTTTGGCGAGGAAAAACTAGCATGGTTATTTTCAAAGGGGTCCCTTGACCTCTGACCTCAAGATATATGAATGAAAATGGGTTCTATGGGTACCCACGAGTCTCCCCTGTACAGACACACCCACTTTATGATAATCACGTGTAGTTTTGGGCAAAAACCATGCAGTTCTTTTGAATGCCGTATAAGTGTGTTATTTTCACCTACTCTAAAATGGTTTCTGCACACTGGGGTCCCTAAACAGTCTTGAATTACATAGATTGGGTATCACTGTAAAGCTGAAACTCTTGTGGATCCAATGAGCCCAATTGTATTCATGTGTGATGATGTTAGTCTCCATAGTAGCCATTTCATTGTAATGAGACCATTTTTTGAAATTTGACCTCACTGTATGAAATGACCTGTGGTGACCTCTAGGATAATCACAGCGTCATGAAACTTTACAGCCACAAACTAGAGACCTAGAGCATTCAGAGAATGGATGGCTTTCCTAGGTAGATTGGCAATAAGGGGGTTTGGGGGGAGGATACGCGGGAGGCAATTGAGAAGTGCTTCTATGTAGATAACCATCTACAAAGTTTGCCATCACAAGTAGAGGCGAAGACACTTGTCGACAAGCTGAGTGCCCTGTTAGCAGAGGGAGGGTTTGTCAGTGGGCCAGTAACATACCAGACATAGTCAGTCACTTGCCCAAAGAAGTCAGGTCAGAGAGCAATGAGCTTTGGCACAGTGAATCACTGCAAGACCCACAAGAGTTGGCCCTTGGGTTACGCTGGATATGTAACACTGACACATTGGCATACAGATATCGGCCCTTTGACTGTCTGGAAACAACGATGAGAAACATCTACATGGTCCTAGCCGAACAGTATGACCCACTGGGTTTCATCACAACTTACACCACAAGAGCAAAAGTGATTGTGCAACACTTGTGGAGCAAACAGCATGACCGGGATGACCCGCTGCTTTCCCCGAGGATCTGCTACATGACTGGCACTGCTGGGAGGAAGAATTACACCATCTACCCAACATAACTCTTCCTCGTTGCTACACAAGCCCCCTGATGGACCACCCAGATTGTGTAAGATAAATACATGTATTCTGTGACGCATCAGAACGTGCTTATTGCTCAGTAGCTTATTTGCGCAAAGAAGACGGCCAAGGTAAAGTAGAGGTGGCCTTTCTGACGTAACATCACCCTCTGGACAGATTCCTTGACTGTGCTAACCTGGCTCAAATCAGAATCATGCAGATTCAAGGTGTTTGTTGGCACCAGAGTGTCTGCTATCCAAGAACTAACAAGCCTTTCATCCTGGCGCTATGTCGAGTCGGCAAATAACCCAGCCGATGACATCACCCGTGGTAAGACATTGCATGAGCTGGCAGAAAAGACCAGGTGGAGCCAAGGAGCACCCGTCTTAAGGCGGCCGCCAGAGGAGTGGCCCATAAAACCGACCTCAGAGGTAGCTGTCATTCCAGAGGAGCTGAAGAAGAGCACATTCTGTAGGGCTCCTAGCATAGCAACAAACTCCTCAATACCAGACCCCAAGCAGTTCTCCAGCTTTAAAGAGCTAGTAGAAGCTGTTGCGCATGTGCGTCAGGGGGTGGCTAACAAGCAAGGCTGTCCATCAGCGGAGGATCATGTGGAAGCAGGGAGGGACTTTCTAAGGCAAGTCCAGCTAGACTGCTTTCCAGAGGACATTGCACGATTATCTGCTGGAAAACCTGTGCTCTCCACAAGCAGGCTATCGTCCTTGGCACCAGAATATGATCCTGCTTTACAGCTAATTCGGGTGGGAGGCAGGCTTCGTCGCAGCAGTCAACTAGAGTCGGATGTTAGTCACCTCATTATCCTTGATCCATCTTACATTTTAACCAAGCTCATCATCCAGGAAACAGACAAAGTTCTCTCACACCCTGGCCCTGAACGAGTGGATGCGGAGTTGCGCCGTAGATATTGGATACTACGAGGACGTGAAGCTGTGAAACCACCAACATACTTGCTCAGACTGCCAGAGGTGGAGAGCCAACCCTGCAGTGCCGAAGATGTCAGACCTGCCTTTACCACGCCTACGCCTCATGCAACCACCTTTCCATTTAACAGGCATGGAATTGCTTTGGGCCCTTTCAGGTGAAGATTGGTAGACAACACGACAAGCGCTGGGTAATTCTCTACAAATGCCTGACCACAAGGGCAGTCCACATTGAGGTACTGACCAGCATGGACACTGACTCTTTCCTCCTATCCCTCAGGAGATTCATTGCTAGTAGGGGAAAGCCACGAGAATTGTTGTCTGATCAAGGCACCAATTTTAAGGGTGGTTAGAGGGAGCTCCAGGAGGCTTTCGGTTCATTGCACCCAAGCCTGCAAGAAGAGTTAGTAAAGCAACAGATTGCCTTCAGATTCAATCCCCCACGTGCACCTCATTTTGGCGGCTCTTGGGAGCGTGAAATCAAGTCCATCAAGGCTGCACTGTATGCCACCATTCAAACTCAAGTTGTGACAGAAGAGGTTCTAACCACAGTCCTCATAGAAGTTGAGGGAATATTAAATTCCAAACCCCTGGGTTATGTCTCGAGCGATGTGGCCGACCAAGATCCAGTCACGCCAAACCTTCTGTTGATGGGAAGGCCAGATCCCTCGCTACCCCAAGCTGTCTACGACTCATCAGAACTGCTCAGCCGTCGCAGATGGAGGCATTCACAAGTCCTGGCTGATCAGTTGTGGACCCATTTTGTTAGACTCTATTTGCCTACTCTACAGACACGCACTAAGTGGCACAGGGAAGTTGACAACCTTGCACCAGGAACAGTTGTCATGATTGTGGATCCCCAGCTGCCCCGAGCCCTTTGGCCAGTGGGTCAAGTAGTCTCTGTTCTACCAGGTGCAGATGGACAGGTGAGGACAGCTCAAGTCAAAGTCAACGACAGACATTACATGAGACCTGTGGCCCGTCTCATCCAACTTCCTGTCATTGAGGACTAGTAGAAGGAAGTGGCAAAACCTTCTTTGGATTAACGAATTTGATAGGACAAATTCTGGGGCGGCTGTTAAGAAGGTTTGCAGTTCACTTGGAGTTCAGGCACAGCAGCCCCTTCATTTCATTGGACAGCATGTGAACGAGCATGTCAGGAGCCAATCAGCTATTTGGAGCGGTTAAGTGGTGTATTGGCTCGTTTAGTTTTTGTAGTCTGGTCCGCTGGTTCACTGCAGTGACTTCAATGCTGTCCAATGAAATTAATTGGCTGCTGTGCCTGAACTCCAAGTGAACTGCAAACCTTCTTAACAGGGTTTCTGAGCCCTTTCCAGAACAGAAGTGCTCACCATCCAATCACCGAAAAATGCAGCTCTCGCAGAAATCTCCAAATGTCAAAAGTTTTTGATACCAAATCACAGCATGGATTTTTCTATGGTGTTCCTCAAGGTCTTGGTGTCTTAATGTGGGATTTTGGAGGGATTATTGATCAATTTTATCAATTCTCAAGTGGTAAAAAATGGTTAAATTTAGCACCAAATCTGTGTAACAAATTATATCAACCCAAAAATTGCTGCAACAACTTATGAGATATAATAGAGCATGGGAATGGCCATCATATACTTCTATCGTCATGTTCTTTTACAATTTATTGTAATTCATTCATTCATTCATTCATGTTTATTTCTGATTAATGACTAGAACAACTTGACACACAGTGCTGAGCTGCATCTCAAATTAATCTTCAGGTTCCCAGCTTTCAGATGATGTTCACCACTTCTATGTGACATCTACTGCTGACCTGCTATCTCCCCCTAAAGACCCCCTGTACCCCCCTAAAAAACGGGTCTATGTGGATCTCTTACGGTTAATGAATTAATTTTAAATCACTAAAGAAATCTGAGATTTGGGTGTCAGTTCTGATATCTGGAACCAGGCTTTAAAAAAGATTTGTACAAAACGAAAACAACATATCTGTGTTGGGTTCACAGGCTGATCAACACAATCAATAATAATGCCTTAATGACTGATTTTTGCTCGGTGCCGGTATTCCTACTCTTCAAAACCTCCTTTCCGGACTGCATGCTGGTTTGGCACAGAATTTCTCCAGCCCCTGGAATTCACACTTACACTCTTTAAATAACCATACTTAAGTTTTTGCATGTCTTTAGACATAGACAACTAAATGTTAACTTTATTTTAACTTTCCCAAACAAGTTTCATGCCTCTTCAAGTTGATTCTCATACCACACTGATTTGAAACCAAAGGCTGGATAAACGGTCAGCAGTATTAATTCTGCTAAAGCATGCAAGAAAAACAGTTTACTGGCTCAGTATGGTCCACCTCTCATGTACACACACACACAGCTTCATTTTCAATGTTGGATCTATTATAGAGCTAGACCGATAAAATCTGCCCAGCCGATATTAGCTTATTGCAGATATATCAGTGGCAATTGCAAAACATAACTAGGTTTGAGTTTTTTTTCCTGATTCCTGCGTGTGTCCTCGCAGGCCTCTGCTCTGGATGCCTTGCTGGACGACTCGGTGATGTTTGCCAAGAAGCTGCGAGGCATGGGCCAGCCTGTGAGCCTGAAGGTGGTGGAGGACCTGCCTCACGGCTTCCTCAGCCTGTCGCAGCTCGCCAAGGAGACGGAGGTCGCTGCAGATTTCTGCGTGGAGCAAATGAGGAAGATTTTCCAGGAAGAAGTCCCTGCTCTTCGCAAACGGCCAAATCTGGAAGAGACTTGTCAGAGTGGTGATTCATCTGGCTGATTTATCTGTCATTCGTGGGACTTTGTTGTTCTTGGATGAAAAAGAGATCTGACATAATGTGAGAGAGATGTAGGGAATTTAAGAAACGGAAACAAGTTTGAGGACGCAACAAAAAACTGTAAAAGTAGAAGAAGCTAAGGAACACTGCACTTGAAACCTTTACTGCACAACATTTAAACTAAAAACTTTAACTTTCTATAAACCAGCTCTAACATGATCCTAAATGATGACAAAAGACAAAATAATTAAGTATTTTTCTACCAAGATTTACATGTTGATGATCTAGATGAAAACGCACATTGAGAATATTACAGACTAACAGAAAGTTCACTGTAACCAGCCCTCACAGTCATCCCAAAACTGATATACTGTTTGTCAGTAAAGGGAGCTGTTGTGCCTTGAATTTAAAGTGCTGCTAAAGTGTGTGGAGAAAAGTTTTGCCTACATTAATGCACAAACTGACCAGGATTAAAGGTTTACTCGCACAGGAAACACATTCCAGATGCACTGTATTATTACTATTATTATTATTATTATATTGTTTTGTTCACCAGGAGTATGTGGATGTGGCTTATGAAAGTAACTTGTTCTACTGTAAATGAATTCTTAAAATTTGTTAATATAAATATTTAACTCTGTGTTATATTTAAAGTCTGAATTAAATCAAAACTGCAGGGATCACTTGTGTTTATTTGATGCTTTTGGACATATTATTAAAGCAGCAGTAGGCAGGTTGGAGCATATATGATTAAAAAAAGTTATTTTTATAAAATGGTCACTATATCCTGACAGTAGAGCTTGAGACGGGTAATCTGGAAAAAATCATGTGCCTCTGTGTCCTCCGGTGCTCTTAATGACATCTGCAAGATTTCACAGGTCGGAGAAAAACAACCAATCAGAGCCGAGCTGGAGCCTTGCTGTCTCTGAGCAGCTGTCAATCACTCCAAACTCCGATCAAACAGTCAAACTAGGCAGCGCTGATCAAATATGAATTAATATTCTGTTACTGTAATGACTATTTCTCTCCTCAAATGATTTCAGAAACATCTTGTAGTGTACTGTTTAGCTGTAAAATGAGAAAGTTTCGGGAAGCCATGTTGAGATCAGTTGAGGAAATACCAAGCACCGCCCACCAGCCGGAGCAAACTCTCTCATTTTACAGCTAAGCAGTACACTACAAGATGTTTTAGGTGAGAAATAGGCATTACAGTAACAGAATATTGATTCATATTTGATCAGCGCTGCGTAGTTTGACCGTTTGATCGGAGTTAGCGAGTGATTGACAGCTGCCTCCGTTGATGAACAGCCAATAGGAACACTCCCGTCACGGGCTACATTTTCTAAAGCCTGAAAACAGAGCCATGAGGAGGAGCAGAAGTCTAGTTTTCTCTCAGAACACTTGAATTACAATATGCTGAAAGGTTATTATGGAATTTTTGCCCAATGATGCCAAAAACATTCTGCTGCTTTAAGTAGGACTCTAATCTGAGTGTTACCTCCTCTGTTAGAACAACTTGTTCTGTGCAGCCACCTGATAAACCTCTTGACCCCGTTAGGATTATGTACAACATGTAAACCAGAAATGTTATTTTAATCTGCCATTTTTTAAATTGTGGTTATTTTAGTGTGTATTATGTAGAAAGATTATAAAAAAACAACAACTCCATGTTCAATTTTGTTTCATGTGTGGACGATTACTATTATATTACTGTACACATGTTATTACTGTCAAATTGACACTTAACCCCACTGGCAGAATAAACTAGGCGTTATTTAACACAGCTTGGCATTTCCCATCCATCATGATAACTTCACCAAGTGTTTGCACATGTCGCAGTTGTCAGAGTTCCCATACAGTATATATGATGTGGGGTTTTTTTTCTGGTACCGGTTCCCTCTTCTTCTTCTACAGCATCTTCTATTGGTCAGTCCTCATTATCAGCTGTCAGTGATGTTGACGTGGGGAGCGAACACACTTTAAATTTGAGGAGTTGAATGAGACGCCTCCCTGTCTACAGACATCCAAACCACAGTCGTAATGCTGCTCCTCGCTTTACTTGTGCTGGTGGGCACCAACGGTGAGTTTAAGTGATAATAAAGCTTTTGCACTTTAGCTAAACAGATTTAAAAGCCTTTCTCAAGACTAGAATAAAATCTTTCTTTTGCATGGTCAGTTTTAGAACTTTTCTAAAGTGTAATTTACATTTCGGGGTCATGACCTTTGCCACATCATAAGCATTTTTATGTTTGATTCAAACAAGTTAAATATGCGAGTGTCCTGCTTATTTCATACACTTTTCCTGTGTCCGTGCCCTCTCCTCTCTTGCCGCCGCCTACACAGCTGCCCTCAGCTTTGATGATAAGATCGTTGGCGGCTACGAGTGCAGGGACCACTCCGTCCCCTGGCAGGTGTCACTCAACAACGGCTGGCACTACTGCGGAGGAACCCTGATCAACGATCGCTGGGTGGTCAGCGCTGCACACTGCTATAAGTAAGTTAGGGACTGATTTAGACCTACGACACCATTCTCTACTGACAGTAGTTCTAACCATCTGCATGTGCTAATCTTCCATTTCTCTCTCTCTGTAGGAGTTGTTTATATGTTGTTAGTATTTAGTTGTTTTACTAATAATAAGTAGTGATTGATTATTAGATGTTTTCTTTATTTAGATTAGATAGATTTTTTCTTTTGCTGGTTATTTGTTTAGTTTAATCATTTTCTTGTTTAGTATATTTCGTTTTTGCGTAATTAGTCTTTGTGAATTGGGTACCACTGTGGGCACCTGTGGTTATATATGTTGGTAGGCAGGTATAGGACCAGCTTGCAACTGGGTGGGCCGATGGTTTTTTACCAGAGCAAGAGAGGCAGCGACAACCATTTGTTCTTTCCTTTGCTTGCTTGTTTTTGGAGAAATAAATCATAAAAAACACAGAAACTTTGCACGGATAATGGACTCTCTTGTCTGCGTACGTATACCACATACCCATGGTGCATCAGTGGCCCTTTGCTTTAATTTTGATTTTTCTGACAAAATGGCTCCACTCTCTGTTCCCACTGTGGCCTCTCAGGGGTGAGGATATTGAGCTGCGTCTTGGTGAGCACCACATCGGCTACAAGGACGGCCCCGAGCAGTTCATTGCTCCTGCTGTCATCATCCGCCACCCAGAGTACGACCGTTACACCATCAACAACGACATCATGCTGATTAAACTTGCCGAGCCAGCAAAGATCGATAAGTACGTCCAGCCCATCGCCCTGCCCAGCAGCTGTGCCCCCGCAGGCACACAGTGTCTGGTCTCTGGATGGGGAGCCACCCAGAGCCCCTGTAAGTTTGGCATGATATTTTTATCTGTTCCAAAGATGTGTTTAGGGAGAAAAATCAGTGTCACAGGTCAAAGATCACTTCATGATTTCAATGCTGTGACTGTAGATGATGAGGCCTATTAAAATGTCTCTCTGATTCTGTCTGTGTAACCCAGTCGGTTGTACAAAATGCCTGCACTGCCTGGACCTGCCCATCCTGCCCCAGACGGACTGTGAGCGCTCCTACCCCAACAGGATCACCTCCTCCATGTTCTGTGCCGGCTTCCTGGAGGGAGGAAAGGACTCCTGTCAGGTACATGAAGGCAGAAATTTACAAAAGACAATCGGTCAATTTGATTTTTGTTTTGAATAATTATGTTCTTCTGATATTGATAATAATAATCTTGTTAATGGTGTGCCCAATCCCATTTTATCAACGTGGGAGTGGGCAAATATGCTTGCTTCACGCAAATGTATGTATATATTTATTGTTGGAAATCAATTAACAACACAAAACAATGACAGATATTGTCTAGAAACCCTCACAGGTACTGCATTCAGCATAAAAATATGCTACATGGCAAACTGCAGCCCAACAGGCAACAACAGCTGTCAGTGTGTCAGTGTGCTGACTTGACTATGACTTGCCCCAAACTGCATGTGATTATCATAAAGTGGGCATATCTGTAAAGGGGAGACTCGTGGGTACCCATAGAACCCATTTTCATTCCCATATCTTGTGGTCAGAGGTCAAGGGACCTCTTTGAATATGGCCATGACAGTTTTTCCTCGCTAAAAGTTAGCACAAGTTTGGGTCGTTATTTATCCTCCTTCCTGACAAGCTAGTATGACATAGTTAGTACTAGTTTCTTATGATATCAGTATCTTCACTCTAGCTTTAAAACTGAGCCCGCTACAACCTAAAAATCACAAGTTGCGTTAATGTGTTGAAGAAATTAGTGGCGTTCAAATTAATTTGACGCGTTATTATAGCGTTAACTTTGACAGCCCTAGACAAAATATATATTTTTTCATTCAATATTACAGATTTTGTGTCATGTCATGTTTTTGGTTGCGCCCACTTATTGGCCATCTGTTGATGTGCTTTTGTTTTAAATGTGTTTCACAACTGATATCTCATCAATGTATTTGTGTGTGGTTATATTCGGGTTTTCAAATTGCACTGCACTATTTTTTCTTTTTACTTCCTCTTTCCTCATTATTATTATTACTCTTATTGCATTTTGTCAATATTTAGTGATTGTTATTGTTTAATACAGTGCTATTATCCCAATCCTTCTCCATCAGGGAGATTCTGGTGGCCCTCTGGTGTGTAATGGAGAGCTCCAGGGTGTGGTGTCCTGGGGATGGGGCTGTGCTGAAGAGAATCGTCCCGGGGTTTACGCCAAGGTCGGTACACTCAATTTTTCTGTATAAAATGGAGCTAACTTTTAATATGTGTAAAATACTAGCCTGCACAGACATTAGCATTTTGTCAGTTATGAACTTGAATTGAACACTTGAACACTTCAAAAAATGCAATTATCTCTTGAGGATTTTGTCAGAGTTGGTGTGAAGTTTTGTGAAATGAACCATTTATTTGTTGTTAGTTGTATTGGATGTTGCTGTTCAGATGGACACCTTATTAAAACTGAATTTAAAGCTCCTCTACTGCAGTAAGAGCTCAGCTCTGTTGTGTTATAATCACTCATATCTGAAGGTAATTTAGACTCCAAAGGTAATATCTGAGGACACAATGACTTGTATTTTGGAATTGATATGCACAGAAAATATCTTCAAATTTCCGACATCTTACGCAATGTTTTTCCAAATGCCATTTTGACCTGATTTATTATATATCCACGTTTATCTGAGTGCAGCATCCTTAAGTATTCAATGTGTCCTCTCTGACTTCTGACATTCTTCCTGCATGTTCATTGTGTCACAAAAATGTATAAACTGAACCAACTGAATCTCATTTATTTAAAGTTATATTTATATTTTACTCTCCACAGGTCTGCCAGTTTACTGACTGGATCCACTCCACTATGGCCTCTCACTAAAGTCCTTCTGTAGAGGAAAGATCAGGAAAAACCCTGTCTGCCGCTGCTGTTCAGTTCATGTCAACACTCTTACTCCTTATACATACAGCTTTACTAACCAGTTCATGACGTCTTTGACTGTTTGTGGATCTTGTTTTAACAATGACAGTAAAATATCACCATGAGTAACAAGCTAACGCTGTTTCTGGAATTATTTCATCAGTCCTTTTCCACAATAGACCTGTTGAGTTTTGTAAATGAATAGCTTTATATTGTTCTTGAACTGGTTGAGCATTGAGAATTGTGAAGTATTACTGTGTGTATGTGGAGCAGGCGGTTCCTGAAAGTGAAAGCATTGCACTGGCCTGGTTAAAATGTTTAATCATGTTTACTTTGAGGTCACATCAATCCACAACACAACCCAGATTGAACTCTTTTCTGTTTCCTTTAAACAACCACACCAGTGGTTTTGCATGTTTAGCCAATTTAAAACAAATCACATATACTTTACATCACTGCTGACCATTTTCCAAACCATAATGTTGTGTTTTAGAAATTTAAAGTATTTCTTTCTACTGTTCCAGATATATATTTGGTTGATATAAAAACTGAAATTTTTTTTATCTTCTCACAAAATGAAAAGCAAGTTTCAAGAGACGTGTTTTTGACTTCTTGATGACAGAAATGAATGGAACGATTGCTTGGAATGATCCAAAAAAGCTGTGAACAATCAGCATATACATAAACCATACATGAGTTCTAGTTCAACTAAACTTTGTAAATACACTTGTATGGTTCTTTAAAATCACATACGGATCATCCTAAAACAGATTTTCTTTACACTTTTATTTTTTTATTTTCCTTGAGTGCTGTTGTTATGCAATTAGTCTACTTTTACTGGCATAAAAGTAAACTATCACTGCAGGGCTTTTACTTGAGTTGCATATTGGATTAATTCTACATTGATGTGGCACAGGTTGTCCCACATCAACACATCTCAGCCCCCAGCCCCATGACACACTTTATATTAGGCAGGGGGTATTTTTACTGTATTTATTTGTGATAATGCTGCTTGACTGAAGTCTGTCATATTTATTATTGTGTTATATGTATTTATTGTATTTTGGATTGTACTTGAAACTGTGATGTTATATTGTGATCCTGTTGTGATTATATGTAGTGTGTCTATTGTGTCTATTGTGTCTATTGTGCCTATTGTGTCTGTGTTTAGGACTACAGATGGAAATTAGATTCCCTGCTAAATCTGGTGCACCCATCTTTTTGTTTCTATGTAAACAATTAGTGTCTGTGCACACAGTCCTTTTAAACCAATAAAATAAAATAAATAAATATTCTGGCACTGTTTCAACCACTAATGGAGAATAATGCCATGAAAACACACATTTCTTTTGAAATGCACCATTGACAGTACACAACAACCTGTGCAGTACCCAGGTTGTGGCAGCAGGTGGCAGCAGCGTCGCAGAGCGTCACGTTGCGATAAACAGGAGAGAGAGACACCGAGGAAGAGAAGACGAAGAAGAGGGCGACCATGTTGATTTAAGGGAAGAAGAAACACAATAGAAGCGATTTATTTCAAGTAAAAATCAGTTATTAAAGCGCATTGAAAAGGACGTAGTCGATCAACCGCACACCGAGTATCCCGTGTAAAATATCAGAGGAACTAAGGTAAGTCTGCGGTCACATATAACCGACCAATCTCCGTTAAAAACATCCGAGTTGTTGTGAGGAGGCTAGCGCAGAGCTAACGTTAGCACAGAGCTAACGTTAGCACAAAGCTAACGTTAGCACAAAGCTAACGTTAGCTTTGTGCTAACGTTAGCTTTGTGCTAATTTAGCCCCGATGCTAACGAGCTTGCTAATTGTGCCGCACAGAGTTAACGATAAAACTACAAAGAAACGCAATGTTAACGACGTGTAATGGTATAGTCGCTTTACTTTACACATATTGTCATATTTGGTAATTAAAAAGCTAATTAAAAAGTCTCCGAGTGTTGAAGCAGCTTAGCGGTTAGCTCGTTAGCTCGGAGCTAACAGTAGCTTAGCTTTAGCCCAACGGTGCTAATGTTGACTCACCTGAGACGCAGCGTTAAAGGTAACGTTGTTAAGTTATTGACACATTAAAGGGAAGACGAGTAAAACCTAACATAGCCACACCAGTGTTTGGAATATTTAAAATGTAATAAATGTCAACTGTATTGATGAAACGGTTTGAAACGGTTAATTATATCTTGACGTTGAGGTAGTTTGAAGCTAGCTAAGGTAAATTAACGCAGAGTTAGCCTGGTCAGAGCAGCTGTGACCGACTTATATACGTTATATACTGTAATTATTAAATTTATTATCAGTCAGACCTGGAGTCTTTACTGTAGGTCAGTCTTATTTTAAACCCTGGCAGTTTTATCTTCGCTAATCGGCCTCAGCAGATTGACACCTGGCGAGTTCACCTGTGCAATCTTAAAACCAAACCAATTAGCTGTCAAAGCCTTTCACTGAGGTGTAGCGAGGTAGTGTTTGTTAGAAAAGTTGCACCAAGCTAGCTATTATTATATTCATTATTGCTTGATACCTCAATATCAATGTTTGTTTTGTAGTCTGTGAAATGTCAGCAATGACAAGCGAGCATCTCAAGTTACCAGAGACAAAAAGTGATGTATTTGAATAGCTTTTGTTCCCCACCTGAGGGAGTTTGTGAGATTATTAGCAACATAGATGAGGAGAAAACATATTTGTGCCACACAAAATTGTTTAATTTTTTAGACTAATGTCTCTAAAAGATATACAACGATCAGCCATAACATTAAGACCACAGATGGGTGGAGTGAATAACATTGATTATGTCGTTACAATGGCACCTGGCAGTGGGGGGGATATATTAGACAGCAAATGAACATTTTGAACATTGAACTTTGTCTTGGAAGCAGAAAAACGGGCAAGTGTAAGGATGTGAGCGACTTTGACAAGGGCCAATTTGTAATGGCTAGATGACTGGGTCAGAGCATCTCCAGACCTGCAGCTCTTGTGGGATGTTCCCGGTCTGCAGTGGTCAGGACCTACCAAAAGTGGTCCAAGGAAGGAAGACCGGTGAACCGGCGACAGGGTCAGACCCAAGGCTCATTGATGCACGTTGGGAGCGAAGTCTGGCCCATGTTGTCCGATCCAATAGAAGAGCTACTGTAGCTCAAATTGCTGAAAAAGTTAATGCTGGTTCCGATAGAAAGGTGTCAGAACACACAGTGCATCGCAGTTTGTTTCGTACGGGGCTGCGTAGCCGCAGACCGGTCAGGGTGCCCATGCTGTCCTAATGTTATGGCTGATCGGTGTATATTTCTTTTTCCTGCATAGTTTTTATCTTTTATAGGCTTCTAAAACAGTTCATGAAACCATCTGAGAAAGGAACATCTCTTTCCAGTCCACAACTTATATAACTTATATACTGTATTCAACATGTAACATTACTTCTTTTTTTTGAAGGGTAACATCCTGAAAAGGTTGGGAAGCACTGGCTTATGTATAGAGCTGAAATTATGAGGATATTGACATAATTAATTGGTAATTATTATCATAATGGAGTAATCGTTATGTGTCTTAAGGAAAAATCCCCCCGTTCCAGCTTCTCAGTTGGAAGGATTTCCTGCTTTTCATTGTTTGTTATCATAAACTTAGGTGTAGACTGTTGGGCAGGGCTTTAGGAAAATAATTTCACAATTTTCTGACATTTTTATAGACTAGATGGATAAGAGACAGTGAAAGGCAGATTAATTGATTATGAAAATAGTTAGTTGGAGCCCTACTTCTAGTCTGATTTAACAACAAGATCTTAGTATTCAGTCTATAATACATAACTGAGAAAACCATATAAATATTTGCATTTAAGAAGAAGTAATCAGGAGATTTTTGTACTTTTTATTTAATGAATTATCTAAACAGTTTTCCAGATTGGAGTTTGTTTTCTGCTGATTGCCTGAGTGATTAATCAACTGCTCGTGGTTTGTTATAAAACTTTTTCGGTTGGATTTTTTTTTTTAGGTTACAAGTTTGAGTTGTTGGCTGGCTTTGAGGAGGCAGCGGGTTTATCACAGCCGCACTCGCACACTTCACACACCGACCTGGAGACCTGTGGTGTCCGGGGAGAGAGGGTCAAACACCTGGAGGAGAAAGGAAACGCACACTGAGGACTCAAAAGGGGTTGAAAGCTTTTTGGCTTTGGACTAGAAAACCCCTTGTATTTGTGAATCCAGGATCCAGTTGTTGTTTTTTCACACAGTGGAGCGATATATATCCACACAGTGGAAATAAACGGAGAGCATTACAGACTATATGAATTTGGGGGAAAACTTGTACAAAGTTGGACATCCTTTTTTTCAAGGACAGGGATATTGAGCAACTCTATGGACTCAAAGTGGAAAGAGGAAATATTGTTCAATTTAGAAACAGAAGTTTAAGCATTGAACTAAGATTATATTGAAGAGGCTGTTCCCCAAGTTCAGATTGCCTTAGTTGTTCTATTTCAGGACTTGAACCGCTTTGATACTTGTTCACATATAATTTTTCTATATTGTGGGCAAGTATATTCATGCATATGAATGCAAATTTCTCTTCATTTTGAAGAGCTCTTGTGTAAAAACGTGTTTTTTTTTTGTTGTTGTTCTTGTACGTCAGTCACTCTGTTGTTGAAGGGGACCGAACTGCACGTACATGTGTATATGTAAATACTACGAATTGACTTCTGTTGTAAAAGCTTTGGACTTCAAAAGAATAGAGAATATTGTTTGTTAATGCTTTATTAAACTTTTTTACTTTTGAAGAGAATTTTTAAAAAGAAAAACCTAAGAGGCAAAAATCTAATACTTTGAAGAAAAAAAACAAAAGTGAGGAAAAATGGCAACCGCCAGAACAGAAAACGTTGGCCCAGTTGTCATGGGACTGAACAAGCAGAACGGGCAGCTCAGAGGACAGACCAAACCAGCTTCAGTCCAGCCAGCACCCACAACTCAAGGAAAGGCTTTGGGTGCACCCCAGATAGCAGGCGGTGCCGCTCAGGACGGAGGAGGCATCAAGTTTGGAGATGACTGGAAAAAGAGCCTAAAGCTCCCTCCCAAAGACAACAGGGTCAAAACCTCAGTGAGTCAAACTTGATAACGGTTCGTCTTATCCTGCTGTATCTTAAAACTAGTTTTCTACTGTCATCCTAACCATTCTGTGTCTCCTGTAGGATGTGACGTCAACTAAGGGGAATGAATTTGAAGATTACTGTCTCAAAAGAGAACTCCTGATGGGCATCTTTGAGATGGGTTGGGAGAAACCTTCCCCTATCCAGGTATGGCTTCCTTTTTTTGACAAATTGTATTTGCTAACCAGATGAACCTAAATGTGAGTGTCATGCCTTAACAGCAATTATTGAGAATAGCTTTTTTAGTATATTTTCTTTGTTAACTGTAGTCTTTTTCTTCGTATATTTAAATGGAAGATCGCGACCTTTGTTGGATCGAACCGGGGTTAGGGCAAGGGGTTGCAGTTTTTTTGGTATGCGTCTTAACCACTAGGCGACCAGGATACCCCATGGCTATAGCCTTGAGGAGTTTGGCTAGCAGATAGATATATTTATAGTAGGGCTGTCAGTCAATACAAATATTTAATTGCAATTAATTGCATGATTGTCCATAGTTAATTGCACATTTTTATTCTGTTCAAAATGTACCTTAAAGGGAGATTTGTCAAGTATTTAATACTCTTATCAACATGGGAGTGGACAAATATGCTGCTTTATGCAAATGTATGTATAAATTTATTATTAGAAATCAAGTAGCAACAAAAAAACAATGACAGATATTGTCCAGAAACCCTCACAGGTACTGCATTTAGCATAAAGACATATGCTCAATTCATAACATGGCAAACTGCAGCCCAACAGGCAACAACAGCTGTCAGTGTGTCAGTGTGCTGACTTGACTATGACTTGCCCCAAACTGCATGTGATTATCATAAAGTGGGCATGTCTGTAAAGGGGAGACTCGTGGGTACCCATAGAACCCATTTACATTCACATATCTTGAGGTCAGAGGCAAAGGGACCCCTTTGAAAATGGCCATGCAAGTTTTTCCTTGTCAAAATTTAGCGCAAGTTTGGAGTGTTATTTACCCTCTCCCATGGTTGGTACCAATGGATCCTTAGGTTTTCTAGTTTCATATGATGCCAGTATCTTCACTCTTGCTTTAAAACTGAGCCCAGTACAACCTAAAAATCACAAGTTGCGTTAAAGAAATTAGTAGCGTTTTTGACTTTAACAGCACTAAATTTTAGCTAAACTCATTACACAGTACCATACAAGCGTGTTTTAGTTAGTGCGTGTTAGCATTAAATACACAAACCTTTCATAGTCAAACGTGTGAAGCACAGGCGGATTTTTCACATCTTTTTAATGAAAAGGGCTGATTATACAATGCAATTTCAGTGGTGGAGTGCAAAAATCATTATGTAGATGAGACAATTGTTGCAGCATTATGACACTACAGTAGTCACAGAATGAGACTAAAGATAATATTTTTGTTTCCCTGCAGGAGGAGAGCATTCCCATCGCCCTGTCTGGACGGGATATTCTGGCTCGGGCTAAGAACGGGACAGGGAAAAGTGGAGCCTATCTCATCCCTCTGCTGGAGAGAATAGACCTGAAAAAGGATCACATACAGGGTGAGACACTGCCTGTAGTTTTTTCAACACTGTTATTATTGTGCTTTTAACAATTGAAATTTGCAAAACGCAACTCTCCACATGAGAGGTCTTACAAAGTATAAGAATTATAATTATATATTGGTAATAAACAATCTGTCACATAATACAAACTGCCTGTAGTTTTATACAGTTACCTTATCACTTTCATCCTCTCAACCATCGACTTCACTTTTGTCCCTTGTTCCTTTGGTCATCATTTTTCTTCCCTCGTGCCTCCTCTCTATCCTCCTCGTCCCTTACTATGTTATCTGTACCCTCACAGTGTCCCTCCTAATACTATATTTTCTCTTGTCTGTAAGCTATTTCTTTGTAAATCTTTTACTATCTTCCATTTTTGTAACCAGTACTTTTTTTTTTGCCCTAGCACTTGTCATGGTGCCCACCCGTGAGCTGGCACTGCAGGTGAGCCAGATCTCCATCCAGATCAGCAAACACCTGGGGGGAGTCAAAGTCATGGCAACCACCGGGGGCACCAACCTGCGAGATGACATCATGCGTCTGGATGAGACCGGTAAGAAGCCACAGTGTGTCTCACTGACCTACTTCATGCTCATTTGTCCAGAAAGGGCTACTGCCCTCTACACACACAGTGCCATGTGCTGACAAATATCACAATATCAGAAATAAGTAAATCCAATCTGCATGTTGTTGGCTTGTGAAGTTCAGCCTGTGTTTAAAAAGGTGCTTTTCTGATTCTCTTTAATAGTGTACAACATGCACTTTAATAATTTTAAGGATAACCCAGGTATTTTTCAACCTGGACCCTGGTTTCCCATGGACAACAGTTTTTGAAATTGGTCGAGTATTGAGGGAGAATGCTAGAGAAGGCACCTGCTAAACGAGCTGTAATTTAATCGCTCGGGGCAACCTGGTACCGTCAGTTTTGCGTCCATTAAAAGTGCTCGTTTTTGCGACTGACAGGCTCAGATTGTTGTTATGAGTGTCTGACAACACTATGACCCCACAGAGAAATAAAACCTTTTTTCTTACCTTTCGCTTGATCCAGTCTGTTTGTTTGTGTGTGTTTCCTCGGAGAAGCCTTGCTCTATAATCTTGCGTCACTTCCACGTCGTCAAAATCAGTTAAATATTCAGCCATGACATGACATGCCAAAATCTTTTAGATAACAGTAAGCTAACTCCAACACAACAAACTCTGACAACACCGGTGTCCCGTGGCACTCCTCTCTCCACTCTTGCTCACCCTTCCACTGTTGTTTCTTCCCGGGACAAGTCACATGACACAAAAACAAACGGAAGGCGAAAGGTAAGAAAAATGTTGTATTTCTCTGTAGGGTCCTTTCCATTATGTTGTCAGGCACTTATAATAACAATCTGAGCCTGTCGGTGGCTAAAACAAACACTTTTAGTGGACGTAAACTGACAGTACCAGGTTGCCCCAAATGAATACATTACAGCTTGTTTATGCAGCGTTCTCCTAAATACTGGACCAATTTCAAAAAGTGTTGTCCCCATTAGTCACTTGGACACAAAAACATGGGAAAATAGGGTCCAGGTTGAAAAATACCAAAGTCATCCTTTAATGGTACAAACAAAATGATCATCATATTTCAGCGTTGTTTCACCTTTTCTCTCCCGTTTCAGTGCACGTGGTCATCGCCACGCCTGGTAGGATCCTGGACTTGATAAAGAAGGGAGTGGCAAAGGTGGATAGAGTCCAGATGATGGTGATGGATGAGGTAAGCTACTTACATATAAAAAATACTAAGAAATCTGCTCATAATCAGTAGTATGTATTGTCAAATGCATCTCATTCCTATCAGATTTTTTAACAAGTCTGTCATTCCATGTTCAGCAGAATCGGTTTGTTTTTCAGAGCGCAGCACTGCCCGCTTCATGTTAAATTGTCTCCCGTTTCCTCTCAGGCGGATAAGCTGCTGTCTCAGGATTTTGTGGTGCTCATCGAGGATATCATCAGCTTCCTGGCCAAGAACAGGCAGATCCTGCTCTACTCTGCAACCTTCCCCATCAGCGTGCAGAAGTTCATGGTGAGCAGTCGGCTAATTGCTGCAGCACTCGGCCAGCCCGGTGGCTCTGGGCCACTTGGCACCACTTGGCTCACACTGCAGACCGAGCTGTTCTCACACTGAGTCCAGATCTGTGTTTGTGTTTTGTCTGTTGTATGCTTTTCCAAGGCTGTCTACGTCTAAAACAATTCAGCCAACAGTCACAGGATTTTAGATTCTGTAAAAGTCTTTTGTAATGTCCTTTGGAATGCAGACATTTTTTAAGGAAACTACATGTGTAAATACTCGTTATATCACTTGTGTAAAGCTAATATTAAACTCCTATAGCGCAAAATAAACAAAACAAACTGACCAGACAACAACATATATTTCATTAATTAAGGGAAGTCCTACATGCTTGTACATTTGTGATATCTCTGCCGTCTGTTGTTTTCAAATGCACACTCTAATCTATTTATTGTCCATGTGTCCTTGCTGTAGGCCAAGCACCTTCAGAAACCCTATGAGATCAACCTGATGGAGGAGCTGACTCTGAAGGGCATTACTCAATACTACGCCTACGTCACAGAGAGGCAGAAAGTCCACTGCCTCAACACACTCTTCTCCAGGGTAACTGACTAACTCTATATTCACCGTCCATGCATTTTAAATTGCCAGCCTTGCAGCCACAAAGGCACTTCTTCTCATAATGCAAAAGATTTTTTAACCTCCATATATTATATTTACAATATCATAAACACAAATGGCCTGAGTTGAAACACAGTACAGCAGTGCGTTTTTAGTTGTTGAAAAAATGTGTTTACTGTTTTTAAGGTTGCATCTCTTAACCTGCTCCAATTCCTCTTTTGGTCAATTCAGCATTGTGATCAGAATCACCCTACAAGACAAAAGGCTAATGTAGTGATCCATAACAACTCTTTTTTTTTTCTCTCTCTCTCTCCATCACAGCTTCAGATCAACCAGTCGATTATCTTCTGTAACTCCACTCAGAGGGTGGAGCTCTTGGCCAAGAAGATTACTCAGCTGGGCTACTCCTGCTTCTACATCCATGCCAAGATGATGCAGGTGAGGACAAGAAACGGCTGAGAGAAATGTTGCCTTAAAGACCCAGACACACCAACCCGACATCAAAGAACTAACGGCGATGACGGCCACCAGTTGCGTCGTCTCGCGTCGCCTTATGTATTGGCTGAAAGGTTGCACTAGAACACACCGACCACAAAGACTACAGCCGACGGCCAGTACTCGTTGGCTTGCTTTCCTCACTTCCATTTCTCCTCTCGCTTATGCTGAACAGCCAATCAGAGTGATTTCTCTCCCTGACGGGCGCCACCGCCGATTCAACATGCTGAATCGGACGAAAAAACTCCGACACGGGCAGACTAGAGCCGACGGTGCGGGACACACCGCAAAAACTAGGCTGATGGACGCTCACCGACAGGCCCAAACTGTCCGACGGACTTAGTCTTTTTTCGTCCACCCTCTCTCTGTTTCCTGTCACTCTACGAGCTGTATACTGAAGGCAAAATGGCCAGAAAATGCACCTTGGAATTTTGTCTCTCTCTATGTAGTAAATAGTCTGTTTGGTAGCATTTTTATGTCTTGTTTGTTTTTCAGGAATACAGAAACCGTGTGTTCCACGACTTCAGAAATGGACTGTGCAGAAACCTGGTCTGCACTGGTGAGTTTCTGTTGTTGTTGCACATTTCAAAACTAGCCATTTAATGTGTAACTAGCCAGAAAGCCTCAGACGTTATCAGAGATTAAAATCTATTTTCTTCCAATAGATCTCTTCACCAGGGGTATTGACATCCAGGCTGTCAACGTAGTCATCAACTTCGACTTCCCCAAGAATGCTGAGACTTACCTCCATCGTATTGGAAGATCAGGTATGTTGTTTACCCCTTAATAATGTGCACTGCTTCATTCTGTTAAAGCCTCACTGTCTCATTTGTAAAAACTGGTTTGAATACAGGCTTTAGAAGAAGAATGCAAAGCAAAGTCATGATGAGCCAAAAAATACAAACGCACAATAATCGGTAGCTTCTTTTAAATACACGTTCAAATTGATGCTTTTCACTATGGTCACTTTGGACACTTTCCACGATGCAGGATCTGAATCACAAGTGTAGCCAGAACCCCCCCCCCCCCCCCCTGTGGGTAGGCATCAGAAAAACTGGGTGTGCCACATGATCCAGGGGTGGACTGATACTGAAATTCAGCCTGGGACTTTGAGATGCAGAGGCACTTTATGCGAGCGTCCGCGTTTTTTTTTTTTTGTTGGCAGTTTTACACTAATACAGCCACCTCAGTATGTATTTATGAAAAGTTGTAGCTGGTGAGTGAAACTCCTATGTCCGAGTGCAAGTGAATGCAGCAAGAAATGACGCTGCCGCTCCGTTTTCCACCGGTCCCGGCAGCTTTCTGTGCAGCCTCTCCCGGTCCCGGCCGCACGCAACAACTGCTCATGTCTTTTTTTCCTGCTAAATGTTGTGTAGGGTTGCCAACTTCCACTAGTAGAAATATAGAACGGCCGCAGATGGATAGTGGCGGGTTGTTTTGTTTAGTAATGGTAACTCTTTACACCCGTGGCTACGCCAGAGGTCTGAATTGGCTTTCCTTCTACTATAAATTAGGACAAACACGAACAGTAAAGCCTGTCTTGGTTAGGAATAGATCAAATAAATATGATGGTTATGAGACGTCATCGAGATTTTTTTTACATTCAACATATTCTCTGACTCTCAGGGAGGTTTGGTCACCTGGGCCTGGCCATCAACCTGATCACATCAGAGGACCGCTTCAACATGAAGGCCATCGAAGACCAGCTGGTGACCGACATCAAGCCCATCCCCAGCAGCATCGACAAGAGCCTCTATGTGGCCGAGTTCCACACGTCCGGCGCCGACTGTGATGTGGAGGAGATCGAGGAGAAACCAGGCCGCCAACAGGACGGCACCTAAAACAGGTGAGATGTTCTGAGATCATTCTTATATTTCTATTGAATTAAAGAGGACCTATTATGCTTTTTCCCTTTCCTTTAGTGTGTTATGTAGTTTTTTGTGCATGTAAAAGGTCTGCAAAGTTACAAAGCCCAAAGTCCACATCAAAAGGAGTTACTCTCCCCCACTGAAACAATGCTCCTGAACTGCCTGAAACGCCTAGCTTGAAGTCCCGCCTTTTCTTCCGTAGCGTAGTGATGTCACCAAGTAACACAATTGCATTACGGCTAGTTTGGCACGCCCTCAAACAAAGCTAGTTAGAGCGGAGCTGGAGCGGAGTCCGAAGAGTTTGGTTTGGTTGACCAATCACAACACAGTGGGCAAACTCACCAGTCAGAACAGACTGGGCTTTTTGGGGAAGGGAGGAGGGGTACAGGAGCTCAAACGGAGTGTTTCAGGGACAGAGGGTAAAACAAGGTGCTCCAGTACAGCCGGTATGAGGAAAGTAAAGCATGTAAACATGTTTTAGTAGAAACCCCAAATACAAGTATGCACCTGAAAATGAGCATAATAGGTCCTCTTTAAAAATGTAAGAGCCGTCTTCCTAACCTGAGTTTTATTTCCCCTCCAGGACGCACCGGGCTTTTGCACAGACATCAGCGCTTGCACACAGGCTTCAGGCATCACTTCAGTTTCACATTTCTCACTTGTTTTCAGAGCCTGTCGAATGGATGTAAAGGCCGTTTTTTTTATTTTTAAGCATTTCCTTATCTTTTCCTCAAAAGAGAGCTGCCAATCTTTTTTTTTTTTAAATTGAGAAACTGTATTGTTTTGCACCAAACTCAGAAAGGACCATGCATCCTGAGCTTATGAGCTTAGCGTATATTTCCTAGGATGTATCTTGGTTAGACAGCACTTCCTGTTGAAACAGAGACAGCAGTGCAAATGAGCATCAAAGCTGTTTTGAACCCGTCGTTCTCGGAGACGGTTTTCACCGTCGGCAGCGAGGTTGGCCTCTCTCTAACGTTACAATGGTGCACTTCCACCAGCCATCGTTCTGTCCACTTACACTGTTGTCGTCACTTAAGTGCCTTACTTACTCCCATGTGCACTCATCCATTCATAGCCTGCTGTCATGCAGCAGAGTACGAGCACAAATACGATGAATTTAATAGTAACCCGAGTTTTATTTAAACATCCATTATGCAAGGGAAAAAGACAACACACACACACTCTCTCCTGCTGAGAGGGGTGTTGAAACAAACTCCTTAAAAACCATCCTGAATGTGAACGTTTATTTTTAATGTGAACGTTGCAATAAAAAAAAGGGCAGCTTTATTTAAATACTGCGTGACTGTTTTTCCCTTTCACTATGAATAATACATGAGCAGAGTTAATACGAGAAGACTGCTTAAAAACACAAGCCCCCCCCCCCCCCCATACTGATTCATGGATGTTAGCCTGCAACCACCCAAACAGCACAGGAGATGAAGAGCAGCCTTGTGCTGTTACATCATGGCTGTTGCTGGTGAGTTTCCCTGCAGACTGCTTTTGTCTGGAGGTTATTTTACATAAAAATAAAAATCCTACTGGGCTGGTGTATACTGTAAACCCGTCGGCCACTGTAGCTGCTAGATGGAAAGCTGGTTTCCTCTCCTGCATGCTGCTATAGCACAGGACTGATGCATCAGACACTGGTTCAGAACAGTTTTGAGAGTAACATTCGCCATTACTAAGCTGCTACACAATTGACAGGTTAAAGGAAAAAATTGTATTTGTGGAAGTTGGTGCAAAACAATAGTTTGAATTTGAATCATTTTCTTTTTTCCCCCCCCCGACTGCTTCAGATTCAGTTATAACGTGTTCGAATTAATTACAGGAGCATTTTTGCAAACCCTAAGGTTTCTTTTTAAGCCCCATCATGACAAAATTGAAGTTGGTGAATGTATTAGTTGCCAATGTGAATACTCTCTATCCCAGTGGTTGAATGCCAAGCTCTTAATTTGTATTGCTGCTGTTGCTTTAGAAACTCCCAAGCATTGCTTTTATGAAATTGTATTCTGGATATGAACAACCAGGTGATGAAACCTGCTCAGTCTATTGACCTTCAATTGAACTACTACTAAAATTAGAAAAGTCTTTCTGCAGCAGCAGCGATATCTTTTTCTTCTTCTTTTCGTTTCCCCCCAGCACAGCTATGTTTTATAATCGTAAACAAGTGAGGGGTGAGCTCTGTGTTTGAAAGCAAAATTGTAGCATCTCTGAACAGGCAGCTGTGACTTCTTTGTTTTTGTCCTCCCCTTTTACAGAGCGTCACTAATGATAAAAAAAAAGACATAAAAAAGAGAGTATTTTTGCTTTTAAGATTTATTTTTGATGTTGCTTAAAGCAGTTTGAAGAGGGGAGGGAGGGGAGTGTGAGGCTTTAGCACTGGGGGAACTTGTTTTTTTGGGTGGGTATGCAAAAGCCAAGTGTTTTATCAGATGCTCTCTGGGCGTCTTGAATCTTTCCTTCTCTCTGGTACTTAAAGCAAAGCCAAAAGCTTGATTTAATGTTTTTTTTCCGTAAAAGTACACAAACTACTTAGTATTTTAAGTGCCAGAGAGAGTGTTAAGTTATACAGGAGAGAGTTTCTGGAAAGCGTTAAAGCACTGATCTTCTTGAACCGGTTCCATGTTTGCGTGACGGATGATCAAAGTGCTATGATTTGTTTCCAGCAACTCGTTCCATTTTCCACTAGGGCAATCTTTAATACGAGGTGTAACGAATCATTTTGGGGAAACAGAAATTGTAAATGATTCATTGTTCACACTAGTCGTTTACAATTATACAAAAAAAAAAAAAGAAAATACTTTGCTTCATGAGCGGAGGAGGAGGATGATTTTTTTTGTTTGTACCTTTTTGTTTGTTTTTTTCCTTGAAATAGATTTTCAGGATTTACATTGAAGCAAAACCAAAAAAGGAGAATGTCGTATGAGTGTGTGTGTGTGTGTGTGTGTGTGTGTGTGAGTGTTTGTGTTTGAGAGAGATACGTAGGTGAGGAGTGTGTGTGGTGTGTGTGAGATACATGCGACTGTTTGAAAAAGGTGTGTGTGTTTAAGTGAAAGAGAGGCATGAAATGTACGTTTGAGGCTGTGACAGTTTTGTTAAGGATCATCATGTTTACATGCAGCTTCAACTAAACTAGAAAATCTGTTCATTTCAGAGAAATAGGGATGCACCCATCCAACATTTTCAGTACCGATAGCGATACCTGGGCTTTGAGTATCGGCCGATACCTAGTACCAACGTTTAATGAATAAGCTGTATGCCTCACTGTGAGGAAGTGACTGGGATCATTCTGTTATGTGTGAGGCAACATCAGGCTTGACTTAAACATCGCATTCCTAACTTTGTAAAACAAAATGTAACCAATAAATACAAAGATATACATTTATTTAATTGTTCTTTAATATTAAAATAATAAATCGTACAGCAGCGACTTGGTAAAAAATAATCAAAATTAGCAGGAGTTACAATTCAAGTGTAAACCTTTTTAATGCAGCAACAAATTGGTCAAAACTTAAACAGGAGTTGTATATAAACATAGAATTGAATTGAATAGATCAGCCCCATTGTCACCGATATCCAATCCAGCTATTTGAGTCAGTATCGGCGCGATATCCGATCCGGTATCGGTGCATCCCTAAGAGAAATTGGAGCCAAATTGACCGATAATTGGAAGAAGAATAAAACTGTCCCGTTAACAGTTTGAGGCTGCATATAAGCGTAATTGTATGTTGTTTTTTTCTTCTGTGTTTTCATGTGCAGACTCGTCTTTGTGTTTTGTCGGGCGGTGAACGATGTCTTAAATATCAGTATGGAGGATGTTTACAGTTGTCAGGGATGTGATTTTTGTTTCTCCTTTCCCATCTCCCTCTTCCTCCAGGAGCTCAAGTTTGTGGACATAAATCTCATTTCTAATGACAAATTTCCACTTCTGTTCTTTTTCTACGTTTTATGTCCCCGATCGCATCCCTGACAGTCATTCCATGATCTCCTTTGTGACCCAAAAATCAGCAAAGATTACACACAGATTTATAGCTCAACCTATAGAGACTTGGTGGGGATAGTTGTGGAATTTTTTTTTGAAGGAAGTAACATTAAAAATACCTCCTGGATATTTAAATATTAGACATCATCCCAGATTTGAGCTTGAATTAGCTCCCTAAACGCTCAACCCCTTAAAGAAAATTTATTACAACTTCATTCAACTTTTTGTAGCTCGTTGCTTGTTCTATCGGTTATGACACGTTTTATCATACACGATACAACTGATGACTGTAGCTACTAAACTAAGATCTAAGTTGTAATAAACCTGTGGTCACAACGGAGGTTATGATTAATGCAGTTATGAATGTTGAGTGATTCTGTTGATTTAGTCATCTGGTGTTGTCGAGACGTCTTTGTGTGTGTGTGTGTGTGTGTGTGTGTGTGTGTGTGTGTGTGCACTCCGGCCTGTGGAGTCAGGAGTGCAGAGGGGGGTGGGAGGGATACTTGTTAAACTTATTTGAAAAGGGTAACTGTTAAAAAAATAAATAAAAGGGTGAGGATTTGGATGCAAAATGGCAGTTTTAGGATTCTAAATTGGTGGGAAAAAAGTCAACTTCTTGACTAGTAAACTAGTATTAATGGCTGAACTGCCCCTAATATTTCTACTGTGCATAGCTAAATTGAATTGGATCTCTTAATTTGCTGCACTAATGTAGACTCACCCACGCTTCAGGCTATTTCAGCCAAACTTAATGATGAACTCAGCAGAATTGTTGTAGTAAGCTGAGGGTTAAGTCACAGTCGTGTTTCCCCTGCAACACGGATAGAAAACAGTGGTGTTAAAGCTCTAAATTGGCTCTCAAATTTGTTTTGTTTTAATGTAGCTGAGGATACAGTTGCAGTATTTTCTCTCCAACATGGATAGGAAGGAGTGGTAATTGGCTATACTGTATTGGCTCGCAAAAATGTTCAGTCAATCCCTCATACTTAAAATGTATGTTTTCTTTTAAAAAAAAAAAAAAAAAAACTCCCATGTTTTTGAGTTGTTCAGTCTTCTCTGTACTTATCTTGGTGGCCCTGTTTCTCCCAAACACAATTTTCAGCCCCATGTTCAAGTGTCATTTTGGACTTCAATTGTAATAACCTAAAACCAGACTCCATGTTTTGGATGTCTGTTTATTTTCCTCCCTACTGTCCCATGATTTCCTTTTCATACCGTTAGAATAAAACTCGATCGGGCGTTACCAGAAAAATGTCATTCTTGCATTGTTTGTTTTCTTTCCTTATAAAATGCATTGAAGAGGCGCAAGATATTTCAACCACTTGTGCTCATCACTCTGTCCTCTACTGTTGTAACTTGGAAATACATGCAGGGGTATAAAATTCAATAAATTGAACTGAAATTCAGGCTGCCTGGTGTTCTCTATTTTATTACATTGTAGCATGATTCAGATACATGATGTGGCGTCTTGGCCTAGGCAGCAGCCGTGTCTGTAATTACCTGAACAGAGGAGGATGGAGAGAATTTGGTGTTTTAAACCAGGTTTTCTGATTACCAAGAGGGTCCCTCCCCGGTAATAAAAAATTAATGGAAAAAATCCCCAAATAATGAAAGCAAAAATAAATGCATTTAAAAATTGCTAAAAAATAAATATATAAGTAAGTAAAGGGGAAAATTAAACAAAAGTAAATAAATAAGGGAATTAATACAAAAATAAATAAATAAAGAAGCAAATAAAAACAATCAATTCATGTCATATTTTATCAATTAATTAATGGCTGCATTTATTTTTTGGGCTACATTTAATGACATATATCGAGTCATTCATTTATTTTTGTTTTGGCAGGTTCCGTCCTCCAAAAGGTTTGCTGTGTGTAAATTGTTTTTTGGTAAATAGACAAATTTAGGAATTTGCACCACTACAGTACTTCTACAGTCACACTGAACTCACTGTATTTTAGCTGTTTGTTTGGATGGAATACCATTTTGGATGACATCTTGCTCTTCTATCGAGAATGAATACATCTAATATAAGTCACTTTGAAAGAAATAAGCTCTTGCCAAATGACTGTAATTTAAAGGACAATATCAACTTGGTCCTGCATAATTATGTAATTTTGTGGCCTTGTGTTTTACTGGGACCCTGTGTCAAAATCGAATGCGAAAATATACATATTTTACTTTGAATAAACACTATTATTTAGGACTATCCATCACGTATGCACAATATAAATTACTAATTGGCAATCTACTGTTTTTAGCCTTCCACTCCTGATAATACTTTCACCTTGTACACAGGTGTGCACGTTACTGGACACTACTCCCTCATCAGAGTGTGTGTCTCTGTGGCCCCTCAAAGCTGCTGCTGCTGTGTGTGTAGTGTGGCTGGATAAGATTCAAGATTCAAGATTCCTTTATTGTCACTACACAGAGTACAGCGAAATTTGAAGCAGTCCTGATGGTGCAATCACGCATAACATACTGTATAAAAGAAGTTTAACCTAAACTACTATAAAATAAGTAAATATATATATATATATAAAAAGAAAAGTAAATATATAATATATATATATTATATATATATAATATATATATAATATATATAATATATAAAGAGAGAGGCGCAGTTGTGTGTCAGCTAAAAAAAAAACAACTGTATTTTGAGAAGGATCTGACATACAGACCCTCTGGCTGCCATTTGACCTTGAAGGTATTCCTTCATAACACTTTACTACGCTGCTCTGCTATCTGCAGCTCTCCGCCAATCGTTAACCTTAGAAACAAACATCCCGCCCCTCTGCGACTGACTACACTCCGATTAGCCAATAGCGTTTGAGTAGAAGCGTGACGTCGTCGACATAAAACCACGCCTTCATTCTTGTAACACACAAATAGACTGACGGGTGTTCCAGCCAATCGTTACTCAGGGTCACGGTCCGTCATCCAATCATAACGTGTCTTTAAGAAAATGGGCGTGGCCTTAGCGTCACTTCACTTCCTCTTGTTCTCTGGTGTTACCGGATTCAACTTCCGGCTGCATCGTCCTCTGGAAATCACAACGTGAGTAGCTATCTTTGAGCAATGTGTTTGATATAAAACAAGAGGTTTAACTGGAAACATGTGAACGCATTAGCTGTTTTTACGACAAGTGAAATCTCACAATGTGGTCTTTGTTTTCCTTCACCGTCAGGAACTGTGTGTTTTAAGGCTATCAGCTGCTGCTCGGAAGCTAACTAGCTTTAGCTAACTTTATCATGCTGCCTTCTAGGTGAGGCAGGATTCATTCAAAACATTACCTACATCTAATAAAGAAAGCAGTAAGCGCTCACTGTTGTCTTACCTATTTCTGTCACATAACTTTATTGTTACTCACTATCAGCCGCTTACCTGCTGCTGCTCTAACTTCACATGAATGAACATGATCTCTGTGAAAGGTTAAAGGGGCATTCCACCCATTGTAACGTTACACATGAAGATCAGGTTACTCATTGTGGGAGGTACTACTCTTATCACACAGTTTGTTTGGTGTCTTGTTTTGCCCTGAGGGAAGCTCTCTAACTTCTGAGAGAATTACCCTGATGATGTCATCAGGGTGTGTTGTGTTCTTGTTAGTAATATAGTAATATAAAAAAACAAAAATGCCTGTGCAATACTTGTATATATTTACCATACACCATATTTTATTTATTATTATACTGTATATTATTGTAAATACACTATTATTTTATTTTTACTTTATTTTATTATGTTATTCTTTTGCTACTTAACTTACTGTTTCTTTTCATAATGGAGCTTCCCAGCAAAAAGTATTTCACACGATTGTACCTGTATAACCGGCGTGACAGTAAACATCTTGAATCTTGAATCTTGAATCTAATAACCAGTTTTTGACTTGCAAAATAGCATTCACGTCAACGTCAGATGTTTCTGAAAGCTTGGATATATCAGACTTGGTGTTTGATAATATAAAAGGGCTTGAAAAAGCAGGTATTGTCGTATAAATATAATTACATTAGTCTGTTTATCGTCAATACTGTATATATTGTTCCTATTTTTAGTATCTCCCCTTGTTTATATTGTTCCTATTTTTATACTTCCTTCTATTTAAATTGTTCCTATTTTATGTCTATCTACATTTGTTTTGCTTTTTTTTTTTTTACTGTGTTTTATCTTGCTTTTTGTTTTTACTGATGCTTCTTGTTCTGCACTATCCGCTTTGCTGCTGTACACTGCAAATTTCCCGGCTGTGGGATTAATAAAGGAATATCTTTTCTTGTAAGGTAATAGGGAATGGGAATCACGGCGCATTCTGGGGGTGCCACCATTTTTGGAGGGTAACATACGGTAGATTATCATTATCTGTCACCAGTCTATTCATCTATCAATCGTTCATCATCAGAAATGTATAAAATATGTGGGAAAATAGAATGCCCATATAAAGAGAAGCTGACAGAGACAAAGAGGCGATATATTACAAAATTAGTTAGTTAACGATATCGATCCTTACGAATTAGAAGTACCTTGACAGTTTGTCACACATTACGGTCACTGATGCGTTTTGACGTTAGTGAACGCCTGTAAGCAGTTCAAAATATGTTCATCTTTGGAGGCCGATGTCCAATTTACAAACGGGTAGGTATATGACATTAAGATCTACAAGCCAAATGCCAACTATACAATCATACTCAAAAAGATAAGCTAGCTAATACTGCATATTTAATCTACCGGTATCTTGCAAAATGAAACCCATAACGTTAGCCTACCTGTGTGTCTGACTGTATACTATACTGTATTTTACATTTCGGCTTTTGAATCTTATTCACTTTGCCATGTTTTGTTATCTTTTGACACTTGCAGTAAACAGCCAGCAGATGGCACTCTTACCCTTTATCCTCTTAAAATGGCCGACTTGCGGTTGGTGACGTCACATTCCCATTCCCGATAGTGTTTACGTCAACATCAGATGTTTCTGAGAGTTTGGATATACTCTATGTATTAATGATATAAATGTGCCTGAAAAAGCAGTTATTATCGCCTTAATCAGCTGTATAAGGTTTTTAAACCAGAAAAAGTAATGGATATAACGCTATATTGTCAGTGCACTGTATTATTTAACCCTGACACAATCAACTCAGTCATACAACTGTCTTGAGATGTCAGGTGACTCGTTACCATCTCTACTGTCCATCCTATTACTTCTAGTACATATCCAACTCACTGAGACGCAATTTGAGAAATAGGCAACATATTATTCTTTCCGTTAACCTTATTTATATTTTTTGCCTTGTGTACATTTGAATTTTGTATATCTGTTTATTGATATTTTTATACTTGCACTCTTTCCTACTTTGTACGGCAACTGCTGCACAACATTTTCCCTCGTGATGAGTAAAGGTCTATCTTACCTTATCAGGGCGTGAACACTGCATCGGTGATTACAATATTGACATTACAAATTGTACATGTGGAGTTTGCTATATGTGAGGGTGAACCAGGCACGGAAGGTCTAATGAAAGACACTATTGGTTGCATTATGTGAAATGTAGGATCCAGAATATTTGTTGCTGTGGTCAAGAAGATATCTTGGCCTCCATGTCGCTGATATTTTTTTCTCTAAATCTGTCTCTTGCGAGTGCCCCAATGTTACTTTACTGTTACTTTGTACCTGCTAATACTCAATGGCACCAACAGCCAAACATTCTCTCTTGGTTTGAACCCAGTCACTCACCTGCTCTCTTACTTTATTTCTCTCTGGCAGAATGGGCAGTGTTTTGGCTGCCAGCTCCCCGAACCCCCCACCACCTGCCCCTGGCGGTGCTGCTGCCGCCCCTGGGTTGACGATGCCGCCAGGCTTCGGGATGCCTCCGGTCTCCTCAATTATACCCTCGGGACAGGAGCAGGACGCAGAAAACCCTTTGCCTAACCCGGGTGCATTTGATGAGTGTCATCGCAAGTGTAAAGGTAAATGGAGATAATTGAAGAAAGTCATTTGAGTCAAAGCTTAAGAAGTCAAAGTCTTTGCTTCTGATAATGATACACTAAATACTTTATAATTCTGTACTACCTGGTTTTGCTCTCCTATGTGTCTTTTCTGCATCTAACTGCATCCATGTTTTTCTTCTCAGAGGTTTTCCCTATGCAGATGGAGGGCGTCAGACTAGTTGTCAACAAGGGCCTTAGCAACCACTTCCAGGTCAGTTAAGTTTCTTTTTACATCAGAAATTTTTACCAACACAAATCGGAACTGTCTTTTTGCCCTGTATGCATTACCCCTTGACCAATCTCAGAACCCATCGGCCATCGGTCTGATGCCGTTTTAGCCTCTGGGGGCAAGGGGCTATATTTTCTGGGGTTCCGGTGTAGCCAGCAGATATCAGGACTTCCTTTTCCGCGCGCTGCTCATTGTTTACAGTCTGATTAGCAACTTGAGATGTGAGACTGGAGTTGGAGTTGAGAGACGACGTGTACAACCGGATTGTTTCACAATTAGCCAGTTTACTATGGAGGATGGACCCTGCCAAAATAAAAAATCAATCAATCAATCAATAAATAAATGACTAGATAAATAAATAAATATGTCATTAAATGTAGCAAAAATAATATTAACAATAAATGTAGCCATTAATTAATTGATAAAGTGTGACATAAATTGATATCATTCTGTTTTAATTTGTTTCTTTATTTATTAAATCCCTTATTTATTTACTCTTCTGTTTAATTTAAATTAAATAAAATTTAATTATTTTTTGTATTTATTTTTTATTTATTTTACATTTATTTTTAAATTTATTTATTTCTGCATTTATTTTTTATTTCTGCACGATTTTTCCTTTGCATTTCACCCCTTATTTATTTCTCCAAACTTATTTCTGTATTCTTTTCTTTATACATTTCTTTACATGTTTCTTTTTACATTTCTTTATGCATTTCTGCCTCATTGTGCTAATGAGAGTCTGTCACTCAATGTGTGTCATGGGGTCAGAGTGCATAGATCGACTATATGCTAGCCAGCTAGCTGCACTCTAGTCTTCATCCCCGGCTCCGCCAATCCGTTCCGCCTCTGTTGCTCTCAACCATTTTTGAAATTGGTCCAGTATTGACGGAGAGTGCTGCAGACGTCAGCTGATAAACAGGCTGTAATGTAATCTATCGGGCAATTCAGCACCGTCAATTTGCGTCCACTAAAAGTGCTTGTTTTTGTGTCTAACCAAGTCTTGCTCCGAAATCTAAATATTCAGCCATGACATTGAAAATCTTTTAGATAACACTAAGCTACACTTTCTGTACTCCAACGCAAAAAACTCTGACAACACCAGCACTCCTCTCTCCAACTCTCACTCACGTTTCCACCGTTTCCAACAAATCACACGACACAATGACAAATAGAAAGCGAAAGGTGAGAAAAAGGTTTTATTTCTCTGTAGGGTCCTTTCCATAATGTTGTCAGACACTTATAATAACAATCTGAGCCTGTCAGTGGCAAAAACAAGCACTTTTAGTGGACGTACATTGACGGTGAGGAGTTGCCCCGAGCGATTACATTACAGCGTGTTTAGCGGCTGCCGTCTGCAGCTTTTTCGCTCAATACTGGACTCATTTCAGAAAGTGTTGTCCCGATTAGTCACTTAGACACAAAAACATGGCAAAATAGGGTTGAAAAATACCAAAAATACCAAAGTTACCTTTGAAACCCAGGTTCTCCGGTCATTGGGTAATTGAGACTAAATGAATCAAGTGCTAATGTGTATCATTCCCAGCAAGTCCACTGTGGATCAGACCAAAGAAAGTGAACTCATTTTTAATTGTGTCCTTTTTAAACCCTCTTTAAGGTGAACCACACTGTGCTGCTGAGCACTACGGGAGATTCCACCTACAGGTTCGGCGCTACATACGTTGGAACAAAGCAGATGGGTCCAGCAGAGGTATGCTGCAGTAAATTCACCGTGAATCCCATGTGAAAGGTTTTTATATATTCTTTCGTTTTGAACTATAAAACAGATGCTCTTTTCGTCCAGTTTTTTCCAGTCATGGTGGGAGACATGGACAACAGTGGCAGCCTTAATGCCCAGGTCATCCACCAGGTCACCAGCAGAATACGATCCAAACTGGCCTTCCAGGTAAAGCTAAAAACAAAAAAACGTTTCCCCCCGTTGGACCTAACTTTAATACCATTTTCACCGTAATATATAATAGACAGTTTATCTCTATTTAATTTTTTTCCTGATTTCTCTCACTGTGCATGATGTTAACTGGAGCTAGACCAATAAATTGGCAGATTTTAAGTTTGTCCACCAGAGAGCAATGTAGATCTTAACCAAAAGTGTTTTTATGTTATGTGTTGATGTAAAAAAAATTATTACCAGCTGATAATTTCAATTATAGATATCTTTATTGCCCTTAAAAATCCAGTATCCGTCGGACAATAATGTTAACTTCTTCACACTCCATCATGTCCTCAGACACAACAACACAAGTTTGTGAACTGGCAAGGCGATGCTGAGATTAAGGGAGAAGATTTCACTGCAACGATTACACTTGGAAACCCAGATGTCATCGTCGGCTCTGGTAGGTCTTCAGTCACCATTTTGTCTTCCAAAGACTGAAATTACTTTCTATCCTTTAAATGATTTAGGATTGTTTTTAGTTTTCTGAAAGTAGACATCTAATGTAACCAAAACACAGATTTGTTCTGACCCTGAACAACCTCTCGTTGTCTTGCTGTTGTCAGGTATTGTTGTAACACACTACCTCCAGTCCATAACGCCGGCTCTGGCTCTGGGAGGGGAAATGGTTTACCACCGCAGGCCGGGAGAGGAAGGCACCGTGATGTCTTTAGTCGGCAGATACACAGGTGAGACGCAGGTTATTGTAAGCAGGTTGGATCCAGTTTAGTTGGACTTAAAGGTTCTCTGTACGATATTCAGAGCATTAATATAGCAGCAAACAACTATTTGCTATGTAAAGATATAGAGGAGTGATGTCTACCTGAGCAGAGAATGAAGTCACTCTCCCTCTTTATTACACAGCTTTGTTGAATACTCGATTCTGATTGGTCGATTACTGCATTCTACCGTTTGTTATTTCTTTATAACAGACCGCTGCTATGTATAACAGACTGTTATCTAGTCTCGGACTCTGGAGGAACATTTTTGTGTAAAATTATTGATTTCTTAGTAAGTAGCCGTGTAATAAGTGAGATAATATACAGCCAGTGGGTCAGGGGGTTTATTTCACAACAATGACCAGCTCGCTGTACATTATCCCTTACGTTTACGGCGGTAAACGTTACCGTTACCGTTAGCTGCTAGCCTCCGGCTCAGCCGTCGCCATGTTGAGAGCCGTGCGGAGGCAATAGAAATGCTCCCAATCTCACATTTGGCACCTTTAATGAGTCCATAATGTTTTGTTTTTTTCATGTGGTTAAACCAGTATTGACTTGACCTTCCTCTGTACAGGCAGTAACTTCATCGCCACATTGACACTGGGCTCAGCGGGGGCTCACGCTTCATACTATCACAAAGCCAACGAGCAGGTAACTGTTGCCTTTTTCTTATCCTGTTTGTCTTCATAGTTAGATGAGTAAATGCTCCCTGTTCCATCCAGGTGTGTTTCTACTGCGCTGAAGGCATTTTTCCTAAATCTGGATTCTAACTGTCTACTCTTCAACAGTTGCAGCTCGGCGTGGAGTTTGAGGGGAGCACCCGCATGCAAGACACCAGCGTGTCGTTCGGCTACCAGCTAGATGTGCCTAAAGCTAATTTACTGTTTAAAGGTACGAATCACGTGTATACACTCTATTTCAGGTGGAACACTTCCATATACATTCATTACCATGGTGATCATCCTGCACAGGGAGTCTTTACTTTTTCAGCAGCCAAGTATGTTTGTTATAGATTACAGAGGAAAATCCAAAAGGTCGTCACCTGTTAAATTGTAGAGTTGATGGATGTAACTGGAAATGTTCTGTCCTGGTTTCCGTTTATACGTCCAGACAAGACAGTCGTGACAAATGAAGTGAATGAGCAACTTTCCAAAAATTTTTGAACTATTCCTTCAAGAGTCATTACAGTGCTTTAGCATTAGCTGTGAAATGTTGTGCAAATGATGTCTATTTGAATTGATTTGAAATTGACAGTTTTACAAAGAGGCAAAATGCAAAACTTCTGAGAGGGAGAAATTGATATATTACCACAGAAAAACAGCGGTAGAAGAAGTACTCAGATCTTTTACTCAAGTAAAAATATTAGGGCTGTCAAAGTCAACACGATAATGACACGTTAACACAAATTCGTATTAACGCCACTAATTTCTTTAACGCATTAACGCAATTGATCTTTCTGCGGTTTTTCAGTTTTAAAGCTAGAGTGAAGATACTGGCATCATATGAAAATAGAAAAGGATCCATTGGTACCAACCATGTCATTCTAGCTTGTTGTGAAGGAGCCTAAATAACGTTCCAAACTTGCACTAAATTTTGGAAAAACTAGCATGGCCATTTTCAAAGGGGTCCCTTGACCTCTGACCTCAAAAAGATATGTGAATGAAAATGGGTTCTATGGGTACCCACGAGTCTCCCCTTTACAGACATGCCCACTTTATGACAATAACATGCAGTTTGGGGCAAGTCATAGTCAAGTCAGCACACTGACACACTGACAGCTGTTGTTGCCTGTTGGGCTGCAGTTTGCCATGTTATGATTTGTGCATATTTTAATGCTAAATGCAGTACCTGTGAGGGTTTCTGGACAATATTTGTCAAGAGTATTAAATACTTGACAAATCTCCTTTAAGGTACATTTTGAACAGATAAAAGATGTGTGATTAATTTTAATCGTGATTAACTATGGACAATCATGCGGTTAATCGCGATTAAATATTTTAATCGATTGACGGACGTAGTATTAGTATCAAAATATACTTAAAAGTACAAAAAGTAAAAAGTACTTATTATGCAGAATGGCCCATTTCAGAATCATGTATATTCTATTATTTGATTATAATTATTAATGCATGAATGTGCATTTGAACTACTTTATTTACTGCTGGATAGCTCAACCTATAATAATATCCTAATTTATTAGTTGATTTTATGTTTTGTATAATTAATCTAAATCTTTAAAGTAACTAAAGCTGTCAGATACATATCATGTTGTAAAAAGTACAATATTTGTCACCAAAATGTAGTGGAGTAGAAGTGTATAAAGTGGAAATATTCAGATAAAGTAAAAGTACCTCAAAATTGTGCTTAAATGCAGTACTTGAGTAAATGTACTTAGTTACATTTCACCACTGCAGAAAAAATGGCCTATATTTATTGATGTTTTTCACTTTTTATTGAGAATGCATTCTTTTAACAAATGATAAACGGGACAGTACACAGCATATATGTGCAGATATTTTTTCATCACTCTTTATGAAATCTAATATTCCGTCTCCTGCTCCTCGCCCAGGTTCAGTAGACAGTAACTGGGTAGTTGGTGCAACGTTAGAAAAGAAGTTGCTCCCGCTGCCGCTCTCTCTGGTCCTCTGCACCTTCCTCAACCACCGCAAGAACAAGTTCCAGTGCGGCTTTGGCGTCACCATCGGTTAGACTGACTGAGCGGCGGGTTATCGACCCGCAGACCGACCTCACAGAACAGACAGACTCACCATGGACGAGCAGACTATGCCATGTACAACACTGTGTGTCCCATCACTTCAATCCGTCTCTCCATTCGGCCATTATCATGTTATCGGTTTCATCACATGAAGGTAATAATGTAAATGTAATGCATTTAATCCTGTAAGATTAATCGCCTGAATGATCAGAAGTGAAACAAATAATGTGATTGGTCAGGAATTTGTTGACTCTCGACTCAAACCAATAGGCTGTAGAAAGAAGTAACACGTTAAGAGACATTGCAGAATTACAGAGCTCTTTGTTTTTGTCATTGAGTTCAGTGCCTGTCGCTCCAGTTTTGAATTTTATTCTCGTTTTTTTACTGTAAAGTCTGTCTTGGCGTGCGGTGAATGAAATCGTTGTGCTTGTTTAAAGAGGATTTATTGGTTACAGACATGTTTACCAGCTATCAGGAGGGAGTGTACTGTAATGCATGTCACGTTCACAGTCCATCACTTGTTTTGTTGCCTTTTTTATGTTACATACATATGGAACAGTATATATATGACCTGTATATACCTCTTGGAAACTGATAAATACCATTTCTTACAAAAGAAAACTGCACGTTTCCTTTAGTCGATCTCGTCTCTGCTGGAGTGTGATTTCATATGATTTTCATAAGGATTGCTCAAGTCAGTTTAAATTTTATAATCATCGATCCCAGATACCTCAGAACATGGAGATTATACAGCCTAAAACTGTCAAATTAGTACAATTCTGACTTAAAATTTTGTGTCACCCCTACCAACTATAATAAATGAGATTCAGGTAACTAAACCATGTAGATGAGGTACAGTTGCAGTTTTGTCAGTGGTCACAAATCACTTTATCCTTTGCCTTTTATGGAGTCATAGGTGTGCCATAAAAAAATAATAAATCTGTAAAAGAATAAGGAAATAACCAATAAAATAATAATTGTAAGCATTTTAATTTATTTCTGTATATATTTAAAAAAATATATATTTATATATTTTTTTGCATTTAAATTACTCTATTTTTTCTGTATTTGTTTTGTGTTATTTATTTTTATATAATGTCGTTTGTTTTTATTCCTTTTCGTTTCCTTATTCTTTTCCCTATTACTATTCCTAGAAGGGCCAAGCTGTCAATCAAGTGGCTTTGAGCGGGCCTTCCTGCCCAGGCTGAGTAGTCAATTCCTGCACACATATACTTGAGTACTCATATACTTAAGTACACATATACTTGAGACTTAAATTGAGTATTTTATATGCAAAAAAAGAATTAATTTAAAATATAAAAAATATATACAGAAATAAATGTGAAAATAAATGAAAATGCTTATAATTAGTTATTATTTTATTATTATTTTGTATTTTAATATTTTATAATATGTTTCCACATTTACTTTCTTATTCTTTTACAGATTAATTCTTTTTTTTGGCACTCCTATGACTCCATACACCTTGAAGACTTGTAATTTGTTTCACAATTTCTACTAAATGTTGGCATGAAAAACAGTTAATCAGTGCCTGTGGCCCTTTGAATAAAAGTTTTGAAATAATGTGAATCAAACTGTAGAGCATGTGTATTAGGTATATGACCATCTTTTGATATTTGGATAAAAAACAGGAAAGCTTGTTTGATATTTAGTAAGCAAAAAAGTTGTTGCACTCTTTGAGAAAGGTCTTGTAAACTAAATCTGAGTGAGCTAATTAAGAAAACTTACTTTTGGGTCCCTGCATGCATTTTAATAGAGTAAAGAAATAGAGGATTGGTTAAGAGGAATGATTGTCCTGTCATTTCAGTTGGAATGCATTCTTAAACCTGGTAAGGATAGGATTCCCATTCAAAAAAACTTAAAATGTATTTCTTATCTTTTTTTCATAACTTTTGCAGGAAAAAGGCTTGTTTTAATGTATGGCAAGTGTGTTCATTCTAATTATTAAATGCTGGATGTAACGAGCAGTTAGGTTATTGTTGAACATTGCTGCTCAGCAATGCATTGTGTACAATGTGTGAGTTTGGGTCATCTCCTGCGTGATTACATGGACGATGAGTCATGACATTATGTCTGCGTCTATGTTGTGTTTTAGTGCAGCTTTATGAATTTGCCTTTTAATTGTAAAACAATTGTATAAAAATTGTCTCGGTATGAATCACTCTTCTGTGAAAAAAGTCTTGCATGATTATTAAGACACCAAAAGACTGAATTTGTTGGTTACATTTTATTTAGTAAAATGTAGATTGGGTAAAGCTGAATAAATATTTGGCGTGTGGAGGCCTTCAGGCTGATGGAGGAGTCCGTTTACTGGGTCTTCTGATTGAAAGACTCCCACAGAACAGCCAGCTGAGCCTGCAGGTTCTGAGCGCTGGCGTCCAGCTTGGCCCTCATCTCCTCTCCTCTTTGAGCCAGACTCTGCTGGATCTCCTGGGTTTTCTGGGTCAGCTGGGTCTCAAAGCTCTGGGTCAGAGGGACCATGCTCTTCTGAAACTCCTCCAGGCTCTGCTCCATCTTCTGCTTCATCTCCTCGGTGAAGGGGACCATCTGGGCCTGCAGCTCGCTCACGCTCTTATCCAGCTGCGCCTTCATCTCCTGGCTCTTCTGCAGCAGGATGGCCTTCAGGTTCTCGGGGTCCATGGCCTCAGCGTAGGGGGTCGTCTCCTTCTTCAGCTCCTCCACCTGCCTCTGGAGCTGCGCCACCATCTCCTCGGCGTAAGGCTGCAGGTTAGTGCTCACGGCGGTCAGATCTTTCTCCAGACGAGCCTTCAGCTGCTCGGCCTGCTGGTTAAACTGAGTCATGAAGTCCTGGGTCAGAGGAGCCATCTGAGTCCTCAGAGCCACAACGTACAGGTTCACTGTGTCAGTGCTCTGAGAGATCATGGTACTGATAGACACAGGAAAGAAAACAGTTATTGACTAGAAACATATAGTATATTTATAATGTCGTGAAGCTTCTTTATCACTCTTACTTCACTTCCTGTCCCAGCTCAGACTGTCTGATCTGATTCAGGGAGTCCTCGGCAGTGAGCGTCGCTTTAGCAACGTAGTCCCAGAAAGCATCTTTCACCAAATCCAGATTGCTCTTGGGCGGCTCCTGCCACATGATGTTGGCATTGCAAACTGTGGATAAAAGATTTAGCAGATTTAGTATAGAACCCAAACATTTATTCAACTATATATATTTATTTCAAAGAGAAAATTCACTCACCAGAGAAAAGGGCGAGAACGACAAGTACCTTCATGATTGAATTTTGACTCTGTTGGATAAAGAAAAAAAAAATTAACAATTAAAAAACATGTAAAAATGTATAATCTGACAGTTAATTTAGTCTTGAAGTGTTTTGATAATAATAAAATATGTTACCTTACAGAGGCAGCTTCTTTTCTCTGAGTCTGGTGACTTGTGTTGTGCAGATGCCTGTTAAGAGCTTTTATAGCTGTATTGAAGGGTAAAGTCCTTCTCTGGTTGCCCCGCTGGATAGATTCTTGTCACTGCTGTCACTCCACGTCATAATCCAAGTGCCATCGCCTTAATCACCCTGTGATACTGGCATCCGAATGGGTTAAGTAATGGTTTATATCGCTAAATCAGCATCACGTACACCAGTTACAGAGCAGGTAGTGGGCAAAGGGGTATTTAAATCTTTTAAAGTATAGTAGCAAATAACTCTCATTTGAATATAGCAAATAAATGTACAGAAAGTTTCACTTAAAGCAGCAGTAGGCAGGGTGGAGCGAATATGATTAAAGTTATTTATATAAAACGGTCACTATATCCTGACAGTAGTGCATGAGACAGGTAATCTTAAAAAAAAAATCATGTGCCTCTGTGTCCTCCGGGGCTCCTAATGGCATCTGCAAGATTTCACAGACCGGAGGAAAACAACCAATCAGAGCCGAGCTGGAGCCTCGCCGTCTCTGAGCAGTTGTCAATCACTCGCAAACTCCGATCAAACTTTCAAACTAGGCAGCGCTGATCAAATATGAACCAATATTCTGTTACTGTAATGCCTATTTCTCGCATAAAATGTTTTCAGAATCATCTTGTAGTGTACTGTTTAGCTGTAAAATGAGAAAGTTTGTGTCTCGCCAGCCATGTTTAGATCAGTTGAGGAAATACCAAGCACCGCCCACCAGCCAGAGCACAGCCAATAGGAACGCTCTCTCTCTGAAATGACCTGTGATTGGCCAAAGTCTCCTGTCACAAGCTAGATTTTTTAAAGCCTGAAAACAGAGCCATGAGGAGGTGCAGAAGTCTTGTTTTCTCTCAGAACACTTGAATTACAATATGCTGAAAGGTTATTATGGAATTTTTGCCCAATGATGCCAAAACATTTTGCCTATCCTGCCACTTTAAAGTTTAAACTGTAAGATTCCATTTTGCTCATACTCCTTAGAGAATCTGTATACACCACCGTCAGAAGCTACATCATTACAGCTCCACAGCTACAATCTTGTGAGATTTTCTTCATTGATAATAATGTATTTGGGGAGTTGTAGAGCATCGGTGTGCACAGACATTTTGAGGGACAGGGGTAAAAAAAAAAAAAAAACGTCTAAATAAGTCTTGTGTTATGCACTTTTGGCAACAAGGCTGTAAAAAAAAAGGTATTCCTTCTTCACTCATGCATCTTGTGAGGAAAACAGTATTGATTGGCCCCTTTTTCTCCAGCGTGGTACACCTTGAGCTTCATCCACGCCTCCTTATAATTGCTTCAAGGTTGCTGTGTGCGTCACATAAAAACAGCTAGATGTTTATCAGTAGTTTCACCTGGGAGGAAGACTTTAGCTCCTCTGTGTTATCAGTTTGAGAGGAGGGAATTGTTGTATAAGGAAACATTATGTTCTTTGGTAAAGATTATCTGCAGAGCTGATGGCACAACTGGATCAAAGTCCTGCTCACCTTTCACTGACCTATAGCACCTCTGACAGCAATACCCTACGTTGTCTTTAAGATGAAAGCATGTGGATCAATATGTATGTTTACTCTGTGCTTCTTAAGTTATAATAGAGTAATCAACAGAAACAATGTCGTATTTGTAGTGCAAAAGAGTGAAATAGTAACAGCCTCATTATCTTATCTGCTGACATTCCTTACTCCTGAGTGTCACCGTGTTTACACAAGTTACATATGAGTGACTCAAAATCATGTCTACTGAGTGTCTGTCCACTAATTACAATTACACATGATATAACATAATGGGATTATAATTCTATATTATATATTATATACTATGCTATATATTCTTTTTTTTTACTTTTTAGCTATGCTAGCAGCGTGGCTCTATAACGGTGACAATGTCAGTCTGTCTCTCCACCACTTTGGTCCAGAATTAAATATCTCAACAGAATCGATTGCCTTGAAATTTTCTACAGATATTCATGGTCTCCAGAGGATTGATTCTGCTGACTTTGATCCTCTGACTTTTCCTTTAGTGCCACCATGAGGTTGACATTTGTAGTTTTAAAGGTGCTAAATGCGAGTTTGGGATTATCTCCATTGCCTCCGCACGGCTCTCAACATGGCGACAGCTGAACTGGCGGCTCGCAGCTAACGGTGCTAACAGCGCTAACAGTGAAAACAATGGCAGCAGTGCTGACAGAGCAAACAGTGTTAACCTTTGGGGGTAGCGGAGGGTGTGTGTTATGCTTCTGTAACACGCTGTCGGTCGGGACGGCGTGTTATCAGCTGTAACCTCCGTATGAGAGCAGTGCAAAGCAGCGGCAGTGAGCAAGCCAGTGGGGCACGAACATGCACTAACATGAGAAGCTCTGATTACGACACACACAGAGAGAGAGAGACTTCATTCTCTGTTCAGGTAGACATTACCTATCTTTACATAGACTTAACTGCAATTTGACATAGGTTTGGACTGTAATTTTGAGTTTGTATGCATTCATCTCTTGTTATACAAACGTTTGATTTATACACATGTCTAATAATTATTTTGCAACCTTGCCTGAACCTGAGCGTTCGCGATACCTTAATAAATTAAGGTTGATCGTCCCTTCAGTCTTTTATTGCTTATCCAGACATCTATACATATTTGATTGAATCACGTTAGGCTAAGTGTTGTCTGTAAATAACCAACTGTTTGATCTATAGGCTGAGATTTAGTTGCTAAACAGCATGCTAGCATTGTCATTGTGAAGATGTTAGCACGCTAACAGTAGCATTTAGCTAAAGTACAGCCTCACAGAGCTGCTAGCATGGCTGTAGACTCTTTTCAAGTTATTATCATTGTTATTATTTTTTGTCAATTATAATTTTTCAAGTGTTTTAAAAAAATATTGTTTGTTAATTTAAGTCAACGTTATTGGCCCCTGCCCCCAACAACAGGGCCAACATCCATTTGTATTTGTCAGCTTTCTTTCAGAGCTAGGGCATAAAACCTAAAACATATAAGTTATATATATATATTATTTTTATTTTATGTGTATCACACATATGCTTTAGTTTGAATTTGACATTTCTTAGTTTTTTATAGACTTAGAAAGTGTCACATAAAGTCATTACATCAATTACTAAATAAAAACCAAATATTTCTTGCCCTGAAAGATGTATAATGACATGTACATGAGGTTTCATCAGACAGTGGTGATGTCGTCCCTTACATGTTACCGCTGTTGTGATGTGGAAGCAGCAGTGACAGCACGGCACTCAGCGTTGGACTTTACTCCTGTGTTTCCACTATGCGACTCAGCTGCCTATATATACTGAGCCATGAGCTGTGCAGAACACTCCCACTGTATTCAACAGCTCACTGAACAGCAGGCTCATCCACACAGGTGAGACACCAGCAGGACCAGGTCCCTTTTCAGGCTATGATATGAAAAATAACCACAAAGAGCTAATTTTGCATGTTTCTTCTCAGCTGCAGCGTCAGTCATGAAGGTCCTCGCGGTGCTCGTCCTCGCTGTGTTCACTGGTAAGAAAGTTTTGGGTGAAAATCAACATGTAACTCATTCACGTTGGAACAAGAAGAATTCAATGTTCATCATGTGACAATAAATGTGTTTGTTTATTCAGTAGGTTGCAATGCCAACATCGTGTGGCAAAACCAACCCAAGCCCCAAGTTGACATGGTGAAAGATGCTTTCTGGGACTACGTCGCCAGGGCAACCACGACCGCCGAGGAGTCCCTGAAGCAGATCAGACAGTCCGAGCTGGGAAAGGAAGTGAAGTAAGTAGTCTCAAAGTGATAAATATGCATTTACTAAAGACTTGAAGGAAATTAAAGCTCCTCAAATTCTTAATTTTGTTGTTGTTGTAAGTTTCAGCTTGGAGAGGGTGATGAATGTTTCTCATGACTTAGTTCTGTTTGTGTCTCGGCAGCACCCTCATCTCTGAGAGCACCGATGCCGTCAACCAGCTCACCGACACTTTCCGGACAAAGGTGGCTCCTCTGACCCAGGACCTCATGACTAAGTTCTCCCAGGAGGCCGAGCTGCTGAAGACCCGTCTGGAGAAAGATCTGACCGCCGTGGGAACCAGCCTGCAGCCCTACGCCGAGCAGCTGATAGCTGACCTCCAGAGGCAGGTGGAGGAGCTGAAGAAGGACGCGACCCCCTACGCTGAGACCATGGACCCCGAGGCCCTGAAGACCGTCCTGCTGCAGAAGAGCCAGGAGATGAAGGCACAGCTGGATCAGAACATGAACCAGCTGCAGGCCCAGATGGTCCCCTACAGCGAGGAGATGAAGGAGAAGATGGAGCAGAGCCTGGAGGAGTTCCAGAGGAGCATGATCCCCCTGACCCAGAGCTTTGAGACCCAGCTGACCCAGAAAACCCAGGAGATCCAGCAGAACCTGGCTCAAAGAGGAGAGGAGCTGAGGGCCAAGCTGGACACAGACGCCCAGAACCTGAAGAGGCAGCTGACTGCTCTGTGGGAGTCCTTCACTAAGATGACCCAGTAAACGGACTAATATCTATACTCAGTTGTCTCTGATGAATCGGAGTTGAGTTTATGGGACAGATAAAAAGTGCAATACCTCATTTTCTATGTTTTTATGTGGATGAAAGATGTTAGGAAAGGAATAATGTCAGTATTTCCTCTATTGTGTTACTGTTTACAACTATAAGCTTTCATCTGTAAAACAACAATAAATAAAAAGGTTGAATGTATTTTATGTTTTTGTCATTTTCTTTGTATTCATCAATTCAAAAAAGAACGATAACTCCAGGAATGCAACCGCCACTGTCCAACCTTTTTAATCAATCTTATGAAGGTATAAAAGGAAGATTGTGTAACTTTTAAGAGAAGAAAAATACTTTCTCTCTTACAAATGAAAAGTTGTATTCATAAAAACACACACTTGGGTTTTGCTGCTTCAGCTAACATTAGCTCATGTTTGCAAACTTTAAACAGATCTTTCTGTGTAACTGACATAATTGAGTCAGATTATTGATGTTACAACTCTGCTCTACTTGTGCTATTATTAAAGAGGACCTATAATGCTTTTGTGCTTTTCCCCTTTCCTTTAGTGTGTTATATAATTTTGTGTGCATGTAAAAGTTATAAAGCCCAACATCCACGCCAAATGGAGTTACTCTCCTCCACAGAAACACTGCTCCTGAACTGCATGAAACACCTTGCTTGAAGTCCTGCCCTTTCTTCCGTAACGTGGTGATGTCACCAAGTAACACATTTGTATAATACCTGCCTGGCGTCTAGTTTGGCACGCCCTCAAACAAAGCTAGTTAAAGTGGAGCTGTTTTGGTTGACCATTCACAACAGTGGGCCAGCTGGCCCATAAAACCTTCTCTTTAGTGAAGACAACATCACACCAAACCGTCTGTATTGTTAAGTTGTTGTGGCCGATTGATTAAGGCGATGGACTTGAAATCCATTGGGGTCTCCCCGACAACGATCAGTGGTAATGAAGTTGTCTGCTTGCCGCAAAATCATCGTCACACTGGCAGTCCCAGAATAGATTGAGAATTCAGGTTATGCACTTTGATAATACCACTGCAAAACTACATGAATGTAACACTGCCAAGAGTACTCTCCTTTGGTAGAAAGTAGTTCCTATGAAAACTGTTCACAGCACGGTCTGTGGACCACAAACACAATTCCATTCACCTCCATTGTATCGGGGGTGGAGGCTGAAATCTTAGAAATCTCTAAACCTGTGAAAAAAAACTAGAGCTTTAACAGAGCATTTCAGACCGAGGGTTAAAAGAGGTGCTGAAGCACAGCCAGTATTAGTATATAAATTCTGCGTTTTTTGAACATTAAAGCATGTAAACATGTTCTAGTAGAAACCCAAACTACAAGTATGCACCTGAAAATGAGCATATAGGTCCTCTTTAAAAGGACATTTGTTCGTCCTCTGAAGACACTGACCATTTACACTGTTACATATTTTGGCCTATAAGACCTTCTCCTCAGTAAAGACAAAATCGCACCCGACAATACGCATTGGTAAGTTGTTGTGGCCGAGTGGTTAAGGCAATGGACTCGAAATCCATTGGGGTCTCCCCGCGCAGGTTCAAATCCTGCCGACAACGATCAGTGGTAATGAATTTGTCACCGTCACACATTGATAATTCAGGTTGCACACTTTGATTACACCACTGTAACACTACAAGGATGTGTCTCTGCTTAGAGCTTTGGTAGAAAATAGTTCCTATGAAAACTGTTCACAGCGCTGTCTGTGAACCATAAACACAAATCCATTCACGTCAACTGTATTGGGAGTGAAGGCTGAAATCTCAGAAATTTGATCAGCACTGCCTAGTTTGACAGTTTGATCGGAGTTTGTGAGTTTCGCAAGCAGTGATTGACAGCTGCTGTAGAGACTCCTCGCCTCTGATTGGTTGTTTTCCTTCGGCACTTTGAAATCTTGCTAATGCCATTAGGAGCACTAGGAGGACACAGAGGAAAATGATTTTTTTCACAGATTACCTGTCTCATGCACTGCTGTCAGGAGAGAGTGACCGTTTTATAAAAATAACTTTTCATCATATTTGCTCAAAGTTACCGCCTGCAGCTTTAATTCACTGAAAGCACTCCTATGGTGTCCATACATCTTCTGATGGTTGTTAATGTATTTAAAGCTGCAGTATGCGAGATTGACGCAAATGTGACGCAAAAGTTATTTTTATAAAACGGCCGCTATATCCTGACATTAGTACATGAAACAGGTAACCTGAAAAAATCATGTTCCTCTGTGTCCTACTGCGTCCTCCAGTGCTCCTAACGGCATCTGAAGGATTTCACTTACTGGAGGAAAACAAGGTCCGCTGTCCAGCTGCAGTCTATGAGAGCCGGCTGTCAATCACTCGCGATCTCCGACCAAACGGTCAAACTAGGCAGCGCTGATCAAATATGAATCAATATTCTGTTACTGTAATGCCTATTTCTTGCCTCAAATGTTCTCAGAATCATCTTGTAGTGTACTGTTTAGCTGTAAAATGAGAAAGTTTGTGACGCCGCCGCCATTGTAAAATCTGGTGAAGGAAAGCCAAGTTCTGGTCACATGACCGGAGCACAGCCAATAGGAACGCTCTCTCTCTCTGAAATGACCTGTGATTGGTCAAAGTCTGCCATCACGGGCTAGATTTTCTAAAGCCTGAAAACAGAGCCATGAGGAGGAGCAGAAGTCTAGTTTTCTCTCAGAACACTTGAATTACAATATACTGAAAGGTTATTATGGACTTTTTGCCCAATGATGCCAAAAATATACTGCCTACTGCCACTTTAATGCCTCATTTCTGTTTATATTTTTTTCAACAGTAAGGGCAAAAGTACATTTCCACATTTACAGACAATAAAATATTTCATTGATTACCCCTATCTGTATGGAAGGTATTTATTGGAAGGTTTCCCATCTAATAAAAGTTGTATAAATGCAGGCAGCGGTTGTTAAAGCAAACTATGAACCAGATCAGCTGGACAATGATGTGACACAAGAATGACCTTTGGCCTTTTTGTTGTTATCATTAGCATTGTGCTTGTGACAGACAAGGACAGCGTAAGATTTTGATTTTTTTCTGATTATCTGATGGTGCAGTGACAAACTGCACTGCATTTTATTTAAGGAATGTTAGTACTGAAATCAAACTGTCCCACTGGTAATCCAGAGGCCTTGACCCCATGCAAAGTCTGATCAGATATTTAGGGTGTTCTGACCTGTGCTCGCATGTGTACTTTCAGTGTGCGACGTGGAGCCAAAATAACACACGGCAATAAAAGGTGACAACAACGCAGATCATGCTGGGAACTTCGGACGCATATCAACAGTCCTCCTGACATTTATTGGATCGCATCAAAGCCACCTATGCTGTATAAATACTGTGACTGTGTTCAGCCAGTCTCACAGATCAGGATCACTGAGGTAAGTCTCACACCTTTTCTACACACATCTGTAACAGCTGGTTGGTCTTGTAGTGGTTGAATGAAGGTTTTTGACCTTTTTTTAACTGTCAAATCATTTGTTTAAATGTTTGTGTTTATTCAAACTAGATGTGGAAAGACTTTGATTAAAAAACTGTCATGGTGATGATTCATTACATCTGAGTAAAAAAAGAGAAACTTGAAATGAATGTTCAACTGTTGAAAATGTTTGTCAGTGTTGAGATCATTTTAACCTGTTTATTATATGATCTTCCAGTTGTCATCATGAGGGTCTTTGCAGTAATCCTTGCGCTGGCTGTCCTCTCAGGTGAGTTCAAAATGTCTTCTTAGGGACACATATAAAGAAATATATTTTTTAAATTGTATATTATATTTATTTTTATTGGACTTTTTTGGGCATAACAGAGGTAGGGAAGAAGACACATGTTGGGCTACATTTAAAAGGAGAAAATTATACACTTATGTATATAAAGGAAAAATAAACAAACCAGTAACTAGAAAAAGCATTTCTTGATGGCAAGTTGCCGACTGCTGAAAAGTTAGCGCATGAAAAGCTGTAAAGGTACAGTAAAGGAAAGGAGGAAAGACAGAAAGAAAGAACAAGGGAAAGAAAAGGAGGAAGGAGAGAAGATAAGAAAGAAGTGAAGAGGTAAAGACAGGTGTGGAAAGAAAGGAAGAAACACATTGAGATTTATATTTTGAAAATCCGGAAGCCTGCCGTTAGCTCCTGTTACCTTTTGGGGCTTTTATTTTGAAAACACAGTCTACTCCAGGGTCCCCCAGTTAGTTAGCCTACTACTCTATATTAGGCCTAGTAGTAGTGGTAGAGCTTTCAAACTCTCACACTTACTGGGGGACAGACTGTGTTTTCAAAATAAAAGCCAAAAAGTAACAGGAGCTTAGCTTAAATTATTATAGTAATTATTCTAATTATAATAATACAAAGGAAGCAAAATTAGTTATTATATTGATTAACAGCCAAAAGTTGTCTTGGAGATGTGAGCAGTATATATGCAGGAGGTTCTACAGTTTCTTTAGTGCTTTCTAAAGATCTGAAATCAGTCTTTGGGCTCCTCGGTGTCCATGTAGTCCAAAGTGGTTTGTCCCTCAGAGATAAAGCGAAATGACACTTGTTACACTTTGCAGCCATTGACTCAAAGAAGGTCTTTATCAGTAATCCAATGCAAAAACGTCTTCCATCCTGTTTTATTTCCCATCTAAAAGATTTAGAAGTGAATAGCTGAGTGTCTGTCTCCGTCCAAACGCAGGCTGCCATGCCAGAAGCGTGCCTCAGGATGAGGCGAAGAACACGTGGGAAGTCACGGTGGAGAAGTTCAACGACTATTTCACGGATCTGAACTCGAAGGCCGACGAAGTGTTGAAGGGCATCCAGAGCTCCCAGATCAGCCGAGAGCTAGAGTGAGTTCATTTAGGGAAAAGTTATCAAAGTAATAAATCAATTTATTTGCACCGTTGACCTTCTACGTGAATACTTTGTACATGATAAATACTTTATGTGCTTTAAACTCACTTATATAACAGATTGCTGCAATAGTACATTGTCTACAGATCATATTTGTAACATTATTAGTGTTTTAATCTGCACCACCTGCTAAGGAAACATTTCACATTTAGTCCGATAAAGGATCACTGCACTCACCCTTGTGTGTTTAAACCAGCAGAACCTGCAACTAGAGGTGAACTGGTTCCCACTAAGAGTAAAAAATAGTCTGAGTATAATATCTTTTGTAAAGCAGAAGACCAACAAGCACAAACGGCTCCGTTAATGCAGCCTCCAACATTAATTCACATTCATTTCAATATATATTTAAACAGTTTTTTCCCAAGTTTCAAGAATGTTTTGTCATTTTCTCCATACAAAAGTATTCTTGTGCTTTTACTTTTGATACTTTTAGTACATTTTGCCAGTAATACTTCTGTTCGTTTACTTTGAATTTTTGAATGCAGGACTTTAACTTATTTTAGATTGTGGTATAAATACTTCTTGAAGGACAGGTAAACTGTAACTGGGACAACTAGATTTTATCAGGGTCTTTGTGTTCTTGTGTGTTGGAAAGCATCAACACAATATTGTTTTTAGACCTCTGCTTGGTTACACAACACCCAGTGTGTCCTCAGCTGAGTGTGAGGAGGTTAATCAGCATGTGTCAGTGAGGTGAGACATGTAGAGCTGCTGACTAAGGCCTGCGGTGCACTCCGGTCTCAAGTCCACTTTTCGGACGTCCTATTTGAACTATTATTGGTTCAGTCCAAGCCACTATTGAGTCTTCATTCAATTTTTCAGTTTAAATCCTTTGATTTTTGCATTGATTTCTTGGACATGGAAGGGCTCAGGTCAAACAGAGCTCCTGTAGATAGATCTACAGCTCTGAGCAATTTGTATATTTTATGTTCTGTTATCTTGCTCTGACCTCAGTTTTGACCCCCTTTGGATCCAAAATATTTCACAAAAAACCACCAACAAAATCCCTAAACTCATCTGTCTCGCACCCCCCAACAACAACAGCACCCTGATCCAGGACAGCATGGCTGAGCTGGCCGTGTACAAGGACGACCTGCAGACCAAGCTGGCCCCCTTCACCCAGGAAGCTGCAGATGAGCTGGGCCAAGACCTGCAGAAGCTGACCAACAAGCTGGGCGATCACATGAGCGAGGCCCGGGAGCAGATGGAGAAGTACATCCAGGAGCTGCAGACCATGATGGAGCAGAACGTAGACGACGTCAGGGTCAGGATCTCCGCCTACACCCGCAAGATGAAGAAACGCCTCAACAAGGACACACAGGACATCAACAGGTGAGTGAGATCCACTGAGGCAGGGAGGCGTTCACGGGAGGCTGATGGGGAACTCTGTCCAGTAAGAGGCTCTTGTACTTTCTCTAACTTTTACCAACCAAACTTTAAGGAACTTTTGATTATTTAATTCCTCTTAGAACAGTTTCATTTTGTAGGGTCTTCATCAAATACTTTGTACTAATCTATGTTTAAATTAGGTCTGTCAATCGATTAAAATATTTAATTGCAACATTTTGATCTGTTCAAAATGTACCCTAAAGGGAGATTTATCAAGTATTTCATACTCTTATCAACATGGGAGTGGACAAATATGCTGCTTTATGCAAAAGTATGTATATATTTATTATTGGAAATCAATTAACAACACAAAACAATGACAAATATTGTCCAGAAACCCTAACAGGTACTGCATTTAGCATAAAGAAATATGCTGAAATCATAACGTGGCAAACTGCAGCCCAACAGGCAACAACAGCTGTCAGTGTGTCAGTGTGCTGACTTGACTATGACTTGCCCCAAACTGCATGTGATTATCATAAAGTGGGCATGTCTGTAAAGGGGAGACTCGTGGGTACCCATAGAACCCATTTTCATTCACATATCTTGAGGTCAGAGGTCAAGGGACCCCTTTGAAAATGGCCATGACAGTTTTAGTCAACAGCCCTAGTTTAAATACTAAGTCATGTTTTAATTATCTTATTGTTCCTTTTTAATATATGTTCCCAGAAAGCAGTATTGATAGTGAGTGGATTAGTTTATAAATAAACTGAACTGAATATACTAGAGCTGCAACTATTAGTCAATTAATCAATAAGTTAATCTACAGAAAATTAACTGTTAAAAAAAAAACTTTAAATATTTCTTATGTTGGTGGTGTGTTTTTGGAGGTTGATGACTAAATATCTTAAAAACTGAAAAAAAAAAAAAAAAAATCTTAATGTCTTGAAATCTAAGGAGATTATATATATATATATATATATATTTATATATTTATATATTTATATACGTCCATAGTGCTACTTAATTATGATGAAGACCTTTCCTTGTAAGTACATTTACACTGTGGTAGTGGTACATTTACTTATCATGAGAAACTCCCTTTTTCAGTGCTTGTGCTCATACATTTTGGTATCTGGAGCACATACCGACCCACAAACTGTGAAATAAGAGACAGGCACTAAAACGGAGCATTCAGACAGAGGGCGAATACGGGTATATTCAGACAGACAGTATGAGAAAAATAAAATGTTTTTTTGAACATTAAAACATGTAAACATGTTCTACTAGAAACCTAAAATACAAGTATGAAGCATAAAATGAGCATGATATGTCCCCTTTAAGTAAAGAATCTGAATACTGCATTTATACAACAAATAATACTTTACAACATACTGGACGTTGAAATAATGTGATAAATCAAATGTTTTTGAGTCTTATTCTCCAACCAAGTTAAAACTGCTCTGTCCTTCTCTCAGACATGTTGTTAACTACTTTGAGGAGCTTCAGTCCCGCACCTCAAACAGCATGGAGAACATGAAGACACAGTGGGACCCTTATTTTGCTCAGGTGCGTGACAACGTCCAGGCAAAGATCACCACCCTGAATGATCTGCTGACATCTCAGGCGGAGACCATGAAGGAGGGCCTTGAGAAAACCGCCGAAGACCTGCGGTCCACCCTGGAGGACAAGATGAAGGAGCTGCAGGACTGGTTTCAGCCTTATGTCTCCATGATCACTGGTAGCAATTAAACCCTGTAATCAAACAGTCTGGAACATCTGTTGATCCATCACTTTATGTTTCAAAACCAACTGTTTTAAAAGCTTCAATCATAAATAAAGATACTCAGCTGTTTTATCACAAATGTCCACCACAGTCTGAATGTCTCAGTGTCACTGAAGGCCCTTCAATAAAAAACAGCTGCTCACATGAGTGTATAAAATCACTGGTCTTCATTAATGTCATCATTTACATTGTTGTCGGAAAGTCCTCTTGTCCAAATTACCTCCATTGTTTGCACATATTAAATAATTACAACAAATTGGTGAAGAATTTGAAAAGCTAAGGGACTGTTTGTAACTTCTTACACGTGTAAATCATTGCGGGTCGGTGTCCCATGCGTGCTCGCGGGTGGGTACGCTGTTCAGACTCAGACTCCCAACACAGACTACACGGAAGCACCAAAATTGCAAAGTTATATCTAGTGAAGCCCGTCTAGCAAAACAATGTTAACTCTTTCTGCTTCAGCCTCCCGACCGCGGTCGGAGGACGCAGGGGAGACTGTAGCTTTGGTCTCCAGGGTCGGAGTCTCTGCTCTGCTCCTGCTTGCTTTTCTTCACTCACACACCGCGCTCATTCTCGCTCAGCTCGCTCCAACTACACGTGCACGCGCGCACACTACACACTGCAGAAGAGTTAGTTTAGCTCTGAGAATATCTAGTGAATGTGCAGTGGACGTTTGTGCAGAAATAAATGCTGCAGCTCCTCCAGACCAACAGAGGTTTCCCGTGTCTTGTGAAGTGACGGGGCTCCGCTGCGAGTTACGTTATCGTCTCCGACCTGGTGTCTGTGTCCTGTTCCCTCCGGCCGCGGTCGGGAGGCTGAAGCAGGAAAAGCCAACACTAGGATCAGCATTGATTCATGGAGAGACCTTCGTCCAGTCAGCTAACATTACTGCCAAGCAGGTGAAGTATAGAGTGATATTGTGGTTTTAGCTGACGTGTGTCGCCTCGCTGTTTTGACAGATGCTCGCTCACATTCAGGTAGCACGTGCACACGGGCGAGCGCGAGCAACAGGACGCTGACTTTCGTTGACATTGCGGCCACAACTGTCGCTGTTACAACCAATTTCTGATTCTTACAAACAGTCCCTTTTGTGTAACTCTTTTGGGGTGAATATGCTGAAATCAACACAGACTGCACTGGGATTGTTTAACTTTTCTGCAAACCAAAAAAACGTATTACAATAATTTCAGAGATGGAATAATAATAATAATAATAATAAGAAGAAGAAGAAGAAGATTTATTATTATCATTATCATTATCATTATTATTATTGTTATTATTATTATTATATTGGTATTATATCAAATATATTTATATAATAATAATACAATTATCATTATTATTATTATTATAACATATTATTTTGTTATTAAGGCATAACATGTTCACGTGCTCACACATGCACATATACACCCTTTTTTGAAGGTAATTCTGTCATAATTCACGTCCTTTTTTTGCATACAGTAATTTATTTTAAACCACAATGAATGAAACTAAAGTTAATTTTTTAATCACCTGGCTGCATGTTGAGCTGAATGTGAACCAAGTAATTATACATGTTATTATCTAAGGATTACTTACTGCTTACTGTATACGCTCTATGCACATGCTACTTTCAATCAGTAGATTTTCTGATCATCATCTGACCTCGGGACAGCAGTGCACATACCAAATCCAGGGCACAACTATCAAAAAATGCCAGTATTTACAGAGATATCTCTTGCACATTAATGCACAAAACTGTACAACTCTTTGCTTTTAAAACAGATATATTGTATATTTTTAATTGTTTTCATAATTTTATTGTATTTGTTTTCTATTTTTTGTGTTTTGTTTTTACTTTGCAGTACTTACTTTTTTTATTCTTTTTTTCTCTTGCACTAAAATACCAAGGCAAGTTACTTATATGTGAAAACATACTTGGCAATTAACCTAAACCTGATTCTGATTCAGCTGATTCTGTAAAGACTTATACTGGCCTACGTCAATAAATCAACCTTTAAATCAAACTTAACTGTTCTTTTTATGAATTACTTTTTTTCCTAACATACAAACCGTTTTCATAATGTTATTAATAGCAACACATCCAACCATTTCTTCTTTAACGAAAAAAAAAAAGAAAAAAAAGGAAATATAATTAATTTGCATAATCTATTTGAACAGCAATATATACATTAAAAATATACATAAAAACAGTCCTCTTTAATTTAAATTTTATAAAAATGTTATACTTGGGAGGACTGGCTTGCAGAGAGTGCACGTGAAGCTGCGGCACAGTGAAACCATACTTTTACACTACGTCATTTTTTGTATCCAATCACATTTCTTCATACACTTCTCTCAGCCAACCACAGAATCCCGTCTATATGAGGCACAGCGGCGTGTTAGGTTGTCGCTGTTCAGTGTTGTCATTTCCCAACATGCCCATCATGTGGGAGCCTGCAGGTGTTTTTATGTTTTTATCCTGATTGTTGAATTCCGTCACGATGAGTAACTTTTGTAGAGAAGTCATCACTCTTCAGCTGGGACACTATTCAAACTTTGTTGGGACTCACTGGTGGAATTTACAGGTAAGCTGCTAACGCTAGGCTAAAGCTAAGCTAAGCTAACGTTAGCATGTGTTGTCAAACTTTGGAGAGAAGGCTAATGTTAGCAGCACCGTGAATGGGCATTTTGGGCTCATTTTAACAGACCGAGGACATGCGATATAATGAAGCTGGCACACAAAGACAACGGAACCATAGCAACCAGGCTTTATGGTGCTAAAACATGATAACTTAACATGGGTTTAGATAAATATAACTGAGCCTGATGGAGATGTTGAGAGTTACATCCTCAGTCAACATGTGTGACCCTGCTGCATCCTGCAGGAGATGTCCTGTTGTTGCTTTACCAGTGGTGGAAGTGTTCTTACTCAAGTACAATTTTGAGATACTTGTATTTCACTTGAGTATTTCCATTTTATGCAACTGTATACTTGTACTCCACTACAAAGATTCCAGAGTATCAGAGTGAAAACAACTAGACTGCTTAACAGCTTCATCCCCCAAGCTGTCAGGATGCTTAACAGCTAATCACCTGTACCAGAAGGCATTTTTGCACATGTGCTGGACACTTTTAACTGATCTTAACATTCTTATTCTTAATTTATATTTTAACCATTACTCTGAGCTCGAGATTGTGTTTGTGGCTAAAGTTCATTCATTCGTTGTGATAAGTGTTCTATTTTATTTTATTGTTTTGTACTATATATAGTACTGTGTGTCAGCTATTTATTATTTATATTGCACTTTGTATTTATTATTGTATTGCACTGATCCTGGGACACGCACTTTCTTTCTGCCTGGCAGAATGACAATAAATGGAATTGAATTGAATTGAATTGAATTGAATCTGAGGCAAATATTGAACTTTTTTACTCCACTACATTTTTCTGACAGCTTTAGTTACTTAGGTGTGTTGATGTTGATGATTCATTTTTCTGATAAACTGAAGGATGAAGTGTTCCTTTATGGGTTGAGGAAATTTTCCTACTTCTTAAGCTAAATAATAAACTATGTAAAAAAAAGCCTCTTGGATCAGCTGGAACATATTTAATAGATTATGATGCATTGCTGTAGATTAAACTACCCAACAGTATATAAAGGAGATACAATTAGCACAACCTTAAACTTCTACAGCAGTAAAATGCAACATACACATTAATGCAGCAGGAATATTAATCCAGAAACATCATACATAATAGTAAAACACTGGCAGGGACAGTACTTAACTACATACTTTTACTACTTTTAAGTAAAGTTTTGAACGCAGGACTTTTCCTAGTAGTATTTTCACAGTGTGATATTAGTACTTTTATTTAGGATCTGAATACTTCCTCCACCACTGCTATTAATTGTGTCCAATAACTGTTTTGTAATTGTCCAACAATTATTGTGTAATTTGCTATAAATTATAGATTTGTGCTGTATCATTAAAATGTATCTACTGATGGGGACCATTTGCAGCAATAACACAAAGAATATTGTGTCCATTACTCCCACCCATGTTAGCTTTGGGCCAATAGATACTCTGATTGTGACACAAGTGGTATTAACATGCAATAACATTGCAGATTTCCCCACTGTGCGACTAATAAAGGATCATCTCATCTTATCTAAACATGACTCAAAATGAAATGTGTTTCTGTTTATCACTATCAAACATGTCTGAAGTATTTAGGTTGAAAAGTTTTAGAATACAAATAGTTCCTATAGCATTATGCTTAATCGATGTTACGATAAAGAGGGGGTCCTTGGAACATTTTCCCCCCTGTAAGGGGTCCCTGTCACCAAAAAGTTTGAGAACCCCTGGATTAATACATTTCCCACCACATCCCTGATGGCAACATCTCACTCTCATGTCTTCTCAGATGGAGCTGTTGTGGTGTTTTAGATCATTTGAGCTTCACAGTCTGCGACAGATAAATGACGATGGGCTTGTGTTGGTTTGCAGGATGCGTCTTTATCATACGATCCAGAGACGTCGCCGGGTGAGATCCAGAGCGATGTCGTGTTTCGTGAAGGACAGACTCTGGGCGGACATGTCACTCACACGCCTCGCCTCATTGCCATGGATCTCAAAGGTAACTTCTTTTATTAATGTTGAAAACATCCTCTGTGCTGGAGCAGCTTTATTTTTCTCTGTGATTTAAATGTTTCCTATTTTGAGTTTTAATGCGTTTATAAAAGGTTTTGTTTTTGTTATTTAGATTCCTTACATGGATACAGGTTCATACAGTAACTTGGATGTGTATGATGCTTGTTAACCTGAATCACATTCTGTCTATAACAGGAAGTCTTCGGACTCTACGGCAGGAGGGAAATCTGTATGACGCCGGCAAGGACACCTCTGCTCTCACATGGTAAATACGATTTTAGGGCCCAACAGATATTGTTCTATTTATAGCTACCGTGTGTCACTTGTGGATTATTGCACCTTTAAACATTTTTGTGATTTTCTGTGAAACCGCACACTCTGTTGTTTGCTTGACACCTTGTTAGACATTTGTTTTTGGTGTAATGAAATACTGTAAGTGCATAATGAATGAAACCTACAGTGATGGATGTGTCAGATCCTTTCTTATTAAAGGTTTTATTACCCGTATTGAAACCGAGAGTCTTTGTTTGGATAATTCTTGGTCTTTTTGATGTAAAATGTGCTCCATCTGGCAGGGAGGGAAGCCTCATGATGCACAAAGAAAGTCCTCCTGAGAAGAACTCCTTTCTTGAAGATCTGGACAAGTTGGATGTGAGTATTTCTGTTGGAAATGAAACTGACAAGCAGCTTAATGATACATAACATTTTCCATCAAGATATTGTCTTGAGAGAGTGATGCCAAGCCATTTACAATAATGGTGTTCTATATATTTGAATATGTATCGTGATCTAGTATGAATTGCTTTTAGGTCCTTGGTACTTTTGAAGTTGGTATTTATTATATATTTTCATAGCGATCAAAAGAAAACAGAAGATCACCACTACCACAACCTGTAGCATAATTGCATGTTGCCAAATAGGCCACTCGCTGTTTCCATCATTTTAAAAGCTCCTTGGGTACAAGAACAGCTATATTTGCTTTTTTTTACCAGCAAGTAAATAAAAATGATATAATAAATATTCAGGAAATCCACCATAGCCAGAATTTACGGTCTTGGTAGCATCCATACTGCTTTGATATAAACAGTTTAGTGCCTTATCCTGACAGCTTTTCTTTGTCTCCAGAGAGGGGAGATCCTCACTCAAGCTGATTTTTACACCAGTTCTCAGCCACAGCGCTCAGGTACGAAAATCCTTAAGAAACCATCTTTTAAACTCTGCACAACATACGAGACTTGGTGTCAAATGCAGAACTCTCCCACCAGCAGGTGCATTGAGTGTGGATACTGTGAACGGCCAGCTGGCTCGAATCCAGAAGGGCTACAGGCTGGAGGGCAGCGTGAAGGTGTGGTCCGACTTCCTCAGGATCCACCTGCACCCTCGCACCATCTCTGTCATCCACCAGTACAACCATGACGGGTAACGTGCAACGTCTGACTTCCTACTCTTTGTTGAACAAAATGAGGGAATTGCTGAATTACATTTTCCTCCACAAGGATAAAATCATCTGGCAACCAAAGACCAGCCGGTGCAGTACCTGCTTTTCCCCAGTAGATGTCAGGCTTTACTCAGGTTTTGGCTTTAAGACTGAATGTGTGGCCACAAGTACAACATACTTACATTTTCTCCCTATTTAAAACATGTTTAAAGGATGGATTTGAATGTGTTACATTAAGTCTCAACACCGCTTTATATTTGTGTTGGTGGGTGTTCAGGGAGTCTCAGCGTCTGGAGGCTTTTGGCCAGGGAGAGGCTCTCCTGCAGGGGTCCGTGCTCGAGCAGCTGGAGGACAAACTGCACTTCTTTGTAGAGGAGTGTGATTACCTGCAGGTACGTTTTTAATGCTGTATTGTATTATATAAATAACGTTTAATTTTCCATCGCCCAATTTTCAATGAGTCCAGTTTAAAACTTTGCCGATGTATTTCATCCCTCGTCTGTCTGCATCCCGTTTTCCTCTCAGGGGTTCCAGGTTTTCTGTGACCTGGCTGATGGCTTTGCAGGCCTGGGGTCAAAGGTCACAGAGATGCTGCAGGACTCTTATGGTGGCAGAGGCATCCTAACCTGGGGGTTAGCACCTGTCAGTCACCCAAATTCAGTGAGTCACGAACCCAGTATATCTCTTTTAACGCGCTCTATTTTCTTACTGTTTTGTAAGATGTTGTGTAAAAGCAGATGTTTTGTAAATGGGCTTTTGTACTTCTTGTTTTCTTCCTGTTCACCCAGACTCCAATGAAGGACCTCTACCACATGTTGAACTGCACATTAGGGACCGTCCAAATGGCCAGTCACAGCTCTTTCTTCTGCCCGTTGACCCTGCGTGGTGGACTAGGCAGACGACCGTCCGCTCCCACTGCATTCCCCCACCTAAATTACGATGTAAGCTTTTAATATCTTTTTTTTTTATCACTTATTATTTTTTTTAGACTTTTTAAAAGATGTTTAATGGTAATTACACATGGTCAAATTTAATATTTTCTAATGTTGCATTCACACCAAGAGCGAAGCGAATTTTCGCCTGACTCTACTTGCACGAGTTGGACCGCCGGTATCATGAGAAGGCGCTTGTCTACATAGATACCAACAACTTTCCGCCATCAACCATGGAAGAAATAACCACTGTTGCTGCTTTGTACATGTTGTGGAAATCCCAGATATATCAGAAAACCAAACGCCGTCATGTCTGGGTTCATAACATCAGTCTGTAGTCAGTGCAATGGCGCTGTATTCACAAACAGCGCCATTGCACTGACTGTTTCTAGCAAGCCACACGTCGCTACTGCAGTATGTCAGTGCCAGGCTATGCACCTGCACCATCAACACTCAAGATAAAGTCATCTAGGCATAAATATGGCAGCGACGTTGTTGTTTATACCATAGACAGTCTGTGGTTTATACACATACATTTATACACAGACTTTCGTCCGATCGTAGCTCTGGGTGACCACAGAAAGATATTTTATAGATTTTTATTTGTGCATATATGCATGAATATATCTTATATTGTCATTGGTTAACGACAGGTTTGTCTCTTGTCTCTTTTTTTTTTTCTGTCTCAGCCCTCACTGTGGTACCACTCCAGCTCTGTGCTAGCTTTAGCCCTCGATGCCCTCACTTTGCCTTACAGGCTGAAGAACAACAGCGTCCCCATGTGGCAGGTGGCAGACACCCTAGCCGTGTCTGGGAGAAAGGTGACTTCCTGCTGCTGGTTAAGCCCTGATATTTGTTGTTCTATGTTCACGTCTCTGGAGACAAGGCTCTGATCTTATGATGACCGGTGTGATTTAAATCCTAGGTGGTGGCTGCTTATGGCGCCGTCCCCTTTCCCATGATGCACGGCAGCTCTCTCCCCGACGCCCTGAGTGCCTGCACAGATGCGTTGCCCTGGAAACCTCTATCAGCTTGCTCTGAACCCGGTGACGGTCGATGCTACGGCCAGTGGGCGACGCTCAGAGGCTTCGAGGGCCAGAGACTAATCAGGTCAGAACTTCCCGAATATATTTAATATGTACCACGCTCTCACAGATTTTAAACAGAAGAAGAAAATGAATCACAACTGAGCATGTTCTATTTATAGTTACATATATATATATATATCATGTCAAGACAAGCTGTGTAGACCAGTTTAAAGCACTGATGTGGAGCTTTCACACAATATCTCATTTATATCTGCACACCACAACAAACGTAACTTTATTATTATTTTCTGTGATGTACAGGCTTACATATATACATACATAGACTTTCAGAGAAAAAGGCCAGAAATCACTTTACATGTAAGCAGACTGTATTATAGTTTGATTTCTTACATTTTTCTGTTGCATTGAGTGTTTAAATAGTGAAACTATATTTTTTGCAACCTTGCAATGTTCTATAGTAATATTTTGAGTGATTATCACTAAAGATTAGTAAAATTTTTATTGACACTTATGTTTTGGGTTCCTGGCAGCTTTATATGTTAAACTGACAGTCAGACTTATAGCTGATATACAGCATGTGGGATAAGGACAGTTTAATAGGTGCTAAACAAAGACAAATTGACATGTATAGATGGTCAACAAAAATGAACCAAAATGCACCTGGACTCCAGAGGAATTTAACGAAGCAGTGGTCTCATTTTTAGCTTGACCACCATTCATTTCGCAGTTACTGTATCCAATCAGAATTTAAGTGTTTCATAAAGTCGTACAGTGGCATGAAGTCAGGTTACTTAACTTATCAGTGGAGATGCATAAACCGCATTAAAGGAATAGTTTGAAAAGAAGTAGGGTTGTATGAGGTACTTATCCATAGTCAGTGTATTACCTACAGTAGATGACGGTCGGTACGCCCCCAGTTTGGAGAAACGGACGATGTACCAGCACGGGAGCAAAGCGATGTACTGCTGTGGACGGGGGCAGCAGCAAGACGGGTTTTAGACACCTAAAATAAGATCCACTTCATATTCATCAGTATAAGTGTACGCTGTGTTTCGAATATTTTCGCTGGGTTACCATGCCGTCAGACAGTTATACAGTCTATGTTTCCGACGGGGAACTGAAGCTGTTATCTATAATCAAGCAACCAGACTCCATTGAAAAAAAACAGTAATTTTATCTGCAGAACATTGGGGGTTGCTGGCAGCGGCAGACCAGCAAACACCCGTGTTCTGTGAGATAAAACTACAGGGTTTTTTTCAATGGAGTCTGGTTGCTTTGAAGGGAGCATAGATGGATAGAACGGCTTTTCTAGGTGAGCCTTTCTTTTAAGTATCTAAAATCAGTTTTGCTGCTGCCCCCGACCACAGCAATACATGTTTTTGGTTTCGTGCTGTTACTCCTGTCTGTTTCTCCATGCTGAGGGCGTGCCGTCATCTACTATAAGTACCTCATACAACCCCACTTCAAAACACCCGAACTATCCCTTTAAGTCAACAGGATTACAAATGTAGAAAAATACAGGCATTAAGCACCTTCCAAATCATCACATTAAATGAAATCTTCTTTAATGTGTTACCGAAATAATTTGTATTCCATCAGCTCTCTGCCTCCAGGGACTCCACCACCCACTCCTCTGCACAGCCTCCACAGCGGTGAAGACATCCTGGATTCCTACATTAGATCTTTCTATCCTACAGCTCCTCTGTGAGTCCCCACACTGTCACATGCTGTGAACCAACGTAATACTTTTACTTGTTTATCTTTAGAGTAAACAATATATTTTATTCTATCTTCTCACTCTCAGGGCTCTGCAGTTGGTGTCTGCACCCAGTAAGCTGACGGCACCTTTCCCTCAGATATTCACTCAGTCCCTCGGTGCTCAGGGCTTCCTGCAGAGTCAGCCTCCCCAACCTGGCTGTAAGCTTCTTTCTATTTCACTTCACTCTTTTTGTAGCTTAAAACAACTTTTCTCCAGCTTGGATTTGATGGTGTTATCTCTTTAGCTCCGGCCCCCGTGGTCTCCTGTGCACCCGTCATGACGTCCCTCCAGTCCGGGCCCGCACTCGGCCCGTGGCTGTCCGAGCTGCGTCGCGGTGCCACTACTTTGGACATCCGCCGATCGGCCCCCAGCTTCCTCTCCCAGGGGCCCGAAATGGCCGACTACGAGGAGGCCCTGGAGGAGCTGCGCCTGCTGGCCCTTTGTTACCGTGACGACAGCGGCGGGGTAATGCGCTCTTCCTCAGAAGAGGATGATGACGACTGACACTGGCCAAGATCTGGATAGACTGATGACTGCTCACATGACTGGCATCGGCTTGCATGCACTCAGACAGACAGAGCAATGAAGAGGAGCTGGGCCTCAGGATTACATGGTTACATAACGAGGTGAAACCTTTCTCATAAGTTGAAAACAGACTTGAGGACATGAGCAACAAGACACAGATGAGGGAATATTAGGAAGTTAGACCTCTACGTGTGTAGTATTCAGTGAGGTGAAGGATGTAGCATCATGCGACTGTATGGAATCTGGTTACATTTCCCAAATGACTGTTTATCTGTAATTAACTGTTTTATACGAAGTGTACACTATAACATGACTGGATTTACATTGACATGAATGTCACACCTCTGTTTTGGGCACAGGTTGCTCTGACCAATTGAAAGAGATAATAGCACAGATGTTTAGTGTGTGTAAGGGTGCTCCGATCGATCGTCCGATATCCGTTCAAAACAGTTTTATCGCTGGTCTTAATAAAAGCCGATCAGATGACGCATCAATTCTGAATTGAAACGTTTTCAATACTGATTTTCCTGCTTTCTGGCCAGCTCTTTAATTGGTTCCGTGAGTGACACAGCTGGACACACACATCAGGCCCAGCGCCACGAAGCTCACCATCTACAGCGATAGTTTCAGCATCTGTCTTGTCTATTTTTTGCCACGAGCCACAGGTGAATCTGGCAAGAAAACACACTGATTTTCTTATAAACGATATACGGTACTATGAATGATCCGATTCTGATAAATTATAATAATATTTATTCCACATATTTGTCAGATGTGTCTAAATGGCGAGCGAGAGAGATGAGCGGACACCCACAAAGAGCTGAATCGCTTGTTGACAGTCGCTGAGAAATGGGTTCAAATAGATCAGATCGTGACCGGATCGGCCCCAAACATCCTGATCGGAGCACTCTTATTAGTGTGTCATATTGGAAACCGCTTATCTTAATGTCATTGCCAGAGCCGAAAGTGACCAGTAGCCAGAGAAGGCTAAATGCCAATTTTATATTAAACAATTTAAAGCCAGCAACCACAAATGTTCTGTATTTTTTACCCTACACGATTTGCAAAACTGGAATACATTTTCAGCAGACAGTTTAACTATAGTTAATGACGTTATTCTGTATTTCTAGTGACAACAAGTCCCAGACCAGAACAACCTGCCTCTCGCTGTTTCTGCCTGTGGCATTCAGCCCCAAGCATCCAGTTCTTACTGGTAGTAGTATTTAATCTGTAAAAACAGGTCATGGAAATATATTGTCATTTTGTAAAAAGCTAGATAATTTTCTGAAGGAGCTGGTGTCTTTAGTTTAGTGAACGTTGCTCAACAGGAGTGAATAGGGAATTTTCTTGGTGACTCTTTTCAGCCACAGATCCCAGAAATCTGTTGATGGACATTTGCTCCGACTGTCCTATAAAAGTACTCAAATCATGCCCAAACTGAAATCAATACCTTACCTCACTGACTAATATAAAAACCCAAACCCAATGACAAATGTAGAACAGGCATTTGTTTAATCTGAAATAAAATGATACAAGGATTTTACAAAAGGTGAGGAAATGCTAGGACATATTCCCACCCAGCATTTTGACAACAGTATGCTTCTACGTTTGATTAAAAAAAGGCTAAGACACATACCAATCCATCATTTAAACTTATAAAACTGAGACTGCACCCTGTTATTTTACAAACACCCCCATACGAGACAGCTCTAATGAAAAAATATGTTGAGTAAAAGTCAAATGAAATGGAGTAGCGTGGGCATAAAAGACATCGAGCACAAGTGCCTGGTATTCTACAGCTATTTATCAAAAAACAGGAGGTGGGGGGAGGGGGGGGGAGGGGAATGTAAATGGAGGGCAAGGGGACACACTGGGATAAGGGCTCATGACAACAGTTCAAAATGTGAACTAAGAGCGGGAACGGGAGCGAGAACGAGACTGGGAGCGGGATTTGGAGCGTGACTCTGAACGGGAGGCAGATCGGGTGTGGGCGCGCGCTTTGGCGGGTGAGGGGGAACGGGATTTGGACTTGGACTTTGATTTAGACCTGGCTCTGGATTTGGATTCGGCAGGGGAGCGTGAACGAGAGCGGGAGCCCATCTCGGCCTCGCCTCCGTCGTCTTCGCTCTTGGGCTGCTCGCGGCCCTTTGAGCCGGATTTCCTGGAGCGATCCTTGATTCCTGACCGAGAGCGAGACCTGGAGTTGGAGCGAGATCTGGACCTGGAATCGTCCTTCTTCTTCTTCCCGTCTTTCTTGCTCTTTTTGCTCTTGGGGCTGCGGCTCTTAGGGCTGCGGCTCTTGGGACTGCGGCTCTTGGGACTGCGGCTTTTGGGGCTGCGGCTCTTGGGGCTGCGACTCTTGGGGCTACGGCTCTTTGGGCTGCGGCTCCTGCTGCGGTCCTTGTTCTTCGGGGCGCCGTTGCTGCGCTCTTCTTCCTCCTTCTTGCTCTTGACCTTATTCTTCTTGCTACGAGATCGGCTGCGGGAGCGGGACGCCGCTCTGTGGACAAAATCAGACAGTGGAACTTAGTGTTTTTTGATTCTTTGCTGTGCCCAACTTGCTCACAAATGTCCACACACGATTATTTCTACCATCCCTACTACCACAACCTATCAGACCAAATGCCCTCTTACATAAAGCGCATCACAAAAGGTACAATTTGCTGGTAAAACACATTTAAAGTATTTACATCTTATCAGAACAGTAATTTATGACAGTTCTATTTGAAAAAGTTCTGCACCATTAAAAACAGGACAAGATGACGGTCAGTTTAAATGCCAGAGGGCCATTTAAACATGAGCCATGTCCATCAGTGGACAGAGAGACCAGGCTATGTAGCCCTGGCCTGCTTAGATTAAACAGCTGTAGATATCAGGCTACTACTCGCTGTCATCGGCTATAGGCTACATGCACACAAGTGCACGCACCTGTGCACTTTTATGAACTTTTTTTTCATGGAAATCTATTCATAGAGACATGTGCTCTCGTCTTACTACTAACTGAGTGCCATTAATGTGGCTTTTACAGGCAGCTGCCGAGTGGCTTGAGATGTGGCATTGAGTGGCTTTTGGGAGATCGAATGCCGTTCGGACAACTCAGCACTGAACAAGGATGTGCGTGTCTTCCACATCAAGGTATCGACCGAAATAACCCTGTACCAAGTAGTATCAACATTTCTCCAGTCAAATGATACCTGCATTCAATTGTTTTGATCTAGATCTAGAAAAAAAAAAGACTTTGTATGGTTTTGCTCGCAGCCAATCACAGCAGCCGTTCTTCGATTTAATGCGACGTGTGATTGGCCACTACCGCAGCAGCTTCAACCCATACAGCCGGGATTGTCTGCCTGCACATGGCACTGAACACGGAGATGTCCAAGCCGGAAGATAGCAGCTAACAGTGCTAACCGCGTGATGGCAACAGTGCTGACAGAGCTAGCGGTTTTAAGCTGGGGGGGGGGGGGGGACCGGAGGGTGGCCATTACGTTTCCACAATAGGAACGGGACGGCATTACCAGTGGTAACCGCCACTGTATGAGCGCTGTGCAGTGCAACAGAGATTAGCTAGCCAGTGGGTCTCACACAGCTTCCATTCACATGATGCGTATCGAATGAAGTACTCTATTGCTATCAGTATCACTTTAATGGTATTGGTATATGTACTGGAATCGTAATTTTTAAAACGATACCCAGCCCTACTTCACACTGGTTACCTAGAACAAACTAACCCCCGAAACAGCTTCTTTGAGACAGCTCTATTCATTACAGAAATGCCATGTGTTTAGCATAGTATCCCCTCTGATAGAGTTTGTATTTCTCACCTTGAGTGGGAGCGGCTGCGACTGCTGCTCTCACTGCGGCTGCGGCTCTTGCGAGACCTGCGGCTCCTGGAGCGGGACCTGAGAAAACATATAGGAACAATTAGCAACAGTCACATCGGCCGCGTTATGAATCTGTATCTGTTGCTAGGCCAGCTCCTCTTATACATCTACAACTGTATGCTCCTTTCTCCAATAATGTCTCAAGCACTACATATGAAACACGAGTTTAAATACTCGTGCATCGCAAGGCCATTTTGTAAACTTTCTCATGTACTATTGCTATATTTAGAAACCTCAATATGCATCAGGAAGCCATGTATAATTACAGCGCCGTGTCTAACCTGGAATGGCTGCGGCTGCGAGAATAAGAGCGCCGGCGTCTGGCTCCGGGGCGGTCCTCGATGAGCCGGATCTTTCTACCGTTCACTTCTGTGCCATCGAGCTTCTCCAGAGCCCTCTTCATGTCCGAGTAGAGCCTGAACTCTATCACCCCCTCATTCCTCCGGCCCTTGTGGGTGTCGGCGTAAGTCACCTCCCCTGCCTGCCTCATGTAGTCCTTCAGAGAAATGGGAACACACAGTGAACAGAGGGAAAGTGATGCGTTAATGGATATGCTACGGTCATAAAAAAAATTTCAGACATGACAAACTCAAAGGGGGGAAAGGCATTTGGTTTCATCAATCGTGTGAGACTGTTCTGACAGTTTGTGTAGTTGTATCTCTAAATATAAAGTTCTTCAGAACTAGACGGTGAACAAATGAAAACTTTCGATGTACTACTTATTGGCTTTTGACATTACTTCCTTAACACTTAAGAAAAAGTTAAGCGAAAAGAAGAAGAAAAGGCTTCATACCTTCAAGTCCTGCCAGCTGCAGCGGCTGGAAAGATTCTCAACAATGAGCCGATAATCTGTCCTTATAGGTGGACCATATCTGTCTCTTCCCCAGCGTCCATATCCACCTTTTAAGGTAACAAGGAAAGGACAGGAAAAATGAGGACCAAAAAGAAGTGGTGATGGTGCATTTATACTACACTCCAAGCTACACACTACAAAATATATATCAATATTCACTTGGGAAAAGGAAACAAAAAGGGGGAAAGCAAAGGTGAAAAAAAAAAATGATATCCTAAAAAACTATCTACAAATTAAAAACTTTAATTAAAAGCCTAAACCTATACAACACATTTGTAGCTTATTAAATTTTGGTTAACATTTCAATAGGCCTATTTTCTAAATAAAAAAGTAAAAAAATAATAACATAACTGATCGAGGAAGTACTTACGGTGAACTAAAGCAAGTTTCTAAGCTATCTTATCTAAAAACATTTCACTGTTACAAAACATGTTCTTTTTTTCAGGCACCTATAAGAGCTGAACCCACATCTCTTCCTAACCCCATGGCATCCTCACCACCCGGCCTGGGCCTAATGGGAAAAGCGGTCTTCATTCACAATGGCTCCCTTTTTTGGTCTGCCCAGGGGCCCAGAATGGTCAAACCACACTCTTGGAAAGGGGGGACACCATGGCCAGCAATAGGGGCAGGCAGTCAGCAAAGGACTCTTTCAATTAAAACATTGAGGTTCTTTGTTAAATCTTTACCTTTAAATTTCACAATCATTTTAAATAAAATAAGAAATGGAATAAGACATCAATAGCTTACAAGATATTTAGCAATCAAATAGTTATTTTACAGTATTCAAATTAAGACATTTATATCCTTTCCATCAGTAAGCCATTTCCCCATCACCCATTCACATGTAACTGCATTCAATCCATCAAATGGTACCCCAAAGATATTTCTCAAGTCATTGGTGGCTCTGGTGCACGCAAATTTAATTGTGTCATATGGAAATCTCCTCCCACGCCTACTGTTCAGTGGGGGAAGAAAACTGTTAAGTGCTGTACTGAATGGAGATCATACACTAATCTATTTGCAAGACAATTAAAAACTAAATCGCAGCTCTTGAGTGCCCTATTCAGAAACTGAGACGTGCCTTTATGTTAAACAGGCCATCGAAAACCTGGAGGGCTCGTTGAGGCCAGAACAATAGCAAGTAATGACGAAATTAAGATGAGGGGGCGTGGATGGGTGGGTTGGTGGGTGCGACTCAAAAACAAAAAATCTGAATCGAAAACAACTGAGTTTCACTTAAAGCTACACAAGTACACTCTGTTCAGTCATAAGGGGTGGAGATAAGGTAAGATAAGCTGGGTGATATTGGCCAAAATTAAATTTTACATGGCTTCATGTGGTCTGGTTCCAGACCTGTGAGTTGCTGCCCAAGTCCATTTTTTCCAGCAAAACAGCCAATACTGATATTCAAAGGTTGCCTGACATATAAAGAGATGCCGATTTTTTTATATCATAGAAATATTGGCATCTCTATATATGTCAGCCAACTTTTGAATATCAGTATTGGCTGTATTGCTGCCAAAGTCCATAATTCTGGTGCAGCTTTTGTGACCAAGAAAATACAATGTTTTTGCTATATCCAAGTATTAAAATGACAAAATCAATATGGTGTCCTATATCACAATATCACCCAGCTCAAGATACCACCTACAGCAACAAAATGTTTCTGAAAAGTATCGGCCGCACTCCTTTATCAGAGTGTCAAACACTAGGACATGAATTGAATGCACATCAGCCACCAAGGACAAGCTCCAAATGTTTGCCCCTTCAAAATTTAGATCAATGGTTCCCTGTAATGAATGAAATCCCTCATCAGTGACATTATTCATGTGAAATAAACAATTTTCTATTGAACACTTACTTCTTCCTCCTCCACCACCACCTCCACCTCCTCCTCCTCCTCCACTACCACCACTTCCTCCTCCTCCTCCTCCACCTCCTCCTCCTCCTCCTCCTCCTCCATAACCTCCATCACGACGGGGTCCCTTGGTGTGCTCCACAATGACCCTTTCCCCACACAACTCCTTGCCGTTCAAGTCATAAACAGCATCATCTGCATCACGCGGGTCATCAAATTCAACAAACCCATACCTTGGTGAGAGAAGAGAACGTGTTAATACTTGGTAATGACAAAGGATTTGGATTTTCATGGTCGAAAACACAGTGGAGGTCAAGTTTGCACAGACATAACATTGTTAAAACAATAGCCAGGAAAAAACAAAATGTTGGCCACAGCCATGTCACACTTCCTTAAAAAGGCGTTCTTGAGTAGTGGGTCCAGGTTTCAGCACTATAGAAAATTAATACTAATGTACAGACATCTCACTTCTTCCAAGCTGGTTAATTTTGTGAGACAAATTAATGCTACAAAACTCGATGTAAAGCTCAACTGTCTTGCGGACATGTGTATAATATTGCTAGTCTGATACTGATGCAGAGACATGAAAAGATTAGTTGATATATCAATCAGATGGGCATCAGAAAAAAATAATGAACAACAATTTGATATTGAATTGTCCAGGTCATTTTCGAGCAAAAATATCATAAATTCACCAGTCCCACTTTCTCAAATATGAATATATGCAGTTTTTTTTCTGAATATTATAGGGGTAATTAAATGATCTCATGAAAAAGAAAAGATTCAGCAGTTCAGACAATTACATAAAGGGTGCTGAATAGTTTGTATGTACTGTTGCATTTAATTTCTAAAAAACTTTAATTAAAAGCTTTTCGGGTTATTATAGAATGTGCTTTTGTGAATGTGAGATTTTTCTAAGATGATAAAAAAATATTCATAATACATTATGTTCTGAACTGCTGACATCGACAAAAAAAAATATTTGCTTAATAATGAAAAATAAAACAAATATTACAGGCCAAGTTCACAGCTCCAAACAAGTGTATGGTTGTTTCACCATCAAGTCCACAGAAGGAGCAATTCATATCAATGTCATTTCTTATCATTTTATAAACAATGCTTTACCGGATAGCATCGATTAAGTATCTGCAACATACGGTCCGAACGCTTTTTCCACCGCACTGCACGTTTGTGTTAGATAGTGGATCGGACCCAGTAGTTAAACACGACCGGGACCGAACCTGCAGGTTGTTTAGCTGCTTGCAGTACTCACGGTCGCCTTTGACTTTGCCACGTCTAACCTTAGCTGGCTTAGTTAGCCTTGGTCGAGATAACGCAAATATAACGCTAAAATTCAAACACCGACATATGTTTTAATATTGTATAAAGAAAAACAAACACGTTGGCAAAACTAAAACCTAACTGTATATCACATTCTCGACGGTTTTCATTGGTAAATGTTAAACATGCTAATGCTAATGCTAGTTAGCATTAGCAGGCTGCAGCAGCCCACTAGGCCGCAGCCCGCTCGGTTACTCCGGTTACTTCACGGCGCGGCCTGGACAACGGATATCGGTAAACGGCCTCAACGTTACCCGTTTTTCAGGTCCACTTCGAGTATCTTCCCGTAGCCCTTGAAGAACCTCTCCACGTCCTTTTCTCGGGCCCTGTAGCTCAGTCTTCCGATGTACACTCTCGACATGTTGTTAGCTTCTCTGTGTGCTAACCGAGCGAAGTGTGGCTGAAACACGAGCGGTCACAGAGAGGAGGTGCGAGGCGGCGAGGAGACATACAGCAGCTCCTCTCATCCGATAGGTCGAGGTTAGAAGGGGGCGGGTCTTATGTGGTGGTGGGTTTAATTGGCCTGAGTTTAGTCTCTCAGGTTGCCCTGTTATTTCCAGGCAAATTATCAATATTATGTATTTACATATCAGTGCAGTGTAAAAGTAGATTAAATTAGCCCCTTCACCAGCTGCAATATTAAAGTGGCAGTAGGAAACAATTTTTGGGCATAATTTGGCAAAAATTCCATAATAACCTTTCAGCATATTGTAATTCAAGTGGTCTGAAAACTAGACTTCTGCACCTCATCATGTCTCTGTTTTCAGGCTTTAGAAAAATCGAGCCTGTGACGGCAGATTTTGATCAATCACAGGTCATTTCAGAGAGAGAGAGCGTTCCTTTTGGCTGTGCTCCGGTCATGTGACCAGAACTTGGGTTCTTCAACAGAATTTACGATTCTGAAAACATTTGAGGCGATAAATAGGCATTACAGTAACAGAATATTGATTCATATTTGATCAGCGCTGCCTAGTTTGACCGTTTGGTCGGAGTTCGCCAGTGATTGACAGCCGGCTCTCATAGACGGCAGCTGGGCAGCAGACCTTGTTTTCCTCCAGTAAATGAAATCCTTCAGATAGATAGATAGATAGTAACTTTATTGATCCCGAGGGAAATTCAAGTTTCCAGCATCACAGTTCCATAGTGCAAACATATTAGTAAAAACGTTACAGGTAAGTAGTACACATGTTAGTAAAAACGTCACAGGTGAGTAGTACACATATTAGTAAAACGACACAAGTAGTAACAAGACACATGTAAGTAATACAGAGTATAAAACAAAATATGCAATGTGCAGAAGAACTGTTCAAAATGAATATAGTGCAGGGTAAACAACTGAGATACAGGACTATTTAAAGAAAAAGTGAATGTGGTGCAGAAAGTGATACAGTACTAGGTGGTTAAATATAGGAGATATAGATATTAAGAAATGTCAGATATGGAATATAATGCAGGATAAGAACTGAGGTAGAGAAGGTTTTTTTTGTAGTGTGCAGAATTAAAAGTAGCTCAGTCTATTAAAGTGCACTGTGTGCATTAACTGTCCTGCAGACCGTCCTCCTTCGTCCCCCTCCTCCCCAGAGAGGTGTTGTACAGTTTGATGGCTCGGGGGACAAAGGATTTCCTGAGTCTGTCTGTGGAGCACTTTGGGAGCAGCAGCCTGCCGCTGAACAAGCTCCTCTGTTTGGTGATGACGGCGTGCAGAGGATGGCTGGCGTTGTCCAATTATCAATAGTATGTATTTACATATCGGTGCAGTGTAAAGTAGATTAAATTAGCCCCTTCACCAGCTGCAATATTAAAGAGATGTACATATTAATGCATCACTCATTATTATCCATATATATATGATTCTTTAATGAGCTATTCTGGAAAATTACTACTTTTATTTTTACTACTACTTTTTTGTTTATTTATTATTGTATTGTCTGTGTAAATGTTTCATATCAATTGGGATATCTGCTCAGTTTTGAGGATATCTTTGTTATTGTAATGGTTTTGCCTTACAGTTTGTAAATTCATTCATCTTGTGAATAAATGAAAAATAATAATGCATCACTAATTATAATCCATATATATATCTGATTCTGAAATGAGCCATTCTGAATAACGACTACTTTTATTTTTACTACTACTTTTACTGCTACTTTTTTATTTATTTATTATTGTATTGTCTTTGTAAATATTTTATGTCAAATCAAATCAAATCAAATCAATTTTATTTGTATAGCCCAAAATCACAAATCACAAATTTGCCTCGGGGGGCTTTACAATCTGTACAGAATACAACACCCTGTCTATTGTGATATCTGCACAGTTTTTAGGATGATATCTTTGTTATTGTCATGATTTTGCCTTACTGTTTGTAAATTCATTCCTCTTGTGAATAAATAAAAAAAGAAGTGACGACAAAAAAATAAATAAATAATGCATCACTAATTATAATCCATATAAATCTGATTCTGAAATGAGCCATTCTGGATAATGACTACTTTTACTGTTTTGGTTCTTTAAGGATATTTTGATCACTTTTATGTTGAAGCTGGTAAGTGGGACTATTTTTAATTACTTAATACACTTTATCTGCTGAGTAGCTTATGAATTTCCCTACAGGGAAGTTTTATCTTAATCTATAATATGACATCATAATGTATTTGTTGATTATGTTTTGCATTCTTAATCGGATTCTGCAAAGTATAGTAACAAAAGGTATCGAATAAACGTGGTAGAGTAAAAAGTACAATATTTGCCTCTGAATTGGACAGTATAGCACGAGTTAAAGCTGAAGTAGGCGAGATTGGAGCAAATATGATTAAAAAAAGTTATTTTTATAAAACGGTCGCTATATCGTGACAATAGTACATGAAATAGGTAACCTGAAAAAAATCATGTTCCTCTGTGTCCTACTGTGTCCTCCGGTGCTCCTAACGGCATCTGAAGGATTTCACTTACCGGAGGAAAACAAGGTCCGCTGCCAGCTGCAGTATATGAGAGCCGGCTGTCAATCACTCACGAATTCCGACCAAACGGTCAAACTAGGCAGCGCTGATCAAATATGAATCAATATTCTGTTACTGTAATGACTATTTCTCGCCTCAATTTTTCTCAGAATCATCTTGTAGTTACTGTTTAGCTGTAAAATGAAAATGTTTGTGACGCCATTGTAAAATCTTGTAAAGGAACGCCAAGTTCCGCTCACATGACCGGAGCACAGCCAATAGGAACGCTCTCTCTCTCTGAAATGACCTGTGATTGGTCAGAGTCTGCCGTCACAGGCTAGATTTTTTAAAACCTTAAAAATGAGCCATGACGAGGAGCAGAAGTCTAGTTTTCTCTCAGAACACTTGAATTACAATATGCTGAAAGGTTATTATGGAATTTTTGCCAAATTATGCCAAAAAATTGTTGCCTACTGCCACTTTAAAGTACTTAGTTATTTTCAAACCACTGCATTTGAGAGGCTGGAACCAACACATTTTTGGCATTTTTTTTTTTACTTTGAAAATACCAATTAATTAAGTCAATTAATCGACTAACCGTTTCAGGGTTTACTGTCGAACATGTGGTATTTAAATGTTAGAACCTTTACATCCCGGATTTGCGAGCAGCGGTGGGCGGGGCTAAGAACTAACACAAACAGGGTTCATTACAAACACACCAGCTGCTCTCCTGTGAGCTGGTTATTTTTAAACTCTTTTCTCCCTGAAAGCATGGCTGCAGCGGTGTAACATCCCCTTTCTATGTGAGGTGAAACTGTTGCTTAAAGATGAAAGTGTTAACTTTTTCCTTCAGTGGGTTGAAGCGTGTGAAGTCTCTTTGGGAGGGAGATAACGGGACGGGACGTTAGCTGAATGTTAGCTGAGCAGCAACAGGTTGGTTGGTCGGTCAGCTAGCGAGCAGAGAAAAAGCGGGCTATGGAGCGCTCGACTTTTTCAAAATACTCCTGGATCGACTTCGTGTTCTCTGTGATCGGAGTGTGCACCTTCCTGGTGGACTGGGGCTCGGACGTGTGGGTGGCCACCGAGTTCTACTGCCGCGGGGACCTGCTCTGGTTCGGGGTGCTGGTCGGCCTCATGGTCCTGTCCTCGGTGGTGGTCCAGATGTTCAGCTGGTTCTGGCTCCGGTATGACCGGGAGCTGCCCGGGTTCGCCGGGCAGGCGGCGGGAGGAGGAACCGTGCTGTTCGGGGACCGGGTGAAGCTCTCCTGCGTGCTACATGTGCTGCAGCTGGGCTTCCTGTGCAGGTAGAAGGGACCATTGTGTGTAAATGTTAGTAAAACCCATTGTGTCGTTCAAATCAATCAATCAAACTTTATTTATATAGCGACTTTCAAACAAGCTAAATGCAATTCAAAGTGCTGTACAGACGATTGACAAAAATGGGGGATGTTAAAAATGGACCTAGAGACCAATGCAACACCAAAACAAGACAACACAAAAGTTCCTCAAATATGAAAGCAACCAAAGATGGGCATCCAAAATAACAAAAGATAAATAAAAAAACAAGGAAATAACAATGAAAATAAATAAAAACCGTGAAACTATACAAAGTAAGCAGATGGTATTAAACAATAAAATTCCAAAGGAGTAAAACAAAGGAGTAAAGCAAACACCATATAGATGATGATAAATAAAACAAGTATAAACAATAAAACCATAATATTTTTAAATTATAAAACACTACATAAAAGCCATACTAAATAGATGGGTTTTTAGTTTACGTTTAAAAATATCAATGTTTTCAGCTCCTCTCAGTTCCTCTGGAAGTTTGTTCCAGCAGTTGGGAGCGTAATGGCTGAAAGCAGCACCACCAAAAGTTTTTGTTCTGCTTTGCGGAACAACTAAAAGGGAATAATGCTAATCACTTGGTTGTTTGGTTACACCTCATAGTAACTATTTAAGTTCACATATATGGAATCAAACAGCCTAGAGCTATTTAACTGGGACTGTAACTGTTATTCTGCTTTCTCAATATCATTATAGATAGATAGATACTTTATTGATCCCGAAGGAAATTTAGGCATCCAGTAGCTCAGACAACAAGTCCCAACACCAATACACCTTTAAAAAGATACAATCAAATAGAATAAAGTGAAATAAAATAAAAAAAAGATAACATAAGTACAGCAGTGAAGTGACAGTGTGCAAATGGTGCAAATAGTGCAAATAGTAGTAGTGCAAATATAGAAGAGTATATTAATATATAGCAGAGTATATCATAATGTGTATATATATATATATATATATATATATATATATATATATATATATATATATATATATATATATATAATACAGGTTACATGAAATCAAAAGGTGTTTGCATCATGCAAACACACTTTAATCTTCCACAAAACTGAAATAAAGCACCCTGGGAACAAGCACCTTTGCTGCAGGAGTATTTCTCTCTTTACCTGTTATTTAAAAAAAATGGATATTCCTACAGAGTAGTTCAAGCAAGCAAGAAGGTAATGACATTTGACAGGTGCTGTGACCATAAATGAAAATGTCAGGTGTGGCAACTAGTAAAAACCAGTGACTCAGAAGAGAACTCTATGCATTACATGCACAAATAATGAGCTAATGAGGTATGAAAAGCTCAAAATATGAGTCAGTGCTTGGACACTGAATGCATCATGCCAGATTGCTTCTATTCACCCTTAAAAGACTATGTTTAGCTGCATGGGTTTGGTATGTGATGCAGTTTTCCCACAATCTGTGTGTCATAACCCTTCTCTGACATATTCATCCACATAGGCACATCTCCGCCATACGACAAGGCTTCAGGGTTTGGTGGCGGAAAGAGGGAGGGTCCGAGTACGCCGTTTACCTGACGCATGACCTCAGCATGCTCCGGCTCATCGAGACGTTCTGTGAGAGTGCTCCGCAGCTCACCCTGATGATCTACGTCATGCTGCACACAAACAAGGCCAGGACTGTTCAGTGTGAGTTCTCTTTAGTTCCATTTACTTCAGCCCCAAGCAAATGAGGATAGCGTTTGTATGTGTGAATCAAAGATAGTGACCCACTATCCCCCTGTGGGAAGTAAACAAACACCACAATTGTGTGTTCACTTCCTCTTTGTTTTGCAGTTGTGAGCATTGCTGCATCAACCACCTCCATAGCTTGGATGGTGGTGGATTACCATCGCTCCCTGCGCTCCTTCCTCCCAGACAAGGCCAAGCAGGGCTGGTGTTCCTCTTTAATCTACTTCCTGTGGAACCTGCTGCTGATCGCCCCGCGTGTGGCGGCCCTCGCCCTCTTCGCCTCGGTCCTGTCTGCGTACATCGCCGCCCACTTCCTGATGCTGTGGTTGGTCTTCGTGTTGTGGGCCTGGCGACAGGGGACCAACTTCATGGACAGCGTCGGTGGGGAGTGCCTCTACCGGGCCACCGTAGGGCTCATCTGGTACTTCAGCTGGTTTAATGTAGCAGAGGGTCAGACCCGAGGCAGGAGCATCATCTACCATTCCTTCATCACCACCGATGGAGGAATCCTGCTGGCGACTTGGTGGTGTTACAGGGATCCTGTCCAGACTGAGCCGTACGCCCTCGCTCTGCTCATCTCCCTACCTCTCATCTACCTCCTGGGACTGCTCTTCAAAACCCTCTACTACTGCTGCTTCCACCCCAAGCTGTGGAGGCCCCCGGCGAGGGACCCAGGACTGCCTGATGATCTGCCCGATGCAGAAGTGTCCTTTAGAGACTTTTCCATCCAGGACGGCACTCCGTCCTCCCAGCTCCTCAACAAACGGATGGCTGACCACGCCGCTCATTTTTACTCAGAGCAAGGAGTCATCAGAAACACTGATGGCACAAATGGAGCGGAGTCATCACATCCGTGATGTCTCACTTTTCGTGTGTCTCGGCCAACTGTGTGCTATGGATAAATGATACCTTCTTTGGTAGTGATATTATGCAACAATCTCTCTCTATAGACTGTCTCCTATTTGGGCTGCAATTTCACCAGGTGCTCAGTATCATGTGAACCAAAATACAGGCTCAAAACTGTACTTGAAACTAAGAGTGGGCAATATGGATAAAATCCTTTTCATATCAGTACATACATTATACATTAGTACACATATTGCAATATAGTTAATTCCTGGAAAAACTGTCAGAAGTACGAGATAATGTACAGCGAGCCGGTTCACGTCGGGGTCCACAGAGGGGTCTCTCATCGCCCTGAAGGGGTTTATTTCACAACAGTGACCCGCTAGTTGTACATTATCCCGCTTATTACACGGCTACTTACTTAAGAAATCAATAATTTGACACAAAGACTGTCCGCCAGAGTCCGACATAAGAACTGTGCCCATACTGACGGTCTGTTATACATAGCAACAGTCTTCTATAAAGAAATAACATACCGTAGAACGCCGTGATTGACCAATCAGAATCGAGTATTCAACAAAGCCGAGTAATAACATAATAACAGTTTTTACTAATCTAGATATTTCATCACATTAATGCAAGTATAAAAATCCAGTGTTGCCATAAACAAGTCCCACTCATTGATTTGCAACCTTGCCACAATGTCCTAATACCACCATAGATGTATTAAAGGGACAGCTGCCACAGTTTAAAACTTTATTTCATAACAATCTATGACTGTTATGATCTCACTGACTGTATACAATGTCATTTCAACTCTACTTGAAACTGGGGGTAGTTTTTATAAGCTTATTTCTAAACCAACATAGTGAAGTGTTGGTTGTATTTGATACATTTTCTACAAAGCAAACTGTATTTTATTATCTTTACACATGGAGTACATTTGTATACTACTTTTTCATACATACCATAATATAGTCATATGGGTTGTTGTTGTGTGAACACCTTGTATTTCCAAAATACAAAAAAAAAAAGGTTTTTGACAACAAGGTAATTAATAAATAAATGAAAAAGTACTTTATTTGTAATAAAATATTGAATAATAATAACCGTCATAATATTTTGGACACTATAAGGGTTTTGAAAGCCCAAAGGGTCTAAAATGTTCCTAATTTATCTAGTTAATCTCTAAATTTCAATGACTAAGATTGGATTTCTGAGGTTTTTACATGACAACAAGGAGTATCTTAATGTGTTTGTTGTGTTTTGGGCTGTTTTGTCGTCACAGCTGCTACTACTGGAACCATTTTAAAGGACTTTGAATGTAGCTCTCCTTTTATAATCTCTGTGTTTTGTTACTGACTGCGAAATAGCTGTTTTAGACCACATGACAGGTTTTTATCAAGATAATATTGATGGTGCAAAATAAGTTCAAGTCGAGTGTTAATTCTTTACATGTCAAGAATTGTTAGTACATATTTAACAACAGGTGACATCTTTAGGAACAAAACAAACCGCTAGTGTTACTTTTGCTCGCTCATCCAGTGTTTGTTTAGCTTGTTTAAATGTCACGTGTGCCAAACGTCTCCGTTTACATTAATATCAGTGTACAAAGGTGCTACACATAGACAGTTCTCATTATTCAAAACTAGACAGTTTGTTTTTTTTCTATTTAAATCTTTTCGGGTGTCCTAAAAGTGAATTCAAGTTGTTTTACGTGTTAATGTATTTTCACACTTTCAGCGTCTTTCAGTTCATTGTTTGCTTCTGTGAATGTTCATACAAAGTGTTGTGGATCCACTTGTTTGCTAACAAACTGCTGAAACCAAAAGTCAAGGTCACTACTGGTTGTTAATATTTTACCTCATTTGCCATGTGCAATCATTAAAGTGGTCACAATGTTGTATTTTAATTTGCACTTTTTTTTTTACATTTCATGATACAGACCTCAAACTATCTGATTTGTATGATGATTTACAGCTCAGTTTCTTATTTATATTTTACAGTAAAGTAGCTTAATTTGAATATAGGAATACTAAAGAGCTTAGTTGTTTAATTGACAGCTTTCAATATGAGTGGTTTGTATGTAATTATGTTACTACGGTATGCCTTTAAGGTGTTATGTAACCCTAAAGGAGGGTTGGTCAGTAGGAGGGGTTACGCATTTTTTCAACACTGAACTTTTGCTCTTTGCCAACTTTCGGTTGTCTGCCTTCTTAACAAGTTAACAAGTGACGCATTAACAGCCTTGTCCTGAAGTATGTCGCCGCACTAGAAGCAGGCAGTTAAAGCGGATATGTGAACTTTAGTTTGACAGACACCATGGGTGTGTTCAAGTATTCCCTCGTGGACTTCCTCTTCATTTGTTTGGGTCTGCTGTTCCTGCTGCTCGACATAGGACTGGACATATTTGCCGTTGTGTCTTTCTACCAGGAAAAAGCCTACGTGAGCCTCTGTATCCTGCTGCTGCTCCTCCTGGGCTCGTCCTTTCTCGTCCAGGCCTTCAGCTGGCTCTGGTACAGCTACGAGGGCTTCGAGAGGCAGACGAAGGTCGAGAAATGCCTGAGCCTGAGCCAGCTCGCAATTCTTCATGTGTTCCAGCTGGGAATCTACTTCAGGTTGTGTTTATACTATAATAATCTTGGTGGTGCGTTCAAAGTGCCCCAGGCTGTGTGTTTCCTTCTGTTGTAAATATGTGTGGGAAGATGGGTGTGAACGCATGGAAGTACGGTGTTTATAATGGGGTAGTTTCTGTTTTACATGTGGCTCTTTATCTGAGAGCTCCACCCTGGCCTGTTCATGAAAACCTTTCCATTTACGGGAAATGGAATAATCTGAATGGAACAATTGTCCTGCCCTGTTCCAAACTAGGGTTGTGTGGATAATACGTAATTTCGGTAAAATCCTTGAGGAAAACACAACATTAAGTCATCTTCTGCTATGAATGACATCACCGGTTTCATTTCCTCTAAATTTGGTACATGACAGGATATTGTGTTGTTACAGCAGACTTTTTATACCCCGCGTGTCACACTTTCGTAGAGCAGAACTTGGAAATTATTTAACTTAGGAACTTCAGATTTGGTATGATGGTTTACAGTGTGGTCTAGTTGTGCCTTTTGGGGGTTAGAAGTCCAGGGTGCCCAACATTTTTTAAATTTTGACCAAAAACTGATCTTTTCCACTTCAATTTCGTTTCCGGAGTACAACTCGTTCCATTAGTTCCAAAAGGACAAAACTGTTGGCCCTACTTTAGTAGGGGTCAAGCAGTGAGCAGGGGTATGTGAGCCAAGCTCACTTTTGCCTTGTTTGCCTGTGTGTGTGAGTCATTTTGTTTCTGTAGATGTATTTATGTGACCACAATGACTTGGGATTAGTAGAAACACAAGTTAAACCACGTTACTTGTTTACAGATAATCTGATTCGATTTTGGAGCTCTTTGTTAAACTGGTTTTGTTGAAACCAAAGTGGCTCTTTTTCATGTATTAATACCTTATCTGTGACAACACTGCAAAAAATGAATGTATTTTACATGGTAATTGGTTATGTTTAATATGTGGTCTTTACAGTGGTTTTAACCGTGCGTTCTCTATCCCACATCTTTGTCTCCTCAGGCATGCAGGCGTCGTGGAGATCTCTTTATGCAGCTCCTGCTCAAAGTTCATTGACCCCGAGGGCACCGCGGCATACCTGAGCCATGACCTGAGCATGCTGCGACTCATAGAGACGTTTTCGGAGAGCGCCCCCCAGCTCGTACTCATGCTCACCATCATCCTGCAGCAAGGCGAGCTCAGCCCTGTGACAGGTGCAGTGCCTTACTCATGTGTCAGATACTGTGATTTTGGTGGACTGACCAAAGTTAAAAGCAAACTTCATGGAATATCCTCTTGATTGTCAGTGGTAGAATGTTACTAAGTACATTAACTCAAGTACTGTACTTTACTACAATTTTGAGGTACTTGTACTTTACTTAAAGTATTTCCATTTTATGCTACTGTATACTTCTACTCCACTACGTTTACTTGATAGCTTTATTTACTTTACTTTTCAGATTTGGATTATTGATACAAAATATATATCAACTTATATATTATGATGTATTATCATGGATGGATGCTACCCGGCAGTATACATGCAACATTAAAGTGATGAGCAATAATGCATCTAATTCTAATCCAGTGATATAATATACAGTATATGATTCTGAAATGGGTCATTCAGCATAATGAGTACTTTTACTTTCGGTACTTTAAGTATATTTTTATACTTACACCTTTGTACTTTTACGTAAAGGAACAGTGCGCAATATTTCAGGGAATCTATTAGCAGAAATGGAATATAATGTTCATAACTATGTTTTCATTAGTGTATAATCGCAGTCTGGTAAGTTCAGAGAATTACGTCACTTTACTGTAATGCAGCCTTCAAAACCAGAAGACAACACTTAGCCTATGCCATATTACGATATTACAATATTCAAAATCTAAGATGATATCTAATCTCATATCACAATATTGATATAATATAGATTGATATATTGCCCAGCCCTACTTTCTACCCTTCAAGAGGAAACAGGTTTTCACAGTACTTCTCAGGTTCATCTACAGTTATTTGTAGCTTCTCTAATGATGACTTCTCCTCCTCCTCCTCAGTGTTGAAGGCCGTCGGGTCGGCCTCAGCCATCGCCGTCAGTGTGACGATGTACCACCGCTCCCTGCGCTCCTTCCTGCCCGACAAGGAGAAGCAGCAGATGATCTCATCGGTGGTCTACTTTCTCTGGAACCTGTTCCTCATCTCGTCTCGCCTCGCCGCCCTCGCCCTCTTCGCCTCCGTGCTGCCCTGCTTCATCTTCACCCACTTCATTTGCTCTTGGATGGTTTTATTCTTCTTCGTCTGGCGATCCAAGACGGACTTCATGGACGGCCCTTGCGGAGAATGGCTTTACCGAGTCACCGTGGCCCTCATTTGGTATTTCGACTGGTTTAATGTGGTGGAGGGGAGGACGAGGTACAGGACTCTGCTCTATCATGGGTACATGCTGGTTGACATTTCCCTCCTCTGCAGTTTGTGGTGCTGGAAGATGAGCACAGAACCGCCTTATTTCGAAATTCAACTCTTGTATGCTGTAATCGCTGCTGTCAGTGTTGTTGCAGTTTACATCCTTGGCCTCTTATTTAAAATTATGTATTATAAGTGCTACCATCCAAACCTGGCCAAGGAGGAGTTGAAAGGGGACACCACTGAAAAGTCCAGCGTTGGACAGGGACCGACGAGGAGTAAAACATTTCCTGGAGATGAGACAGACTCTTCTATGTCCTCACTCAGGGACAAGGTCATAGATGTTTCATATGACATCATCCCTCAGTCTTTAATCCTGATGGATGACATAGATATAGAGGTTACAGATCGCTGCGGGCCCAGCCCACCAGCACCTGACCGCAAACCCTGCAATAAAAGAATGAGGAAGTTGGCCGAGAACTTCTACTCCTGACCTGCATCACTTGACACTCACCAGACATGGAGGTTAGACTGAGTCATGCAGACTTGACTGTGACCTGCTCCCCGATTATCCACAGATTCCACCTGTATTCCCATAAGCAGTTGTCTTCACTGTATTAACTGCTGCTGCTGTGTACCAAAGCACATAAAGCTGCCATTCACTATTTAATTTGTTTTCATTTCAAAGGATAGGTTCATATTTTTCAAGTCTGCAAAAATGCCCATATTTACATTTAAATAGTTTTTTGTCGTAACTGTTCCTCCTGCTCGTACTGCCTGTGAAGACATTCTTAATTATTACTATTCCAGTGGAAGAAATGGGGACAAAACATACAGTCGTATTTCTCTGCAAAGATGCATTCCAAAATGTAAGGGACTGTATGAAAGTTATTGGGGTGTGGCCTTCGACTTATCGTACGATATATGGACACGACCTCAATCGTTTTTACGTTATCGACTTATTGTACGATATGTGGACATGCCTTGATTATTTTTACGTTATCGACTTATCGTACGATATATGGACATGACCTTGATTATTTTTTGACGTTATCGACTTATCGTACGATATGTGGACATGACCTTGATTATTTTTACGTTATCGACTTATCGTACGATATGTGGACATGATCTTGATTATTTTTACGCCATCGACTTATTGTACGATATATGGACATGCCCTCAATCGTTTTTACGCTATTGACTTATCGTACGATATATGGACATGACCTCGATTATTTTTACGTTATCGACTTATCGTACGATATATCGACATGACCTCACTAGTTTTTACGTTATCGACTTATCGTATGATATATGGACATGACCTCAATCGTTTTTATGTTATCGACTTATCGTACCATATATCGACATGACCTCATTCGTTTTTACGTTATCGACTTATCATATGATATATGGACATGACCATAATTATTTTTACGTTATCGACTTTTAGTATGATATATGGACATGATGACCTTGATAATTTTTATGTTACCAACTTATCGTTTTGATATATGGACTTGACCTCAATCGTTTATATGTCATCGACTTATCATACGATATACAGTATGGACATGACCTGGATCATTTTTATGTTATTGATTTATCGTATGATATATGGACATGACCTTGATATTGCCCGTTGTGCTTTTATGTGTGTTTGTTACGTGGTAAAAAATGTCACCAATATTTTAGCCAACATGATGCCAGCACAAACAGCAGGGTTTCCCTGACCATTATAACACTTGGGTATTGCGCAGACATAGCGCATTTTTTGTTAACAGAGCCTGAGAGTCCATTTTATTTATTGTTTTGGTTGTGTGGTTTTATTTCATTTATGTTATTTATTTAGAATATTTTAATATTTTTCACATCCCAATTCCAATGTCTGAATATGCTTAAGAATTAAAAGTTCATTGCTCTTTGAAAGTGTGTACTTGCATTATTATTCTATTATATTATCACTATATCAGTGGCCTTAAAATGGTCTTAAAATGACAATAATTTTGTTTATCGCAATTATTTCTGGAACAATATATTGTCCAACAAAAGTAGTTTTTGTGACAGGCCCAGAGCCCTTTATAAAAAAGCAAGGCCCTCCGCAGTTTTATTAAAATTGTCAATTGACCCTCCCCTTGACTTAGAAAAATAAATAAAACTGCAACATCCTCCCCTGTAATATGTCAAAATGATACAAAACCATTGAAATGGTACAAATCGTTTAAAAACTTAACGTGCATAAAGATTTAAAAAGGGTTTATCATATCAAGCTTGAAATCAAACCTCATTTTTGATACTATTGATGGTCGGATTTTTTTCTACCTCAGCAATTCAATGCAGTAGATTCAGATTTCCTGTCATCCAAAGTTTGTCTTTGTAGTATTAAATTCACTCTTCTTGTTGCAGATTTTGTACTAAAATGATCACAATTTAGGAAAACTTGATTTTAAGCTTCAGATAAACTGTTGGAGCAATTTTGTATTGTGTTCGTTATATGTGTCTGTATATGACGTAGTATGTTTCCACTTGTGGTAATTCCCCTTTTTCAAAGTAAGTGGTATATGGAGTATGCATGGATGTAATAAGAGAACTGGATACAGCGTTGGAGGCGGCCCCGTTCTTTCTTATGAAAGCTGCTCAGTGGCACATGAAGCCAAAATGGCTTGGCTTCAGACTGGAAAAGTACCCGGATCTTCCGCATCCATTGGGCACATGGAGCAGGGGCAGTAGCGCCCGCTCGGTCACATGACTCAGTCACGGGGTCACAACGTCACACTGTTGTCACGGCTTGCTAACTGCACCTCCCAGCCCTCGCTCCAGCCTCAGTCTGGGTCTCATTCACATGAACGGAGGAGGGGAAATAACTCTTGATTCAGTTATTAGTGCATTTTAAAACCTTTAGGACCTAATGATTTAAATAAGGGCTATTAGAGTGTTCATACTGGGAAGTTGATTCACCTCAAAAAAAATTAACTGCTGAGTTACAGACGTCTCTTTCCCAATGTAAGTCTGGGAAAAAGTCTTTTTGGGCCCAATGGCATCACGTGACGGACACAGAAGTAGTAGTACCACCGTTTGGCCACTACGAAAATTGGGATCAACGAGTGGAGCTCTTCCTGGGGGCTTGGGAGTATGGGCCATCTTGGTTTTTGGTTGTCTTGCTTTTTGTCTGTCGCCATCTTGGTTTTTGGCCGTCGCCATCATGGTTTTTTTGCAACCAGAAGTGACACGAGAGGGTGGAGCTAAGTACAACCAAACGCTGAATAATACATTTTTAGGAGACCAAAATGTTATTTATAATTAACTTTGATGAAGTGAAAACACACTGTGAAAGGGTTAAAGTTCAAATCCCAAACCCCAAATTTTTGCTATGCTTCTAAGAGATGCACTGGGAATACGGACCATTCTTGTTTTGATGCAAATTAGCAGGAATGTAGCACAACATGGACGTGAAAGCAGCGCTCTGTTTATTTAAATCAATGAATAATCATGATGAATAATTGTGATCTCAATCATCGTGATCATCGTATCATTTTGGATCACTTCCTGGGGCTTGGTCAAGGAACCCCTTTGAAAATGGCCATGAGAGTATTTCCTCACCAAAATTTTGCGTAACTTCGTAGCGTTATTTAGCGATCTTCCCGACAAGCTAGAAAAACTCAGCCCGCAACAACCTCTTAAAGACAGAATAGTGTCCAGGCCCGTATGACAATAGATTCATATACCAGTATCTTCACTCTAGCTTTAAAACTGAGCCCGCTACAACCTAAAAATCACAAGGTGTGTTAATTATTTAAAGAAATTGGTGATGTTAAAACAAATTTGCGCTAACGCGTTATCGCATTAACTTTGACAGCCCTAATATTTATATATTTATGTAATTGTGTTTTTTTACATTAATAAATAACGACTTGAGCCTGAAACTTTTTAAAGTTTATTTACACTGTATTGAGTGTCTTAGGTACACAGGAAAACCTTACAGGACTGTGTCGAGGTCCCCAACACCTACTGTGGGGAAAATAGTGATTATTGTAATTAAATTAGCATTGATTATTATGATAAGTGTTGAGTTTACAGGATCACAGTCAGGCTCTCTACATATCCCTATGTGGCCTCAGAGGTCCTTGAAGATGAGATGAAATACATTTTAAAAAAACAACAGAAAAACATACACACTATTTTAAAAATAACAGTATTTGGCATTGGAAAGTAAAAGAGGACACATAGAAGAATATAGCCCCTTAAACATTGCATGGTCATTATTTAACAGCCATGGTATACTTCAAAACAGACATGACATGCAGACAAAGTAAAGAACAGAAAACACATTCAATAAGCAGAAAAAATGTTGCATATGGTCTCTCAGTTATCTCAATTGTGTGTCAGGACTGATAGATTTACCTTTAGCTCACTCAGGTAGCACAACACCGAACAGTCACACATTTTCACTTTAGTAATCCAGAGATCTGCATTAAAAATACCATGTATTTATAGATTGTGATTGTCTCTAAGCGATGCCAAGCGTTTCACAGCAACAATATAAATGCAATCTCCCTTTCAAAAAGAAATCTAACACAAAGCAGACATTGTTAAAGTGAGATTTTCACAAGTAAATTTATGTAAAACACACAAATGTATTTTCATATTTTCACTCCAAATTGAGATATCTATTCTTGAAAAAACATCTTGAGAACCTATCTGACAGCAAAGTAACTGTTTTAAGCTCTTCACTGAAATTGTTTTCTTTAAACACTGAGCAACCCACATCAACCTTTTCTCCCCAAAATGGATACATCATTTCGTAGAAGGAGGCCTTTCAAATACAGTGCAGACAGGACAATCAAATCAACCAAAGTCTAGTAACAAAAAAACACTTTTTAAAAAAAGTATTGAGTTAAAAAAAAAAAAAGAAGTAAGATAACACTTTGGATAATATAACAATGCAGTGATAACATATTTCCCTTTTTGAGATTATGCATACAGATGATGGTTAAAGGCACAATATAAATATGCACAGTCACGCAAGACAAACAAAACACACAGAAATACACATTCTTAACGGTCAAGCTGCAGGTTGTGTAAATACGAAATCTTCTTCGGGCTCAGTATTGTTCAGTCGTAATCTCATACGGACCAGGGGACGGTCGACCCTTCCGGCTCCTCTCACCGCCTGCAAGTGAAAAATCCCTCGAAATACAGTTTGTGAGCAAAGTAGAGAAATGTATTGCACAGTCATCATCATCATCATCATCATCATCATCATCATCATCATCCTTTGTGTTTGGTTGTCATGTGGCTGAAAATTCAAAGCTGTACAAGTAATTCTATGGAGATTATTAGTTGTCTGATGCAACTAATAATTTTTTGAGGAGAGCTGAAAAAATTAGTTAATCAATTGATTGGTTTTGAAACTATTTTGACAATTGTTGAGTAACTGAGTAATTTCTTAAAGCAAAAGTACCAAAAATTCATTTGTTTTGACGTGAATATTTGCTGTTACTATTATGTCAAATAATAGTAAAAAAAAATTCCAAGACCCCGAAGTGACCTCTTCAAAACGCTTGTTTTGACCAACAAACACTACAAAACCCAAAAGATATTCAGTTTACTATCATATAAGCCAAAGAAAAAAGCAAATCCTCACATTTCAGAAGTTAATTCTTGCCATTTTCGCTCGAAAAAATGACTCAAAATAGTTGCAGATTAATTTCTTTTCAATCGACATATCGTTGATTAATCGAATAATCAAGAAAATAGTCTGTGACAATAATTTTTTTTTTTTTTTTTTTTAACTAACTAATACAATGAATGTCAGCTAAATCAAACTGAGAAAACATGTCGAGTAATGTCTTTGGAAACAAAAGTTTGCAATTTCCTTTTTGGTCAACGACCATTTTGACATTCAGCCACGTTAACGAAGCAGTTCTGACAACAACGTGTAAGAGTAATAAAATGTAATTCTACTGGCTAACTACTGCTTTCCTCAAATTATACAACAGCTTTATGTGTACGGCTCTCCTCCTGTGATGAGATGCTACAACTGTCTTCACTAAGAGAAGAGGAAACCTTTAAAGTAAACCTCTTAAGTGATTGTGATCCTCCTAACAATGTATTAGCTGAGTCAGAGGACGGATGGACGGATTATGAGACAATGGTTTAAATACAATATGTATTGTGCCACTTTCAACTGAACACTATTCAACGACAGTCTCCTTATGGGATTTCATGGATACTTAGGACTGTCCTGTGAGGAACCCCCAAAACAGCTGCGTCAATATACTAATAGTATAACAGCCATGTTCGTAGCCTTGTGTCAACGCATTTTTCAGCCAATCACAGTTTTGTTTAGAAGTAGGAGCGCTTTCTCGACCCGTAACTTCAAATTCACCACATTTGGAGGTCAAATCCATACCACACACTAATTCTAAGCAGGTTTTTAGTATATAGTGTCTTAACACTAGAAAAAAATAGAAAATAAACTCAAACCAGACAGTATGCAGACTAAATACGGTTCATTCTGGACACTATTCTCCCACAAAGGAGAATGCTTTGTGGGAGTAAGCACAAAGGAAATGAAAGGAGCTGCTCACAGCTGGGGAAAAAAAAGTTAAAATATGTTGACTATGTGAAACAGCTCCAGAGAGATGTTGGAAAACTAACATAACTAATCAATCTTAGGAAAAAGCTTTAGCTTGCAGTGACATTCGCACATCGTCACATTTATTGTCATTTCCTGTAAATATAAAAAGGTTATGTATGTACGAGGGCTGTCAAAGTTAATGCAATAATAAGACGTTAACGCAAATTAGTTTTAACGCACCAAATTTCTTTAACGCATTAAAGCAACTTGCGATTTTTCGGTTGTAGCGGGCTCAGTATTAAAGCTAGAGTGAAGATAGTGGTGTCATATGAAACTAGAAAAACTAAAGAATCCATTGGTACCAACCACGTCATAATAACGCTCCAAACTTACACAAAATTTTGGCGAGGAAAGACTGTCATTTTCAAAGGGGTCCCTTGACCTCTGACCTCAAGATATGTGAATGAAAATGGGTTCTATGGGTACCCACGAGTCTCCCCTTTACAGACATGCCCACTTTATGATAATCACATGCAGTTTAGGGCAAGTCATAGTCAAGTCAGCACACTGACACACTGACAGCTGTTGTTGCCTGTTGGGCTGCAGTTTGCCATGTTATGATTTGAGCATATTTTTATGCTAAATGCAGTACCTGTGAGAGTTTCTGGACAATATCTGTCATTGTTTTGTGTTGTCAATTGATTTCTAATAATGAATATATACATATATTTGCATAAAGCAGCATATTTGCCCACTCCCATGTTGATAAGAGTATTAAATACTTTCGATTGACAGCCCTAGTATGTACATTTGTTTTGCAAACTAACTGCTAAAAGACGATTAGTATGTAGTACGTACTGAATTAGAATTAATATGTAGTATGGATTTGGGACACAGCTGAGGTTTTCATTGGACCTGTGCATTGCCTTAATAATACTACGACTACTGCTGGGGCAGGAACTTCTTGTCCAACTCTCCTGGAAAACTCCTGAGTCGTTGGTGAAACTGATCAGTGTTTGGTTGGTGGTGCATCCTCACCTGCTCTGCTTACTAACTTTCATATTACTGAGTGTTACACAAAGGCCGGCGCCTCTGATTCCCAGCACATGCTTACTGACCACAGATCAGATCACATATTCTGTATGTGGGAAAAAAGGACCACAAGTTTGCTGTTGCAGCACATTGGAGAGGTCAGGACAGCTGACCGGTGGTCATGACCTAAGTTCTATTTCTAGTTCCTCAATAGTTGAATGGGAGGAAAATAGTAGGATTATTTGATACTTGCGGACTGTAACTTCTGCAAAGTGATGCTGTCGGGTCTTTGAATGAGTGCAAACAACCCAGAAAGAGATTTCTTTTAAACAAATTTGCTTTGATATTATTCTTTCAGTTACACAGAGCCTAAATAAAAAGCTACAACAACAAAAGCCAATAAACAACAGTGAACCTTTGGTTGTTTAAATCCAGAAAGAGAAATCAAAATTAGAGGATCGTTTCACTGCAGGACATTTTGATACTTAAAAAGAAAATGAGACCAAAGAAGAGGGAAAAAAAATAAGAATGTCTTCCCTTCCGTGTCCAAATCAGTGCCAGTTTCAGCCGTGGTGAGGTTAGCTGCCGTAGAGGAGGGAGTGCTGGGCGTGAGGAACCTTAACTCAGCCAGTCTGTTTCTCGCAGTCAGCTCCGACCCAAAGTCCGCCTCAGTGCGTTACCGTCACACATCACACAGTGAGTCTTAGTCGTCAAGTGAGGGCAGATTTTCTAATGTGAGTGTGTGTCGTTCGGGGGGGGGTCGTGGAGGGTTTTCCTCACACAATGTCACTCCACAGACCGACAGGACGACGACGACTACGTTTTCCCTTTTATTGTGCGACTTTCAGCGCCGCCTCCTTTTACAAGAAGTCCAGTTCCAGCGCTTGGTGCAGGGACACGAGGTCGCCGTGAGTGGAGATCCGCCAGAAAGGCATGTTGTGCTACAGACAGAGAGACAGACACAAGCAAAGAAAACACAACAGTGGGTCAGAAACAAACAGCTGTAAATGTAGTCTGACAATTGACAGTTGTTAAAACAAATTGGTAAAACGCTGGCTTGATAATCCGACTGGATTTCCATTTCATTTGAATTATTTGAATAAACAAATCTGAGGTGACGGTGGCGATTCAGGAGTCTGGAACCAGAATGGTAAAAAACAGGCAACATTCTGCAGCCAAAGAGAAGCGCCACACTTCGCTGAAGTGTGCTGGTAACACGTTGAGACATTAAAGGGCGGGTTCATCTGTGTTCTGTTCCACTTTTTTTTTTTTTAAATGGAAACACCCACTCAGTCGTTAGCAAAACGCAGTGGTTACAACAGTAAGCTAATCAAGCAGGTTATGGATAATGTGAACGCTAGCACTAGCTGAGTCAACGTTAGCTGTGCGAAGTTTGGATATTTTGAAGTGGGGTTGTATGTATACTTCCGTGTTCTGCGAGGTAAAATGACTGTTTTGTGAATGGAGTCTGGTGGCTTTGAAGAGAACGATATAACGGCTTCAGTTAACCGTCGGAAAGGGGCTGTCTGACGGCGAGGTAAAGCGGCTGTGGACGAGAGCAGTGGAAAAACGTATGTTAGCCACCTAAAAAAAAAATCAGTATCCGTTTAAGTGTACGCTATATTTAGAATATTTTCACCGCTTTACCTCGCCGTCAGACAGCCCTTTCCGACGGGGGACTGAAGCCGTTCTATCACGGTGTTCAAAGCCACCAGACTCCATTCACAAAAACAATAATTTTATCTCGCAGAACACGGGAGTTGCTGGTCTACCGCTGCATCAATTGGTTAGTTTGTTTGTGTTTGGGGATGCTAATTTTGAATTTTTTTCTTACCGATAACCGACCCTCGTTAACCGATTTTTAACTGTTAACTGACAAGATTAGTGCGTTTCATGCAGCGGTGCTATTTTTAGTGCCTAACAAGCCTCCCAGCTGCAATGATAAGCTGATGCACATACAGGTTAAATCCATAATTTATTGCCAGCTGTAGTAAATGTATGTGCAAAATGGGCAGCTGAGTCCCCAGTTCACCCGTCGGGGAGAGTTACTGGAGCAGCCACGATGGTGCGTGCATTGTCGTGGCAGTGGTGAGTGTGGGGTTGTCGGTGGCGTTATAGCTGTGAACGTAGCAGTGCAGTGTGTGTACAGTTTATTCCGATAGCATTAATTGGTAAAAATTCTTTATGTCGGTTAACGGTTAATTATTAACATCCCCATTTGTGTTATTGTGTGACTTTCGGATCCGAACTATCGTGGCGTCCACAGCAGTACATTACTTAGCTTCCGTGCCGGTACTCCTGTCTGCTTCTCCAAACTGGGAGCGTGCCGACCGCCATCTAAGTTACTGTATGTAACATTAACACACTGACTATAAGGCTGTATATACAGTATACTGTACATGTAGCAGCGTCATCATGCAGAAACCTACGTCAGGGCACGTGGGAACAGGTTTTTAGAAGAGCTTGGGAAATTAGCATTTTGACTCTAAAACATGCATACTTACAAAATTTGAATGTTCCGTTTTGAATACATAAGGAACACCAGTGAAAAAAAAACCCTCAAAAATAATGGACCCGCCCTTTTAAGAGACTTTAGTAACTGATCAACAGTATGAGGCTCCAGCTGCAGACAGTCTATTTTCACATTTTCTTCTCAAAGCTTGACTTGTTTTAGTGTTTACTTTTCGAGTTGGTTACGTTCACATCTTGACCTGTAAGCTCCTTTTGTCTGATGTGGCCGCCTTTTAAAACACACAAAGTCAGAGCCGCAGTGACTGCATTGTTTTGTAACATTTCTGAGGACACGCAGTCGCAGACGCAACTTTGCTTGAGTAAACTGCCTACAGACTAAACACACAAAAGAAGGCAGGAGTAAGGAGACATGAACAGTTCACCTGTTTTGCTGCAAACTCCTCATCTCGACCATCGCCTATCACCACATAAGTCACTTTCTTTCCAAAGCGAGAGACGATCCTCTCGAAGCAACTCTCTTTCCCTGCAGGACAGGAAACCACAGGGGAAATAAAATATTACAAAGCAGCATCTCAACATGATTTCCTCCTCTGTCACAGTGGAGAAGATTTAATTGTACTCAGCGTTTTCATGCGCACCTATTTTAGTGGCACTGTAGATGTTCTCGATGGGGAAGACGTCTCCCAGGCCGTAGAGCAGCACCTTCGCCAGAGCTGGGACCAGCTGAGTGGTGGTGACCAACACATTCATACACTTCCCCCTGTTGGTGGAATATCACATACATATACAGTACAGGCATAAATATGGGCTCCAAGATGACAAGCTTCATCAGAGCACAGACTTGTTTACACTTGTGCCAGTTTTAGCTCAATAAAACATGAATTTTGAGATTTTTCCAAACAAATTGAGCACAGGAAAACCACAGCCAAGCTTATACTTCTATCCTTTTAAACAGTATCTAGGGTTACATCATCTTCTGAATAAACTAGGACTAGGTTGTAGCGGTCTCAGTTTTGAAGCTAGAGTGAAGATACTGGCATCATATGAAACTACAACACCTAATGAATCCATTGGTACCAACATGTTATACTAGCTTGTCGTGAAGGAGGCTAAATAATGCTCCAAACTTGCGCTACATTTTGGCGAGGAAAAACTGGCATGGCCATTTTCAAAGGGGTCCCTTGACCTCTGACCTCTAGCTATGTGAATGAAAATGGGTTCTATGGGTACCCACGAGTCTCCCCTTTACAGACATGCCCACTTTATGATAATCACATGCAGTTTGGGGCAAGTTATAGTCAAGTCATAGTCATAGTCATTGTTTTGTGTTGTTAATTGATTTCCAATAATAAATATATACATACATTTGCATAAATGAACATATTTGTTCACTCCCATGTTGATAAGAGTATTAAATTCTTGACAAATCTCCCTTTAAGTTACATTTTGAATAGATAAAAATATGCGATTAATCAAGATTAAATATTTCGATATCGATTGACAGCCTTAGAATAAGCACTGCCTTTTTAATCTCAACTCGCAGTCCTTTGGTTTACTAAGCCAAAACTGTTACTAAATTTGATGGTAATGTTAAATAAAGCTGTCACCTTAATGACTAGAGCACACTTTACTCATCTTGCTGTAGAGTATGACATAAAAGATTTGTTGTAAATAACAACCTCTGCTCAGACCTGGACTGGATGAGCAGCAGAGACTTGAGGGCAGTGCTGAGCCATGCGTCTGTAATGTTCTCGATCTCAGACTGAAGCCGTAGAAGCAGCTCCCTCTTCATAGGACTCAACAGGCCTGAAAGACACAGCGTGCAGTTAAGTATACAACCTCAATACCACAAGATGTAGATACCACTGTCAGCATATCAAGAAAACATGTATATTTAACATCATCCCCATTTTACTGTTTCCAAGTGTCTTAAAGCAAATATAACAAAAAAATATTTTTATAAAACTGTAACTATATCCTGACAGTAGTGCATGAGACAGGTAATCTGTGAAAAAATCATGTTCGCCTGTGTCCTCCTAGTGCTCCTATTGACATTTGCAAGATTTCATAGCCGCGAAGGAAAACAACCAATCAGAGCCGAGCAGTCTCTAAAGTAGCTGTCAATCACTGCTCGGGAAACTCATGAAATCCGATCAAACCGTCAAACTAGGCAGCGCTGATCAAATATGAATCAACATTCTGTTACTGTAATGCCTATTTCTCTCCTCAAATGTTTCTGAAACATCTTGTAGTTTAGCTGTAAAATGAGAAGGTTTGCTCCGGCTGGTGGACGGTGCTTGGTTTCAGCTCGACTGTTTTCAACATGGCGGCCGGGTCACAAACTCTCATTTTACAGCTAAACACAACTTCAGCTAATCCTTTTTTTTTTTTTTTTTAAATCATATCTGCTCAAAGTTACCGACTTCAGCTTTAAGTGATGCACTTGTCTAAATGTTTTGTGGTTGATGGTGCCATAATTAACACATAAACACACACACGTCTTCAACACAAACAGACAGCTCTGTTTATTTTGGCCTCTGGGCTGAAACATTATCTCGTTTGTTTGACAGGGCCAGGATAAATTCGGGGAATTCAGATCTGTTGTATGTTTGCTGCCTTTTCCATATTGGACTGTGGAGCTAATTTGACTGTTGTCAAACTACAAACGAACAACTCACATCGCTGTAAGTGCTCCAAGGTTTTTTCCTTAGGAAAACAAACACACCAAAAACAGGCCAATAAAGTACGATACACAAGAGTGAAGGTGAAAGAGCAGCTTCTGAACAATGTCTTACTTTAACTAAAGTTTCCAAATGCCACTGTTGTGTTCTTGAAAAAAAAAAAAAGTTCACTAGTAGCCATCACCATATATTTTTTCTTTTTTGCCTGTCATTTCAAACTCTTATTACAAACTTTTAGTTTAAGTTAGACTTTTTGATTTCATTTTAGATAAGTTTTAGTTCGTTTTCAGTGCGTTTGCTAGTTTTAGTTTAGTTTCAGTTTTTCAGAAAGTTTGTTTTTATTAGGGCTGTCAATCGATTAAAATAGTTAATCACGATTAATCGCAAATGTTCAAAATGTACCTTAAAGGGAGATTTGTCAAGTATTTAATACTCTTCTCAACATGGGAGTGGGCAAATATGCTGCTTTAACAACAACAACACAAAACAATGACAAATATTGTCCAGAAACCCTCACAGATACTGCATTTAGCATAAAAAATATGCTCAAATCATAACATGGCAAACTGCAGCCCAACAGGCAACAACAGCTGTCAGTGTGTCAGTGTGCTGACTTGACTATGACTTGCCCCAAACTGCATGTGATTATCATAAAGTGGGCATGTGTGTAAAGGGGAGACTCGTGGTTACCCATAGAACCCATTTTCATTCACATATCTTGAGGTCAGAGGTCAAGGGACCCCTTTGAAAATGGTCAGGCCAGGTTTTCCTCCATGATATGATATCTAGCTTTAAAACTGAGCCCACTACAACCTCTGAAAGATCGATTGCGTTAATGCGTAAAGAAATTAGTGGCGTTAAGACGAATTTGTGTTAATGCGTTATTATTGTGTTAACTTTGACAGCCCTGTTCATTTTATTTAATTTCTATTAGTTTATTGCAGGCAATATCATTTCAGTTTAGTTTTAGTTTCTCTTAAAGGATATAGTTTTTATTCAGTTTCAGTTTATTGACAATATTTTTCACTGCTTATTTTCGTTTCAGTTTCCTATAATAACCCCGATGCCAACACACCTCCAACGTTCCCTTTATAGTTATTGTAGATCTCTTTTAGCCGGCGGTAACGAAAGGCCAGTTTCCGCATCCACTCCACGCCTCCCTGGACCCCCGCGTTGGTTCCTGACGCCCCTCCACCACTGGAACCATTAAAGCCATCCGCCACGAAGTTGTAGTTACTGAAGTAGGGAGAAATCATTGTGATTTGTTTGGATGAGGGGGAAAAAATCTGCCAGTCTCCCAGTCATGATGTTGAAGTGTGAAATAAGGCTAATATGTGTGTGATGAGGTAGTCGTTGTAATGTATATTGTACGTTAGTTACAGTACAGCATATAACACACCTCAGCTCCTGTCCGTTGTCATCAGAGGCAACATCCTCAACATGGACTTGATCACATTCCTTTAAGAAAACAAAAAAAGGTTCATTTTTTACAGATTGTATAATCATGCATTTGCTTACAGAACTTGTATTCACTTGTACAATGACAACAACATCCATGTACAGCTGGGAAAGTCATAATAAAGTCATAAGCTTGAGATGGTGGATCTTTGCAACAGCCTCTTAAGCTGCCATTTCATTGGCTGCTAGTTTGCCCATGACTGCAAGGAGCACCTCGAGTTAGTTTTATTCTCCGGAACTCAGGGAGCTAAAAAATAGATCAGGAAAAGTTACGACTGTCAAAAACAGGAGAGGTTTCTCATTAATCTTGGTTATTACCAGCTGCTGTGAACGACAGACAAAAGTCATTGGCTCCACCAGTCTGAATGTATCTCACTGTACCTCCAGGTCATTGAAGAACAGGTGAGTGTCTGCCAGCTCAAAGATCAGCTCCTCCATCTGCAAGCCCAGGTTCAGCACCGTCGACGGGTCCTAACAAACACAACACGGGCTCACGATAAATCTTTTATACAATAAACAGAGTCAGATTTTTTCAAAACTTATTTGCTTATTTACAGAAACCAACCTTGCCAAACTTCTGTGCGTAGGAGCCAGTGAGCAGTGAGTGGAATATAATAATGGTCTCATCCAGATCCCACAGAAAAATACGCTAAAAAGAGCAGAGAAAAATAATGTTACACTTTGCATTCTAAAAATCATTTTTTCTTTTATGTTATACAATTGACAGGAAAAAATATTTACCACTAGATCATATTAAAGATGACCTATTTTGTTTTTTTTTACCTTATTTTCAGGTGCATACTTGTATTTTGGGTTTCTTCTAGAACATGTTTACATGCTTAAATGTTCAAAAAACGCTTTATTTTTCTCATACCAGCTGTTTTGTTTGTTGGGTTTAGCTTTGTCTTAAACTCTAAAATGCTACTAAGCTAATGACAATGCAACAACCACTTAATGCTTTGTTTATGTGTGTAAAGTAGGGCTGTCAATCGATTAAAATATTTAATCGCATGATTGTCCATGATTAATCGCGATTAATCACACATTTTTTATCTTAAAGGGAGATTTGTCAAGAATTTAATACTCTTATAAACATAGGAGTGGACAAATATGCTGCTTTATGCAAATGTATGTATATATTTATTATTGGAAATCAATTAACAACTCAAAACAATGACAAATATTGTCCAGAAACCCTCACAGGTACTGCATTTAGCATAAAAAATATGCTGAAATCATAACATGGCAAACTGCAGCCCAACAGGCAACAACAGCTGTCAGTGTGTCAGTGTGCTGACTTGACTATGACTTGCCCCAAACTGCATGTGATTATCATAAAGTGGGCATGTCTGTAAAGGGGAGACTCGTGGGTACCCATAGAACCCATTTTCAATCACATATCTTGAGGTCAGAGGTCAAGGGACCCCTTTGCAAATAGCCATGCCAGTTTTTCCCCGCCAAAATTTAGCGCAAGTTTGGAGTGTTATTTAACCTCCTTCTTGACAAGCTAGTATGACATGGTTGGTACCAATGGGTTCGTTAGGTTTACTAGTTTCATATGATATGATATCTAGCTTTAAAACTGAGCCCACGACAACCTCCAAAATATCAATTGCGTTAATGCGTTAAAGAAATTAGTGGCGTTAAAACGAATTAGCGTTAACGTGTTATTATTGCGTTAACTTTGACAGCTCTAGTGTAAAGATAAGTAAACTGCAGACTTGGTTACCTCCAGGTCACTGTCAGCAGGTGGCGAGCTGTCAGACCTCTTGCCCTTCCCCTTGGCTTTGCCAACAGAGTTCCTGCGTCCGACCTCGTCCTGATCTCTGGCTCCGGTGGGGAGAGCCACACTGGTAGGAAGTGCTGCACCTGCCGGGAGGTTCTCTGGTGGGGACGCATCTTAATATAAGAAAGGCTGGAATTAGTATCTGTTAAGCTGTTATCACCCAAACCAGTACAAGGTTAATAAATCCCATATATTAGTGCAGTGAATGCTGCAGAACAGTGCATATGAATACTCAACGTGATAACATGGTGCTTTTAAAACAGCCATCACAATGTAATCTAGCTCTAATGTTAAATAGAAATAATATAAATCAAAGTGCTGAAGTTACCTCTGGGAGGCAGTCCGGCTGAGGCGGCCTGCTCCGACTTCACAGCTGAATATCCGGCCACTCCCACACCGGCGCCGTGGTCCTCGCTGCTGGGCAACCCGGCGGGAACGTAGCTGGGAGGCAGAGGGTAGTACTGAGAGAACTGACCCTGGCCCAGAGAGTTGTAGTTGCTAAATTCCTGGAGGAAATAAGAAAAACAAGGAGAAGGGTGAGCCACACGAGGCAGTCTGACAAACATTATGCAGAAATAATCTCCAGCTTCCAAACACTTCTCATATCATTCACCAGAACTGTGATGAACTTTGATAAAATGATCCTCAGGGCATGATGATCGTTCATTTATTGTGTGTTTTCAATACCATTTCCACACATTAGATAATCAGGGACATTAACTACGTTTTAGGTTACATTTTCAAACATATTAAAACCGAAGAAAAAAAGCAATGAAATATCAACATTCAAAACTCTGTTTAATATGCAGTTATGCTGCAGGTAATGACCAATCAGGGTTGCCAGTGTTGTCTTAGCAACAACTGCAGGTTGTGTACTCTCTTCCCACATGTACAGCAACACATGTCCCATTAAAACGCAACCTGTTTTGTTTTGTTTTCTTTGTTTGTCCCTGTACACCTCAACTATAAGGTTATTTTAATTTTGAAGAAAATAACAGAAATAAATTTAACTAATTAGCTTCTTTCATTGTATTTGTTGTTTATATTAAGTTAAATATTTATCTGTAAATCTGCAGAGGACCTGCAGATAATATAAAATAATAATATTAAATCTAAAATTGTTAAAACTGAGGAGCATCTGTATACATATATGTATGTTATATTGGGGGTTGGGGGGCTCGGAGTGCCATGACAAAAAATGCCCTTTGAAGGGGTGCTGTGGTCTAAAAAAAAAAATGGGAACCACTGGTATATTGTGTGTGTGTATATATAGGGTGGTGTAGGAATGCCCTAATGTTCTAAAACCCAGAAATTAGTTAGCATTTTAGCACTTCCAGTTCCCTCATCTGGAAGTCAATGGGTTTTTAGTTAGATGCCTGAAATAAGGTCTGTGGTTAACACAAGCTGAAGAGATTTTAACGTTTTGTTCTACTTTACAGCCTCATTGTGTATACTCGCGCTCATGTGACCGTGGTGTAGTTCGTTTATAGCCTAACGTTAGCTTTTTACTTCTGCCGATTGCATTCACACTTCAGAAATCATAAAAGTGGTGTTCATTTGTGAAGATTATTTACAGAACAAAATGTTTGTTTGCCACAGAGTTTATTTTCTGCAATAATCCAAAACGCAATGGAAAAATCCCATTGGCTTTTTGTTGAGGGAACCCAGCGCGATGCTAACTTCCTGGTTGGGCTACAAAAATACGTCATCCCTGGAGCACTCTGTTTTGGTCTTGTTTATCTATATGATGCATCATTGTGCAATACTTTTTTTTGTGGCCTATTCAAACAGTTTGTCTGCATGTTTGAAATGCATTACCTGAATTCTGATTGTTGATGTTCTTTTGGTATTTTGATCATTCTAAAAGATGGAATACACTAACAAATATTTGGGGTTTCATGTGTGCCGATAATTTAATTAACAAAAAGGGACAGTGTTTTGTTCTTCATTTCTTTGAGGAACACTAGCATACTCCTTACCTGCTGGGCCACTGTGGTAGAGGCTGTGGTGGCGGCCGTAGCTGGAGGGATGCTGGAGTACACACTGGATGTTGTGAAGCTTGAGCCTGGAGAAAGAGAGAGCTCAACTAAAACAGTGCCAGAGGAAAATAAAAGCATTTCTACACAGTATTTGAGTGAGGTGACTGACAAACAAGAGAGGAAGACAGAGCTGTGCCGCTGCGAGATCTCCTTTATTTTCCAGTGCTTCTCATATTTGCAGAGAGTGTGGCAGCGTTATCTTGTGAGGCAGAGTGAGGTTGCAGCTTGCCTTGGTATGAGTAGTGCAGCTGGCTTGGCTGGGTTGAGGTATATGCGGTGCTGAAGCTGAGAAACCCAGGCTGGCCACCAGAGGGCGCCTCAGGCAGCCCTGTCTCTGTTTTAATGCCTGGCCACATAGCACCTGAAGATGAAAGAGAGCAATGGAAGCAGAGGATGAAAGAGGCAGCGAGAGGAACTGAAGATGGGGCAAAGTTAAGAAACCAGGTTCCTTCAGTCCAGATGTGGGTGTTTAAAGCAGAGGTCAAAAGCAAATCGATTCCACAGCGCCAAAGCACAGTAAGGCCTCCGAAGCAAAGTAACAAAAAGGTGTGATGCTAGGTGTTTAGTGAGCGGACAGTGTTAAAATAGGCTGTTAGAGTAGGAGCGGGGACTAACCAAAGGGCGGGAGGCCGTAGGTCTGGCCTGTCTGGGGGAAGGCTGAGTACACAGTGGACTGGGCCAGAGGAGGAAAGGCCACCTGGCCGGTGTACGACGTCACTGCTGAGCTGAAAGAAAGAGAAGGAGCATTCCAAAAACTGGAGATCTACTACTAGGGCTCAGGACTTTTTACATGTATTGGTGCACAAAATTTGGTTGGCACCCAAGCAACACAATTTTGTATTTAACCCCATTTTTCCTCACCGTAATATGTGATATTTAGTCACACATTTATACCTGCTGTAGTAGGAATAAGTTGCAAATCCCCTTTAAAGCTGAAGTAGGCGAGATTGGAACAAATATGATTAAAAAAAGTTGTTTTTATAAAACGCTCGCTATATCGTGACAGTAGTACATGAAACAGTTAACCTGAAAAAAATAATGTTCCTCTGTTTCTTACTGTGTCCTCCGGTGCTCCTAACGGCATCTGAAAGATTTCACTTACCGGAAGACAACAACCAGACAGAGCGAATCTGAGGTCTGCTGTCCAGCTGCCGTCTATGAGAGCCGGCTGTAAATCACTCGCGAACTCCGACCAAACGGTCAAACTAGGCAGCGCTGATCAAATATGAATCAATATTCTGTTACTGTAATGCCTATTTCTCGCTTGAAATGTTTTCAGCATCATCTTGTAGTGTACTGTTTAGCTGTAAAATGAGAAAGTTTGTGACGCCGCCGCCATTGTAAAATCTGGTGAAGGAAGCCAAGTTCCGCTCACATGACCGGAGCACAGCCAATAGGAACGCTCTCACGATGAAATGACCTGTGATTGGTCAAAGTCTCCCGTCACGGGCTAGATTTTCTAAAGCCCGAAAACAGAGCCATGAGGAGGTGCAGAAGTCTAGTTATCTCTCAGAACACTTGAATTACAATATGCTGAAAGATTATTATGGAATTCTTGCCCAATGATGCCAAAAATATACTGCCTACTGCTGCTTTAAAGCTGCAGTTGGTAACTTTGAGCAAATATAATAAAACTTATTTTCATAAAACTTTTACTATATCCTGACAGTAGTACATGAGATAGATAATCTGTGAAAAAAATCATGTTTCTCTGCCTCCTCCTGGTGCTCCTAATGGCATTTGCAAGTTTCCACCACGCCTGAACAAAACAACCAATCACTGCTCACGCAACTAACAAACTCTGATCAAACTGTTTGACCGGAGTTTGCGAGTTTGCGAGTTTCGCGAGCAGCGATTGACAGCTGCTTAGAGACAGCTCAGCTCTGATTGGTTGTTTTCCTTCAGCGCTGTGAAATCTTGCAGATGCCATTAGGAGCACTAGGAGGACCATGATTTTTTTCACAGATTATCTGTCTCATGCACTGATGTCAGGATTATTTTTTATTTTTTTATCATATTTGCTTATCAACTGCAACTTTAAAATGCACTTTATGTAGCAGTTAATGTCCAGGGTTGTTCTGAGACTAATAACTTAATATTGGTGTGAGGCAACAGCATATGTAAAGGTGTTGCTTACAAATTGGGCCTGTAGGTAACTGAGGAACAATGGGATAATATACAGTATAGGAAAGTCAGCCTAAAATCCTCTGAAGAGTTCTGTTAAATGAACATAATACGGTATTTTTTGATGGCAAATTTGGACACTGTGTTTTTATCCCCAACTTGGCTGCCTACAGAGCACAGAGTCTAGTCTAAATTTTAAAGTGGAAAGTGTTGTTTCGGTGCAGACTTCATCTCCAACAAACACAATTATAAGCGCACACACAGAAAGCTAGATAAATGATAAGCTGGTGAATGCTTAGTGTCATTTTTTACTTGCGAGACAAATGGTAGCACACTGGAGCCCTGCACCTTCTTAAACCTGCGTAGCGTTAGAATATGATAAATGATAAGGTATTCACATTTGTTCCATGCAGTGTACTCACTTGTTTCCTTGATAAACCTGTTGGGTGTAATCAGATGTTGCGGTTGAGTCTGCGGCTGTTAAAAGAAGACAACACGGCTTCAGTTACAAGAGCAGCTTTCTTCTTATTAAGACCTTTAATGTGCACTGTTTAGAATGGACACCGTGGTTCTATTCGTACCAGAATGTGCGTACGAGTTCATGGAGTCGCCGCATGCTTGAGGTGCTGCCCCTCTGTCTGCGTCCGACTGCTCATGATCACCTGGAATCAAACTAATTGTTAATATCTTTCAGGTATGGGGGAAGACTTTGGGGGGGGGGGGGGACGGACGGATGGATGCAGGATCTACTTACCTGGATGGAGCTGGGCTGAGGACAGGGCAGAGTAAGAGCTGTCCTGCTCTGATGAACCCAACACAGCAGCTGGACTCCCATCGTCACCTAAATTACTGGAAGAGCATAAAGAATCCATTATGATCATAGAATTTCTGCTGCCAGCTATGTGAAACAAAATGATTAAATCTGGCAAAAAAGTTAACATGACAATCACATAAAAAAAACAATCCACAGAAAACTCTCTTTAAGAGTCAATTCAAAACTTCCATCAAAATGACTACGCAGCAATTTAAACAATTTAAAGGATCAGAAAGAGATCTCACTGCAGACCAACCTCGGCTCTTTCTCCAGTCCACCGTCTATCTCAAGCTTTGCCTTCTTTGCCTGCAAACACACAGAAAGAAGTTTATAGAGATGGTTTTCAAAATCAGGACTGTGATATGCATTTTTTTTCAATATTATTTGTAGCCAATAAAGTGAGTTGAAAATAATATCAAGCCAGTATGATAAAAACTGAAGGTCAATACAAGAAATACTGAAATATTACTTTTGAGCAATAGTTGTCCTTCAGAGTTGTAAGTATTCTTTCATGGACTATTTCATGACGCATTAAGTATATTTGCTCTATAGCATTTAAAAGAAATAATACTTGACATCAGTACTTCAACACAATATGGCAAATACACACAGTACCACAATACTACAATATACTATGCTGGGAAAGAGGATGTACACAAATACGTTTGCACAAATACTGGAGCTGTGATACAGAATTACTTTGAAGTTAATGTTGCACCCTTAACCGTTTGTTCAACTTACAGAGTAAAAAGCAACATGTGGCGTCATCGTGTGCGGACTCACCGGCAGCTCAGGCAGTTCCTGCGAGTCGACCATCTCTGCAGCGGAGCGACCCGACATGTCTGCACGCACAGCCTACTCTCTGCACCTGGAAAGCCGGTCCGGACCCTTCTTTACACAACCACAGGAGCAAAAAGCACAGAACAAATTGGGGTCATGCCTTATGTAGTGTCCCGATGCGTGACTCTCCCCTCCTCCGGTTTCATAAATACTCATCGATTCATCCCTCCCCCCAGCCACTATCGCGGGGGTGATCAGCAGGGGAGGTGGCGGCACGGGTGGAAATGGGGCACCCTCTTTAATCTCCCGCACTGACGTTGCCCTATGTCCCCTGCACGCGTGGGTTTACTGGGGGATTAAGGAAGCGTGCCACTTTACATGTGACCTAACTTTCATTCAACGAAAACATATTCTCCAGACGCATTAGCTGCTCAGGTGCAAGCTGTTGTATCAATAGATGCCCCGAGGGGATAAGATCTAACCTCCTTTTGTCCACTGCTGCTCGCTTAACTGGCCTTTCCACCCACAGGACGGCTGGAACATTTATCTAACGGACATAATGTCAGCTTGTGTAAGTGAACTCAAAAAAGTATTGCATTTTGAAGGGAAATACGGCCACTGGATGATGGACTGATGATAAATTAACCCATATACTTATATTTGAGATATTTCAACTAGAGACTGCATAAAAATACAATTAATCCCATAAAGATAATCTGTACTTTCTCAGCTCCACTGACCCCAACACATGTTATGCTCTCAGGCAACTGGTTTTTAATAATGTTCATTGCTAATTTCTCAAACCAGAGACTCCCGGTTTATATACACTGCTGCTTTTTCTGTCTGCTTTGACTTGAATTCATCAAAGCCCCCGTCCCTCCTGCTGTTGCCACCGGTAACAGAGCCGCTCACGGTCGCCTCTCCTCTGCCAGCATCACAACAACACTGGGGTTGAATAGCGCTACCCGAGGAACAACATCGCCCTGATACAGGATCCTCCGGGAGTCTCAGCTTCAACTGATTGCTGTCTGTTCCCGGAGGGTGGAGTATCAAGTCTATAGGGGACACCGCAGACCTGGGAAAATCAGTTAAGCAGTGGCTTTGGGCGCTAAACTAAACATCTAATGTCATGTTGAACTCGACTTGACATGTATGTGTGCACCAAACACATGGAATTATCTGCTGCAGATTCTCAAGATCGACACTCTCACTACCCCTGGACGATTCAAGAAACCACTTCACCGAGTATTGTCCTCTTTGATTTGTTTAACTGTGTATTTATCTGTATCTCGACATCACTGCAAATGAGGGAAACCTCAATGATGTATTTATTCGACAAAAAGAAGAAAAAGTCAGAAACGTCTTATTTTACTGGTTGTGTAATTTCCTGATACTTTCCTTAAAAGTTTTCTAGAAAGAGATATGTAATATTTTAACTGATAGAATACTCTAAGACAGTTGTTTGAGTTTATAACAAGTTGTTGATTTTCAGAGGAAGTTCCTTATAAGAACTGTTCAGATCTTAAAGCTGGAGTAGGCCGATTGGAGCTAATATAATTAAAAAAAGTTATTTTTATAAAACAGTCACTATATCCTGACAGTAGTGCACGAGACAGGTAATCTGAAAAAGATCATGTGCCTCTGTGTCCTCCGGTGCTCCTAATGACATCTGCAAGATTTTACAGACCGGACGAAAACAACCAATCAGAGCCGAGCTGGAGACTGTCGTCTCTGAGCAGCTGTCAATCACTTACAAACTCCTACGAAATGGTCAAACTAGGCAGCGCTGATCAAATATGAATCAATATTCTGTTACTGTAATGCCCATTCATCACCTCAAATGTTTTCAGAAACATCTTGTAGTGTACTGTTTAGCTGTAAAATGAGAAAGTTTGTGACCCCATGTTGAGATCAGTTGAGGAAATACCAAGCACCGCCCACCAGCCGGAGCAAACCTTCTCCTTTTACAGCTAAACAGTACACTACAAGATGTTTCTGAAAACATTTGAGGCGAGAAATAGGCATTACAGTAACAGAATATTGATTCATATTTGATCAGCGCTGCCTAGTTTGACCTTTTGATCGGAGATCGCGGGTGATTGACAGTCGCCTCCGTTGAATGAACAGCCAATAGGAACGCTCTCTCTCTCTGAAATGACCTGTGATTGGCCAAAGTCTCCCGTCATGGGCTAGATTATCTAAAGCCTGAAAACAGAGCCAGGAGGAGGAGCAGAAGTCTAATTATTTCTCAGAACACTTGAATTACAATATGCTGAAAGGTTATTATGGATTTTTTTGCCCAATGATGCCAAAAATTTCTGCCTACTGACGCTTTAATGACTAGAAATACTGACTGAGATCGTTTTCAACCACAGCAAATATTAATTCAACTTTATGAGTATTGAATCAGTAGCTTGACTGCAAAGAAATCTTATGTTAGTTTATAGCTGGCTCTCTAGGTTACACTAATAATTAGTTGAGAGTACCAATTGACCACTGTATCCATTTTCCCTATAAATTAAGATATTTTCCAGAAACCTTCCTGAGAATGCACAGTCATATTTCTTCCTGTCTAGGAAAGTATTAGGAAAATATGGGACCTATAAAGTAAAGCATTACCAGAAGGTCTTCTCGTGACTTTTGTATTTTAGTCACATGTGATTCTAAAAAGGAGGCTTGTTAGTTTGGTTCCAATTACTTTCTAGTAAGTAATTAAAATGAGTTCTCATTGTTTTCAGATCACAATCTCATCTCTGCAGTCTCCCACTGAGCATCAGATCAGCTGACTCTGTCACCACTTTTAAATCCAGTCTTAAAACTCACTTTTATAAAATGGCTTTTCCAATCAGCTGAATTTTGAGTCCTTTGTATGCTTGTGTGCTGATGTGTATGAATGTGCACATGTCATTGTATGAATATGTATATGCTTATTTCTTTATTTACTTATTTTTACTGTTTTTATTTCATTACTTATGGTACATTGTATTCTGCTGTCTATGATGTGAACTTCTTTGGAAAGCACTTTGTGCTCTGTGCTTGAAAAGTGCTCTACAAATACAATTATTATTATTATTATCTCTGATGCGGACAAATACTCCTCTGTGACACCACACCTCCATGTCTCCGGTATAGTTTGTCCTGCACATTACAGATTAACACCGTTTAGCAGACAGCCAGGCGCAGCACAGCATCAACTCAAGGTAAAGTTCCCATCAGTGTCATCTGCAGATGTTAGCAGACCACCGTTAGGTTAGCTGAATCCAGCAAATAACCGAGCCGAGGACGCTTTGCTGTGAAGGTGAAGTCTGGGAATCAGACTAATTCCTGGAACACAGTAGCTCGTTTTGTCTTTAATTTATAAACACAGAACGGTTGAAAGATAATATGCAGCGTCAACACAAAATGCTACATATAGGCAACTAACACTAACTGATGCTATGAGTAACTATAACAACAGGCTCTAATTAAGCGTAGCACCCCAGCAATTAGACGGCACCTTGCGAGCTTTCCAACAGGAACGTTAGCAGACGGAGTCGCTATAGTAACGCGCTTTATCATCGATTCTAACAGGTACAAACTGTGTCATTCGCTCACGACTTTACATGCACACTAGCTAACGTGTCTGAGGTTAATGGTTGTTCAATAACTAAGCTGGCTGTGACTTCGTTAGTTTGGCCCGGGCATGAAAGTTTTCCGCTCCAGTAATGAGTCGGGACCAGCAGCCATTGGGAGCGGGTGATGAAATGGCATCGTGTGAAAGCATCTCAACTCCCGCTGCACCCAAACTGCGAGGCTGATCAGCAACACAAAACACTCCCGACACACCCAAAGGATCAAACCCAGTCTTACCATTGAAGGAGTGAGTGAGAAACGCTTTTTTATTTAAGCGTCTGCAATTGAATCCACAGTGTCAAGCTTTTGTCTGTTGTTAGGGAGCACTATTTGGCAGGAAGTTCTCGTTGCTGGGCCTACTGCGCATGTGCAGAATGTTCATTCACAGTGGTTCTTTCTTTCTTTGGCGCGACAGGGGGACGACAGGTGTGGCGGAAAGTCAACACAGGTGAGAGAAAAGACTGCACACATGTTATTTGAACAGATGAACTTGTTGTCAGGGTGTGTTACTTCTTATAAAGGGATTTTGATGTCATGCAACTTGTAGAACGTGTAGAAAATAGTTTAATTTAAGTGGCCGTAGGCAGTAAATTTATGAAGACAAAGGTTAGGGTTAAATCACATTTACGATGATATAAAACAGCAGAAATGCCAAATATGGGCTGGCATTAAAGTGGCAGTAGGCAGTATATTTTTGGCATCATTGGGCAAAAAATTCCATAATAACCTTTCAGCATATTGTAATTCAAGTGTTCTGAAAGATAACTAGACTTCTGGTCCTCCTCATGGCTCTGTTTTCGGGATTTAGATAATCTAGCCCGTGACGGGAGACTTTAACCAATCACAGGTCATTTCAGAGAGAGAGAGAGCGTTCCTATTGGCTGTGTTCCGGTCATGTGACCGGAACTTGGCGTTCCTTCACCAGATTTCACAATGGCAGCGATGTCACAAACGTTCTGATTTTACAGCTAAATCGTACACTACAAGGTGATTCTGAGAACATTTCAGGCGAGAAATAGGCATTACAGTAACAGAATATTGACTCATATTTGATCAGCGTTGCCTAGTTTGACCGTTTGGTTGGAGTTTGCGAGTGAGAGACAGCCGGCTCTCATAGACAGCAGATGGACAGCAGACCTCAGATCAGCTCTTACTGCTTGTTTTCCTCCGTCTTTGAAATCTTGCAGATGCCGTTAGGAGCACCGGTTTATAAAAATAACTTTTTAAAATCATATTTGCTCCAATCTTGCATACTTCAGCTTTATTAAATGAGTTTGGCTAATTTTAAGCTAGCTTAAAGTTCCAGTTAAATGTAACTAGCTAGCTAAGTACTTTTACTCAAATACATTACTTAATGCAAAGTACTGTACTTTTACTTTGCTTAAGTATTTTCATTTTCTGCTACTTTATACTTCTAGTCCATTCCAGGGAAATATTGTACTTTTTACTCCACTACATTTATTTGCCAACATTAGTTACTTTGTGGTTTGAGATTAATAACACAAAATCCAATCAACAAATAAATTGTGATGGAATATTATAGATAATTATTAATATAAAACTAGTATATGAAGTAACTGGCCCCACCATTTATGAACACATTAATGCATCAATAATTATAATCCAAAATTCTTCCGTAATAAACATTTTTGTGAAATGGGCCATTCTGCAGGGCAAATACTTTTTCTTTTGGTACTTTAAGTATTTTTTTATGCTAATACTTTTTTACTTTTACTTAAGTAACATTTTGAATGCAGGACTTTTACTTGTAACTGAGTATTTCTGCGCGTATACTGAAGTAAAAGTTCTCAGTACTTTAAGTTTAAAGTTAAGTTTAGTTTAGTTTAGTTTAGTTTAGTTTAGTTTAGGCTTATTTGTCTTTTTTAATTGCAAAACTACGGTTAAATAAAATAATTGTTCTTCAATAGCAGATAAACTATAATTCATATAAAAAAAGATATAAAACTGATAAACATCAAGACAAAACCATAAACCCTATATTCTGTCATTTTATAGACCAAGTGTTTAATAAATTATTGACAAAGTATTCAGCAGATTATTTGTTAATGAAAACAAGTTAATAACTTGCCCCACTAGGATGTATTATGATGTAACATGTTAAGAAAGTATTGTGTAAAAGTAGCATCAGTAGCATGACAAACAAAAACAGCACACTTGCCTTAAATTAAGAGGATTTATTTGCCATTTCTGACACAGATTGCACAATTCAATATCTCAGTTGATCATGTAAATTACCTTCTTTTATACAGTAGCAGTGGCATGAAAATAAATATACATAAAAAATACAAAACAGAAAAATAATGCTTCCAAATATGGAAGAAAATGATCTAGAACTGTGTGTTGCCTTATTTTTTTTTTTTATTTTCAGCAGGCTTGAAAATCCACTCTGTATGCAAACGCCTAAAACGTGGAGACTCGTTGCGTCAAAACAAAGTCATGAACAATCTCTGTTTGAGTAAAGATCCTCTCTTAATAACTTAATGAATATTATGAGATCATAAATTACAACTTACACTTCTGCTAAAAGAGACTAAATGATAGTTATTCTTTTGGAGTTAACAAGATTTTATTGCACTTTCCAGAACCATATTATGCAGCAGGCCAGTGGCTAAACACCTTCAGTGGAGAGCCAGCGCCTGCTCCACCTAGTGGCTCTTTCTTCAATTTAATGAAGCACTTTTTTACATAGATTATTTTCTAGAAAAGGGACCCAGAGGTTGAGGGAAAAGAGATATGTACATACAGTAAATATGGATCAGGCCGCCTTGGACAGGCACAAGACATTCACAGTTCTTCTCTACATGATGCATAAATACAAAAACATTTGTAATCACAGATTCTATAGTTGGTCTGGAGTGTTTGCAATAAAACAGCAATCACTTAAATTTAAAAGGAGTTTGATATACAGTATGTGCTATCATTGATGTGGGCCTGTTATTGCTGGTTGAACTCGGTATCACACTCTCCTGATCAATAAGAGAAGTCTTTCATAAACAGCAGATATAAATTAACACAGTCACTGGTTGTAAATGAAAAGGAGTTAGAAAAACCAAATCAAATAAATATAATATATTATAAATTATATATGATAAATAAAATATACCAGGAAATATAATTTTCATTTAATTTATTCATATATATATATCATTTATTTATATATATAGAATTTATTTATTTATATATATTTATACTATATGCAGAACCTTCTTAAAAGTAAATGTTTGTAGTTATTAAAACATGGAAAACCATTTGGTTTTGCAGTAAAATATATGTAACTTTTTCCTTCTACACAGTACAGTAAAACTTCAGTTTCTGAGGACAAACCGGTCAAAAGAAAGTGTTTGTGTTAAAGCGTACCATAGTTGACTGTTTGGTCCAAGTATCACTATTAATGTAAAATATTGAAATCTTTCTTTGTTCAAAGCAGAGATATGAAATAAAAAGTGTAAAGATATGAAGCTGTCTAATCCAAAGTTGCTGATGCTTAAAAGCAGAATGTTTCACTTTTCAAGTGCAATTGAAAACATGAAAATAACGAATGAATCAAAAACAGTTTAAACATACAGTATGTAGACATGTAATGAAGGCATCAACCTTAACGGCTAGCGCCCTGGTCAAAAGTCCGAACAATTGAAACGGTTTTGTGGTTTTTGATAAAGCTGGCTCTTGCCAAACGCTGCTGCTGCTGCTGCTGCTGCCGTCCAAACTGCCTTTGGAACCTCAGGCACTTCTCCTCATGTCACTTCCCCAGGAGCTGTGAGAGGGATGTTTCATGACCCCAGAGTGCATCCAAACTTGGCACACATGTATTATAGTTTTGGGTGGTTGAGGCAGAAGAGTAGGGCCAGTGGTGTTGTAACATGAGAGTCCCTATCTGTACACTTTTCATGCACAAGATCCCTAAACATCTGCCCCCCCACCCCCACCCCCCTTCTGGTATTCATGTCCATTTTGTCAGTTAGATCCTCTCATCAGTCTCTGTAACGTCCCCCAAAACAGGCTGCTCCGGCGTGGTCCCTCTTGTCAAAATGAGACTCTCGATCCAACTTGTATCCTGTTCCTTGTCAGTTCCCAGGACAGAAGGGCAGAGGTGATGTCGTTCACAAGAAGTCTCCTGGGGGACCGTAAGAGAAGCCTGGAAACGCTCCGGCTGCTTCCCTGACGCTGCTGCTCACAGACAGGCTGTCGTTGCACAGAGAGGAGGACACGGGCAGGTGGGTGAACTCTGGGTCGAAGTGTCGGAGGTCTGTGGGGCCGCTCTGTGAAACCAAGCAGGAAGGACATGAATTAGACATGTAATATAATAGAATAGAATAAATAATAGATGTTTACTGCTATGCATTATACTACTGTATTTTGGTAATTGGTTGATTGTTTAGGGTCACTGATAATGCAAAAATGACATGGAATCACGCTGATTCTAGTAGAAGTGTAAGAAAATATCGAAAAAATCGAATATCGCAATATTATGTTTTGTGCTACTGTATCGATTCTCAAAAACACTATCGATTTTTCATTAATAGTTTACGGACAGTCGATACTTTATTTCATTTGCAAAGAAATGCGCCCTCTAAATGCAAATGCAGATCCCAATGCATTTTTCCCTATTTCCTGACATGATATAGACAAAATGATTGCAGCCGTAGTTTGAACTTACCACTGAGGGGATGAATGGAGGTGTGATCTTCTTGGACATCAGGTCCTCCCAGTTGATTGGAGAGAAGAAGGAATGGTACTTGAGTTCAAGCTGGAGGGGAAAAGAAATTCTAGATGAACAGATTGACAGCAAACTAGCTTCACAGATCTCTTACGGGTCTCTTTGTTATGTGTGCCTTAAGGTCAGCAGCTGTGTGCACTTACAAAGTCATCCTTTACTCCCAGCCTCCTGGTGCGGTCCTTCTGCAGGAGCCCCTCGAGCAGCTCCCTGCCTGCGTTCGACACGTTGGGCTTGAGCACGGGAGACTTGTGCAGGATGTTGTTGTACATCTCAGCTGTGTTGCGACTGTAGAACGGGGGCTACAAAGCAAAAGCGACCACGACAAATTAAGTTTATTCAATACATAAACACGCTTTAGAGTTGAACTAACAGGCATAAAGTCACCGATTTCACTTACAAGTCCATAGAGCATCTCGTAGAGCACCGATCCCAGACACCACCAGTCAACTGTGCGGTCGTACGCCTGCTTCTGGAGAACCTCGGGCGCCAAGTACTGAGAGGAAAGCGACAAGAAAGAGTCAACTCATGTCTGACGATTATAATTTGTCCGTGGTGGAGTTTCTGTATTGATAATAAGGATGTATGAAAGTCCAGAGATTTGTTTTGTACCTCTGGCGTGCCGCAGAAGGTTGTTGTTGTACCGTTGGCCTCAAGGCCTTCTTTGCAGAGGCCAAAGTCTGTGAGGACAATATGTCCCTGTGAGTCTAACAGGATGTTTTCCGGCTTCAGGTCTCTAAAGAAGAAGAAGAAAGTTTTTTTTAAAGTTACTCATATAAACTTCCTCCTTCAGTTCAGCACAGCTCATGTTAATAAATGTCCACTAGGAGGTGCTGTGGGATCGCTCTTTACCTGTACACAATGTGCAGGGAGTGGAGGTAGCCAAGTGCACTTGCAATTTCAGCGGCGTAGAACCTGGCTCTGGGCTCCAGGAAGATCCGCTCTCTCTGGAGATGGTAGAACAGCTGGAGAGAAAACAGACAAACATCTGTCAACATCAACTTGGAAAAAAAAAATACTTGTATATTCTGACCTGATTTCTGGGCGTTGTGAGATTTGAACTCACCTCTCCGCCGTTGACGTAGTCAAGTACAAAGTAGAGCTTGTCAGTAGTCTGGAAGGAGTAGTGCAGCCCCACCAGGAAGGGATGCTTGATGTTCTTCATCAGCACACTGCGCTCAGCCATGATATGCTTTTGCTGGAAGGAATACATCAAATTTATTATAATGCTGTATTAACCACGATGACAGAAATATGAATTGAGGTGGTGATCTTTGGAGTTTTACTCGTAGTACATGATATGATATGAAAACATACCTCTTTCTTCTTCATGATGATTTTCTTCTGTAGCACTTTGACAGCGTAATATTTGGTGGACTCCTTGTGTCGAGCCAGCAGAACCTGTTACAGAGCAAACATTTGCATCAGTGATGGCGTTACAGCGGTGATAGCCGTGAGCAGATAAGACAAGTCAGTTATGAAAAAGAGAAGCTAGACAGACTCACCTTTCCAAAGCTGCCTTTGCCGATGATTTTGAGGTAGTCAAAATCACAGGGTTTGATCCTAATGTAGAGAAATAAGAATACGATTAGGATTTTTACTGACACACGGTGAGGTGTATATATTTTACTAAACTGCTACTGTGTACATTTAAAAAGAGAGTTTATAAGGCTACTTACTGAGTTTCCTCAGCCAGTGAACCTCGTGAATTTAGGTACATCTGGAAGATATGAAATGGGGAAATTTATAATATGTACATTGACATATTTTGGAAAGAAAATGAGTCAGATAGTCAGTAAACAGTTTCTGCTTACCAGACTTTCAGGAAGTTCATCTTCAACCTCCTCGTTTTCATTCTCATCAATCTTCAGGAAGTTGTTAACTTCAACACTGGACAAAAACAACAACATAGAGATTAGGTTGTAAGATTAAGTTTCAGCTGACTTTTACAATATGGCTCAGAGTTAATGTTTTTTATTTGATTTAATGATTTAATATGAAATCACAGGATCTAAAGTGTGACTGAAACGCTGAATGGACGCTCCCTGCTGTGAAAGACCGTCTGAAACATCCAGACAGGTCAAGTTTAGGACACAGTCACTGAAATGTGACAGCCTAACCTGTCTGAGAAAAAAGCTTAAGCTGCTGACCCATGACAAGAGGGTTCAGACCGGCTCTGCTGGACTCAGCGGTCCAGATCAGACGACCTCTCCTTCTGGAGCATCTGAAGGAGACAGATGTATAGCTAGTGCAAAGTTTTTTTCTTTCTTACGCAGCACCACCAGACCCCGACCTGGGAGTTGATGGGACGAGCCACGAATCATGTAATAACTGAGGTCATCCTTGTCCAGGGGACAAGAGGGGATTTGCTGGAAAGGTGATTAGGCAGTGCGGAGGTTCTTAACAGGCTTGTCATGAAAGGACTATTCTTGCACTTGGCATCTTGGACCCAGATTATGCTTTTAACAGAATGTCCTGCCAATCTCAGGTGGCTGATTGGATTGGCAACACTGATCATGAATGGGCTAATGATCAGAAATAAATACCAGAGCCACAGATGCTCCTTTTAAGGCCAATTTTCCATCCAAATCTAACATATTTTCCCTCTCCTGTGGAATATATTTTATAATAGAAATACTCACTGTTGACAGATATGTGGGGTAGACACCAGCCTCTGGATGAAGTCATTCAACCCCATTTTTCTCTCCTTGATGAAAGCTGCAAAGGGAGAGAGAGAGAGAGAGAGAGAGAGAGAGAATGACATTAATTTATGTTTTAAATATCAGTATCATTCACCACACATGATGCAAAGATTTTGTCTTCCATTATATATGAATATCTCAGTGTTGGAGCTGTAATCCGCTGCTCCAGATATCCTGTTATAGGGCAGGTGTGCGTGTGGACCTCTAATGCTGCGGGCTTACACGTTATGCAACCACTTGGGTCACTCATTCAGAAACCACCAGTGGATGCCAACAAAGCGTTTTCCATCCTACATCCTTATGACACCACCAGTTTAGAGATTTTTAAGGCAGATTTCTTGTGATATTTCTACGAATTTTCTCCAAAAATATAACAAAAAACACTTTACAATTAAGTTAAATTCATCTCTTGACAGCTGTTTGTCTTACTAATCAACATATCAATAAAAAAAAAACGTGTCACTAATCGATACATAAGCAGCTTCAGTGATAGATGTGTATATAGTCGCTCACCGGTGAGAACTGTAACAATCCCCCTCATTTTGCAGTAAGTCAGATCACATCCAGCTTCAGTCACCGCCATGGTTAACGATAAACAAATATCCAATAAAAAAAACACACGAAGAAGAAGAAGAAGAAGAAAAACAAACAATAATAGTTCCCGTTCGATCCTCTAACCGTCAGTTGTCACGACGACCGTTAAAAACACTCAACCGTCCGCGCGCTCCGCTCTCAACTGCCGCTGCCCACACTGCGCGAGCCAGCAGCTTCATATATACGGAGCACGTGGTACTCTGAAGGTGACGCCCATGTTTTGTTTTTTTGTTTTTTTTTCCCCCGTCACCCGCGTTGCCACGGCAACTGCGTGACATCACGGGATTCCGCTGCAGCCATAATCTGCCCGCAGGAGGCGGGGGATGACGAGGAGAGCTCACTGCAGAAGAAGAGGAGGCGGTGAGAGGAAGCACTCCCACCTCCTCCTCCTCCTCCTCCTCCTCTTCATCATTTTCTCTCAATGGAAAGCTCCCAACTGACTGTAATCACCCATACAGTAAGAGATTAAAGTTATTAAGAGAGGGAGAAAACAACTGCAATCACATGAACAGCAGCTGATACAAGGTTTTATTTTCTGGTATTGTGACTGCATTGAGACCCCCGAAATGTGCTGCTCCCTGCAGTCGTTTTATTTTGAAAGGACGTGGAGAAAAATGTATGTCACGACTGCTGCATTTCAGCTCCTGCCTGCAACAGCTGCAGTTTCTGACCCCGATACACCGCATATATAAAATGCAAAAAGAAAAATAACAATGCTGTGTCGTCAACCCGCCTGTTTAAATCCATGCACTTTTTACACAAATCTCCATGTGCTTTGCAGTCGAAATAATAAATGGATTTCAGCGGCCGACGAGGTCAAGGTTATAAAGGTGACTCGGCACGGCAGAATTATATAAATTCAGAGAAATCACACATGACATCATGCTCGTCTAAGCCGAAGCCAGTCCAGCTGCCATAGATGTGGTCCACTGACCCTGTACGTTACATAACTGTGCCATAATGCAGATAGCTATACTGCCTGGGGAGGAGAGAGAGCCGCATAGCTAAGTTTCCACTGAGTGGTAGTGCTTTTTAAGCGGAGATTATTTGGCGTCCGTTGATTAAAGTGTTGTATGATCACTCTGAGCAAATACGGCTTTTGAATGACTGTCTATAGTGTTTTATCCGCTTTTACTCCACTCTATATCTGAGAGATATATGGTACTTTTTTACCCCACTACAAATATTTGACAGCTTTAGTTGCTTTACGGATAAAGATTCATGTTTTACCAACAAAATATGATGTATTGCTATCAAAGCTGAAACTATAAGTTGATTAATCGATAAGATATTTCCAGCTTCTCAAATGTGAGGATTGGCTGCTTTAAAGGGGAACACCACCCAAATTAAGATTTAAATTCAGACTGTCAAAGTTGAAGCGATAATAACATGATACAGTGGCAGTAGGCAGTATATTTTTGGCATCATTGGGCAAAAATTCCATTATAATCTTTCAGCATATTGTAATTCAAGTGTTCTGAGAGATAACTAGACTTCTGCCCGTCCTCATGGCTCTGTTTTCAGGCTTTAGAAAAATCTAGCCCGTGACGGCAGATTTTGACCAATCACATGTCATTTCATTGAGAGAGCGTTCCTATTGGCTGTGCTCCGGTCATGTGACCAGAACTTGGCTTCCTTTACCAGATTTTACAATGGCGGCGGCGTCACAAACTTTCTCATTTTACAGTTAAATAGTAACTACAAGATGATTCTGAGAGCATCTGAGGAGAGAAATAGGCATTAACGTAACATAATATTGATTCATATTTGATCAGCGCTGCCTAGTTTGACCGTTTGGTCGGAGTTCGCGAGTGATTGACAGCCGGCTCTTATAGACAGCAGCTGGACAGCAGACCTCAGATCAGCTCTGACTGCTTGTTTTCTTCCGGTAAGTGAAATCTTTCAGATGCCGTAAAGAGCACCAGAGGACACCGGAGGACACAGAGGAACATGATTTTTTTTTTCAGTTTACCTGTTTCATGAACTACTGTCATGTTTTAGCGACCGTTTTATAAAAATAACTTTTTTTAATGATATTTGCTCCAATCTCGCCTACTTCAGCTTTAACACAAATTCGTTTTAACGCCACTAATTTCTTTAACGCATTAACGCAACTTTCGATTTTTACCGACATGCCCACTTTATGATAATCACATGCAGTTTGGGGCAAGTCATAGTCAAGTCCTCAAGTTCCTCTGTGTCCTACTGTGTCCTCCGGTGCTCCTAACGGCATCTGAAGGATTTCACTTACTGGAGGAAAACAAGGTCCGCTGTCCAGCTGCAGTCTATGAGAGCCGGCTGTCAATCACTCGCGAACTCCGACCAAACGGTCAAACTAGGCAGCGCTGATCAGATATGAATCAATATTCTGTTACTGTAATGACTATTTCTCGCTTCAAATGTTTTCATAATCATCTTGTAGTTACTGTTTAGCTGTAGAATGAGAAAGTTTGTGACGCGGCCACCATTGTAAAATCTGTTGAAGGAAGCCAAGTTCTGGTCACATGACCGGAGCACAGCCAATAAGAACGCTCTCTCTCTGAAATGACCTGTGATTGGTCAAAATCTGCCGTCACGGGCTAGATTTTTCTAAAGCCTGAAAACAGAGCCATGAGGAGAAGCAGAAGTCTAGTTTTCTCTCAGAACACTTGAATTACAATATGCTGAAAGGTTATTATGGAATTTTTGCCAAATTATGCCAAAAAATTGTTGCCTATTGCCACTTTAAGGTACATTTTGAAAAGATGAGAAAAAAAAGTGTGATTAATTAGCAATTAATCGCGATTAAGCATGGACAATCATGCAATTAATCATGATTAAATATTTTAATCGATTGACAGCCCTAATTCTAATGTTATTTCCATTGTCATGGAAAGTTCAATTGATATTGGTGAACATGAGCTGCTCTCTCTCAAAGCCAGAAACCAAAGAAGTAAGTCTCAAACTTGTGATGTCATAGGAGCTGCTCCATAGACAATGAATAGGGAAGCTGATTTTGTTTGTTTTCTTTTTTATACCCAAATGAGTTTTATTCTATTGTAGTGTTGTCAGTTGTGAAACAGAAAATGTTCCCATATACTCAGAACATTCCCCTGGGTGCTCTCAGTGTCCTCTACAACATTTCTCCCTTTATATTGTCTATGGAGCAGTTACACACTTTATACTACTTTATAGTTTGAGTTTTAGCACTCTAGTTTTTGGATTTGGGAGAGAGTTGTTCATGTTTACTTATATTTTTGGACGTTCTTAGACCATAGGAATAACATGTATGAATTTTGAAAAAGGGCGTAGTTCCCCTTTAACTGAATTTCTTTGTGTTTTGACTTCTGGTGTGACTTTTTTGGTCAAACAACAACAAAATATTTTGATCATCTTTGGGCACTTTTTCACTGTTTCACTGCAGATTAATTGATAATGAAAATCATCTTTAAGCAGCAAACTCAGCACATAAAATAGTTAAGCAAGCCTCACCTTGACCAAGTAATAACATATTATGTAAAAGTAGAACACTCACAGGGGTCGTTTTCTTTTTATGTACGAGTACTTTTACTTTAATTACATTTAGCTGATAATACTTACATACTTTTTACTTGAGTCATAATTTCAAAGCAGGACTTTTGCTCGTAGTGGAGTATTTTTACACTTGACAAAAAAAACTAGCAAATCCTCACATTTAAGAAGCTGGAACCAACAAATTTTTGCTTAAAAAATGACTAAAAGGATTATTCGATTATCAAAATCGAATCCAGAGTTATTTTCCTCGGCATAATGAACTTGCATCAGACCCACAGGACTGCACCACCCTGCACGCTCATTTGACATATCCGGTTCTGGCAGCTTCCTGCTAGCTGTATGCGGCTGTAATAATGGATATATTGGCTGTAATTCATCACTTTTATTATCTTATAATACACCCATCGGCTGTAGGCTGTAAGCCTGTACCGTGGTGGATGTATTAACGTCTCTGTTCCCAAACAACCGACTATCGACCAGTAGCTAGTAGTGCTAGTAGCATGACATCAACAGAATTTAATGTAGTTATAGGTTATTTACTAACACGCAGGGCAAAAGCACAGGACACAACCTCTTATACATCCATGGTCTGTGGTCTATTGGACATCCATTCTGGAGCTCCTTGACATGAAAAAGTTTGAGCTTGCTCTCAAAATCTGTGTGCTGGATTTTTCTAACTTCCATTTATGTCCATCGCTCACTTTATGCTCCTCTGGGAAAAAGTTAAATAAGTAAGTAAATAGTTATAATAGTATGCATATTTATAATTTTGCCGTTTGCCATTTCGGTAGAGACATTAGAATTAAGACAATAGAATAGAAATCATTTTGTTGTACTATTGTACGGCACTTTGTAGGCGGATGTTTTACTGGCGTCTGGTAGTCGCTTTCAGTCCAAAATGGCGGAGGCGTAGCTCTGCTGCTTGGCGCTGATGTTGCAATGGAACGAACCATTGACTTTCACTTCTTAGCAATATGCGTTTGCCTGCTCCCTATGTAGATATAAACAGCTAATAAGGTAACGAAAACACAATGACTCTTAATTTCAGGTCATTATACACAGTATTACACACTGATCTTTTAAGTAAAGGATCTGAGTACTTGTTCCACCACTGTTCTTAAAAACATCTGTTTCAGTCCTCAGAGATTCATTCATCTGTGAGAGGGGAACTCCTGGGTTTTGTCCCCAGTTTGACATGTGACAGTCCTTTATAATTTAAAGGAAGTGAGACATCACAGGACCGGTCGTTCTTGTATTGGGGAAAGAGGAAGTGCCGTCTTTATCTGTGGCGCATTTGCCCAAACAGATACTAGCTGTGTGTGGAGCCAGCCAGCAGCGTATCATGTTCTACCCTGGAAGGCTACCTGAGCAATCACTCCCAGCTCAGCTTCATCTCTGTTTACTCACAGGAACGCACCAGATCCAATTGCATGACAGCGACACCTCTCACCGGGCTTTGTGTGGGGCCCATTCCTCACCTCATGTAGTCTTACTCTGAATTATTCAAGTGTATCACGTTATCATCTCTGGTAACACGTCGAAAGGACAAGCATGACTTGGGCAGTTCCCTCGAACAGCATTATTTCTCTTTGTTTGATTTGCATCGTTTCTGTTGTGATGGAACAGGAAGTCAGGTGCCGTTGAGCAGCTGGTTGAAGAGATACTTCCCCTTTTTCTACATGATGTTTTTATGAGTAAGAAGCGTGAAAGGAATCTCACAGTCACGTCTTTCCTGTTATGATAAAGAAAGATGATTTCTCCCGTAGGAGGTTTCAGATCACAACTGAACTGAACATTCATTAGAGATGGTGTGTCTTTCAGTTTCTCTATCAATGTCTCTCCAGTGCCAGATTAATGGGATTTTATTTAGCACCTTCACAAAAGCTGCCCCGCTTTCCGTCGCTCTGTCCAACCGTGCGATTGATGCTGAGCAGACAAGCAGCACTTCGAGCAGTCGTGTGAGTCACCTGCCAACAGATCCATAAAAGTCTTTCCAACCCTCACGGGGTGCCATCCATCATAACTCCCCGGCCTCAGTGTGACACCACTTGTGCCACATGATTATAGGCTCTTTCTGGGGCTGCAGGTTGGTGCGTGAGTTGCATTGAAAAGTAGCCGCAGCGTGTGCCTCATGTTACATTCCAGTCACAGAGCTAAGCATCCTTTCTTCTGAAAATGACGATCTTTGAAAAACCCAGAAGGTTGTTGAACATCAGTTACCTCTGTTCTGAAAGTATTTCCAGAATCCTTTAACCTGCACTCATCTTTTTGGCCATGTGGGCCCATGTTGATAAGAGTATTAAATACTTGACAAATCTCCCTTTTAAGGTACATTTTGAACGGATAAAAAATTTGCAATTCATTTACGATTAATCACAATTAACTATAGACAATCATGCAATTAATCACTATTAGATATTTTAATTGATTGACAGACCCAAAAAATACTGATTATAGCACCTTTAAAGACTTCTCTAACCATCTGGATAAAAAAATATTTTGTCTGTTGCATGATAAACATGTTTTTAACCCGTTTGTCAAATTGCATGTATTTCCTAATCCAAAGTAGCCGGAGATTATACATGTCCTTACTCTTTTTGTAAAACACAAGCAAAATATGGCCGTTTTGTTCTGGATTTGTAGAAGAAAAAAAAAATTAAAAATCAATATACTGATATGCTGTAACTGATAATACATTTTCTAAATTTTGTTTCATGTTGTGCAAATTGAGCTGGAGGAGATTATCAGCCACCAGCTTTATTTAGAATAAGAGAAGGAGGTGCAACATGGGCAGCAGGTGAACAATCGTTACTGTGCAGTGGACGGTATGTTTTCTCACTCAGATGGTTAGAAAAGTCTTTAAGGATTCTGGAAATACCTCCAGAACAGTTTTAAGTGATGTTAAACGACACACTTGGTTTTTCAAAGATTGCTGGGTATTTATTTGTCAGAAAATCGGATGCTCAACTCTGAGACTAGAGTGTAATACACGAGAAGCTAGACTTCTTCTACCTGCTTTGCCTCCAGTGTAGCAGGTAGGAGGCAGCAGAAGGTGGATGAATGAGTCATACAGGCAAACAAGTCCTCACTGACCAACCGTAGGGCTGGTAGGAAGGCTGTCGGCTAATGAGGGTGAAGGATCTCTAATTACAATGTGGGTCTCGATCACGGCCTCGTGTGTTTCACACCCACACGGTCATGCCAACTTCATCAGCCTCTGTGCCCAATCTCTGCTGAAATCACATCTCTCTCTCCAGTTCCTGTTTTTCAGTTTCGAGCTCGCCGTCTGCATCGTTCTCTCTCATACTCTTGATATTACTCATGCAGAGAACCGCAGAGAGGCAGACCGGAGCTGTCGGCCCGGTCCGACGGCGTCGCAGTGCAGCCTCGAGCCGCAGCGAGTGGGTGCACATTTTGGCTCATGAAACCAGAGTTAGAATTACGCTTTTGTCTTTTTGTTTCCCTCCTGAATTTACCAGGCAAGAGATGAGGTTATTTTATTTTCTCCATTCTCCACGGGGGATTAAATGGCTGCTCATACGGCTGCTTCATCAGATAAAAAAGAGGAAAGAAATGTTTGCTCTCTTTTGTGATGACTCAGACACACGTTGCTGCCAAATTGTTACTAATGAAGCATTAGTTTAATTTGCTGCCAAGCAAGTGGGAGGATCCTGCCTATTTCCAACCGCAAAGTGTCTATTAATTATATTTATGTGACTGCTGTAATTACTATGGTACTTCTAGTATTACCTCCAGTCTAACATCATATTTCTGCTCTGCTAGATGTTACTCTGGTGCTGTATGTGACTCTATACAGCAGGTTTCCTGTGCATTACTGAAACTATAACAGCTCAGTAAAAAAAGGAAGCAGATAAATAAAGACAGAAGCCATGTTCATTCAAAGCCCCAGACTCTCATTCACTAACTGCACCTCCCTGTAGGCCAAACATCATGAATCAGTGGACAGTGATGACTTCCGTTATTGAATGCAGTTCCTGTTTCTCTGTTCTTGGCCTGCATTGTGGTCATATGAAAAGTGGCATGACACGTGGAAAAAAAACATTTAAACTCCATCCTGCTTGTTGAAAACATAGATTGTATATAATAAGTGGACATAGTCACCGGGACGTCACCCATTGGTTTGTGGACTGTCATTTTGAAGCCTCGAGATTGGCATTTTGGCCGTCGCCATCTCGGTCTTTTGCAACCAGAAGTGACACGACTGAACGCTGAATAAGACATTTTCAGGCTACCAAAAAGGTTATAATTAACTTCTTGAACTGAAAACACACTGTGAAAGTGTTAAAGTTCTAAGATGAAAGCACGGACAACGCCGCGGTAGCGACCTGTCAATCAAAGGTAGCCACGCCCTAAAGCATCCCCTGCTTTATGGTCTATTTGTCTCTAAATGGGACCATAATTTACTAAATGAACATCATGCTGTATTGAAGAAGACTTGAAACTAGCGACTGAGACCATAAACTCATGTTTACAATTTTTACTGAGGTAACAAATCAAGTGAGAAGTAGGCTCATTTTCTCATAGACTTCTATACAATCAGGCCATTAGAAAGAATGCAAGTTTAAGGCACTTCAGCATTGGCTTCGCTTCTCAGACCCCGGGATTGCCCACTGGTTGAACATCAACATTGCCCTCTATAGCAGCACACAGACTAGCGTAAATAAAGCGAACCCACTTGCACGATTTATTAATTTGATCCAGTTTGCGGTCTGAGTGTTGATGGCTCCACAGATTCAGCGTAAACCTCATGAGGTCAGTTATCGCTATGAGATATTGATCTGGAAAACATCCACTGAGAATCAATCGAGTGTGGCAGCCGGAAACCAAACCAATTAATGATGTGTGTGATTTAGATGATGACGAGTGTCATTGTTTTGCAAATTTGAACTGGCTGCCAATTTGTGTCGTTGAATGTCTGGAGCCTAGTCAACAGCAACTAAAACAAGGCGTGGATGATGGAAAATGAGGCTTTGTTGTTTGTCTCACTTCAAGTTCACTCAGGAACTTTAGTTATTTCACTGTGTATATTTTCAGAGGAATTTCAAACAGCTAGCGTGTTTTTCCAGTTTGAAAACAGGCCATGAAAGCTCAATGAGTGGAGCATTTCTTCAGTCAGGTGCAGAAATATGAGGGAGCGCAGTTTTCAGTTATCTGAATCAGCTGATTAAAGAAAGTCCGATCCAATCACTTGCAAAGTAATTTAAGTCTACGCCCACTCATGGTGCCCCTAATCCAAACAAATACCTACTGAGCTTTTAAGACCACAGTGAGCAAAGTAAAGGTTATATGCCTGCTTTGTGAGGCTACAGAGTGGAGGCCCAATATGTACATGTAGCCATGGCTAACACCCAACAAGAATACAAAGGAGACATCCAGGTTTGATGACAGCCTTAAAGCTAGTGTCTGTCTGCCTACCTTCCACTAGCTGCTAGCTTGACAGCTGTGAGTACTAACAACGGCCATGTTCGTTGTTTACGTTCATAATGATGATTTTGGGGGAGTGGCTTTGGAGGGAGGAATGAAGGGACGGACTGTCAGTGTTCCAGACTTGCTGACTTTCTCGCCAGATTTAGGAACTTTTGGAGCTAGTGCTGCTAGCTACTGTCATTGGAAAAGTGTTGGCAACACTGGGCTGGGTTTTTCGGTCGGATCATTTTTTAATCTAGCGTACTCTTGCTAGTTTCTCAACATTACCGACCCTAGCTTTAAAGGAATAGTAGACATTTTGGGAAATACGCTTTGCTTATGAGAGTTAGATGACAGTATTGGTACCACTCTCAATGTCATGTACGATAAATTTGAAGCTGCAGCTGGTTAGCTTAGCTTAGCACAAAACATGTAAATATACAGTACAGTGGAATATCTAGAAAAAACAGTGTAAAAGCAAGAATTTTTGTTTGTTTTTTGGGGTTATATGCTTGATTATTTCTTGGCCAAGCACAGTAACCTTGTGGATTCTTGTTGTCACAGTTAGGTTACCATGCAACCAGCAAACTAGATAAAACAAAAGAGATATAACGTGTTAATGAGTGAGGCTTATGTTTTTACCATTGGCAAGGCTATTTTCCCCGTTTTCAGTCTTTATGCTAAGCTAAGCTAACCATCGGCAACCTCCAGCTTCATATTTCCTACACAGACATGAGAGGAGTTTAAATTTTCTCGTCTAACTCTGCAAGAAAGCAAATAAACATATTTCCCAAAATGTAGAACCATTTCTTTAAGGTTAAGGGGCTTGAAATTGGCAACGTACTTTTCAATTTTTCATTATTAGCCCTGCCTTTTCATCTGCATCCGTGATATCAAAATAGTTTTTTTAAGCTATCCCTGAACGCCCAAATCATCCGATCTTTCCAGCCCTGGTTAAAATATCGAGGCCCGGCAGTAGCTTTTATCCTCTCAGGTGACAAATGAGATGAGGAGCAGGGTTGCTGCAGGGAGGAGGGGAGAGTCTCTGCGCTGGACATTACAATATTAACCAGACAAGGCAAGAACAGACCGAGGAGTGCTGGTCTGGATGATGCCTTTTTGAATTTGGCATGTAGTTATTTGTGTCGCCAAAAAGGAAATCTTAAGCAGTGGCAATGACGTCAAAGCAAGCAGAGGAGCAATGCAGAAAGGAGGAGAGGGCTGAATAGTTAATAAACAGTCTTAAAGATACACGATTAAATAGGCAAAAAAACAGGATAATATTTAGATGATTGAGCTGTTCGCTCCAGACAAGAATGTTTACCCACAAAAGAGGAAAAGTTGCACGTCTCAAGGTGCATCCTCCTGAGCTGCACATTTATTCGCCAGACAGTCTCACAACACAGACAGAGAATTAAAGGAGCGCCTACCAATGAAGGATTTCTTGCCGGTCTTCATGTCCTCCTAAGTGTTTGATTATATTTGCTATCGGGCACAGAGTCTCTGATGAATGAACGTCTGTCTGCTGCAGAGCGTCCAGGTGATTGAGTGCATGAGAGAGATGTAGTCCTCCTGTAAATATGCCTCCCTCTCCCTCTCCGTCTTCTTTTTCAATGGCTCTCACTGCAGCTCTGGTCGGAAGTCTTTCGATTCACAGGCAAATAACTTTCCCCGCTGCACTTCCCTCTTCCCTCTGCCGTCCCTTCCTCTTATCGCCCTGCCTGCGCTGCGACCAAATAAACCAAAGATCTGTGACGCACCTGCTTCTCCTCCTCTATACACCCCCCCCCCCCACCCCCCCACCCCATCACCCCCACCCTCATCTGTTCTTTTATCTACCTGGAGAGCCTCGGAACAAAACAAAAGCAGGTGTCTGGTTACGGCTCCCGTGAGCGTGGGAGTCCCGCCGGAGGGGAAACCATGTCTCCATGACACGGGAACCACCTGAGGAATACGGGGAACAGACAGCGAGGTGTTTAAATCTGCTTTTAATTGGTCACCGCTGCACAAGAGATGTGCTCGCCGCTCATCACCCTCCTCCACCTCCTTCGTTTGCTGTCTCTGAGGAGTTTAGGGGGGTAAAATCATCCAGTTAGTCACACTCACTGGCGGCCCTGAGTGCTTTGTTAGCTGTCTGCCTCGGGCTGTAGGCCATCAGATACAATGAGTGCTATATGTGATGAGGAGCGAGGTCTGTGAGGACCTGACGTACAGGAGCAACAGCAGCATCACTGATGAGTTGGGCCGTTTGTCACACAGAGAGGTGCTGCGTTGAATTATGAGTTTGCTTTGGAAGCTGAACTACAATCATACTGTATAGATGATAGATTGCGATTAGGTTCTGTCAATCGATTAAAATATTTAATCGTGATTAATCCCATGATTGTCCATAGTTAATCGCGATTAATCGCAAATTAACATTTTTTTATCTGTTCAAAATGTACCTTAAAGGGATTATTTAATACTCTTATCAACATGGGAGTGGGCAAATATTCTGCTTTATGCAAACATATGTATATATTCATTACTGGAAATCAGTTAACAACACAAAACAATGAAAAATATTGTCCAGAAACCCTCACAGGTACTACATTTAGCATAAAAAATATGCTCAAATCATAACATGGCAAACTGCAGCCCAACAGGCAACAACAGCTGTCAGTGTGTCAGTGTGCTGACTTGACTATGACTTGCTCCAAACTGCATGTGATTATCATAAAGTGGGCATGTCTGTAAAGGGGAGACTCGTGGGTACCCATAGAACCCATTTCATTCACATATCTTGAGGTCAGAGGTCAAGGGACCCCTTTGAAAATGGCCATTCCAGTTTTTCCTAGTCAAAATTTAGCGCAAGTTTGGAGCAGTATTTAGCCTCCTTCTCGACAAGCTAGTATGACATGGTTGGTACAAATGGATTTTTTAGGTTTTCTAGTTTCATTTGATGCCAGTACCTTCACTCTAGCTTCAAAACAGAGCCCGCTACAACCTAAACATCGCAAGCTCTGTTAATACGTTAAAGAAATTAGTGGCGTTAAAACAAATTTTTGTTAACTCGTTATTATTGTGTTAACTTTGACAGCCATAGTTGCGATAAATCTATTTTTGCAACCTGAAAGAACTACAGCCTCAGTGTTACTGCACTGATTCGGCTGCTCTCTGTTAGAAATAGTTTTTGATTTACCTTGAGACCTGCAGACCTGCAGCAGTACATACAGATGGGTGAGAAATGAAAGGAAAATGTATCTTTTGATGTAAACCTCCAGAACAGTTTCCAGAACAGTTTCTGCCCTCCTTGGCATACAGTAGGCCCTGTTCAGACCTGGGTCATCCGATCACAAGTGGACAGCTCTAACCCGTCAGTGGCATTAGAATGCGCCTCCACATGCCTCCTGAGTGACCACTTGTGATCATATCTCACTTCCCCGCTCTATATGCAAAAAAAACACGTAGCCAACACACGGCTAATACAGCAGACGTTGTGACGTAATATTACAGGAATGTCAGTAGTGATATCCTGCATATTCGTGAATTCAGGTACATTTTATTAACATAGAAATATTAGGTTATTGTACCGGTGGTCCCCGGGGACCTCCGTGCTGCCGCCACCTTTGCCGGGCAACATCGGCATGCAGAGCTTCAGAGCTGGGGGTTGAGAGCGAGCGGGTGGGCAGGCGGGTGTCAGCTCTGTGCTGAGCAGTGGAACAAAAACACACAGTATGATAAGTACTGATAGTCTGTAGGTTATGTAGCCTATAGATAAGATATACAGTATTTTAATAAAACACAGACAGGATACAGCAGAGCACAGAAGCTGTTTCCATGTCGCCCCGGTAGACAAGCGCTCACGTCTTCCTGTCTATTCCCATGAGGAGCGCAGAGACCTGCAGGATCCCAGCAGGATGTCAGTTGAGTAGGCGGTCCTTAATGTGGCCCGGGACACATTCGTACACACACTGCTAACAGAATGTGGCCATATGTGGCCCAGACCACCTCAGAATATGGTCTGAGTGATCGGATCTCAATGCGTCCTCAATGCGTCTTGAGTGCGTTCACACCTGAGCTGTCCGCTTGTGACCAGACCAGCCAGGACTGTGCATGTTAAAGCTGAAGTAGGCGAGATTGGAGCAAATATGATTAAAAAAAGTTATTTTTATAAAACAGTCGCTATATCGTGACAGTAGTACATGAAACAGGTAACCTGAAAAAAATCATGTTCCTCTGTGTCCTCCGGTGCTCCTAACGGCATCTCAAAAATGTCACTTACCGGAGGAAAACAAGCAGTAAGAGCTGATCTGAGGTCCGCTGCCAAGCTTCCGTCTATGAGAGCCGGCTGTCAATCACTCGCGAACTCCGACCAAACGGTCAAACTAGGCAGCGCTGATCAAATATGAATCAATATTCTGTTACTGTAATGCCTATTTCTCTCCTCAAATGTTTTCAGAATCATCTTGTAGTGCACGGTTTAGCTGTAAAATGAGAAAGTTTGTGACGCCACCGCCATTGTAAAATCTGGTAAAAGAACGCCAAGTTCCGCTCACATGACCGGAGCACAGCCAATGGGAACGTTCTCTCTCTCTGAAATGACCTGTGATTGGTCAAAGGCTGCCGTCACGGATTTTTTAAAGCCTGAAAACAGAGCCATGATGAGGAGCAGAAGTCTAGTTATCTCTCAGAACACTTGAATTACAATATGCTGAAAGGTTATTAAGGAATTTTTGCCCAATGATGCCAAAAATATACTGCCTACTGCCACTTTAATGCCAGGTCTGAACAGGGCCGTAGACTCTAGAAGGCTCTGAAACTTGCAGATAAGAGTAAATGCCGTGTTAAATGGCACTGATAGGCTTGAATTTTCTATCCTGACATAAAGTTCTCACAGATAATGATGACTGTCTGTGCCAACGCATATCTGTATTGCTGATAAAAGAAGTGTCTCTACATAACATATCCATAATCCCGATGTGAGACATTCATTTTGCCTTTATTGCTACTGAATCAAAAGCTTCTGACGCACAGATTCCTGCCCTGCTGCTGAACTCCCAACTTCACAGCAAACAGAATCTGCTCCCGCCGCCGACTGACAAGCATTATTTAGATTTGAAAACTAAAAAGAGGTCAAAGAGAGTTTATAAATGTACTAATTGTATTGAGCTGTAAGAGAGAACTGGGCTTCCTCTTTAAAGCTTCTTTCACTGAGTCATCTTATATCTGCAGCCCTGTGTTGAAATGAAGCAACTTGGCCAACAAACATATTTTTTCAGCCTGCTCATCACCTCGAACAACACTGCATGACCTAGTTCACAGGGAAAGTGAAAATAAATACAGATTGATATCATGTAACTTGAGAAAAGACTGCAGGGGTGTTTTTTTTTTAAAATAGGAGTACAGTGTTTCGTGATGAGGCCGAAGCACAGGATTAATATGTGACACCACTTTGACTGGACAGATTTGCATGTAATTTAAATTAGGGCAGAGTGCGAGCAGGGAGGAGTACGACGGATATGAGTTGGTCCGAGATGAAGTGACTCAGAAACGGGTCGATATGCTGATTCAGACATGTGATTGTTTGTCACTAACAGTCTTTGGCTTCATTGTTGAGGAGTTTAGTTGTTTAGCTGGACTTTTCCTGTCAGACACAAACACTAAAATCATTAACTTCACCCCAGTTAACTGTGATGTACTATAGGAATGAAAGTTGGCTGCTATCTTTAAGATTGAAGCTAAATCTGGTACAAGAGAAAATAACTGGTTAATGTGGAGTAGTGCCATTGCAGTTAGTTGATTGAGTGAATAATTCGACATTATGGGAAATATGCTTTTTCACTTCCTTGCTGAGAGTTAGATCTCTATCATATTCGTCTGTTACATATGAAGCTGAAGCCAGGAAACGGTTACCTTAGCTTAGCATAAAGACTGGAAACGGGGAAACAGCTACAGCATGGTTCTGTCCAAAGGCAAAAAAAACTGCCTAACAGCTCGTAAAATATTGAACTAATACTTTAATTGATTAGTCCTTCGTTTTATGTTATTTATAGGCCTGTCAAAGTTAACACTATAATAACGCGTTAACGCAAATTTGTTTTAACGCCACTAATTTCTTTAATGCATTATCGCAATCGATATTTCGGAGGTTGTAGTGGGCTCAGTTTTAAAGCTAGAGTGAAGATACTGGTATCACTGGTACCAACCATGTCATACTAGCTTGTTGCGAAGGAGGCTAAATAATGCTCCAAAGTTACGCTAAATTTTGGCCATGGCCATTTTCAAAGGGGTCCCTTGACCTCTGACCTCAAGATATGTGAATGAAAATGGGTTCTATTGGTACCCGCGAGTCTCCCCTTTACAGACATGCCCACTTTATGATAATCACATGCAGTTTGGGGCAAGTCATAGTCAAGTCAGCACTCTGACACACTGACAGCTGTTGTTGCCTGTTGGGCTGCAGTTTGCCATGTTATGATTTGAGCATATTTTTTATGCTAAATGCAGTACCTGTGAGGGTTTCTGGACAATATTTGTCATTGTTTTGTGTTGTTAATTGATTTCCAATAATAAATATATACATACATTTGCATAAAGCAGCATATTTGTCCACTACCATGTTGCTAAGAGTATTAAATACTTGACTAATCTCCCTTTAAGGTACATTTTGAACAGATAAAAAATGTGCGATTAATTTGCGATTAATCATGATTAAATATGGTCAACCATGTGATTAATCACGATTAAATATTTTAATCGATTGAGAGCCCTAATTATTAATCAAGCAAAAATAAACATATCCTTGGTTCCAGGTACCACATTTTTGATCATTTGCTCTTTGCTTCTGTTTTTATGCCTTCATGCCGGCGACAGCTGTGGCCGGAGGGATTATGTTTTTGGGTTGTCCGTTCGTCCATTTTTGGTGGTCAAAGGTCAAGGTCACTGTGACCTTCACGTCTGTCCAATTCTCATGAACGTTTTATCTCGGGAACGCTTTGAGCGAATTTCTTCAAACATGGCCCCTGGACTCAAGGATGAACTTATTGGATTTTGGTGGTCAAAGGTCACTGTGACCTCACAAAACAAGTTTTTGGCCATAACTCGGTAATTCATATGCTAATTATGACAATTTCACATAAATATCTAATAGGATAAAATGATCAAGTGATGACATTTTGGACAGACATGATGTAACTGCAACTTGACTGGTTGGCGGAGGCATACAACCGCAAGGCGGTAATTATATATATATTTTAATTAATAGTATATCAATGTAAAACAAGCAATAAGCAATTTGAAGACGTCCCCTTGGGCAGTGGGAAACTGTGGTCGGCATATTTCAATATTTTTCAAAAACCTAAACCATTAAATCATTAGAACCAAACCATTTATCAGTTACAAAAACAAAAAAAATCAACACATTAAAGAGAAGGTGAAAAATAATTCTTTGTTGCAGCCCTAATGTGGAATACAATAAAATGTTGTCCACTAAGACCCTGATATGGGGAGCAAACCCAAATTAAACATACAGAGTGGCAGTCTGAATACCTTTGTCTTGTTTTAAATTGTGCTTAAGTTTCAGTTTGTGTTTGCAACCAAAGCCAATCCCACAATGTGTTTTCATAAAACATAACTCTCCCTCTAAAAGCAGATGGTCTAAAAATGCAGGCATGTGCTCATCCTGCTCATCCTGCTGTCTCCTACAGATCTGCAGCAGTTCTGTAAAAATCAGCTCTGTGGATGGGAAGGTGAGCGAGGAGGCGAGGGATTGAGATCACTCTGTCTGTACAGTAGGTCGGTCTGTGAACAGCCCCGGCTCACCTGTTGCTATCTTTAACCTGATTAGCAGCAGGTCATGTTGGAGAAGGATCTGTCGTGTGTGTGTGTGTGTGTGTCGGCTCAGCTCTTTCACTGTAAAAGTCAAGGCGGCTGTTCCCATGAAAATCTGATCTAATACAAGTCTTTCTTGTCTTGTTTTCCTGGTGAGCCATAGAAAAACAAATTTGTCCAATTTCAGGGACGTCAAAGAGAAGCCAGAGTCTCAGTGTGAGGGTCATCCACTCGGTGAGGGTGGATTTAAAGAGATGCTCTCGAGACATGGAAGAGCTTATCACCAGCTGCCACATAAATAGAAATGAGCTGGTCGTCTTAAGAACCGTGTGATCCTAAATGTGAAATGTTGAGTCACACTTGGACAGCCGTGGACAGAGAGGTGCATGTCCCAGTAATATGAAGGGAACAGTTGGGAAAAATTTAAAATAAGCTGCTGTTTATGCACTAGAGACCTTTAAACCTTAGACTTGAAACCTTAAAGAAGGTGGTTGCTAACAAGTGGCTCAATGAGACGACTAAACATCATCACGCCGACTCGTCCTCCTTTACAGCCTCGTTGTTTATACTCGTGCTGATGTGACCGTGGTGTAGTTTGCTTATAGCCTAACTTTAGCTTTTTACTTCTGCCGATTGCATTCACACTTCAATAATCATAAAAGTGGTGTTCATTTGTGAAGATTATCTTGATGAACAAAATGTGTAAGTATCATAAATGTGTGTTTGACACAGAGCTTATTTTCTGCAATAATCTAAAAAACCCAAAGGAGAAATCCCATTGGCTTTTTGTCGAGGAAACCAGGACGATGCTAACTTCCTGGTTGGCCTACAAAAATACGTCATCCCTGGAGCACTCTATTTCCGGTCTGATGTATCGCTTTACATTCTAAGCCGGCCCACTTTTTAGCGGTCCAATCAAATGCGAAGGATTCGATTTAAATCCCTCTTGTAAGTGTACACTACTCCAATATTCTGTTTCACTGGGGAATACTCACAGTACAGAAGCTAAAGACGCTCTACTTTCCGTTTCACTGGGACTTTAAGGAAAGAAGAAATGGGCCAAACAATTTAAAGCAAACAGGATATTTCTTTTAACTTAAAACTTGAAATAATTAGCAGTAGCTATGTCAGACTTTATTTTGTGGTTCTTGGCGATCTATACCTGTATATGTGGTACACATGTGAGATATGCATGCTGGTAATGTCACAGGATGAAAGGAGACGATATATTTACCAGTCCCACAAGATGCTTTATCTTTTCTCCTCACGTCACTTTCAGCTGTCCACACATCCCCTCGAGAAATACTCACTAAAAGGAGTCAGACAAAATAAGTGCATTTGCGAATCCCTCTGTCACTTAAAAGCTCTGTGTCAACCATTTATCTTGGTGCAAAGACGTGAGTTTGTAAAAACACAGCCACATATCATGTGTGTTATATCAGTAAAACAAGGTTCAACTAATCTAAACAAGAAACTGACCCACTTTGGACCCCACAAAGAAGTGACACTCAGTGTACTGAAAGACGTGAGGAAGTGAAGTTTAGGCCGCTGCACTAATAAAAATGTGACGGCTTCATTTCTGTCAGTAATGAGGACACAAGGCTTTGCTTGGATTATAGTAGGGCATCTGGCCAGTCTACCCCCAAGGACAGAGCAGGACGGAAAATATTATATATAAAAATAGCCCACTCGTTCCCTCTCACTTGCATGTAATTCTCAGAAGTCCCCGGCTTTTTTTTTTTTTTTTTTTTTTTTTTTTAAACAAGTCAGAAATGACACATTACATCACACTAAAAGGTCAGATCATTAATGTCACCGCTTCCTGTTAACCTGATTTATAATCTCTCCGCTAGAAATGTCATTATCGGCCAATTCCTTGATGATAGCTTATTGTATAAGGGCATAAGAGGGGTGTGTGTGTTGGGGGGGGGTTGTGTATGTGCGTGTAGTCATGCCTTTGTAGCTCTGTACGTGTGCAGTGCTGCAGACCAGTGAGCAGGATGAGTTTAAATGTCCATCACAAACGTTTTGTGCTGGGAAAGTTACACAACACCTCTCGTGGTCTTACCTAACTGCTGCGCTACTGGGGAGGATTACAGGGATGTGGTGGGATACTGAGACTGGTGTGAGTGAGTGTGGGAGAGTTTAGGGCAAATTCACACTAATGCATCTGTTGCATACTTAAGGCTATTAATCAGTAAATAAAGGCTTTTCACAGAATGTGAAGGATTACTTAATTTCCTCTATGTACAGTATAGGGGACGGCAGTCAAGCTACGGGAAAAAGAATGGTTGCTACAGTTTATGTTAAAGCTACAGTTGGTAGTGTTTTTCAAAACCATTTTTTGTTATATTTGTTGAAATTCTCTTTACATCCAGACAGCAATCAATAAATCAAATACTCTGACAAAAAAAAAATCCAGTATCTGTGGTTGTCGCAGGACTGTAATAGAGTGCTACAGGAATGAGTCCTAAAACCCAGAAATGAGTTAGCATTTTAGCACTTCCGGTTCCCTTGTCTGGAAGTCAATGGGTTTTTTGAATGGGTTTTTAGTTAGATGCCTGAAATAAGTTTTGTGGTTAACACAAGTTTAAGAGATTTTACCGTTTTGTTCTACGATATAAAATACGTCAGTAAATACCCCACTCGAGAATTTTGAAGCCTTTGTGTGTCTTTAAAAAGGCCGTTGCTAACAAGTAGCTAAATGAGACTACTAAACGTCTTCACGTCGACTCGTCCTCCTTTACAGCCTCGTTGTGTATACTCACGCTCATGCGACCGTGGTGTATAGTTTGTAGCCTAACGTTAGCTTTTTACTTCTGGTGATTGCATTCGCGCTTCAAAAATCATATAGTCACAGAGCTTATTTTCTGCTATAATCCAAAACCCAATGGAACAATCCCATTGGCTTTTGGTCGAGGGAACCAGGGCGATGCTAACTTCCGTACAAAATACGTAAATATGTAAAAAATACGTCATCCCTGGAGCACTCTATAAGCCCGTCCAATCATTTAATTCGGCCCGAATGAAATGATTGGACGGGCTGCCTGTCTACCTACCTGTGTGCACTCTGCCCGTGCACACATTGCGTGTCACTGGAATCTTCCACAAGCTGCGAGCTGGACAGATTTGAATTCTAACTAATAATCTAACAAAAGTTAATTTCTCTATTTTTGGATGATAAATGCTGCAGAGGCTTATCTACCCTGTCAAGAGTAAACATCTGGAGGCAAATACTGATATTGTGTGAAATCGTTAGAACTAATGTAAGTCATTTATCAAGCAGATATGCTAAAACATTTGCTGGTTCCAGCTTCTTAAGATTTCCTTTGTTTTTGTATTATATCTGTGTTTTTATGTTTTTGGATATTGGACTGTCGAATACACATAACAAGCGATTTGCAGACTTCGAATCTTTTTACAGACGATGCAGTTAATCAGAAACTAATCTATAGATTGACCAGAAATATAAAATAATCGTTAGTTTCAGCCCCAAATACTGATTACTTCAAATTTCTTGGCCATATAGAAAATGATCATATCTAAAAAATATCTGCAGCAAACAAAAATACAGTATATATACACAGCTTCAATCAAAGAATATCACTTCCAGTATGTTGTTTACAATCATTGGAATTATGTATTGTATTAGGTAATTACACCCTAGTTTAGTATGTTTACTACATACGTGTGTGCTGAGGTAAGTAGTACTCTGGTATGTGGCAGTTACGTAAGTGAGAGTTAACTGGGTGTGGACTCAGACACATACTGTACCTGTCAAAGTTATTCTAGTTATTTAATACAGGTGACTCACATTTCCTCTTGGCAACTCTACACTTTAGTCTGTGGTTTATACAGTGTATGTAGGAAATTGTTCTTTATCATCGTCACCACTCGCTTCTCTGAGCCGCCTCTGTCCTCTTCACACACTCTGCGTCTGGAGGTGCGTCTCTTTTGTGCTCTCATACAAGCTGCAGTCCTGAGCTCTGCCAAGCACAGCAGACATATTTAAAAAAGGCACCACCAAAAATGTAAATGTTGTTTAAAAGACGGAGCCTCACACTGAACAGAGCTCCTGCTGCCTGCGTGAGATAAGTGAGAGCTCTGTTTTGTTTTAATTCAGAAGCCTGTGGTGATTGTTTTAGAACTAAAGTGAGGGTTAGGCATATTACTCTTTAAAAGAAGGAATACAATTGTGCAATAATCTGCTAACTAATTATCAGTATTGATTAGGGCTGTCAATTGATTAGCGATTAATCACACATTTTTTTATCTGTTCGAAATGTACCTTAAAGGGAGATTTGTCAAGTATTCAATACTCTTATCAACATGGGAGTGGACAAATATGCTGCTTTATGCAAATGTATGAATATATTTATTTTTGGAAATCAATTAACAACACAAAACAATGACAAATATTGTCCAGAAACCCTCACAGGTACTGCATTTAGCATAAAAAATATGCTCAAATCATAACATGGCAAACTGCAGCCCAACAGGCAACAACAGCTGTCAGTGTGTCAGTGTGCTGACTTGACTATGACTTGCCCCAAACTGCATGTGATTATCATAAAGTGGGCATGTCTGTAAAGGGGAGACTCGTGGGTACCCATAGAACCCATTTTCATTCACATATCCTGAGGTCAGAGGTCAAGGGATCCCTTTGAAAATGGCCATGACAGTTTTTCCTCGCCAAAATTTAGCAAAAGTTTGGAGCGTTAGTTAAACTCCTTCGTGACAAGCTAGTATGACATGGTCGGTACCAATGGATTTTTTTAGGTTTTCTAGTTTCATATGATACCATATCTTCACTCTAGCTTTATAACTGAGCCTGCTACAACCTAAAATTCGCAAGTTGCCTTAAAGGAATTAGTGAATTTGACAGCCTTAATATTGATTTAACATTAATAGGAGGATTTGCTGTTTTTCTCTGTAGCTATAGCTTTGAGTTTTGGACTGTTAATTGAACAAATTTTTGTTTTGTTTTTTAAACGTCACCTTGAGGTTGTGATGGACATTTTTCACAATTTTCTGTTAGTTCATAAATCAAACAATGAATTGATTAATTCAAAAAATAATTGGCAGATGATTGATAGCAGGGCTGCATCTAATGATTATTTTCATTATCAATTAATGGACTTATTTTCTCCATCATTCGTTCGTCTATCAGACGTCAGAAAATAGCAAAAAAATGTCCGTTATAATTTCCCACAGCTCAAGGAGATGTATTAAAATTGCTTTTTTTATTGGACCAACAGTCCAAAACCCCAAAGTATTCCGTTTAATGTCATATAATCAGAAAGAAAAGTAGAAAATCTTCACATTTGAGAAGCTGGAACCAGTGAACGTTTCGCATTTTTGCTTAAAAAAATAGTTGTAGAATAATTTTCTGTCAATCGACTAATCGTTGCTGCTCTAATTGTTAAAAAAATATCCATAATGAAGCCAATGAGTACTGCAGAGAGGAGGGATCTGTTTTTTAGACACCAGTTTTTCTTATTTTGTCATTTTTCCCAGTTAACTCTGGGCTGCAGGCTTTCATGTGTTGTTACATAACAGTGCTGAATTCTTCTTCAGCCTTTAATGTGATGGATGCACCAGACACTCCCAGCCAACAGGAAGTAGAAACGATGCGGCGATGCTGCCAAGAAGTCAGTGTTGGCCCTTCAAATGTTTGTCTCACAGTTTGAGAAGAATGTCAAACAAAGAAGTGCTGCGTCACCGTGCAGAGCAGTTTAATCCAGATGTAAAGTTACATGTCCACTGGGCATTAGATGACATCACTGCCGTTGGGCTTTAGAGAGCTGGCGAGAGTTTAGAGGAGGACGATTACATCAGCCTGCAGCCATGACTTTAATATTAATGAGCCTGTCTGCCATCACACAGCTAGTGGGAAAAGCTCTGGTGATGAGAAACAGGGAGCAGGTGCAGGCCTGCAGCAGCAAGTGGTGATGACCAATCACTGCACATTTCCCCAAGAACATGACTGGAACATTTACATAATGAGTGTGTGCGTGTGAGTACAAACACCCTTATTACTCAATGACGTCCAATGATACAGAGCGGAAGTAATGAAGTGCGATCTTTCCCTCAGGGCAAGACCAACTTCATTTTTGCTTTCACTTAATTCAGCGGATGTGTTGGGGAGATCCTTTGAATTACGATTAGACCGGGGTTTCAATTCCAAAATCATATTTTTTTGATGCTTTACTTGGTGGAAAATAAACTTTTTTTTGTATATTTAGCAGTGTTTCTTTATTTTAACTAGAGCTTAAATGATCAGTCGATCAACAGGAAATTAATCGCCAACTATTATGATAATTGATTAAGGTAAGGCAAGGCAAGGCAGCTTTATTTGTATAGCACATTTCAGCAACAGGGCAATTCAAAGTGCTTTACGCAAACATTCAAGAACATTGCGACAGTGCAAAAGAACATTGCGACATAATTAAAACAGTCATAAAAAACAAGCTAAAAATAAAGCTAGGATAGAAGCTAAAATAGAGTATAACACACGAGTAAAAGAGAGTAAAATCACAGGACTTTCACCCAGGAGACCGCTGTTCGTGTCCCGTGTGAAACAAAAAGTTGACTTTATGCTTGTTATGTAACGCTGTTTAACATAGCGTTGTTTAACGCAACGCTGTTTAATGTAATGCTGTTTAATATAACGTTGTTTAAAGGTGCTAAATACAGGATTGGGAGCATTTCTGTTGTGTCTCAATGGCTCTCAACATGGCGACGGCGAGCAGGCGGCTCCCAGCTAACGGTGCTAACAGCGCTAACAGTGCAAAAACCGGCAAAAGTGCTGACAGAGCTAACAGTGTTAATCTGAGGGGGAACCGGAGAGTGGGTGCTATGCTTCTTACCTGTTTCATGTACTACTGTCACGATATATCGGCCGTTTTCTAAAAAAAACTTTTTTAAATCATATTTGCGCCAATATCGCATACTGCAGCTTTAAATTATTAACTGCTGCAGGTTGTTTTTCTGTCAATTGTCTTTGCAATTAATTGAATCTAATATGTTTGCACAGTCCATTATTGGCTGATTTTAGCAGCAGAGGCTAAAAATGCATCATTTATAATTCATTCTTCTAGATTTGCTCAAAACTTCACTATAAAATCACAGACCACTTTATTGTGTTATCAACACAATCCCTCTTATCACTCTAATAACTAATTAAAAATTAAGAAAAGTAAAGCTTTTGGTTTAATGCCTTTTTCATGAAGCTCATGTATTGTGACTGCTCTCCTCCCTCTTGTCCGGTTGAGGAGTTCGTTATGTAACCTCCAGAGAGGAGAGGCTCCGGAGAAAGAATCCCACGGGGCCGATGGGCTCTGACCTGCAGGTGCAGCCGCTGTGGGAGGACCGCCTGTTTTTTGGCTGCACTAAACCCAAACACACATTAAATCCATACATTTCATGCAGAGACACATGGAGAAAACAGGATTTAGTGAAAATAACAGCACCACCCGTCGCTCAGAGAGAATTTGTTTCTGTTTGAGGAGATCTGAGCTAAATGCTTGTGGGTGGAGCCCATATTTCTGGCTATGTAGAGCTGTAAATACTGATCAGTTTAACAAGAATTTGTGTTTTCAGTTTAACCAAAGAGTGATTTTTCCTTCTTGTATTTTTTCATTTGAAAGACTGTTAGAGGACTGAAGAAGTAAAAGCATTCAGTATTTCACAAGAAACGCAAAAACAAGAGAAAAATCCGACAAAAATCAAAAGTTTGAGTAACAGAAACATTTCTATTTTCTTTATTAAACCTTTAATCATCAAATGACCCCTCAGATTTAGCCTTTAGGACTTGGTGGTAACAAAAATATGTATCACAGTTTCAATTTATTTATTCTATAATGAAGCTTCACTTATAACGAGGTAAAGTGGCTGTGGACAGGAGCAGCAGAAAAACACATATTAGCCACCTAAAATAAAATCTATACCAGTTTAAGTGTACGCTATATTTAGAATGTTTTCACCGCTTTACCTCGCCATCAGACAGCCCTTTCCCACGGGGAACTGAAGCCGTTATATCGCTCTCTTCAAAGTCACCAAACTACATTCACGAAAACAGTCATTTTACCTCGCAGAACACGGGAGTATAGCCTAGATACAACCCTACTTCAAAAAATCTGAACAAACTCTTTCAGGTATTTCCAAACTTTGAACAGCTAACTTTGACTCAGCTAGTGCTATCATTCACATTATTCATAATCATAACCTTATTAATTAGCTTACTATGGTAACCTACGTCACTGCTTTTTGCTGACGGCTGAGTGGGCGTTTCCATTTGAAAAAAAGCAAAAGAACGCAGATGGACTCGCCCTTTAAGCATCACTTTTCAAACTGGTCGGTGTCTGTTTGAACTGTGTTTTCCTTGTTTCTGTATTTGTGCTGACAACAATGAGAGTGAGAACAACTATAGTCATAACAAACTTCTTCCATCTTTCAGTCACTGTTCCCGTAACACAACTTTAAGCTATTACTCCATGATCCATGTGCAGTATCATTCAGTTGTTTTTAATTGATCAGTTGCTGAATTTACATGTTTGTTTGAAATTGTTGCTTTTAAAGGAAAGAACAAATATTTCAGATGAGCAGGTAGAGCTTCTTTTTGGCCTCGATGGTAATTTTAAAATTAAAGTTTAATCAAATTTTCATTTTAGAATAAATAAAGTGAAACTGTAATACTTATTTTGTTACCAACAAGCCCTAAAGGCATGGGTTCCCAACCTGGGATAAATCTGAGGGGTCATTTGATGATTTGACGAAGGTTTATTAAAGAAAATAGAAATATTTCGGTTACACAAACTTGTGTTTTTTGTTTGTTTTTCCAAGAAGAAAATACAAGAAGGAAAAATCACTCTTTGGTTAAACTGCAAACACAAATTCTAGTTAAACTGTCTTTACAGCTCTACATAGCCAGAAATAGTGGCCATCAGACAGCCCTTTCCCACGGGGAACTGAAGCCGTTATATCGCTCTCTTCAAAGCCACCAGACTCCATTCACAAAACCAGTTTATTTTACCTCGCAGAACACAGTAGTTGCTGGTCTACCGCTGCATCAATCGGTTAGCTTGTTTGTGTTATTGTGTGACTTTTGGATCCGAAACATGGCGTCCACAGCAGTACATTGCTTAGCTTCTGTGCCGGTACTCCTGTCTGCTTCTCCAAACTGGGAGCGTGCCGACCGCCATCTGTTACAGTAGGTAATACACTGACTATGGATAAGGATATGTATATATATACGTACTTCGACCAAAATGTGAATGTTTGAATTTAAATACATAAAGAACACCACTGTGAAGCTACAGGGAAGGGATAATGTCGAGCGAGCCAGTCATTGTTGTGAAAGAAACCCCGACTGGGCGATGCCGGGTGGACCCCGACGCGAAGAGGACGGGTCTCTCATCGCCCTGAAGGGGTTTCTTTCACAAGTTTTTCAATTACACCATAGCACCAAATCACGTTTGTCACATATACAATCATACAACGTGCAATGTGTTGTGGAATACTTCTGTTCCGAGCTCCAGAAAGCAACTAACAAATAGAAAAAAAAGAAAATAGAGTACAATAGAATCAAATACTTTACAAAAGAAACAATATAACATTCATTTCAGAGAAATTAAAAATCAAGCCAATGTACTGCTTCAACGCACAGTAAGATAGTTGTGAGATGGTTAACGCTGTAGGTAACTTTGCTTATGAGTCGCTGCAAATATTGCGTTTTTTAAATCTGCTACTGCTGTTTGTGGTGTTTTCAGAATATACTGTATGACCTTCTCATAAAAGTGGACATTTTTTTCCAGCTTTGAGAGATTTATAGTGGGCTGTGTGACCCGATCAGGACCGAGACTTTTGACCTGAACAGGAAGTTAAAAGACGGAACCGAAGATGTAAGCGAAAACCTGAGCAAGCCACATAAGGTCAAAACCGTAGTCATCCACATACTGTACTGCATACTGCTGTATAAACGCTTGTAATAGTAGCTAAAGCAAGTTTCTATCGTCACAACATCATCTAATCAATAAGTCTTGGCTACAGAGTGTGTGTGTAAATAAAGACCGACATAGCGTGACAACGATCTCCTCAGATAAACCAGATGAAGCGCTCCTTCGTTATTCATGAGGGGAAAACAGCTCAGCATCCTGGATCTGACACTGACCGGATCAATGACCTCCTGCGTTTCCTTCTATCGCACAACACAGACAAAGTCTTCTGAGCGCACGTGAAGCCGCATGGCTCGTCTCATGTGGTGCTACAAAGGGAGCATGTGCAATCATATTACTGATCCTCAGTTGAGATGACGGAGAAGTTGCACATTCTTGCTGCAGAATGGGCCTTTTGTTTGCCATCATCATTTAAATCCTGTGATAGGATGTAAAGGCCAAAGTCATCCTGGATACGTCACAAAAGATACACTGCTCGTTTTACTATGATCATCACAGGTTCAGGATCATCACACCCAAAGGGAGAATACTTTTTAGGAAATATTCAGGGAGTTCCAAGCAGTCGTGGCTTTTCAGGCAAATGAGGCTGGAAAAAGTCTGTCGATGGTGTTAGTAATATGACCCGTGGCTGCAGTTGCTTGATGTAGTCTCAACAAACAGAACCAGGTGAACCAGCCGCGGTATGCAAAAGAGCTACAGCAACAAATAGAGCATGACTCACTCTGGATTCTCAGCAGCAGGAACATGAACTGAGCTGACCGACAAGAAGAATTTGAATATATATGAACAACCTACAGCATGGTCTCGTTCAGGTACAGGCAGAACAGGAAAGGCCGTGTGAGTCTTGACGTACTTTACATTTTTGTCTGACAAATGCTAGTATCTCAAACTTTCACCTTTAACTTTAGTGTCCCTGAAGGGAAACGTGTCTCACAGCACCAAGAAAATATACAAACTTAAACATAAGAAACATAAATCATAATAAAATACATAAAATATATAGGTGTGATAAAAATATCTAAACCTTCTGTCAAACCCTATACAGGAGTTCACATAAAACACTGTACGTAAAAGTGCCAAAGTAACTAAACTAATGGCTTATTTGCATAATTGTGGAGCTTTATTTAAATAGGAAAATGTCTTTTGAAGGCCATAACCCTCATATATCTCATATAAATAAAACTGACACAAATAGTGCTTCACCAATCCAGCAATGCTAGTGTTATCATAAGTTAAAGGTCCAAATTCAGACTTTCTGCTTTTCCTTATTATTTATTTATATTTATTTAGTGATGTATGTACAAAATGCTTTGAATTCAAGGGATAACATGTTGAAGGGACAACACCAAACTAACACCAAAAACCAGGACCAACAAACATGAAACATGAAACCCAATAATAAATATCATTATCAAAACAACAAATGCGATTGAAAGCACCTTTTTTTAAGTTGATGACTCATGTAAACGTTCATTAAAGCTAGAGTCACTGAATGAGTGATGAAGTAACACGATTGGTCGGACAAGTGTTGGAGTTTCCTCATTGGCCGTTGCTCTTTCAAAATGAAAAGACGGGAACAGCCCTTTATGCAAATGAGCCCGTCCAGCGCAATTTAACGAGATTCCGCAGTATAGCCTATTTCTCACTTCAAATGTTTCCAGAAGTAGATTTTGGTGGATTGTTTAGACAGAATAACAGAAAGTTTGTCAGCAGGCGACCATGTTGTTTCCTGTTTGAAACGACGAGCAGAAACCAGGGACCAATCACGTGCATTCCTGAACGGCCAGTTGAGTGGAGCAACACCGTCCCCCAGACATATACTCAGTTTTGACTTGAGACTTGAGTCTTGTTAAATGTAGCGTACTCTTGCTAGTTTCTCAAGATTACCAACCCTAGCTTTACTAACCGGTCACAGTTCTGACACATAGTTTGGTTCGATTTTGATGAAACCAGGAGCGATAATCCAGTGTTTGTTGGTGATGAGTATGGGATGCTGTGAACACTTGATGAAAGGGGGCTTTATCTGCTACAAAGACAGATCAAATTCAGTTAATCATTGTGCTTTTTTTTCACCTGTGTACCTAGAATGTTGTGCGCAGGTGGTTTGAGCTCTTTGTTGTGCTGTTAGTCGTCTCATGTTCCTTTGAAAACCTGAATATCAAAGTCCTGACTGCCCGACCTCTTTTGTAGCTGACAAAGGCCCTCTGATCAGCATTAAACCTGGTATGACCCACCTGTGTACCAGAGGTTTTACATCCTTTTACACAGTGTATTCACATTACATCGTGTAGCTCTACTGTTTTACCTGTTATATTAACATTTACTGTAGGAGTTAAACTGACATTCAGTGAGCAGGTTTGTTAACAAAACTGATTGCTTAACTAGAACAAAGAAGCATTGTTTGGAAACAAGGGCAGACCTGGGATCAGAATCATTAGAAGAATCTAACCAGTGGTGGAAGAAGTATTCAGATCCTTTACTTAAGTAACAGTACCACTGCAGCCATGTAAAAATACTTCATTACAAGTAAAAGCACTGCATTCAAAATTAAAAGTACTTGTGACTGATATATTATTATGACATCATTAGATTGTTAATACTGATGTGTCAATGTGTAAGGAGTGTTTTAACTACGTTATTGGGTAGTTTAGTTTGATAGTTTAGGTTCCCAACCTAGGGGTCGGGCCCCTCAAAAGGGTCACCAGATAAATCTGAAGGGTCGTGAGAGGATTGATGGGAGAGGAAAGAAGAAAAAACAAGTTCTGTTACACAAGTTTGTTTATATGTTTTGGATAGGGCTGTCAATCGATTAAAGTATTTAATCGCGATTAATCGCATGGTTTTCCATAGATAATCGCAAATTAATCACACATTTTGTATCTGTTCAAAATGCACCTTTAAGGGAGATTTGTCAAGTATTTAATACTCTTATCACCATGGGAGTGGACAAATATGCTGCTTTATGCAAATGTATGTATATATTTATTATTGTAAATCAATTAACAACACAAAACAATGACAAATATTGTCCAGAAACCCTCACAGGTACTGCATTTAGCATAGAAAATATGCTCAAATCATAACATGGCAAACTGAAGCCCAACAGACAACAACAGCTGTCAGTGTGTCAGTGTGCTGACTTGACAATGACTTGCCCCAAACTGCATGTGATTATCATAAAGTGGGCATGTCTGTAAAGGGGAGACTCATGGATACCCATAGAACCCATTTTCATTCACATATCTTGAGGTCAGAGGTCAAGGGACTCCTTTGAAAATGGCCATGCCAGTTTTTCCTTGCCAAAATTTAGCGTAAGTTTGGAGCGTTATTTAACCTCCTTGGCGGCAAGCTAGTATGACATGTTGGTACCAATGGATTCCTGGTTTTCTAGTTTCATATACCAGTTTCCTCACAAAACTCAGCCCGCTACAACCTAAAATCGCTAATTGCATAAATTAAATGAAATCTTAAAACAAATGTGCCTTAACTTGTAATTATGGCGTTAACTTTTGACAGCCCTAGTTTTGGACTTTTCTCTAATCTTATTTATTAATTTCACTTCAGTGGGCTTCAAACAGTTATAATTAAATTATCTGAGGAGTTTAGAGGGGGAAGTATCGCTTTGGTGGAACTGAAAACAACTCATTGACATCTGAAAAGTGACAAGACTCCAACTAGAAACTGCTTTTATCTAACGGGTCGCAAGCCAGAAAGGTTGGGAAACACTGGCTAAATCTTTAACAGTGTATTTTATAAACGTTTATGTTTTTATGTAAAATCTTAATCTGAAAAGTACCTGTAGCTGCCAAATAAATGTAGTGGAGTAGTGCAAGTACAATGTCTCCCTCAGAAATGTAGTGGAGCAGAAGTATAAAGTAACATAAAATGGATATACACAAGTTGTGCAACCCAAAGGGGGGACACTCAGCCAGCTGTGGTGGATATATAACCCACAGATATGTAAACCAGAGATTAATAATGCTGTAATGTGGAGCGTCTATAAAAACAAGAACCAGCTGTGGCGGGGAAAAGGAGCACGGCTGATTACTTATATAAGTTCATGGGCCGGTCATGAGAGGCTGTAAGGTCGTTTGATTTAGCCGGAAAATCTGCATTAGCACTATTTCCTTTCTGCATGTCGCAAGACAACATCCTTTGAGTTCTGTTTCCGGTTCACATATTAATAAATAACAATTTAGTTTAATGCCTCCTGCACACTCCGCTCTGCGTTTATGATTAACTCGGCTGATCGGAGTCGGAAACGAGAACTCGCTGTCTCAGTGGAAGAAATGTTGCTGCTGCTGCTGCTGAGCTCAGTAAAGTTCCAGCTACAGTCATGGAGGAGCTTACATAACCCTGAAAAACTTAATGTATGTGCAAAAAAACAGGCTTTTTAATTTGCTGATGCTATGAGCAGCTGTATGTTGTGAACAAGGAGATTTGACTCATTGAATTGTGTTAAAGTTGAACTTAACCATTAATTTGCCTTAACACTAAAATAAAGGATAAGTAATTACTCATGATATAATTAGGCCACTAAGTTCTTTAACGCATTAACGCAACTTGCGATAATTCGGTTGTAGAGGGTTTTAAAGCCAGTGTGAAGATAAAGACCTGAGAAATCCATCGGTACCAACATGTCATACTAGCTTGTGGTGAAGGAGGTTAAATAACACTCCAATCTTACGCTGAATTTTGGTGAGGAAAAACTGGCATGGCCATTTTCAAAGGGGCCCCTTGACCTCTGACCTCAAGATATGTGTCTGAAAATGGGTTCTATGGGTACCCACGAGTCTCCCCTTTACAGACATGCCCACTTTATGATAATCACATGCAGTTTGGGGCAAGTCATAGTCAAGTCAGCACACTGACACACTGACAGCTGTTGTTGCCTGTTGGGCTGCAGTTTGCCATGTTATGATTTGAGCATATTTTTTATGCTAAATGCAGTACCTGTGAGGGTTTCTGGACAATATTTGCCATTGTTTTGTGTTGTTAATTGATTTCCCACAATAAATATATACATACAGTTTGCATAAAGCAGCATATTTGCCCACTCCCATAATGATAAGAGTATTAAATACTTGACAAAAAAAAAAAAAAATGTGAGATTAATTTGCGATTAATCACGATTAGCTATGGACAATCATGCATTTATATATTTATTTATATATTTTAATCGATTGACAGCCCTAAGAATAATGCAACAATCCAAGTTGGAAATGATAAAAAAAGTACTCTAAATTGAAGTATTTATATGACGAAACAGGTTGATGATGCAGCTCAATCATCTTAACCTATTAATCCGGACTGTGTCTGAGTCTCATGATTACTTTTTGTTCTTTAATTTGCTCCTCTGTCTTGTGTTTAGGTCACTCTTCATCTGCCAAAGATCACTGACGTCACTCGGCTTGATTGCCAGTCTTTCTCTTACATAAACGGCCAGCAGCAGCAGAGAAACACAAATCCTTGTGAAAGACGAAAGCTCTTTAGCTTCTTTCAGTTCAGCTGATGCATGTCTGCCCGCGCAATCGGCCTCGGTCGCTGCCATCGGTTGGCCCCGAGGAGTCACAGACAATGAATGTGATGGCTTTTACCTCTGCATAACCTCCAGTGTTTTCTTTACATCTCTGTGTCTTTTCATTCCTTTCATTCCTTTCCGACTCTGCATGCAGAGGAAGGATCGTGATGCCCCGCTCAGATGATGGGGTTGCATAAGAAGCAAGTTTTTTTCACTAAACCAAACTCCGCCGGTCTGTAACTGGGTTAATGCTGCTGCAGCGTGACTGAAGGAACAGTACAAAGTCATGCAGCGGATAAGATCTGATCTCAGAACAGCAAGTTGCCTTCAACAGTTTTGACGTGACCATGGAACATAGTTTGTCTGAGAGTAGTCGATGAATCGATTGCTTGAACGAAAATTAACTGACAACAATGTTGATAATTAATCGTTTATCATTTCTTTAATATATTTATCAAATTTTCATTTTCCAATTCCAGCTTCTGAAATGTAAGGATTTGCTGCATTCTCCTCTATGTTTTATATAGGGTTGTCAATCGATTAAAATATTTCATCGCGATTAATCGCAAATTAATTGCACAGTTTTTATCTGTTCAAAATGTACCTTAAAGGGAGATTTGTCAATTATTTAATACTCTTATCAACATGGGAGTGGGGAAATAGGCTTGCTTTATGCAAATGTATGTATATACTTTAGAACTATTTATTGGCAAGAATCTAGCAATACGATACGTATTGTTATACAGGCGTTACAATTCAATATATTGTGGGATCTGCATTTGCAGTTATCACAGTCCCTGTAACAGCCAACATCATAGAACTACTTTGAGAGGACACAAACACTGAAAGGGCACATCTCTTTGCAAATGAAATAAAGTACTGACTGAGTTCATCTTTGCACGGAAACTATTAATAAAAAATCTATAGTGTTTTTGAGAATTGATACAGTATCACAAAATCATTGCAATATTCGATATTTTCTTACACCCGTGATATATTTATTGTTGGAAATCAATTAACAACACAAAACAAAAACAAATATTGTCCAGAAACCCTCACAGGTACAGCATTTAGCATAAAAAATATGCTCAAATCATAACATGGCAAACTGCAGCCCAACAGGCAACAACAGCTGTCGGTGTGTCAGTGTGCTGACTTAACTATGAGACTCGTGGGTACCCATAGCACCCATTTACATTCACATATACTGAGGTCAGAGGTCAAGGGACCCCTTTGTAGTGTTGTAGTGGAGTGTTATTTAGCCTCCTTCACAACCAGCTAGCATGACATGACATGACACAATTGGCTGGTACCAATGGATTCCTTAGGTTTTTTCTAGTTTCATATGATGCCAGTATCTTCACTCAAGCTTTAAAACTGAGCCGCTACAACCTAAAAATCGCAAGTTGCATTAATGCGTAGAAATTAGTGGCGTTAAAACGAATTTGCGTTAACGCGTTATTATCGCATTAACTTTGACAGCCCTAGGCCTCGTTTTATATAATTGAATATCTTTGGGTTGCATTTGTCGTGGCCATTTTCACTGTTTTCCGACATTTTAAAGAAAGAGTTATTGATAACAAAAAATGTATTGATAATAAAAACGGCGGATAAATCAATGATGAAAATAAGAGTTAGTTGCAGCTGTAAACAATTGAATTATACATTTTAAAGTATTATCTTTTATCATATTATTTTTATATTGAAGTGCACTATGTAATTAATAATTTGATGGTACTCATGAGGGCCTGAGTGCCTGCTGCCGCTCTAATTGGACGTTAGCTCAAAGCACTGGTGTGGGCAGATGCACATAATGGCAGCATATCATTTGGCCCACTGTGAGGCTGGGAAATGTGGGTTTCTTTCTCTGTGTGATATGAAGGTCAGTCAGAAAATGGAAAATTAAAGAGAAATAAACTCAATTGAAAACAGCATACAGAGAATAAACAGAGTTATCTGTGTTTGGCATCTTGTTTAAAGTGTGATATGGATGAAATCTTAAATACTGTGATTTGCTTTTTATAATATCCCGGCCTCAGTCTTAATCCCACAGGAGGTCTTTTAATGGAGGTTTTTAACAGCAGATTACAGCCTAAGACTCTCTGCTGCATGATTCTGGATTTTGAGTTGATTCATTTCATTTTTCTGAGCTCTTTTTTTTTTTTTATTATTACACAGACGTCATGAAACGCCAGATGGAAAACTGAAAGAATCCCAAAGCCAACAAGGTCAGGTACAGATTATGTTTCTCTCACTCTCCACCTGCAGACTTCATCTCATGCAGGTAGCAAAGATTAGACCAGATAAAAGAATCTTCACGCTGATTTACGAAGCATGCGTCACAAAGTAACTGATATCAGTCGCGCTGCTCTGATTGGACGATCCGCAGCAGATCAGTTGCAGAAAGTGAAGATGGCATTTTTATTATTTAGGTGTAATCCTGGCTGGTATCCCAAACTGTGCAAGTTTATCTTATAATTCCTAACTGTGACTGATGTCTTTCAATTATTCAAGAGATGTCATAGTTATATAATAGTCATGTGCAATATTCCGGTGGTTGTATCTGTCGTATCACTTTTGTTGGTCTTGTATTGGTGTGTCTGGAGATGAATGCTCTGTGATGCTGAGCCCAAGAAGCATTTCCCCAATGGGACAATATACAATATCTTACATAGTTTATACAGTACATTACGGCTGGGACGATGCACCTATTTCCCGATTCGAGACTATCATGATACTTGGTTGCCGATTCGATAAGTATTGCGATTCTACAAGTATTGTGATTCGATATTAAGATTTACTGCGATTTTTTTAAAACTTTTTTAACACTAGACCATGGCAAAAAGTTGAATCATACACTTCTAGGGACTTTTACTTTGGAAAATATCTAAATTGATACAGCGAAAATGTATGTAGTCTGAGATGTCCTGAAGTCAAATATATCAGTCATTGTCAGGCATTATTTATTACATTTTTTCCAGCAGCCCAAAAATCAAAGAATAGAGACATTTCCCCCACAAATTACAAATTAGTGGTATTTTCTTTTTAATTTATAAGGGACAAGTAATGTTTTATACTTCTGGTGAATATAATCCAATCAATCTGATTCCAATATGTATTTTTTATATACAGTTCCCTTTGTTAAAGCCTTATTTTGAAAAGCGGACGTAGTCACACGTGTTTACTTCCACTAACTTCTCCAAGTCCGTCTCTCAGCTCCGTTGCAGTATATGGGTGCTGTATAAGTGTTTCCATACTTTACCGTATGTGTAGTGTTTACCACTATGGATTTAAAATGTGAGGGTGCAGGTCGTATCCACGTGGACCCTCCGCCGTTTTCTAATTTCTCTTTAGGCCTCACTGCGGTTTGTTTTGGTTGACGGATACGGAACGGATATGACGTCACGTTACTCAGACTACAACAATAAAAGCGTTAACTTCCTTCTACCTCTGCATAGACTCAAATGAGGCAATAATATCGGTTCTGGTGTTATAAAATCTATTTCAAAAAAATTAAATCGCGATACATAGGTGAATTGTTTTGTTTTTTCACCCCTACAGTACATCCCACGTAATTCTTCCATTCCATCCATCTGTAGACAAAAGATCAATTCCAGTGTTTGAATTGGGCCAGGACTCACCTGTATGACATGATTCTGCCACTTTAGGCGACGTGATGATCCAGGCAGAGCCATCTACTCCCATTCATTTTTTGTAAAGGCTTCCTAGCACGTAGCATAATGGGAATACAAGCCCTGAGGGACAGGTGTGCAGCGTGGCAGGCAAAGGTCAAATGGAAATAAGTCTACCTGTGACTTGTACGTAGTGGCAGATTTTGGGGTGGCAACCTTTCACAGCATTGTGTATTTATTGTTATACATTATGAACTTTGTTGTTTCTGCTGAAACAAAACTCCAGTCAGACCCCAGAGTCCTGCGTTGATCTTTTCCAGCCAAACTGCATCAGCCGTGGAAATGAGCAGCAAAGTGTTTGCGATGACGAGCTGATTCGGCCACAGTCAGTCACTTGTAGGAGGTGTCAGCGGCGCCTGTCAGCCTCGGTCTGACTGAACGCTGTGAGATCTGAGAGATGTGATTCACTTCCTCCCGACAGCTAAGAGCTTAACATTTTCAAATATTCTCCGTTAGTGATGTGTGACGGTGTTGCACCAAGACAGACGTGACAAGTCAGTGTGGGGTGAAGGCCCAGTTTAAGCTGGTTTTCAGTGACGCCCCCAATTCAACCATGAAGTGGATGATAAACTTGCCTAAAATCATTTTTATTCAGCGTTTGAACCCATCATAAAACTTGTTATGGTTTAGATTTATAGTTTTTTGAAGGCTATCCAAAAAATCCCTCAAACATAAGAGCTGTGTTCAGAGTACTGGGTCTTTTTTTTGTGTCATGACCTCAGTATCTCTAAAATCCTTGTCTGTCATTGATGATGGGTTTTACGTAACTATCTAGATATCTTATCATCAAAACACTGAACCAAATCTGTAGCAGTTATTATGGTATCAAACTATAGAATCTATAAAATCTTAATCAGGAATGAAAGCAGAACGTTCTACTGTCCACCAACCATTAGTTCATATTATACATATTTATGGCAGATATTTCTCATAGATTATTATTGATTACTGATGAAATTATGAGACCGAATCTGCTTTTTTCACCCTAAAACCAATTAATACGTTTTATGATGTTCGGCAGGAATGTATATAATACACATTCTCACTCCAACTCGTCTAACACCAAGCCTTGGTCAGTTGTCCTACGCTCCAGGTACCCCTCTAGCATCAGTTTTGGACATGTCAGGGACGGCGTGTCAATATACCCTCGTTGCAGGGTCTTTTCAACATAAACTTCTGTCTTCACAGGAAGTTAGGTTTAGGCAACAAAACCACCTAGTTAGGGTAAGGGAACGGTCATGCTTGACGTTAACTTGACTGACTAACAACTCGGATGACTACCAAGTGACTATCGACTGACGTGACAAAATGTCAACGTTGACTTTTAGTTTCCCATGTGACACGTACAGCGGTCTCCTGGGTGAAAGTCCTATGTGTGTTTGACCCATTCACCACCACTCCCACAGGCCCTACGTGCACTATCTCACATTTTATACTACGTCAGTTGCTCTGACCGTCTAATAATGATGCGAGTGGGTTTACATTGGAGTTAGTTGAAAGTCTGGTGCGTCCCATAGAGACGCCATAGGGTGCCTCCGTACGTCGGTATCAGATGCCGAGGGGCACTGACCAAGCTGAGAACGGGTTGTTTCAGCAGTCTGAGAATGAGGCTTTATAAACAGGTTTTTGTAGTGGTGTAGGGAAGGGTATATGCAGATATAGGGAGTATACCCACCTCTTTTTCTGGCAGTTTACAACAGCCAAAAAGCCATTGGAATATACTGTACAGGGGCTCAGAGGTAGAGCGGGTCACCTACCAATCAGAAGGTTGGCGGTTTGATTCCCGGCTCCTCCAGTCCACATGTCGAAGTGTCCTTGAGCAAGATACTGAACCCCAAATTGCTCCTGAAGGCCGTGCCATCGGTGTGTGAATAAGTATTTAGATTAGATCCTTGCATGGCAGCTTCTGTCATCAGTGTATGAATATGTGTGTGTGAATGGGTGAATGCTGACATGGAGTGTAAAGCGCTTTGAGTGGTCGGAAGACTAGAAAGGCGCTATATAAATGCAAGTCCATTTACCATATAGGAGGGTATACCCACTTCTTCCTCGGTAACCTACTACACATCTACCTAGTATTCACCCACCTCATCAACGACACCACTACACCACTATGTTTTTGGTATATGTGATCCGTATGTATACTAATTACGGTTGTTTTTTGAGTGTGCTGTTGTTGGACACTATTCTCCCACAATGCAATGCATGAAGGAGATGGGGGAGCTTCTCACAGCTGGAAAAAATAAAATTAAATGTGGGTGGTGGGCTCCAAAAAAAACTTGGAAAAAAGGGGAAAAAAATCTTAAGAAAAAACATCAAATGGTAAAGGATGGGACACAGCTCATGTCTGTTAAATGATTTTGTTTGATTGTTCAGTTAAATAAAGTTGAAACTAAAGATTTTCACTCAGAATGAGAGTGACATGCCAGAAAATGCTTGTGCAGAGAGCAAACGGTTTCGCTCTGCAGGAAGGCAATGCAGAGAGACAGAGGGAAAGAAGAAATATAACCATAGTGGTTTTAGTGTTTTAGCCGGCGGTGTCACGGTCAGAGCTAGATACAGATGGAGGGGCTCAACTGGAGCCAGACAGGGCAGGTGTAAAAACTTCAGTCAGGGAGGGCTTTGTCTGGTGCAGGATTAAGATCATATAAAGTGTTATGAAAGAGGGAACATCATCCTAAGGCAACTACAGCTATGCCATTCAGAGATACAATCTCACGTTCCCGTTACACAACCCAACCCCCGTCCTGCTGCTGGATCCGACCTCAGCAAACAGCACTGAAAATGTTAAACTACACTGTTAGCAAAATAAGGTGGCAGAAAACCTGTGGTGGAAGAAGTACTACAGTGTAGAAATACTCTGTTACAAATAAAGGTCCTGAGAACTAAAGTATTAACATCAAAATATAGAACAGAATACAAGTTACTCAAAGTCTCTAAAGTAAAAGTACCCATTATGCAGAATGGCCCATTTCAGAATAATATATGTTATAGGGCTGGGACGATACATCTATCTCCCGATTCGATACTTTCACAATACTTTGTGTGCCGATTCGATATGTATTGCGATTTTTAAGTATTGCGATTCGATGTTATGATTTATTGTGATTTTTGTTAACTTTTTAACGCTAGACCATGGCAAAAGTTTAATCATACACTTCTAGGGACTTTTACTTTGGAAAATATCTAAATTAATGCGCTACAAATGTTTGATGTTCAGCATGTATGTAGTCAGAGATGTCCTAAAGTCAATTACAGTATATCAGTCATTGTCAGGAATTATTTATTAAATCTTTTCCAGCAACCCAAAAATCAAAGAATAAAGACATTTCCCTCACAAATTAGTGGTATTTTCTTTTTAATTTATAAGGGACATGTAATGTTTTATACTTCTGGTGAATATAATCCAATCAATCTTATTTCCATGTATGTATTTTGTATATACAGTTCCCTTTGTTAACACCTTATTTTGAAAACCGGACGCAGTCACACGTATCTACTTCCTCTAACTTCGCTAAGTCCGTCGCTAGCATTCCCGTCAGCTCCGTTCTCTTTATACATCCATGATCAGCTCCATCGGGGCCGTTTGAATGCATTTAACATAAATGTCAGTATATGGGTGCTCTACAGTTGTAGCGTCGGCTGATTTGACCACGGAGATGAGAGTGACTGCTGGACTGAGACGATACGAGAACGTTTCCTGTCCATGACAGAGTTAGCATGCAGCTTTAGCCGTGATGTCTTGCTCTGCTTTTCCTGCAATGTGTGAAACCCAAAGTGTTTCTATACTTTACTGTATGTGTAGTGTTTATCACTTTGGATTTAAAATGTGAGGGTGCAGGTCATATCCATGCGGACCCTCTGCTGTTTTCTACTTTCTCGTTTCGGTTCGCTGCGGTTTGTTTTGGTTGATGGATACGGAACGGATATGACGTCACGTTACTCAGATTACAACAATAAAAGCGGTAACTTCCTTCTACCTCCGAATAGACTCAAATTAAGCAAATGTATCGATTCTGGCATTATAAAATCTATTTTAAAACCGTAAAAATTATAATTATTGATTCATTTATGTGTTCAACACTTTAATGTTGCAGCTGGCAAAGATGGAGCTCATTTTTATTACTTTATATACTGCTTGGTAGCTTGTGAATTTCCCTCAGGAATTAATTAAGTTTTATCTTAAGCTATAAAAACACATCATAATTAATTTGTTGGTTACATTTTGTAATAGTAATCTCAATCTGCAAAGTAAGTAAATTTATGAAATAAATGTGGTGGAGTAAAAAGTTAAATATTTGCTGATATTTATCTGAATTGTAGTGGGGGAAATGGAGATCCTGAAGGAAAGTACAAGTACCTCAAAGTTGTACTCGTGTAAATCTACTTAGTTACTTTCCACCACTGGAGAACATATATGCGTAATGCACGACTTATGTTCAAGAGAAATGAAGCCAGATAAAAGTATCCTCTGTTGGACGCTCTGTTGCAGAAATTCAAGATGCCATTTTTATTATTCATGTAGATTGTGTAACCACATCCAAAAACAGCACAAGTTTAATTTATTTATACACCGATGCCAAGCTCCTCTCTTGTCTCTGCTGTCTGGGGCCCAGCTGGTGCCACTTTGACACACTCCAGATGCAGAGACCCAAAGATCGCACGTGCTGCAGAATTACTTGATTAAATCTTCTTTGCCAATTTGGGTTTAATTCGTCCAGAGTGAACGCTGCAGAGAGCCACTCTGAAGAGGGACCGCTGGGCATCTTACCTCCGTCTCCTCTCAGCCGCTCATGTTCCTTCTTATGTAACCGTCCCAATGGAGTAATTGAATCATCCGTGTGCTGTACGATATCGCGGGCCAAAAGGCTCTGACATGACTTCCAGTGCTAAGTGCCTGCTAAGTGTCGGGTCGTCTTTCCGTAACCACTGTCACTCATTGACGTACGACTGATTATTCTATGTGTGGTGCTTGAATAAACGGTACACCCTCCCACAATTAGTTTACAATATGTGGTGAATTGTTACCAGTGAGCCGTGGATATTCCCTTACAAGGTCACAGTGGAAGGTGAATTCAAAGACTGTGATTGGTTGAAGCGTGAGAGTGGTTGAAACAAAGCCAGAAGAAGATGCAGTTTCTCTCATGGTTGCTACTGGAGATGATGGTTTAAAAAATCTCAATTAGGGATGCTAATTTTAAGACCCGAGCCAACTTCCTGTATCCTGCAACTCTGGCTCAGACTCTACTAAGGTGGTCTGTTAAGGTTGGATCAGCTTTTCTCCTTTAAGTGACTTTCAGCGCTCCTCTGACATGACGCTCGAGCGCCAGTGTGCGAACGTGAGCCAACGCCGATTTGCCTCTGATCTTGGGCTTTTTTCGGGGATCTCTAAAAACTGTCAGTGAGCGGAACATCAGGGCTTAAGTCGTGTAGTGTGAACTAGGCATTAGATACATCCAGATCGGATCATTTTTCTTGTTGACCCCGTGAGACCCGTGGGATCGCAGGCGATCCCGACTGACCATGTCGGGAAGGAGGTTAAATAACGCTACAAAGTTGGGCTAAATTTTGGCGAGGAAAAAATGGCATGGCCATTTTCAGAGGGGTCCCTTGATCTCTGACCTCAAGATATGTGAATGAAAATGGGTTCTATGGGTACCCACGAGTATCCCCTTTAGATACATGCCCACTTTATGATAATCACATGGAGTTTTTTTCATGCAGTAAATAATAAATAATAAATTATTTTCGCCTATTCTAAAATTGTGTATTTGAATATTTCTGCATACTGGGGTCCCTAAACAGTCTTGAATTACATAAATTGTGTATCACTGTAAAGCTAAGACTCTTGAGGATCCAATGAGCCCAACTGTATTCATGTGTGATGATGTTAGTCCCCATAGTAGCCATTTCATTGTAGTGAGACCATTTTTTTTAAACTTGACCTCACTGTATAAAATGACCTGTGGTGACCTCTAAGATATTCACAGCCTCATGAAACTTTACAGCTACTAGAGACCAAGGGCATCCAAACGATGGATGGCTTTCCTAGCTAGATTGACAATAAGGGGGTTTCTGAGCAGTTTCCAGAACAGAAGTGCTCGCCATCCAATTTCTGAAAAATGAAATTCTTGCAGAAATCTCCAAATGTCAAAAGTTTTTGATACCAAATCACAGCATGGTTTTTTCTATGGTGTTCCTCAAGGTCTTGGTGTCTTAATGTGGGATTTTGGAGAGATTATTGATCATTTGTATCAATTCTTGAGTGGAAAAAATTGTTAAATTTAGCACCAAATCTGTGTAACAAATGGTATTAACCCGAAAATTGCTCTCATCACACATAATAGAGCATGGGGATGGTCATCATATACTTCAATCATAATGTTCTAAACCTTATACACTTTCACAATTCATTTTAAATAATTAATTAATTCATCATTCATTCATCTTTATTTCTGATTTATGACTAGAACAACTTGACACACAGTAGTGAGCTGCATCTCAAATTAATCTTCAGGTTCCCAGCTTTCAGATGATGTACACCACTTCTACGTGACATCTACTGTTGACCTGCTATCTCCCCCTAAAGACCCCCTGTACCCCCCTAAAAAAGACTAAAATTGTGGTCTATTGTGGGTCTCAGAGGGTTAACCTGTTTTCAATACAAATTAGCTTGTTTCAAGAATTTTCAAGATTAAAGTGTCATTTTTGTAGTGCAGCAAAGTGCCTCCTTCTGTCTTCTTTCAACATTTATTTGGAGATTATTGTTTTACTTAACATAAAAACAAAAAAATCTCGATAAGCTGCATATATTTTTTCAGTGAACAAAACAAGCCGGTGCTTCTCACACATCAAACACTGACAGGAGTATTTAGGCTTGTGGTTTATTATGTTTGTGAAGCAATTATAGCCGCCATAAACGGCACACTGAGGCCTGACATACGCAGGTTACAAGCTTTGGGATTGACCTTCAGATTGTTTACAAAATAGCGTGAAATATTTCCAGTGGATCATTTGGAGATTCACTCACAAGGTCAAGGATGAAGGGAATAAAAAACGGCTTTGTGTGAAGACAAGAGGTTGAGGGGTTAATCATAGCGCCATAGTGCAAACAGTATTATGCAACTGCTTCATGTTTTTGCCCTTCCTTTATTAAACATTCACAGAGGACACTGGGTCATATGAGCCTGCAGGAAAGACAAGTGGGGAAAGTTTAAAGACGTATTTTAATCGGTTATTCAGACAACTTTCTGTATGACCCAACAAATCTTCTCTTTTCTCAAATCTTCCCATTGTTTCTCTCAGAGGAATGCCCTTGTTTTTATGCCGAGGAGTGCTTTTGCAACTCCCTCTGCTTCCCCAAAGCCCAGGGATTCCTCAGATAAAACCGTTATTCTTCTGAACAATGCCAAGTTTGTCCAGGCGTCTTCTGGGCCTCACGCTGTTCGTTTGGCCACCGGAGGAGGAATTTTCCACTCCGTGCCTTCCCCGGAGAGAGCAGCTTTCTTCTCGTCTTGTTTTATAGACACAGGTGGAAGTGGGTCACTGCAGTGCGTGTGACAGTGTTTTTGTCGCGAAAATATTGATGCATCTGCGAGAGGATGTTAATCTGCACTCGGTGGGTTTGTTTTATCGTCGACTGCAGAATGACTGCAGCAAGTGCAAGTGGTTTTATTTAGGCCAAGATTGTGCTCTGATTTAGCTGCGTGCATCTGATTTGTGTCATTGCCTCCCGGTTCTGACATGAAAGCATAGTTTTGCATAAACACAGAGACAATGCTGCTGTCAGGAGTCTCAAAGCAAAGTTTTTTTTGTTTGACGTCAAAACATTGTATGCCGATGCCGTGCTGGGATTGACAAAAGTCGTGCTTAATTTAACTGTGCATTCCTCCGCCCTCTCATTCTCAGTGATCATGGCCTGTCAATGCCATTTAAAAATAGCACATCAGTTTGACGCAGGAGGGGACAACCACAACTCGATCATCACGCCTCGCTCAGCTGAGCTGTGCGACAAAGTAGTGAGCGTGCTGTCAAAGCTGTAAAACTCTACTCTTTATGCATGAATTAAAAATAACTGATTACATGCTGCACTGTTTTTAAGTGAAATCAAATCACACCAGAATGACAGCACGGGCCTTAATGCGCTCGGCCAATCTAAGTTTATCTGCAGGCCTGACCTGAGCTGAGTGAATCCACGATAATCTTTCTCCGGCTGGAACTCGGCCCACGTTGGCACTCCGTGCACAGACAAAGACCATAGTGGAAATATCAAATGTCATGTTTGTAGACATGTAGGACAAAGTGTACGCACACAAGCAGAATGTTCCTCTGAAGATGACACCTCAACAGGCCGGTTTGTATCTCTGTCTAACAATTCTTTTTTCTTTATTCTTTATTCTTTATTCGTATCCCCATTAGCCGCCACCAGGGTAGCAGCTACTCTTCCTGGGTTACTCTTTATAGTTCAAAACTAGGGCTGTCAATCGATTAAAATAGTTAATCATGATTAATCGCACGTTTTCTGTTCTTTTCACATCTGTTCAAAATGTAGTTTGGAGCGTTATTTAGCCTCCTTGACGACAAGCTAGTTAGTAGACATGGTTGGTACCAATGGATTCATTAGGTTTTCTAGTTTCATATGATACCAGTATCTCCACTCTGGCTTTAAAACTGGGCCCACAACAACCTAACAATCGCAAGTTGCGTTAATGCGTTAAAGAAATTAGCAGCATTAAAATTAATTTGCGTTATTGTCGCGTTAACTTTGACAGCCCTAAAAACTAATAAATAAGATTAGAGAAAAGTCCAAAATATAAAAACAAACTTGCGTAACAGAACTTAGTTTTTTCTTCTTTCCTCTCCCATCAATCCTCTCACGACCCTTCAGATTTATCTGATGACCCTTTCTAGGGGCAAGACCCCTAGGTTGGAAACCTAAACTACTAAACTAAACTACCCAATAAAGTAGTTAAAACATACCTCGACCTTGACCGCTCCTTACGCATTGATACATCAGTATTAAAGGGACTATTTGTAACTTATCACGCGCATAAATCTTAACGGGTCGGAATCCCATGCGCGCTCGCGTGTGGGTACGCGAGCGCGCAGCAGCTCTGCTCCTGCCTGTTTGCACACCGCGCTCGTTCTCACCCGCTCACCTCGCTCCACCTCCACGTGAACGCGCGCACACTACACACTGCAGAAGAGTTAGTTTAGCTCTGAGAATATCTGGTGAATGTGCAGTGGACGTTTTTGCAGAAATAAATGCTGCCGCTCCTCCAGACCAACAGAGGTTTCCCGTGTCTTGTGAAGTGACGGGGCTCCGCAGCGAGTTACGTTATCGTCCCGACCGGGTGTCGGTCTCCCCCCCCGTTCCCTCCGTTCCCTTCGGATCGGGAGGAAAAGCCAACACTAGGATCAGCATTGATTCATGGAGAGACCTTCCTCTGGTCAGCTAACATTACTGCCAAGCAGTTGAAATATAGAGTGATATTGTGTGTTAGCTGACGTGTGTCGCCTCACTGTTTAGACTGGTGCTCGTTCATGTCAATGTAGCGCGAGCACAAGTGCGAGCGCGAGCAACAGGACGCTGACTTTCGTTGACATTGCGGCCACAGGTGTCGCTGTGAACAAGCAATTTCTGATTCTTACATATAGCCCCTTTAACAATCTAATGATGTCATAATAATATATCAGTCACAAGTACTTTTTGTTGTAATAAAGTATTTTTACATTGTTACAGCTCTTTAGCCTCTTTGACGACAAGCTAGTATGATCTGGTTGGTACCGATGGATTCCTGAGGTTCTTCACTCTATCTTTAAAACTGAGACCTCTACAACCTCCAAAAGATTGATTGCGTTAACGTGTTAAAGAAATTAGTTGCGTTAAAACAAGTTTGCGTTAACGCGTTATCTTGTTAACTTTGACAGGCCTACTCCAAACTAAATAAACTCAACTGATTAACACACTCATTCCTCTTTTTGTGACTTTGATAGACTTTTCAAAGTGAGCGTCTCCCCTCCCTGCCTCCATGACCCTGATAATAGCAGCTTTTCTAGTTCAACCAGGGAAGGAAGAGGAGATGCGAGTGGCTTCTTCATGTAGCTCCGTAGAAAGCAGCTGGTTCGTTTAACCAGATCAGAGATCAAAGGATGCAGCGCGGTCCTCTGCTTCCACCGCCTGATGCTGCACAGCCTTTGAAGTTGGCTGTGTGCAGCATCCTCGCTTTGGGATAAAAGAGCATCTTGCATCTTTTACAGGTACTTTGAAAATCGCTGCTGCATGTCCTGGTATCGGCCTGATACAACAGGCGGAGGGAGATGAGAGGCTCATGTAACTGTCCTATATCCAAGGAGACTCCAAACATAGCTCAACTTCTGCCGGCAACAAATTATCCAGCGATGTGAACAGTGTGAAATACCACAGCCTGGGCAGAGTGCGCTGCAGGCACGCCTGTGCCACACACCCAACTTCAAAGTGTAAACATCATTGCTGAGTCTCTGAGTACATGTGAAATATTTACTGGGACACTGTAATAGCTGGAATCATTAGAGCAGATTCATGTCTGCTGTGAATCATACAGTCATGAATATTTAAGTCTGAGGTAGAGCTTTTACTTCCAGACAAGCTTAACAAATACATTTTAAAGTAGGGATGCCAAAAAAACAGAAATGTATTAGTCGATACCACTACTAGTGAAATTCCACGATTCTCAAAAAAAAAAAAAAAAAGTAAAAGAATAAATCCCATGTACTTCAACATGCATATTTGTTAGGAAGTTAAGCAGTTCATAATTCCCTCTCTAATATCTATTTTATATTGCTGTGAAAACATCTCCTTCAGATTTATTCAAGTTTCTCGCCAAAAACTACATTTTACAGGATTACATTTGAAGTCATCATGATAACGTTAGAATTTACCTTAGCCCGATGCTCATTTTTTACTGAATGGAGCCTCATAATGCATCATAATGTAAATCAATGGCACATCCCGCTAACATTAGCTGATTGCTCCGTGCAGGACTGTACCGGATTCACCTTTTACTTACCGGCTGCTGACAGCTAACGTTAACTAGCTCTGTCCTGCTGATTTCAGCACAGATTTGTTGTTCACCATGTAGCATTATCAAGAAAAGAATAGAGTGCGTCGCCTGGACGCGTCAATAGTGAGTTTACTGGTCCCAAACACCTTTTCTGTTGTCCCTGGGAGGACGGGACGACATAAGTCTCGAGCCCTGACGGTACCTGCGATACTGTAGAAAACTGTACTGTCACATTTTCAGAACTTTGGCATCGACTTGGTACCGAATTATCTGTTCTCTGTCTGGTCGCATTTTCGTGCGACAAGGCTGAACTGGCAGTGATGGTTCTCTCGAGTCATTACGGTGTCAGTTTGTAGTTCTTATTGCCAAGTAGGAGATATTGTAGCTGTCAGACATGTCCCCTATCTCCATCTCTCCAACAATTAACACTAGTAGGATGACGTGAATACTTATTTACCACTTGGCTGCTCGTGTTTACGGTCCTTATAGTGTGAACATGAACACAGCATTACACCAGTCTTTCCTGTGCTAAAACAAACAGGGTAAATCTCTTAACTCTCACTTTGTGATTAGTCTGGTGAGACGGGTTTATTCTTACATAAACATTAAAACCCTGTGACGTCTTAAGATCACAGTTTTTCCTGAAACATTCAGTGTAAAACACGAGTGAACGATCACAGAGGCCCACGTGCCTTTAAGGAGGTCTGTCAACGGTCTGATCATGAGAGCGGAGGGTCGCTGAGCTGAATCATGGGAACCAGAGGCTGATCACTCGTGAACCGTCTCCTCATGTTACAAAATCATATGACAGAAGCAGAGACACGAGAGGTTTACACTTCTACAACATTCCTGACCTCGCTTTATCTCAATATATACTAGACAGAGTGTATCCACACACATTTTTCTACTGATTTCTGCTCATGAGAACCGTTTAGCGAGTGCATTCCTGCACTGAGCCACATGAGTGGACTTAGGTTAATATCCGATGAGAGAGTTACAGTATATAATGTTATTCTAGAGGCGCCCGGCCTGTAACCTTTATTTATTTACTCTCATGCAGACACATGGGAACATTAAGTGGACGGAAATGAACGCTGTGTAACAAGCAGGACAATCCGTTTTCTTTAGATTAATATTGGATAAGAAAAAAGTTCATCTCTTTATGTTTATAAATGTTCAAGTGTGTGTTTTTTCAAATAGTTTCACAGAACTGTTTAAAAAAAGTTACACCAGATTACATGATGTTATTCAAAGCTTTGGTAGTTGACCTTTGGACACCAGCAGTAGCACGTTAGAGTGCAATAGGCTTTTTTATAAGAATTTCAAAACGTAAATCCGTGGATGAAAACAGTGAAAACAAACTCGGTGTGCCGTTAGTCGGTAAAGTCCTTTTCAGACATGGGATTTGTAACATTGCCGGCTGTAGTAACGTAGGTGTCTGATACATAAATGTTTGTTATGGCTTTATTCAAAGATGACGGGACATTTAGAGACAGATTCACGATGCTGGCATCAAAAATACAGGGAGGGAATGTTGGGAGGGAATGCTGGTCTGATGATGAATGTGTGGTTGTGGAAGGGTTTTCATTAGTGCTGTCAATTGATTCAAATATTACAACTTTTATCTGTTCAAAATGTACCTTAAAGGGAGATTTGTCAAGTATGTAATACTCTCATCAACATGGGAGTGGGCAAATATGCTGCTTTATGAAAATGTATGTATTATTATTGGAAATGAAATTAACAACACAAATCAAAACCCTGCTCAAATCATAACATGGCAAGCTGCAGCCCAACAGACAACAACAGCTGTCAGTGTGTCAGTGTGCTGACTTGACTATGACTTGCCCCAAACTGCATGTGATTATCATAAAGTGGGCATGTCTGTAAAGGGGAGACTCGTGGGTACCCATAGAACCCATTTTCATTCACATATCTTGAGGTCAGAGATCAAGGGACCCCTTTGAAAATGGCCATGCCAGTTTTTACTTGCCAAAATTTAGCGTGAGTTTGGAGCGTTATTTAGCCTCCTTCTCAACAAACTAGTATGACATGGTTGGTACCAATGAATTCCTCAGGTTGTCTAGTTTCATACGATGCCAGTATCTTCACTCTAACTTTAAAACTGATCCCGCTACAACCTAAAAATTGCAGGTTGCGTTAATGCCGTTAAAGAAAGTAGTGCCGTTAAAACAAATTTGCGTTAACGCATAATTATCGTGTTAACTTTGACAGTCCTAGTTTTTAGACCTTTTCATAGCCATTCTGTTGCTAGGGCTACAGCTTTGGTCCAAGTTTACTTCCTGTCTGCTACTGCATTAACAAACATTGCAACAGGAAACACAATGCGGCCCATTTAGAATGTTTATGTTGTCAAGTTTGAAAAGGTCTATAGGGATGGCTGTGCCAGTGGGTCCACCAGTTTGGTTCAGACTGAAATATCTCAACCACTTTTGGATCAGTTGTCATAAAATTTGGTACAGATATTCATGGTCCTCAGAGGATGAATCCTAATGACTTTGGTGATCCCCTGACTTTTCTTCTGGCGCCACCAGCAGGTTAAAGTTTTCACTTTTCCAGTGAAATATCCGAACATCTACGTGATAAATTGACACATTTTGTCCGGATGTTCATGGTTCCCAGAGGATGAATCCTAATGACTTCTCACTAGTGCCACAATGAGGTTGACATTCATGGTTTTGAGGGAAACGTCTCAACAACAATTGGAAGCATTTATCATTAAATTTCAGACATTAATGTCCCCTTCAGGATGACTTGTAATAATTTTGGCGATCCCCTAACATTTCCTCTAGCACCAACATCAGATCAAAACTTGTCTAATACTTGGGTGTATGACTATAATACTATCATAAAAACTAGTGATATTTCCATCAGGCTCAGTTGTTAGTGTGTTAAAGTGACTAACATCTAAAATTGACATCACGTTTATGTATTGAGGTCTGAAAGGTGCTGAAGATAAACATTTCATTGACTGGTTGAAGGTGGGCATATTAGCTCTGTTTTTTTAGGATGATATTTTCAGACCAAGGTCACTGGAAGCCGATAGTATGTCTTATTATCTTTTATTTTGACCTTTTGAATGTTGAAAAATAACAAATCTTCAGTATTTCCAAATAATTTCGGTCCTCGTCTTTGTGAAAATTACAAAAAATAATTAAAGAGGTAAATCGGATGGACAAATACATTTTGCTGCACATTATGTAACTGCAGTCAGGGAGGGAAATCCAACATGACAGCTGAACTGCTTCTCTCTCAACAGCTGGGAGTGGGTGTTGGTTGGATTATACATTTCCTGTGTGCATAATTGGGATTAGCCGAACCTCTGTGCATAATTCTGCACACTAATCTCGAGACAAAAACATCATTCAGAAAGAAAAAAAATGCTGCAGCTCCCTCCGACCACAAGGCTTAGATAGCAAATACATGAAGGGGACTGGTGAGAAAAGTGCACGGAGGGATTTAACTTAATCTGACTTCGTGAATGAATGAGCCGATGAATGGATGAGGAAGGGGGATGGACAGGAGGAGCCAGCAGGTTTATTCTCTCTGGGTGTGTGTGTGTGTATCATTATAATGATATCCAATGTTCCTGACAGGTACAGGAAAATGGAAAATAGTTTATTAGGTTACCAACTTCTCCCGCACGCTTTGAATGACAGGAACCATTATTCAGTAAACAAAGGGGCATCAGTGACATACATACAAATACAACTACCCTCTATTATTATCTCTTACAGCAGAGAATGACCTCCAGGCTTATTTATGCAACACATTTGCCAGAGTTGTACTGAAAATCTGTGGTGTACAAGGTGAAAAGGCGGGGAGACAGCACTGTGGTCTGTCTGTCAGGGAGTCTGTAATCCAGGAGATGGTGGACGTGTCTACTCTCATCGCTTGCAACTTCTCCCTCAGAAGCAGTGGCTGGATGGTGTTAATATAAAGAACTTGTGCATCACCTTCTTCTTTTCAAATATTTTTATTAGGAAGCATGTGCATATGAAGTGAATATCATGCCTCATTTCAGATATGTGACAACAAAGACAAACAATACTAGGAACTAAAGGCAAAACAAGAGAAAAAAGGAAATAAGCAAACACACAAAAACAAATAATAAACAAATAAAAATGAACCCACATACAACGCCCTAAGGCACACAAATCAGCGCATCAACTTCTTTAAAAAGATAACACGGAAACACTTACTCCCACACATTAGGCTCGTTCGAAATGAACTGCGTCTCGCCTGGAAAGTAGACGAGATCAGGTGGCAGAGACAAAAAGCTGCGGTCAAGTCGGACAGTTTCCAGCCGTTTCCAGCAGCCTTCAAAGAATTTACAGGAAGTCACAGGAAAGGTTACATCTTGTTAGATCCGATCTGTAGTCTACTTTTAGTTTTCAGACCACGTTGGGATTTATTTATATTTTTGTTTGTAAATATATGTGGTAAAGTGCGTGTATCTGGCGTTGGATTCTATCCTTTATTATTTTTATGTCCGCCTTGTCAAGCACTTTGTAATTAGCACTCGTTTTGATAAGTGCTTATTAATAACCTTCATTATTATTATTATTATCAACCACACAAGATGTGTTTAACAGATGAAACCTTCATTGCACAACATGAGACCAATAGCTACAATCTAGCATTAAATATTGCAATTACACAGAAAGTTGTGACTTTCTACAACACGTGTTGATTGCTGTCAAAACTAAGAGCCAATCAGCTCTTTGATCAGGTGTCAGCCAGGCGTTTCCCATCATGCCCTGGGTCTTGCAGTCGGTGGAGAGCAACTGCAGCACCTGGCTCTAAAAACTGCGGCCGCCTCGATCTCGTGAGCTTATCGTTGCCCACGTGTGCATGACGTCGGAGCAAGTCGGGATCAAGTCGGAAATAAATCTAACCAGCATGCATTGTGTAGTGATCGTCGGCGACCGATTCTGCGCAGGCCTGGCTCATCCCGAACGAGTCTAGTGATACCAGCTTGTCTCTATGGACAACTGAGTGAACTCTGCACCATCACCAGATCTCAACAACAGCTGGAGGAGCAGAGACACAAACGAGCTGAAATCAGGGAAAATAAAACCCAGACATATCAAACTTTAAGAGATTAAAGCGCTGATTTGTACTAAATGTACTGACGTAGTCTCTACTGATGGTGCAGAATTTAAGCTCTTTGCAGCACAGAAAGGCTCATGCAGGAAGTAAAATAGCCACCCTCTATGTTGTCTTTTAAAGCGATGCTGTCTTATGGAGAGACTTCAGGGCCTGGGTGTGTTTTTAACAACGGGTGACGGCCCCTCGGGGCCTAGCGAGTACTTTTATGTCACAAGTGTTTCCCGCAGAGACATCAAAAGTGAGCCGAGTGGTTCCCAGCAGCACTGTGGATGATTTGGACTTCGCCTCCTGTAGATATGCTCTTTCCTTGGCTCTGACTCAAGTGTGTCTGGCTAATTATAGCAGCTCGCCGCCCAGGACGGCTCCAGACATCTGGTGTTATGTGCATTTGTTACTCCTCCGTTTCTGACGGGATCCGCTGTGTTTGTAATGTGGTGTGACAGAAGGTCACGCAGCTTACTCTCACTTTATTGCTGTGAGATGAAAAACATCTCTGAGTTGTCAACATTTGTAGGAGTCGTCTGTGTTTTGGTGCTGAAACAGTCAATTGTTTCATTAGTATTTAACTGAAATTTTTTGATAAACCATGAAGAGTGGTGACAACAGTCAGATCAGTAAGCATTACACGTTATTTCAATGACTGCTTTTAGTTTTAACCGATGTTAAATTGTGGTGTAACGAGCTATGTCAGGCGACCAGGGTTTGAATCCGACCTGCGGCCCTTTGCTGCTTGTCGTCCCCTCTCCCTCCGTCAGCGTCATTCTGACTAGTCAAAACGACAGTTAGAGATATCTGTAATTCAGTTCTGACTATCCTAAATAACAGTTACAGATATCTCAAACGTCATTATGACTAGTCAGAATTGTTGTGCATGACGTTGGATATTAGCCCAACAAAGCATCTGAACAGTGTTAGCAGAAGCTTTTGCTAACTTGGATAGTTCGATAAAGTTGGAAAGATATTCACAGATTGGAACTTCCCGGATCAATAACTCATAAGCGAAACGTTGTTAAAACACAAACGACGGCTGCAGATGGTGAGGTGATGAATTGAAATCAGATTGTAGAAATTAAACATTTAACGTCACTTCATATCACACGTTACTTATAGATCCACTTTATAATAGATATTTAAACCAGCAGTGTGCTAGTGAGCCATACTTAACCCATAAGCACCTTACAAATGTTAAATATATCAGCCAACTCAAATCTCAAAGCAAATTCCGCTCAATATCTCATCAGCGCTGTCTCACGTCCCCCCCCCCCACCTCTGGAGCGGAGAGGAGCGGGCCGAACTACCGACACTCAGCTGTGGAGCAACTTAGCTGTTGAAATCATCATCATCGGAGATATCAAAGTATGATAGTAGTTTTTATAAAGTGTAAAATCGCTGCAGTGAACACGATATGACTTATTTATGGTTTATTAGATAGGGACATATACAGTATAGATAGACAAAAGGAAAACAGCTGTCCGATGTAACTATCAGACTGTCTCCAGTGCGCCACCGCGGTGCGCCACACACACTCAGCTCCCTCCAGTCTCCTCCACCCGGCACATCTTCACCTCCTGCACATACAGTATGGATGGAGTAAATTAGCAAAGTGTGGAAATAAAGCCAGTGACAGCTCTCGCACAATCGTTACTCTCCATATCGTCATATCATCATCAGTCTTAATCATAATACAGGCCAAGTTCGCCATAAAAACTTAAATAAATACATTGTGTTCACCTGTCAAACTTCCTTTTTAAATGATATCCAGGTGGGGGGATATTACTGATTGTCGCGATCATTTTGACAAGTTGTGAATCGATCAGTCTGATAGCTGTAAACATATAAACACCGCGGTGAGACTCGTAACATGCTGCATGGTGGATGCACTGTCACTGTGAGGACTACGTGATGGTAGAATGAGGAGGGAACGAGTGTTCACGGACCTCCTCACCCACAAGAACCTTGATCTCTGTATCGGAAAAACTCCTTTTCTTGGTCTTCCTCTCGGTAGTCGCCGTGATTCACCGTAAAGATCCACTGATCAACAGGCTCATTTACATGCAGAAACATTCATGAGGTGCTTTGCATTGACCATTTATGGCTGAATGTGGGCGTGTCGAGGGCGTGATGTGAGGCGGATCCACGTGCGCACATTTCCAGGTGGTCTGTGATTTATAAAGGGAACATTGCCTGCAGGTGTGCGTACGCACAGTTTTATAAGTCGGAATTTTTTTTGGCGCACGCCATTTTCGGCTTTTGTGCGCACGTACATTTTTAGTATGGATCCTACGCACAGTTTTATAAATGAGACCCCAGATCTCAACAACAGCTGGAGGAGCAGAGACACAAACGAGCTGAAATCAGGGAAAATAAAACCCAGACATATCAAACTTTAAGAGATTAAAGCGCTGATTTGTACTAAATGTACTGACGTAGTCTCTACTGATGGTGCAGAATTTAAGCTCTTTGCAGCACAGAAAGGCTCATGCAGGAAGTAAAATAGCCACCCTCTAGGTTGTCTTTTAAAGCGATGCTGTCTTATGGAGAGACTTCAGGGCCTGGGTGTGTTTTTAACAACGGGTGACGACCCCTCGGGGCCTAGCGAGTACTTTTATGTCACAAGTGTTTCCCGCAGAGACATCAAAAGTGAGCCGAGTGGTTCCCAGCAGCACTGTGGATGATTTGGACTTCGCCTCCTGTAGATATGCTCTTTCCTTGGCTCTGACTCAAGTGTGTCTGGCTAATTATAGCAGCTCGCCGCCCAGGACGGCTCCAGACATCTGGTGTTATGTGCATTTGTTACTCCTCCGTTTCTGACGGGATCCGCTGTGTTTGTAATGTGGTGTGACAGAAGGTCACGCAGCTTACTCTCACTTTATTGCTGTGAGATGAAAAACATCTCTGAGTTGTCAACATTTGTAGGAGTCGTCTGTGTTTTGGTGCTGAAACAGTCAATTGTTTCATTAGTATTTAACTGAAATTTTTTGATAAACCATGAAGAGTGGTGACAACAGTCAGATCAGTAAGCATTACACGTTATTTCAATGACTGCTTTTAGTTTTAACCGATGTTAAATTGTGGTGTAACGAGCTATGTCAGGCGACCAGGGTTTGAATCCGACCTGCGGCCCTTTGCTGCTTGTCGTCCCCTCTCCCTCCGTCAGCGTCATTCTGACTAGTCAAAACGACAGTTAGAGATATCTGTAATTCAGTTCTGACTATCCTAAATAACAGTTACAGATATCTCAAACGTCATTATGACTAGTCAGAATTGTTGTGCATGACGTTGGATATTAGCCCAACAAAGCATCTGAACAGTGTTAGCAGAAGCTTTTGCTAACTTGGATAGTTCGATAAAGTTGGAAAGATATTCACAGATTGGAACTTCCCGGATCAATAACTCATAAGCGAAACGTTGTTAAAACACAAACGACGGCTCTTTCTAACCGTAGTAAGGTAGACAACGAACTACAACCTCATTTTAATCACAACGAGCCGTCCTCCGAGCTGGACACATAACATTGGTCTCTATGTGCAGCCAGCTGTGAGACGACTGGTCAAAATACGTGTTTTGTCCGACCAACAGTCAAAAATGCAAAGACATCAAATTTACGATGATATGAAACAGCAGAAATGCCAAATATGGGCTGGCATTAAAGTGGCAGTAGGCAGTATATTTTTGGCATCATTGGGCAAAAATTCCATAATAACCTTTCAGCATATTGTAATTCAAGTGTTCCGAGAGAAAACTAGACTTCTGCACCTCCTCATGGCTCTGTTTTCAGGCTTTAGAAAATCTCCTGTGACGAGAGACTTTGACCAATCACAGGTCATTTCAGAGAGAGAGAGAGAGCGTTCCTATTGGCTGTGCTCCGGTCATGTGACCGGAACTTGGCGTTCCTTCACCAGATTTCACAATGGCGGCGGCGTCACAAAATTTCTCATTCTACAGCTAAACCGTGCACTACAAGATGATTCTGAAAACATTTGAGGACAGAAATAGGCATTAAAGTAACATAATATTGATTCATATTTGATCAGCGCTGCCTAGTTTGACCGTGTGGTCGGAGTTCGCGAGTGATTGACAGCCGGCTCTCATAGACAGCAGCTGGACAGCAGATCCCAGGTCAGCTCTTACTGCTTGTTTTCCTCCGGTCTGTGAAATCTTGCAGATGCCGTTAGAAGCACCGGAGGACAAAGAGGCACATGATTTTTTTCAGGTTACCTGTTTCATGTAATACTGTCACGATATAGCGACCGTTTTATAAAAATAACTTTTTTAATCATATTTGCTCCAATCTCGCCTACTTCAGCTTTAAGCTATGGATTCATTTTACAAGACTAAGAGCCTACAGTCATCCTAGCAGCTCTGTGAGGCTGCATTTCACCACAGTGGTGCTTTGAGCTAAGTGCTAACATCAGCATGCATGCTAACAATGACAATGCTAACATTCTGATGTTAAGCAGGTATAATGTTTACCATTTTCACCATCTTAATTTAGCATGTTATCATGCTAACATTTACTAATTAACAACAAACTCAAAACACAGCTGAGGCTGATGGGAATGTAATTTGTTGCTGAGATATTTCACTAAAAACCACATGGTGGCGCTAGAGGAAAAGTCAGAGGATCAGCAAAGTCAGTAGGATTCATCCTCCGGGTACCATGAATGTTGATGAAATGAAAATTCATGGTAATCCATTAAATGTTTGCTGAGATATTTCAGTCTGAATCAAAGTGGTGGACCAACCAGCATTACCTTCCTTAGAGCCAAAAAATAATCAACAGATTAATCAACAACCATTAGTTTTAGTGTGATTTGTGAAGGTAGGAAGGAATTGGTATAATGTGAGAAAAGTAGTTTCCTCGGTCATGAAAATTTGCAAAGAAAGTGTGGAACGTGTGTTGTATTCACGTTTATAACATTTAGCTGATGCTTGCAGATGATCTGGAGCAAATTACAGAGAGTGAAACAGCAGAATAAGCTTAAAGTTTCAGATCAAAGGCAGCAGTTTAAGCAAACAACAGAAAGAAGGTGAGTGGTTGGTCAGATCCCACCGGGCAAAAGACTGAATAAAGAAATACAAATAAAATGTGCATAAACAAAAGCTCAAAGCCAGAAGGCGAAAAACACCAAAACTGAAATAATTAGTTTTTGTTGTTCCCACGGGGTGGGGGTGAGGGGGGAACTCAGCTCGGACTAGCAGAAGTTCCTGTTGGATTTGGGCCACAGATAACATACTTAAAGACAGATCCCTGCAGCCTTGCCCCTCTTTTCTCAGTGAGAGCTGTAATCACTGAGCCAGCTGACGTGGAAACCTGCCAGAAGATCAGACTTTGTGAGCACGCTGGACTGTGAGGGTCTCATTGATCGACTGCTGTCAGCTGATTAGTCTGTGGTGGAAAATTCCACCCGTGTTTCCGCTGAGCAGTTTGAAATATAACCTCTAGTGGTACAGTAAAACCTCAGTGGCATCAAACACTCAACATCACATGATAATGACTGATGATGAGGACGCCACAAAATGTTAGCTCCTGACAACACGTTACCATGGTTTCGCGCTGTTCACCTGGCCTTGGTCTCACACTGCTTTTGCCCTTTCAGTTAGAAGTCAAGAATAGGCCTAACTGAAGAAAAGAGAGGGAGGTGTTTCATCAGTTGACTTCTCAGATTGCAGTAAGAGAAACTGTGAAATGAAATCCCTCAAAGTTATAATGTGGGCAAATACACAACTACATTTTAGCTCTCCGACCACAGAGAAAATCCTAGATATAAAACAGTAGATGCGACATTACGTCATAACTAATGGGATAACCGCCTGCCATCTTACCTGGGTATTGTTTACAATTGCCACCTATGGGCAGCAAATGGTTATCAGCTGTTCAACTGCTGTACTAAAAGGACCAAAGAGACCAGGGAGGCTGGCATCACATTCCACATGTCTGTAAAGAGTAGATAAGAGATTTGTTTTTTACTAATGGGTCAACTTAAAGCTTCAGTAGGCAACAGTTTTTTGGCATCATTGGGCAAAAATTCCATAATAACCTTTCAGCGTATTGTAATTCAAGTGTTCTGAGAGAAAACTAGACTTCTGCACCTCCTCATGGCTCTGTTTTCAGGCTTTAAAAAAATCTAACCTGTGATGGAAGACTAGCTCAATTTTAAACCAAAATAAATTGAAAATCTGTGGAATTGTTCACGAAGGCAAAGTAAATGAAAGCAGTACTTTCACAGAGAGTTCAACTCTCTAACCGTCTGACGGTTGAACCGTCTGAACCTGATGAAGTCCTGAAGTCTTTGGACATATCTTTTATTGTGGGTGGGCGATACAAAATTTAGTTTTGATACGATACCAAGTTTTACGGGGCCAGAGTCACCAATATCGATACCGACTTTTTATTATTAAAAGCAGCTAATGTTGGCCTGCTATTGTGTTTGTGGGTGGGGTGCTACATGTCATGATTAGTGAGGTGAAAACATCATTAATAGGTATTTATAATATATAAGCAGATCATGCTGAGGAAGGCAGAGCTAAAAACACCCAGGTGTACAGTATAGTGGACAGTTGCCGATTATTTATTAAAAACAAAAAATGTAAGAAGAAAATGTGTGAGTATTCGCCCCAATATGTGAATACTTCTGATTATTATGATATTTTCATTCAAGTAATTTTAACTAAGCCTTTCTCTTTGCTCTTCTCTCTGATGTCTACTTACTTAATCACCTGCATGTTACAACACAAGACCAATTTTAATGCTTTTATCTTCTATGTCTTATCAGATATATAACGGTTTTATATATATTTATATATTAGGGCTGTCAATCAATTAAAAGATGGGGAGTGTAATGGTAACAGTAGTCAGAGCGAGGAAAATGTCTATATTTCCTAGTGGAAAACCTGTTCATGTTTTACAAAGGGTTTAACCTGAAACAGGTCATACAACAAAGATAATAATCATATCACATCCATACATAGTCAGTAGTAAACAGCTTTTCAACAATAATAATAACAACTATATATTTTTTTTTATCACGCTGGTATCGGATTGGTACTCGGTATCGGCCGATACCGCAAATTCAGGTATTGGAATCTGTATCGCGAAAGAAAAAATGGTATGGGAACATTGCTACGATTTCCGAAGGACATGCGAAGGTTTTTTGCTGTTGCACTTTCTGGTGTGCTCAAACACTTCCAATTGGTATTTCTTGCTTTGCAAAGCCAGTAGTATCTACAGCAGCTCATTTACAGTAAGAAGCACTCAGGACATTTTTTTTTTCGTCAGAGAGGGAAAAACTATATAATCTGATAAATTCATTGATGCATTCAGACATGTGGAGTACTGTGGTAGAGCTGGTGAAAACATCCACCCTCCCTCCTCCCCACAACTGTCCCTAAAACGTTTAAAGGATTAAATCCATCGGAGGAAAAAATCTCTGTTGCCATTAGCCACAGTTAATTGATTTTCCCGAGTGGAGCCCCTGTGCAGATCAGAAAAATGTTCCTGCACGGGCACCATTAATAGTTTGACTCCCGGCAGGAGACGCAGTGATGCTGTGGCTTCGGTTTGAACACCACCACCCACAGGTAGGCCGGGAAACAAACCACCAATTATGAGCGGCAGATCAGCATGTTCTGTCCCGGACCTCCTCCCTCTAACCTGGCCTGTTGTCAAGCTGCTCGTGCTCAGCCCCCCGCCTCCGTCTGCCTCCTCACATCTACCTCACAATTACTGCCTGTCTGATGGAGTGCAAATCACTGCAGCAATCAAATCAGGCTTCAGATCCGCTCCTGTGTTTCTGCTACAGTATCTGCCAGGCTGCTGCTTCTGCTGCTGCTCTGATGAGGGGCATGTGATCAGAACGGGATGTTAAAGTGCGTTTCAAGGGCCTCATCTATCTCTTCCTCCCTCTGCTGCACCGTCACCCAGGATACAGCAGATAAACACCACTGGAAAAGTTCAAGGCCTCTCCATGCTACCATGCAGACCTGCATGGAGGCAGTTTGGAGACCTTTGCATGTCTGTTTCCAGTGGTGGAAGAAGTAAAAAATCATTTACTCAAGTAAAAGTAGTGATACCACACTACAGAAATACTCACAAGTAAAAGTCCTGCATTCAAAATTTCACTTAAAGGAACAACATGTAGCACTGACAGCTAGCGTTTAAAATGGGTAACAGCAGTCCAAATTCAAAACATTGGAGCCGTAGGCCGTCCGCTCCTCTGTGTGACTGTTTGGCTGTGACTGTGTGGCAGTTAGCGTAAATTCTCGCAATTTGAGGGTTACCTTCTAGACACTACCGCGTCAGCCTCTGGCCAGCAGTAGTCTGAATCACTTCACCGACTGGGTGTCTCAAATACTAGCTGCCTTGATAACCCAGCAGCACATGGAGCAGAGAGATGTACCGAGGCTTTTCAGGTCGGATAGAATCTAATGTTATGTTATCTCTGTTGATCCAGTTCGTTATCTTGCTTCTATGGCTGCAGAAGGCTGATCGCGTGCCAATTTGTTTCATATGTGGGAACGGATGTGGAAATGGGCAGTGGATGGGATCACAGTATAAAAATTATGACCCCTCCCCCCCCTTACACCCGGCATTAAAATGCGTTTTGGGTGATCGGATTACAGTCGGATAGTGCTTGACCACATGAAAGTACAGGTGTAAATGCATTGTGGATTTTAATCGGCTAAACCATCTCCGGAGGTGGTCAGGGACGCATTGTGACCACACTGAACACAAGTGTAAATGCAAATGCATTTTAAATTCACATACAACAACTATGTGGGCGGAAATACGGCTGTCTAGAGTACCATTTTTGGGCTCAGGAGCTTCGATAGTAATAAACAGCTAATATTCAAAGCTTCGGCCGGGTGTGCAGCGCGGTCCTCCGGTCACTGTACCACCCAGATCACCGCCAGCGCTTTGTTGCACCCGATTCGACTGTTATCAGGCCATTAAATAGGCGTTACCAGACGCTAAAAGCACCATACATGTGGTTCATTGAAACTTAAAAGCAAAACATCATAACATGTTGTAAAACTAAAGGAAACGTCAAAACAACAAAAAGGTTTCTTTAGGTTTAGGCAACAAAACTACAACTTCTTTAGGTTTAGGCAATAAAACTACAACTTCATTAGGTATAGGCAACAAAACTACAACTTCTTTAGGTTTAGACAATCAAACTATAACTTCTTTAGGTTTAGGCAATTAAACTACAACTTCTTTCGGCAACAAAACTAAATCTTCTTTAGGTTTAGGCAATAAAACTACAACTTCTTTAGGTTTAGGCAACAAAACTACAACTTCATTAGGTTTAGGCAACAAAACTATAACTTCTTTAGGTTTCGGCAACAAAACTATAACTTCTTTAGGTTAAGGCAACAAAACTACAAATTCTTTAGGTTTAGGCAATAAAACACTTGGTTAAGTTTAGAGAAAAACATTGTGTTTTGGGTTAAAATAACTACTAATACAAAGACAACTACACAATGTTATCTACCATGTGAATAGATGATAAAACCTATGACGCCTATTTAACACACATGCAACGCGTAAGCGTATGTCTATTGTGATGTGAGCCAATTAAGAGTGAAATGTTTTTTTTTTTAAATCTGGGATGTCCTACCCCATCACATTTTTATGCTTATTGGACTTTGGATCTAGCACTCCACCGTGAATCCCATTGTTGAAGCGTAACCTCTTTTACCAAAACATAAGCCTATTTAATAGCCTGACAACAGTCTAATCAGCTGTCTGTCTGCACTCAGCGGGGCTTATAGCGACTGATAACACCTATTTAATAGCCTGACAACAGTCTAATCGGCTGTCTGTCGTCCCTCAAAGTCACGTTTGCAGGCCCTCTCCCCCTAAACAGCGGCGTTTTGAGGCTGATGTGTACACCCATTACACATCTCCGGCAGTGCTCGGCTGCAGGCCCGTGCTTATGCAGCCTTCCTCTCAGACATTTCAGACAGAGCGATCGTATCTCAATGTGGACACTGGAGACACATATTAATACCAGGTGTAAATGTAATCAGGTTAAATCATATCTAGATGTAATCTGAATACGAGTCGCATTTTAATGCTAGGTGTAAAGGGGATCTATAGCTATTAAATAAATGTGGAGTACAAAGTACAATATTTGCATCTGAAATGTAGTGGAGTAGAAGTATATAGTAGCAGAAAATGAATGAAAAGTGCCACTTAATAGGTATGGCAGATAAAGAATTAGGTTTGATTGAGCCTTCTCCCATCAAAGAGTAAGAATAACAATTGTTCTTATATGATAATGTTAGGATAAGTAAAGTTTTATGTAAAATAGATCCGGTACAAGTGGAGGAAAAGCTCTTTTTCCAACAAGTGTTTTTCCATCAACAGATATGACACCATATTTTGATATTTCCAAATGCTCAGACGTATCAGTCACTATCATCATGTTCCCTTCATGTGAGAGAACAAAAACCCATAAAATCTTATTTGTCCCACAGACAAATGGAAAAAAACAAACGTGATAACAAACACTCATTGGAAGTACTCGGTGTGTCCCTGGTATTTTTAGGGGCTTGAACTTCACGGGGCAAACCGGAATCGCAATAAAAATGTGACAACAAAACAATCATCACCACCCATTTAGGGGAAGGAATCTGTTGAGCCGCTGCCAAACATGTTTGAGTAGGCTACAATATAACTTCTGTTGCTGATCATAAAAATGCTCTTATCGCTAATGCTTTACCTTGTGAAATACCTTGTGTGTGCAATGTGTTCTTGCTTTGTTAGCTCATGAAAAAAACATTTTGATCCACTTGTACTGTAAACACTCATAAGTAACACTTTTTCCCAGCACTGTAGGTTGTGAAATCCAAACACAGCGTGAGGCGTTCCTGCTGAGTAATGCTGCTCAGGACACGAAGACTCTAAGATAAGAGTTTTTTATTTATCCTGACTCCTAAAAATAGGACACTGGTTGCATGTTATTTGCTCATGATGTGGATTTCCCAGAGATAATGCACAGACATGACACTGAGATGTGAGCTTGAGTGAGAGTATTTGCAGAGTCATGAAGCCGGGACACTGTGTCATGTGATAAGGCTATTAGAGAAGGATATGGCCTCCCTAAATAATCTGGATTTAATCCTGGTGCCACAGAGTGTGAAAGAGACATGAAGGCTGGTTAGGGTGGTGGCAGAGGGTGTATGGGGTGATGTGGTGGCACATGGGAGGGGGGGGAGGTGGGAGACAGAAACAAAGAAAGCTGAGTCAGAGTCACAGAGAGAGAACATCCTGCCTGCGTCGAGTGCTGTGCTGCGTTAAGAGGCTGACTCAGTCTGCATGGTGGGGGGAAATCATGTAATGGAAAACTTCTAAGTGTATCATCCATCTCCTGAATTACAACTGATGTTCACGCAATGAACTCGCTGCACTCTGTCCAAGTGTCAACGTATCCTCATACAACGGTTCATATGATATCATACAAAAAGTTATTCCTCATTTTTCGTGCATCCTACGAATGTCCAGCAACACGTGATGAAGATCCAGCAAAAATTTCCGCTTGTTACATGCATACAGTCTTTTCAAAATACACTTCCGTCTTCACAGGAAACAACTTGGTTAGGTTTAGGAAAAGATCGTGGTTAGGGTTAAAATAACTACACTTGAAATACTTGGTTAGGTTTAGGCAACAAATCTACTTGGGTTCAGGGAAAGATCGTGATTTGGGTTAAAATAACTATGAATGTGGCGTTACTGAAGTATGGAAGTTACGTGACAAATAAGTCAACGTTTGGGTTAAAATGACTACAGAAGTGACTTAACTTAAAGGAACAGTGTGTAGGATTTGGCGGCATCTAGTGGTGTGGTTGCAGATTGCAACCAACTGAGTACCCCTCCGCTCACTCCTCCCTTTCCAAGACTGTGTTAACGTGAGCCGCCGAGTGCAAAACCTTGGTAAGCCGTTCACCTCGCACAGAGGTCATCCTTACCATAATAACACTACTGTAGGAGCCACAGAAGTCAGACGGCAGCTGGCTGTACCATGGTTTTGCCCTGCTCCAAATGTAGGAGCTCATTCTAAGCTAACAAAAACACAACGATTCTTAGTTTCAGATGATTATACACTAATGAAAACATAGTTATGAATATTATATTCCATTTCTGCTAATAGATCCCTTGAAATGTTACACACTGTTCCTTTAAGTATGGAAGTTATGTGACAAATAAGTCGATGTTTGGATTAAAAAAACTATGGAAGTGATGTAACTTCAGTACAGAAGTTATGTGACAAATAAATCAACGTTGACTTCTGGTTTCTCACGGGGTACGAACACCAGTCTCCTGGGCGAAAGTCCGGTGTTTTTCTCTTTTAAAGGTAGGGTTGGTAAAGTTTCTTTGTTATATTTGTTGAAATCCAATATTCATTTTCCCTTTAGCAAAAACTGCTAAATCCTTGTTCCAAATCCAAAATCTTGTTTTCCCGAATACCTCTGATATAGGAAGAAATTTAAAGATGACATTTAAGTGGTTGAACGGACACGCTCTTTATTAATGCATCAAAATTTAAAGATATAACTTAAACTCTGACTGATAATGCATTCACTACAGTGGTGGAAGAAGTTCTCATATTTTGCTTAACTAAAAGTAGAAACACTCACCATACACCATACATCACTTTAATGTGGCTGGTTGAGCTAATTTTAATTACTTTATATACGTCTGGGTAGCTTAATCCATAATAGTACATCATAATTTATTAGTCAATTTATATTTTGTAATCTGAATCTGCAAAGTAACTAAATTGTCAAATAAATGTAGTGGAGTAAAAAGTACAACATTTCCCTCTGAAATAGTGGAGTAGAAGTATAAAGTAGAAGAATATGGAAATACTCAAGTAAAGTACAAGTACCTCAAAATTGCATTTAAGTACAGTACTTGAGTTACATTCCAACGCTGATTCACTAATAATGGCAGATAAAACAGTAAATAATGAAAAGAGAAGGGAGGGTCATAATGACATTATGGCTCCACACCGCCTTTTCCTCGACCACGTGGATGAAGTGTTTCACCTCATTTTGGCGAACAGGGATCAGGTGAAAAGGATTATGTGCTCGTTAAACCCCTAAAGTCTGAATCAAACCTCAATTATCCTCAAACTGCAAACCTTCCAAAGCCTCTCGGATCGCTGCGTGGTTTCATAAGAGAGGCAGGGAGCTCCTGAACCAGCTGGAGCCTCAGCTGCACCTCAGCTCTCCTTGTGTTTCTGTCATTGCTGCTGCATCCAGATCAGACTGAACTGTGGGTCCACGTCAGAGTGCCCCAGCACACGGACTCAAACAGAAGGGGCCCTGCCAGTTAACATTAAAGTCAAGATGGAAACAGTTTGCACATTATTAGATCAGTAGAAATTGCATCCATTTGTTTTTTTATTGTTTAAGAGGATAAACTTTTCTTACCAGATTCTGAAACAAATCTGCCTCCAGGCAAATATTCATATTTTAATGAAATACAAACACACATTTTATGATTGTTTAATTGTTTGAGTCATTTATCAAGCGAAAATAGTTCCAGCCTCTCAAATGCGAGAATTTCTTGCTGTTCTCTTTTTTCTTTATTACATATTCAATATGTTTTGGTCTGTGAATCGGACAACAAAACCTACTTGAAGACTTCTTCATGGGGTCTGAGGACTTGTGGTTGGCATTTTTCACTGTTTTCTGACATTTTAAAGACTGAATGGTTAATCGATAATGGAAAAAAAGTGTCACTGTAGTTGCAGCCTTATTAACTATTAAAGGTGCTAAATACGGGATTGGGAGCATTTCTGTTGCTTCTCAACAACTCACAGCTAACGGTGCCAACAGTGCAAACAACGGCGAAAGTGCTGACAGCTAACAGTGTTAACATGGGGGCAGTGTTATTTTTGGCAGCTATTTTACATTTCGTCTTAGTCTTAGTCTTAAGACGTTGATGCTTATTAGTTTAGTCACATTTTAGTCATTTTTATCGTTCATAGTTTTGGTCGACGACAACTCAAAATGCTTTAGTCACCGAAAAGTCGTTTGATTTTATTAAAAAAGTTTTCTCTCTTAATTTTTTCAGCTATTTTTTTGTAATTAATTTTAGTCCTGTTTAGTCATCAGATTATATTGAACATTTCTGTCATTTTAGTCAAACTTATTTACACATAAAATGTTATCTTATCTGATGAAAAACACAGGTTGAATGATTAAGAATGCAGCTTTGCAGTTACTGTAGTTCGAGTCCTCCTGAGTGAGCTCATTAATGTTGCGGGGTTCAGTCGCACTCACCAGTCCGTTATGAGAGCCGATCCGCCCACCCAACAAGTAAAAATATGCGCTACCCAAACCCGAACCGACCCACAAACTGCCAACTTTATGCATTATAGTAGCAACAATTGTCAGGACTGAGGTGTGAGACAAGGACAGAGACGGACTGTCAGTGTTTAATGACGTTGGTGCCGTCTCGTCATCATCTCGTCATCGTCTCGTCTTATCATGGAAAAAAAAGGTTGTTGAAGAACAAATTTTTATCATAGTTTTCGTTAACGAAATGAACACTGCCTGGAGGTGGAACCGGAGGGTGGGCGCTACGCTTCCATGACGACGCCGTCGGTCGGGACGGCGTTATCAGCTGTAACCGCCGTATGAGAGCAGTGCAGAGCGGCGGCCGTGAGCTAGCCAGTGGGGCACGCTAACATGCACTAAAAGCACATGCAGTCGGCCCGGCAATGTCAGTAAAGCACGGAGAAGCTCCGATTACAACACACACTGAGAGAGAGAGACTTCATTCTCTGCTCAGGTAGACATTACTCCACTATATCTATACATAGCAAATAGTTGTTTGCTGCTATATTAATGCTCTGGGTATTATTTAGCACCTTTAACTGCAGCAAGGTGGCATCTCCTGGAGCTCGGCTATTAGTCAGCTCCTACAACACACTCACATACTCACACAAAGGCATTATTCACATGCTGACTCTAATCTAATGCTGCTTACATAACTCTCATTTAAGTCTTCAGTTTTAAAACAAGCCCTGCAGCCCTCTTGTTCCACACTACATGTATACTGCACAGCAGGTAAACAAATGGTGGATACAAACACACTGAACAGCTGTAATGAAGGTGTATTACGTGAGCTCAAGGTGATTCAGAGAAAAGGCTCTTAGGGTGGAGTTGTTACGTGTGACTCAATCAGCTGGTGGTGATCCTCAGAGCGTCACCTTGATACAAATCAGTGAGCAGTGACGACATTTGGAGCGGCGTTCACTGAGCTGTAGGCTGACCAAAACGCCTTTAGGTAGATTACAGATCTGGTTTGGAGTGTTGTCTGCGATCGGGCCAATCCTCTGACGTCTGACACAAGTTTGATTCAGCAGTCTATCCTCTGTGCCGTCCTTTAGCCATGCCTCTAGTCAGAGCTGGCCCTGACCAATTTGTTGTTGCCTGAGGCAAGATTTTAGCTGGTGCTCTCCACTTCTTCTTTTTTTTTGTGCACTTGCAAAGCGCGCTCTGCCGGGAGGTTATTAAACAGTGTTATTTTTGTGCATACAGGATTGACATAGCCTCTTAACCTGCTTATAAATAGCTACCATATTGACCTTGATTATGAGACAAAAAAAGAATTAAATCTGACCAAAATGCACCAGTTACAGTATGACATATTAAATAAACAAGGTAAGCTGATATTTATCTTTTAAATTCAATTGTCTTGTTTGAATAATCTAGTGAAGATACTGGCATCATATGATACTAGAAAACCTAAGGAATCCATAAGTACCAACCATGTCGTATTAGCTTGTCGCGAAGGAGGTTAATTAAGGCTCCAAACTTGCGCTAAATTTTGGTGAGTAAAAACTGACATGGTCATTTTCAAAGGGGTCCCTTGACCTCTGACCTCAAAATATGTGAATGAAAATGGGTTCTATGGGTACCCACGAGTCTCCCCTTTACAGACATGCCCACTTTATGATAATCACATGCAGTTTGGGGCAAGTCATAGTCAAGTCAGCACACTGACACACTGACAGCTGTTGTTGCCTGTTGGGCTGCAGTTTGCCATGTTATGATTTGAGCATATTTTTTTATGCTAAATGCAGTACCTGTGAGGGTTTCTGGACAATATTTGTCATTGTTTTGTGTTGTTAATTTCATTTCCAATAATACATAAATACATACATTTGCATAAAGCAGCATATTTGCCCACTCCCATGTTGATAAGAGTATTAAGTACTTGACAAATCTCCCTTTAAGGTACATTTTGAGAACAGATAAAAAAAATGTGTGATTAATTTGCGATTAAATATTTTAATCGATTGGCAGCCCTAATATAAAGATATTAATAAGTGCAGCTTTATTTTTGTTGGCCTCAGGATATTGAATTAAAAAAAAACTGTATTAGGGTTTCACTTGTGATATAACCCCAATGCTTTGTCTTGGTCTCTTAACCCCTCAAATCCCCCCCATATTAACCGAAGACATGACCTCACTGTCCTCAGCAGTAGCTACTGCAGCCCTGCCTTATCGTGACATAACATCTGATATGAAAGTAAATACATTTTTGGAAAAGCATTTTGGTCATTGAGCTTCTTTAAGATTCTGCCCAGAGGCTGAAATGGGATTGATCTGATTGTTCAATTCTGGCAAATTATTTCAAGGCTGGCCTGATCTGTACTGTTTATGTTATTGTTGTATTGTACAGGATTAATCCAGGGACATGGTGGATGAAGGATTATTCATAGAGATCATATTATGATAGATTGTTAAATGGAGACTTTGGAGACGGTGTCTGAAAGATAAAGCAGCCTTTTTCTTTTTTTATATCTTCTGAAATCTTTGATGGCGCCACTTTTGTTTTCATAAAATACACAAACTTTCTTTAAAGAGTTACTGAGTCTCCCTGTCACGCAGAGACAAGAGGAGCGGCTAAAAACAGCCCATGTTTGTGTCCAAACACAGATTCAGATTGTAAGTTTCCTTCATCAGTATGCAAGCCGCGTCAGCTGGCCGAGTGGTCATCATCACTGCAGGCAAACAAAGCTGAAATTCATCCCGGACGTCTGCTGATGGTGCAGGCCACGACAGGCGGCCAAGCAGAAGTCTGCTCCTCTATGGCTCGTATTGTTGTACGGCGATGCAGTCTGAGTCATCGACCACGAGCGCCCTCCTCGTGGACGTTCCCGAGCTGCCAACACCCACCAGCAGCGGCTGTCCACTGGGTTATAAAAGACCTCCTACGTAGAGATGGCTGTGTCGGTGGCTATATCAAATCACTTTATATACACTATATAGATGGTTTCATACTAAAACCCCGTATAACCAATGTGGAAAACAAATAAAAACCTGTCCAAAATATTTCAAAAACATAAAAAAAATGTGTCAAAACGAAATCTATACTGTCTTATAAATGAGCTGCTATGTGCCAATCTTTCATGTCATCAGTCCACATGGGAAATGGGAAGTCATTTCTAAACCATGTGATCATAATAAAAGGAATTTACATTCTGTATCTTATTTTTGGACGACATGCAAGGTGAAGATTAGTTTTTCCATTTGCTATCATTGGGAAATTTCCAGTATAAGGAAGTGAGTCAGATTGTTTTGGAATTATTTGCATTTTAATAGTTCTTTACATTGTGGTTTGTTTTGGATGTGTTTACTGTATTAGTTTATTTCTTTATACTTTTTAAGAACTTTTTAATAAAATAATGTATCTATTTATCGTCATGCATTCCTGTAGGCTATGTTATCACCACCACCTAATTTCTGTTTTCTTCTCTCGCATCGATAATTAACTATAATCAAAGTTTAACATCTGTTTTGAAAAGTGCTATTTTATTTATACCATGTTTATTAATATTTTAATATTATAATTTCCTTTTTTATTTCAATTATAGATGGATTTTCACCCTAAAATCACATTTATTTAACACCCTACCACCATCTTTGGTACTTGACTGCCCCCTGCTGGAAAGTGTTGATTTTTTTTATTTTTTTTGCAAGAATGGATGCCAACTATGTGCCCCTATGTTCTAGATAGAATGGATATCTGGTTCTAATGCAATAAATTATCCTTTAATGTTAAAAAAAGAGTGCTTGTATGATCTTCAAACCCTATCATATCACCTTCGCCTCATTCTTATAGCTATTAATGTGCTTGAATATGTTTCCCATGTTATGTTCTACGGTGTAATCATTGATGATCAGCTTAACTGGAAAAAAACACATCTCTTATGTGTCCAACAAAGTTGGTATTTGACGGAGAGTAAAACATATCTTTTCAAGAAAAAAAATTCTGGATCAATATTATAATGATTTATCCTTTCATATCTTGCGGCAATATAGCATGAAGCACATATAAAACCATCTTTTTATTACAAAAAAACGTTTGTTAGAATGGTCACCAACTCATACTGCCCCATTATTTCAAACTCTGGAGTTATTAAACATATTTGGCATCAATAAACTTCAGATAGGTACTTTTGTATAACAATTTCTTAACAATTCACTCCCCACTTTCTTTCACAGTTTCTTTGTAACTAGGTGTCAGATCCACTGTTCACATCACACCAGATCTGTTGATCTTCTATATAGTCAGTTCTACAGAATTAGCCTCGATCAGTTTTCAATCAGGTTTAGAGGTCCAGTTGTTTGGAGCAGATTTCCTGCTTCATTTCGCAGTCACTCCTCATTTCTAGTTTTTAAAAGAGATCTTAAACAATCGCTCTTGTATACGGTGTATGAAAGCAGTGCAAACAATAACATTGTTATTGTCATCCTGTTTTATATTCATTAGTATAATTTTTTCTATTTCCTTCCTGTCTTTTTATCTCTAGCATTTCTTGTTTAGAAATAGTTTTATTTTCTTTCTTTTAGATATTTTTTAAAATATTTATGTCTGTTTGTAAATTGTAATACAGCTTCCTTTAATTTAAATGTTAGGTGGGTTCCTTTTACAAGCCCTTGGGTTTTTTTTTAACCCACCTGTGCATTTATTTGTGTTATTGTATATCTCTTCTCTTTTGTTTTATTTTATTATATGCACAAATAAAGAACTAAAGAACTACCGTAAAAGAAGGAAACAAAGAGGACCAGGCACACTCACTCAGCAGAGGAGCACCTTCAGTGGCAGGCTGCTGTCTCAGTCCTGCTCTACAGACAGACTGAGGAACTCCTTTATCCCCCGAGCCATACGGCTGTTTAACTCCTCACAGCGAAGGAGGATTTAACTAACTATAAGACACACTGCATTATACTATTACATTGCACTACTATATCATACTCTATAATATACTCTATATTCTGCTATATATTAATATACTCTGCTATATTTGCACTACTATTTGCACCATTGGAACACTGTCACTTCACTGCTGTACTTATGTTATCTTATTTTTATTGTATTTCACTTTATTCTATTCGATTGTATCTTATTTTAAGGTGTATTGGTGTTGGGACTTGTTGTTTAAGCTACTGGATGCCTAAATTTCCTTCGGGATCGATAAAGTATCTATCTATCTATCTATCTAAGTGTCTGGTCAGTTTTCTCCAAAGAACAAGACTGATGAAAATAGTTTAAAAGCTGGATAGTGTAGGAGCTAACTAACTCCGAGGGGCGGCAGTGATGCAACATCCCGGATGCAATCTGCCGTAAAACACACAAGAAGAAGAAGAAGAATAAGTCACGTCACATCCGGGCAGATATCTCATTTGAACCGCAGCGGCTGAAGCAGAGAGGTGAGTCGCTGTAATCCGCTTCCATCTGACTTAATTCATAAAACGTTTAAAGTTTTTCACAACGTGAAATGTTATTAGAAGCGAACACTTGTGATAAAGTGGCGGATTTGTTGAGGAAATGTTGTATTTAAACGGTTAAAACCGGTGAAATGCGGGCGGTGAACTTCTGCTACACAACATGTCCTTTATTAACAGCTGTTATTTACTTTCTATGTTGTTTCCAGACTGAAGACCTGTGTGTACCGTCCAGCATCAATATGTCAAGGTAAAACATCTCTTTATTTTATTTTTTGACCACTTTGTAGCAGTAAGGTGTCGCCCAGCCCACGTGACTGCATTGGGTTGGGAAAAGCTCTGCATGTTGTTCACACATGAAACATCATACAAACACTTTATGTATTTACTCTAGAAAGACTTTTCTGTATGATGTAGTTAGTCCTGCAGACCTCTCCAGCGAGGCTCAGCCTGCGGTGGCTCTGTTCTTTCCTGTAGTGTCTGCTAGAGAGACGTGAGGCTGTTTGAGGCCCTGCTGTGACTCTTCATGGCAGGGTTATAGGTAAACCTCCGACAAACCACAAAGCATCCATTCATTTATCATTGAATTATTATTACTAAACGTTTGAGTCTGGCCTAAATCTGTGTACCGTTTTCTAAATGATATACACCTACAATAAGGAGACCATGTGCCATGAAGGGATGAGTCTGCAGGCAAAATATTCTATCAGCAGATTTCACTGTACTTACTTATCTGTGTTGCAACTTTGGCAGGGCAGATTAAATATAATGTTTTGAAGACATATTGACATGTACAACTATCTGTTTTTTGCATGGAAATCGATCTCCTGTCACACTAAAGCGGTCATCTTCAGCTGGTCAGCACTGACGTATTAAATACTGATCACATTCATCAAGATCGGGATTTTAATATTAGTTGGATACCTGTGTCGAACAGTTGCCTACCTTGCTGTTAAAGTCTGCCCCTGGTGTTTTTTCCCATGAACCAGAGTGTATTTCACTGGTGTTTCTGACCTTGGGTGTGTGAAGCAGCTATGTCATGGCAGGTGTATTGCTCAGGACCCAAGGAAGCGTTTCTCGAGAAAGCTGCAAGCAGCAACACAACAGTCTTTTTGTCTGAAAATTGGCACTGCACTAGTATTTTATAACTTGTGAAATGCACTATTTTAACAGAGTGGCAAGACATTCCCCAATGTTTGTAATTTGATAGTTATGTTTTTTCTTACAGTTTAGCACAAATCGTCTGGGTGAAACCCAACACACTGCTTCATACTGTCAACACAAACTAGACATTTGTGTATCATTATCTGCTCCAAATAACCTTCCATAAGCCGTTAAAGTCTCATCCCTTCATGGCACATAATGTATGATGTAAATGATGGTAAATTTTGTAAAAAAAAAAAAAAATGCCCAGTTGAGTTGGAGTAAAATTTCTTCTTTTTTTTTTTTCTTTTTTTTAACAGGACTGCAGAGATGAAGCCAGGCCCTGCCCTGCTTAGACCTCCAGACTGACACCTGGAGCTCAAGTATGACTGTGAGCTAAAAATGAAGGTTAGTTTTTGTAATGTGAAGACAACACGTGGCCTGAAAATAGCTGTTTTGTGATGTTTGTGTACTCCTAATACCGCCACATTGCCTCGGACCGATCCCCTATCTTTAAACATAGCTTGTGAAGCCGTGTGCAGACCTCTCCAGCGAGGCTCAGCCTGCGGTGGCTCTGTTCTTTCCTGTAGTGTCTGCTAGAGAGACGTGAGGCTGTTTGAGGCCCTGCTGTGACTCTTCACGGCAGGGTTATAGGTAAACCTCTGACAAACCACAAATCATCCATTCATTTATCATCGAATAAATTGAGTTATTATTACTGAACGTTTGAGTCTGGCCTAAATGTGTGTACTGTTTTCTAAATGATGTACACCTTGATGAGAAATTCCTTGAACCAATAAGGAGACCATTTGCCATGAAGGGATGAGTCTGCAGGCAAAGTATTCTATCAGCAGATTTCACTGTACTTACTTATCTGTGTTGCAACTTTGGCAGGGCAGAAATAAATATAATATTCGGAAGACATATAGACATGTACAACCATCTGTTTTTTGCATGGAAATCGATCTCCTGTCACACTAAAGCTGGCATCTTCAGCTGGTCAGCACTGACGTATTAAATACTGATTACATTCATCGAGATCAGAATCTTAATATTAGTTCGATACCTGTGTCGAACAGTTGCCTACCTTGCTGGTAAAGTCTGCCCCTGGTGTTTTTCCCCATGAACCAGAGTGTATTTCACCGGTGTTTCTGACCTTGAGTATCTGCGACTTGGGTGTGTGACGCAACTATGTCATGGCAGGTGTATTGCTCAGGACCCAAGGAAGAGGTTCTCGAGAAAGCTGCAAGCAGCAACACCACAGTCCTTTTGTCTGAGAATTGGCACTGCACTAGTATTTTATAACTTGTGAAATGCACAATTTTAACAGAGTGGCAAGACATTCCCAATGTTTGTAATTTCATAGTTATGTTTTTTCCTACAGTTTTACACAAATCGTCTGGGTGAAAACCAACACACTGCTTCATACTGTCAACACAAACGACACATTTGTGTATAATTTTCCGCTCCAAATAACCTTCCATAAGCTGCTAAAGTCTCATCCCTTCATGGCACATAATGTATGATGTGACCTTTGGGTACATTTTATAATAAATGCCCAGTTGAGGTGGAGTAAAACATTCTTCTCCTTTTTTTTTTTTTAACAGGACTGCAGAGATGAAGCCAGGCCCTGCCCTGCTTAGACCTCCAACTGACATCTGGTGCTCAAGTATGACTGAGCTAAAAATGAAGGTTAGTTTTTGTAATGTGAAGACAACATGTGGCCTGAAAATAGCTGTGTTGTCATGTTTGTGTACTTCTAATACCACCACATTGCCTCGGACCGATCCCCTATCTTTAAACATAGCTTGTGAAGCCGTGTGCAGACCTCTCCAGCGAGACTCAGCCTGCGGTGGCTCTGTTCTTTCCTGTAGTGTCTGCTAGAGAGACGTGAGGCTGTTTGAGGCCCTGCTGTGACTCTTCATGGCAGGGTTATATTTAAACCTCTGACAAACCACAAAGCATCCATTAATTTATCATCGAATAAATTGTATTATTATTACTAAACGTTTGAGTCTGGCCTAAATCTGTGTATCGTTTTCTAAACGATGTACACCTTGATGAGAAATTCCTTGAACCAATAAGGAGACCATTTGCCATGAAGGGATGAGTCTGCAGGCAAAGTATTCTATCAGCAGATTTCACTGTACTTACTTAACTGTGTTGCAACTTTGGCAGGGCAGAAATAAATATAATATTCGGAAGACATATTGAAAGGTACAACGATCTGTTTTTTGCATGGAAATCGATCTCCTGTCACACTAAAGCGGTGATCTCCAGCTGGTCAGCACTGACGTATTACATACTGATTACATTCATCAAGATCGGGATTTTATTATTAGTTTGATACCTGTGTCGAACAGTTGCTTACCTTGCTGGTAAAGTCTGCCGACTGGTGTTTTTTCCGATGAACCAGAGTGTATTTCAAAGTTTTTTCTGACCGTGAGTATCTGCGACTTGGGTGTGTGACACAACTATGTCATGGCAGGTGTATTGCTCAGGACCCAAGGAAGCGGTTCTCGAGAAAGCTGCAAGCAGCAACACCACAGTCCAAGCATTCAGCCTGCTACAAACAGGCTACATGCCTAAAATTGGCACTGAACTAGTATTTTATAACTTGTGAAATGCACAATTTTAACAGAGTGGCAAGACATTCCCAATGTTTGTAATTTAATGGTTATGTTTTTTCCTACAGTTTAACACACTGCTTCATACTGTTAACACAAAATAGACATTTGTGTATAATTTTCCGCTCCAAATAACATTCCATAAGCCGTTAAAGTCTCATCCCTTCATGGCACATAATGTATGATGTGACCTTTTGGTAAATTTTGTAAAAATGCCCAGTTGAGTTGGAGTAAAATATTCTTCTTCTTTTTTTCAACAGAACTGCAGAGATCAAGCCATGCCCTGCCCTGCTCAGACCTCCAGACTGACACCTGGTGCTCAAGTATGACTGTGAGCTAAAAATTAAGGTTAGTTTTTGTAACATTGCCTCGGACCGATCCCCTATCTTTAAACATAGCTTGTGAAGCCGTGTGCAGACCTCTCCAGCGAGGCTCAGCCTGCGGTGGCTCTGTTCTTTCCTGTAGTGTCTGCTAGAGAGACGTGAGGCTGTTTGAGGCCCTGCTGTGACTCCTCACGGCAGGGTTATAGGTAAACCTCCAACATTGTCATCTTAGGTTTAAAGCCAGGCGACATGCTTGTTGTACTGCTCCAGTGTCGTCTGTTAGCTTAACAGAAATCTCTTCTTGCGTTACAGGAGTAGAAGATCCAGCACTACTTTCAGAGGTGTTTGCCTGCTGATGAGTGCAGAAGTTGGTCAAGTGGTACGTTTACCTGAACCTTTGTTTTTTCTACCAGTAAATGTGACAATTTTTCATCAAACATCGACCTGAGAGAGAACACAATATGACGCAATGCGGAAGCACCCTAGTTCAGACAAAGAATAAGTTGAATAAACATACAAAAAGTCTTGTATAAATGTAAGCGTCTGAGAAATATTGTTTTTCTTCTTTCCCAGGCTTCACAGCCTCACCAGTAACCATGTGGATGGATGTTGTGGCTCCTCATTGAGACTGCAAACTTCAGATTTCACCAACATGACAAGACTTTGATGCAGGAGAAGATGCCGTGTTCCTCCAAATAAGTCTAATGGCTTTTCATGTCTTTACAACAAAACGATGATTTAAATCTTTATCTGGAGATTTCATGAGCGTTGGAGAACCAGTTCATCTGCTGAGGAGAAATAAAGGTCATATTTGGATGTGTAACCTTCAGATAATTCCCAGTTTTACCTAATTTGCAAACATCTTCAGTAAAATCCAATTCTGTAATAGTCGAGGAAGAATAATTATGTCCAGAGTTTTAATAATCGCATTAAGATTTATGTTGATGGTAAAATCATTTTAAATTGTACAAGGGTTTGACAGGAAACGCTGTTGAAATAAAATCATTCTAAACACATTCGCTGTGGTTGTAACTTGATTGGCAGTTAGAGAAAAAAATATTTTTTTGTAAAAACCCCATTAGTCTTCACCATAATAGTGTCCCTTGATTATGGTAGAACAAGAAATAAATTCAGGCGACAGCTGGTTTTACATTTATCGCTTTAGATTGTGGTAATCAACGTGCTTTTGTGGAACAGGTTTTGCCTGGACTGTGGCCAAGGACAGATTAAATTACAGTCCTGAAAGTGGGAAAAGGTTTGTAAATCAAAACATGACGCATTTAATTTATAATTCTGATTAAATGATAATGCAGCTATTCAGTATAACTTATAATTGATGTTCCTGGTGACTCACGACTAAAGTGGTTTCGACAGACTTCTCATTTGAGCGTCTGCATTAATATTTAACTTCTGTGGAAACTCAAACATAATGACATCAAATCTGATAATGAAATTAAGCCGGCAGTTAAGATCACCACCTGGAAAGGAAAAACATTTTAGTTTATCCTGAAACACAATCTGTAATACTGGTCAAACTCCATGTGAGGTCGATATATCACCATGTGTTAACTGTAAACCAGGACCTCTTGGTTTAAACTGAAGAAACACAATTTAGTTTTTCATTCTTTGTTTAATACCAATTGAAATATTTCATGATTTCCTCGGGATGTTTTTATTGTGATCCAACAGGCATCTACCTCACACCGGAGCATAAACCTCTCTGTTGAGTAAAGGAAAATTGCATGCAGTTAATCCAAAAATCAACCAAGTGATCAATCAATACACCTTTGATTGGGTCAGATCAACTTCCCCAGTACAAAACCCATACCTCTTTTATTTGCTGCCTTAAAGGTTTGGGTTTATTGATAGTTATAGTTGATGAGAGATTTCTATTTACAGCAGGTAGGCCTGCTGAATGTTTTGTCCACCCCATTAACAAAGGGGAAGAATATTTAAAAAAAATATAACCTCAATAATAAACAAAGTTGAATTATTACCTGTATGTCAATCAAAACATAATCTTTGTAAAGGAAAGGTAGAATTTATGGCTGAGCTGTTGCATTGATTTTACAGGTGCACACATGGCTGTAAAATATAGAAATATTGCAATACCTTCATCAGTGGGCCACTGATCAGTCATCATTGTGTTACCTCATTTGGCTATAGATAGTGACTTAACAGACATTTATTGAAATGGAAATCTTGGAGATTGCCACTTGTCAATATTTGTATGAAATGTGTTAAGTTGTGTATTATTCCTTTCTGAAAAAAAAGAAAGTCAATGAGTTTTTCTCTCCCAGCTATCTTTTTTTTTTTAAAAACACGTAAATCCTAAAAGTTATGTACTTTTCCTTTCTGAAAAAAAGAAAGTTAAGAACGATTTTTTGTCTCCCAGCTATCTTTAAAAAAAAAAAAAAACATCCTCGAGGTTATGTACTTTTCAAGTCAAGGACGAATTTTATTTTATTTTGAAATGCATTAATACTGTAAAATCTAGAGCGGAAATGACGACATTACTTTCGGTTTGTTCCGCACCTGAACTGTCTCTGTCCGCACTGATAAAACCAAAGTAAAGTCATGAAGTTAACAGGAGTGAACTATAAAGTAAGTTATAAATCTAACTGTGTAGATTAATTCAGCATGTATTGCAGTATGTTCTCCTGTAATGGAAACACTACTGAGTGAAGTTGACTCTAGTATTTCTAAATAGTTTGCAAAGAGTGTGTGTTTCTTATCTCTTCTACTTACTGGTTTCACCTGCAATAATCTTAATTTGCAGACTTTTAATAGAAGCTGCCAAAGAGCCACAATTTACCCGGAACGGAATAACTTTCACTTTCGATGAAACGTCCCAGACTTTAAGTTTCACCTTGACATCTTCTCATGTAGCCTTTAGCTGACACACACAAACTGGACAATATGAAGTATAACATGTGTTTATCTTCACTGTCACAGTGTCTCCAGCACCGACGTGAGGATGGAGAAACAGGGAAGCAGGATTGAGGTTCTGGGGGTGCCAGATGTTTTACCAGCGGACAGGACAGCTGATAAACTGCAGATTCATTTCCTCACAGCTAAACACGGAGGAGGAGAGGTGCTGAAGGTGCTGTATCCCTGTGATCAGCCCGGACAGGCCTTCATCACGTTTCAGGAGCCTGAGGGTAAGTCATCACTCATGGTGGGCACATAAAGCATGATTGTAGTTTCAATCTAATACTTCTTTTAATGGTTAGTAGCTAATCAGTGGGCTTTATTGCCCTCTACTGACCATCAGTAGGGGTTGCAGTAATGTTATCAGTGGTACATGACAAATGTATGTTCAAGGTTCTTTATTTGTCATTTGTCAATTCCAGCAAAGCAGTCATTAGCAATGAAAATCTTTGGTCTCAACAATGCTCATCAAATATATAAAAGGGGAAATCACACAGTAAAAGTAAAATTAAAATGATAGTCTAAGGCATAAAATAGTGCAGTTAAAATATAGGGCTTAAATATAAACAGTATTTCAGATGGGAAAACTGAATGTAAACAGGATGTAGTATGTATATGCATGATGAGAGGTAGTAAATGTACACAGAGGTGTAAACAGGAATGTACTATGTAAAAATGAGAAGTGCTAGAAATTAGGGCTGTCAATTGATTCAAATATTTAATTGCATTTAATCGCATGATTGTCCATGATTATTCACGATTAATTGCAAATACATCACACATTTTTTATCTGTTCAAAGTGTGCCTTAAAGGGAGATTTGTCAAGTATTTAATACTCTCATCAACATGGGAGTGGACAAATATGCTGCTTTATGCAAATGTATGTATATATTTATTATTGGAAATCAGTTAACAACACAAAACAATGACAAATATTGTCCAGAAACCCTCACAGGTACTGCATTTAGCATAAAAAAAATATGCTCAAATCATGACATGGCAAACTGCAGCCCAACAGGCAACAACAGCTGTCAGTGTGCTGACTTGACTATGACTTGCCCCAAACTGCATGTAATTATCATAAAGTGGGCATGTCTGTAAAGGGGAGACTCGTGGGTACCCATAGAACCCTCTAGCTTTAAGCTACAAGCTCCTATAGATCAGTTGCATTAATGTGTTAAAGAAATTAGTGGCGTTAAAACGATTTTGCGTACTAGAAATATATAGACAGAGGTGTAAACAGGAATATAGTATGTATGGAGAAGTAGTAAATATGTATATACACAGGTGTAAGAGTTTGTAAAACAGTATGTAAAGTATATAAAGGTAGATAAAGGTAAAGTGACAAGAATGATGTGTACTAATGTATCTATCACATCTATGTGTGTCTGTATACTGTGGGTCTAAGTTTATTTCCGGTGGCTCATTTCAGTTTCACCACACTGATCTATAATTATAAACTATCTCCGCTGTACAGACGAGTAAAGGCTTCTTCATGTTCATGTCACCTTCAACTGAAAACACCATGTAGGAAAACTCCGCCTGCATTCTTCTACTAAGTAAAAACAAGGTGTTTTTTTAAATCAATTTTTAAAAGTAAGTTTAGTATGAAACATGATTATGTGGAATTTAGAGGCCCATATAAGCAGTTTAACACAAGCAATAAATCATCAACAAATAATAGAAGTGTAGTCCTAAGTATTACACAATCCAAATTAGGGAAAAACAATAGAATACAATAGAAAAAAACAGAAATATATATTATATAGGACAAATGTAAAACTGTATACCTCCTACTCTGAACCAAACCCCAATGAGGAGAAAAAAATTAAACATAATACGAGGGCTGTCAAAGTTAACGTGATAATAATGTGTTTTCAGTTTTAAAGCTATAGTGAAGATACTGGTATCATATGAAACTAGACAACCTGAGGAATCCATTGGTACCAACCATGTCATACTAGCTTGTCGTAAAGGAGGCTTAATAACGCTCCAAAGTTGCGCTAAATTTTGGTGAGGAAAAACTGGCATGGCCGTTTTCAAAGGGGTCCCTTGACCTCTGACCTCAAGATATGTGAATGAAAATGGGTTCTATGGGTACCCACGAGTCTCCCCTTTACAGACATGCCCACTTTATGATAATCACATGCAGTTCGGGGCAAGTCATAGTCAAGTCAGCACACTGACACACTGACAGCTGTTGTTGCCTGTTGGGCTGCAGTTTGCCATGTTATGATTTCAGCATATTTTTTTATGCTAAATGCAGTACCTGTGAGGGTTTCTGGACAATATTTGTCATTTTTTTGTGTTGTCAATTGATTTCTAATAATATATATATGCATACATTTGCATAAAGCAGCATATTTGTCCACTCTCATGTTGATAAGAGTATTAAATACTTGACAAATCTCCCTTTAAGGTACATTTGAACAGATAAAAAATGTGCGATTAGTTTGCGTTCAGTCGCGATTTAATATTAAATCGATTGACAGCCCTAACTGCTTCATATAATACTTTGATAGTGGATACTGTATGTTGGCGCCAGCAAAAAGAAGAGTTGTCCGTTTTATCACTTTGCCTTTGTGCACACAAAATGAAGGACAGAAATTGAGTCTGTTATACTGTAAGTAAGTCCAATCCTGTTTTTCTGTCCACAGTTGCAGCTCGAGTCTTGCGACAGAGCCCCCATGTGTTGGAGGTGAATCACCAACAATATCATTTAACAGTGAAAGCAGCTGAGCATATTGAGGTAACCCGTTATGTTCGGTCAGATTAATCCTTTACTTATTCAGAATTGATTGTCTGCAAACTCTTTACGTGCCGTCCTGTTGGTGTTCTTCTCTACCTCTTCTTCTCAGATGGATCTACCGGTGGAGGCGACAGTACATTTGGATATTTTCCCCAATGAGGCAGAGGTGCGAGATATCCTCAGGTCACATGGCTTTATGTTGACTAATCTGAGCAGCGATCAGGTGCGTGTGAAGGGGTCGTTTTTGAAACTCAAGGCTGTGAAGGCCTCTTTGGAGCAGCTTCTTAACTCACAGACCAAGATGGACGTCACGGCGGTCCCGAAGGTTTCCTCTGGAGCCATTTCCAAATACTACACCAGCAACAGCTCGGTGTATCCTGGTAACGGAGGCCGAGACAAGCCTCCACATGCTTCACCCACCACCTCCTCATCTTGGGAGCCTGGCTCTTCCAACAATCATCCAACCTCAGACCAGCGTGGCTCATTCAGGCCTGGAAGAGAGTCCTTTGTCGTTGACGCAGATGTGTTTAGGTACGCAGAGCGGCTCAGGAAAAAAGACATTGAAGGCATTCTGGACAGCCATAATGTTGAAATGAAAGTGCGTGAAGTTGGCGAAAGCTTCAACATCTCTTTACTGGGGAAGAGCGCGAGAACAGCTGCGTTTAAACTACAGAGCCTCATGAATGATCTCAACAAATCACTGCGCACACAGGAAGTTCCTCTGAAGGACATGGATCGCGAAGGACAGGCTCTTTTAGAGAGAATTCGGAAAGACAAAAACATTTACAATTCAGTGCTCGTATGTCCGATGAATGACAAACTCAACCTGATAGGACCGTCTGGCGACAGCTACGAGTTGAAGCAGAGGCTGCTGGGGAGGCCGGCTGGACGCACAGGGAGGACGCCGGAAAAAACCTCCAGGAGAAGGAGCAGCTCTCTGCCACCAATCAGTCGCAAGAACACAGGAAGAGATAGCGGTGCCGTCGCTAAGTCGTCTCCTGTCGGAGCTGCAGGTTACTCTCCATCAAAGTACCAGGATGATGAACAGGAAGCTGCTCAGCCCGAGCGGGGAGCTGCTGCTTGTTTTGGTCAAAGTGGAGCTTTGAGGGGAAGAAGCCGGTCCGAGTCCCGTGGAAAAACCCGGGCAGAAAGGGTTAATGTGCAAGAAGTGGAAAACAAACATCCGCCTCCTAAATCACCCAAGAAATCCATCACGCAATTACTAAGTTTTAACACAAAAGATATAAGGAGAAAGTTAAAATCTTTGGGAAAATGAGCAGTGAAGTTCTGATCATGAAGGTACAGACAGCACTGAACTCAATTTACTTTTTGTACTATATTTTCACCATGTTATGTGTCTAAATACCTGTTATTGGTCTTATTGAGCAACAGGTTTGAGTATGCATTACATGGTGTAGAGGCTGATCGATTCTTGAAGCCAATAGGGAATGGGAATTGCGGAGCATTCTGGGGCGTGCCGCCACTTTTGGAGGGTAGCGTACAGAGTACAGAGCTACGGTAGATTATCATTATCCTTCACCGGTCTATTCATCTGACAAGGGTTCATCCCCAGAAAAATATAAAGTACGTGCGAAAGAGAAATGCCCGTATAAAGAGAAGCTGACAGAGACTAAGGGGCCATATATTACAAAATCAAAGTTAGTTTATGATATCGATCCTTATGAATTAGAAGTACCTTAACAGTTTGCCACCCATTACGGTCACTGATGTGTTCTTTGCATTAGTGAACCTGCATTTCAAACTATGTAAATGTTTGGAGGCCGATGTCCAATTTACAAACGGGTAGGTATATGACATTAAGATCTACAAGCCAAATACCAACTACACAATCATCCGGACAAAGATAAACTAGCTAATGTTATGCTAACGGCTTACTGACAAGCATCAGCTAATACTGCATATTTAATCTACCAGTATCTTGTAAAATAAAACCCATAACGTTAGCCTACCTTTGTGTCTGACTGTATACTATATAAACTACAATTCGGATTTTGAATCTTTTACACTGTGCAGTGTTTTGTTTTAGTTTTTGACACTTGCAGGAAACAGCCAGCGGATGGCACTCCTGCCCTTTATCCTCCAAAAATGGTCGACTTGCTGTCAGTGACGTCACATTCCCATTCCCTATAGCAACACCAATATTTGAGCATTAAAGGATTGATACCACTCATACATCTGTACTGTGAATATGTAGCTATCGTCAGCAGCTTAGCTTAGCATAAAGACGGGATCAAGGGGTAACAGCTTGCCTGTCTCTGTCCAAAGGTAACCAACTCCTCCTACTAGCACCTCTAAAATATATATATATATATATATATATATATATTGGTTGATACAGTACCAATATACTGTATCTGTTTATATTGGTTGATACAGTTCCAATATACTGTATCTGTGTATATTGGTTGATACAGTACCAATATCCTGTATCTGTGTATATTGGTTGATACAGTACCAATATGCTGTATCTGTGTATATTGGTTGATACAGTACAAATATCCTGTATCTGTGTATATTGGTTGATACAGTACCAATATCCTGTATCTGTGTATATTGGTTGATACAGTACCAATATGCTGTATCTGTGTATATTGGTTGATACAGTACCTATATACTGTATCTGTGTATATTGGTTGATACAGTACCTATATACTGTATCTGTGTATATTGGTTGATACAGTACCAATATCCTGTATCTGTGTATATTGGTTGATACAGTACCAATATCCTGTATCTGTGTATATTGGTTGATACAGTACCAATATGCTGTATCTGTGTATATTGGTTGATACAGTACCAATATCCTGTATCTGTGTATATTGGTTGATACAGTACCAATATCCTGTATCTGTGTATATTGGTTGATACAGTACCTATATACTGTATCTGTGATAAACTAAAATTAGCCGATAATATCAGCCATGCAAATATATATCGATTGGGCTCTGTTGTGTAGTGTTGACTTTAATTTGATCAGTCAGATTGATGAATGTTGTTGTGCAATATACAGATTTAGACTGACACTGTATTCTTCTGATATCAAGCTTTTTATTAATCAGACAATAATACCCCATGCATAATATTAACTTTCAACTTATTCCGTCCTGATAACAGACAGTTATTTACAGCCCTTGACTGACATCTCTTGCACAATTTCATTAGTTGCTTGCACTGTAAATGTTGGTGATAAACTGAATGGCTAAATGATCATTCATGTAAATGGAAAACAGAAGAATAAATATGTTAATTAATTAAAGGTTCTCTATACAATATCCAGAGCATTATTATAACAGCAAACAACTATTGTGTATGTAAAGATATAGAGGAGTGATGTCTACCTGAGCAGAGAATGAAGTTTCTCTCCCTCCGTGTGTGTTCAGAGCTTCTCTGTGCTTTGTTTACATACCCAGGCAAGCCGTGCGTGCCTTTTAGTGCATGTGAGCGTGCCCCCCTGGCTAGCTCACGGCCGCCACTCTGCACTGCTCTTATACAGCGGTTACAGCTGATAACGTCATCCTGACCAATGGCGTCGTTGCAGAAGTGTAACACCCACCCTCCGGTTCCCCCCCCAGGTTCAATGTATCCTCATACAACGGTTCGTATGATATCTTACGAAAAGTTATTACTCATTTTTCATGCTTTTTCCTACATATGTCCAGAAACACGTGTCAATTTCCGCTCGTTACATGCATACAGTCTTTTCAAATGAAACTTCCGTCTTTACAGGAAAAAATTTGGTTAGGTTTAGGCAAAAAAACTACTTGGTTAGGTTTAGGAACAGATCGCTGTTTGGGTTAAAAAAAAAACTATACAGAAGTGGCGTAACTTAAGTACGCAACTAGCGTGACAAATAAATTAAAGTAGACTTCTGGTTTCACACGGTGTGTGAACACCTTTCTCCTGGGCGAAAGTCCGGTGTTTTTAGACCCACCCATCCACCCCGACCTCCTCCCTACTAGGCGTTTGTCGCTCTTTATACTTCCTGGTTCACGATTACGTGGATTACATACAAATTGATTTGGTGGGATATGTAGGCTACGAATTACAGTGCATTTACTTTTCGTAGGTATAGCTACGAACAGTGTATGAGAACAGCTTGCGAGGTTAACACTTTTAGCTCTGTCAGTACTGTAAGCGCTGTTAGCTGCGAGCCGCAGGCTCAGCCGTCGCCATGTTGAGTGCCGTGTTGAGGCAATAGAAATTCTTTGAATTTCGTATTGAGCACCTTTAACAAATGGGCATTATAAAGCACAAACATTAACAATAAAGTACCAGTGATCTGAAGGATCTTTGGGTCTTAATTAAATGTGATGATGAGATTTACAGTATGTTTATACTCTACCATAGTTACATTGTGCATCTGCGGCTGTTGTCAGTGTGCGTTTCTGTTAATGTTGTACGTTACTGAAGGCAACATCTAGATGGAGACAGAAACAGACGTGAGAGGAAGCGTGAGCAGGAAGTGAAACAGTCTCTGACAGTCGACTGAACTCATCCTGAAAGAGGAAGTACTTATGGCTGATGAGGATCTAACAGGCAAGTGTATTTACAGGAAGGGGGACTGCATGTTGGACTGGATATTGTTGGTTTTATACTGTATAAAACAAACTTTAGACTAAGCGTCAAAAAAGAACAGGCTGTCAAGACACAGATGCTCTATAGTAGGTAGGTGTTATGCATTTCTGACAAATCAAAATGTTTCAGTTTGATGATAAAGTCCCTTTGCTCATATGAGTAAAGAACAGGGCTGCACTGGTGACTATAATTATGAGTCAGAAGCCTTTCTTTTAATGGTAAAATCTGTCACGCAAATCAGTCCAATGAAATCTCTCCTCCACCACAGAGCTCAGTGCTGTGGGTTTCCCCTGTCAGTGTTTGTCTGTTGCCATGGTAATCTGACAATAAATTATTTGGACCTGAGATTTTCATCATTACATTGTCTTTTAGCCAAAACCAGGAAACATAAGTTAAACTATTTGGAGGGTTAACCGACCAATTAAAGGTTTAGTTCACCCAAATTACTAAAAACATGAAGCATCAAAGTTCAATATTGACTAGAAATAATGTGGAAAATAATCCCAACTCAAGGTCCAATGACCGGCTTTTTCTGGAGCATTTATCTGCATCACATGGTCTTAATCACTGGATTAAGTTTGACGCACTAGCTCGGTTTGTAATTCTTGTCCATGTTTACTTAAAAGTAAAGCATCAAAGTTCATTCTTGACTTTGGAAATAGCTGACAGAACAATTCCAAATCAAGGTCTACTTACCAGCTTTTCCAGAGCTTTCAACTGTGGCTATGGGTACCCACGAGTCTCCCCTTTACAGACATTTTATCACTTTATTATAATCACATGCAGTTTGGTGCAAGTCATAGTCAAGTCAGCACACTGACACACTGACAGCTGTTGTTGCCTGTTGGGCTGCAGTTTGCCATGTTATGACTTGAGCATATTTGTTATGCTAAATGCAGTACCTGTGAGGGTTTCTGGACAATATTTGTCATTGTTTTGTGTTGTTAATTGATTTCCAATGATAAATATATACATACATTTGCATAAAGCAGCATATTTTCCCACTCCCATGTTGATAAGAGTATTAAATATAGTACTTGACAAATCTCCCTTTAAGGTACATTTTGAACAGATAAAAAATGTGCAATTAATTTCTTATAAATCGCTATTAACTATGGACAATCATGCGATTAATCGCGATTAAATATTTTAATTGATTGACAGCCCAATTTTTTTTATATATATTTTATTTCCTAAGATTTTGAGATATCTCTCTCTGAGATTTATGCTGCCACTTAAAAGAATAAATGGAGTTGAACATTTTGTTTCAAATTTGATTGGCTGAATTTATTCAGTGGAAAGTGTTGCTGTAATGTCTTTTTTCAGTGTTTGAGTGCCAAAAATAAAATTCAGTTCACTTCAGTTTTATTGGTGGAGGCAGAAATCTCCAGATCATATTACCAAATCTGGACAAAAAAAAAAAAAAAACTATCTACATGGCTAAATACCACCTGAATTAACTGAGAAAATGTAGTTTTTTTGTAATTTGGGTGAACTGAGCCTTTAAATTTAAAGAGAAAGGAGGGACGTACACAAGTAAGAGTATCGTCCGGCATTAGTGAGGATTGCTTCTGAAAGTGCCTTCTTGTAAACATAACTAACTTTTTGTAAGGTTTTCATACAAAGTAGCTGCTTATCTTTATCACAAACTCCATTCATGACACAGTCAGTGCATGAGTGGATATTTCCTGTCATGGAAAAAAAAACATCTGAGTCACGAGCTGAGCTCTGTCACTCAGCCTGTGTTTGGAAAGATAAACACTCACTGCTGAAACATGTCGTGTCGGAGAACTGCCAGCAGCTGACGATGAGGGGCAAAAGGTCAAGCTCATCACTTAAATACATCTTGATCTTCACACAGTGCTGAGAGGTATAGCCTACAGATTAGAGGTGGAAATCATGGATCACAAGTTGGCCTCTGGAGCTGACACTGACCACAAGAGTGGATCCATGGGTCTGAATGAGCGTTATGGTTGAAGGCTTTTGTCATGTTTGTGTTTTCTATCCCACTATATCTTAACAACCATGAAAGATTAGGCAAATTAGATGAAGATCATTCAAATTAGGAGAACATGATGGAAAATGTTGAGTGGGTAGGTTTTGGCCTGCAGTAGAAATAACAACAACACATGGGGAAAGATGCTTTTTGTTCTTTGTTATTCATTATTCTGATTTCTCTTTCTCCATTTCCCTCTTTAACTTAAGCTATAGACACACTTCCAGTTAAGGTTGAAGACAGCAGTTGGCCTTTGAGGTTTTTAACGGAAGCAATTAGTGAAACTGTAAAAAATGGAAAATAAATTCAATGATAGTGGTTACGAAGCAGAAAAAGATGATACCATAAAGAAGAGTTATGCAGTGTTCATCATTCAGACTGTAATTACTGAGTCGGAAAACCCGTTCACGTCAGCCTCTGAGTTGTAATGGCGACTCTGGGATATCAGGAAATTCTGACTGCTACAATATATCCCACTCGATAAAAAGAACTATAGAAGTTGCAACAAAACTTTGGCGGAATGCTGGCAGTCTCATTTAAATAAAATCCAATATTACCACTAGTAATATTAAATATTAATAAAATATTGATTGATTCAAATGAAACTTGTGAGCTCGTGGTTACGACATGGGAAGTCGTGTACACAATATGCTTGGCGTTCAAGTGGTTAAGTCGTGAGAACACTGCAGTGCTGCTAGGCAACGGCAATATTAACGTTACTGTCGGTGTCTAGAAGCCACAGAGGCTAACAATTTAGCAAGCTAGCAAGTGGGTAAAATAATGCAGGAAATGCAAAGGCATAATGACAGAGGAAAAAGATGAGGTCGTCTTGAATATCAACATTTTCCTCAGATCTATTATAAAATTATGAAGAAAAACAGTATCCGACTAAAATTACAATAACTTATTATGCACCGAAAAATTAACTTTCCTGGCCTCTGCCATTTCGGACGTCAGCATCACAACTCCACACGAGGAGGGGGGTGTTCATATGGACTCTTCTTGTGAACACGGTAAACACGACCCCATTTGAAGGCAGCATATACTACATTAGCAAGAAGTTCCGAGTATGAGTCGTGAGCTTACAGCACATACTCGACTGCCGCACAATGCACTGAGACCGGCTGTCAATCATGCTGTTAATGTCACTTTATTACAGGGGAACACCACCTAAATTATGAATTCCAATGTTATTTCCATGGCCTAGGAAGGTTCAATCAGTAGGTTCAAACATGAGCTCCTCTCTCTCAAAGCCAGAAACCAGAGAAGTAAGTCTCAAACTTGTGATGTCATCAAGTATAAAGTCTGGAGCTGCTCCATAGACAACGAATGGGAGGCTGATTTTATGTTTTCTTTTTTATACCCAAATGAGCTTTTCTCTATTGTAGTGTTCTCAGTTGTGAAACAGAAAATGTTCCCATATACTCAGATCATTCCCCTTGGTGCTCTCAGTGTCCTCTAGAACAACTCAATTCATTGACTATGGAGCAGTTCCACACTTTATACGCTATGATATCACAAGTTTGAGTTTTAGCGCTCTAGTTTTTGGATTTGGGAGAGAGTTGTTCATGTTTACTAATAATTTTTGGACGTTCTTAGACCAATAGAAATAACATGTATGAATTTTGAAAATGGGCGTAGTTCCCCTTTAAGTTTTAATATTTTTTCAGGGGAGAAAGTAACCATTTAGGTTCCCAATATGGTCAGTTAACGTGTATACCGGCCCGGCCGTCAGTCATGTTACATGTCTTTCTTGAGTATACTTCAGTGTGAACAGTCTGCTGGTAAAAATCTACTTAATTGTTCATTTAGTTGGCAGAAGGCTACATACTCATTGAGTATGTGCGTTAGTATGCGATTTCGAACACAGCCAATGTCCGTTAAACTGCAGCTGCTATGAAAGTTGCTATTGTGACCCCTTAATATGAAGTAATGTCTACCTACAACCATTAATTGGATAGCATAATTTAATTTAGCGTCTTTTTATTTCCTACCCCATTAATTTTACGTGACTCAGGTACTTGTCAGGGACTCAAAATTTGAACAGTGTTCATCGTTTGGAGAAAAAAAAGACAAACTACCTTGAAAAGTTCTTGAAAAGGTTCTCGATTTCAAGAAAAAGGTCAAGTGGTGCGAAAAGGGATTTTAGAAATCAACTGTCTGTGCATTAGTCAGCATTCCTGTACACTCTCTTAACTTATTCAAACACACCTACGCTCTTAGGCTACATGTGTCTTACATGACAAACTACTGCTAAACCTTTTGGCTCCAGCATAAAAAAAACGAGTTTCTCACGTTGCAGCTTGGCTCTGCTGGGAGTTGGGAACCTCTGGTTTAGAGAAAACCCTAAGGGACTCATTGTACTGCCAATGCAAAGTTAAGAAAGGAAATACCACAATCCTTCCCAGGAGATACAGGCCATTTTCTACCCCCAAATTTGCAAGGTTAACTGCTCGGGTCTGGCTGTAGGCCTGTGTCAGATGTGAGTTCCTGTTTCTGGGGAGAAAAGATATACAAAATTTACACAAAAGCAAGAGAGTAAAGCCTTGTAGTGAGAGTCACAGTCTGTGTAGAAAGTTGAGGGCCTTGTGGCAGGAAGAGAGAGACAGAGGAGGATGCAGAAGTGGTGTGAGCTCTTAAAGATAGCGCCCTGCTATTTATATAGATCTGCGTGAGGGCATGGGCTGACTGACAGGCTGACGTGCTGTTGCTTGTAGACCACAGCACTCTAGCACACCCTCAAATCCACCAAAGAGCTCACCACGCCCACAGCGCACATTGTCTACACTACCGGGCCCCAGAAGTCAACCATACTTCTCTTTCTTCTTCCTTGAGCTGCTTTCTGTTCCTCTGCGTCCTGTCCGTCTTTTTGTTTTTAGTGAGTTTGGCGTACACAGGCAGGGATGGCGGAGCTGGAGGGCCTGGAGTTTGGGAAGTCGGACTTTGTGCTGCTGGATGAGGTGACGATGGAGCAGTTTATGGAGAATCTGAAGCTGAGGTAAGAGGCCTGAGGTACTGTTAGAGAGGAGGAAGGGAAGGGAAGCAGCTGGGTGTCAGAGATGCGAAGGGTTACGCTTCATACATACCTCATACATGAAGGAAAACTGCATGGTCTTTAATATATGTGTTAAAATTAGTGTAAAATAAGTAAGATAAAGGTGTATATTAAAGCAGCAGTGGGTAGAATTGGAGCAAATGTGATTAAAACAAGTTATTTTTATAAAACGGTCACTATATCCTCCGGTGCTCCTAATGCATCTGCAAGATTTCAAGCACCGGAGGAAAACAACCAATCAGAGCCGAGCTGGAGCCTCTCCGTCTCTGAGCAGCTGTCACATGAGAAAGTTTGTGATCCGGCAGCCATGTTGAGATCAGTTGAGGAAATACCAAGCACCGCCCACCAGCTGGAGCAAACTTTCTCACTTTACAGCTAAACAGTACACTACAAGATGTTTCTGAAGACATTTGAGGCGAGAAATAGGCATTACAGTAACAGAATAGTGATTCATATTTGATCAGCGCTGCCTAGTTTGACCGTTTGATCGGAGTTTGCGAGTGATTGACAGCTGCCTCCGTTGAATGAACAGCCAATAGGAATGCTCTCTCTCTGAAATGACCTGTGATTGGCCAAAATCTCACATCACAGGCTAGATTATTTAAAGCCTGAAAACAGAGCCATGAGGAGGTGCAGAGGTCTAGTTTTCTCTCAGAACACTTGAATTACAATATGCTGAAAGGTTATTATAAAATTTTCGATGCCAATGATGCCAAAAATATTCTGCCTACTGCCGCTTTAACCGTCCCTGACATTCACAAACTTACAAAATTTCTGAATTTTGACAGGACGTAAAGATGAAACATAAAGGGGAAAAAGAGTCAATCATGAGTCACTTCTACTTTTCCGGCTCAGCCTCGGGGTTCAGATATAAACTTATAAACTTGTGGTTGATGTGATCATCACCACACTACACACTGGCTGTCATGGGAAGCACATTAAGCACATGGCACATAACCAAAAAAACAGCTACTCACCCAACCTGTTCAAGTGAATAAGTAAAAGTAACTTTTCTTTTGTTTTGTCTTGTTTTGTGACCTTTCTACTCTTTCTTGGTGTAATGCTTTGGGATTTTACACTTGTCTCTGAGTCCAGACAGTGTCCATTCTCACTTCCTCTGTGTCCATCACAGGGGGCATCATGTTCTCGGTTCAAACTGTGAGAAATCACAGTTTGAACCGGCAGACATCTGAGGATAAATAATGTATGTCGCTTAGTTTCATCCCACAGCTTGATCAGACTTGTCGGCATGCGTTGCAAGTTTGTGCTGGTGTGTGCCTAGTTTAATGATTTGCTCTACGTGTTTGCATTTCTATTTTCGCTTTCTAGTTTTCCTTTACTTGTTAGTATCAGGCTGGTAATCACCACCGTTATTTTTCTCCCATGTTGGGTTCTATTGCTAAAACTTGTGAAAAGATTTCCACGAAGGTTGGTGGACAGAGAGACCTTGGTGGTGATCCTCCATGACCATTATACAGTGGTTGCCTTAACTATAAAACAACCAGAGATCAAGACTTGATTGGAAAGTTTAAAAGGTTTTCGTTAACAAGACATCAATTTAAAGGGCGGGTCCATTCTTTTTTCTTTTTTTTTTAGGTTTTAGGTTTCCCTTCTAAAAACCTTTTCCCACATGACCTGACGTAGGCCTCTACATGATGGTGTTCTACATATATCCTTATCCATAGTCAGTGTATTACCTACAATAACTTAGATGGCGGTCGGCATGCTCCCAGTTTGAAGAAGCACACAGGAGTACCGGCACGGAAACTAAGCAATGTACTGCTGTGGACGCCACGTTAGTTTGGATCCAAAAGTCGCACAATAACACAAACAAACTAACCGATCGACACAGCGGCAGCTGGTGGCTTTGAAGACCGATGTAGCGGCTTTAGTTCCCCATCGGACAGGGCTGTCTGACGGCAAGGTAAAGCGGTGAAAATATTCTAAATATAGCGTACGCTAAACTGACTGATTTTTTAAGGTGGCTAAAATACATTTTTCTGCTGCTCCCGTCCACAGACGCTTTACCTCGCCGTCAGACAGCCCTTTCTGACAGGGAACTGAAGCTGTTTTATCTCTCTCTTCAAAGCCACCAGTCTCCATTCACAAAAACAGTAATTTTACCTCGCAGAACGCGGGAGTATACATGCAACCCCACTTCAAAAAATACGAACTAACTCTTTCAGTTATTTCCAAACTTAGCACAGCTGAAGTTGACTCAGCTAGTGCTAGCGTTCACATTATCCATAACCTTATTGATTAGCTTACTTTGGTAACCTATGTCTCTGCTATTTGCAACGGCTGAGTGTGCGTTTTCATTTGAAAAACAACAGAATAGAACGCAGATGAACCCGCCCTTTAAGTGGTAGAACTTTAATGTAATATAACAACAATAACAGTTTGGGAAAATGGCAACACAGGATGTATGCTCTTTGAGTTCCTTCTAGCTCATGTCAGCTGTAGTCTCACATGGACTCGGGCAGCTGTTACTTGATTGGTCAGTAGTAGTAGTCATTACCAGGAAGAAGACTGGGGACTTCTCTATTTGTTTTGGCACCAAACCCAACTGTTACTTAGAGGGAACCTAAAGTTTACTGTGCCAGTGCTAGAACAATATTCCTGCTCTCAGGGGTGATTTTAACCATTTTTTTTTTAGATATATAAAATATAAACCACCTTCTCAGTGACTCATGTGCAACCATAATCATCTATAGCTGTGTCTCAGTTTAGGGGCGGGATCCTCCAGGGCTCCTACAGAGGCAGAGAGAACCTGAACCCTAGGCTGAAACAGCTTTTGCTTTCCAAATGACAAAGTCGAGCTTCCCACAGACCAAAACTAACGGTGCTTTCGGGTTTTTCTAGTCAGCTCAAACAATAAAAATAAAATTTTATAAATGAGGACAGTGGCCTTACTGTAAATGGCCAACTATGTGTAAATACCATATACAGACTATGGTAAATACCACTGGGAAATTCGGACAAATTTACAATAAGAGTTGTGACATTTCCACTGGTGGACAAAGTATTAAATATTCCTTTACTTTAGTAAAATGTTAAAATTCCTGCATTCAACATTTCAAAATTAAAAGTACAGAGGTGATATAAAAGTTATGTTTAAGTACTCATGAAACAGAGTGTTAATTCTAGGTTAACATGTAAACGCCAACTACTTAACATACATTAGGTTTAGATTTAGCAGCACCATGCATAACATTTCATGACTTTATTCATGGCCTTGTACAATCTTTATCTGCAAAGTAACTTTCACTCATTTGATGGAGTAAAAAGTATAATTTTGCCTTCTTAAATGTAGTGCAGTAAATGTATTAAGTTGCACAAAGTGAATATAATAATAATACTAGTAAAAAAGCAGCTGGAAATTGTAGCTACTTAAGTAAAGTATACAGTAAATGTACTGTATGTTACTTTCCTCCTGGACATTTAATAAGTAATAAATTACTTATAGGTTTATGTCTTGCTTTTATTATCTATATTGTTAATCCAGTTCTATCGACATATTATCAGTGACTGTTAAATACTCTGTGGTCACATGATATCTCCCGACTTTACTGGCACATGAATGATGCAGTAAACAGCTGACCAGTACATTGGTTGTGTCCTCCAAATTCAGGAATAAGAAGGCCATGTTTCAGCCTGGTCCTGTTATGATGAATTTGGTCTACAAATGTGAACCTCAGAGGATCGGCCCCTGAATTGGGACAGAGTTTACTTGTCCAGTCCCAGACCCCCTAACAAAAAAAGTTAAAAAGTATGTCTTGCGACACGTCAGTTTTACCTCTTCGTATTCTTCAATAAACCCACACGAGGTTACACAAGGCTGTGACGCCCTTTGAACCACAAGTTTCATTTCCTGCTCTCAGTGTACACACACTTGTGTCACTTCCTGTCAGGAAGTTACGTATGACATAAAGGTGCATGGTCTTTTATGGAACTTTTTTTCATGGGTGGTGTGAAAATGTCATGGTGGTAAACGCCTCTTTGTTCCTTAAATGAATGATTGAATAAATGAAATACTTAAATATCCTACATATGTACACACATCATCTTTATTGTTTATGCATCTAGCATATCTACAGTATATGATACCTGTACATGTATGTGAAGTATGCCTTATGATTTTCTGTTGTTTGGACAGGTTTGAGAAGGGCCGTATCTACACCTACATTGGAGAAGTAGTCGTCTCCGTTAACCCGTACCGACAGATGGACATCTACGGCAAAGATACCATTGATGCGTACCGGGGCCGGGAGCTGTATGAAAACCCTCCTCACCTGTACGCAGTGTCTGATGCTGCCTACAAGGCCATGAAGAGACGGGCCAAAGATACCTGCATTGTCATATCAGGTCTGTCTCTTTCACACTTTGAGCATCACCTCATGAGCCACAGGCCTGCAAAGTGTGGACTGTGTGCTGTGTATGAGGCTGTTGAACAGTTTTCAATGCAGGACTACTTTCTACATTTTAAATTCAAACCTGATTGCAGACAACAAATTCTTGATTCTCTTGTTTGTGGACTGACTCCATCACACATGTGAAAACAAAATTGCTAGATGGATAAAAAAAAAAAATGGACAGACAACCTCGCTATTCTTGGATCATTACCTCTGTTAATCATCAGGTTTGGCCTGTGTGTGGCGCCAGATGAAAGGATATATGTTGTAACCCAAAGACCCTTACCAAAAAAAGTTTTAAACTTATATAAGAGTGTACTTTCAGTTTACTTTTTATGTACTTATCAGAGATATACTTAAAAAAAGTATACTAAAGTATACTTGGCTTAGACTGACAAGTATACAGAAAAGTCTATAAAAGTATATTTGGCTTGTAGGCCTACTTGTACTTAATCTTTTGATCCAGATATACTTAAGAAAATTAAGTAATTAAGTATTCTTGCCAGGCCTACAGAAAGGTATACTTGACTTATAGACTTGGCTTAGCAACCATCTGTCTATGGCTGCATCTAACGTTTTATCTATTAATCTATTTTCTTGATTAGTTGATTAATTGTTTGGTATATAACATATCAGAACATAGTGAAAAAATACATTGAGCCCAAGATCACATCTTTAAATAACTTGTTTTGTCTGTCAAAAACTCAAAGATATTTAGTGTACCATCATAGAAGACATAAACAAATCATCAAATATTCATATTTTAGAACCTGGAAGTATTGGCATTTTTGCTTAAAAACATACTTAAACCTCCTCAACCCCCTGTCTGAGAATATGAGGCTTGCAGAATCAGAAAACTTTTATATAAATATTTTTAATAAAAATCGTAAAAAAAAAAAAGAAGCTAGCAATTTCCAGCATTTTATCATTATTAATTTATCAATCAATCCACTAATCGTCTCTTCTCTAGCCAGGCCTACTTCAGTTGTAACTGTCCTCTTTCGGGGCAAGAGTTCTTCACTGCTGTATGCTAACATTTAGCATAATTTCGCAACATAGTCATGTTAGCATTAGGCTAATCTCAAAGTTAGCCCGTCGTTGTTGAACTGGAGCAGACAGGTGCAAGCTAGCTTCGAAACCAACGTTATTACTGTAGAAGTCGTCTTCTGGGAAGCCTGAATGTTTGTAACATTAACAAATAAGCTAGGTAAGGTAGTTGTCGACATATTTTACTCTTGACCGAGCAACGCCGCTATGTAGTGTGGCTGAAATGTAACGTCAACATTTTTTATATCCACAGTAACTTTAACCATTTGAATCGATTAGCTAATGCTAATCTGTGATGGAGACATTAAACGATACCTCTCGGGCAACATTAGCATACAGGTATCCGTCTGAATGTTAAGGTTGCTCTCTGAATATTACAGTTAGCCGTTTTGGGCATTTGTAGTTTATGTGACTTTTTTGACACTTTACTGGGGTTAGATATTATTATTGGGCCAGTATGGGCTTTTATTAAATATTCACCTGTCAGAGTCACACACTTCCTGCTGCTAACGTTACAGTACAGTGTGGAAAATGCCTTTTCTTTGCATATTTTGTTTATTCACCTAGCTACGTTTATAGTTTTCACATTTTTAGGCGGTGCTTTTTGTAAATTAATATTGTTTTAAGGGTAATATTTCTCTGGCTAATGTCTCCTTATCGTTAACAGGTGTGGCTCACTCACACCAAACAACTGGTTAACCCTAAAATATATATATATATATTTTTTATCAGTTTGGTTCCCATGATGGTCCAAATATTTCACCCTGCCAGGAATAAAATGTACGGACAAATGCTAAATATTTTTTTTACATAAAAATCATCAAAATAACATATTTCCAGTCTTCTTCTTGGTCAAAGCACACCAGTGACTTTGCCTGTGTTGATGCTGCTTGTAACTGTACTCACATACTATTATTTGTCTCTATGTTTAGTCTATGATCATACAGTAGGCTACAATATATGCATGTCTGCATCCTCATTCATTATGCATCATATGTTAATCGGATTCAAGTACTCACAGCTCAGATACCACCTTCACATTCTTCCACTCCACAAGGGATCAAACCTGTACAAGGTTATGAGGTTCATTTATTTGTCATTTTACAACACAGGGTCGCACAATGAAATATAAGTTGCAGCTCGTTCATGCTACACATACATAGAACATATACAAATATTTGCATCGAAAATGAAATGAGATAAAATAATATTTACGGTTACTTATATAAAAATCCTTATATATATAAAATATACCAAGAGAGACTTTGGTTTAGTGGTATGGTAATGTGTAAAACCAGCATAACAGAAAGTTCCATGTCATTTATTTATGGTGGAGGATGAGGAGGAGTCTCAGAGCCTGAGGACAGAAGCTGCTCTGTAGTCTGGTGGTACTTCTGTATCGCTTGCCAGACGGCAGCAGGGTGAAAAGGCTGTTGCTGGGGTGGGTATTGTCTTTTAGTATCCTTTGGGCTCTGCACAGGCACCTTGCCTCTCCGATATCACTGATGCTCGATAGATGGGTACCAATGATATTCTGGAAGGCCCTCCTGTCCTGGGCCATGCACATCCCATATCCCAGTTTGCAGTGTTTCCAGTCAGAATGCTTTCTATTTCTCCTCTGTAAAAGTTAACAAGAACTTAGCAGGGGAATTTTGCTTTCTTACGTTTCCTTAAGAAATTCAGCTGTTTCTGATTAAAGCGACATTGCGTAATTATTATTATATTATGCAGCTGTACTGGGGCTGCACAATTAATGAAAACTTTATCGAAATCGCAATATGGTCTGCTGCAATTTTCAAAGTGCAGGAGTCGCAATATTTGTTAAAGGCAAAATATGTGTCAAAATACCATTTTGAATTAAATATTGTGGTGCTGCAGAGATGTCCTGGCCTACACATCATATTCTACAGACTTATGAAAACATCTTTCTTTGGTACAGATCCCCGCAAAAATCACACCATAATCATTTTTATATGTTTTTCAGTGAAAATGAGAATAATGATGTAATAATTTTCATTCCCTCTAATATCGCAAACTACATCGCAATTGCAATATCAGTCAAAATAATCGCAATTAGATATTTTTTCAAAATCGTTCAGCCCTAAGCTGTACCGATCTGTTCATCAGTGTTGTGAAAGCTGTGTGTGTTTTGTATTGCAGGTGAAAGTGGGGCAGGAAAAACAGAAGCTAGTAAATACATCATGCAGTACATCGCAGCCATCACAAACCCAAGCCAGAGGGTGGAGGTCGAGAGGTGAGTGGTGCTTATAGGTTAAAGTGGAAATGAAACGTTCAACCAAGTTAAGCTGGTTTACTAAATGGATTTCCATTCTAATGAACCATTTTAAAACAAACATGACAAATTTTAGTATTTAAGAGAAAAAAGAAGATCTGTCATCTTTCCTGCACCTTTCGTGACAAGAGCGCCGCCGTGTTGCAGTAGTCTAGCCTGTGACGTCACTCGGTTGGTTAACTCGGCTAAGTTACACAGAAACAACGGTAGAGACCGTGAAAGACGAGGACTGAGGAGACACAGGACAGAAGAAAACAAAAGGGGGGATACTATTGTATTGTTCCTGGATGTAAAGATGAGTTTTAGAATAAAAAAACAAGGACAAAACAGTCTATTTCATAAACTGCCGCTGAAACGGAGATCAGTAATGTTACTGCAGCGCTGGCTATAGTGGCACTGAAAGAGCCCACCGACAGGCAGACTCCAGCTGCAGCTTGCTGACTCCCCGTCTCCCGTCCTCTCCCCTCTCTGATCACCTGTCTCTCCTCCTCTGCTGTCTCATTCAGACCGTTCAAAGACAGGGTTGCTAAGAAAATAAATGCCGAAAGCACTACTTTATTCTGAAGCCCACAATATAGCGTTTGTTTACGGAACTTTGCCGGTAGCTTCTGCTAGCTAGCTATGTAGCTACCGGCTCAACATTAGCACACCAAAACTCCCGTCACAAAGCAAAACTTATCTCCAAAGCAAATACTAGAGACATTATCGTCCTAATTTTACCTGTGTTCTCCTTCAACTAGCGAACTAATTGACTCACTCAGTGAGACTAGAGTACTGCAACACGGCGGCGCTCTTGTCACAAAAAGATGACACGGATCTTCTTTTTCTCCTAAATGCTGACATTTGTCATGTTTGTAATATAATGGTTCATTAGAGTGGAAATCCCTTCAGTAAACCAGCTTAACTTGGTTGAACATTTCATTTCCACTTTAATAGAACTATAAAGTCATTAAGATCCAGATGGGTTTTATTCTCAAATCAAACGCAATTGGATCATGTGAATATGATGTTATCATAAATCATCTCACTTTCTTCTTTTCCTCTGACTCCATTTCCACCTCCCTGATGGCTGTTTCTCACACGTTTCCATCACTGGTTACCACGATGTGATGAATCAGTGTGAAGAATGTGCTGCTCAAATCCAACTGTGTGCTGGAGGCCTTCGGGAACGCCAAGACAAATCGCAACGACAACTCCAGCCGCTTTGGCAAGTACATGGACATCAACTTCAACTTCAATGGGGAACCCACCGGAGGACACATCAACAACTACCTGCTGGAGAAGGTGAGGTGCTGTGTGGGCGGATGCGCAGGATGATGGAGGGGCGTTTACTGCAGATAGGGGACCTTCACGGCTCCAAGAAACTCAAAAACAAACTAGTTCTATGCTCGTTGGGGACATAATGTGCTCACCTCCAAAGGAAAGTACAGAAAAGTTCTGCTCATTTAGTTTTTAAATTACGTCTTCTCTCCTGAACATGAATGTTTCATGAGGTGATGACAAAGAGGTGCGAGGGAACATCCATGAATAGATGTATCTGTGAAGCCGATGTGCTGCTGCGTGTTAATGAATGGCTCACCTGGGGCTACTGCTGTATTTACCCGCTCCGTTAAAGAACCGTCTGGCACTCAGAGCTGGTGTGAATGATGGTGTGAATGATGGCGCCGTGATTCATTTTCAGAGGGCAGGAATAACCACACTGTTACCAAGCGGTCCAGTGTCTGCATCAGTGGTCAAAGTGGCGCTGCTGTTGTCACACATCTGGTGATCGGTTTGGTTTCGAGTGTTTGTCTTGAAGAAACAACCTATTTTACTGGAACACTAATCGAAAACAGATGGTGGAGATTTTGTCGCTTGGTCGTGGTGGATTTGTCTAATTTCTACAGAAATCTGGGTGATCCATCCTTGACTGCATGGTGTTAATTTTAGACTTTCTGAGTGCTGCTATAGTGGAGATCGGATGCATTTTCAGCTAAAACGCCAGCGCTATATGTAAGGCTTTGGTGTCAATCCCTCGAAATCCAAGAGCAAAGACCTAGTTTTAAATGTACAATTTGTCACCAAAGTTCAGCAACCATCAAGGTAAAAATCTGTCTTTGAAACATGAAAGTGACAGTTGGCCACATGACATGTTGCACTTTGAGTTCAGATTGTTTCTTTCACTTTTTCTTTTGAACTAGAAAACTTGCTTTGACTCCTTTTTAGAAATCTGTTATTTGTTGTTTGTTACCTCGGAAACTTACACATCTGAGGCCTGCACTACGAAGCGAGTTCAACATACCCAGGGTATCTTCTCGTTATCTGGCTTCACTAACCCAAACAAACGAGATCCCGCTAAACTGTCCTACGACTGTGGTTATCAACTCGGTAAATCATCCCTGGGTTTCTCAATCTGGTTATGAGCCCATTCACATGAAAGGGGCTGTGTTTAAAGCATCTGACCAATCACAAACATGGACAAGTCTACTGTCAGCAGACCGGCACATTTTACAAAGGAAGAGCGAACTATAATATTAGACAAATGCAAAGACGTTAAACACATAATCCAGAGTAAAAGTAACACAGTTGAAGCTGCCAAATGCAGGAAGGACAGCTGGCAAAAGACAAAAAAACTGCCGATGTGTGAATGTGTAAATTAACATACTTTTTTTTAACGGAATACTCAAAAGTCAAATATAGTCGTCTAGATGGGGCAGTGATATATAAATAGCTTTCAAAATAGAACGGATGAATGGATTACACTTCACTATGTCCTTTAGTAATAATAATGACTGTTTCAGCCTTCTTTCAGCTGCGTCCCGACTCCGGCGGTGTGAAACGGACTTGAGAGCAAGTAAAAAAATAAATATATAACATAATTCAAAGCGGGAAGCATCCGCAGCATACAGCCAGCTATCCTTCCTGCACTTGGCAGTTTTAAACTGTGTTGCTTTCAGCCTGGATTATGACTGTAACTTCTTCGTCTGATCTGCGCACCGAGCTCTGATTGGTCAGTAGGCGGTGCTTTTATACGAGTTGATCTGTTATCTCGTACATAACCTGCTCCGAGAGAGGTTAGGTGTTCATCATAAGTTACCTTGGCGATCTACCCCGGTAAGAAGTGAACCACCTTCGTTGGACTGAAAACCCAGGGTTAACCCTGAAGTTATTACACTAACCCCAAATCCTGCTTCGTAGTACAGGCCTCTGATTGCTGACCTCTCTGAGAAATGCTGCTAACATGTATTATTTTGCTTAATGTAAATTCAGTTTCACTTAGTAAATGATTTGCTCTACCTTCCGATGTAACCCAGACAAGCTAACAACCCTTTCTCTTGGGGTAGTTGAAAAGCAGTTTAGAGAAAAACTAAAGTAAGAACAGGCGATGCAGGAACTTGTACAACAAACAACACTTAACTTTTAAAAAGAACTCCTGGAACCCATCGGCCATCACAGAATAATTGTATAACAGTGTGTGTGTGGATGGATGTTTGGTTTACGACCACAATCTGTTCTCCTGTTTAAGTCCAGGGTGATTCACCAGCAAGACGGGGAGAGGAACTTCCACTCGTTCTACCAGGTAAACTCTAATTTGTGCTGCTTCTGCAAAACATACACTGATGATGCTCCATATTACTCCCTGAACTCACATCGAGACAAAAAAATCATCTAAAATATCGTGTATTACCGCTCCAGTAGGTCCTGCACAATGAACATTAGATTGGATGTGAACTTGTATTTTTGATGTATATCTATAACAGTTACTCCGTGGAGGCTCAGAGGAGATGCTGGAGTTGTTTCATCTACAGAACGATCCTGCTGTTTATATTTATACCAAAGAGGGAGCTGCAACTGCCGTGAGTTTGTTGCCTTTACATTCTTAGCTGCAGACTAAATGAGTGATTTGAAAAACAGCTGTTGGTATGAAATGAAACAAACTTCTCAATACACAAATTTGAAATAAGTCATTATACTTTCTGAGGCGTAAATGGCAAAAAATCCATCCCGATTGTCCCCTCTGAACTGCAGCTCATGTTCTTTTGACTGGTGATAATAATCCCAAATCCTTTTTTCCTTAAGACCTCCAACAATGATCGCTCAAGCCACAAAGCGGTGATGAGTGCCCTGGAAGTGATTGGCTTCTCAAAAGAGGAGATCAACTCAATATATCAGATCCTGGCCTCCATTCTTCTGTTGGTAAGTCACAGCTTGGATGGATTGTTCAAAATAGGAAAAGTTAATGCAGATATTCTGGGATTAAAATGATATGAAAATATAAAAAAGTATTTTCTTCACCACCTGTGTATATTTTAGATTTTGCATTAGGGCTGTCAAAGTTAACGCGATAATAAAGCGTGGACGCAAATTCATGTTAACGCCACTAATTTCATTAATGCAAATTGTGATTTCTAGATTGCAGTGGGCTCAGTTTTAAAGCTAGAGTGAAGATACTGGCATCATATGAAACTAGAAAACCTAACGAATCCACTGGTAATGCTCCAAACTTGCGCTAAATTTTGGCGAGGAAAAACTGACATGGCCATTTTCAAAGGGGTTGACCTTGACCTCTGACCTCAAGATATGTGAAAATGGGTTCTATGGGTACCCACGAGTCTCCCCTTTACAGACATGCCCACTTTATGATAATCACATGCAGTTTCGGGCAAGTCATAGTCAAGTCAGCACACTGACACACTGACAGCTGTTGTTGCCTGTTGGGCTGCAGTTTGCCATGTTATGATTCGAGCATATTTTTTATGCTAAATGCAGTACCTGTGAGGGTTTCTGGACAATATTTGTCATTGTTTTGTGTTGTTAATTAATTTCCAATAATAAATATATACATACATTTGCATAAAGCAAGTATATTTGCACTCCCATGTTGATAAGAGTATTAAATACTTGACAAATCTCCCTTTAATGTACATTAGGAACAGATAAAAAATGGACAATCATGCGATTAATTGTGATTAAATATTTTAATTGATTGACAGCCCTATTTTGCATCCATGTAGACTAAGCTGCGATTCTTGAGATCACCAACACCAAAAGCATCAAGTGGTGATAAGGTCATGAATCTATAATGAAGCGTTATGGTCTGTTTTTCAGGGTGACGTGCAGTTTGAGAGCGATGGTGAGGACGTTCAGATCCTGGGACTCGAAGCTGTTAACCACATCTCCGAGCTGACCGCCACGGAGGCAGACAGCGTCAGCAAGAGCCTGCTGTACCGCACCGTGGCCACCGGCGGCGGCGAGGTCATCGAGAAGGGACACACGGAGCAGGACGCCTGCTTTGGACGAGACGCTTTCGTCAAGGTGCTGTTTACTTGTTTGTGTGTTAATTTACAAATCAAACAGCCCAATTTATTTTGACAAAGTAGCTTATCCGGATGAGATTTATGCTTTAATACAGATTAATCATTTTACAGCTTTTCTAGGATGAGAAAATGATGTAAACATCATCACTGTGACATACTTTCCTTTTTTTTCCAATTTTCACAGTTGTCACATATTTCTAATCTCCAGCTCTGTTAAACACATTCTCTTATTTCCCTGCTGCAGGCTCTGTATGAGAGACTTTTCGGCTGGATTGTAAACCGCATCAACAGCGTCATTGAAGTTAAGGACTACAACCCAGTGCTTCATGGGAAAAACACAGTCATTGGCGTGCTGGACATCTATGGCTTTGAGATCTTTGACAACAACAGGTTGGTGTTGTTGTGTTGTGAAATTTGCTGTATTGTAATCGTTGTTGATGCAGTTGCTCAAGTGTTTGTTCCTCTATTGTCGGCGGCCAGTTTTGAACAGTTCTGCATCAACTACTGCAACGAGAAACTGCAGCAGCTCTTCATCGAGCTGATCCTCCGACAGGAACAGGGCGAATACGAGCGAGAGGGCATCACCTGGCAACACGTGAGAAACACACACAAACGACAACACTCGTATGCAAGAGGTTTCCATGTCCACTGGTCTTTCTTGTTGCTCTTGCTCTCACAGAAAAACACACACATTTGCAGATCGATTGATACTCATCTGTTCTCCATCTGCAGTTGACATTCAGCAGCTGGACAGGACATTGTCTGACTTCTTACAGCGTAGTGATAAGTAAGTGTGTGAGGTTAGGGTAGTGAATTAATTAATGTTTTCCCTAACATTATTCAGGTGTATTTAGTGGCCTCACACACTTGCGGATAAGCAACACATTTTCTTCCCAACTCTTCATATACTGACACTTTGTCAGACTCTGCTTCACTTTTCGGTCGCAGTAAACACATGCTTAATGTTGGGAATTAAACAAAAACAGGCAATAAAACCACTATAGTTAGGTTTAGGAAAAAACGACATGGTTGGGCTTAAAACTACTACGTTTGTACAGTGAAAATGACACTGAACGTTTGAACACGGGACACGAACGAAGAGCTGATTGTAATGTGACACGAACAGCGGTCTCCTGGATTAAAGCCTTTTGTTTGCTGGATCCATCCACCTCCCCTCACTCCCAACCTAGTGTGTCTTTTCACTCTTTAAACTAGTTACCACAGCACTTTCCCTGAGCATTTAATATTGACGCAGATGGGTTTACATTGTAAGAAATGAATGCCTGGTGTGTCTTATACCGATGCTAAAGGGTGCCTTGTGTGTCCATATCTAACGCTGACGGCTGTGACAAAACGTCGGTATTTGACGCCCTGGGAATGAGAACGGGCTGGGATAAGACAGTAAATACAACATATGAACATTTTTTTTGAAAATTGCCAGGAATAAAATTATGTGTGTTCCTATCTAATTGATTTTCTATGATCCTCTTTGTTAACTGTTTTTTTCTTTGGCAGGTGTATATTTTAAATTGCACCTCACTGTTAACCAGTTATATTTATGACACTTACTGTTAAAAAAGGTAACTTCGGTATGTTTCAACCTGGACTTCATTGTCCCATGTTTTTGTGTCTAAAGGCGCTTTCACAAGCCAACATTTAGTCAGTTTTAATCAAACTCTGGTGCAGTTCAGCCCCTGGTGCTGTTTGTTTGGGCAATTGTGAACGCAGTAATCGTACTGTGGTGCAGACCAAAAGAGACATGGACATTTGTTGAGATGGACACAAGTAAACAACAGATTATGAGTGGGAGAGGACTGACCTGGACTTCTGCAGAAGTTCAATGTTTGCTTGACATCTGGGCCAAAGAGAACATACAGAATATGCTAAATAGAGTCCACAAAAATAGTGACGTTTATAAAGTCATTGGAGATGAACTGGAGGAGAAGGGATTCGTGCACACAGTAGATCAGTGCCGAATCAAAGTGAAAACACTTCGACAGTATTGCCTCAATTCCTGCATAGAAGTGGCAGCTTTCAAGACGAAAAAGATAAATTTGCTCCTTCGTACACGCTGCTCTGGAAATATTTTAGTCTAGACAAAATAGAAAATGAACCAAAAATATCAATATCACTCAGATTCAGACTAGCTAAATGGACTATTGGTTATGGAAGCGCCCCAAGTGACTAATAGGGACAAATTTTTTTCTATTTTTGTCCAGTATTGAGCGAGAACGCTGCAGACGGCAGCAACTAAACAAGCTGTAAAACAATTGCTCGCCGTCAATGTACGTCCACTGTACTCGCGCTGTACTCCAACACAACAAACTCTGACAACGCCAGTGTCCCATGGCGCTCCTCTCTCCACTTTCACTCGTGTTTCCACCGTTGTCTTCCAGTAACAAGTCACATGACACAATAACAAACAGAAAGGTAAGAAAAAGGTTTTATTTCTCTGTAGGGTCCTTTCCAAAATGTTGTCAGACACTTATAATAAAAATGTGAGCCTGTCAGTGGCACAAAACAAGCACTTTTAGTGGACGTACATTGACGGTGAGGAGTTGCCCCGAGCGATTACATTACAGCTAGCGTTTAGCAGCTGCCGTCTGCAGCGCTCTCCCTCAATACTGGACCAATTTCAGAAAGTGTTGTTCCCATTAGTCACTTCGACACAAAAACATGGGAACGTAGAGCCCAGGATGAAAAATACCAAAGTTACCATTTAACCTGTTTACATTTCCGGTATTGTGTACATTTGGTTTTTGCACCTTACTGATAATCTTTTGCACTATTTCCCACTTTGTACTACAAGTGCTGCACAACAATTTCCCTAGGGATAAATAAAGTCATATCTTATCTTAAAATTAGTTTGCTAATGTGAAAAAGTTGACTACATCTGGTGCAGATGTGACACACAAATGCAAGTTTGTAATGCTGTGTTCACACTACGAGCAGACACAGCAACAGGCTACAAGTAATTTTTAATGGAAGCCGGTGACATGAAGCTACAAACTGACGCCCACTTGTTGCTAGGTGACGGGCGTGATGTGCTACAAATTAACCAGCTGAGCTGGTCTCAACTTTTTTCAGCACTCCGTGTTCCAATGATCCACCAATCATATGTTTTTGTTTCACCCTGTTCTGTTCCCTCTAAAAAAATGCCGTTAGCCAGTTCCCAGTACTTTTTAATGACAATTACGTCAACTTGCGCTTGAGCAACACTTCAACGGTGACTCAGCGACAGTGCTGACAATAGCGGGCCGTTTTGTTGCTTTTGTCACTCGTAGTGTGAACATAGCTTGCAACAAGTAAACAAGCATGCACTTGAACAAAACCACACACACAGTACATGTACTAGCATGATTCATAAACATACATTTCCCTCTTTCCTAACAATCATACTGTTTATACACAGATTGATTACTTCAATAACCAGATCATCGTGGACCTCGTGGAGCAGCCCCACAAAGGCATCATCTCCATTTTGGACGAAGCTTGCCTCACTGTCGGTAAAGTCACCGACACGGTCTGCCTGGAGAGCATGGACACCAAACTGGCCCAGCACCCCCACTACACCTCCCGCAAGGTGAGATCACAGATCACAACGTCATCTGTCAGGCTTCATCTCTCCTTCTCATATGGATATTCAGGAGACCTTTTTTTAGGCTGCTGCTCAAAATAAAACTGAAATGATGAAAATGTGGTCGTAACTTCACTTAGTTTGTAGGAAGTGGTTATTTGTTGTCGACATATCCTCCTCAGACTCTAAAAAACAAATCTTATTTTCTGCCCAAGTTGTTTAGAAGATAGTAATGCCAAAGTGAAACATTGAATAGCAATATTTTAGTATTTCTTCTTATAAAAAGATGCACCTTTTGGTTTGATTTTTGACTTGAAATTAACAAGTAAGAACACAGAGGCTGTATTCGAAACCGCATACTATACTAGTAGTACGTACTGATGTGGCCAAAATGTAGCATGTAGTATGTAGTATGTAGTATGTAGTATGCGAACTAAAGCAAAATCTCCAGTACGCCAAAAATACCTGGATGTCGTAGTGATTTGGAAAAAATCTCCAGTATGCATCAGACCAGTCTACCTCGTCTACTGTATCCCACAATGCGAAGCGCTGGAACGGTACAGGCTACGTTTACAACAACAACAGCCAAAAACAGCTTGTTTTTTACATTTTTCGTAGCTATTTCATTACTAAATTCACTTCTGAGAATAAACAGGAAGGCAATCCAGGCACTCCAAAATACCAAAACAAGTGGCAATGAGGAAGGAAATATATTAAGCAAAGAAGACTTCTGAGAATGTCTGAGGCGAGAAATCATGTATATAAATCATGTATGTACTGTATACTGCATACTGCGTTCGTCAGTAGTATGTAGTAGATGGTTTCGAATACAGCCAGAGTCTCTCTGTACTGCAGTGTAAGTTCAAAATGTACTAAAACACAGGTGCAGTTCTGCATTGCAGTCAGTAGGGAGCAGAGTTTCTCCAATGTTGTGCCTTTAGAGACATCATAAGATGCTTTTCAAACAACAGGGGCTCTAAAATTGCAGCCATCATTCCCTCCTCATCTGTACTCTGTAAATGTTTGTAATATATTGTATGTGATATTTTATACCGTCCGCTCTGCACTCACAGTGTCCCCTCCTCTTTTCCAGCTCAGCCCCGCGGACAAAACCATGGAGTTTCAGAAGCAATTCCGTATCCGCCACTATGCTGGAGACGTCACGTGAGTCGCTCACACATTTACTCACTTTCTCACTTTGTCATCTGCTCCGGCCCCGGGGTCGGTCTGTGGCTGAAATAGTGACTGTGCAGAGTTCAGAAGTGTAAGGCAAATAATCCTGTGCAAGAGAGGTCAGTTTATGACATCAGCAGCAGTGGTTGAATTCATAGAGGCCTTCCAGTGTTGTTGTTAGAGTTGTGCTCAAAGTGGCAGCTTTAGGCCGAGTGTCCATATAGCGCTTTTTTTTTTCTGAGTGCCAGCATTTTATTTTCAATTGTTTCCAATGAGGAGAGAGCGTATGCAGCCGCCTAGAGAAAAAGCGCTGCACCCAGCGTCACAACTTTTTTTGAATTTTTGAACATTTCAGAAAGGTGAAAGACTCTTTACTTTACTGATCAGAAGTTATTGTAAATTCCCATATTGAAAACTATCAATTCGTGTCTGGGCTTATAACTCGGGCTGTCAATTGATGAAAATATTTAATCGCGATTAATCGCATGATTGTCTATAGTTAATCGCAAATTAATCACACATTTTTTATCTGCTCAAAATGTACCTTAAAGGGAGATTTTTCAAGTATTTAATACTCTTATCAACATGGGAGTGGACAAATATGCTGCTTAATGCAAATGTATGTATATATTTATTATTGGAAATCAATGAACAACACAAAACAATGACACATATTGTCCAGAAACCCTCACAGGTACTGCATTTAGCATAAAAAATATGCTCAAATCATAACGTGGCAAACTGCAGCCCAACAGGCAACAACAGCTGTCAGTGTGTCAGTGTGCTGACTTGACTATGACTTGCCCCAAACTGCATGTGATTATCATGAAGTGGGCATGTCTGTAAAGGGGAGACTCGTTGGTACCCATAGAACCGATTTTCATTCACATATCTAGAGGTAAGAGGTCAATAGACTCCTTTGAAAATGGCCATGCCAGTTTTTCCTCGCCACCACCCAATGGATTGCTTAGGTTTAGTTTCATATGATACCAGTATCTTCAATAGCTTTAAAATTGAGCCTGCTATAACCTAAAAATCGCAAGTTGCTTTAATGCGTTAAAGAAGTTAGTGGCGTTAAAACAAATTTGCCTTAAGGCGTTAACTTTGACAGCCCTAGTTATAACCAGAGCTATGATCTTCTTATCGCACATCTCAAAATGTATTCCTAGAGGTTGCAAATATCCAATACAGAATTTAGTACTAAATTTACACGACAAAAGATCCACATGCACCATACACAACATTTGAGCTACAATATTGACAGTGTGTTGCTGTTCACATTGTTAAAGCTGAAGTAGGCGAGATTGGAGCAAATATGATTAAAAAAAGTTATTTTTATAAAACGGTCGCTATATCCTGACGGTAGTACATGAAACAAGTAACATGAAAAAAAACATGTTCCTTTGTGTCCTCCGGTGCTCCTAACGGCATCTGCAAGATTTCACAGACCGAAGGAAAACAACCAATCAGAGCTGACCTGGGATCTGCTATCCAGTTGCTGTCTATGATAGCCGGCTGTCAATCACTCGCGAACTCAGATCAAACGGTCAAACTAGGCAGCGCTGATCAAATATGAATCAATATTCTGTTACTGTAATACCTATTTCTTGCCTCAAATGTTTTCATAAACATCTTGTAGTGTTCTACATCTTCTACTGTTTAGCTGTAAAATGAGAAAGTTTGCGACCCGGCAGCCATGTAGAGATCTCTTGGGGAATACCAAGCACCGCTCACATGACCGGAGCACAGCCAATAGGAACACTCTCTCTCTGAAATGACCTGTGATTGGTCAAAGTCTTCCGTCACGGGCTAGATTTTTTAAAGTCTGAAAACAGATCCATGAGGAGGAGCAGAAGTCTAGTTTTCACTCAGAACACTTGAATTACAATATGCTGAAAGGTTAATATGGAATCTTTGCCCAATGATGCCAAAAAATTGTTGCCTACTGAAGCTTTCAGTATACAAATGGGAAATGAAGTTAACGAACGTTGGCCACCTATTCCATTTGTAAGAGTAGGATGTCATCCATATGCGTATATCTGCATTGTAAGCTATCTACAAGGCTGCAATCCATTCATGTGAAAACACATAAAAAAAAAGCCTCCCTCGCATACATAAAGTGCATTCACTGACCTGCACAGCCAGACATACAGACACACCATAGGCAGCTTTGATTTTTAACATCTTCTGACTCATTCTTTGTTTTCCTTTTTCCCTTTGGAAATAATTAAAAAAAATATTTGCAAATATTAAGTCTTATTTTACATGCACATTTTACAACACTTGGAATAAAACTAAAATTAGAATTGGCATGTTGTCATTATAGGAAAGATCTTATCTGAGATGCAAATGAAAGATAAGTTGCTGATCTTCTCAACAACAGTGGGAAAATGTGTTTATGTCACTTGTGTGGGCTTTAAATTTGTAGTTTCAACCATCCCTCCCCTTTTAGTCTTAATTTATTAAGATCTTTTTGGCGAATCATTTTTTTTTTGGAAAGATATGGTGGCAGGAAATATTTGATGACTTGCAAAAAGGTCCTGGACCAAATTAAAAAACAAGATGTTCAGAGCCACTCAAACATAATTTATAGGATTAATTATACTGTATCATAAATCATGTGTAACGCTATAAAACGGATATATACATATTAAGGCTTTTTTTTTTTAGCTTTTATCCTATTCTGGAAGTACAGTATTTTTTGTTTGAGTTAGTGGTTTGATTTTTGATTAACAGTCTAGAGATCAAGCGGTTTGTTGCGTTTCCTTCTCCATCGCTGCTCCACTTCCTTAATGTGCTCTCTGGATTTAAACGTCACAGTGGTCAAATGAGGCCCATGGCCAGCAAGTCACCCATAATGGCTTTGGTTTGAGAAGATCCCCACGGCTCACGTGTACTGCCCTCAATCTAGACAGGGGAAGGACATTAATATGTCAAAGGAACACGAAAGGAGGAGGAGGAGGAGGAGGAGGAGGAGGAGGAGGGCACGGAGGGATGGAGCCAGCTGATGAGACAATTTTGGCACTGCGAGATGACGCAGCAGCAGTAATCAAGGAGAACTGGAGTAGGGTTTATTGAGGGTCTTTGACTCGGGGAAATCCAGGCTAACACGATGTCGAACACACACCGAAACACAGAGCAATTTCATCTATCTCTGAAGCTCAAAACAGCTCTCACAGACAATTACTGCGCTGTGCTTTTCCTCCCTAACCGCCCTCCCCTTGTCAACGTTCAGCAGTATTCAGGTCCTTTACTAAACTAAAAGTACCAACACAAAGTAATTAATGATGTAGAAAAATGACCAGCATGAGAGCATGATCGTCATGCGGTTATATGTTATGCCATTACAGTATTATTACTGATGCATTAATGTGTAAGCAGCATTTTACTGTAACGGAACTAAACACACAGCAGGACTGTCAGTTTCTGTTCAGAGGAAGCGTTAAACAGTCAACATGAAGCGTTACGGTGCATTTCCACCAGATCCGGTGACGGTGGGCGTCTCAACTCTTTCCATTCATTTCCTATGGAAAGCAGGAGAAACAGTCGCCCAGTGCATGGTGAAGTGTTGTGGTGAGTTGGAGAGGGTCTGTATTTGCGTAAAGTTGAAAAATCTCTACTTTATGCAATTTAGCCCGTCCAGCACGACGCGTCCAGCTCACGAAACATGGACCAAGCTGTCAAACTAGACGATATAGCTCTAAAATGAAACGAGATTCAGCAGTGACATAGCCTATTCCTTTCTTAAAATGTTTTCAGAAGTAGATTTTTGGTGGATTGTTTAGACGGAATAACAGAAAGTTTACGAGCGGGCCGCCATGTTGTTTCCTGTTTGAAACGGTAAGCAGAAAACCAGGAACCAATCAGGTGCATTCCGTGATAGGGTACGTCACCAATTGAGTGGCCGATTGAGTGTCCTCGCCGGACCTGGTGTACATGTACAATTACACAGTGAACTCCAGTTTAGCTGCACAGAGTCGGTGCAGACAGCAGCATAAATTAAAATGAGACCATTTCTGTTGCTTGAGACGTTCAAGTGTAAAACACGTCTGATATGCTTGCTGTCTAAACGTGGGGTTTGTATTCATTCAATCAAACATTACAGCGGTGGTCATTGCAGACGCACCTGGCGGAGATCTGCACTCTACTGAGCGCACTTTTCTAGTTTGTAACTAGTTTACATAGGTCTGTAGCTAATGAGTATTTTCATTATGGATTAATCTGCTGATTATTTTCTTGATCAGTCCATTAATTGTTTGGTTTATATAACGTCAGAAAATAGTCAGAAATGCCCGTCACAATTACCCAAAACCCAAAGCGACACCTTCATATATCTTGTTTGGTCCTACAGACCCCCAAAATGATCCATTGTATTGTAATTCAAGACAAACAAAATCTGCAAATCCTCACATTGAGAAGCTGAAACCACGAAATGTTACTTTTAGAAGAAAATTGACTTAATCAGGTACGAGTTAAGTTAAAAGTTGCAGATTCATTTTCCGATGATCAACTAGTCGATTATGCTCTTCGTTTGTTGTAAAATCTGTATGTAAAAAGACTTTAACTTTGATTTAGTGATGAATATTTAATGTTTTACAAATCAAGGCGGGCTGGATAAAGAGCTTGCGTGACAGACCTGCAGTGGTGATGACGGATGTCTGTCCCTGTCACTGCGTGTCTCCATCACCCTGCCTCACGTCGGGGTCGCTCCAGCTGAGCTGTCAACCCTCGTATATTGCTTCCTGGTGGCACTGGCCCCCCCATCATCCCCTGTCCCACCCCACCACATCTGAGTCTACTCTGGCTAAATATACCCTCATCCTCACCCCCCCACTCTCACCACACCACCACGATCACAAGCTTTGACCTACTTCGCTCCCTCCTCCTCCTTCTCTTTCCTCTTTTTTTCCCTCCTCCCTCTGTACTGCAACCCTCACCTGACTCTCTTTGCCATCCACATTTTAATTCCCTGCAGTATTTCAGCCTGCACATGCAGCACTTTGAGCAGCCATAAGATATATCATATTCCCTTACCGCACACCCTTTATATTGCAAGAAATCTCACATCTTTGTTGCCTGGCTCTCTCAGTGTGAGCTCCCTTTAACCTTGTACAGCACAGCCCTCTCCTTGCACCAGCCTTGACCCTTCATACTTTGATATACTTCCCTCTAAATCAACCTCACATCTCTGGGGAGCCGCTGCCTTTATCTCTGCATGTCCTCCCCTGTCCGTCCTCTCCCAGCGCTGTCCTGTCCTGTCCTTGTAAATGAGCGTTGTGGCTTGTTATTGTGTTGTTCTGACTGCTCTCTCTTTTCCTTTCACACTCTGTCTCTCTCCGGTGAGCTTCCCGGGATTTGGTCAGGTGGTTTCGGGGCCCGTGCGCCAAGGGGACACATCTGTCATAGCCAGCCTCCTCTTCTTCGCCTCCAGATGTGACAGCCTAGGACACACTCACAGACAGGGCCATGCAGACGACATGCGACATGCTGTGTGTCTGTGGTGTTGTGTGTGTTTGTTTGTTAGAGAGGGAGTGATGCTGAGAGAATATGTAGAATGTGTGTGTGTGCAAGAGAGCGTGAGCTACTGCAGTGGTGAAAGTAATCAAGTGCTGTATTTAAGTACAGTTTTGAGGTACTTGTACTATATTTGAGTATTTCCATTTTATTTAACTTAATACTTCTGCTCTACATTTCAGAGGAAAATACTGTACTTTTTACTCCACTGCATCTATCTGACAGCTATAGGTACTTTACAGATTAAGATTTTACATAAAAACATATGATAAAATTAATCGCAATTTAATTGCCTTAACGCAACTTACTTTTAGGTCGTAGCGGGCTCAGTTTTAAAGCTAGGGTGAAGATACAATGTCATACTAGCTTGGAGGAGGCTAAGGAGGCTAAATAACGCTCCAAACTTACGCTAAATTTTAACGAGGAAAAACTGGCATCGCTATTTTCAAAGGGGTCCCTTGACTTCTGACCTCAAGATATGTGAATGAAAATGGGTTCTATGGGTACCCACGAGTCTCCCCTTTACAGACATGATCACTTTATGATAATCACATGCAGTTTGGGGCAAGTCATAGTCAAGTCAGCACACTGACACACTGACAGCTGTTGTTGCCTGTTGGGCTGCAGTTTGCCATGTTATGATTTGAGCATCTTGTTTATGCTAAATTCAGTACCTGTGAGGGTTTCTGGACAATATTTGTCATTGTTTTGTGTTGTTAATTGATTTCCAGTAATAAATATATGCATACATTTACATAAAGCAGCATATTTGTCCACTACTATGTTGATAAGAGTATTAAATACTTGACAAATCTCCCTTTAAGGTACATTTTGAACAGATAAAAAATGTGTGATTAATTTGCACTTAATCGCGATTAACTATTTTAATCAATTGATAAATTTGTTTAGCAGACATTTTTTTTTCTTCTTACTTATCCCAAATAATCATCTTATGGCCCACACAATTTATCTTGTCACCCTTTGGAGGGGGCTCGACCCCTAGGTTGTATAGAAAGAAGTTAAAACTAGCTACGCTACAAACTGATGCATTACTATTAACAATTGAATAATGTCATATATTATATCCATCACAGGGACAGAACAAGTACTTTTACTGTAATACTTAAAGTACATTTTGCTGCTAATACGTCTGTACGTTTACTCAAGTAGAATTTGTCAAGCATGACTTTTACTTGTAGTGGAGTATTTTTACATTGCTGCATTTCCAGTGTTTTCCAACCATTTTGGCTTGACCTCTTTATGAGAGGGATTCCCCCTCTGAACGTCTCAAATGCTTTCAGTTAAATAACTGTTTGAGCCTTTAAGAGGTCAAATTTCACAAACAAATAAAAAACGATTAGAGAAAAGAACAAAAAATGAAAACAAATTTGCGTAGCTGAACGTAGTTTTTCCTTCTTTCACATCCCATTTATCATCTCACAGCACCCAAAAATGTATCTTCACTCTGGTGGGGGCTGGACCCCTAGTTTGGGAACCACTGGATTAAACTACCTAATTATATACAGTAATTAAAAGTCAAAATATAGAAATATAAAATAATACATCATGCACAGTGGCCATTTTTTTCTGTGGAACAAGTACTTTTTTGTACATTTTAAGTACATTTAGCTGATACTAATATTCAGTAGGATTTTTAATGCAGGATGCATTTTTTAAGCAAATGAACCACACTGTAAGTTATTGTTACCTTGTGAGCGAGAGAGAAGAGGTATATTTGAAGCAACACTTACTACAGCAGGCTCGTACCCCGGGGCTGGACGGCTTATGTAACTGTGCCTCACAGTGCGCCCGTGACCTCCCGGTGATACCTCACCAAAACCAACTGAGCAGTTTGAAAAAAGGCAGACAGATTAGTTTGTAGACAGTTTTTTTTCCCTTCTTCTCCAAAACGTGAGCCGTGGGGGGAATTTGACCATGTTCCTAATTTGTAAATCGTCTAAGCGGCATGACTGTTGTTCTAATCCCCTAGCCTGAGGACCGTGAATCATTTGGAGCAGTGAGTGGAGTCCGTTAACGGCTAGTGATAGTGACCCTTTTAGTGACAGAAGCTTACTGTTTAAACTGTGTTAATTTCTGTCCGACTTCCTTGTAATGTGTGCTCTTCAGTGGGGCGTCCCTCCTTTTGAGCTACTTTGTTTTATAATTACTCTCCCTTTCTCCCTCTACATCTATCACAGATATTCCGTCGAGGGCTTTTTGGACAAAAACAAGGACCTGCTTTTCCAAGATTTCAAGCGTCTCATGTACAACAGGTGCCAAATATCACGATGCTCTTGACAGTTCAGTAACTGGGCTAAGTGTATAATGTAATGAGTTTCTTTGCTCCAGTTAATGACGTCCTTTCCTTCTGTTTGCCCCCTTTTCTTGCTCCCCTTTTTCTCTCGTAGTGCCAATCCAGTCCTGAAGGAGATGTGGCCAGATGGTCAGCTGAGCATCACAGAGGTCACCAAGCGACCCCTGACCGCGGCCACCCTCTTCAAGAACTCCATTGTGGCTTTGGTGGATAAACTGGGCTGCAAGGTCAGTGGTTTCTGTTTAAGAGTGACTTCCTGTTCCCTTCCCTTTAACCCCTGGAGAAGCTGTGGTTGGTGTTTGCACTTTTTAGACTGATTAAAGACATCTGACAAATATAAAGTAAAGCCCAGCAGCTCTGTAAAGGAAGAGAGCAGCAATGGGCGCTCTGAAGTTTTAAAGTTTTCAGGCTGGCCCGAAAACTGCGTGACCGATAGGAAGGTTGTAATGCCTTCATTTTGTGCCTTTTAAGTCTGATTATTTTACCTCCAAATTCTCTATTGCCATAGAATGTGCATAATAAATAGATAACAAAATGTGTTCTTTCTGCTTTTGTGTGAATTTAAATTACTTTATTTAAGAAAAAAACAACTTCGTTTTGATAATTTACAGTCTATAGTTCACAGGAAGTACATGTATCTCTGTTTTGATAGGCGTCTGCTAAGCTAGTTAGCTTTTCAGGAGTTTTTTTCTTCTTGTATCATCTCATGCCTCATTTAGTTATGTGGAATAAGAAAGTGAAGATTCATCAAAATGGGTATTTTTTAATTACAGAAAAGAGTTGTTTTAGCTTTAGGCTAGCCACGGCTATCTCACCAGCTAGCTAACATTTGCTTTAGCTGTCTTGCATTGAGTTGGCTACACAGCCAGTTACTGTGGTTTAAACTGGTTTGTAGTTAAAGCTGCAGTGCGCGATATTGGCGCAAATATGATTTTAAAAAAGTTATTTTTAGAAAACGGCCGCTATAGCGTGACAGTAGTACATGAAACAGGTAACCTGAAAAAAATCATGTTCCTCTGTGTCCTACTGTGTCCTCCGGTGCTCCTAACGGCATCTGAAGGATTTCACATACTGGAGGAAAACAAGGTCCGCTGTCCAGCTGCAGTCTATGAGAGCCGGCTGTCAATCACTCGCGAACTCCGATCAAACGGTCAAACTAGGCAACGCTGATCAGATATGAATCAATATTCTGTTACTGTAATGCCTATATCTCGCCTCAAATGTTTTCAGAATTATCTTGTAGTGTACTGTTTAGCTGTAAAATGAGAAAGTTTGTGAGGCAGCCGCCATTGTAAAATCTGTTGAAGGAAGCCAAGTTCTGGTCACATGACCGGAGCACAGCCAATAGGAACGCTCTCTCTCTCTGAAATGACCTGTGACCTCTGACCTCTGTGACCTCTGCCGTCACGGGCTAGATTTTTCTAAAGCCTGAAAACAGAGCCATGATGAGGAGCAGAAGTCTAGTTTTCTCTCAGAACACTTGAATTACAATATACTGAAAGGTTATTATGGAATTTTTGCCAAATTATGCCAAAAAATTGTTGCCTACTGCCACTTTAATGTAAGTTTTGTTGTTTTCACAGAAATTATACATTTCTATGGCATAATCATTTTTAATATGGTTAAAACTAGGGCTGTCAATTGATTAAAATATGATCCATGATCAATCGTGATTAATCGCAAATTAATTGCACATTTTTTATCTGTTCAAAATGTGCCTTAAAGGGAGATTTGTCAAGTATTTAATACTCTTATCAACATGGGAGTGGACAAATATGCTGCTTTATGCAAATGTATGTATATACGTATGTATGTCCAGTATCTTCACTCTAGCTTTAAAGCTGAGCCCGCTACAACCTCCGAAAGATTGATTGTGTTAAAGAAATTAGTGGTGTTAAAAAGAATTTGCGTTAACGTGTTATTATCGCGTTAACTTTGACAGCCCTAGTTAAAACTGATGCCAAAAAGTCAGTCATTTTTGACCAAATATGTAGTTACTGTGTTTTGAGTCTATAGGGCAGAATTGGTGTCAAATCAAAGCCACTGGAGGTTTGATTTTGTGATCATATTTTCATGTTGGAGTTGTAGCGCCGATGTAGATCTTCTCCCCAGTTTACGCTGCTGTCATCATCAGGAAGATGCTCTGCACCAGTTTGCCTGTTCTGGTTCCTGTAAAGCCTCAATGAGTCACGGGCTATTCTGAGGCTGCCAATGTGTCTGTGCGATGTCTCTTTTGGGAGGACGGCTCGTCACCATGCATGACAAAATACGAGCAGAGAGGCAGCACGCAGCCGTCCAGCAGGAACATGTATACATAGCAATGTGCTGTTTTTGGTGTCAGAAAGAGAGAGTAACAGTTTTTGTAGGTCGCTTGTTCTCAACCTGTCTGGCTGCATGTGGAGTTGATAGGCTGGTGAGGGGGGGGGGGGGGGGTGGCGCTGGACCACAAAATGTGCTGCTCACCTCTCCTGGCCTCATCTCACTGACTGAAGTCTGACATTTCCTGCTGTTATTTTGGGACGGCCCGCTGTCAGGCTGTTGTAGCATCTCGTCTCGGTGTGGCTGAGGTAGAATGAAAGGAAACTCCCATGGCAACCTTCAGGTCACGTTGAAAGAGCGGATGTTTTCTTCAACTGCCGAACAGAAGCACCTGTGCCCAGTCTGCCCACCTCATCTGCCCCCAAACTCCATTAACGGACTCTTTTCTTAAATCTCTGCTGAACTGAGTTGAAACTGGGGTCACACATGCTCATGCATCATTGAGATGATGGATGACAGTGTTGGGGAGCAGAAAGTGTTCACTTTGTTCCACCTTGTTCATCTTTCATGGACAGAGAGTGAGAGCCAGTGAAAACATAGCACTCTCTGTTCTGTGACAGGATAACGTGTCCCCTTAGAGATCCCTGTCAAGGTGCAGGCGTCCGTCCAAAAATTACTCCACACCGGAGCCTTTATCGTCTTCAGAGTTGTAATGTGCAGTTAAATGTGCTGTTAATAAGTAGATGTGCTGGATGTGTTATGAGGCTCAGCTGCTCGCTGTAGCGTCTGTTGAAATATTCTGCTTAAGGTCAGTGAACTCAGTTTGCCAGTGTCGCAGCGTAGCATAGTATACAAGCTGAGTGTAGTTTATTTACTCGCACAGTGATGAACACAGCAGTGATGAAAACTATGATAAAAACATGCGAAAATCAGAGACAAATACAAGTTTTTGCAGGTGGTAAAACAAGAGTGTTATGAAATAACATTGCCTCAATCATACAAACACTGAATCAGTCCAAGTGTTGGAACAACGTTGACACTGTGTTGTGCTATGGCAGTACTGTTATTGTGCTTCATTGTATCCTTACTTTAATTTCCTCAGTATTATTGTATATCTTTCTGTATATTGATGCACAAGCCAGCTACAGTAATGTGATGATGTGATACTTCATTGATACCTGCTGGGAAATAAATAAAAACAGGCATTTTAGTGTCCTTGCTGAAAGATGATCTCTCTCTACTCCACTTCTCAGAGGATTACCTGCATCTCTTTTTTCTTGTCTTTCAGGAGCCGTACTATGTGCGGTGCATAAAGCCCAACGAGATGAAGTCTCCGGTCTTGTTTGATGACGCTCGCTGCCAGCACCAGGTGGCCTACCTCGGCCTGATGGAGAACGTGATGGTGCGCAGAGCGGGCTTCGCCTACAGGCAGCATTACGCTCGCGTCCTGCAGCGGTAAGAGAGCATGATGATCTATGAAGCAAGACTTCTGCAGTGTCCTCCTTTGCTAAACTCCTCTGTGAGGAAGTTGTATTACTTCAGCAGCTGGGTGTAACACCAGTGATGTAAAATGTACCAGACTATCTAGCACTCATTGCTATTATGATGAAATTTTACTTAAAACTACGAACATAAAAGTTAACATCATCATACTTAAAAGGAATTGAAGTTTCCAAATTGCATTTAACAGCAGAGAACAATGATGCATGCAATCATTTCCATTAAACTCTAAAAGTCAGAGAGGACAGAAAGTATCCTTTTCTTTGAGAGTTGAAGAACAAATTTAAGTAAAACCAGACTACTTTTTTTCTTGCTGCGTCTCTGAGCAGCTGTCAATCACTCGTGAACTCCAATCAAACGGTCAATATTCTGTTACTATAATGCCTATTTCTCGTGTAAAATGTCTTCAGAAACATCTTGTAGTTTACTGTTTAGCTGTAAAATGAGAAAGTTTGTGACTCGGCCGCCATGTTGAGATCAGTTGAGGAAATACCAAGCACCGCCCACCAGCTGGAGCAAACTTTCTCATTTTACAGCTAAACAGTAACTACAAGATGATTCTGAAAACATTAGAGGTGAGAAATAGGCATTATAGTAACAGAATATTGATTCATATTTGATCAGCGCTGCCTTGTTTGACCGTTTGATCGGAGTTCGCGAGTGATTGACAGCTGCCTCTGTTGAATGAACAGCCAATAGGAGCGCTCTCTCTCTGAAATGACCTGTGATTGGCTAAAGTCTCCCGTCACGGGCTAGATTTATTAAAGCTTGAAAACAGAGCCATGATGAGGTGCAGAAGTCTAGTTTTCTCCCAGAACACTTGAATTACAATATGCTGAAAGGTTATTATGGAATTTTTGCCCAATGATGCCAAAAACATTCTGCCTACTGCTGCTTTAATAATCATCTGGGGTCACTTGAATAATTTTATTACAGTAGACCTGACAAATCTCCAGACCCACAGAAGACATTATACATCAGTTTCCACAAGCTGAGTAGTACTTCACATACATTTACCTTAAAGGCAGGGTTGGTAAAGATTTTAGAAACATTTTTTGTTATATTTGTTGAAATTCTCATTATATCCCGACAGCAATCAATAAATCAAATGCTCTGACAAAAAAAGAAAAAAATACAGTATCTGTGGCTGTGACTTTCTCTCTAGATTTAGGGACTTTTGGATCTAGTTAGCAGCTAATGCTGCTAGCTACTTTTATTGGAAAAGAGTTGGTAACACTGGGCTCGTTTTTTCAGCTGAATCATTTTTCAAATCTAGTGTACTCTTACTAGTTTCTCAAGATCGCCCACCCTGCCTTTAACATGTGAAATTGGTGGAATGCCCCTTTAACTAAAACCACTGAAAAATGCTTTTACAGGTAAATTAAATAGCCACTCAGTTACAGTAACAAGAGCAATTGTTCCTCTTTTGTATATACTGAACAGCACTCTTGTCATCATACATGAATGTCTGCAGGTATAAAATGACGTGTGAGTACACCTGGCCGAACCACCTGATGGGCTCGGACAGAGAGGCCGTGGAGGCCATCGTCACCCAACACGGTTTCCAGGACGACGTGGCGTACGGACACACCAAGCTGTTTGTCCGAACGCCGCGGTCTCTCTACAGTCTGGAGCAGGAGAGAGCCGCCCTCATCCCCATCCTAGTGCTTTTCCTGCAGAAGGTCAGCCACATCAGTATTAGTATCACTATATTAATTGCTATCATTGTGGTCATCATCGTCGCTTTTGGTATTCATCCATAGCCTCAACACAATTTGAAATTTTAAATATCAGATCTCTACGGCTGTTTTTAAAGTCGTGCATGTACTTTGATGAGGATGTATTGATCTGATAGTCCAATTAATCGACACAGAGACCTAATTTAATGTCACCAGCAGCTCCGATCTCAGTTAATCACCCACAACGTTATCTTCTCCAGTTTCAAACGCAGGCCTCTGGGTTTCAAAGAGGAGATTTCCGTTTGCCTCAGCCTCATGAATACGTGGCTCCTGGTTATGTTTGACTGAAATTCATCTGCCAGCTTGAATCCTAATTTCCTGTAACAATAATTGGGATAATTAATGAGATCCAGAGCACAGTTACATTACAGTCAATTACTTCACTTGCTCAAAGAAACACCCTTCTGCTTTCTCTTTCCCCTGACCTACTTTGATGACTCTGCAGAGAAGTCTGGTTCTTTAACTGGAGCACCAGTTCGTCTTCAGCTCAGTGGGACTCTGTCGTTCCTCCTCTCTTGCTTTCTGTCTTTAACACGTCCCTCTTTTTTCTAAAGGTGTGGCGTGGGGCTTTGGCTCGTACGAGGTGCCGGCGAATGAGGGCCATCTATGCCATCATGGGCTGCTATAAGCGCTACAAGGTGAAGGCCCACTTCTGGGAGGTGGAGAGGAGGTTCGCTAATGTGCGAAACATGGGCGACTATGGAAAGAGCGTGGAGTGGCCGACCCCGCCTGCAGCTCTGTCCCAGTTTCACAACAACACAGTCATGCTGCATCGCAGGTCAGATCCCAAAAAATGAAACGCATACACCATAAAAACTAAATATTTCTGTAAAATATTTAGTCTTTAACCATATTTTACTTTGAAAAAACTGTCAGCAAAGTGAGATTAATCCACTTGTATCAAAGGTAAGCATAAATGAGTTTTGAATAAGGAAATAAAATGACACTTAGATGCTTTAAAGGAATAGTTTTACATTTTGTACAGATTAAATGAACAAGATATAAAATGTTAATTAGTAAACTTTAGGGGTGCTGGTAGGCAGATTTAGTTACATTTGGAGTGAGCTAGCTGTTTCCAGTCATCCTTCCACTCCCGGCTGTAGCTTCATATTGAACACACAGACGTAGGGCTGTGTATTGGCAAGAATCTGGCGATACGATACAGTACGTATTTCTATGCAGGGGTAACAATTCAATATATTGAGATATATTGCGATACTATAAGCAAGGCGATATATTGAGATTTTTTCAAATCTAATTTTAGGAAAACTGTCACAGACACAGCATCATATGTATAAAACCTGAGTAAAAAAAAAGTCACTATGAGAAATGGCTACTTTGGGTGACTCACACATTAATACAATTGGACTCATAGGATCCACAAGAGTCTCAGCTTTACTGTGATACCCAATTTATGTAATTCCAACACTGTTTAGGGACCCCAGTATATAGAAATATTCAAATAGACCATTTTAGAATAGGTGAAATAACACATTTGTACTGCATTCAAAATGCATGGTTTTTGCCCCAAACAGCATGTGATTATCATAAAGTGGGCATGTCTGTAAAGGGGAGACTCGTGGGTACCCATAGAACCCATTTTTATTCACATATATTGAGATCAGAGTTCAAGGGACCCCTTTGAAAATGGCCATGCCAGTTTTTCCTCGCCAAAATTTAGCCTAACTTTGAAGCGTTATTTAGCCTCTTTCTCAACATGCAAGTACGACATGCTTGGTGCCAGTGGATTCTTTAGATTTTCTTGTTTCGTATAATGCGGTGGGTTATTTTTAATTAAAAATCGATACAGCGTTTTGGAGAATTGATACAGTATCGCAAAACATAATATTGCGATACTCATGTGTATCGATGTTTTACACAGACGTTAGACTGGCATCGATCTTCTCGTCTAGCTCTAAAACACTAATTTGCATTGAAAACAAGTCAAATTGTTTTTCCTCCCTGGCAGATTTTTTTCCAGTTTTAATTCATTCTCAGTAACAGAATAACTTAAATGAGTCTCTGGGTGTGTGAGTTTTGGATCAACAAGGATGTTTTGGCACTGCAGATAAAGTATATTTTTATCCCTCACAGACTAATCTTGAAGCCGTTCATCCTACTGTATTGTTTTCTGTTGCACCTTTGATGTATTATTCCGCCCACGTGACGCGCTGTCTTGTTCCAATCTCTTGTTGTCAGGTGGTGGGCGAGGCAGATTGTGAAGAACATCCCCCCGTCTGACATGCAGGAGGTTCGGGCCAAAGTGGCGGCTCTGACTGCTCTGAGCGGAGAGAGGAAAGACTGGGGATACGGCAGAGCCTGGGAGAGGGACTACCTGTCCAATGTAAGAATCACACATGAACAAAACACAAACAAAGAGGAGTCTGGGTACTCTTGAGTTCCAACATGTATTTTCATGTTCTATCTATGATCCACCACACGTCATGTCAAAGTAGTCCATGACGTCCTTGATTATTCTTGGTATTTACATGAAACTAATTAAGCATGGAGACTCCTTGGGAAGACATATCTGTGTTAAAATATGTAAGTTTTCAGTTACTGGCCTTTTTACTCTATTTATTTATTTGTTTTAGGGCTGGAACTATAATTATTTCCATCATCGATTAATAGTTTGGTCTGTTAAATGTCAGCTAATAGTGAGAAATGCCCATCACATCGTGTCCTAGAGCCCATGTTAACGTACTCAAAGCAGCTTGTTTTGTCTGAGCAACTCTCCAAAACCCTCACATATTCAGTTCATAATCATAAAAGATTAAGAAATAGTATAAATAGTTACATTTTAGGGGCTGGAACCAGTGACATTTTAGCACCTTTGCTTAAAAATGTCAAATTACTAATAACTTAGTTACAAGTTAATAACTTAGTTAGTTATAATAATAACTAACTAATTGCTAATTAGTTTATCTAACTGGGGAAATGCAGATATTGTTACGTAAGGAGAAGTAATGCAGCAGATGTAATGTGTATAGAGCACTCAGGTTATTCTTTAAAATCCAGGATAAAGCAACTACAACAAATGTAAACAAACAAACACATGCATAAAACAGATCTGGTGCATTTGAGTGTATCCCATGACCTTCTTCAGTGAATGGAGCCTAATCAGGCGTCATCATGTGACCTAAGACAGGGACAGGGGTTACCATCTCCTCGATATACGACCACATGTTGTCATGTGACCACAGTTAAATACTGAAGTCATTTGATGAGACCTGAGCAAGGTCTGTTCAATGAAGAAGGCTGTGGATATATGGTCAAAATCTATAGAAAAAAAGCGAGTAAGTGAATCTTGAGTTTAGAACATTTTATATCAAAAAAAGCAAATCAATCATCAGAGTAGGTTTTCACAGTTACTTGTACTTTAAGGTGTCAGTTTTTCACTGTTTCAAAATGAAACATTTCTTATTTTCTGTTGTTCATTTGGCCATATCGTGTAAAACACAAGCATACCCTTAAAGGTAGAGTAGGATTTTCCTAAAATGCAAAAATGTATAGACTCATATAAAAATAATCCCTCTCAATCATCACTTATGACCCACTAGAAGTGTGTGGTGGTGTCTGTATCTACAGAGACCCTGCAGCCCTCTGCCTGTATTTTCTTATTTTGCTGTGTTCGGGTTTCTGGGCGTGAACCTCTATAAAAACGTAGCGACCAGGTGCCATAGACTGTATATAAGAAGTGGACGTTGTCTAACTTCTTTTTGCAACCAGAGGAGTCGCCGCCTGCTGGTTATTAGAAAGAATGCAGGTTTAAGGCACTTCAGCATTGGCTTCACTTTTCAGACCTGGAGGAAGTCCAATGGTAAGAAAGTTTCCAAGAGGAAGTTATCAAAATGGGAGACACAGCGCCGGAAAAATGCAAATATGGTGAGCCGAAACGGCAAGCGAACAAAACTCGTTCCAAACAAGAGTGAATCTGGGGTTGGCTTTCACCTGCTGGCGAGCTCACTAATCAGGGGGCGCGCGCTTCTGGTGTCGTTAAGCCGGGGAGGATGGGCCAACTTTGAATGCTGTGTTTACAAACTGCAACTGACAAATCCTACTCTTTCTGCCTTTAACTAGATAGTATTTTTAAGGTTAATAATGAGGTAAAGTAGCTTTTATTTTGTAACACATCCAGGGTTTCACTTGTAATTGTTGTGGCAAAATTGTTTTGCTTTGAAGCGAGGGCAAAAAGATAGAAAAAAATCATAAATCCATTGTGAAGTGCGAACAAAACATGTATAATAGCTTTTACTCTAATGTCTAACAAACAGAAGTTTTGTGTTTTCTCCGTGTTTTCTCTTCACTTTCTATTAACGGAAGCATTTTGTCCTCGCCGCAAGAGAACCTCATTTACTGTAAACGGTTCAGTGTGACGCTCCACACAACAAACTGCTTATTCCTCTTTTGAAAATAACTGGGAAGATCCATTGGATGTTTTTCACTTGAATTTATCACAGTAAACAAGACCTGAATGACCAGCAGTGTATTGAATCACAGTAATCATCTGTGGTTGTGAATGTATATGGCGCATGTGACTGCGAGCCGCACAGCATGACTAAAGGAGGATGGTGCTCGTGAACACTGCCCCTCTTTAATGAATCCCACAGTCGGCTCATTTAACAGCTAATCTGAGCTTGTTTGGTGGCTGGAGGCCTTAAAGACGCCTTCAGGGAGCGCGAGCATGACTGAGCCACTCCCCTCCTTAGTTTGTCAGACGGCCCGTGACTCGCTGCCCTCCTTCAGGCCTCCAGCTTCACGAGATTGTTGTTAATTCTACAAAGACCTATAGAGAAGTGCGTGTAATCCGGTATGCAGTCTGCCTGAATCGTGACTTGTGTGTGGCTGACGTTGCTTTAGATCAAGTGTCTGAGCACAGAAAGGGGAAAAAGGAAAGTTAGACCAATTAGTGTATGTTGTGTATTCTCAGAAACCTTCAACAAGATCACAAGATTCAACAAGTTTCAAATCAAAGTTGTTTTCATGTGAGCTCATGAGGACAAGAGGAAGAGAGAAAATAATGAATTGTCATCACATGCAACTTATTTCCTGTAACCATTTATATCCATCTACCATTAATTTATCCCCTTCATGTGAGCGAGAAGCTAACAGACAGTCACCCCGCTCGACCTGAGGAAGTCTCAAACAATCATGATCTGAACCAACGCGGCCAGAGAACAAGTCTACTGAGCATGCTCTATTGGCCCAGAAGACGCAGAAGTGTGAAGTCAAACCTTTTCGGTGTATGTGCCAAAAAGCAGCTTTCATATTAATGAATAGGGCCATCTTTGAATGCGGTATACAATTATTCCTAATATATTGGGCTTGAGTTTGCCATGTTATGATTTGAGCATGTTTTTTATGCTAAATGCAGTACAATGACAGTATTTGTCATTGTTTTGTGTTTTTAATTGATTTCCATTAATAAATATATACATACATTTGCATAAAGCAAGCATATTTGCCAACTCCCATGTTGATAAGAGTATTAAATACTTGACAATTCTCCCTTTAAGGTACATTTTGAACAGATAAATAATGTGCCATTAATTTGCGATTAATCGCGATTAAATATTGTAATTGATTGACAGCCCTAATTTGTGAGTCTCATAAAAGATTTAGTGGTCGAAAACAATTTTACATTCTCTCCCTATAATGCAAACAAAGGTTTGGTCTGTCACGCTACTGTAAGATCAAAAGTTTACCATCTCGCCCGCCCTTTCACTCCCGCCAGTAAACTTTCAAACTGGCCGGTGTCAAAAGTCAGGTGCTCAGAAAAGAAGAGAAAAACGAAAAAGAATCGAGCGATTATTTCCTGACTTCTCGCGTCACCGGGGGCATGCTTAATGGTTCTTTTACATACTTTGACCTCAGCAAGATGGCCGCATGGTTGCTCTTCCGGTAGCGATTCTGCTCTGTAGTCATTTTTGAATGGCGAGTAGCGTCGATCCAGAGTGTTAGAAACACGGCGGGCCTGGCTGTAGCATTAAGATTTCCCCTCACTGGTCTGGTACTAAAGGATGTAGGACAAGGGATGTCCACATACTATTGACCACATGCTTTGGTTTATTAAAGGAGCAATATGTAGCACTGACAGCTAGTGTTTAAAATAGGTAACAGCAGTTCAAATTCAAAACATTGGAGCCGTGGCCCGTCAGCTCCTCCAGTGTGACTGATAGCAGTTGGTGCAAATTTTCGCAATTTGAGGGGTTACCTTCTGGACACGACCGCGTTAGCCTTTGGCAAGCAGCAGTCTGAATCACTTCACCGACTGTGTGTCTCAAATACTCGCTGCCTTGATAACCAGCAGCACACGGACCACAGAGAGATGTGCCGAAGCTTTTCAGGTCGGGTAGAATCTAACGTTGACGTTGTCTCTGTTGATCCAATTTGTTAGCTTTCTTCCATTACATGGCCATTCTTCATATTACATAGCTGCAGAAGGCTGTGTTTGCGCAAAGAGTGTAGAAGCAGAGAGACGAAACTCCTGTGTTTTTTTGACATCAGCCGCTGCTGCCATTGTGGACTGAAAACGCTTATTATATTTATAATATTATATTGTTCAACACAGGCCGTTTCAGTAGAATATGACAATAGAATAGAAATAATTTAGTTTTACGTTTGTACGGCACTTTGTAGTCGGACGTTTTACTGCCGTCCGGTAGTCGCTTTCAGTCCAAAATGGCAGAAGCGTAACTTTGCTGCTGGGCGCTGATGTTGCAATGGAATGAACAATTGACTTCCACTTCTTGGCTATATACGTTCTTTGGTTTGCGTTTGTTTCATATGTGGCAACGGAGTGCCAAAATGGGCGGTGGACGGGATCACACCGGCCAAAACAAAAACAGACATTCTGGACTGTAATGGAAATTTCAAAGGAGAACATACTGGCTGTAGCACTGTTGTCAGAGAAGCCTGTATTTCAATTTAGAATGTTTACTTAATAACTGATGACATATGGTCATTTTATGATTTATTACAGTAAATGTATTACATATTAAGTATGAATACATCTTTAAAAAAACATTTCCAGTGAACATTTTTATTGGAAATCGTAAGAAATGGTCCCGTAAAAGTAGAGCCATTATTGTGACGGCTCCACTCTATAGGAGGGAGACTGTGACACGGCTTGAGATTAGCAGCCCCCGACTGTATTTCTCATCAGGCAGTTTAGCTCCAGTATCAGCCGCCCTGCTTCCTCTCTACCAGCACGTCAAACACCGTGTCTGGTAACAGCAGCCCGAGGCCACGAGCTTTGATCTGCTGCTTATGGAATTAAAGTGATAAAAAGGGCTTGAAAGAGGCTGAGAGAGGTCACCCAGAGTTTTACAACTAACGACGAGAGACATTCCTATGCCACCGTACTGTGGCTGCCTGGTGGCTTCTTGTAATAACACAGGCTCTTTCTTTATGTCTGCAGGTGCGAGACTGCCCTCAGACCAGCTCCGGCTTCACCCGTTTTTCCAAGGAGCTGAGGAACAAAGAAGAGTACAGCCAGGTCCTCTTCTCTGGCTTCTGTAGGAAGGTACAGTATAGTGGGGAAAAAAATACGCTGAAATGAAAATGTCTTTTTTGTAGAAGGACGTCCTTTCTGTTGTCGCTTCCTTTTAGCGTTGGGATGTTTTTCTCCCTTGCTGTGTTCTCCTTTCCACCCACTCGCACTCTTTTTCTTTTGTGTCAGCTCGTCTTTCAAGCTTTCAGAAAGGAATATAAAGAAACAAGATAAAAAAAAATAATCAGAGGATTCATCATGAAAGGAATTCACTCCTACAATTTTCTTAACCTTTAAGATACCCTTTATTTGTAATGTCTGCCTGTTGTGACTCAACTAAATGGAGTCAACTGAGGCCCAGCTTATTATTTCACCTTATGATTAACTCTTATCATCTCCCTGTGGATAATAATGGCCATATTTTCCTTATCAGGGATTATAGAGAGAGGGCTTCCACTAAATTCTGGGAGCAGCTATAGCCAAACTACATTTGAAGATATGCAGGCTTTGATGAAGTGAAATAAAACAACCTCCAACACTGACAAACCCAGCAGAGCCTTTGTCTTTTTATCTGACTTTTTTGTTTTGTTTCATGCAGCTCCACAAGGGAAACCTGTTTTTGAAATGAGAGCAATGATAACCCAAAAGATCCTACAAGTTGCAAAAAAAAGGGCTCTTAACAGAAAATAGAAAAGTACAAATGTGCAGCTTTATCCTTTTCTTCTTCTTCTCTCTTTCCCTCCTCTGCTCTCTCAGGTGAATAGATTCAACAAAAGCACAGACCGAGGCCTGCTCATCACTGACAAGTGCGTCTACAAACTAGAGCCAAAGAAGCAGTACAAGGTTCTGAAGAGGCTTCCCTTAGATGCTGTAAGTACTCACACGGGGGATGCATACACGCTCTTGCATATTCACACACAGATACACAACCTTAATCTAAAGCTATAGCACTGCACAGTCATCCAAATGCTATTAAAAACACTTTAGGAGCACTAGGAGGACACAGAGGAACATGATTTTTTCACAGAGTATCTGTCTCATGTACTGCTGTCAGGATATAGTGACAGTTTGAGCAAATATAGCAAAAAGTTTTATTAAAGTTACCAACTGCAGCTTTAAGTACAACTCAAACATCAGAGTCATACAACAGTAAATACAAAGAACAACAGAATCACTCCGTTTCTTTTCCTCATGTGTGAAATTCACAAGCCACCACCATTTGTTAATCAGTCATCGGTTAGTTCAATCTTCACGGTTCTTCAGATGTTGTGTAAACGCTATCAGGAATGCGCAAATGGAACATTTAGTTCCTGAGTTTAGTTCGTCTGGTTTCATAGTTCCACATAGTTTCACTCCAATTTGTAACGTAGGCTTTCTATTAATCGCTTAAAATATTTAATCGCATGATTGTCCATGATTAATCGTGATCAATCAAATACATTTTTTTTATCTGTTCAAAATGTACCTTAAAGGGAGATTTGCTCTTATCAACATGGGAGTGGAAAAATATGCTTGTTTATGCAAATGTATGTATATATTTATTATTGTAAATCAATTAACAACACAAAAAAATGACAAATATTGCCCAGAAACCCTCACAGGTACTGCATTTAGCATAAAAAATATGCTTAAATGATAACATGGCAAACTGCAGACCAACAGGCAACAACAGCTGTCAGTGTGTCAGTGTGCTGACTTGACTGTGACTTGCCCACAACTGCATGTGATTATCATAAAGTGGGCATGTCTGTAAAGGGGAGACTCGTGGGTACCCATAGAACCCATTTTCATTCACATATCTTGAGGTTAGAGGTCAAGGGGCCCCTTTGAAAATGGCCATGTCAGTTTTTCCTCGTCAAAATTTAGCGCAAATTTGGAGCGTTATTTAGCCTCCTTCACAACAAGCTAGTATGACATGGCTGGCACCAATGGATTCCTTAGGTTTACTAGTTTCATATGATCCCTGTATTTTCACTCTAGCTTTAAAACTGAAGACATTAATGGCGTTGAAACTAATTTGCATTAACGTGTTATTATCGCGTTAACTTTTACAGCCCTAATTAAGAGCATGTAGTCTCTAACTCCATGGAGTGCCTCTTTAACCAAAACTTAATTCTAACCATAACCCTAAAATAAACAGTTAAATAATAAACCTTAAACTAAAACATAATCAAGGGCACTGACACACATTGTACAGCACCACGTAGCAGCTCCACTTTCTCACAGCTACCAGGAATGTGGGTCAGACCTCTTGTACTTTGTCCCAGCTGTCCTTTATTTCTCACTCTGTCCTCTCGATAGTGCAGTTCCTCTGTTCACTCCACAAACACACACACGCATCTTCCATCATGTTTGACCTGGGTCACTGCCATCCATCAATAAGTGCAAGAACACCGTATCCTTTTGACTCAAAGGGGCTTATGACCTGTTTTGGAGAGTCAATGTGTCTTCGTGTAAGGTGTCGTGTTTGATGTGCGAGGCCGCGGTCGTGATATGACATATATGCTCAGCTTTAGGTTTTCTGCCGCCTGGGGCGAACCTGGCTCGTTTCACAGGCCGATCTGAGAAAGTGGATCAGGGATCTCACAGGGCCGTCAGCTCTCGAGGACGGGAGGCTAAAAGTGAAGAGAGAGTAGATGACAGCTTTATTTAATCTGACGCTTCAAGGTTCCTTGAAATAGCTTTGAGATCATGATGTTTTTCCATGGTTTGATGTTGGGCAGGGACCTATAGACAGCGAGGACTTGATTTAAGAGTTTGACGGTAGCGAGAAAAAAAGTAAGGGGCATTTGTGAAAGCCCTGTTAGTAAGCTTTCCATTCATGCATATGCAGTTCACAATAATGGTGGCAAACTTCACATCAAAATTATGTCGGCAGAAATTACAAGATGTCTGAAACAGATTTTCTCAGCTACAGCTAGCTCGCATTATTTAACCACCTGATGCTAGCCACCATGTGAGTTAGCTGAGAACTCTGTAGCTGATCTTTTAATGTTTTTAGCTACAGTATAAAAATAGGCAAAAAATAAAAATGATGGCTACATACACGAGACTAAAGCTACATGTCCCTGACAAAGAGTGAGCATCCTCACTAGGGCTGCAACTAACGATTATTTTCATTGTTGATTAATCACTTGACTATTTTCTCGATTAATCGATTAGTTGTTTGGTCTATAAAATGTCAGAAAATGGTGAAAAACAGTGTTTCCCAAAGCCCAAAAGGACGTCCTCAAATGTCTTGTTTTGTCCCCAACTCAAAGATATTCAATTTGATGTCATAGAGGAGTAAAGAAACCAGAAAATATTCACATTAGAGAAGCTGGAATCAGAGAATTCTTACCTTTTTTCTTAAAAAAAATACTCAAACTGAACTAATTGGTTGTGAAAATAGTTGACGATTAATTTAATATTTCACAATCAATCGATCAATAGTTGCAGCTCTAATCGTCACCAGCTGATGGTCCATATAGCAAACATGGAATTAAAGAAACAGCATTGTTTGTGTATTGCAGGGTAGAGCTGGTTCACCCCAGTATTATGTTTATTATAAATAAAAGTGTAATTCAAAAGTTATTTGTTGGACAAATTTCTTATGGTGGGGGAATTTTTTGGGGATTTTTTATGGACTTACCGCTGGTACTGTACACCATGACGTATACTGTACATGTGCCATTGTCTACTTTATGACATTTCCATGTCATTTGTTGTCATATTTAAATATCTATATTATGACATCTTGGTGTCAGAATCTATCATTTAGGCAGTTTTAAGTGAAACAGTAATCAGATGGTATAGATCCATTTTCTACTGTGTGTACAATGTAATTTCACTGAAGGTTTGTGTAAAGACCAACACCTGCATAACACAATGAGTCAGCACAGCTGGACGTCCAGCAGTGGTTTTAGAGAGTGAGACGGAGAGAGAGGGCTTGAAACATGCCAGAGGGTTAAAAACCATCATTATGCAGCAGCGGAGCAGCTAAAGATAGCTGATGCCATTAAGCTCTGCTGCTCAGAGTGAAGGATATGAGTGTTATCCAGGTCAGAAACAGAGAATAGAAAAGAAGCAGCGCAGCTCTGTCCTCACATTGTGTCACCTGACTCTTCGCGACAGAGTCATCAAGTTTGACCGTCAGCACTGAAAGGCTGAAATGTCACTCAGGTCACAAACTGATGGAACAGTGTGACAAAACAACAGCGTCATGCAGAACTGTGACGTTTTTTTTTTGTGTTTTTCCTGAATCGATTAGACTCAATTTTGTAAAATGAAACTCATCACAAGCAAAGTTACGCAAAACAACACAGTGACTCTGTCCTTTTGACATAACATCTTCGTAAAAACAACACCAAATACTAACAACCACTATTGGTGAAGTACTTCGTTGTATAATTGATCAATAGAAAAGTCATTTGACAACAGTTTTGTTAATTTATTAATCTATAGAGGGAGGAACTATTTCATGCTCCTCTGATTCCTGAAGTAAAAATCACATTCATTTTCCCCAAAGATAATGTTACGTGACTCACAGTTGGAGCACTTCCTCAGCTGAGTACAGAAGATGAAAAACTGCATCAGAAAATATGTGATTCACAGGCACCAGCCTGTGTAAATTACAATGTAAAGTGAGAAGCTAACTTTGAAGGTTGCATTCAGTAAGACACGCTCAATCCAAGAAAAAACTACACTGTTGAAAAGTACAGTCTGCAGTTTAAATTAATCTACTTTCTGATTCTGGGATAGTTTTGGGTGAATTCAGCAGCACTCTGTTTCCAACTGCCTGACGAAGCATTTTGAATAGGGCTACCAATCAATTAGAATAGTTAATCGTGATTAATCACAAATTAATCACACATTTTTATGTGTTCAAAATGTACCTTAAAGGGAGATTTGTCAATTATTTAATATTCTTATCAACATGGGAGTGGGCAAATATGCTGCTTTATGCAAATGTATGTATATATTTATTATTGGAAATCAATTGACAACACAAAACAATTACATATATTGTCCAGAAACCCTCACAGGTACTGCATTTAGCAAAACAAATATGCTCAAATCATAACATGGCAAACTGCAGCCCAACAGGCCATAGAACCCATTTACATTCACATATCTTGAGGTCGGAGGTCAAGGGGCCCCTTTGAAAATGGCCATGACAGTTTTTCTTCGCCAAAATTTAGCGCAAGTTTGGAGTTTATTTAGCCTCCTTTGCGACAAGCTAGTATGACATCTTTGGTACCAATGGATTCCTGAGGTTTACGAGTTTCATACGATGCCAGTATCTTCACTCTAGCTTTCAAACTGAGCCCGCTACAACCTAAAAATCACAAGTTGCGTTAATGCGATAAAGAAATTAGTGGCGTTAAAACAAATTTGCATTAACACGTTATCATCGCGTTAACTTTGACAGCCCTAGTTTTGAAGGTCGACAATATATATAAATTCTCAGAAACAAAGATGAAATAATTAAAAATGGTGCCATAACATAAACCTATATGACTGTTGAATTATCCAGGAGAGTCCTGTGGTTCTATGCTAAGCAACATGAGGAGGTCGTTTAAAGAGAAAGTTGAAATGGGAATACAGAATTTTGTGGTCAAAGGTCACTGTGACCTCACAAAACAGGTTTTTGGCCATAACTCAAGAATTCATATGCTAATTATGACAATTTCACACACATGTCTTAACAGGATAAAATGATGAAGTGATGACATTTTGGACAGACATGGATGTAAACTGCAACTTGACTGGTTGGCGGAGGAATACAACCTCCAGACTGTAATTGTATTTATGTAATTATAAATTGAATATCTTTTGAGTAATGGGTAACTTGAAGACATCACCTTGCACTGTGACTCTGCGAAACTGTAAGTGTCTTTTTTTGCCCAAAAGAAAATATATCATTAATTCCAGGTCTAAAAAAATAAATTTGTTTAGTATTGATTAGATCATATGACTTTATGTATACACACTCTTCTCCATGAGATTATTCTCATTAGTGTTATTAAGAAATAAATCAAGAAATATGTCCGTTCATCACATTTTTACAGTAAATGGCTGAACACTGGAAGGACAGGTTGTACCAGAATCTGGACTTGACGTGTCGGGACACACTGTCGTCCCTGCTGGATTAACCTGTGTGTGCTGGGGGCCGTAAGAGGCTTAATCTACTCCATCTCTGAAATCCGTGACACACCTCACTTTCTCTGTCTGTATATCTCTCATACATACTGTTCGTCTGTTTCCCTCTCACACCTTCTCTCGCTCTCTCGTACTTTTACTTTCGGTACTTTAAAGTACAATGTCGTATTGTTCCTTTTACTCGAGTAAAATATCTGAATATTTCTTCCGCTACTGGTCGCAGTAAATCTGTACATTATTCCATCTGGGTCACACCTCATGACTTTCCCTTCGCTGCACCTCCAGCACACGTGCACCGCGGGCAGATTTCTCTCACCCTACATACAGAAATAATCCGCTGACTTCATTCATGACGTGATTTCTGATCCACGATATACTGTGCTGTACTGTATTCAATTTACAGGTATTATACATTGACGTTATAATCCTGACATTTTTATACAAATTAATTTTCAGTGCTCTAGTGACACTGAACAGTCAGCCTATAGTCAGGTGTTGTCCACAGTATCCAGGTCTCTTACTAAACTAAAAGTAGCAATGCAATGCTGAAGCAATACTTTTTTCTTTACTGCATTCAGAATTAAAGTTATAGTTTGGGTGTTTTGAAGTGGGCTTGTAATGAGGTACTTATCCATAGTCAGTGTATTACCTACAGTAGATAGCGGTTGGCACGCCTCCAGTTTAGAGAAGCAGACAGGAGTTACCGCACGGAACCAAAGCAATATGCTGCTGTGGACGGGGCAGCTAGCAGAACGCATGTTAGACACCTAAAAGAAAGGCCCACCTAAAAAAATGAATATCAGTTTAAGTATACGCTATATTTAGAATAATTTTGCCGGTTTACCTTGCCGTCAGACAGCTATGAACTGAAGCCGTTATCTATGTTCTCGCCATTTTACCTCGCAGAACACGGTGGTTGCTGGTCTACCGCTGCCTTGATCGGTTAGTTTGTTTGTGTAATCGAGACTTTGGTTAGTTCAGTTTCACCATCTGGTTTTCTGTATTTTAGTAGTAGTTTTAACTACATTATATAGTAGTTAAATGTGTAACAAAGTTTCATATTTCATCATAATCATAATCTGCAAAGTAACTGCAACAATTAAATAAATGTAGTGGAGAAGAAAGTACAATATTTCCCACTGAAATGTAGTAGAATAGAAGTAGAAAGTGACAGTAAATAGAGGCATTCAAGTAAAGGCTGGCCTACACTAATAGATTTTTCAAATCTTAAGTGATTTTGAAATTGTGAGAGAGCCCACACACACGACATGTTAAATGACTGTTAAATTTAACAGTTTTGTTCCTATAGTGTGTGGAGAGCAAGGATTTGACCAAAACAGCCACCAAACACTAACAGACTACATTCATGAACAACAAGAGTCCCGACCAAAAAAACGAAATCATGCAAAACTTCTCACAATCAAACGTGACTTTAGTGTAAACAAACTTGGCGGACGACGGGCAGGAAGAAGTAGCGATGTTAGTTTTTGTACTACTTTGTACTGAAAATTCATGAAGGATGGATGGATGAAGTCATGGAGACACGTTAAATAAACACTTGTGTTGTTGCCACAAATCAACAAGTTGGTTCTCCATTTCTGAGGTCCATCTTACTACTACTTTAAGCTTCGCGCTTTGCATTAGCTCGTGCATTAGCTCGTGCATTAGCTCGATCATTAGCTGCGGCAGCCATGACGGCTGTGGTTGTTTTTCTGCTTCAGTCAGCTTGGTTCTCAATTGGCTATTGTTCTTTCAAGATATCAGTTCGTAAATATTGAACGTTTCATATTTACGATTTGAAATCGGTGCAGCCAGGATGGACTTCGGGAATGTAAAAAACACTCTTAACATACTTCACACCACAGGAATATCTGGAAAGATAATCTGTAGAACCATCAAACATCGGGGCTTTGCTGACGATCATCAGGAGGGGGTAATCGGGCCCAAAATCGTCTCGATTCTCGTGTAGTGTGTACCCGGCATTACTCAAAATTGTACTTAAATACAGTACAGGAGGTAATAATGTTTTGAGTTGTTGGAAGCAGCAAGAAAAGTTTGTGTTTTGATAAAAAAGAAGAGCAGCTGGGTAGTCGGCATGTCCGAACAAACAATGACAAAAAACTTTAAACAGAAAAGCATTTTTTAAACTGTCACCAACAATGTTTGATATGTCTGATCTTCAGTGATGAGGCAACACAGAAATTAACACCAAAAATATCAACAAATACAAAAAACAAGAGCCTCATGGATTACCACTTTAGTAACACACAATATTTTATATAATTAACTGTCAGTTTTACCCTTTCCATACACTGTAACTCAGCAGTGTTTCTTTCTTTAGTGGAAAGTGATGCTTATGGAAGCAACACAGGCAGTTGTTTTGCTGTAAATGAATGGCGGTAGATGGTAGAGATAGAAACTTACTGTAGGTTAGTATTACCTGCATGAAGACTGGGGATGTTAAACAGTGACTACATCCTTTACTGTGGCCGTACACTCAGTCAGAGTTGGTGTCGTGTCCGAGTCTGACTCTGTGGTGTTTGTTTCTCTCCACAGTTTACTGGACTGAGTGTGACCAGCGGGGTCGACCAGATGGTGGCGCTACACACGACCTCCCAGGATGACGTCCTGCTGTGTCTGCAGCGAGGGGAGCTGTGCACCAACCAGGATCGAGTGGGCGAGCTGGTGGGCGCGTTGGTGGACCACTTCACACGGTCAGTTCACACAACCAGACACTGTTTCCTTATCAGGCAAACCCGGCTAACTTGATCCTGTGGCTTCCTGTTCTGTTCGCACTGCGGTCTCTGAAAGCCTGAGATGCTCGACAGTTCCAGGGACATCTCACACTTTGATTCAGAACCCCCAGTCGACACAGTCACGACTCCTCAACTGTGATGATGTGACTACGCTAAAAGATGAAAAATAAATTCCAAGCTCAGTTTCTCTAAAGGATCAATCTGGATTAGACCATGAATCATTTTTCTCATCAATTTGACGCCAAAAGCATTCAGAGAAAACAACTGTCAAAATGATTGACAGAGCAGGTTGTCCATTAGTTGCAGGGTCCACATGTCGACACTTTCCACATGTCGAAGTGATCCTGAGCAAGATACTGAAGCCTAAACTGCTCCTGATTGCCAGGCCAGTGTCTCGAATGGCAGCTCCATCGCCTTTGGCATACGAGTTTGTGAATGAGAGACAAATTTTAAAAGCGCTTTGTCCATTAAGTTAGAAAAGTATACAGGTGCAGCTCTGTTTCATTCATTCCATCTCTCACTCAAGCTCAACCACAAAAAACAATTCTTCCAATCTTATCTAAATTGAAACACATTTAAACTGTAACATAAATCTTTTTTTTTATAAGAGTTATGAGGTGTGGAGAAAAAAAAATTATTCACCTATGTATCGTGATTTCGTTTTTGTTTTTTTACGTTTTTGAAATAGATTTTTTAATGCCAGAATTGATATATTTACTTCATTTGAGTCTATGCAGAGGTAGAAGGAAGTTACTGCTTTTATTGTTGTAGTCTGAGTAACGTGACATCATATCCCTTCCGTATCCTTCAACCAAAACAAACCACAGCCGGCTGCAGCGAGCTGACAGGAGAAAGTAGAAAACAGTGGAGGGTCCATGTGGATACGAACTGCACCCTCACATGTTAAATCCAAGGTGGTAAACACTACACATACAGTAAAGTATGGAAACACTTTTGGTTTTACACATTGCGGGAAAAGCAGAGCTAGACATCATGGCTAAAGCTGCATGTTAACTCTGTCATGGACAGGTAGTGTTATCGTATTGCGGTAACGTGCAGTCAAGCCAGCCGTCAACTCTCATCTCCGTGGTGAAATCAGCCAACGCTACAACTGTAGAGCAGCCATATACTGACATTTATGTTCAATGCATTCAAACGGCCCCGATGGAGCTGACCATGGATGTATAAAGAGAACGGAGCTGACGGGAGAGCTAGCGACGGACTTGGCGAAGTTAGCGGAAGTATACACATGTGACTACGTCGGTTTTCAAAATAAGATGTTAACAAAGGGAACTGTATAAACAAAATACATACATGGAAATAAGATTGATTGGATTATATTCGCTAGAAGTATAAATCATTACATGTCCCTTATAAATTAAAAAGAAAATACCACTAATTTGTGAGGGAAATGTCTTTATTCTTTAATTTTTAGGTTGCCAAACATTTTTACTGTATTAATTTAGATATTTTCCAAAGTAAAAGGCCCTAGAAGTGTATGTATATATATAATATATCTTTTTCCAATGGTCTAGTGTTAAAAAAAGGAACAAATATCTCAATAAATCGTAATATCGAATGGCAATACTTGTAGAATCGCACTACTTAAAAATCGCAATACATATCGAATCGGTAGCAAGTATGGTGAGTGTCTCGAATCGGGAGATTTGAGTTGAGTTTGTTAGTGTTTTTATTAGTCATTGTGTCATGAGTAAAAAAAACACACATGCGAGTGGAAGGAATGATATGCTTTTGAGACATGTTTTGGTTGTTTTGGGCGTGACATGAACTACTGTGTGGGCACTGGGCAAGCAGTTTTTTGAAACTGTCAGCTGGGTATTGAAAATATTCTTGTTGGGGATTGTAAAACAAAAACTGCAAAACCACTACTAAATCCCTACGTTACTACGTTGTTGTTTTTTTCATTACCAATATTAATACTTGAAAGAACCAAAAAAATTGCTGCACACTGTCGATCATTGGTACTCAGGTAAAGTTTTACCTGTTTAGTTGTTTAATTGACATTGAAAAGGAAAGGAAAGAAAAACAGACAAAAAAAACAATAAAACAACAAAACAGTGCAGAAAAAAAAATACAATATAGCAGAAACATTTTCTAGAGACAGAAAGGTGCTGGTTGAGGCTTCAACCTTTTGCAGCTAACCTTTTTACAAAACACTATCTACTTGATGTCAAAAGTAACATCAGACAAACTATCTACTACATTTGTGCATTAAACACATTCTCCACAAATTCAGCCCATTAACAGAAATACAACAGATTTTTAACATTAATCTTGAACATTTGTTTCTTAAACATACATGTTCCTCTGACATCATCTTGACTTTCTTTCATTTTTCATAACTTTTGGATATTTACAGGCTGTGGTAGTTTCCGGGCTGTCTTGGTAGTTCATTAAACTCGGTCCAGCAAGGATCAGCAGCACTACGGGAGCCAGTGTTCATTTTGTTAGCAAAAACTATGACGACGTCCTTTTTTTCCATGACTAAGACGAGGCGATGACGAGACGGCACTTAAACACTAACGGTGACAATATCAAACATGCAATATCGTTGACAAAAAAAGCAGAGACTAAAATGTAGTTTGAAAACTTTACCAAAATCTCTCTTTATTTTCGTGACCTTCCACCTTCTCTTCCCCTGTCTGTCACTCTCTCTCTGTCTCAAACCCACAGACACACAGCGCCCTGCGGTGCTCAGTCCGTCTCTGTCCTTCTTGTCTCACACCTCAGTCCTGACAATTGTTGCTACTATAACGCATAAAGTTGGCGGTTGAGTAACACATATTTTTACATGTTGGGCCGGCGGATCGGCTCTCATAACGGACCGTTGGGTGAGACTGAACCACCATTAATGAGCGGATTCAGGACGACTAGAACTAACTGCAAAGCTGTGAAATAAGTTTGACTAAAATGACAGAAATGTTCAATATAATCTGATGATTTAACAGGACTAAGATTAAATTAGAAAAAAATGTATAATAAATATCAAGAGAGAAAACATTTTGACTAAAATCGTATGACTTTTCGGCAACTAAAACTGGACTAAAACATTTTGATTTGTTGTCGACTAAAACTATGAAGGATAAAAATGACTAAAATGTGACTAAAACTAATATGCATTTTCGTTTTAAGACTACGACTAAATCTAAAATAGCTGCCAAAATTAACACTGACAGGAACTTGCAAAGATTGTTTTTATACAGAAAAAGAAAACGTAAATTATTTTAGAACTTTTTCTTTCTCATACTGATCATTTATTTGTTTGGTGGTTTGTTATAAGATGAGACAGGTTTTCATTAGAACCAAACACTAACAGCAGCTGATTCCACTCATTAGAAAACTTTCAGTAGAGAGAAGAAATTAATTAGTGATTGTTGGAGAGAAAACATGCAGCCTTTTCGGGTCTCGGTGTCACACGAATAAACAGCACAGCATCAGACTCAGAGTTAGTGGTCAAAGACCCCCCGGCTAAAGAGAAGTCTATTAATGCAGCACAACAATTACGCATATCATACTCTTGGCATTAATCACTGTCATAGTTGTCGTTTCTGCGCCTCGCTCTGAATAACCGCCATGAAATGAATCAGTCACGCTGACATTTATCACATTTATCACTCGGACCCTGATTTGTCTTCGCTGTTTATAAACCTGATTCACATCCACCCACATTCATCTCTGCCAGACTTCATTTGAATGGCACAAGTTTTCACACAGAGCAGACTGTTTATGTTGTAGTGTGTGTGTGTGTGTGTGTGTGTGTGTGTGTGTGTGTGTGTATTAGTGTGGGTGTGTTGTTGTAAGTACGGCCCGCTGAAACAGCATCCAGTCTGCAGTGATTGGTCTCCCAAAGTATTAATCCTCCAAATCCTCCCAGGACCACAATGAGTGACGTACTGTAAAAGTACTAACAAACACACAGTTGAGCTCGTCTGGTGAAAATTAATTTTGTTTATGCCAAAATTCCACCAAACACTTCAACCTTTTTATAGTTCAAACTCATTATTTTGAGGTTTTATTCTTCAAAAATGAGTTTATTGTTGAAAACAAGGTCCACTTACTCTGTGTTTCTGAAGCTTTCAGCTACTATGATACAGAATTACATACTTGGGTCACATGTTAACAAATTAAAGCATCTTCATTTGTTTATTTGGATCTCTTTTAGCTCAAGGCCTGTCTCCCAAGAGTCCATATTAAAATTAATATAGCATATATACGCACATCATGTAAAAATAAACACATGATTATAGATACTTGCACACACTCAATTATACATAACCATTCATAGTTATTTAAAGCACATCATATGCTCACACACATACATATGTACCTACTGCTGTGATGCACACATACTGACTGCAATAATACGCAATAACTGCACTGAAGAAGACCAGGAGATGTGGCTGAAAGCTTTGGAAACACCAAGTGAGTGGGAAGGGATGATTTATGGCCAAACTGAATCTATCAGTGTTTATTTTTATTATTTAAAATCTGTTGGAAATAGATAAAAAAAACTCTTTGATTTTACCGTTTGCAAAGTTAACACTGTAGTTTAAAGGTTCTCTATACGGGATTCAGAGCATTAATATAGCAGCAAACAACTATTTGCTATAGTTGAATGAGTAATGTCTACCTGAGCAGAGAATGAAGTCACTTTCTCCGTGCTTTGTTGACAGAGACGGCCAGCCCCACATGCATTTTAGTGCATGTACGTGCATGTTAGCGTGCCCCACCAGCTAGCTCACGGCTGCCGCTCTGCACTGCTCTCATACGGCGGTTACAGCTGATAACTCCGTCCTGACCGACATTGCACTGTGAAAGCGTAGCACCCATCCTCCGTTTCCCCCGACACTGTTAGCTCTGTCAGCACTGTTGCTGTAGTTTTCACTGTTAGCGCTGTTAGCACCGTTAGCTGCGGGCTGCTGGCGCAGCAGTCGGCATGTTGAGAGCCATGCGGAGGCAATAGAAATGCTCCCAATCTCACATTTAGCACCTTTAACGATAATATTATTATAACGATTATTCTGAAGATTATTTTCTCGATTAATTGTTTTGTCAATAAAATGCCAGAAAACTGTAAAATCGATTGAGAAAATAACTGGCAGATAATGAGAACAAACAGCAGCCAGAGTCAGTTGGCAGTTTATTTTTTACACCTACACTAGATAGAATGAATGCCGTCTGACGCAACAGTCCTGCAATGAATCCTACCTTCATAATGTTCAGTTTTTGAGACATGTTGATACAACACTATAATTTTAATTTTTGTGCTAATATTTTGTCCACCCCACTTATATCAGTGAGGGTAGACTAAGTGAAACTGATCTGCTTGTTTTAAAAAAAAAAAAATCCTGTTATATATCAGTGAAAATCCCCAAAAGCAATGAGCCTTATTCATAGTCAACAGCTTTATGTTTGTATGTGATTACTGGTGTCATGTAGGGATAAAACATCAAATGAGCTGACAGCTCATTCACATCAGTGTGACATTACTTCTTATGTTTAGTCACTTATTTTGTTTTTGCAGCTCAGAGGCCGGGCAGACGGCAGACGCATCGGGTTGTCTGTTCCCGCTTTTATTAGTCTTTCTGTGTGTATGTTCAGCTAGCTGATCCTAGATCCCCGGTGAGGCTTATGTGGGTTTTACGAGTCTTCGCCTTTTGGTCTGGGTTTGGGTTTTTTTGGGAGGGAGTTATCTTCATCACCGGGGTCCTGCAGCAGCTGCGTGTCTCTGGTCGGGGTGCGGCGGGCGTCGCAGAGGAAAGTCGACCATTCGGGAGTCAGTTTCAGCTCTCCGCCTGTCTTTGTGCCACCATCTGCGGTGAATGGAGGGGGTCGCGACCTCTACTCATGAGACAAAGTCAGGGGTGAGCTGTGTAAGTGTGTGAGCATGTGCGAAGGGGGAGAGGAGGGAGGAGGAGGAGGATGACAACACACAAACACACTCCTCTTGTGCTTTCTTCTGCCAGACTTTGAGAGTCACGCGCACGTCTTTTTTAAGTTTTTGAGGTTTGGAGATTGGTCAGGGGAGGAAACAGTCAATGGTGTCATTGTGTTTTATCCTCATCTCTGGAAAACAAACACGAGAGAGTGGATCTGTGAGTCTGTGAGTGTTTGGTGGCACAGTGAGTCGTACAAAACTGGGTCAGCGAAGGCAGCGTTAGAGGCACAAGGTAAAATCTGACTTCAAAGCCGCTCTGCGTTGTCGGCGAGGACGAGCGAAGACAAGCTGTCTGGTTTTCTGTCATGTCACATCCGTCTCTCGTTCCCTCAGCGGAGCTCATTCCTCCCCTCTCTCCTCTTTCCTGTACGTACCCCCATCCTCTCATCCCCGTCTCTCTCCCACTTTCTTTTCCTGTCACCTGGGTCTGAGCTGTCGCCATGAATGAGGCATGTGTGTGCTGGTATGTGTCTGTTTACTGTGTGTGTGTGTGTGTGTGTGTGTGTGTGTGTGTGTGTTTCGGAGGGGGTTGGACTCGTGGGCCATCTGCTTGGACAGCTGGGGGTAGTACGAGTGGGCTAAAGGCAGGATTTAGGGTATGATCTGCCCTGGCCTTAAAAGATTGAGGAGGATTCTTTACTTAAAAGGCAATTTGGGGATTTTATTATCCTTATTGATCACGGCAAGAGAATGTTTTCTTGATAGAAGGGAAGTTTCTGTATCAGCTGTGATGCTGTTAATTTGTGCCATTTTTAAAGACACACTGAAATGAAAAATGCATGTAGAAGTTCTTATCCCCTATCCCTACATTCATCTCTTTGCCAAGTCAAATACATGTAAAAAAATAAATAAAAAATGGCATATTTGAGTATTTATTACAAATTCAAACTAACTAATAATTCACTTGAATGCAACCCACATTGTGTATTGAAGAATCTATGTTGTTAAACGCAAATTAATCGCACATTTTTATCTGTTCAAAATGTGCCTTAAAGGGAGATTTGTCAAGTATTTAATACTCTGCTTTATGCAAATGTATGTATGTATTTATTATTGGACACAACAACACAAAACAATGACAAATCCCCAGAAACCCTCACAGGTACTGCATTTAGCATAAAAAATATGCTCAAATCATAACATGGCAAACTGCAGCCCAAGAGGCAACAACAGCTGTCAGTGTGTCAGTGTGCTGACTTGACTTTAACTTGCCCCAAACTGCATGTGATTATCATAAAGTTGGCATGTCTGTAAAGGGGAGACTCGTGGATACCCATAGAACCCATTTTCATTTGCATATCTTGAGGTCAGAGGTCAAGGGACGCTTTTGAAAATGACCATGCCAGCTTTTGCAAAGTAAAACGGCGTCGTCGCGGAAGCGTAGCGCCCACTCTCTGGTTCCCCACTCAGGTTAACGCTGTTAGCTCTGTCAGCACTGTTGCCGTTGTTTGCACTGTTATCACTATTTTCCTCGCCAAGATTTAGCGTAAGTTTGGAGTGTTATTTGGCCTCCTTTGCGACAAGCCAGCATGACATAGTTGGTGCCAATGGTTTCCTTAGGTTTTTCTAGTTTCATATAATGCCAGTATCTTCACTCTAGCTTTAAAACCCGAGCCAGCTACAACCTAAAAAACACAAGTTGAATTAAAGAAATGAATGCCGTTAAAACAACTTTGCGTTAACACGTTATTGCGTTAACTTTGACAGCCCTAAATTATTTACAATTCTATGGTGTCAAATCCAGAATGATTCCTCACGTTTCTTCTCAGATGACTGTTCAGCACGGTCGCTAGTTTGCTCCATTTTACTTTAGTGAAGACAACAACAGACTAGTTTACTAACAGGGGATGAAGTCGGTCAGATCGTCTATTTCACAAACACCCATTTTTTCACCATGTTTGCACAATAATAGATTTAAAGTGACGCCCCAATTACATGTATCAAGATTCCTCTTTTCTCTTCCTGTAAAACAAAACAGCAAAATATTTTTGATGAATAATCCTGCCCCCCCCCCCCCCCAGGGTGTACACAGGAAATCATCCAACCAAATATGATTTGGGTTGACCAGCTAACACCTCGCATTTTATAAAATGGCACTTCATTAGCTTGTGGGCCAAATAGCTTCTCCCCTCCTCTTGCCTTTTATTCGTTTTCATCTACTCTCATCTCTTCCTCTCCCAGCTTCTCTCTCCCTCTCCGGCATTTTCTAAATCAGCACTTTCCGCTATGAATATGGAAAGACCTGGGACGGTGTTGCATTAATAGCAATCTTCTGGGTCACCCCCTCCCCTCCCAGGGAAGTAGCAAGAAAACAAGTGAGGAAAAAAACATGATTTCATTAACCTCAAAGCATATGCGAGTGGTCTTGTGATGCGGCTCTAATGACCTGTTACTGATGTCGAAGGACTTGTTGACTTTCATGTTTGACCTTATTGGATGTCAACAGTTTCTCGGTTAGTGAAGGCCATCTCTATTCTAAATTCATATTTTAGGTCGGCAAGGCGTCATCCTAAGCCTGAAATAGCCTCGTCTGTTGCTCTGCCTCCCCTATTTTTTCTCCCTCAGTGGCTGTCCTCAATGTGTTGGTCTCTGGGCCGGAGCAACAGGAGAGGCAGCGTGTGCTCTGGACTCTCCTCGGTCAGCTCGTCCTCTCCGCTCACTTCCTGTCCCCCGTTCTGTCTTTTTATGTTTTTCCCACCCCACAGCTTCTGATCTGGTTCTAGTGTTGGTTTCATACACGGCTCAGGATTGGTGTTCACGCAGTGTTGATAATACGGAGAGTAACTAAGTATATTTACTCCAAGTACTATACATAAGTACAGCTTTATGCTGACCTTACACCAAACGATTTTTCAAGCGATTTCACTGTCGCAGACATATTTCCAATGTGGGAATGAAATCACGAGAGTTTTGCTAGTGTTGCGGCGCGCCCCCCTGATCTCGATTGTTTAGTGTAAGGTGGTCATAAAACTCAGTCCAAGCTGTCTTAAGTCAGTCTTTCTCTCATCTTCACGTTCTGATAAAATCAAACAAGTTTAATATTAACGTAAGTTCAATGACGCGAACATTTTCAACAACCAATAGGAGCGCTCTCTCCAGCACCAAACAGGAAGCAGCAAACGGGGTAGAAAGTAAACATGGAGCAACTGGCGGAGTTGTGGAGTGAACAAGGGTGTCTCCTTGACGTGTCCTCCCATTTGTACCACGATAGAGTGGGGAAGGAAAAAAGCTGCAGCTCTTGAAATCCTCGGTTAGTATGCTATATGCTATAGCTAGTTAGCTAGCTAACTACTGCCCCGGATAGGGCTACTTGTAAGCTTACATTAGCTACTGGAATGTTTGCCATTAGCATACGAGCTAACTCTATGTTTCAGCTTACAAGTAGCCCTATTCGGGGCAGTGGTTAGCTAGCTAGCTAACTAGCTATAGCATACTCACCAAGGGCTGCAGCAATTTCTGTCCACTTTTTTCTCAACAGTTTTTCTGCTTGTAAATTTCCACCAGCAGCAGGATGTGACGTCATCTCAAAAGGAATCTAGTTGTAGTCTTGTAAATAGTGACCCTGCAAGATCCCCAGCCTTTGCAAATTATTATAGTCTGTGACTAAAAACTATGTGACTTAAGACACGTTGTCTTTAGATGTGAGAGGGTGTCAGACTTCAGTCTTTTAAGTCTTTTCAAAGTGTCCTAGTGTATGGTAGGCATTAGTTACTAGTTACTTTACAAATCAAGATTTTTGCACACAAAACTTATGAACATATACAAGTACAGCTGAAACAATTAGTCGATTAATCGATAGACAGAAAATTAATTGGCAACTCGTCATTTTTGATGCAAAAACATTTCATGGTTCCATCTTCACAGATGTGAGGATTTGCTGCTTTTCCTCTTAATAATTTTAATAATGTTGAGGTTTGTACTGTTGGTTGGAAAAAACACATATAGTGAACGAAGGTGTCACTTTGGGTAACTTCTGGGTAATTGTGACTATTTACTGATTTTTTACAAACTAACACTCAATCAATTAATGGAGAAAATAATCATCAGATTATTCCATAATGAAAATAATCATCAGTTGCAACCCTTTATGCAAAATAGTTAAAATGATCTCCACCTCAACCAACTACAAAACAAAACAAAACAGAGTATTTTACAGTGTGGTATTAGCACTTTTACTAAACTGAAGGATCAGAATACTTCCTCCACCAGTAAGAGTAACTATGGCAACAGCTTTTAACCTAGGTGGACGTAATTAGTCTATATTACACTGACCTATTTCCTTCTCAGTTCTCATACAGCTGGCAGGTCATGTGGTTCAGTGACTTAACCACATTTAGCCTCATAGTCCAGCCTGAATCGGTTGATTACAGCCGGTCTGCGCCGCGTGACTGACTTCCATCAGCACGTGGGTAAATAATTCAAATACGTTTTTATCCTAATTTCCATGACATATAAGCATATTAGAGTTCCGTATCTATAAGTAGAGCTGGCACCACATTTAGTTTCAGTGTTTTTCTGTGTCCGTCTTTCATGTCGTGACCAAACGCTCGTATTAAGATGAGATGATTCACAGTTTTCAATATTTCGGTCACATACAGTAGTAAAGTCAGACATATTTAAGAAACCATGTATTTTTGTAAATAAAGAATTTGTTCAACTAAAAGACTCATTTATCTCAATGTAATGAACACAAGTTAATTTTTTACCACATGATTCTGAATAATTAAGTAAATGTTGTCACATATCAGATCAAGATAATGCAGTGATAATTACTGAAATACAGATTTTATGAGCCAACACAACCTTTAAGTTTCCCAATCTCAGCAACGCAATAACTCTTCTTTAGACGATTTTGAAACATTTTTTTAGTTTTTCCGTTTGTATGGTTTTCTGTCTCTTCCACTCCAGATTGTAACTGTCCTTCGCTGTGAATGCACTCCACTCTGTGATGCCAAAACTTTCAGGGTCGTTCATGACAAAATGAACTGAAGGTCAAACTTTGTGGACACGTTCCTCCAGCGCCACATGGACCATCGAACCAAGTATAAAGAGGATTTTGATCCTGATTTCTAGCATTTTGATTGAAAGAGGTCTGTTTGTAGAAGTTCAGGCCATTGTTGCAACAACAAAACACACTTTATTTTCACATACTGTAAATCTAAACGCTCATACATGAGCAGGCTGGGAAGGTGAAGGAAGTGAAGTTACTGAGAGCAGACAGCGGTGTAGTAGTGAGGAAGCAGTACTTTGTGTTGGTGTATGAAGACAGAACTACACTTTCTTTAAATAAACAAGAAAACGGACAAACGTAGCAGTTCAAGCGGACACAAAATACATTTTATAGTCTTATATGACCCATATAATGTCTAGCCAAATGTGTCCACATCATATCTAACTCTAGACAGTCCAGATTACCGTTTATTGCTCATTCTAACCTCATATACCAACACAGTGCTGCTACACTGCTGCCTGTAAGTGACTTACAAAAGCCTCATTCACACAGGATTAATATTAGAGAGGGAAATGGGTTGTAAAGTAATAAAAGCCATCCTTCTGGATGTCATGTTAGCTGCAGGCAAAGTAAAAGAGCTGTGCAGGAAAGCCATGTGACCTTCATTACAGTTATACAATGCTATAATTAAATACAATACTTAGTATTGTATTTAATAATAGTATTATCTTTCGGTAATTATTTAGCTGTAATTTCATCCTCAACACAGACAGTTAAAAAACAACTTAAATATCTCTTTCTGAATGTGGATTCGGCTGCTTTTACAGTAAGAAAGGGACGAGTATCTGCAGCAGTGTTAATACATTGAAGCTCAATGCACTTCAAATCAGCTCAGCTTAAAACAGGTATTCGTGATTATGATTCCTGATGCCGTTATATAGCAGCAATTCTATGAGAAGTACCGTCCTGTTTTCTTTGCAAACATGAAGGCCTGTAAACCCCTTTGAGATGAGATACTGTGATTCGATGCTCTAGCGAGCTACAATATCGGCAAAGTGTTTCAGCGATGGAGAGAAAATGTTGCTAATAGTGTAGCCTTCTGCTAACCGTAGCCGTGAGCAGAAGGCTAAACTATTACCAACATTTTCTCTCCAACTCTTTTTGATATGTCTGTCTTCCTTTTATAGGTTGCTTTGCAGTGTAGGCAGTTGTTGCCAATGCTGAACAGCAACTTATCCTGCAGGATATTCCACTGTTGAGTCAGGCTGCACGTGCATCTGCATTTGTAGAACAGCTCTGAAATGACCTGTGATTGGCCAAAGTCTCACGTCACAGGCTACATTGTCTAAAGCCTGAAAACAGAGCCATGTGGAGGCAAGAGTCTAGTTTTCTCTCAGAACACTTGAATTACAATATGCTGAAAGGTTATTATGGAATTTTTTGCCCAATGATGCCTACCCGGGCTTTAACGAGTGATCTGTCAGGTTAGCAAAATCATTCTCTTTTTCTTCAGTTGTCACATTGCGTGCTGAGTCAATGGAACTCAGAAACCGTAAACGCAGCTCTGTGTATAAAGATTCAAAGACAGTGAGTTAGCTGAAAAACAGAAGGTAATTAGGGCTGTAATTATTACGGGGATGGGGGTTGAAAAATCACAGACATATGCGCTCTGGACGGGATTAAAATCACTGACCAGCTCAGGTTATAGAGAGAAAAATCCCATCCGAAATTCCTACAGTAGATATCCAAAAGTAAGTGTATTTATAATCTAAGATGTGTGTATACATGCAAGTAGGAGGATATTTTTCCATTAAAAACATATTAAATATGCCAGAGAACATTACTATCAGCATTTTCTGTTAACCCAACCCTTCATAGTTTAGCAAAAAAGACCCATGTGCATTGATTCATTATGTTGATGCACATAAACACAAGAAAGTCCAGGCAGACATACAGTAAATGGCACAGAAGAGGTGATATGCTGCAGAGGAAGGATTTAACAGTATGATGGGATGGGTGGTGTAGTGCAAGACTCAGAGACAGTGAACACTTTACATCATATTTTCCCAATGAGCTCATTCCCACACGTTGACATCAAAGACACTCGGCTGCGGAGGAGCAGATTTTATAAAGACATCCTGACTGGTGCCTCGGTTGTTAAATCTCAGGGACTTTCTGTTCGAGCATCTCAAAGCCTCCTGGGCGCACTCACAGAGACGGCAACTGACCTCAAAACTGCACCAGCATCAAAAGGCCTCTTTGTGGATTCAAACGACACACACACACACGTGCTGCCTTTAAATCCACCTCAGAGTGCAACAAATGGATTCCTCAGCAACGTTTTCATTCTTCAAAACGGTCTCACTGTAGTATCGAGCACTACACAAGAATAAAAGAAGTTGGGGAAGTATAAAAATAATTTTATCTCAATTTTTCTTGTGTTGTCACTCAGCTGATGTTTGGACCGATATGATGAGTTCAAAAACCATCACTAACAACATGTCCAAAGCTCCTGCCGCATAAAAACCCCTGATAGCGATCGATCATCTTCCCTCATTGATAATCGATTTGATGAGACGCTCGGCTCTCCCTCTGTGAGCTCCCTCACTGTTAAACTGATTTGCTCTTATCTCAGAAACGTGTCGGTGGTCTTCAGAATTTATCAGCACTGAGGAAATTACTGAAGCCAGCGCTATTAAAGTACATCACACTTGATGACACACATTTATGATTCAAGTCATGTGCGTGTGTAAGACCACGGTGTTGCAACTTAAAGCGTATTTGCACCCTTTATAGAAACCGCTCTTCATGCGTTAGCTCTGCCGTCGATACAGTATGACTCACTTTTTTTCCCAGAATGCCCCCTGATGAGACTCAAGACGCAGGGTGCAGCTGGTTGAGATAGGCCCACTGTTTCTGATGACGGTGATGGTAATTTTATTGGATGATTAACACTATGACGCCAAAGCAGACCCCGGGGATGGTCCGCTCCCCACCACCTCTCACCCGGGAACTCGAATGGCCTCGGCCCACGTTGCCCCCGCTGCCCGGGGACGCAGATGCTGCTGTTGCCCCAGAGATGGTTGCCAGGCAGCTGGGGAAGTGCTAATTGAGATTGCGAGGGGAAATTGCAGGCTTGTGTTGAGGAGTGGGTGTCGAGTTTAGTGGGATGGAGGGGAGGGGCTATTTATTTATTTACATTTTAGGAAATGTGCTTATTAGATGAGAAGATGGATACTACCTTTATTTCTGTCCTTTCAATGTAAAGCTACAGTCAGCAGATGGTTAGCTTAGCTTAGCATAAAGTGTGGAAACAGAGGTAAACAGCTAGCCTGGCTCTGTTAAACTGAAACAAAATCCACCTTCCAGCACCTCTGAAGCTCACTAACATGTTATATGTCTTTTGTTTTATCCGTACTAAAACTGAGGTATAAAACTGACAATATGCCGGCAATCAGATTTAATTTCATAAACCTCAATAATGGTGTTAGCAGCTGTGAAGGAAAGACAGCGACTGAGTTAACCTCTTACCATTCCACTGTCTTTTTTAGAGGTGAAGGGGTGGGGGACAGGGGGTGTTCAGGTGTAGATAAAAAGTCAACTATTTATGCACATAGAAGTGGTGTACATCATCTGAAAGCTGGGAACCTGATGATTAATTTGAGCTGTGTGTCAAGTTGTTCTAGTCATGAATCAGAAATAAAAAATGATTAATTAATTAATTTGTGAAAGTGTATCAGGGTTTAGAACATTATGATAGAAGTATATGATGGTCATCCCCATGCTCTATTATCTCTCATAAGTTGTTACAGCACTTTTTGGGTTGATACCATTTGTTACACAGATTTGGTGCTAAATTTAACCTTTTTTTTTTACCGCTTGAGAATTGATAAAAATGATCAATAATCCCTCCAAATTCCCACATTAAGACACCAAGACATTGAGGAACACCAGAGAAAAGGCCATGCTGTGATTTGGGATCAAAAACTTTTGACATGCGGAGAGTTCTGCAAGAATTGCATTTTTCGGTGATTGGATAGCGAGCACTTCTGTTCTGTAAACTGCTCAGGAACCCCCTTATTGTCAATCTAGCTAAGAAAGCCATCCATCCTCTGAATGCTCTAGGTCTCTAGTTTGTGGCTGTAAAGTTTCATGAGGCTGTGATTATCCTAGAGGTCACCACAGGTCATTTTATACAGTGATGTCAAGTTTAAAAAAAATGGTCTCAGTATATGAAATGGCTACTATGGGGACTAACATCATCACAAATGAATACAATTGGATTGAGTCTCAGCTTTACAGTGATACCCAATTTATGCAATTCAAACACTGTTTAGGGCCCCTAGTATGCAGAAATATTCAAACACATCATTTTTAGAATAGGTGAAAATAACACATTTGTACTGCATGCATAAAACTGCATGGGAGTAGCACAAGGTGGGCATGTCTGTAAAGGGGAGACTCGTGGGTACCCATAGAACCCATTTTCATTCACATGTCTTGAGGTCAGAGGTCAAGGGACCCCTTTGAAAATGGACATTCCAGTTTTTCCCTCGCCAAAATTTAACATAACTTTGGAGCGTTGTTTAGCCTCCTTCCAGACATGCTAGCATGACATGGCAGGCTGGCAGGTTTTTAAGAGGTTAAAAAGGTTTAAATGACACATTTCTCTTATCTCTTTCACTGTAGTTAAGTCTTCATACCTAAATGAAAAAACAGGTCATTTTTCAGTGCTGTTTTCATGTGAGCAACCTCAAAGGTTGAGGTAGGGTTAAGTTTATGAAACTAAAACTACTTCAGGTCAGGTCAGGGAACGGTCATGGTTAAAAGAAACCATGTTGATTGTTGGTTAGAGACAGGATGCAAACTGTTGTTTCCGGTAACATCCACCCCAACCTCCTCCCTGAGAGGTTTGGCAGCACTTTAAAAACATCATGCTACTTCCACCTTTGTCTCTGAGATTTGCAACATCAGCTTGTCAGAAAGATTTGAAGAAATGACAGATGCTGTTGTTGGTTTGGGGTGAAGACAGTCTTGGAAAAACTCACAGCCAAAAACTTTTGGTTGCTGTACGTTGAGCATAAATTCTGCAGTGATTAAAAATAACTTCCATTTTTGGCTGGACCGCAGAGGGCCAGCCCTACAAACGCAAACGTCTGTCACTGACTGACTGACTGACTGACTGAGTGATGAAGTTACAGGATTGGTCGGCTGACTGCAGGAGTTTCCTCATTGGTCGTTGCTCTTTCAAAATGAAAAGGCGGAGAACAGTTCTGTGTTTACGTTTTCTGGGGAGCGTGTCAGCGGTTCAATGTAACATTACATAGAGCTGTTACTGTGCATGTGCTATTGTTTATGTTCGAACGTTATGTTGTGCTTCGCATTGTGTTAACGTACAAATTTTCGCCTCGCTTTCCTCCATTTCCGCCATGAACTGACTATCTAGCAGCCACACGTCGCTACTGCGGTATGAACCCAAAATAAACAGACTGCTGTGATTTAATTGCAATAAACAGATCAAAATAATGCCGAAATAACAACATAATGATGTCGATTTGTAAAAAGACAGAATCCATGCTTTGTCAAGTCTGTTCGCAACACAACAAGCAAACAACTTTTAAAATGCTTGTTTTCTGAGCGGAGTTCGGATCGATCAATGCCAGGCTCTGATAACACCAGCTACTCAATCAACACTCAACATAACGTCATCTAGGCATAAATACGGCAGCGACGCTGTTGTAAACGGATCAAAGTGTGCCGAAATAACTACATAACGATGCTGATTAGTAAAAAGTCTGAATTCATGCTTTGTCAGGTCTGTCCGCAAGAAGACAAGCAAACAACTTTTAAAATGCTTGTTTTCTGAATGGAGTTCGGATCGATCAGTGGCAGCCTACGTTAACAAGCTGCTCCATTAACACTCCATCTAGGAATAAAAACAGCAGCAACGTCAGTGATGACAGCTGGAATATCTCAACGCTGATAAACTTTCGCAACTATGTATATGTTGAACACCACTTATATGATGAATGCTTTTGAAACACATGCTTTCATAAAATACTGAAATACTTTTAACCTTGTATAAAATGTATAATATACTGACTAGTAAATGTTACCATTTACTATTACTGTATGTAATTTGCTTCATTATAAGTTGGCTTTCAATCAAACATTAATATATAAATGGAAAAAACTGTTCATAAAACATTATAGACATGACCACTGACTATTTGTATGACAATTTAGCCACAAATTCACAGACTTAACCATATACGGTCCAGCCATATACTCGGTTTTGACCGAGTCTTGTTATACAATAATGGCTGTTGTTTACCACTCAGCTGTGTTTGAACAGAAGCACTCACATGAAGAGTGACAGCCGGCTGTATTTAATCGTAGCCTCGGACAGTCTCAGCCTCCACGGTCTTCAGCTGCACATTGCTGCGCCACAGGTCTTCACATCCACTGTCCTCAGGCGCCGCCAGAGGCCTTCCTCAGCACACACTGCTAGTGTCCAGTTTCACTTGTGGTAGCCAGTGTGATGAGATCAGTATCACACACAAAATCAAAACCCTGTGGAGGTCAGTGGGTTTCTGTGTCGGCCTTGTCACTGCTGCAGGAGGGCAGGACAGCTGGTTTAGGGGGTTCAGCAAGGCGGTGTTTGAGGCTGACGAGGGGCCAAGAGGAAAAAAGAGCGCAAGGCCGCACCTGTTGGAGTGACTTACTGTATGATTAACAGAGACACAGATTTGGAAACGTGCAGGGACCGAGTTCAATCTCTTTTAGCACCAGGAAAGCAAATAATGTGGCAACTTAGAGAGACTGTTGTTTTTAATAGAAAGCTTGAGACACATCAGCTTAAACTGGTGTTTTGATAATTTGACAAGAATATTGTTATTTACCCCCCCCCCCCCCCGATATGCAGCGTCATGAGCCTTATCTTTTATCTCTCTTATGTTGGTCGGCCATCGGGAAAATTTGAGGCCGTCGGTGAGCGTCTGTCGGCCTAGTTTTTGCAGTGTGTCCCGCACCGTCGGCTCTAATCTGCCCGTGTCTGAGGTTTTTCGGCTGATTCAGCACGATGAATCGGCGGTGGAGCCTGTCATTGAGAGAAATCACTCTGATTGGCTGTTCAGCTTAAACGAATCAGTGCACGAGAAGAGAAACAAGAGGAAAGCAGCAAGCCAACGAGTAAAGTCAAGAGGAAAAACACAGAAGGCTCTTCTCATTTTTCATCTTCATCTCATCTGATAATTCCAATATACGGATATTTTCACGACGACATGGCCGTCTGGAATGAAGCTAAGTGGTGAGTGAGAGTGGGGTGAAAATGGTCGGCAAACCCCCGCATTGTTTCATGTACGTATCATAACAACGGCTTGTATATCCGCAGTCCTCGGTCCTCCGGTTTCCCCTTTTGAATGCTTAATACAGACTACCGTCGCCTGCTGGTGAGGAGAATTATTTCATCTCACGCATGCGCAGAACGTACGTGCTAACTGGCCGTCGTCTTTGTGGTGTGTTCAAGTGCAACATGTCGGCCAAGACAAAGGCGACGTGAGGCGACGCAACAGTCGGCCTTCATCGCCGCTAGTTCTTTGATGTCGGGTTGGTGTTTCTGGGCCTTTAGACTTCTCTTGTCTTGACCCAAACAAGCCGGGTCCTGAAAAAAGCATCAGGTTGCAGGTTGGGTTTAGGTGGTCTTGATAGACGTGGTTCATGTCTGGTTTTCATGTAATTTATTAAGAAATTTCTCTCTGTTTCTCTCTGAATATGCCAATTATCTGCTCTCATGCTCGTCATGTGCTGTATGTAGAAAACCAATGCCCGGTAGCAAGTATGAAAGAGACAGAGGGCCAGATTGACGAAGGCTTTTGCGCCAAATGTGACGCATTCTGCCCCAAACACGTCTGACTGTATTTCTCAAGCAGTCGCACCAGGCTTGAGTCACAGTTTCCATGTCATTTGTGCGAGTGTCTGCAAGGTGAGCATCTCTCCTCATTGCATATGCTTTGATGGAGGATCGCGCAAATAACGATCTTGTTAAACCTCCAGTGACAGAGCTGGCCCAGGTCTGGGAAATTTGCTTATTTGCTGTCTTATGCCTAGTTCACACTACACGGCTTTAGCCCTGATTTTCCACTCGCCAACAGTTTTTGGAGCTCCCCAACAAAACCCTTTGACCAGGAGGAATCCCCGATGAGGTCTCCAAACTACATGGTGTCACGAAAACACACCCTAGAAATCTATGTCATGCTTGACTACGTGTGACAGGTGTAGTCATGCTTGTTGATGTTGTCGTTGGCACACATGTTCACATAGCCTGTTTCCACACGTCTTTACCATTTCCCCTATGTAGATCAGTCAGTGTTATGTATTATGTTTTATTCATGTGAACATCAGACACCCTAGCTGCAAAAACAATTTTGCTCTGTGTTGCAAATGCAACACACACAGTAAAGTTCCTATTGTTACGGCAAACTCCTCCACCAGGTTTCCCCTTAACCCGTATCTTGCGCTCTCATTGGCTGTAGCTCCCCGACAGGTCCAGATATTTAGCATGCTAGACATCTGGAATGTGTCTGCGATGCACCGGCGAGCCTCTTGCCTCAGTTCACACACTCGAGCGCCGATGTGCGAGCGCCGAGCCAACGCGGATTTGCCTCTGATCTGGGGCTTTTGTCTGGGAGGACCAAAAACTGTCGGCGAGTGGAAAATCAGGGCTAAAGTCATGTAGTGTGAAGTAGTCATTAAAGACGCACAATTACAAGACAGCAAGTTGTGTAGTGTGAACAGTACAGCGATCTGACGACTTTGATTTGACTTTGACTTTGTTTAAAGAAAAACATTAGTTTCATCTCTTTGTGTCCAGTTCAAGAAAAAGATCATTGGGTTTAAAGCTGAAATATTACCAAATAGGCGCTTTATTTGCTTTTCGCTTTGACACCAAATTCTCCACCATCATCTTGTCTGTCAACTCTCTCTCTCGTCCCGTGTGTGTGAAATCTGACTCCTGCTACTCTGAGCTGAGACTCCGTACGGAGCAGACACTTTCACTTTCAGTTTGTAGTTCGACTATGTATTGATAACATGGTGCTGATAACTGAAAATGAACGAAATGGGTTTTATTTCTTTAAGAAAAAAGGCAAAACGACAGTCGGGGCGGTGGGCACGTAATGTAAACACCGTGTACTACCTACTACTGTGGCAAGCCTAAATACCACCAATAAGATGGTTTTATATACAGTACAGTTTATACTCCATTTCACAAGCCAGTGCCTCGCTTTCACATGTAACAACACACGTGACTTGCACTATTAATATGCAGTTTATTTGTTTTTCAGTCCTGTCTCCATTCTCAGGTTTTAGTCCATCTGATGCGCTCACCTGGTGTGTGTATCTACTGCACTAAACCAGATTGCCAGCACTATTGCATAACAGCTAAAACATTATGTAATCGGCTTAAATTAAGTTCACCTTTCAAATGTGGGACTTTATCTGATTTTCAGCCAGTGTTTTTGAAGAGGACCAGTCAGTCTGAGGAGAATAGGACTCAGTCAAGCAGTTTGAAACGGTACACTAGGTCGTTCTTGCCAAAGGAGGCAGACAGTCGCTAAGCGCCGGCTCTGCTTATCAGTCGCATTATCAACATTCAAAGGCGTCCAAAAATAGCTGGTTGGCAAATATTGTTCTGCATCTGCTTTTTAAAGCCTTCAAGTTGGGTTCAAACAAAGTGCATCCACGGATAGACACACAACAATCACAAGAGAGTTGGGAATATCAACCATGCACTCCTCGTCTCCTGGGCCTCAGGCTGTGACGTAGGTGGATCCAGTATAAGGCTCTTTGTATGCACAATGCAGAGACTGAGCCATGTGCCGGGCCAGCTTGTGTTGGTGGGTTCGCCGCGGCCGGGCTGAGGCTGCAGGATCCCCGAGGGCCGAGAGGAAGCAGCCACTTCACAGTGGATCATCTTCAGCTGACTGTGCAGCAACCGGCCTGTCGAGCAAGCAAAGCCACGCTTCCTTGTCCCAGCTGTCAGCAGAGGGACTGGGGAGGTGTGACACCAAAGCACCTGCACTGTAGATGTGACTGTGGTCAGTCGAAAATCATCACATGGGCACGGGTGAAAGGATCAATAACAAACTCAATGTTTTTATTGACTATTTAAATTGCTCCTGAGATGTTTGAGGGGAACAAATATTTGAGACAAATTCTCATTTTGCAGGTCTTCACCTTTCAACCCGTTCTCATTCCCAACTCGTCAAATACCGCCGTTTGGTAACCGCCCCTTGGCATCGGAAACCGACGCACGAAGGCACCCTTTAGCAACAGTATGTGACGAACCGGGCTTTCAACTCCAACGGTTGGAGCAAGGGTAGTATTAATAGCGTGAGAGTCTGCTAAAGGCGGACGGGAGGGGTAGTGGATGGGTCAAACAAACACAAGACTTTCAATCAGGAGACCGGTGTTCGTGTGCCGTGTGAAACTAAAGCTAACGTTGACTTATTTTGTCACGTCAGTCTTTAGTCAAATGACTCGTATCGTCAGTCCCGTGAGTCGTTAGTATCGTCAGTCCCGTGAGTCGTTAGTATCGTCAGTCCCGTGAGTCGTAGTTAAGTGAGTCGTTAGTATTGCCATTCCCGTGAGTCGTTAGTCAAGTGAGTCGTTAGTATCGTCAGTCCCGTGAGTCGTTAGTGAAGTGAGTCGTTAGTTTCGTCAGTCCCGTGAGTCGTTAGTGAAGTGAGTCGTTAGTATCGTCAGTCCTGTTAGTCACGTGAGCCGTTAGTTTCGTCAGTCCCGTGAGTTGTTAGTTAAGTGAGTCGTTAGTATCGTCATTCCCGTGAGTCGTTAGTTAAGTGAGTCGTTAGTATCGTCAGTCCCGTGAGTCGTTTGTTAAGTGAGTCGTTAGTATCGTCAGTCCCGTTAGTCACGTGAGTCGTTAGTATCGTCAGTACCGTGAGTCGTTAGTTAAGTGAGTCGTTAGTATCATCAGTGCCGTTAGTCACGTGAGTCGTTAGTATCGTCAGCCCCGTGAGTCGTTAGTTAAGTTAGTCGTTAGTATCGTCAGTGCCGTTAGTCATGTGAGTCGTATGTATCGTCAGTCGTTAGTCACGTGAGCCGTTAGTATTGTCAGTCCCGTGAGTGTTAGTCACGTGAGCCGTTAGTATCGTCAGTCCCGTGAGTTGTTAGTCAAGTGAGTTGTTAGTTACGTGTAGTTAATATTTAGTATCGTCAGTCTCGTTAGTCACGTGAGCAGTTAGTATCGTTAGTATCGTCAGTCTCGTTAGTCCCGTGAGTCGTTAGTCACGTGAGTCGTTAGTTACGTGAGCCATTAGTATCGTCAGTCTCGTTAGTCACGTGAGTTGTTAGTTACGTTGTATTACGTTGTGTTGCTTAAACTTCTTGTGAAAACGGAAGTTTATTTTGAAAGGACAGCATGTAATGAGCGTATATTGACACGCCGTCCCTGATTCATCCAAAAGTAACGCAAAAGGGGTACCCCGTGCGTCGGTCTCCGATGCCGAGGGGCACTGACCAAGTGAAGATGGTCGAAGATGGTTCAAGGCTTTCAAACACACCTGTCAGGTTTAACAGACTAATATGTTTTGAATCTGGATTCCGCGGATACGCGAAACGAAGGATGATTACTTCCGCAGTGAACAACACAGTGTCTTGTGATTTCAACGAGATGTTGGTTGGAAATTTGGTTGCCTGAGGAAACACAACTGCTCCAGTTTGGCAGTAAACTTCGCTGTAAACAACTGAATAAGGGAAATAGAAAATATTTTTGCAAGGCCTGTATTTTATTTTTATTAGACCTACATATGTTGAGCTGCATTATTAGAACTGCAGAGATTATGTTGTTGTTGTGTTGTTTTGTGTTATATATCTTATTTTACTTGATATCATCTATGTGAAATGGTTTTGTGCATACTAAAATTTGAGAGTAAAGCCAGTCTTCTTTGTGTCAAAGCATGTCTTCATTTCAAAGTAGAAAACACTGTTTTATCTCTCTTTATTTCCAAGTTGGTGAATTTCCTTAAAATGTTCTTAATTTACTTAAATATCTAAACCTTTTTAAGCAAATTTCTTTCAAAATTTCAACAAAAGTTGAAACGAGGTCACTATTTCCAAGTATTTAACCCATGTCATCCATCACTGCACTGATCTCATTGGCATACATGAGATATTTCAGACATATCACAAATTCTCACGTGAATGGTGAAATAGTGTTGGTCTGGGATTAGGAGTTTAAGTGAGGATTAAGTTAAGAGGAATGGAAAGGCATTTAGTGGCGAGAGCAAAGTTCAGAGGTTGTGGAAATGAATGTTTTTATCAAGTGTAGTAATACAAAAATGTGTTTGTCTTTCTCTCTTTCAGTATAAGAAAAGGCCACTTTCCCGTGAAGGTTTGCAGTTCAACCGTGCGGCTTCACATGCGGGGGAAACCAAAGAGTGTCACCGTAGAAACCAAACCTGGCCAGAACCACGTAGATTTCAAGAAGAGCCGTGATGGTTTCATCCTGCTGGTCCCCGCTAACTAACCTTCTGCCCGACCGAAACACCAGCAGCTCAGCTCAGTCGCACAGCAATTCGTGAAATAGTCACGAAATTTAATGTATTGATTCGTGTATGTAGACACAAATTTCAAATTTTTTAATGATGGTCAGCACGAAATCAATTCTTATGTAATCCACGTAATTGTGAACCCACGTAGGGAGGAGGTCAGGGTGGGTGGGTGGGTCAAAAAATACTTGATTTACAGCACTTCCGGAATTATTTTAACCCAAACCGCGATCTTTTCCTAAACCTAACTAAATAGTTTTATTTTGAAAAGACTGGAGCGGAAATTGACACGTGCTTCACATGTTGCTGGACATTCGTAGGAAAATGCACGAAAAATACGTTGTTGAAACTAGTGCTGAGCGTCATGAAAAAATAAGGGAAATTCGTGTCTATGTACACGAATCAAATAGATTAAATTGTGACTATTTCACGAACTGCCGTGAGACTGTTGAGCAGCTGGACCTCAGGACCTCGACTAGACCACTGCCTTGAAAAGCAACTGTTTACTAGCAAAGATTGTTTAAATATTTCAAGTGTTAGCCCAGAGCAGAGTCTGCTTTCTTCATCCTGAGCTGCAGGAGGACAATGTTCACCGGATAATTACCAAAGTGCTGAATAGAGAAATTAGGAGATTATTATGTTGTTGTAGAGACTCAGGACACAGCTGCCATACATACGTGTATGATACTGTCTTTGCTTTTAATGTTACATTAGATGTTTGAAGATATTTTTTAAAGACAAGATGGAACAAAAACAGAAATAAATGCACTTTGTGAATGAAAAATTGTACATCCCAATGCATAAAAAAAATCAAGAGAAAACATCCCAGATATATTTTTGTACATTGAGTTGAATTTAAATGAAATGAGAACTATTTTTTGTGCCTTGTCTCATGCTGTGACAATTATTCCATGTCAGAAGTAATAAAAAGTGGAACGGGACACAAGAAGAAAGAAAATAAATTATTCAGGATTGACTTAAGCGAGCTCTCTGTGTGTTAATTTCTCCCTAATGCTTTACCACATGAATAGACAACATGCTGTAGACAAGTCTACTTTATACAGCGGTGCAAATGTTTTTCTCAAATGTGCTTTGGGGCTTTGAAGGAAGACTACAGTAAATACATGAGAATATGAATGGAGGAGTTCAGGAGTCTTGTGTTGTTCTGTGTTGGAGAGGATGTCATGTACAAATACAGTCAATTTACAGTATCAGTTGTGGTGTCTGTATGTTACATTTCTCCTCCCTGCAGGAAGTGACGTTCAATCCAAACTGTCCTCCTCAGCAGCATCAAACACTCCGTCCGGAGAAAACTGGACTCAGTGACGTATAAGCTGTTTCCTCTCTTGTCCCTTCGGTGTCCTCTGGGTCAGATCAGCTGGGCTGATAAACACACACAGATGCTGCAGACATCATTTCACAGGATTTAGGAGGAATGAAGTCGCTGTCATTTGGAGTGGGTGATGTGTAAAGATGTTGTAGTTTCAGTGAAACAGAATATCAAAGAAATAAGTGTCACCTAAATTACAAAAAAACATTTTCTTACTTATCTATTGTTGTGTCTAGCATGCAGATGGATTTGGTTTTATTTGCTTACCTTTTTGAGACATCTGTCTGTGAGATTTTAGCCTCGATACAACGGAGGTGGATCAATTTCAGTTGCGTTCACAACATTGAAGGATTATATTTAGACCAGAGCCACATATAGTTTTATACAACCCTCCTCTGATGGAGTATTAACACAAATACAAATGCATCCCTGAATAAAATTGGTACCAACCACGTCATACTAGCTTGTCGGGAAAAAAGTTAAATAACACTCCGAACTTACGCTAAATTTTGACGAGGAAAAACTGTCATGGCCATTTTCAAAGGGGTCGCTTGACCTCTGACCTCAAGATATGTGAATGAAAATGGGTTCTATGGGTACCCACGAGTCTCCCCTTTACAGACTTGCCCACTTTAATGACATGCAGTTTGGGGCAAGTCATAGTCAAGTCATATATACATACATTTGACTAAAGCAGCATATTTACCCACTCCCATGTTCATAAGAGTATTAAATACTTGACAAATCTCCCTTTAAGGTACATTTTGAACAGATATAAAATGTGTAATTAATTTGCAATTAATTCTGACAAACTATTGACAATCATGCAATTAATCACGATTTAAAATTTTAATTGATTGACAGCCCGAATCAGAACCAGCAGTATCGTCGTTTTTATTCCATGCATTCTTCGTCCTTGACTTCTTCCTAGTGCCTACATTTCCCACCGTGCAACTCGAGCGCTAACAGGTCTGTCAGAGATTCAGGTGTTATATGCTAGTAGCGGCTAATGTAGCCTCGAGCCGCTAACCTCAAGCAGACATGAGGAGCAAGCTACAGAGGTTTAGTAAACATAATTATTTCTAACTCTACATCCCCAAGATTTTTATTATTTTTTCAAACTAGTCTTCAACCGACGCTGACTCGAGTGACATTATCAGACTTCAGACAGCTCCCTCGGACATCACACGTGCAGTAGTACTCCCCAACATCCCCCTGTTTCATTGCAAAAGGTTCATTTTAAATACAGATGATAACATCCACTATTATGTATCAGTGAAGCTTTAAATAGTTGCTGAACTGCCAGCAACATATTTTTTCAAATGGTGGATATTTCAGTTTGGGCTGAAACTCTTCGTATCTCAGTTCAGTCTGAGAGCTTAATTCTGTCATCCGCTGCCAGATTCCATCCCGTCTCTCTCCACAGTGACCTGTTAGTGAGATTTAGTGCCGGCCGGCCCTCACTGTGACTTGGCTCTCTGACACAATGTGATTCCACAAACCTCTGTGGGTGTGTGTGTGTGTGTGTGTGTGTGTGTGTGTGTGCAGTATCTGTATAATTTACACCACAGTCAGCTAATTCCCCTGTTGTTAGTTTAACTCTGAGACACTGTGCTGTGTTTATGTACGGTATACAGTCACACCTATGAGCGTCAATTTAACACTTCTGCACAGCCCTGCACCTCCTCAATCAACACTCTGCATCTGAAAATAACTGTAACTGCAAAAACAAATCCAAATCATGTTATTAGAGGGCGGTCTGTGAATATGTGTCTGTGCAAATGTCGAAATACGTCTCTGTCTTTGTGTGCTGTGCTCTGGTTTTCTGTCAGCAGCATATATGCAAATATCGTGTCTTTGCTTACAAGCCTGTTAAAATCATGTTTCAGGACATTGAACACTGGTATATCTGTTTTAAATCTGTGCTCAATATATGCACTTAAACCATTTGTTTACATCTATTTCTAACACTTCCTGTAGTCGCTTTGGACAAAAAGTGTCTGAAAAATTACTATATACTGTATGGGGCATGCTACCGAATTGGATATAAACATTTTGAAAATCTTTTCTTCCGAAAACTGTGTCCATATATATTGTGCCATATCTAGGGTACATATATTTAATCAAAGTACAGTCAATTTTGGTATTGTATTTTCACACTGTTTTGGGATGTTTTTCCTCTCCCAAAATGTGTCACTACCGAAACATAGTAATACATTATAATAAAAAGTACAGTATTATATTAACCTGTTAAGATTGTGTTTCCATCCCTCCTCTAAAGATTATTTTTACATATTAGTTTTTCGCAACTAAATCAATTAAAATTCCAATTTTAACAAATTTCTAAGTTCAATCTCTAAGATTCTTCAAAATCTAAATGCAATCTTTCTTTGTAAAATGCATAACGCTGATCATATTGATTTCAGAGTTAAGGATTGAACTAATCAATGCAGTATATCGTGCTCCTAAGTTACCATTTAATGAATACAACGCTCAAAACAGTTTAAAACCAGCTAAATCCATCCTTTAAATTGACGCCAATTTAAACACAGCTTCCTTTTTCTCCTTTGAAGTAGCCGTGGGACAGTCTAAAGCACAATGATTCACTCCATTTGTCGTGTGAGCATCATCCAGATCGGGGGCCTGAAAACAGCACTTATCAGCTACTTACAAAGCCGTCCCGAGACGTCCATTCTCAGGCGGTTTGACACCAATTCACAGCTTTTATTCTTGTAACTCTTAAAGATTCTCACATGCCTGCAACGTGACCTTAATCACAGACAGGTGACATCAACGTGTGAACGACCTGCAGGAAGTTAAACGCCTTGTTGTGTCGCCCCACCAGGTGAAGTGTCTTCCAGAATACAACAGCAATGCATTTGGACTTTGGTCTTTTAGATACATTGAGGCGATTGATCCCAAACATTTTCTGTCATGCGCCATTTGGAAACCAAAAAGAAAATTTAACCCCAACCCCACAAACCTTGATTGCATTTTCATGCCTCCGCGCATCATGTGTTTGGGTCCGTACGTACGTCTGTATGATTATTGTGAACATGATATCTCAGGAATACTTTGAGCGAATTTCTCCAGACTTGGCACAAATGCCCACTTGGACTCAAGAATGAATTGCCAATTGGTCACTGTTACCTCATTCGGCCATAAGTCACAAATTCATATGCTAATTATGACAATTTCACACACACATCTAATAGGATCAAATGATGAAGTGATGACATTTTGGACAGACGTGGATGTAAACTACAACTTGGCTGGTTGGCGAAGGCATACAACCACGAGGCAGTAATTCTTGTTATCAATAGCTGCGTTTCCATTCACATATTTTTATGCACATTTTTGAAGTATCGCATTAGAAAAACTGTATGGAAACGGCAAAATTTGATAAAACGTCCTCAACTGCGAAAACATTTTTTTTTACGCTCGCTTGAGGTGTTTTTTGTCTTTGTCGAAAAGAGTTGATGCGCTAAATGTGTTATGGAAACGCCTTTGCCGAATAAATTCTGGCGTAGAGAACATTTAACTCACGACTGATCAGCTGTTTCCGCTGTCGCCGTCTTCTCGGATATTCTCATAACTTGTGAATGCTTGTCTTCATCTCCGGACAACATGAAACATGGCCGATACCAGCTGATATGAGAGAACAATTAAAACTTGCCCAATTGAAACAAATTCCTGAAGACCTCTCATTTTTCTCTTGTAGATGGTTAGTTGGCCAAGCTGGTTTCTGGTTCGCTACCTCTACTTCTTCTTCTCTGTTTACTGGCGCATTACAGCCATGCGTAGCCTATAGCACCAACTTCTGACCAAACTACACTTTGCATAGCTGAGTTTATTCGCCCCAGACCTGTTGATGGAAACACGCCTCTTTTTTCGCGACATTTCAAAAGTACGCTTAAAAATCGCTTGACAATTGAATGGAAACACAGCTACTGAGTTACAATACTGGGCAAACTAGAAACAAAAGAAGCCAAGTTTATTGAAATAACATAGTTGAGAAAATAAACTGCAGGTTTCTGGTGTGAAATTGAAGTGCAGTATTTTGGTGTCTGAGAAGCCTTCAAATTCACAGAACTGGATTTCCCGGATTGTGTTTCATGTCTCACTGGCACCACCAGTGCAGCCCCTGGTGTTTTTTTAATGCAAGGCTAACTACTGTATACATCAGACCGGCAATACGTCATCCAGAGTAGGCTCGCATGACCATGCCCCCTTTTGGGGGAAAACAATCCCGTGTCCCTTGTAGACGGTAACAGAGTAAACAGAAGAAGTTGAAACATGTCTCCAAACTTCTACTTTAAACAAACCGGTAATAGTAATAACGCTATGCTGAAGAGTTGCTGTGTAGTTGGTTGCACCAACAATAAATTCAACAACACCTATCTCTGATTTGTTCCCCTGCTGTGTCCTAAAAAAGATATAATAGAGGGGCTTTATGGCTCCAAGATATAGACCAGACCAGCATGGCGTCATCATCGAGGCTGTGCTTCCTTTTGGGGGAAAGAAACTCGCTGTCACAGGAAAGAAAATGATGAAAATCTGTTGTGTAGCGGGTTATCCGAGGCTTTCACACTGAGATCTGATGCACATACGATACGTGAATATTCACTGTCAGTGTGATGAATCACTAAATGATGCTGGTGACAGTGACTAGCATGGCTAGCTAACGTTAGCTTGAGTGGCTGCTACACTTAGCCTAACGTGATTCAATAAAAGACTGAAGGGACATGGTGGCGATCAACCTTAATTTATTAAGGTATCGCGAACGCTCAGGTTCAGGCAAAAATAATCGCAAAATAATTTGTCAAATAACTTGTCAAAATTACAATCCAAACATATGTCAAGTTGCATTGAAGTCTATGGTGTCTTCAGTTTTCTATCCCCCAAAAGGGGGCGTGGCCTTGACTTTTTGCAAAGTACCCGTATGTGCTGGTCTGATGTATACATGTTTGGAGCTAATGACACACCTGTGAGATTGCAGTTTTGGGGCTTAAAACCAGGATAAGAGTTTATCAAAGCTTCTGAAACAAGGACATAAATGGATTTAGAACCCTTTTACGTATATGAAAAGTGACCCGCATTTCCCACAATGCTCTTTGCCTCAGGTTCTTGTAACTAGGTGACCCAAGTCAGCAGCTCTGCAGCAACACATTCATTCTCCAGCACTTTTTAGTTGTGCTCAGTTATTTTGAGATCTCATTAGTCAGAGTAAAGTGCAAGTAAACATCCGGCAGAAATAACCGTCCTCAGCCCCTTTGCTCTCGTGCCCTATTTTGACAGCAAATTGTGTTTAGTGGCAAAACAAAGTTAATTGTGAATCTAATTTAAAGTGTGATTCGGGCAGAAAGCTTGCATGGTTTATGGCACGGTTGAGCCAGAAGTCTGAATGCTGCAGTGGGAACTCAAGCAAATGACCGAGATTTGTTTATTTAAATGCCACGAACAACGTCTCATCCTCAGCCTCTTATCTGTCTGTGTGGAAGCTCTGCAGGGACATCAGCTGCTCCATGATAAACTGGACGCCACAGCTCCTCTCCCAGTTACAGCTCCACCAATCAGACGACCCGGTGTGTGTTAGCTCGACATATTCAATCAGAAACAGAGATTAGGGCATATACGCTGGTATATTTGTTTATGTGTAATCCTTTAATCATGGATGTAAAAGCTATGATTTATACATTAAAGCTGGAAGAGGCAGTTTATTTTTGGTGTTATTGGGCAAAAATGTAATACCCTTTCAGCATATTGTAATTCAAGTGGTAACACAGGGTAGGCAGTTTTCTGGAAAAGTAAAAAAGAATGCCAGAATTTGGAAATACAGCCCTCATCCTGCAGCTCTCCTCCCTCGCCTCTCTGTCCTAAGCCCCTCCCACCAGACGAGCAGGGGCACATGCATGCAATTCAAAGTTATATAGCAGCAATTCTATGAGAACTACCGTCCTGTTTTCTTTGCAAACTTGTGGGCCTGTAAAGCCTTTTGAGATGACGTGCTGTGATTCGAGATGTCCACGCAGATGTCCAAACTCTTAGAGAGAGATTATCGTAGCCATGAGCAGAAGGCTAGTGCCAGGGATGACGTATTTTTGTAGGCCAACCAGGAAGTTAGCATCGCGCTGGGTTCCCTAAACAAAAAACCAATGGGATTTTTCCATTGGACTTTGGATTATTGCAGAAAATAAGCTCTGTGGCAAACAAACGTTTATGATACTTACACGTTTTGTTCAGCAAGATAATCTTCACAAATGAACACCACTTTATGATTTTTGATGCATGAATGCAATCGCCAGAAGTAAAAAGCTAACGTTAGGCTATAAACGAACTACACCATGGTCACATGAACGCGAGTATACACAACGAGACATAAAGGCTTCAAATTTACAAGTGGGATATTTACTGACGTATTTTATGTCGTAGAACAAAACGTTAAAATCTCTTCAGCTTGTGTTAACCACAGACCTTATTTCAGGCATCTAACTAAAAACCCATTTAAAAAACCCATTGACTTCCAGACGAGGGAACCGGTAGTGCTAAAATGCTAACTAATTTTCAGGTTTTAGGACTCATTCCTGTAGCAGTCTATTAGCTAGCTATTAGCAACATACTTTTGATAAGTCCCTCTTCCTCTGTGGGTTGCTTTGCAGTGTAGTCAGTTGTTGCCAATGTTGGAATAGTAACCTTTTCTGCAGGATGATCTGCCGTTGAATCAGGCAGCATGCGCATCTGCATTTCTAGAGCAGCCAATAGGAACGCTCTCTCTAAAATGACCTGTGATTGGCCAAAGATTCCAATCATGGGCTAGATCTTTTAAAGCCTGAAAACAGAGTTATGAGGAGGAGCAGAAGTCTAGTTTTCTCTCAGAACACTTGAATTACAATATGCTGAAATGTTATTGTGAAATTTTCGCCCAATGTGACAAAAACATACAGCCTACCCCTCTTTAAGTGTGAGATCAATGCAAATTCAAGCATATCACTGATTATTTGACACACACACACATTTTCTAAACAGATGAACAGTTAATCAACAGATCAAACAAGGACATTTGGATTCACCAAAGCAGAATCTTTTTCACACTCACACAAGATGCATTCATCGTGTTTTTTATTCTGTGATAGGTTTAGTTTGATGGCAGCTTTTCAATCCACACAAGTGCAACAATTATTCCCCCAATTGTTTGCTCGTCATACCCACAGCCGCTTCACGCTGCCAGGTTTTTTTTCTTCCACATAATTTTTCCCAATCATTTTCTTCTTTGACAGCTCCAATCACATCCGTCCTCGCTGTGAAAGGAATGAAAAGCTGAACTGACTTGCAGACGTAAATATTGCAATCAGTTGAGTAGTTAGAACGTAGTCTCATGTAAATCAATTCTTTTCATCCTGCGTCTGTTTTGGATTACGATGAAGTTTCTTGGTTTCTCCTCGCAGCGCCTTACAAACAGGATTCTTCTACTTCTAATCTAATTTATCAAGACCGGCAATTGTTGATGCAATCACTTAAAGCGACGTGCAATTCCATTACAAAAAAGACTGGCACCTGGTCCGTCTCTCTTTAGAGATTAGCAGCCCTGCAGCGAGGATTTGGTAATGAGTTGGAGAGGATTTACCAGTGGGAATATAATATGTGGCCCAGAGCTGCTGTGTTGTTTTTCCCTCCAAATCCTCTCAGGGCAGACCGGCCACTGGTTTGGTGAGCGCTGCAGGTTTCCCAGCATCCCTCCGTCATCAGGCCGAGGGGAGGTCACATGCTGGAGATTACAGTAACATGAGGGGGGAGATTGGTTTTTACTTTGGCTCACTCTGAAGCAACATGCCATCAGCCTGAATGCTTACTAATCAGGAAATATTTGAGAAACCAGAGCACTCAGACTTTAATGTTTTTTTATTGATGTAGCATGTAGCTACAACCACGTTCAACCATATAAAATGATGCATGTTTTAAATTGTGTGGTTAGTTGACAGTGGTGGAACAAGTATTTAGACAATTTACTTGAGCAAAAGTAGCAATACCACACTCTAAAAATACTCCATTACAAGTAAAAGTCGCACACTCAAAATGTAACTTAATATCAACAGTTATATATATTTTGGGAAATACATTTCTTCCTTTTCTTGCTGAGAATTAGATGAGAAGATTGATACCACTCATGTCTGTATGGTAAATATGAAGCTACAGCTAGCACCTGGTTAGCTTAGCTAAGCATTAAAACAGCTTGCCTGGCACTGTCCAAAGGTAACAAAATTCGCAGTACCTCTAAAGCTCACTGATTAAAGGTTCTCTATACGATATCCAGAGCATTAATTTAGCATCAAACAAGTATTAACTATATCAAGATACAGAGGAGTAATGTCTGCCTGACCAGAGAATGAAGTCACTCTCCCGAGCTTCTCCATGCTTTGTTGACATAGCCAGGCCGGCTGTGCATGCTTTTAGTGCACGTTCGTGAATGTGAGCGTGCCCCACTGGCTAGCTCAGGGCTGCATCTCTGCACTGCTCTTATATGGCAATTACAGCTGATAATGCCGTCCTGACCGAAACCCCCCCCCCCTGTTAGCTCTGTCAGCAACATTGCCTTTGTTTTCACTGTTAGCGCTGTTAGCACCGTTAGCTAGGCTACATGCTGCCGGCTCAGCCGTTGCCATGTTGAGAGCCGTGCGGAGGCAATACATATGCCCCCAATCTCGCATTCAGCACCTCTAATACGTCTTTTTTAAATTTTGTGCAAAAACTGAAGTGTAAAAACAAAATTTTGTGGTTCCCTCTGTTTCCAGCGTTTATGCTAAGCTAAGCTAACATCTCCTGGCTGTAGCTTCTCATCTAACTCTGTGCAAGAAAGGAATGAGCGTATTAGCTACCCAAAATGTGGAACTATTTTAGCCAAGGAACTGTGTCACTGAAGTTCACTGACATTTGTCTATACTGTATATTTTAACGTTAAAAAACAGTTTCAACAAAAATCTAAGTTAAAATCAAAGTTTTTTCTATGTCAGTGTTTACATTGTACCCCTATTTACAGTAAAGGCAGTAATGGTAATGTAAAAATACATATTTAACTGCTTTATATATGCTACTCTTGGGTATTTACTTTCTATAACAATGCGTCACATTTGATATACTTGTCATATGTTTTGTATGTAAAATCTACTCTGGAAAGTAGTATAAGAAGTAGTAGAGTAGCAAAGGAGTAACGGAGTAGAAGTATAAAGTGGTATAAAATAAAAATACTCAAGTAAAGTATTTAGTGGCTCAACATTTTACTTAAGTACAATACTGCAGTAATAAGATTGCCTATTGGTTTTAGCACTTTATGAAGCTTTAATGGGACCTCGGATTGCTCTTCACAGAATTCGACGTCCCCGCAGAGTCCTCTGGAGTCCCCTCCGGCGGTGTCCTTCGCCCAGTACTTATGGGTGCATGGCTGAGCGAACCATCTGTTCACTCAGTCAGGGTGTGCCAGCAGGCTACTGCTCTCCAAGGTCCTAAAACTGTACCATTGATCCGTAAAGAATCTCACAGTGCAGACTGACCCCGATATCAAAGGATTTTATTCCTGTTAAATGAACAGGACTTTTTCAAACTTAGCTTGTAACCCCACAATCTAATGTAGTTATTTAAAGGTTCCATACTGTAGAAAGTGAGATTTCATGTCTGTTTTGATTATAAAACAGGTCTAGGTGCTATATAAATACTGTGAAAGCGATCAATCCATGGAGAAATGCTCACAGCCTTATTCAGATACTGTGTCTTTAAACGAGCCGTCAGGACTTCCGTAAGGTTGTGATGTCACAACTACACAGTCACCGGTAGAAGTGCCGCTAAAAGGTCATTTCTAGAAGGTAACCCGCAAGTTGGGGAAACTCTTGCAAGATGGTTAAGGTTTGGCATTGATCTCGAATAGTTAAGGTTAGGATAGGTTGTCGGGCAATTTTTGCAGATTTCAGATCAGATTTCTCAAGTTGTGGGTTACCGACCCGCTAAACACAGGATGCGGAACACAGGAAAACACTGACCAATCAGAGCACACTGGGCTTTTTCAGCAGGGGGCCTTAAAGAGACAGGCACTAAAACCGAGCACTTCAGACAGAGTATATTCAGACAGACGGTATGAGAAAAATAATGTTTTTTGAACATTAAAGACTGCAAACACGTTCTAGTAGAAACCCCAAATACAAGTATGAACCTGAAAATGAGGTTGCTCGTTACGACTTTGGGCAGTAAGCTAGTTAGCTGGACATGCTGAGGATTGCAGTTTATGTTGGAGGAGACAGTTTAAGGCTACATCCAAACCAATACATTTTCGTTTTAATACGCATAACTTTTGCTACGTTTATGCCTAGTGTCCACACTACTCCGAATTTTTCAAGCCCCTAAAATGGAGACGTTTGAAACCACTGCTGACCCCATTTTAGTTTAAAAAGAGTTGTTGCGTTTTAGTCTGGACGGACAGAAACTGAGACCGTTGAAAACGATGACGCAGACACCCACGTTCGCTTCATGATTGGGTGTTATCAGTCATGACGTGTCCTTCACTGATTCGTCACGCCCCATCACGTGAACCTTTTCCGGAAGGAAACAAAAGGCATCAGCCTCAACCACCAGTGGTTAATTTCAACACGGATAACGTGTTACAAGCGATGTTGACCTTGTTGTCTCTGCTAGCAGCTGCTGTGCAGTTAAATTCTGCGTTTTATAACGCTACTACTGCCTACATGCGCAGGGGGAAAGCTATTATTCGAGCGCTTTACATCAATTCCCGTGTCCAATTTAAAGCTGACATACACAGTAATTTGTGGGGAGATTGAATTTGAAAAATGATAGTAGTTTTAAAACAGCTTGAATTGATAATGTCTCTGGATGCCAGGAAGCATTGACAGAGGTGGGGGGGGGGGGGGGGTTGAAGCATGTTGGCTCCCAGAGGGCTGATAAAAGGCAGCGAACAGCAGCCTGAGGCTTTCAGAAAGCCACTGGGAACACACTGAACCAGTATAAAAGTGTGACACTGGGAGGCAGAGAGCTGGGTGATTTGTGTCCTCAGAGGACAGGAGAAAGCTGGAAAGGACTCAGTCAGGCTGTGGCAGCCATCTGCAGCGATGCCTCTTCATCACATTTAATCAAAGCATCACCTCCCTCACCTCTCTGCCCTCTGAGGTGTCCCCAGTCTCTGCCGCTGACCCCGGCTCCGGCCAGGGCCATATGGTTCTACCCCGCTGCCCTCTCGCTCCGGCATTGTGAACAGATTATAAATGGCATTTAAATAATCATTTCCCAATGCCATCAGACAGAGAGACCAGGCAGACGCATCGCGCCTCGCCAAGTAAGCTGCTTTGACTGAAAAGTCATTTTGAGTCTTAGTTTTATGGCCGACATCTGTTATGTGATAAAAGCTAAATGTGTCTGTTATTAAAACGGAAAACCCCTGTGTTTTTATTCTGGGTTGTTTGTGGTATTTTACAGACGTGTGACCTGTATATCAGACTGTTCATGTGCAGAATATTAGCAACTGTGTGTGTGTGTGTGTGTGTGTGTGTGTGTGTGTGTGTGTGTGTGTGTGTGTGTGTGTGTGTGTGTGTGTGAACTCAGATAGTAGCCTACAGCTTTTTTCATTTGCTTTAGCACATTTTCTGAAACACTTCTGAAAACATAAATGTAATCACCATTTTATACAGAGCAGCACAACCATCATTAGTCTGCAAAAGACTCTAAAAGACGTTTATCTCATTTGAAAAGTAAATAAATGTATCAATCGGTGCTTAAAGAAATAGTTCTTGCTGAAAGAACATAAGTATTGGTACTAGCGTGACCAGATGAGAATGGGTGAAATACGGGACGGACAGCGGAGTTGGGGTGGGTGTGTTCACGTGACCACAGTGGACATGGCCTCCAGTACATTACATTCAGTGTCAATGAACAGGATTAGCAATATTTTTTCCTGCAGACTTTGCAAAACGCTTTGTTTGGATCTCGTAAGGCAGCAATGATCCACGAGTATTTCCCTCCCCACTCCTCCCGCTATCTGCGGTAATGTTTTTGCTTTTTGGCTCGATGTTCACTATGTCTCGGGACACCGGGCTCTATGTCAGCGATGAATGGTTTAATTTCCCTCCATAAATGTTTTAATTCAACAACGCCATAGCTATGCGTCGCCACTCTGCGTAGCTGTTTATCAATTCGTGGCACTACTGTACACGGCTAAAAAAAAACACTACAACAGCCATAATTCATATAGGCTACTGACATACTGTAATTCTGGCCGTCTGTGGGCAACACCAAAATAATGTTTCACAATGTTCAGTATTTAATATTTTATGAGGCTATACTGTAAATAATCAAAACTCGGATGTCATCTAATTTTCGGGACAAACAGGACAGGATTAATATTCTCCTCGAAAAGTCTTGTTATATGCTATATTTTTCTTATGTCAACAGATCCCATGAAAAGAACATGACTAACAGGTATTATCAGTGTGCTGAAAGCCCGATGCATCTTATTTCTCTGTGCCGTAGAGCTCAATTTTTGTCGAAAAAGTATTAAAAACACATCAGTGAGCCACACTGTTGCACTGGATGACATGTTCCTTCACTACTATGAACGTTGGCACTGTAGTTTTTTTTTGAGTCAATCCCACATACACCGTCCTGCTGCTGTAAATACTCAGGGCACCAAATGTGTATTCATCCGCAGATGAAAATAGTCCCCAACAAATGCACTTTTTACTCCTGTTTGAGTAACGTATGCTAAAAACTACATTGCCCAGCTTTTTTAGGAAAGTACTTAGCCTTTTTTAAAAATAAAAGTATACATTCATGATATGTTTTTAAAGATGTATGTAAGTATGTATGTATGTATGATAAGCACAAATGGGCTTGCGGCCTAAAAACAGACAGGGCAGAGAAATCTTAAAGTACTAAAATACCATCTAATGCATGTTGACACTGATAAAAATACATCAGCCATAATTTATGTAGGTTACGGACATACTGTAACACCAAAATAATGTTTCACAACGATCATTATTTAATGTTTTATTAGGCTAACAGGACAGGATTCGGGATTCGGGACAACTCCTCGTAATTTGTGACTGTCCCAAATTTTTCGGGACGTATGGTCACCCTGATAGGTACTTAAAGTAAAATATACTTTAAGCAGCAGAAGCAAAAGTACTCAGTGTTCAGAATGGTCTTTATCACAATAATACATATAACATTACTGGATTATAATTATTAATGCATTAATGTGTTCATCGCTTTAATGTTGCAGCTGTTAAAGGTGTAGCTAATTTTAATTATTTTATATACTGCCGAATAGCTTAATCCTTAATAATGCACCATCATTTATTACTTCATTTATATTTTGTATTAATAACCTAAATTTGAAAAGTGACTAATGTTGTCAAATAAATGAAGTGGAGTAAAAAGTACAATATTGGCTTCCAAATTGTAGTATAAACGAGAATAAAATGAAAATACTCAAGCAAAGCACCTTAAATTTGTACTAACTACAGTACTTGGGTAAATATACTTAGTTACATTCCACCACTGGCAATACACAAACTGTTGTGAGAAAATGAACTAAAGCAAGTGATAAACAAAAAAAAAAGTGAGATTACTGGAAAAACAAGAGCACAATTGAAATACACAACTGTTTATGAGTATAAATGTGATAATACTCAGTGACAGTGGAAGGTAGCCTGCCCTGAGGCTTGCGCTACTAAACGTGCACATAAAACCTGCTTTCCTCTCAGAGGAGACTGTTGCTGAGCAGAGGGGCAGCATCACAGTATTTCCACCTGTGGTCGCAACACAGAGGGTGGTGATTGACTGCAGAGACATGCTCAGATGGAGCACAACACCCCCTCCCCTCTGACAGGAAGCCAAAAGGCCATCTGCAGCGCCCGGGCTATTGTGTGGCTGTGCATTAAGCTATTTTATGTCCCACGTGAATTTACTGCCAGTCTGAAGTTAGTGGGGTTGCAGCCGGAGAGTATTTCATGTGTACCGTGTGGAGAACAAAGGCGGTTTTAGTTAAGTGCGTGAGCCTCGCAGATGTAAAAGCTGCATGTGTATGAAAAGAGAAAAAAAAAAAAAGATTTGGATTTCAACTCAATACTTTATTAAATAATCAACATCATCATCATGAAAAAGGAAAACAAACAAACAAAATAAATGAAACAGTCACATTTGTTTTTCTTCAAGTTTTCCCCGTCGACAGTATTTTACTTTTAGCTACACACACGCATTTTAGTGGCTTTACAAAAGTCACTCGAGGTGATGTGCTGCTTCATTTTGTTGTGACAGTTACAATGATGGCTGAGGGAGGTAACTATGGAAAACCGGGCGGAGGAGGCGGAAGAAGAGATGGACACTAGACAGTTATATATTTATCTCTGTATTAACATCTGTCCAGTGTTGACACAACACAGCCGAGGTGTTGCGATGAATGCGAAGTTGTGAAATTTGAAAGCTTTTTGCAACAAAGCTACAATCAGTGAGGACGCAGGCTGAGCTGGAGCTGCCTGTGACCAACGCTACATAAACAATGGCTGCCTTTGTGTCACCAGCTGGTGCATTGATGAGTGAAGCTATTGATAGCCGCTAACTCGATCAGTTCTATATGTATACTGTAGGCTACGCTTTGTAAATCGGGGGGGGTCAGTGATATTCTTCTTGTGGTGGATAACACCATGACCACATCTAAATTAACAAATTAACAAATGAAGCCTGGTGTGAGAGTTTAAAAGAAAGGATGTTCAGTTATAACTTGTCATATGAATTCACATGCTTTGCTATTTCAGGACCGGGCCTGAGAAAATGAGAGTCGATCATTTATACATTTTTTCTGTCTCTATTGTTTCTAAACAATGAACAGACCACCATAATGATGGTAGTTACACCTGCAGTCACAAGAGACTTTAATACTGTTGACAACATGTTTCCTATAGAGAGGCAAAGTCCCGCCCCTTCCGGTAGACCACCATGGGACCTTATTTTGGAAAAAATATGAACGTAGTCAGCAGCTAGAGACAAATATTATTTTGATCCTGTTTGAATTGCGCCATGAATCACACATATCACAGTTTGCTGTAAAACTGTTGAAATATAAGACTGTGAAAATACGTAATTAAAAAGACTACACAACCAAATGTTGCGTAAGTGACTTCTCTCTCGCTGAAGCTACGATGCCTGTGTGTTTCGTACTGGGATGTACTCACACCAGCAACGGGTCTGATCGTTCTGTCTCTTCCCAGCTGATAAAAAGACCAGGAGTCGCTGGATAAAACACATCAGATAAGATGATGTTTCATTTGTGCCTGGCCATAGCTACCTAACGTAGCTAGCTAGTGTTGGTGACGTATATTGTGCGAGACGAGAGATGTAGTTCACTGAAAACTAAATGATACTACGACAAACCTACAACAAACTGCGACTCTCTTGACCTGCAAATTTATCTTTTAAATTGACAAATATCATATGTGTGATTCATGGCGCATTTCAAACGGGATCAAAAAATATTTGTCCCTCACCATTGACTACCGTATATTTTTTCTGAAATAAGTTCTCACGGGGTCCACCGGAAGGGGAAGGACTTAACCTCTCTATGAAGGAACCCGCCAATGAGATCCAGTTTTAAGTTACCAAAGAAATAATATTTCATTTAAAACATCACATTATAAAAATCAAACAAAAGCAGAGGTAAAAAAAAAAAAGAAACATTTCTAAACTACCTGGCTGGCATGCATGCTACTACACAGAAAGACTATTTCTTTTTGTTCATTTTTTCATTCTTAACAGCTCTTTTTGTTACACACCCACATATTTACATCATCAGTTGGCGGTGTGCCATTGAAATAAATCTCACACCAGCCTCCAGCAGCAGCAGCATACTGAAATAACTTAACACAACTCATAGAGCTGTGGTGACTTAAAGGAATAGTCTTGATATATGCTATACTTTTCTTATTGTCAACAGATCCACGACTAACAGGTATTTTCAGATATATCTTATTTCTCTGTGCCGTAGAGCTCAATTTTGGTCCAAAAAGTATTAAAAACACATCAGTGAGCCACACTGTTGCACTGGATGACATGTTCCTTCATTACGAAGAACGTGGGCACTGTAGTTTTTTTTAATCAATCCTTCATATACCGTCCTGCTGCTGTAAATACTCAGGGCACCAAATGTGTATTCATCCACAGATGAAAATAGTCCCCAACAAATGCACTTTTTACTCCTGTTTGAGTAATGTTTAATAAAAACTACAGTGCCAAGCTTTTTTAGGAATATGCTTGGCCTTTTTTAAAGATAAAAGTATACATTCATGACATGTTTTTAAAGATGTATGTCTTTCGTAAGAACAAATGGGCTCACAGCCGAAAACACAGACAGGGCAGAGAAATCTGAAAGTACTAACCGTCTAATGCATGTTGACAATAAGAAAAATATAGAATAACAGCAGACTTATCCATTAAATCTTTTATCACATTGTTCGCACAAACCCAAAAGTCTTCAAAACAGAGCCGGTCTAAGGCCGATCTGAAATATTCTGTCCCAAATGAAGGTCCCATCCACAGAGAAAGGTCCAGTTTGCACTAAAGGTCCTGTTTAATCTTGTTTAAATAGCTGGAGTCAATCAGTAGCAAGAGTCATATATTATCCACAGAGATGTCACAGGCATTGTGTGTCTGCTTGCCATCAGTCAGGTATATAGAGCTCGGGAATCAAGCCGAGGGGTTTGATTGGATGAACAGAATTAGAGCTCCAGTTGAGATGCGAGTTAATGGGCTTGGAAGCCGCTCCGCTGTGCAAAAGGATTGGAGGAACAGCTTCGTGATTGGACGGAGGTACTGAAGTGAGGGGACAGTCGCCTTCTTGGTCACATTTCACAAATTGCATTAAAGCTCAATTAGGCTTAAATGAACATGGTTCCTCTGTGTCTGTGCAAATAACGATGAAGAATGAGCCAAAAGACCTTTTTTTCATTGGAAGGGTCACAACATGCTGCTAAAGGAAACCTGCAGCAGATTTATCGGTCATTTGGTTTATATCAGCAGCACTTGAACACGCTGTACTGTATCTTTTGATTTAATTAACATCCAGGTCGGATGGTGGAGGCAGATGTTGCCCTTAACTTTGACCCACATTCACACACAAGCACAACCAACCCGATGCCAACAAACAGTCTCATTCTGCCCTTCCTCGTCCTGACAATGGCTGGCGGGTGTGGGGTGTCAAATCTAATGAAACAGGCCAGGAACAACAGCTGAGTGTTTGTGGAAACAGGGTTGGAGGGGTGGAACGAGAACGGGGGGAGGGGGGGGTTGAGTCAAGACACAAGTGTCCTTGTCAAAGCCGAGCTGCACTGACCACAACAACGAGCCCAAAATGGCTGCCAGTCAAAGCTCCAGAGAAAGAGACGGTGGTGTGTCGGCGCTCTGCTCTCTGAGGGTGAATCACCGCCGCCGTCACTCCTCTCTGGTTGACTGGTGGGAGCTCATGCCAGATCCCTCAGGCGGGCAGGGAGGCAGGCTTGACTCCAATAAGCCCGGGTGAGCTGGAGTAGGCAGCAGGGTTGAGCTTTGGGTCTCTGAAGGCCTCCAGTCTGTTAGAGCAGGATTTGAAGGCTGCCGTGGAAGTGTGACACCAAATCTCATCGGATTCTGAACCGTTTACTTATTTCCTCATGTTTTCATCCCTCGCTCCCTCTCTCTATTTGATTGGGAGGGAGGATTAGGACTGGATTACCCAAAGGAGGGGATGTGTGGCAGAGTGCGTTTGTTTGCACGTGTGTGTAAAGGTTGGATCTTATAGGGATGCTTGTTTATCATAATGTGACCTTGTGGGGGAGTATATAGTGTAGCGTCACAGCAAAGTGTGCAAGAGTGACTGCCACGTGGAGGAGGGGAGTGGAAAACCTCCAGATGCCCTAACACAATAAGATTAAGGCTTTGCCACATGCCATTGTGGGCAACGCATCTTGGCAGAAGGCAGGCATCCATGCTTTTAGGTTTGAAGCAGCTTCCTACTGTTAACCAGGGGTTCCCAAACTGGAAGTCGGGATCCACAACAGGGGTCGCAAGATAAATCTGAGGGGTCTCGAGATGATTAAAAGAGGAGAAAAGTTGAAAATACCCAATTTTTTTCCTCTAATCTTTTCTTTTTTACTGGTTAAATTTTACTTTTTCACTTTTTGGTTAAACTAACAGCTGGTAAACAAATGCAATTAACAATGAGGGGGCGCTGGTAGACATAGTTTCATTTTAAGGAGACACAAGTCAAAAAGGTTGGCACTAAAAAATCAATAATGTGTCCGTTTTGATTAAAATAACCAGGTACATTTTTTTTAGATATAACATTAGGGCACATACCCCTTGTAGTTTAGCTATTCAACTTCTTTTTTTGGCCACTCTGGCGCATTATAGAGTGCTCCAGGGATGACATTTTTGTAGGCCAACCAGGAAGTTAGCATCCCCCTGGTTCCCTCGACAAAAAGCCAATGGGATTTTTCTATTGGGTTTTGGATTACTGAAAAAAATAAACTCTGTGGCAAACACACGTTTATGATACTTACACGTTTTGTTCAGCAAGATAATCTCCACAAATGAACACCACTTTTATAATTTATGAAGTGTGAATGCAATAGGCAGAAGTAAAAAGCTAACGTTAGGCTATAAACGAACTGTACCACGGTCGCATGAGCGTGAGTATAAACAACGAGGCTATAAAGACGGACGAGTCGGCGTGATGACGTTTAGCAGTCTCATTTAGCCACTTGTTAGCAACCACCTTTTTTAAGACGCATAAAGGCTTCAGAATTCACGAGTGGGGTATTTATTGATGTATTTTATGTCGTAGAACAAAACGTTAAAATCTCTTCAGCTTGTGTTAACCACAGACCTTATTTTAGGCATCTAACTAAAAACCCATTAAAAAAAGCCATTGACTTCCAGATGAGGGAACCGGAAGTGCTAAAATGCTAACTAATTTCTGGGTTTTAGGACTCATTCCTGTAGCACTCTGTTAGCAGCTAATTTGTGCTTCCCCCTAGTTTTCTATCTACTTTCTTTGAGCTATCAGCCTCCAAACATGAGCTGTAATCTTGGGTGACCTCTTGCAGCAAGAATCCAAACTTTTGGATGGCTGGGGACATAAAATTCAGCTGAAAATATATTCAATCTGATCTGCTTTCAAAAAAATAAAATCCATATATTTTTCAGTGTAACAATAGCGATGAACCACGGGCTCATCTGTGACCACCTCTGACAACACACATTAAAACACTTGGGAAATAAAGGCATTGAAGCACAAATGCCAATGGTTCATTCAAGGGAATAATTTGGCAAGAGATGGGAGTTGATGGAGGGATAAGAGAGGAAACTCTTGATGGCAGATGAGGATGCGAAGGTGACTGATGAGAAAGTGGGACACATTCACAACAAAACGCCTTCAACCACAACAGCAGAGAGCTTCGCTGACCCTGAGCTGCACACATGTGTCACACGGTGTTTTTATTCTTGCAGCGAGGAGAATAAAGCGCACGCGCCAAGGCGTTTCAATGTGCGTACGTTCGTGTGCATGTATGTGTGTTTACAGTCCAGCGCGGTCCAGCCAGGCCTGGATTAGCTCAGCAGGGCTGCCGAGTGGACAAGAAGGGGGCAGAGGTTGAGGGAGGGGAGGGGCGGCAGTAATCTCCTAATCTCATTAATACCACATCCTGTGTGGGTGCCCTGTCAACAAGACGCCGGGGAACAAAGGATGGAGTAAACAGCTGATGACCCTGGCTGCCGTCCACTGCACAATGCCTTCACACACACACACACGGCCATGCATACGCTCGCACAAAACACGTAAATTCTGCTTCCACCAGGAAACTCTCCTGAGATAGAATAGAAACATTGAGGCAGGTTTGAGTGAGTAAAAACAGCAACTGTCCCCTCAGGCCAGACGAGCCTCAAAAGGCTCCCCAAAACACGGCCTGTTCGTTTTGCTTTAGTGCACAGCAGGACCAGCAGGACCTAACATGGACCTCTCAGCTGTTCCCATCAGTCTGAGTCACTTTTCACTGCTGGCACATGGGGGTTTAGCCAGCAGTGGATTTCAACATGTCTCCTTGTGTTGTCCTGGAAAATATAACTCGGTGGATTATATTGTCTATTTTATTCTCCTGTGAATCCACTCAGATGTTTTAGAATATAACCAGTGAGAAAATCCTTGATGGTATTTTGTGGAGTGATGGCATCTTCTTGTGCACACTGACATCACATTCAGAGAGGATGCTGGGAGGCCTGGATGTGCAGATCTTGAGGGGCAGCTGGGACGACTGGGACCAGACACATGGGGTCAGATGGGACAGGTGGACCAAATGGTTCCTCAATTCAAGTAAACTCAGGTGGATATTCCAGCCAGGACACACAAAAACACAACTGTGAGCTTCTGTTAGCCAATTATCTTGGGGGGGGGGGAAATTCCTTATTTCTATCTGTGGATGGACGGGACAATGGCAAAAAAGATGGAATGATTAAATATGTCAACATAACTGTCAAGATGGGCCTTCATTGCTCCTGCAGGGAAGCAGAAGAAGAAAAAGGGGAGAGGAATCTGTATGAGACAAATGTGTGTGCAAGTATACGTGTGCGTGAGTGTACAAAAAGGCATGCAGACTTCCTCTCACCGATCCAACACCCGACTATAGTCCTGAGGGCCGCAGCCGCCTTCGCTCTTGAGTTCAGCGAATACTTGTGTGAAAAAGTGCGGGTCTGCGTTGATGCGCAGCATCTTGGAGCTGGTGGCGTTGATGATGGCGAGGCAGCGGTCCCAGAAGGCCTCCTTGCCCGCCTCGACCAGGAAGGGCTTGAGAGGGTACGAGATCTCGTTGCCCATGTAGGAGTAGGACAAATAGAGGCAGGTGAGCAGGATGGCCTGCAGCTCGTGCTCCGACGCCACCAGGTCGCCGTCCACCACCTCTCGGCACAGCATGTAGACGAAGACCACGTTGGCCGGCGTGACGAAGGCCTGGTCCTGCCAGCCCTGCAGCAGCAGCGAGCGGTCCACGGCCCGCAGCCACAGCACCGGGTCGGCCGGAGACAGGTGCTTCAGGCGGTAGCAGCGGCAGCACAGGAACTCCCCCAGGCAGCGCAGGAGCTCGCTGGTGGAGGCCTGGACGATGACGCGCTTCGGGGATGAGGTCACCGTCCCTTGGGGGACTTTTTTCACCGAGGAGAGCTGCTGGGACTTGCTGTAACTGTATCCGTGCCCCTGGCCCATCCCCATGCCGTAGCCGAGCCCCAGGCCCAGTCCCGCTGGGCCCTCGTAGCTGGACAGGTTGGCACATGACAGCGACTTCTTCACGTTCTCACGGTTGAGGTGCAACACGGGGTCCTTTTGGTAGATGTTGATGCTGTTGTTGTTGTTGTTGAGAGGGTCACCGAGGGCCACCGGACCGCCTTTCTTGGTGTTGCCCTTCTTCTTCGTGGAGGCCACAAGTCGCTTCCACGTGAGCGCCGGGAGGAAGATGGACTGGCCCCTCTTCAGCCCGCGGTCTTTCTGGCTGTTGAGGGAGCGGCTGCTGATGCTCGGGTAGTGGCTGAGCGAGCCCGGCCGGTTGTCATAGTAGCCCGATTTCCGAGAGCTGGGAGACAGTGATAGTACAGTGCCCATGGCGAGTCCGCAGATTATACTGCCTTACAGCTGTTGTGTGAAGAGGGGTTTGAAGCAAAGCTCTCTATTATTTCTTAACATCCAGCAGAGTTGAACTCTCAACAGGGAAACAGCATGAAGAGATGAGTGCAGACATGTCAACTTGAGCAGTTTACATGACTGTGGCTGCAGAGACCTGAGACATTAAAATACACAGGAAGAGAGAATTTAAACAAATGCACAGTAAAATAATAACATCAAATTACATTTTAAATCCATATGAGCCTCCCCAGCCATTACAAGCTCATACTGTGCAGCTAAAGATGATTAAAAACCCACTTAAACCTTCAGTAGGCAGAATGTTTTTGGCATCATTTGGGCAAAAATTCCATAACAACCTTTCAGCATATTGTAATACAAGTGTTCTGAGAGATAACTAGACTTCTGCACCTCCTCATGGCTCTGTTTTCAGGCTGTAAAAAATCTAGCCCGTGATGGAAGACTTTGGCCAATCACAGGTCATTTCATTGAGAGAGAGCATTTATTGGCTGTTCATTTGACGGAGGCAGCTGTCAATCACTCGTGAACTCCGATCAAACGGTCAAACTATAGGCAGCGATGATCAAATATGAATCAATATTCTGTTACTTGATCGGAGTTTGTGAGTGATTGACAGCTGCTCAGAGACAGCAAGGCTCCAGCTCAGCTCTGATTGGTTGTTTTCCTCCGGTCTGTGAAATCTTGCAGATGCCATTAGGAGCACCGGAGGACACAGAGGCACATAATCTTTTTCAGATTACCTGTCTCGTGCTCTACTGTCAGGATATAGTGACCGTTTATAAAAATAACTTTTTTTAATACTATTTGCTCCATTTATACCCACTGCTGCTTTAACTTTATATTACATTGGAGGAGATCCCAAAGTTTCCAAAGGTACCAAACACGTCAGGCTGAATATTTGGGCAAATGTAGATAAAATTATGTAAAAACATCTATATTTGCATGCAGTCTGGTGTTTTATACAGAATTTATGTGTGACAGTGTAAGACAATTTGTTCAGATCTTTAAAGGGAAGTAAAAGATTAAAGATGGGTTTTAAGAGGTTAATCAACAGCCTGATCTAATCTGAGCTCCTATTCTCTGAAACCTGTAAAAGATTCCTGGGTTTCAAACTTTTGAAAGGACTCGTTATTTTTCTTCTAAGGACTAAATGCAAGAGCCAAGATGGTGAATAGTGCGTAAAGAGCACATTTTAGGCTTTTTACGCACATGATTCTCTTTAATAATAAGATGTTATATGTCAAAAATAGACCACTAACATCCTTATTTTAGTTTAAAAAGATGACCACACTCATCTTAATATTTACTCTCCATCACTGCCCTCCTCAGAGCTGCTCTGATGCTCACCTGTTTGTACGAGATGATTTTTTTGCCGCAGTCCGCGATGGTGCAAAGATATAAAGATGCGCAAAAGAAAGAAATGCGCTGTTTCTGCAGCCACAGCCGATAACCACAGATGGCAGAGAGCAGGATGCTGATCCGTTTCGCAGAATTAGAAGCAGAAAGTCACTCTTGCAGAAGCTTTGACCTACTCTTCTTCAAAGATATGTGGAAGAAGAAGTGTAGAACAACGCGTCGGTCCTCGCCGGGCGGGGTGCAGGTGTCATCCTCCGCTGCACCTCGAACCTCAGGCGAGAATGGAGGCTCACTTTATTGGGATCAACTGTCTTTCTGTTTGTGTCTCCATGTCTGAAATGCAAACTTTCACTGCGTCGGAGTCCTTTCAATGCATTCCATGTCTCAGATCCGAGCGTAAAGTCTCCTCTTGACTTCTCACGGATCAGTTCCCGGTCTCCGGTGCAGCTGTGTGTCCGCGCGCTGAGCACTTTAGTCGCCTACTGACCGGTGATCGGTCCCGGCAGTCCGACCTCTGAACGGGCTCCGTACACAGTGGAGGCTGAGCTGAGCAGCCAGTGAGCGCACAGAGCGGCTCCTCACACACACCGCCTCCCCGAGAAACTGACTCCTCCTAACGGGGCTCAGCTGCCTCCTGACACACACACACACACACACACACACACACACACACACACACACACACACACATTAACAAACAGTACAGTGAACTCTAATATCTCTCTCTCTCTCTCTCTCTCTCTCTATATATATATATATATATATATATATATATATATATATATATATATATATATATATATATATATATATATATATATATATAAATATAAATATATTTATATATGTATATATGTATATATATATATATGTATATATGTATATATATATACGTATATATATATAAACCTAATTAAATTAATTAAATTAACAAGTAAATAATAGTAAGCAATAGAAATACAATTAATAACTCATTATTATTGAACTAAAATAGGATATAATCAAGTTGTTAAAAAATAAATAAAAAATTGATTAAATTAGACTTAAAAGAAAATATATAATAATAAAATAAAATAAATCTCACCACACACAAGGTTAAATCACTAGCTCTTCCAGAGCTTTTGATCACAGCACATGACCTTCGTTAGCATGGAGTTTGTCCAGCTGTCATGGAACTGTAAATGTTCAAATTTTCATTTTATTCTCTCTTGTCTGCTGATGAAAATAGTGGGATATATCTTGCCTTGCTTCACTAAATAAAAAATTAAATTAAAGAAAATGGTGTGATATGATCAAAAGCTCCAGAACAGCTACTAAATGGACACTGTGGTCGTATTGTTTGCTTCCAAGTTCATGAATGAACTTTGAACCTCAAAATAAAAGAAAATTATATTTTTAATAAATATATAACACTGGACAGGAACAGTAGTACACTGGTAGTATTACTGGTAATCATAGTAGTAACATGAACACTGGCAAACTATGGGACTCTGTGAAATCTATATGACTAACATGAAATCCACTTAGAAATTTTTACATGCTGTAGATGAACAATCCACAGCAAACAAACTGAAGGGGTTTTATAAAAGGTTTGATACACATGACTTCTCGGCTGAATGTAACAGTGTTTTGGGGAACATTTCCACTGACTGGGTGGATGGGCTCTTAAAGGTGCAGTGTGTAGGATTTGGCAGCATCTAGTGGTGAGGTTGCAGATTGCAACCAACTGAAACTTTTCCCGTGTGCCAAGCGTGTTGGAGGACTATGGTGGCCATCAGGAAAACGGGAAAATGGGAAATCGGGAAAACGGGAAAACGGGAAAACGGGAATGTCCCTATCTAGAGCCAGTGTTTGGTTTGTCCGTTCTGGGCTACTGTAGAAACATGGCGGAGCAACATGCCGGACTCCGTGAAGAGGACCCGCTTTCTATGTGGATATAAACGGCTCATTCTAAGCTTACGAAAACACAATGATTGTTATTTTCAGGTCCCTATACACTAGAGACAACATACTTGTTAATATTATATTCCATTTCTGCCAATAGATCCCTCTAAATGTAACTGTTCCTTTAATCCACTCCAGAGAGGTGGAGACTGTTTTTAAAAATGTCACTGTTAACAAGGCCAATGGACCAGATGGCATTTCTGCATTTGTATTAAATATGTGCAGAGGAATTAACACCTGCCTGGTGTCCCATCTTTCAGAGGACTCTAACATTGTATCAGCAATGTGGAAAAAGGCAGTCATCACATCTGTCCCCCAAAAAAACCCTGTCCTAAAGAATATAATGATTTCAGACCGGTTGCTTTGACCCCTGTGGTGTATGGAAATAATTATGGTGAGCAGGCTGCGGTCTGACGCCCACAGTTAGACCTATACCAATTTGCATACAGACACCATAGAGGCACTGATGTTGCAATCGATAGTATAGTGCACATGGTCATTAAACATCTGGAGAATCCCAAGGCCTATGCCAGACTATTGTTTGTTGATTTCAGTTTTGTATCTAACACCTTGCAGCTCCACATATTACTAAACACACTGAATCAGCCTGAGGATCAGCTCCGCCCCTCAGGCAGACGGTGCAGGGCATTTCTCGCCTCAAATGTTTTCAGAAACATCTTGTAGTGTACTGTTTAGCTGTAAAATGAGAAAGTTTGCTCCGGCTGGTGGGGGGTGCTTGGTATTTCCTCAACTGATCTCAACATGGCGGCCAGGTCACAAACTTTCTTATTTTACAGCTAAACAGTACACTACAAGATGTTTCTGAAAACATTTTATGTGAGAAATAGGCATTACAGTAACAGAATATTGATTCATATTTGATCAGCGCTGCCTAGTTTGACCGTTTGATCGGAGTTCACGAGTGATTGGCAGCTGCTCAGAGACGGCAGGCTCCAGCTCAGCTCTGATTGGTTGTTTTCTTCCGGTCTGTGAAAGCTTGGAGATGCAGGTGCAAAATAACTTTTTTAAATTGCTCCAATTGTACCTCCTACTGCGTTAACACCACCTAGGCTGAAATATGTCTATGCCGTATCTGTCCTTCTTGTCGTTGATCACTATTATATATTGTACTATGTGTGTAATTTTTCTGATGTAGATGGGCATGTGAAATTGATGTATGAATGTATTTGTTGTCTTTTTTAATGTTGTTTTGCAGTGATTATACTGTAGACACTCCAAGGCAAGTTTCCCACTGGGACAATGAAGTCTATCTTATCTTATCTTATCTTATCTTATCTTATCTTATCTTATCTTATCTTATCTTATCTTAGCAGTAGTACTGGTATAGTAGCAACAGTAGAGGTGCAGTGGCAGCAGTAGTATTTGCTGTTTAATAAGTAAAAAGTCTTTATGCCAGCTCTGCACAAAGTAGCACTTGTCTGATGAACGCTCTCAGCTACATAAACTGCAAATGGTGCAGAATGCATGTGGTCCAATGACGGCGTAATGACTTGAAAGAAGTCGTACAATATTCCCTCAGAAGCCTGGAAATATACGTGTCGAGCATTCACATTGATTTATAGGAACATTAACTCACAAATGTTGCATTAAATGTCCTCTATAAGACTCTGAGCTGCTCACACACCTCCCTGAAATTTTTCTTATACTTACTGTTGCTGTGCTGTCCCTGTGCTATCGTACGGTAAAGTTAACACCATGTTTTAGTTTCTGTTATACCCCTTAGAGACTAATAAAACTTAATGAATCAAATCAAATTGAAAAAGGAAATATTTGATTAGGATGAAGTGATGGTGAGTAAGCTACACCTGGGAGGGTTTTACTGCAGGTTGGAGTGAGTAAGCTTCAGTCACATGGGTCTTATTATGTCTTCATGAGTCCATCCTGTGTTGTAGGGCGTGGAGCTTCCTGAGCTGTGGAGTATAAGAGGATCAGATACAACATTTGGAAGGACGGGCGATAAAAGATGAATGAAACGATAACTTCTTCCATGCATACATTATAGCTTTGGATCTGTCTGTGTTACTTATTCAGGTATTCAGTTTACTGATGTAGACAATATATCATAAATACATGTTTCTTGAGGGTCCTGGCCTTGTGCTATATTTGTTATTAAGCCTACTCGTTGTGAAACCAAAGTTGTCTCGGTGCTGTGGTTTATATGTTCATAAGTTTTAACTAGTGGCTTAATTAACTGCTAATGAATGATTTAATGCTTTATAGATCAGCCAAAGAACAACTTTTGGTTTGCCAGGTGAAAAATCACTTGGTTGGACCTTTCCTCGGACCGAAATCCGAGTGAGACAGCTAAGTGAGAAACCCAATGAGCATTAATGCACCCGAATCTGACTGTTATAAGGCCATTAAATAGGCGTTATCCGTCGCTATAAGCATCATAGATATGGGTCATTAGGGGCCTACTACGTTGTAAAAGCGAAAACAAAACTTAAAAAAAAGTCATTCTAACATGTAAAACTGAATGAAACGTCACATTTGAACACAAACAAAAAGGCTTCTTTAGGTTTAGGCGATAAAACTACAACTTCTTTAGGTTTAGACAATAAAACTACAACTTCTTTAGGTTTAAGAAACAAAACTACAACTTCTTTAGGTTTAGGCAACAAAACTATAACTTCTTTAGGTTTAGGCAACAAAACTGCAACTTTTTTAGGTTTAGGCAACAAAACTACAACTTCTTTAGGTTTAGGCAACAAAACTATAACTTCTTTAGGTTTAGGCAACAAAACTACAACTTCTTTAGGTTTAGGCAACAAAACTGCAACTTCTTCAGGTTTAGGCAAAAAAAACCCACTCAGTTAAGTTTAGGCAAAAACATTGTGTTTCGGGTTAAAATAACTAAAGACACAAATACAACTACAGTACACATTCCTTTTGGAATATCACATGCCAAAGACTTGGACTGCCGGGAAAAGAGGAAGAACTGTTAAATTGCGTCTTGATAATTCCCTAAAGATGGGAAATTGAGGGAAACCAAAGAATAAACACATGTCTCAAGTAAACACATGAGAACAGGCAGATGAGATATGAAGGGTGGTGGTGTGCAGAAGATGGCATGGGAAGAGAGGAGACTGTTTTGGATTCTGTATACAGTATATATATATATATATATATATATATATATATACAGTATATGTTTGTGTGTGTGTGTTTGTGTGTGTGTGTGTTTGTGTGTTTGTGTGTGTGTGTGTGTGTGTGTGTGTGGTCTGTTATTCATAGCAGCGGTCTGCTATAAAGAAATAACAGACCGTGCAATGCCATAATTGACCAATCAGAATCGAGTCTTAAAAAAGCTGTGTAATAAATATCACATCACAAACTCAGCAAAACTTAACGCCAAAAAAAGAAGGCCTACGTCAAAAATGAAACACAAACATATTGTCTTGAACAAAGCACAGTACTTGTTCAATATCCACAACAGCGCCCTAATTGTTAGTCAATTAAAAACAATTAAATTCCAGTCTAATGCTGCCTGCAAGTCCAATCAATGCTGACTGACCTTTGACCCTTGATCTGGTTCTTCTAGTCTTCCAAGAAGCAAATAATCAGAGAAGTCTTTTCTTTGCACTGTGCTTATAGGTCCAAAAATAAACTTAACTCCAGTAAATTCAACCATAGAGACCATTGTATCATCCATGTAAAGGTGTAAACAGCCTGTATCTTGTTTCTCTTGTTTGTGAAAGATCTGCCGGCAGCCTCTAGAAAAAGAAACTGAACCAAAGAACTCAGACCTTCAAACTTGTCATATAGTGTGACTCTGTGTACAGAGTGTTTCTTCCCACTTCCCACAGGAGTTGTGAAGGACAGAAAACCCCCCTGAGACAGTCAGAAGAGGGGGAAGACATACTCAAAGTCCCATTCTTGATCTCTCTATGCAGCACTTATAAGGACCAGAAACCTACCATTTCCTCCAACAGAACTCTTTATTAAGGGGCTTCATCAACAAGAGAAGAGAAAAAGAGACACACAGCAGTGAAGTCCAAAGATTACAACACTGAGTGAATATTTTCCAAAGCAAAATACTGAATACAACAGTGGATACAACAAAGAACCTCTCAAGAGTTTCTTTATCAGGAGCCTTTTTGGCGAAAACCAATCATCTGATTGATCACAAATCACTTTATAACCTGACAGAATCTGTCTAAAAGCTTGTTTGGCAGCATCTCAAACAAGCTGTCAGACTCACAGCTGTCCACTTCATTTATTATCACTGAGTCATCCTCCAGAAGGGACAAGCCTTCATTTGAGCTGCCAGAAAGACAAAACCCCCCTACTGTGCATTCACCACAACTCTTTTATTATAAACATGTACAATTTATTTAATGATACAGCAATTATATAGGAAGACATGTAGATTATTTCTTGTTTTTCCACCCGTCACCAACTGAACAACCTCATTCAACCCTGCAATAAAATAAAATAAATGAATACAAGGAATATTTCAACCAGGGCTGTCAAAGTTAACACGATAATAACCTGCAAATTCATTTTAACACCACTAATTGTTTTAATGCATTAACGCAACTTGTGATTTTTAGGTTGTAGTGTCAGTTTTAAAGCCAGAGTGAATCCATTGGTACCAACCATGTCATGCTAGCTTGTCACCAAGGAGGTTAAACAGCGCTCCAAACTCACGCTAAATTTTGGCGAGGAAAAACTGCCATTGCCATTTTCAAAGGGGTCCCTTGACCTCTGACCTCAAGATATGTGAATGAAAACGGGTTCTATGGGTACCCACGAGTCTCCCCTTTACAGACATGCCCACTTTATGATAATCACATGCAGTTTGGGGCAAATCATAGTCAAGTCAGCACACTGACACACTGACAGCTGTTGTTGCCTGTTGGGCTGCAGTTTGCCATGTTATGATTTGAGCATATTTTTTATGCTAAATGCAGTACCTGTGAGGGTTTCTGGACAATATTTGTCATTGTTTTGTGTTGTTAATTGATTTCCATTAATAAATATATAAATACATTTGCATGAAAACATATTTGCCCACTCCCATGTTGATACTGTAGGAGTATTACATACTTGACAAATCGCGATTAACTGACAATCATACAATTAATCATGATTAAATATTTCAATTTTAATTGACAGCCCTTAAAAAAATAAACAAATACAAGGAATATTTCAACATTTTGGGAAATACGTTTATTCGCTTGATCTTGCTGAGAGTTAGATGAGAACATTAATAACCACTCTCCTATCTGTATGATACAAAGTCAGTTAGCTTAGCTTAGCATAAAGACTGGAAACAGGGGGAAACAGCTAGCCTGGCTCCGTCCAAAGATACTGTAAGTTGTCGTTTCTACAGTTCAGTTTTGTACGCATTAAATAAATGAGATATAACATATTAATAATTGTAATTTAGAGGTGCTGGTAGGTGGATTTTGTTACCTTTGGACAGAGCTGGTTAGCTCAGCTTTATGCTAAGCTAAGCTAACTGTACAATGATAAGAGTGGTATTGATCTTCTAGTCTAACTCTCGGTAAGAAGTTTGTTTCCCAAAATGTTGAACTATTCCTTTGAGAAAGACAACCTGAAGAAAAGAAACAAACAAAGAAAACAAAAATAGAATAAAGGAATAAAATAATAGTGGGACAAAATGGTTTCACATTGACAAAACAGACAAAACAAGCCGAGGCAGTCCTCTTATAACATAAACCCATCTTTGATTTTTTTCTCCTCTGTCTAGGTTTTTTTACATCAATGTGAGCTGGCTGATTGGCCGGTCGAGCTGTATAGGGGAGATCTCCTCATTCAACACACACACACACACACACACACACACACACACACACACACACACACACACTACTATCCCTTCTCCGTCCTCATTTTCTCTGCTGGTCTTTCCTCCAACAGCTGCAGGACTCCCAGCATCTCCTGCACAGCTGACCCGGATACACTGACGACTATGAAAAGAGCTGTTGTTGTCCACTGATGACACACACACACACACACACACACACACGCACACACACACGCACACACACACACACACATACAGACACGTGCACATCACCACTTAATAGCAACAGACTTGAAGCAGGAAACATGAGCGCAGACCTGTGATGGCTGTTGTTGTCATGATAATCCCCATTTTTGACTTTTTATTTTTTAAATCCTGAGATTAAATGTGGATGAATGAAATGACTATATTTTAGCAAACTGAGTCAACTGATATTTAAAGCTGCTCATATGTGTCCACGAATCTGTTAACTAAAGTACTGCACTTACATACAAATTTGAGTATTGGAGTATTTTCTTCTCATGCTACTTTATATTTCTACTCCACTGCAATTCATTTGACAGGTTTAATTTCTAGTTACTTTACAAAACAATTAGTCGATTGACAGAAAATTAATTGGCAACTATTCTGATTGCCATTTTTCGTACGAAAACATTTCATGGTTCCATCTTCACAAATGTGAAGATTTGCTGATTTTCTGTTTAAAGCTAGGTTGGTTATTTCATCTTTAGGGGCGGCTGTGGCTCAGAGGTAAAGCAGGTCGTCCACCAATTGGAAGATCGGCAGTTCGATACCCAGCTCCTCCGCGAAGGAGGTTAAATAATGCTCCAAAGTTATGCTAAATTTTGGCGAGGAAAAACTGCCATGGTCATTTTCAAAGGGGTCCCTTAATCTCTGACCTCAAGATATGTGAATGAAAATGGGTTCTATGGGAACCCACGAGTCTCCCCTTTACAGACATGCCCACTTTATGATAATCACATGCAGTTTGGGGCAAGTCATAGTCAAGTCAGCACACTGACAAACTGACAGCTGTTGTTGCCTGTTGGGCTTGGGTTTGCCATGTTATGATTTGAGCATATTTTTTATGCTAAATGCAGTACCTGTGAGGGTTTCTGGACAATATATGTCATTGTTTTGTGTTGTTAATTTACTTCCAATAATAGATGTATACATACATTTGCATAAAGCAGCATATTTGCCCACTCCCATGTTGATAAGAGTATTAAATACTTGACAAATCACCCTTTAAGGTACATTTTGAACAGATAAAATGTGGGATTAATTTGTGATTAATTCTATATCAATTCTACAATTTCATTTAGCAGATGCTTTTGTCCAAAGCGACGTACATCTGAGAGTTCGTACAATACAAGCAAGGATCTAGATAGGAATTAATTGCGATTAACATACAATCATGCGATTAATCGCAATTAAATAGTTAGCTTTTAGTACTAACAATAGCCATGTTCGTTGTTTACCTTCATAATAATAGTTTTGGGGGAGTGGCTTTGGAGGGAGGCCTGAAGGGACGGACTGTCAGTGTTGCTGACTTGGCGACTTTCTCTTTAGATTTAGGGACTTTTGGAGCTAGTGCTGCTAGCTACTTTCATTGGAAAAGAGTTTGCAACACTGGGCTGGGTTTTTAGGTACGATCATTTTTTAAAATCTAGCGTACTCTTGCTAGTTTCTCAATATTACCAACCCTACCTTTAATAATTTATTAGTGTGTGTGTATTAGTAATAATGTTGAGGTTTGGACTGTTATTTGGACAACACAAACATTGTGAAGGTGCTACTTTGGGCTCTGAGTAATTGTGATACCATTTCTCACTATTTTATTTTTTTCAAACAATCAATTAATCGAGCAAATAATCAGCAGATTAATCCATAATGAAAATAATCATTACTTGCATTTCTGTACAAAATGTTTAAAAATGAGGTCCACCTCAACCAACTCCAACAATAAAATCCTACTTTTACATGAATGCATAGTAATAATAGAATATTAATAATAATATAATGATATAATATATAATAGTATAACAGCCACACGGGAGATTTTTTATTACTTTAACTACATTTTCCTGATTATACTTACTGTACATATACTTTTACATTTTCACTGCAGGACTTTACTTGTAACGGAGTATTTATACAGTGTGGTATGAGTACTTTTACTTAAGTAAAGGATCTAAACACTTTGTACACCACTGCTTTGTTGTAGCTCTTTAAAAATCCTAATTTTGGGTCAGAAAACTTGTTTTGGTATCATTTGCTGTTGTTTGACCTAGTTACATTATGTAATTGCGATTTGTACTGTCATGTCCCACATTCTGCAGCGGGAGAAGAAGACTGGTGCAGTCAATAAAACAAATTGTTTCCTGCTTTGTTTCATTTTTTTTAAGCAGGGCTTACAAATGAGGCCCGGCAGCTGTATTTCTTTTTCTTTTCCTGCTCTCATCACTGACACTTTCATCTACATCCAAACGCACAGTGGATCCGTCTTGCCTTTCTGTCACACACCCACTGATCTTATTTTATGTTTATTTTTTTTATACCGAGCAGCATGAATGCACTGAAATGAAACCTAAAATCAGTTTTCTGTAGAAGGAGGAGCTCCTGTTTCCTCTGTTGTTTCACTTTAGCTTTTCTATGATGTAATTATAGCTTCTCTTTTGTCACATTTTTGAATATACAGTAACTACTGTAACTTGTCTTGTTTGCCTTAAATTGAATACTTTATAAAGTCATATAGTGTTGGTAGCCCTGTGACACTGAAACATCGATTTACCTACAAATTAGAGATTATATATTTACAGTTTAGAATAATACATACTGTTTTTGACATTTTTTGATATGTACATATCATCCATTACTGTCCAATGTAAATCATGCATGCAGTATATAGACTAATGTATAGTACATAAACTGTACAGCCTTCAATATTTGTTTCTTTTGTTTCCAATTTGCAGAAACTCTTGACTTGTATATAAACATTGTTGCTTATTACTAGGCCTGTCAATCGATTACAATATTTAATATCGATTAATCGCATGATTGTCCATAGTTAATCATGATTAATCGCAAATTAATTGCACATTTTTCATCTGTTCAAAATGTACCTTAAAGGGAGATTTGTCAGGTATTTAACACTTATCAACATGGGAGTAGGCAAATATGCTGCTTTATGCAAATGTATGTATATATTTATTAATGAAATCAGTTAACAACACAAAACAATGACAAATATTGTCCAAAAACCCTCACAGGTACTGCATTTAGATAAAAAAAAATACTCTCAAATCAAAACATGGCAAACTGCAGCCCAACAGGCAACAACAGCTGTCAGTGTGTCAGTGTGCTGACTTGACTATGACTTGCCCAAAAACTGCATGTGATTATCATAAAGTGGGCATGTCTGTAAAGGGGAGACTCGTGGGTACCCATAGAACCCATTTTCATTCACATATCTTGAAGTCAGAGGTCAAGGGACCCCTTTGAAAATGGCCATGCCAGTTTTTCCTCGCCAAAATTTAGCGTAAGTTTGGAGTGTTATTTAACCTCCTTCGCGGCAAGCTAATACGACATGGTTGGTACCAATGGATTCCGTAGGTTTTCTAGTTTCACGTGAGCCCACTATAACCTAAAAATCGCAAGTTGCGTTAATATGTTAAAGAATTTAGTGGCATTAAAACGACTTTCCCTTAACGCGTTATTATCACACTAACCTTGACAGCTGTAGTTTTTAGTTGTCTTTTTCTACTAAAATTGTTTTATATATTACAGACACGTTAAGATAAGCCTTTATTGATCTCCAGAGGGAAGAGTGTTGCAGCAGTCTAGAGACAGAAATGAGTATAGATAAACAGAGAAGTATAAAATAAAAAAGCTAAATAAGAATAAATGAAATAAGAATTATATACAACTAGTATACAGTAAGTAAAAAGAGCAATCAAAAACAAAGTTACGAGGTATAGTGGTGTGGTTGATAGCAGCGAGTCAGTATTACGTAAATAGAATAATATATAATGTGTAATGAAGTAATGATACTTGTAATATACACCTACTTTTTAGCCTGCTTGTATGTACATAAGAATTACATGTTTGTTTGTTCAGCTGTGTTGTCCTTGTGTTTGTCTATTTCTATCTTCCTGTAAATTGCTCTGTACGATAAACCAAATTCCTTGTTCACATACTAAAGCTTATTCTGATTCTGATTTGGGTTCAGCCAGAGGCACTTCAGGTTGGAAAGGATCCCATACGCAGCTCTTTAAAGGAAGGAAACAAAGGCTGCCACATCAAAAACAAAAAATGATGAACAGCATCAAAAAAACAAAATAAAATAAAATGAGAGCAAGAAACAAGATGTCAGACATCAGAGATGAGAGAAAACCAGGGCAGTGACTTCACAGTGAAAAAAGTGTGGGTGGGTGAAAGGAGGACAGAAAGGGGAAAAGAGATACAGGGAGGAGAGAAATGGCGAGGAAAAGGGGAACGAGAGTGGGAAGAGACAATAACGAGGCCACGGGACGGGCGGGCGGGCGGGGAGTGACAATAAGCTCAGCTGTGGTTGCTGCTGGAGTCAAACAGGTTCACCTGATGACACATCTGTCTGTCTGACTCATCCAGACTCTGTAATCTCACTCTTAAAGACCTGCAGACAACACAGAGGGGAGAGACAACACACGCCACAGTGGGATTACATGATGATGATTCAGGCCAGTTTCAGGCTTTTATTAAATATCAAGTAATGACCTGATTTATTGTCCACTGCTGACATCATGGAGGTCCCTAATGCCCTGACCATTAATACACTGCACCATTGGTCTGTTGCACGGATGATGACTCGTGAAAATTAGTTGTTTGTCCAGAAAAAAATAATCTTGATGGACAATGCAGAGTTTACAGGTACAAACTTAAATACCCATTTACAAAACTGAGATTACAAGTGCACACATTTATGAATGGTTTAATAAGACTGGCTGTTTCTGTTTGAATGAATGAGAAAGTTTGCAGTCTACCAATTGGCCTAATATTGTTCTGCATACATGTGGTAATACTGCTCTCTAGTGGCCAATTCAAGTCTATGTTGACCTTTTGCGAGGAAAGAAGAAGCTCTGTATTCTATTATAGTGGGGCAGCTAAACTGAAATAATCATAACTGCATTTTGTGATAAAAGCATGAAATTTGGCACAGATGCAGGTTTATATGTTATGAAAAGGTATAGATATCGGGGCGCTGCAAATCTGGCTCCTGGGGGCCGCCAAATAGACGCTAAATATTCCTAAATGTTGCAGAAAACTGATTTTATGAGTCTTGATGATTTCCAAGGTGTGTTCAAGCTGATTATATCAGATATCAGAAGATCAGAGAGATGTTTTTTTCCCTCTTTATTTTTTAAGGGTGCTTTTTAAAAGCTTTTAACCTGAGAAAAAAGTGAAAACCAAATAATAGGAGCATGGTCACTTCATGGTCAAACTTCACCCCCTTGCCTTCATGATCGAATGACAACCAATACACCTATAAAATGGCAAGATCTTCAGCTTTTTATAACATATAAACCTGCATCTGTGCCAAATTTCATGCTTTTATCCCAAAATGCACAATTGTTATGAATATTTCAGTTTAGCTGCCCCACTGAGGCATGATCTAAAGTACCCCACAAAATACAATACTTGATGGCAGAGCTGAGACTATAGAGAGGGGATACATTTTATTTCAGGTTGAAAATGCAGTCTGAAAGAAATTAAATTAAAAAATAAATTAAAAAATAAATGTATTTATCATGTAAGTGCTCACATGCTGGATATTGCCAATAAAGTTGTATTTAATTGCCACAAACAAACAAAGTCATTCCTATAATGGAGGACAGGTTGATCTGGACTTAATGGGAACTTTGAGGTCGGCTAATCAGACACCTTGGGACCTGAGGATTCCATGGTTGCTATGGTTGCTATGGTTGGTATCCAGGTGCATCATTTCGACATGATCAGAATTCAAACCAAAACGAACTTTCTAACTGCAGAAAAACGAAGATTTCAACTTTCAGTCGACGATTTCTCTGAGAATTTATTATCAAGCAGCGACTTTTTGCATCTGAATTCTAACTAAAGACCAACTATCACTGACTGACGGACTGTTTCCAAGGAAAACGTGAGATTTGTACACTTTTTAAACCCATGTTGTTTCCTATGTATTTTACCATTGATAGTATTGACCACTGATGCTAACTAGCTAACTTAGCGGCTAATGGACAATATTTTCAATATTTGCAGTTTCCAGTGTAAATTAATCCCATAAAACTGACGTTTAACTGTTGTGACCCAGTTTGAATAAGTTGGTCCAAACGAAAGCTGCTTTCTTGGTTTGACCCGTTTAAGGTTGAACAAATAACGTTAAGCCTGCTGAGAACTAATAAATATAATGTAGGCCTAAAGTTATATATCTTTAACTTCTTGGTGATATAGACCAAAGGCCCACGTGATGCAAGACAACAGGATTATTTGAATATTCTCATAATTCACACATTTTTACAACATTATGGAGTTTTTCCTAGCGTTAGGCTGTTTTACACAAACCACGTTGAACGTCGTTCAAAAAAGTCAGTTTTATGTCATCTTGTCTGAACAACACACGGTGAGAGTTTTATAGAGAAATCACCGATATGGTTCCGACCTTTAGTCACTCAGCAAGAGAGCTTAACATTTATATATTGTTGAATGAAGTCTGGCGTAAATTTCGCTCTGTGAAAAGTAGTGTAGATAATTGACTCCAAGTCATGTCCTGTTATATTGTCTTAAATTCAGCTCTATATTGAGACAGAAGTAGGTATTGACAGGCAGGGCCAATGATACATTAAAGGTCCCATATTGTAAAAAGTGACATTTTCATGTCTTTTATATTATAAAAAAAGGTTTAAGTTGTATATAAATACTGTTAAACTATCAAAACGCTCAATCCACAGAGAAATACACGCAGCCCGTATTCAGAAACTGAGCTTTTGAAACAAGCCGTCAGGATTTCTGTCCATTTGTGATGTCACAAATCTACAATATTTAGACCATTTCACAGTTTTAAATGTAAACATTCTAAATGGGTCTCAGTATATATCCTGTTGCAGTGGATGTGAATGACATCAGCTGACAAGAAGTAAACATGGACCCAAGCTGTTGCCTAATAACGCAATTCTGTTGCAATTCCATTGAAATGCACTAAAACGGAATGTTTCAGACAGAGGGTAAATACAGGTATATTCAGGCAGACAGCATGAGGAAAATAAAGGGTTTTTTAAACATTAAAGTATGTAAACATGTTCTAGTAGAAACACAAAATACAAGTATGAACCTGAAATTGAGCATGATATGGACCTTTAAGGCTTTGACTCCGTCTGTCTGACAATAGGATATAAAGACATGACAGATCATGAACTTTATACAGCCTAATCCTTCATATGCTCATTTATTATGAATAAAAACACGATCTGAAGTCTGAATATCAGTCAAGGCCAGTTGTCATTTTAATTAGTTTTCACAAGTAGATTCTGACTGAATTTTCTGCATTCAGAAAAGTTACATTAAACTGTATTTTGTACAATTAAACTGTATCAGTGCTGACTGTGTGCTCGTAGGCTTGACGTTGTGTCAAATGATAATAAGAGAATAACAGGGTCCATGTGTGCCTTCACATTGTACCAGTAACATATGTTGACATATGGAAGGCCTCCTGCAATAATAACACTGTGAAAGAAATGTATACATTTGGCACTGTAGTATTTTCTTTACTGCAAACACTTCTATACTTTTGCTTGTGTATAATGTATATCATGAAATTTTATTCCAATGAAGTATTTACATTATGGCATTGTGGTACTGATCCTTTTAATTCAATATGTGATGTGAGAAAGTCATTACGGTATAACAGTCCATGTTGTGTTAACATGAAGTGGAGCAGTGGTCTGAGGGTTGTATTTGTTTTTACCTTCAGATGGACCAACGCGGCACGTGGACAACTGTCCTCATTCCCGTCCCCAACCGGCCCAGCAGCCTGCGGCCCATCCTGCGGAGGATCAAACCACCGACCTCCCACAGTGGCTCTCCACCTGGCTGTGACCCAGGCTCTCCAGCCCGCTGCGACCCTGGCTCTCCAGCTCGCTGCGACCCTAGGTCTTCCCATAGACCATCCCCTTGCTCTGCCTCTCACTCTTCTTCTTGCTCCTCCTCTAGGTTTTCTGGTACCATCCTGCCAAGGTCCCCTCGGAGGCAAAGCAAGAGAAGGTAAGTTAATTTATATATCACAAGTGCCCTACACAAAACACCAAAAGCATCAAGACAAAGTTCAAAAGAAACACACCACAAAAGGACATTTAAATACAATTAAAAGCAGTCATTAAAGAGCCAAGAGAATAGAAAATTAAAACATCCTAAAATAGAAAAAGGCGGGTATAAAATACAATAATAAAAGTTACAGTGTAGTCACAGTGTAAGAAATAATGATTTGATTTAATAAAAGGCAGCGGAAAACAGAAAAGTCTTCAGCTGTGGTTTAAAAGAAGTGAGAGTTGCAGCTGGGAGTCTATCGTTGATTTGTTCAATTTGCTTACTCAGTTCTTAATGGACCATAGTCCCCTGGTGATATGGTTATATAAATTTGTGTGTCATGTGCTTAATTACGGTGACTTATTTTGTTGTCTTCCAAAGCGCCCCCATCCCAGAGCCCACAGAGCCAGAGCAGACCCACGGGGAGCCTTTGGGAGCACCTCGGCCGTTATGGGGCGGACCTGAGCCGGAGTGGGCGAGGAACGTCAGGCTATACATGGAGAGGAGACAGCAGTTTGACAGCCAGTGCCACAAGAGTGCCCCTGTAATTACAGGTGAGCCTCCAGGTAAGGCTCCACGAAGGGGCCCTTTCTATTCATTTTATCCTCCTCGTTAACTAACTAAGTAACTAACTAACCAACTAACTAACGAACTCACTAACTCTAATAACAATCTATAATAATCATAATAATTAATCTACTGTGGGTAATACACTGACTATCCCTTTAAGTTTAAGTCTGACTTCATACTGCAGCTGTCTGCTACCTGAGCCTCCACATGCAGACAGCAGACAGCTGCAGATAAATGCGCAAACTCCGACCTCCACCAGCAACACTCCACCATCTCCACCAAGTGCAACCTCTTCCAAACCTCCACCTACAGCCTCTGCCAGCAACCTGCAGTTGCCGCCTCCACCTGCAGATTGTGGCAGACAGCTGCAGACAAATGCGCAAAGTCCAACCTCCACCAGCTCCACCAAATGCAACCTCTGCCAAACCTCCACCTGTAGCCTCTGCCAGCAACCTGCAGCTGCCACCTCCACCTGCAGATTGTGGCAGACATCTGCGGCCAGACCTCCACCTACAGCCTCTGCCAGCAGCCTGCAGTTGCCGCCTCCACCTGCAGATTGTGGCAGACAGCTGCGGCCAGACCTCCACCTACAGCCTCTGCCAGTAACCTGCAGTTGCCGCCTCCATCTGCAGATTGTGGCAGACCGCTGCGGCCAGACCTCCATCTACAGCCTCTGCCAGCATCCTGCAGTTGCCGCCTCCATCTGCAGATTGTGGCAGACAGCTGCGGCCAGACCTCCATCTACAGCCTCTGCCAGCAACCTGCAGTTGCCGCCTCCATCTGCAGATTGTGGCAGACCGCTGCGGCCAATCCTCCACCTACAGCCTCTGCCAGTAACCTGCAGTTGCCGCCTCCACCTGCAGATTGTGGCAGACAGCTGCGGCCAGACCCCCAACCTACAGCCTCTGCCAGCAACCTGCAGTTGCCGCCTCCACCTGCAGATTGTGGCAGACCGCTGCGGCCAAACCTCCACCTACAGCCTCTGCCAGCAACCTGCAGCTGCCGCCTCCACCTGCAGATTGTGGCAGACAGCGGCGGCCAAACCTCTACCTATAGCCTCTGCCAGCAACCTGCAGTTGCCGCTTCCAACTGCAGATTGTGGCAGACAGCTGCGGCCAGACCTCCACCTACAGCCTCTGCCAGCAACCTGCAGTTGCCGCCTCCACCTGCAGATTCTGGCAGACAGCTAGAGACAAATGCGCAAAGTCCAACCTCCACCAGCTCCACCACATGCAACCTCTGCCAAACCTCCACCTATGGCCTCTGCCAGCAACCTGCAGTTGCCGCCTCCACCTGCAGATTGTGGCAGACAGCTGCGGCCAAACCTCCATCTACAGCCTCTACCAGCAACCTGCAGTTGCCGCCTCCACCTGCAGATCGTGGCAGACAGCTGCGGCCAAGCCTCCACCTACAGCCTCTGCCAGCAACCTGTAGCTACCGCCTCCACCTGCAGATTGTGGCAGACAGCGGCGGCCAAACCTCCACCTATAGCCTCTGCCAATAACCTGCAGCTGCCACCTCCACCTGCAGATTCTGACAGACAGCTAGAGACAAATGCGCAAAGTCCAACCTCCACCAGCTCCACCACATGCGACCTCTGCCAAACCTCCACCTATGGCCTCTGCCAGCAACCTGCAGTTGCGGCCTCCAACTGCAGATTATGGCAGACCGCTGCGGCCAAACCTCCACCTATAGCCTCTACCAGCAACCTGCAGTTGCTGCCTCCACCTGCAGATCGTGGCAGACAGCTGCGGCCAAGCCTCCACCTACAGCCTCTGCCAGCCACCTGTAGCTACCGCCTCCACCTGCAGATTGTGGCAGACAGCGGCGGCCAAACCTCCACCTATAGCCTCTGCCAATAACCTGCAGCTGCCACCTCCACCTGCAGATTCTGGCAGACAGCTAGAGACAAATGCGCAAAGTCCAACCTCCACCAGCTCCACCACATGCGACCTCTGCCAAACCTCCACCTATGGCCTCTGCCAGCAACCTGCAGTTGCGGCCTCCAACTGTAGATTATGGCAGACAGCTGCGGCCAAACCTCTACCTACAGCCTCTGCCAGTAACCTGCAGCTGCCACCTCCACCTGCAGATTGTGTCAGACAGCGGCGGCCAAACCTCCACCTACAGCCTCTGCCAGTAACCTGCAGCTGCCGCCTCCACCTGCAGATTGTGGCAGACAGCTGCGGCCAAACCTCCATCTACAGCCTCTGCCAGCAACCTGCAGTTGCCGACTCCACCTGCAGATCGTGGCAGACAGCTGCGGCCAAGCCTCCACCTACAGCCTCTGCCAGCAACCTGTAGCTACCGCCTCCACCTGCAGATCTTGGCAGACAGCGGCGGCCAAACCTCTACCTATAGCCTCTGCCAGTAACCTGCAGCTGCCGCCTCCACCTGCAGATTCTGGCAGACAGCTAGAGACAAATGCCCAAAGTCCAACCTCCACCAGCTCCACCACTTGCAACCTCTGCCAAACCTCCACCTATGGCCTCTGCCAGCAACCTGCAGTTGACGCCTCCACCTGCAGATTGTGGCAAACAGCTGCGGCCAAACCTTCATCTACAGCCTCTGCTAGCAACCTGCAGTTGCCGCCTCCACCTGCAGATCGTGGCAGACAGCTGCGGCCAAGCCTCCACCTACAGCCTCTGCCAGCAACCTGTAGCTACCGCCTCCACCTGCAGATTGTGGCAGACAGCGGCGGCCAAACCTCCACCTATAGCCTCTGCCAGTAACCTGCAGCTGCCGCCTCCACCTGCAGATTCTGGCAGACAGCTAGAGACAAATGCGCAAAGTCCAACCTCCACCAGCTCCACCACATGCGACCTCTGCCAAACCTCCACCTATGGCCTATGCCAGCAACCTGCAGTTGCCGCCTCCACCTGCAGATTGTGGCAGACAGCTACGGCCAAACCTCCATCTACAGCCTCTGCCAGTAACCTGCAGCTGCCAACAAATGCGCAAAGTCCAACCTCCACCAGCTCCACCACATGCGACCTCTGCCAAACCTCTACCTATAGCCTCTGCCAGTAACCTGCAGCTGCCGCCTCCACCTGCAGCTTCTGGCAGACAGCTAGAGACAAATGCCCAAAGTCCAACCTCCACCAGCTCCACCACTTGCAACCTCTGCCAAACCTCCACCTATGGCCTCTGCCAGCAACCTGCAGTTGACGCCTCCACCTGCAGATTGTGGCAAACAGCTGCGGCCAAACCTTCATCTACAGCCTCTGCTAGCAACCTGCAGTTGCCGCCTCCACCTGCAGATCGTGGCAGACAGCTGCGGCCAAGCCTCCACCTACAGCCTCTGCCAGCAACCTGTAGCTACCGCCTCCACCTGCAGATTGTGGCAGACAGCGGCGGCCAAACCTCCACCTATAGCCTCTGCCAGTAACCTGCAGCTGCCGCCTCCACCTGCAGATTCTGGCAGACAGCTAGAGACAAATGCGCAAAGTCCAACCTCCACCAGCTCCACCACATGCGACCTCTGCCAAACCTCCACCTATGGCCTATGCCAGCAACCTGCAGTTGCCGCCTCCACCTGCAGATTGTGGCAGACAGCTACGGCCAAACCTCCATCTACAGCCTCTGCCAGTAACCTGCAGCTGCCAACAAATGCGCAAAGTCCAACCTCCACCAGCTCCACCACATGCGACCTCTGCCAAACCTCTACCTATAGCCTCTGCCAGTAACCTGCAGCTGCCGCCTCCACCTGCAGATTCTGGCAGACAGCTAGAGACAAATGCCCAAAGTCCAACCTCCACCAGCTCCACCACTTGCAACCTCTGCCAAACCTCCACCTATGGCCTCTGCCAGCAACCTGCAGTTGACGCCTCCACCTGCAGATTGTGGCAAACATCTGCGGCCAAACCTTCATCTACAGCCTCTGCTAGCAACCTGCAGTTGCCGCCTCCACCTGCAGATCGTGGCAGACAGCTGCGGCCAAGCCTCCACCTACAGCCTCTGCCAGCAACCTGTAGCTACCGCCTCCACCTGCAGATTGTGGCAGACAGCGGCGGCCAAACCTCCACCTATAGCCTCTGCCAGTAACCTGCAGCTGCCGCCTCCACCTGCAGATTCTGGCAGACAGCTAGAGACAAATGCGCAAAGTCCAACCTCCACCAGCTCCACCACATGCGACCTCTGCCAAACCTCCACCTATGGCCTATGCCAGCAACCTGCAGTTGCCGCCTCCACCTGCAGATTGTGGCAGACAGCTACGGCCAAACCTCCATCTACAGCCTCTGCCAGTAACCTGCAGCTGCCACCTCCACCTGCAGATTCTGGCAGACAGCTGTGGCCAAACCTCCACCTACAGCCTCTGAAATTGGAAAAAAAAATTGGGAAGAAGCTGCAAAAACAGCTAGAAAACAAACAGAGGTAAACATTAATCAGTTGCACGCTGGCCTGCTAGAGGTCAGTGGCATTAAATGTATTATTTAAATAGAAGACCCTGGAGATCAACCCACCAACCCTGGATTTAAACTAAACTACGGCCTTTCACTTCATTTGGCCGAAGAAGGTAAGTACTAGTATCTGATCTGAAGAAAGTGACTTAGATTAGTCTCTAATATGGAGACAGAGAAAATAATGTATGTTATTGTGTGAACCTGTTTGTCCATAAAGTATTACTCAGTCAATAATTCAAAGATGAATTATAGTACTCACTATTTTCTTGTCTTTCTCTCCTCTTATCTTACTGCACCACCTGAGCTGCTACTGTTTACTCCGGACGAAGAAAGTGAGTATGAGCTTCTGACTTGCGACCTTTTTATTCATAGCATATTCATTCATATCACTTAACATTATTTGACTGTTTTATTAACCATTATATGTCGTTCTTTCCCCTTACTTGCATCGACCACCTGAGCTGCTGCTCAGCTGGTGGATGCTCGGACGAAGAAAGTGAGTATGAGCTTCTAACTCTTGACCTATTTATTCATATAATATCACATAACATTATTTGATTGTTTTATTAACCATTATTTGTTGTTCTTTCCTCTTACCCCACCTGGTGGATGTTCGGACGAAAAACTTGAGTGTGAGCTTCTGACTTGTAAAGGAAGTGACTCAGAATAAACTGTGATCTAAAGAAGCATAGTACTGTGTGCAAAACCTATTTATACATATAATATCACTTGTTTTGAAATTCAAACATTATTTGTCTGTTTTATTAACCATTATTTTTCATTCTCTCCTCTTCTCTCACTCCATCAACTGAGCTGCTGCTGTTCGGTGGACGAAAAAGGTGAGAATGAGCTTTGTAATATAAATTAGAGACAGCAACATATGTTATCATCTAAACTTGTTTGTAAAGTAATACTTTATGGACAAATGGGTTCACACAATAACATACATTACTTTCTCTGTCTCTATATTAGAGACTATTCTAAGTCTTGTATATTTTTATTTTTCTCCAGAGACTCTGGCTGAGTGTTCCTGTAGTTCAGCGGCTCCTTCACAACAGAGAAGAAATGCTAATTCCCGACCAAGCCACATGGATGACGGACCACAAGATGGACAGAACAGAAGTGAACGCCTGTGTTTTCATGGACTAAGTAAGTAGACTGCACATTAAAGGAATCGGTTGTCATTTTGGGAAACATGCATATTCGCTTTCTAGCTGACAATTAGATGAGAAGATTGATACCGCTCTCCTCTCGGAGCGGTATCAATCTTCTCATCTAACTGGCTGTAAGAAAGCGATTAGAGCATTTCCAAAATGTTGAACTTCTTCTTTAAGATTACAAAAGTAGCAACAGTGACACAAAGTGGTGACACGATAAAGTTAACATGCTAATGATTCTTACAGCTAACTTCTTTAATAATGTTCCATTGCTTCAATAGTGTCAAAGATGAAGCCTACAAATATTTTCTAGACTCAAATAAGCTGTGACACTATTGATTAATGCAGATTTATTTAGACATGAATTAGTCTTCATAGTTGATTATTACAGCTGAAGTTTGGGAGACACTGATGCAGACCAAGAGAAGGATCCACGTTCCTGACTTGTTTTTCATCTCACAGGGCAGGACTCTACCTGGAGCCCCTGAGAGTGGACGTCAACCGAACCAGACAAAGCCGGCAGCATCACACAGCCGATGTGATGTGAGGAAGCTCCAGCAGCACAGTAGTGTACTCAACACACTGAACCGCCTTCAGCACCAAACTGTCTACACTCTGCTTTAATGTTGAATTCAGTTAAATAAAAAAAAAAACTCAGACATGTAAAACTATCCTGTGTTATGTCACCTACTGATGTAGGGTTGGGTTAATGTTTTTGTCTTTTATAGGGGGGTACAGGGGGTCTTTAGGGGGCGATAGCAGGTCAACAGTGGATGTCACATAGAAGTGGTGTACATCATCTGAAAGCTGGGAACCTGGAGATTAATTTGAGATGCAGCTCAGCACTGTGTCAAGTTGTTCTAATCAGAAATCACAAATAATAAAAGAAAAAGATTAATTAATTAAATACATTTTGAAAGTGTATAAGGGCTTAGAACATTATGATAGAAGTATATGATGGTCATTTCCATGCTCACTTATAAGTGAAACAGCACTTATAAATTACAGTAAACAGCAATTTTGGGTTGATATCATTTGTTACACAGATTTGGTGCTAAATTTAATCGTTTTTTACCACTCGTGAATTGACAAAAATGATCAATAATCCCTCCAAAATACCACATTAAGACACCAAGACCTTGAGGAACACCATAGAAAAAGCCATGCTGTGATTTGGTATCAAAACCTTTTGACATTTGAATTTTTGACATTTGACATTTTTCGGCGATTGGATGGCACTTCTGTTGTGGAAACGGCTCAGAAGCCCCCTTATTGTTAATCTAGCTAGGAAAGCCATCCATCCTCTGAATGCCCTAGGTCTCTAGTTTGTGGTTGTAAAGTTTCATAAGGCTGTGATTATCCTGGAGGTCACCACAGGTCATTTTATACAGTGAGGTTAAGTTTTAAAAAATGGTCTCACTACAATGAAATGGCTACTATGGGGACTATACTATTGTCACCAGGAGCTTGTTTCAACAAGAAGGTATATATATAAGTATATATATTTGTAACAACAAACAAATGTAATTTCTCCTCCATCAAACACACACACACACACACACACACACACACACACGTTTTCTCTACTGGAAGGGCACTCTAGTGGGCACTTAATCATGTTTTCCCCATTTAAGCCCTAGCTCCAGGACTCCCGGACGGATTCACAGCGTCACGTCTTCGCCTTGCTACCGGTGTGGTCATCGTCCAGTCTCTGACTGCTACATCGCTAGCCAGCTCGAGCCCACCTGCTTGTCCTGCCGGGGTCTTCCCGTCCCGGTGTGGTCAGCCCTGGGCACTCGTAGCTCCTCACCGCTAGCCACCACCGCACCAGGTAGACCAGCGTTCCACAGGTAGCCTCTCCCGGCTTCCTCTCCTCTCCACCGGACTGCTGGTCGCTGACACTGGACATGCTGTGGATTATCCCGTGGATACTCCTGGGGTCCGCATCGCTTCTCCTTCCCTGGACACCCGGCTCTTGGTCTCAAGCTAACGCTAGCCTTGTGCTAGCGCTCCACCACCGAACCATGCCGCCGCTATACTCCGTCTCAGATCTCCACAACTTCAACAACCACCTGCGTCCGGACTGCATGGACATCCTCAGTGAAACTGGACTACTCCGCAGAGGCCATCCTCCACACAGAGGCTCTGGCCGTATCTTCACCTACAACTTCACGTCCCCAAACTCCATCCCTTCGCTCTGGTCCGCTCACACACCTACTTCCTCATTACGTCATCACAACAAACAACACGTGAATCTGGCCAATCTCCGTCCCCTCCCTCAGTCCTCACAACCCATCACCACACACCGTCACCTCAAACTGGCTTTACTCAACACCCGTTCACTTAACAATAAAAGCCTCATTTTAAATGAATTTATCACAGACAATAACCTGGACTTCCTCTGCCTCACTGAAACCTGGCACAAACCCCTGGACTATTTCTCACTAAACCAAACCACACCCACTGGATTCACCTACACTGACCGACCTCGTCCTGAGGGGAGGGGAGGTGGTGTTGCTGCTGTTTATAGGAAGGACATTAAAACTACCACCATCTCCATACCTGCCACTCATTCCTTTGAACACCTTGCCTTCAAACTCTCTGGTCCCACTCCCCTGGTCACTGCCATCATCTACCGCCCCCCCCAAGCCAAACCCATCCTTTTTCTCCGATTTTTCTGCTTTTCTCACCCAGCTATGTGCCATTTCACCCTCCGTTCTCCTCCTTGGGGATTTTAACTTCCATATCGATGACACCAACTGCAAACCTGCCACAGAATTCCTGGAACTGCTACAATGCTTCAACTTCACACAGCACATCAACTTCCCCACTCACAGCCGTGGTCACATCCTGGATTTAGTCTGCTCCACCGGTCTCACAATTCACCACATCTCCAGCCTCAACCTCAACATCTCTGACCACCTGGCAATCACTATGGACATTGACATCCCTATCCCCATCCCAAAAGAAAAACGCACCATCTCCTTCAGAAACCTCAAGTCCATCTCCCCCTCAGCTCTCTCAGCCTCCCTCTCCAGTAAATTGTCCGCCTCCCCTCCCCCGCTGTCTGATAATCCCTCCGACCTCATCAACTACTATAACGACACACTCTCCTCCTGTCTTGATCATCTGGCTCCCATCATAACCAAAACAGTTTCATTCACACACTCAGCTCCCTGGTACACTCCTGAACTCCACCACATGAAATCCCGTAAGCGCCAGCTTGAAAGACTCTGCAAGAAAACCGGTTTAACAGTTCATCACCAAGCCTACACCGACTACCTTCAAGACTACAAAGACGCTCTCTCCATAGCCCGTTCCACCTACTACTCTCACCTCATACACTCTGGCTCCTCAAACCCCAGGACTCTCTTTTCCACCATCAACAAACTCCTCAAACCCAGTGACAACATCTCCAGCTCCTTCACAGCCAGCAAGTGCAACGCCTTCCTCTCATTCTTCCAAACAAAAATCGAAACCATCTACAGCAACCTGACCACCTCCCCCGCCCTCCCCACCACCCCACCCGTCTCCCCCCCCTGTACCACCCAGCACCTGTCTCAGTTCTCCCCTCTGTCCCCAGTGGAGCTATCCGACCTCATGGTCGGAATGAAAAGCTCCACCTGTGTTCTGGACCCCATCCCATCCACTCTTGTTAAGGACTGTCTCCCAGCTATCTCCCCGCTCATCACACACATCATCAACTCCTCCTTCAGTTCTGGTTCAGTCCCCCAATCACTCAAACTGGCTGCCGTCACCCCCATCCTCAAAAAACCTGGACTCAACCCTGATGACATGGCAAATTTCCGGCCCATCTCCAATCTCCCCTTTCTGTCAAAAATACTGGAACGTGCTGTAGCCTCTCAAATCAAAACCCACCTCACCTCCAACGATCTGTACGAACCATTTCAATCCGGTTTCCGCTCAAAACACAGCACAGAAACAGCCCTCCTCAAAGTCACCAATGACCTCCTCCTCTCCTCAGACTCTGGTCACCTCAACATCCTCATCCTCCTCGACCTCACTGCAGCCTTCGACACCATCAACCACGCCATTCTTCTCTCCCGCCTTGAATCCTCCCTCAACATCACCGGCACTGCCCTCTCCTGGTTAAAATCATATCTCACAAACCGGCAACAATTCATCAACATCAACAACTGCACCTCCTCCCCCGCTCCTCTGTCCCAAGGCGTCCCCCAGGGTTCGGTGCTTGGTCCCCTTCTGTTCATCCTCTACCTGCTTCCCCTCGGCAACATCATACGCCGCCACGGCCTCCACTTCCACTGCTACGCCGACGACGTTCAGCTCTACATTTCCACCAAATCCATCACCACCGCTACACAATCCACTCTGACCAACTGCCTCACTGACATTAAATCATGGATGCAAATCAACTTTCTGAAACTCAACTGTGACAAATCTGACATGATCATCATCGGCCCAAAATCACTCACCAAATCCACTCACAACTTCCGCCTCACCATTGACAACTCCACTCTGTCCCCTTCCCCTCACATCCGCAACCTTGGAGTCATCTTCGACAGCCACCTCTCCTTCGAACACCACGTCAACCACATCACCAGGACTGCCTTTTTCCACCTAAAGAATATTGCCCGTCTCCGCCCATCACTCTCCTTCTCTGCTGCCGAAACTCTCATCCACGCTTTCATCACCTCCAGAATCGATTACTGCAACAGCATCCTCTACGGCTCAACATCCAAAGTCCTCAATAAACTTCAGTACATTCAGAACTCTGCTGCCCGTCTGCTCACCCATTCCCGGTCCCGCGATCACATCACCCCTGTCCTCCAGAACCTCCACTGGCTCCCTGTCCCTCAACGCATCCAGTTCAAACTCCTTCTCCTCACCCACAAAGCCCTCCATAACCAGGCCCCCCCCTACCTCACAGATCTGCTCCACCATCACACTCCTTCCCGCTCCCTCCGTTCCTCTGATGCCAACCTCCTGTCCATACCACTCCGAACCAAGCACCGGACCTGGGGCGACAGAGCATTTGCCATTGCCGCCCCCTCCCTCTGGAACTCACTCCCCAAACCCATCAGAGACTGCACCAACCTGTCCACCTTCAAATCACTCATCAAAACTCACCTTTTTACAACTGCTTTTACTGTGTAATTAATACTGTGTGTTTTATATTTTTATGATGTCCTTGTTTTTATGATCTTTTATCTATGTAAAGTGTCTTTGAGTTTTTAGAAAAGCGCTATATAAATAAAATGTATTATTATTATTATTATTAAGGGCACTCTATCACAATTTCTCTACTAGTCTAGAAGGGCACCCTAGAGGGCACTTTATCATGTTTTCTCTATTTAAGGCCACCCTGGCACTTCGTCATGTTTTCTCTACCAGAAGGGCACTCACTTGAGCACTTTATCATGTTTTCTTTACTGGAAGGGTACCCTAGAGGGCACTTCATCATGTTTTCTCCATTTAAGGTTACCCTATAAGACAGTTTATCATGTTTTCTCCATTTAAAGGCATGGAAGGTTCAAGCATTAAAGCTGGGGTCTGCGATCTTGGAAAACTAGCATAATTTGAAAGTCGCATCGCCTCAGGAGCTCCGTCTAAACCCCCCCCTCCCCTCGAAACTCCTTATAAGGCAACGCCCCCCACACACATGCACGAGCACCGCCGCATCTTAACTACTTCACATTTTTCGTAGCTATTTCATCACTAAATTCACTTCTGAAAAATGTTGAGGCGAGAAATCAACGGTGTAGATTTAGAATATTGACAGTTTTACGATGTTAGATGGCGAATCAAACATTTTCTCAACTGTTGTCGGAGTTTAGAAGCTCCACAAACTGCCGGCACAGCTAGCTAGCTCCTGCCGGGATCGCCACCTCTCCACCCGGGCATTCACTCACACAGACCCCGCTATGAGCTGGAGCTCTCTCAAGAGACCGGTCTCGTAGACGAGGGGCTTTTATTTCCTGGTTGACGGAGAGGGGGGGGGGGCAGCAGCTCGCTGGAGAGCCGGCCACAGAGCAGCAGAGAGGGGAGGGAAAGAGAGAGATACCTGCTGAGACAACACGACCCTTTTTAACATTACTCTAATATCTGGAGGGAGATCAGTCCACTCGTTTGTTTCTGTAACTGAAAAAGCAGTTTGAGTAACGTAAATTTTGTTCGGCAATGTTTTCTATCCGCCGTCTCCCCTCGTTGATAATCCTGTTTGTCTGACTTCACTTTGAGCTGTTAGAATAAATAGTTTAAATCTGCAGTATTTTATAAAGTAAACTAACAGAACATAAAGAACTAAATCAAAGTTGTATTTTTCGATAATATGGTAATAGTCGTACGAGTTCGTTGTCGTTGTCCGGTGTTTTAAGAGCTGAGTTTTCTCTTCCTCTCTCCAGTGAACGTGCGGCGGACACGCGCTTTGAGTTCACGCTGGTGCACGCTGAGGCTAGAGTACGAGCAGGGAGGCAGGGAGGCTTCTGATTGGTTCCTTACAACCGGGACCATTTTTACTGACTGGTAGACGTTTTTACAGGATCACAGCAGCTACAGATGACGGATCTTTTCCGGTCTTTTTTCAGTGCTCATAAGAAACGGATTGCTGTCGGGGTGTAAAGACCATTTCAACCAATATAACAAAAAGTGTATACTGGATAAATCGCAGACCCCAGCTTTAAGAGCACAAAAAGAGCTTTAAAATGATATATTACACAACTAGCAACAATAACAGCATTTCTTATCAGAATAAACGTAACTTTGTGCAGAGTTTGTAACTGATAGAATGTTCAGAACTTTGCATTGGATTCTGTTATTGGGGCAGTTTGTAAATGGCTTTCTAAGCAGCAGAAACACAAAATAATACAAACTCAAAAAACTTTCCCGAGAAATTAATTCTCTACCAGGAGCCCTGAACATTTTCAGATATGGAGCCATCGCTATCATGCATTTTCCAACACTAGGGACATAGACCTTTAAAAAAATCATCATGAGACTTGGTCCCTCCAAAGTGGCACGACTAATCCCCTGGCTCATGGACTACTATCAAAGCGTGGTACTGTAGGCCCACCTTCACTGAATGCGTGCGCGCTCCCGCGGCCAGGGGTACACATTCCATTCGTGCACGAGTTCTGTCTGATTAGCGAGGTGGAAGCAGCTTGTGACGTCGTTTTTAACAAACAAGCAAACAAACATGGCGGACTGAAAACATAGTTCGTGGCGAGAGTAGGGTAATTAATCAAAGCAACCCAGAACAAAACGACCGAAGAGCTTGAAGACGTGAGATTTAATTAATTAGTTAATTCGTCGTCAGTGTTCCCAGCAGGAGGAAGAGAGTGCCAGGTAACGAAAAGTTTTGCTAACTGTTGCTACTAGCTTAATTGGTTAGCTAACTGTTGCTAACTCAATAGCTTAATTGGTTAGCTAGCTGTTGCTAACTATGTAGCTTAATTGGTTAGCTAACTGTTGCTAACTCAGTAGCTTAATTGGTTAGCTAACTGTTGCTAACTTAGTAGCTAATTGGTTAGCTAACTGTTGCTAACTATGTAGCTTAATTGGTTAGCTAACGGTTGCTAACTCAGTAGCTTAATTGGTTAGCTAGCTGTTGCTAACTTAGTAGCTTAATTGGTTCACACTGTCTCCTCAATTTAATGAAGAATATCTTTCAATTATGATGACCGTTACTGCTGAGCACAATTTATGGTGGTTGTTTTTGTGGCTTTTTGTTTATGAAACACTGCATTTAATTCATTACACTGTTTTTATATGGATGTGGGATGTTGGGATGCTGGAGGATGCATACAGTTAAATGCAACTCCTGCACCCCTTAAACCTTTTATATCAGTTACTTTAACTGTGAACTGCTGCAGCCATTCTGATTATTTATCTGTATTGGAACTTTATATGTTATATTATTGCTCAAGATTATAACAACAATGTCCTGACTTGATGGTGGTACACCCTCTCTCTCACTATGTGCAGTAAATAAGTGCAATAAAAAAGTGCAATACTTCAATACATACCTCTGTGCAATATAAAAAACAAAAATACCTGTGCAATACTTGTATATATTTACCATACACGAATATTTCCTTTATTATTATTATTATTATTATTATTATTATTATACTGTATATTATTGTAAATACACTATTATTTTTATTTTATTTTTACTTTATTTTATTGTTATTCTTTGCTACTTAACCAACTGTTTCTTTCTTAATGGAGCTTCCCAGCAAAAAGTATTTCACACGATTGTACCTGTATAACCGGCGTGACAATAAACATCTTGAATCTTGAATCTTGAATAAAATATCAGAAACGGGGTAGTAGCTACCATTGAGGTAGAGCTGCAACGATTAATTAGTCGAATAGTAGGCAACTATTTTGATAATCTATTAACAGCATCATTCATTTTTAAACAAACATTTGATCGTTTCAGCTTCTCAAATGTGACAATGTGCTGTTTTCTTGTGTCTTAACATTAAATTAAAGTGGATATCTTTGGTTTTTGGACCAGACATTTAAATTGTGTCACTCTTTTGTGGTGTTTTATAGACCAAACAATTACTTGATTAATCCAGATAATAACTGGCAGATTAATAAATTATGAAAGTAGTGGTTAGTTGCAGCCCTACACTGAGGAATTGGCAACCAATTGTTGGCCTTTGGTTGGCATCTGTGGCAACCACTTTTTAACATATAAAAAAATGAAGACAGCAAGACTTGTACAGCTCCTCAAATGGATCATAACAATGCCTTCTGTGTGACTGTACACCAGACTGAATTTTCTGTCTTCAACAGAGGTAATGGAGGAATCTACAGAACCATCACTTTCAGAGACCACATGTCTGACCTGCCAGAGATTCTCAATGGTGCAGCTGCGTTGGAGATTTGCACCAGGTCCTAATGTTGCCACTACCACAGGTATGAACAACATACACACGTATACATGTCTCATTTTCATTATTAAGCTGACGTATAACTGCATAGTATCTTAATAGAGTGCTCCAGGGATGACATTTTTTGTAGGCCAACCAGAAAGTTAACATCTCCCTCGTTCCCTCGACAAAAAGCCAGTGCGATTTTTTTCCATTGGTTTTTGGATTACTGCAGAAAATAAGCTCTGTGGCAAACACACGTTTATGATGCTTACACGTTTTGTTCAGCAAGTTAATTTCCACAAATGGACACCACTTTGATGATTTTTGAAGTGTAAATGCGATCGGCAGAGGTAAAAATCTAACGTTAGGTTATAAACGAACTACACCACTGTCGCATGAGCACGAGTATACACAAGTAGGCTGTAAAGGCGGACGAGTCGCAGTGATGACGTTTAGTAGTCTCATTTAGCCACTTGTTAGCAACCGCCTTTTTAAGACACATAAAGGCTTCAAAATTCACGGGTGGGATATTTATTGATGTATTTTATATCATAGAACAAAACATTAAAATCTCTACTCTAAAAATGGCAACCATATTTTCAGTTTCGGCAACCAAAAGCTGATGCCTGGTTGCCAGGCTGACAACCAACTCTTTTAAAGGTTAGTGTTGAGCTCTAGTAATGTCCTAGTATTTTTCCTGAACTTTGGGGGCTTCAACAACATTTCGGTAGTTTACATATTGAAATTGAAATCTTAACATTTGATTGATGTTGTATGGGTTAATTCCAGTATTTTTAGACTCTTTTAAACAAAGGAGTTGTTTTTTTTCCACCAGAATTGCAGTGTGGAAAGGGCTTTGAACCAATATATTACTATTAACAGTTAACGGACTAAATAAAATGTAAAATTGGCTTTAAAGGATCTATAAAGCTGAAATTTGCATGATTTTGCTGCTCTGTTCAGTTGCACCTGATGTCTTTGACAGTACTCTCCAGTAGAGGGCACTAGATACCCATGATTATGTTTTATGTATTCTCCTGGCTGCATGCCTTTGCTTCTCTCTACACTGATTGATGTTAAATCCTTGGGTGACAGTTTAGTTTGGACCTAACCTGTATAGGCAATGTGCTAAATGCTTTTTATAGTAGCACTGGGCTTGGCAGTAGTAGTAAAACTCAAATGAATGTCCCAAATTAATTGTAGGCCTATCATTGCCAGCTGCACTGTTTAGGGCTACATTGGATGAGCTGGTTGTTCATATATTACAGTTGGGATCAGAAATGAACGAGAGTAGAGGCCACATACAGTGTATACATTCCCACTAATCCTGGGAAGTGATTGACCAGTATGACTGGTATGTTAATGAAGTGGAACTAAACTAGGGTCCAGGGCCCCTGGGGAGCCTTTGAGGGGAGTCAGAAGGTCCCCCAGCAACATGACAGTTTATTCTTATAATGGTTTACAAGAATTTATCCCTATTTGGAAAAAAGGTATTTAGAAACAGAGATTTGAATCATGTGTGTCAATTATTTTCTCAATTAATTAGTAGATTAGATGTTTGGTCTATAAAATGTCAGAAATTGTGAAAAATATCTATCAGTGTTTCCCAAAGCCCAAGACTACGTCTTCAAATGTCTTGTTTTGTACTCGAAGATATTCAGTTTACTGTCATAGAGGAGTAAATAAGCCAGAAAATATTCACATTTAAGAAGCTGGAATCAGAGAATTTAGATTTTTTAAAAAGATACTCAAACCAATTTATCAAAATAGTTGGCGATTTAATTTAATAGTTAATCGATTCACGTATCCTGACACTTTAAAGACCAACCAAATAATCTGCAGAATAACACCGGTATGACTGGCATGCTAGTGGGATGGAACTAAACTATGTTTGACTGCATTGTCATCTTTCCATCTGTAGTGTGAGCTGTTTTATAATTTCCCAACAAACCAACGGTTTTATCAGCACGTGGTCCTTACTAGAGCTGAAACAATTAGTCAATGTTGTTTTTAGATTTTGATACAGATTAAACAATTAAGATACAACATGTTAATTATTGAACTTTGGAGGTGCTGGTAGGCAGATTTTTTTTTTTGGCTGGACCGCAGAGGCCCATCCCTACAAACGCAAAAGTGTGTCACTGAGTGAGAGTGATGAAATTACACAATTGGTCGGCCGAGTGCTGGGGTTTCCTCATTGGCCGTTGCTCTTTCAAAATGAAAAGACGGGGAACAGTCCTTTATGCAAATGACCCCGTCCTGCGCGATGCGTCCGGCTCACGAAACTTGGCTCAAGCTGTCAAACTAGGTGATCTAGTTCTAAAATGAAACCAGATTCAGCAGTATAGCCTATTTCTCACTTAAAATGTTGTCAGAAGTAGATTTTGGTGGACTGTTTAGACGGAATAACAGAAAGTTTACGAGCAGGCTGCCATGTTGTTTCCTGTTTGAAATGGCAAGCAGAGAACCAGGGACCAATCAGGTGCATTCAACGATCGGATACGTCACCGCTTGAATGGCCAGTTGAGTGGAGAAGCGTCCCCTAGTGTCCTCGCCAGACCTGGTGGACATGTAGCGCTGGATTTAACATTATAGACATGACCACTGACTATTTGTGTAACAATTTAGCCACAATTTCACAGACTGACCATACACGGTCCAGCCATATACTCGGTTTTGACCGAGTCTTGTTTACCCTTGGACAGAGTCAGGCTAGCTCTTTCCCCCTGCTACAGTTTTTATGCTAAGCTAAGCTAACTGGCTGCTGGCTGTCGCTTCACATTCACCGACATGAGAGTCGTATTAATTTACTCATCTCAGACTCTCACCAAGAAAGCAACTTTTCCAAATTCTCAAACCATTCCTTTAAGTCAACAATGTTCCAGCTTCTCAAATTTGAGAATTTGCTGCTTTTTTGAATTTCAAGTCATTGTAAATTTAATATTTTCGGGGTTTTGGAGTGTTGGTCAGACATTGTGAATATGTCGCCTTGGGTTCCGGGAAACTGTAAGTGACTATTTTCCCTCTTCCCTCAGAGTAATTGACAGAATAATCAATTATGAAAATCATCATTTGTTTTTTCGGGTGATCTGTGACTTGTATGTGTACACAGTATATGAAGGAGGTTTTTGGTCCAACATGTCTCCTATTGTACCTCCCAGTAAATAGTTTAATTATATCACGGCTAAAGTTTCCTCCCTCCTGGCGTCTTGTAAGTTTGTGTGTTGGCCAACCTGTCTGTCTTTGGAGGGGGGGTGCGGGGTCAAACCTGTTAACCTCTCCATTGAAGAACACATCATCGGGGGGGGACGATGTGCAGTTCACTACACCTTTAGGCACACAAACAGACACCCTGATCCCACAGGCAGAACATAGCTTTCAGCACCGAGCAAACATTTGATCCGACAGCGGATCAGCACACTAACCCTCATCCCCCCATTAGCCTGCCGTGTTTCACTCCATTGCTTGCGTTTTATGGTATACAGATGGATTAGATGCAATAGATGAAGGATAGATTTATCTGCTGAAAGATGACATGTACACAGCCACAACAACACAGCTTCAAAAGAGAAATTCATGATGATGACCTCAGTGTAGAAATTGAGACATTAGCTGTGTGTTTAGGGTGTGATGGGATTTATAGGACCAGAAAGTGAAGCCTTTCAGCCCCTGTTTTGGGGTTTTGGGACTACTTGTTTGTTGTTGGAGAGCAGCCTGCGGTGTTAACCCATGACCCCGCTGACCTCTGACCCTTGGGACGACAGCTCCATCCACGCGTCTGGGAGAAGGGCTGTCACAACGGAAACATCCAGAGCACGGGTAGGGAGGGACAATTAGGGGTTGGTGTGGCTAACTCAGGATCAAAACCACCGCGCCAGTTAAGAGTGTCAGGCTACCGGATACATAATCTGTCTGCAGGAAAAGTGTGAATAGATGCCACAGGCTGGAGAGGAGAGTATTAAGGAGAGGATTAAGAGCTCAGCTTTGTTAAAGGTTTCTTGGAGCAAGTGATATGTGCAGTGAGCGGTTTGAATGACAGTGTTATCAATAGCAAAGATAGTTCATGTACACATCCACAAAAGCTCAGTGGGTCAAGTGCTGAATTTTGCGATATGCCAATTACAATGTTAAAGGAATCCCTAATTTTTACAGTACAATTTGTCATTAATTGTCTTAGATCTTGGAGTTCAGTTTGTATCCACTGATGAAGCAGCTGCTCTTCTCTTTTTTATTTTTTTTGTAAACTGAAAGTCACCTTGGAGCGATTAATTGAGAAAATAATCGTTAGTTGCAGCCTTAGTACATTCTGTAAAGTATAAAATAAATTGTCCCATCACAAGTTCCTAGAGCCCAAAGTAATGTCCTCAAATTGCTTGCTTTGTGTTGGATTGGATTATGTAGAGAAGTGTGTAAAAGCATGCACAAACATTTCAAATTTCTCATTTTGGTGTAATGGCACAGCCATTAAAAAGTTGTCTTGGATAGAATATTTTTGGGAGGCAACTAACACTTTCATTTTCACTTAATATGTTGATTATTTTTATGATTAATTGTTTATAAAATGTTGGAAAATTGAGAAAAATGGCCATCGCAATTTTCCAGAGACCAAGGAAGCATCTTCAAATTGTTTGTTTTGTGCGACCAACAGTCTAAAACCCAAAGATATTGATTGATGATTATAATTATGATGATAAATGATTATTTAATTATCAAAATTGTTGTCAATTTGTAACTGTTAAACATTTACATGTTCAAATCCAAATGTCAACATCCCAGACTTTTTGAAGGTGCCAAATATGCTGATTTACAGGGAATATAGTATATTAGTATCTGATGTAATGGTTTAGCCATAAAAAGGTTCCCTGGATGGAATATTTTAGGCCTTCAACTAATGATTATTTTCACGACTAACCTGATTATTTTTTACAATTAATTGATTGATTGTTTGGTCTATAAAATCCCCAAAGATATTCAGTTTACAGTGATGCAAAACATAACTTCATAATAAATGTAATAATAATAAATTAATTCAAGCTGAAGTCGGTAACTTTGAGCAAATATGATAAAAAAGTTATTTTTATAAAACGGTCACTATATCCTGAGAGTAGTGCATGAAACAGTTTATCTGTTAAAAAAAATCATGTTCGTCTGTGTCCTCCTAGTGCTCCTAATGGCATCTGCAAGATTTCACCGGCCGAACCAAAACAACCAATCAGAGCCGAGGTGGAGCAGAGCAGTCTCTGGGCAGCTGTCAATCACTGCTTGCGAACTCCGATCAAACTTTCAAACTAGGCAGCGCTGATCAAATATGAATCAAGATTCTGTTACTGTAATGTCTATTTCTCCCCTCAAATGTTTTCAGAAACATACCGTATTTTAGTCTACTGTTCAGCTGTAAAATGAGAATTTTTGCTCCGGATGGTGGTCTTGGCTCGACTGCTTTCAACATGGCGGCTGGGTTGCAAACTTTCTCATTTTACAGCTAGAAAGTACATTAGAATATGTTTCTGAAAACATTTTATGTGAGAAATAGGCATTACAGTAACAAAATCTTGATTCATATTTGATCAGCGCTCTTTGAAAGTTTGATTGGAGTTCACGAGTGATTGACAGCTGCTCAGAGACGGCAAGGCTCCAGCTCGGCTCTGATTGGTTGTTTTGGTTCGAGCGCAGTAGAAACTTGCAAATGCCATTAGGAGTACTAGGAGGACACAGAGGAACATGATTTTTGACACAGATTAACTGTCTCATGCACCACAGTCAGGATATAGTCAGTTTTATTATATTTGCTCAAAGTTATCAACTGCAGCTTTGAATGAAACAAATTAAATTCTGTAAATTGTGAAATTAATTGATAGACTACATATCTTGTCAAAGATCAAATGCCCCCAATTTTTTTTTATTTATTCTAATATCACAGATAGAAAATATTTTTTAAAATAATGCTCAATACATGTACATTTTGTCATTTGATGCAACAGTACAGACATAGTGTCTTGCATGGATTGGATTTAGTTCAAGTTCAAGACATGAGGTGATTATCTTGCCATTCATACCACTGGAGTGCTGCCTTTTTCCTGGATTTGTTTTGGTGAAACATCGCAGGTTAAATGTTCCTTTTGAGCATATAGAACATATATGGAAAGAATGTCTAGGCCAAAGCTCAAGTTGCTTGAAGGGAAACTTCAGGGGAACGTTGGGGTTCAATTGGTCAAGGTTCCTGCTTTTACATTGCTGTTTATTTTATCTGGAACTCTGCATCCACCAGATTTTGATAGCTCACTGAATTTATCTCTGTTTTTGCTGATAACCACCTTCCAGTAAGGTTATAAGGTCCACATTCGTCATCTATTTTTTTTTTCAGGTGACAAGTTTCCCATCTACCTATCTGCTGTGACCAAACGTCTTGTGTCCAGCGCCAGAACAACTGCTGAGGGAGGTTTTTATTCCCGTCTGTGAGACCTTCAGGCTGTCGGAGAATGTCGAGGTAGGTGACCACAAACATCCGTGTGCCAGCAGCACAGTGCCACACATGTATCACACAGGGTCGCGTTATCTTCAAAGCCTGTCGCCTTTAACATGTGATACGACTCAGACCTCAAAAAGGAAAAAAAATCGTCAGACATCTTGCATTCCTGAGCCCATTCCACAAAGTACAATAACTTCCTTGAATTCTTCGACCCTCGACGGCGGAGCCAGGGCACATCCTGTTGTCCTCGCAGCACTTCCTGCTCATGCGGCTCAATCAGTCTCCCTCGTTGCCATGGCCACTGGAAAACACTGTACTCATGTTTGATCGGCATGCTAGTAGGTAATGTTTGGATGATTGTAGAGTAAAAGATCTGGCATAAGTCTCTCAGTTAGATCATGTTGGCATCATATTGCAATTGGCCTGTAATCTGTGTAATTTAAGGTACGGTGCATATTTGCATGATAATTTCTGTCTTTGTGAATGTGAGTCAGAGCACTAATAGTTGGTTTCTAATTCCCTAACATCCATTTACTTTGTTTGATTCCCATTTTGCAAACTTTACTGTTAAAATCATCTTACTCCGCACTTGTCTGAGAGTATAACATACAGTATATATTCTGTATCAGCTTGTTCCTTCTTGTCATTGAAGCTATATGATGTTAAAGTGAGAGAAACATTCAAACCCAAGGCAGGGCTTGACATTAATGCTTGCCTGCTTGCCCGGGGCAGGTAAACTCTTTGTTCGGGCAAGTGGAATGCCTCATGCAGTTGTCCGATCGGACAAACAGTGAAAAATAAATGTGATATTTATTAGGGATGCCTCGATATTCAGTAAAAATATACGATCAGGAGATCGAAATGAATGCTTTCGTTTGAGTGCCCAGAGTACGCTCCGCCGCTCCGAGAGTGAGGTGCTCTGATTAACTGAACGGTAACGTTGCATACCAACAGCGCTGCAAATTTACAAACAGTCCAGTTTGTGCCAGAGTGCTAGTAATTTAGTTAGTTGAGAGTGGAAATCCATTTAGTAAACTAGCTGAACTTGGTTGAGTGATTCATCTCCACTTGAATTTAGTGCATTTACAGTGAAGGTAAAATTACTATTTCTGTCAATGGAGTCTCGTGGCAAATAATAATAATTGCTTAAATCTCTCTTGATTTTATTAATTTTTTAATAGGCCTACATTTTCCATTTTGGACAAGTAAGTTTGGCTATCGGGCAAGTAAAACATCTCATCTACTTGCCTGAAGGGCAACTGGCTGAATAAGCTTAATGTCAAGCCGTGTTCAAGATTCCATTTTTTTGGTTACACATGCATCATTTTTTTTATATATTTCCCTAAAATTCAGCCCGAGCTATCTTAGATATATCGAGGTATCTTTGGGAACTTTAGGATGAGTGAAGTTTAACAAGCTGTTCAGACATTATGGTGTGTGATACCGTTAAAGCTGGGGTCTGCGATCTTGGAAAACTACCATAATTTGAAAGTCGCATCGCCTCAGGAGCTCCGTCTAAGCCCCCCCCTCCCCTCGAAACTCCTTATAAGGCAACGCCCCCCACACACATGCACGAGCACCGCCGCATCATAACTACTTCACATTTTTCGTAGCTATTTCATCACTAAATTCACTTCTGAAAAATGTTGAGGCGAGAAATCAACGGTGTAGATTTAAAATATTGACAGTTTTACGATGTTAGATGGCGAATCAAACATTTTCTCCACTGTTGTCGGAGTTTAGAAGCTCCACAAACTGCCGGCACAGCTAGCTAGCTGCTGCCGGGATCGCCACCTCTCCACCCGGGCATTCACTCACACAGACCCCGCTATGAGCTGGAGCTCTCTCAAGAGACCGGTCTCGTAGACGAGGGGCTTTATTTCCTGGTTGACGGAGAGGGGGGGGGTAGCAGCAGCTCGCTGGAGAGCCGGCCACAGAGCAGCAGAGAGGGGAGGGAAAGAGAGAGATACCTGCTGAGACAACACGACCCTTTTTAACATTACTCTAATATCTGGAGGGAGATCAGTCCACTCGTTTGTTGCTGTAACTGAAAAAGCAGTTTGAGTAACGTAAATTTTGTTCGGCAATGTTTTCTATCCGCCGTCTCCCCTCGTTGATAATCCTGTTTGTCTGACTTCACTTTGAGCTGTTAGAATAAATAGTTTAAACCTGCAGTATCTTATAAAGTAAACTAACAGAACATAAACAACTAAATCAAAGTTGTATTTTTCGATAATATGGTAATAGTGGTACGAGTTCGTTCTCGTTGTCCGGTGTTTTAAGAGCTGAGTTTTCTCTTCCACTCTCCAGTGAACGTGCGGCGGACACGCGCTTTGAGTTAACGCTGGTGCACGCTGAGGCTAGAGTACGAGCAGGGAGGCAGGGAGGCATCTGATTGGTTCCTTACAACCGGGACCATTTTTACTGACTGGTAGACGTTTTTACAGGATTACAGCAGCTACAGATGACGGATCTTTTCCGGTCTTTTTTCAGTGCTCATAAGAAACGGATTGCTGTCGGGGTGTAAAGACCATTTCAACCAATATAACAAAAAGTGTATACTGGATAAATCGCAGACCCCATCTTTAAACATTTTGTTATACTCAACTTGAACATAATTTTATTTTCTATTTATTTTTTTGGCTCTTCATTTTGTTGATTTTGAAATTCAGAGAGCACATTTAAAGGAATAGTGTGTAACACTTAGGGGGATCTATTGGCAGAAATGGAATATAATATTAATCAGTATGTTTTCTTTAGTGTATAATCACTTGGAAATAAGAAGCGTTGTGTTTTCGTTACCTTAGAATGAGCCGTTTATATCTACATAGGGAGCAGGTCCTCTTTACGGAGCTGGCTGCCATGTTTCTACAGTAGCCCAGAATGGACAAACCAAACACTGGCTCTAGAGAGGGACATTTGCATTTTCACGACGGCCACCGTAGTTCTCCTACACCAGGGGTCGGCAACCCGCGGCTCTGGAGACGCATGCGGCTCTTTAGCCCCTCTGCAGTGGCTCCCTGTAGCTTTGACAAAAAAAAATGGAAATAAATAACGTTTTTTGCTGTTTTTTTTGCACAGTGGACAATCTTTAAATGCAAAAAGACCCTCGTTAACAGCCAGTTGGAGGTTGTGAGCGACACACGGCAGGCCGGGGAGTCCCGCATACAAGGCGGTGCGCCGCGACCGGCTCTAGGTCGGCTTGGAGAGGGTCGGGGCGAAGGTGGCTCGCGGCCGCAGCTTTACAGCGCTCCCCACACGGACCTGGCCCGTTATCCCGAAAACAAACACGCATTGTTCCGAAATACCGTTGTACCGACAATACACACTCTCCATACACCGCTGTCTTAATGCACGGGCTAACCGGGGCTCAAGCCCCCGGACCCGACCACGTAAAAGGGCCCACGATGCTCCGGGGGAAGAAAAATAAAAATATAATTCACAGACCAACAGGATGCTCCATGGTGTATTTTACTCCGCGCAACGGGAGGTTCCATGCGTAAAGACGCAACTGCGGTGGTGTTTTTTTACTCCGACACAACCTGCCAGGAGAGAGAGGGATTATTTTTTTTCTAGCAGCTGTATATCTGACTGAAATCTGTTTGTTTTACCGACTGACTGCCTGACTGATATGAAGGGATCCGAGGGAAGGGCTTTCAAAACGTCTGTAGCCAGAGGACCTAAAGTAAAATCAACGATGTTACATTATTGAGTAATATTGAGTATAGCCCTCGCTCATATCACTGCTGCATGGAACGCTACATGATGCCAACCAAGAAGGATTGTTAGATTAAATATCCTACAGTAGTTGAGCCGGGAAAGTGATGACATCATTCTGCATAATAAAGTAGCCATGTGCTTCTGTTTTTCTGATAAACGATGGAAGATTCTGTGTGAACAATGGACAGATGGAGAAAGATGAATCTGATTTAGAGCACATTCATTTCATTCTAATTATTAATGTCAATGTTTGTTGAAATGATAGTTAACCTATAGTTTGTTAGCTTTTTTCACATAATAAAAAACACCAGCGCCATTGCGTCTTTACGCATGGAGCCTCCCGTTACGCGGAGTAAATACACCATGGAGCAGGTTTTCTTTATTCTTTTTCTGTAATTTCATAAATGCAACAAACTATAGTTTTTGTATATATAACTATATATAAAACTTTATAAGCTGTGTTATCAAATATGTTTTGCGGCTCCAGACAAATTTTATTCGGTGGAAGAGGGACTAAAATGTCTCTTTGGTTAGTAAAGGTTGCCAACCCCTGTCCTACACGCTTGGCACAAGGGAGAAGTTTCAAGTCCACTGAAATAAGTATAGGTTAGGTTTGGGCAACATAAGCCCTTTGATTAAAGTAAGGGGAGGATTGTGGTTTTGGTTAAATGGTAATAAACACATCGTATCTCAAGTCACTGCAGACTTTTTTCTGTATTAAATCAAGACCTAGCTCTCTCCCTTACCTTAACCAAGTGCTGCCAGTGCTTAAACAAAGTTTAATAAGGCTGTAGTCGCTAAAAGAGGACATTGTATTGAAAGATTGGATATTTTGGCGGAAAACAAATGAAATACGTTGTCAGTGAACGTTTTACTGATAAATAAATAAATACACCAATTTAGAAAAAAATATAAAATAAATGCAAAAATAAATAAATAAAAATAAATGCAAAAATAAATAAATAAAAATGAATGCAAAAATAAATAAATGAATCAAAAATAAATGCAAAAATAATTACATAAATAATTAAAAGGAAAAATTAAACAGAAGAGTAAATAAATAAGGGAATTAATACAAAGATAAATAAAGAAGCAAATTAAAGCAGAAATTCGTTTCTGTCAAATTCTATTAATTAATGTGTACATTTATTTTTAATATTTTTGTTGCATTTAGTGACATTTATTTAAAGAGTTGTGTATTTATTTATTCATTTATTTTTTATTTCGGCAGGCTCGGTCCTCCATAGTGAACACTGTATACAGTATGCTTCTGTATCTGTGGACTCTGTACATCTGCATAGTGTTTGGTTGTGATATGAACAACGCAAGTGGAAGTGTGCATCTTCCAAGAACAACTTTGTTGTGGTGCTTAGCCTAAAACACTGAAATCAGAAGAGGAAAACTACAATAGTAGGCCTATACCTGACAAATGTTACTGAATATTGCATGCCTGCAATAACACTGAGACATTTTGAGCTAAACAGCCTTAATCAGGGCTGATGCTCACCATTATAGAGCCTGTAAGAGCTGTGTACTGTATATTTAATTTTTGGATGAGAGCTTGGTTTGTTTCATAACCACATTCTTGCTGCCAGCTCGGTGTTCATTTGTCAGCTTCCAGCACGGCAGCCCTGGCCAGACTTTCATCCTGCTTTGTCAGAGAGAGAAAGAAGGAAAGCCAGCAGGCTCTCCTGGGTATAGACTAACCCTGGAGGGATGCATTCAATTCTGCTTCCTGCACTGCTTCGTCTTTGCAGGAGTCCATAAGCCAGAGGAAGTCGGACTGGCTACAGTACCGTTTAAAGGGAAGTTTAGCAGGTCAAAGGACTTGTCCGGAATTATTTATTTAATTTATTTATTTATTTATTTATTTCTATGCAAGAATTGGTGTTTTTCATCATATTTAGATGATTTTTTTAGCCTTGTTATTTAATCATCACTCCACATAAATCCCACCTGCAAATATCCTGTCGCCTAACGGCAGCGTTGAAAGCAGAGGAGGGATGTTCCGAGCCCTCATACCCCGATGAGATGAGGATGAGTGGCCATTTGAAGTGGACAGAGATGGCAGACGGAGGTGGCGGTCCATGACATAATGCGTCAGGAAGGTGATACCGCCTCGCCTCGACCCACCCGTATGCCAGCAGTGTAAATACAACGCCTCCGTCTGCTGCCTGTAAACATGGTGGCTGACACCGGCTCCCGGTGCATTAGTACAGGAATGTTCAGAATCTGTCTTATCAACCAGACAGCTGGGATTGGACCTGCTTGGATTGAGGAATGAACCTTTACTTCTTATAGTGAATTTTTGCTCCCCAATTTCACCCAATTAATTGTTCAGTTATGTCACCACAAAGCGCTGATATTCGAGTCGAACGGATTTTGACATTTGGTGGACAAAGCTGTAACGTTCGGGCGACGATGAGGGTATTCGTGACTGTACACTTTTCCTCATGATTCATCCCGTATCCAGTCATGCTGAGGAGTTTTCACGCCTTTTGGATTAGCCGTATCAGATGGCATACCGGATAGGTGCGTCTTGACGAGGGCGCAGCTATGTTTGGATATTCTTGAGATCAGGTTGTTATCTGAAATGCCCCTACACAACCGATCCCACATGCACAAACAACATTTTAATGCAGCAACAGTAATGTATTGATGTTCTGTTTTTGCCGATATGACGTTTTTGGGGTCTTTGGTACCAAATACTTGAGTGAACTTTATCCTCTTTCAATGTACATCATGATCACATATCGGTATCAGATTCTCCCCTTGTGTCAAATGAAGTTATGGAGGTAGACAATCATCGGAGGTGATCTCTCATCTTAGATGGTGCTGAAATCTCTTTGACATTACTAAACATATTGACTGTGACTGTCTCTCGGACTCAGTCCAGGGCCGGTTTCTTTAAAGCTACGTGTAAGTGAGTCAAAATCCTGAGAATAACGTTATTTCGCTCTTATTCTTGGAGCTAAGAACAAGTACCATGCATTCACGGTGTTTAGGTTTCAGTTCCCCTATTGACTGTTCAGCATTTAGAGTTTGGATTTTTGCTTTTTAACCCTCTCAAAACCAAAAACACCCAGAGCAAAAGTGTAAGGAGTGGATGACACAGCGTGTTTGTCTGCTCCAATATTAGCTGCAGTTGTCAGCATGTCTGGCTAACTAGCTTACTGCCTTCAGAAGCAACTGAGCATTGCTTTCAACGCCAAGGAGCACCATTAACTAACTAGTTTGTTGGGTTTCAGTTGTTTCTAATTTTGAATTTTTTTCTAACCAATAGCCGACTCTCGGTAACCGATTATAACCGTTTACTGACAAGATTAGTGCGCTTGCATGCAGAGGTGCTGTGGTTGTAGTGCCTAACAAGCCACCCAGCTGAAACGATAAGCTGATGCAAAAACAGGTTAAATCCATCATTTATCGCCAGCTGCAGTGCACTGGCAGCTAGATGTGTGGCTTAGGTGTGTGTGAGGTGACACGGAGAGGCGACTGTTTGCTCTAAACCTAAAGAGGTTAGTGTAGGTGCTGCAATAGCATCAGTTCTATCAGAACTGGAGGGTATTTCTTCATGCAAAGAACTTGCACTGAAGGCTTTTCTTGATGGAAAAGATGTTTTCGCTCTTCTCCCGAGCAAGTGTTTGATTGACAGATGGTTCATCCAATCACCTGTCAAGTATTTTTTGGGAAGTGCCTGTGTGTCTGTGTAACAAACCCTCTGGCGGGTCAGGTTAATTGAAGCTAGCTACAAGTAGTTTTTACTAAGAATCTTTTGAATGTAGGACCATTCTTACAACCATTTCTTAAGTTTTACACTTGATGGAAAACATTACTGGCATGCATCCATTGCAGTTAGAAGTATTATTACCTTTACATAACATTCAGTTTCAGCAATTACACATGAGTCAAGCTGCTGTAAAAATAGATGGGATTATGCCAGAGGATGACAAAGAAGTGAACACCAGGTTGACATGTTGAAACAGATGAAATTTATGAATGTTCTCGACGTTACAGTGATATATAAATGTGCTCCACTCTGAACTGAACTGAACAACACTGTTTATTGGCTCTAACATGATCAGCAAAATCCTCTTTAAGCCTCTTCCCCCTCAGCGCTGCACGCTCATCAAACTTCACACAAATATGTTATGATCTTCTAACTGCTTTCTCCAACAGGGCAGCACGTAAGGAATGCTGCTTAATGTCACCGGCTGTCAGTCCGACTTAACGCGAGCCGCTCTGTAACACTGCGAATATGTTAAACCCTGTGATGTCATGGCGTGAGAGTTGGGGAAAAAAAATAACTGCCGGCACGCGATGTTAATAGAGCTACATGCGTGTTCATGTGCACTCTGTGAGTGTGTGTGTGCAGGGAAAGATGTGAGGAGTGGACATGGAGCAGATTTGTCTAATCAGAGCTCCCTAAGGCGTTTTATTAGAGGTGCAGATGTGTGCAGAGATCAATGCAGATTAAGAGGCGTATGTAAGAACTCAAGAAGGAATCTTCTCTTGTTGCTGTAAGTGGGTATTGATTTTTTTTAAATGTAACCCTTGTACTTGGGTTTGTGGGCAGTTTGCTTTTCAATGGTCCTAAACTTAAAATCAAGTTGAGATTCAAAGTCCATTCTTGACTTTAGATACATCAGTTAACAATAATGTCCTCACAAGATCCCTTTAGTACCTTGCTCTGGAGCTTTCAATCATATCAGACAATCTTCATCAGAAACATTTGAGATTATTTTGTCAGCTGAGTTGCTGTTTCCAAAATCAAGAATGAACTTTGAATCTCAACTTTTAAGCCAACGTGGACAAAAAGTTCTTAAAATGCATTTTAAGAAAAATAGTATTTATTAATTTGAATATTAATTCTGGTTATTGCAGCAACATAAGGACAGAAATAAGTACAGATCAATAGAGGAAGTAAAAAATAAGTAAATAAAGCTGAAATATGAATAGAAGTAAAAATAGAAACTATACGAAAACAATTAAAGACAAAACTACAAGGCAACAGTGACAGTGACATATAGATATCTAGATATAGATATTTTTTACCTGAAACTGACCTATTCACTTTTGAGTAAAAGAACCACAACATGCGAGTGACGCTTTCGTGCAGGATGACCTTAGTACATTATTATCCTTTGGTAGGTCATTTTTGATCTAAAACACTACAGATTACTTAAATTTGAACAGAATACTTGATATTAAATTTAGGGCTGTCAACTGATTAAAATATTTAATCATGATTAATCGTATGATTGACATAGTTAATTGCGATTAATCACACATTTTTATCTGTTCAAAATGTACCTTTAGGGGAGATTTGTCAAGTATTTAATACTCTTATCAACATGGGAGTGGGCAAATATGCTGCTTTATGCAAATGAATGTATATATTTATTTTTGGAAATCAATTAACAACACAAAACAATGACTAATATTTTCCAGAAAGGCTGTCTGAAACAAAAAAAAAATATATATATTTAGGGATGGTTATTGAAACCGGGTATTAAACGGGCTCCGGGGCTAAAGACTGTAGTATTTATTATCACGCTGCAGCCTCTTCCTGCTCTTTGTTAGAGCTCTCCACACACACAGTGAAGTCAGCAAACAGCTGACCAGAATGGCCGCGGTGGAGACGGTGAAGTGAACCAGGTGAAGTCGAGTTGACGACGACTACGCTCGTTACTGTAATTGCAATAAAACTTTGCAAGTATAAAGCCAATACTTTTTCAATACACCTGTTCAACAAGCATAAACATGATGAAACGGTTAAACATGTAGGAAAGCAACGTTTCAATCTGCTCTATCTGCAGTCTCTCATCCACCGCCGCTATGTTTACAAAAGCACTGCGCGCTAGTTCGGCAGCTAACAGCAAATTGTAAACATGTGTTAGTTATTTAGTTGAGTTGTGAATGACTTTAGTTCCCTCTAGTAAGCAGTGATCCAGTGTTTGTGTCCAGGGAGTTTATTATGAAGGGTGGAACGGAAGGCGTGAAGTGGTGATGCGCTGCAGACTACGAAGCCTCCGTGTTATTAATTTATTATCTTCATAAAGTATAGGAGTAATTATTTTATTAACATTTTAGATTTGTTCCAGTGAGATATTAATGAGTTTATATAGTGACTTTGCTGTTGTAAACATTACTGTTGCTGCTCTAGAAACAACATTTAGCGTAGTTATGTATAAAATATATGTATATGCATAGCTAATATGCACACTTCAATATTTGTTTATTTATCGCAAGCCATATCGTCATCGCAATGTTGAACAATGTTATCGCACATCGCAGATTTTCCTCATATCGTGCAGGCCTACCAGAAACCCTCACAGGTACTGCATTTAGCATAAAAATATGCTCAAATCATAGCATGGCAAACTCAAACCCAACAGGCAACAACAGCTGTCAGTGTGTCAGTGTGCTGACTTGAATATGACTTGCCCCAAACTGCATTTGATTATCATAAAGTGGGCATGTCTGTAAAGGGGGACTCGTGGGTACCCATAGAACCCATTTTCATTCACATATCTTAAGGTCAGAGGTCAAGGAACACCTTTGAAAATGTCCATGACAGTTTTTCCTCACCAAAATTTAGCGTAACTTAAGTCTCCTTCATGTATGTGTGTACGTATGACACGGTTGGTACCAATGTATTCTTTAGGTTTTCTAGTTTCATATGTTTCCAGTACCTTCACTAGCTTTAAAACTGAGCCTGCTTCAACCTCTGGAAGACAGAAGAGCGTCCGTTTTTTTTAAGAGGTTAGTTAAAAATCGATGAAGCGTTTTGGAGAATCAATACAGTATTGCAATACTGGTGTATCGATTTTGTCTGACACCCCTACGCTCTTCATTTAACAATAATTGTTTTCAAGTTTTTGTATCAACTTAATTTATAAAACCACCCTCCTTTCTCCTCTGGACGTGCTCATGAATGTTTGCCATAAAGCAAACTGACAAGATGACAAACATGCAGTACTGCAGTGAAATGTGGTGAATGAATGTGGTGATTCTTGATTTTTTTCAAAGTCTAACCTTTGTGGGAAAATTCCTTAGGTTCAAAGCATTTAGAATAAACGTACATTTCAACTGATATCTGTGTTGGATCCACCACCAAGTCTACATTCTTGCTTTGAGGTTGATTTGAACTAACCTTTGAACTCACATGAACTTGAGCACTAAAGATTTAAGACTTCTTTGAGTTGGACTACATTAGGTTAAAACGTTGCGGACTGGGACTGAACTTGAACTGAGACCTTGGTAACTCAGCTATAACATTTAGAGGGAGTGTTTTGTTGTGGAAATCTTTTCGCCCATAGCAACATATTTTCACGCAATCCAGATGAGAAATACAGTAGCAGTCAGATCAAAGTCGGTATAACCGCAAACCTCAAACATAACAACCTGTCTGGCAATCATAATAATCCTTATAGTGTCCTTATTGCAGAGTCCACGATGAAGGAGGAAATCGTGCGAGTGTTCTAGTTGAACCTGAATAACAAGTAAACAGCAAAACAGTAGCAGAGCCAGAGAGTGAGAGAGCCAGGCAGCAGGAAAGTGGTGGAAATGCTCATTGTTTTGAAGTATTAAAAAGAACTTTGTGTTTCTCTGAGTCACCAAACTATTGTGATTCTCGTTCCTACTTTAGTTTTTTTACCTAAATTCTTCGAAGGCCCTCGATTTGAAGCCCACTCCTCCCTCTGAGCACATTAGCTGTTTTTGATTGGTTGGGAACTCCTCATGAGGAGTGGTGAGAATGTGGCACTGGCTCGAATGCCAAACTCCTCAGGGCATCCATAGTTCAGAGAGATTCTCACCAACCTAATGGTCGGCTGGCTTTGTTCAGGAATAAAAAGATGCTTCTTTGGAATTTCATGAAGGAGTTCAAATTACAGCTGTCAGTCACATGTATCCTTTTATTCCACATCTCCATAACTTTTAATATAAAGGCCACGACACTCAAATTAAGATGTACTAAATGAACATGTTGTAACATGTTGACTGACATTGTTGACGACACAAATACTCCTCTCTGGAATTTCTTCAAGAGGAAATGACATTAAAGATGCCACAGTTCTGTGGCAGTTTAGTCCCAACCCTGTTTCCTAGAAATGATGTTTATATTAGGGATGCACTGATCCAACTTTTTCAGTCCCGATAGTGATACCTGGGCTTTGGGTATCGGCCGATGCCAAGTACCGATCTGATACCAGTGTTTAATTAATAAGCTGTATGCCTCACTGTGTGGAAGTGACTGGGATCATTCTTTTATGTGTAAGGCAACATCAGGCTGGACTTTAACATTGCTTTCCTAAGTTTGTAAAACAAAATGTAACAAATAAATACATAGATATACATTTACTAATTGTAATTATTAAAATAATAAATTGTACACCAGCAGCTTGGTTAATAAAATCTTCAAAATTAAAAGGAATTACAATTCAAGTGTAAACCTTTTTAATGCAGCAACAAATTGGTCAATATGTAAACAGGAATGCAAATTCCAGTACATAATGTACATAGTATATAAACATAGAATTGAATTTAATAGATTGGCCCGATTTGTCACCGATACCCGATCCAGCTATTTGAGTCAGTATCGCCCCGATATCCGATCCGGTATCGGTGCATCCCTAGTTTATTTAGTAATAATTTGCAACAGCATGAACATGGTTTGAGAGGAATATAATGTTGCCTGGATTATGGTTTTTATCAACAAAATAAGGCAAAATGCTCATTGACAGTGTATATAATTTGGTTTCCCTATAATTCGTAGCAACTAAAGCACGATTTACGTTTTCATGGTTATGTTGAAGGCATTATTTGACATTTTGGGAATAACTCTTATTCCCTCTCTTGCCAAGAATTATATAGGAAAATTGATACCAATCTCACGTTTGTGCACTGAGTACAGTGTGTAGCCAATACCAGGGGGATGTTAGCCTAGCTTAGCATAAAGACTGGAAGCTAAAGTTAAAAAAAAATGGCTACTAACCCCTCCAGAGCTCACTAATGCATATGTTGTATCTTGTTTGTTTGATCTGTACACAAACTGAAATCTTAATCCGACAAGTTGTGGTTTTATGGCGAGTCATATGCTGTAGTTTTCTTGGTGAACAGTAGCCGGCAGCAGTGACTGTGGATTAGATAAATGAGATACAACATGTTAATAAGATTAGAGGACCTAAGTTAAGACAGGGCCAGGCCAGCTGTTTCCCACTGCTTCCAGTCTTTATGCTAAGCTAACAAGTGCTGCACTTTGGCGACCAGCAGCTCAGGTTGTTTGGGCGTGTTGTTTTGTCTTTTTTCTGTATTATCATCTATTATTGTTTACCGCCGACTCTCTTGATCAAGCGGCGGACTACAAGGCAGCTCGATGAGTACATGGGGATTAGTTCTATTGCTTGGAGTAATTACCAGCCACGACAGCGACGGGTTTTCACCTTGAGAGTCTTTGTGAGTCATCGTGGAAAAATGTGGTCCTGGAGACACCTTCTGTAGCGGGAACAACCACAGACGCAGTTTTGAGTACTTTGCTATGTGTTAATTACCAGCCGCGACAGCGACGCTGGTATTTTTTCACCTTGAGTCTGTGTGTGTGTCTGTGGACAGATTCTTGTAGCCACGATAGCGTCGCAACCGTGCAAGAGGCAGTCACGAACTTTAGAGATGTGTAGTTGACATCAAAATGAAGGTCGAGTTTGAACATGGGTGTGGTCCGAAGTGGGGAAGGGGCAATTGCCCCCCCACACTTAACGCTTCTGGCCGATTTGGCGTCACAAACTTTACAGATGGGTAGTTGAGATCAAAATGAAGGCCGAGTTCGAAGATGGGTGTGATTCCAGCAAGGGTGCCAGAATTAGGGGGGTAGACTTTACGCCCCTGGCCCAATTTGGCGTTGTGGCTGGTATGATCCCATCGCAAGATGGTCTCTGGTTTTGCTTGTTGTCAATGTTGCAAGTGTATCAGCTTGCAAATCGGATTCACGCTTATGTTACCGTAGAGACTTGTTCCTGCAACACAATAACTATTATGAGATCGGAGTCAGACCTCCACAAACATCACCTCAGAGATTACAAGGTTATGTTTTCATGATGGACGCAAGAGGAAGAGAGGAAAGAAGGGAGGGTTGCAACAAAAACTAAGAGGGAGGAAAATGAAAGTTCAGCTCCCAACTATTATTCTCTCAAATGCTCAGTCGATCAAAGGAAGAGTGGATGAGCTCAGAGCAAACACTCGCCACTTGTATGAATACAAGGAAGCTTGTGTTCTCGCCTTTACTGAAACCTGGCTGTCGAAGATGTACCGGACTCTGATGTCTGTCCAGACAGATTTACTTGAATATAAACTTATATTATACAAAAGTTTGGTTTTGCCTCCTCTCATGAGAGATTCACTGAGTGTTTGACTGTAGCGTTTTGCGGCAGAGAGAGAGATTCAAAAGCCGCACACTCCAGCAACAGGCTCTGCCTTGCTCTGTGGCAGCCGAGGCCAGCAACCACAGAAAAGCATCAAGCTCCTGCTCCTCAAGAAATGGAAGATGCGACAACAGGTCCCCCCAAAAATAGATGTATCAAACCAGAATGGCAGAAGTTCAAATGGTTAAGACATGAAAAGGTGGACGGAATAGACAAAATGTTCCACACAATTTGTGAGAGGGCAGGTAGGGCAAATGGCTTTACCAAAGGGTCTATCAATTTGAAATCCTCTGCACCTACAGAACACAGTCGATGCTTCGACCACACATCAGCTGTTCATTTAACACAACAGCAGAGTGCCATGAAACAGCACTGTGATAACGCAACCAAGTGGAGAAAAAACACGCTTGTCTCACAGCTGTTTACCACATCCCTGCTTGGTTAACAGATTTATTGAAATCTGTAAAAGCCCTGATTTTGAAAGTTTATCGAGAGACAAGAAACGACATGGAAATCGCCCTTGTAAAAAACTGTAATTGCTGACAAACTCAAGAGAAGTGACAATGAAACTGTGAACATTAGCAGTAGTACAAAGAGCTTGAGGGAAGAACCCAAAAGTGATATTTTTTTAGATACCCCTCGCGAAGATATTACAAAGCACAACAACGTTTTTCATATCCTCTGAGGTTTCCTACATATGAAATAGATTCTTGTATAAAAATATTTAACTGCAAAAGTGGTTAAATTGACAGATGTTGTGACATACCCCATAAATAGTACAAAATAAAGCCAGGCCGAATGGGAGATGGTACAACTGAACTCATGTAATTTCATAATGCAAGCCCCGATTGATCCCAAATTTGGTGCGACAGTGCGCTCCTGTACAGGTGTGAAGAAACAGAATGTGTATATATTGATGCAACAGATGTGAGAGTGGTGTCAGTCCTACAAAAATATCAAACTACAGTGGAAACCGCTTATAGTGATCACGGTTACAGTGGTCAACTGCTTATATGGATCAAAAGACTTGGGGACAGAATCATTCCTCTACATATGCTGTTTCAACTAGAATGGCACTCGGAGAGTGCAGACCTCTGCCAAGCTGCCCGAGTACGATTGCCCCCCCTCTCCGTTCAGCTTGAGCCATCATCCACATGTATTGGAGCATCGTAAAACACTTCATTCAAACTGGACAGAAACAAAATAAAACTCACATAAACCGTCGTCGTTACTCTTTCCAACAATCACAAGTGTGATTTGGTCGAACTCAAATGTAATTTCGCAGAGTTAATGTGAAAAAGCGCAGAATCTACAGAACCCCCCCCCCCCCTTGTATTGTATTCATGTAATAAATATACAAATGTCAATTAGATGGTATTCTGCATTAGAAATGATGCACAACAACAAAAATGTGCTTATAATAATCACTATAAGCGGTTTCCACTGTATTCCTTCTTGGAATAGACAGGCGACAGGACGTATTTAATTTTTCAATATGTAATCAAAAACAAATTTTTTCCTATTTCCCTGTACAGTTTGGGGTGTGGATTACCAGGTAATTTCATTGACGTCTTTTGTTTTTGATTGAAAACTGTGGGGGGAAAAAATTATTTGGACAGGACAACTACTTCTGTGGCATTCAGACTGGCAACATGAGTCAGTTGAGAGTGTAATGAATGCATGTAATTTACCAACTCAAAAAAGTGTATTTAACCACACACAAGTTGTGAAACGTGACAAATGGAAAACATGTTGCCAGTGAACATAATCTAGAGAGCAATTACATTTCCTTCAAAATGTATTTAGCAAAACCATTTAATAGCATATAATTGTAATTTCAAGGAGAGAGGGTTGTTTAGTCCATATCTTTTAGCATTTAGACCACAAATCTGTAATGATGTGTTAATTGATGTTTCCATTCAAATTCCAGCACTTTCCAGATATACCTGCTGCATCCTCCCTTTTTCTGTCATGTTATTTTTGCGCAGCGAGAGGAGGCTTTTATGCGAGAGCCGTAATCTATATTTAAAATGATTAATCTTAAGTGTGTAATGATTACGAGGCCTTGAAGCACAAGTCGGTGCAAACCACAGGCTTGTTTATGACAAGTTTATCCTTCAAAGGAACAGATTCATTTTGCTTCTCATAATCACAGTGTGGTGTCTACATTCAGCTTGTGAGCAGGAGCACGCCCAGAGCATACCAACTTGTATTATGTGATAAACAAGATATTAAATAAATGCAACGCCCGACCTCGTTTCACCACCAAAAAATGGGTCTTTATTAGAATTGCATAACAAGGTGGGAAGCCCTTTCCTCGGGCCTCTTCTGCTCCCTGATGATAAAAGACGATAACAGTGTTTGTTTTCGAAATACTGGTTATTATTTTCATAATATTTTTACTCTGAGAGACCAACAGCCAAGACATATGACATTAATTGGAAGTCGTCCTGGATTCACGTACGAAACAGCGGACACGGCCAAATCAGCGTGGTGTATTCGATCCTTTCACCTTTACATTCATAACGACTTCCTGTGACTTGCGAGGGCGTAGAGGCAAGAAAAGGATTTAAAGTGAACAGCATTCCAGAAGTGACTTTACGTTTTCCATGACATCAGAGCTGTCTGAAGGGCATAAAGGGGAGAAAATTGCTGTCATTTAGTGACACAAATGCGTCTGTAATCATCAGCCCTGACATTGTCTTTGAAAGAACAAGAAGTGCACAAAGGACGTTGGTAGAGGCCGGCGTTTTGATGTGTCATGTACCGAACATTTTGCCTTTGTCCTCTCAGATTCCAGGCAGCATATTGTCTCGAATAGCTGAATATTATCGGCATTATTCATTACTGGAGCTTTTTTTTTTTTTTTTATGAGGCCGCTTGAACAGCCTCAGGTCCTCATTCAGCGTGGCTCTTATCTGCAGAGCTGCAGGAGCCACTCTGTGGTTCCTGTTATTGCGATCCCGCGGTGTGCAGGCAGATACTTGCACCCACTTTTGGCTGCGGCCAGAGCTCTCGCCTTTTCCACTGCCTGACAATTCGGATTGTATAAACCTCGATGGCAGAAAATAAGGATTGTTTGTTATTACAATGCCAGTCTACAGTGGCTCGAGCGTGCGTTGTTTTGACTCTGAGAACAATCAAGTGTTGCAATAAAAGTGCCTCCCTCCCTCCCCCGCACAGCTCCCCTACTCCCCTCTAACCCCCCCTTCCCTTCCCTGTTTATTTACAGCAAGGATTCCTCTAAAAATGTCAGCGTCCTTATTCTTTACTTTTACTGGAACAGGGGAAACACCTCCACCTTTCCAATTCTTTGGATTATAAAACAAATAAGGAATTTCTTTTCGTGTTGACAGCTGTCCACAGTAGGTCTCAATTAATTAGATAATGATTTAAAGGCGTGTTATGCAAGACTGGAATGAAGGCATTATAAAACCACAACACAAGTGTGTTGAATATGAATGTCCTGGAAGTTTGTCCAATGAGAACCATGCAGACTGGACTCCCAACACGACCATATATTTGTTGTAATGGTATTGTAGTTGATTGTCCACATTTGGTGCCCATTCGTTAAACCTCCACCACAGGAAACCTCCCTTCATTGACCGTTGACATTGACCGTTGTTGCTACGCCTGTCAAGCTTTGTATTCTGCCACAGCGCCTATGCAGTTTCCAATGATAGCCATGGCAGATATACCTTAAAAATTCATGGTGTTTTTTTAAAGAGGACCTATCATGCTTTTGTGCTTTTTCCCTTTCCTTTAGTGTGTTATATAGTTTTTGTGCATGTAAAAGGTCTGCAAAGTTACAAAGCCCAAAGTCCACGCCAAAGGGAGTTACTCTCCCTCACAGAAACATTCCTGAACTGCCTGAAACGCTTTGCTTGAAGTCCTGCCTTTTCTTCCATAACGTGGTGATGTCACCAAGTAACACATTTGCCTAATACCTGCCTAGCAGCTAGTTTTGCACGCCCTCAAACAAAGCTAGTTAGAGCGGAGATGGAGCAGAGCCCGAAGAGTTTGATTCGGTTGACCAATCACAACAGAGTGGGCCAGCTGACCAATCAGAGCAGGTTGGGCTTTTTTGTTATCATTCTTATCAATGAAGGTAGGCTAAATTACAGCGACACCTCAAACTGCAGCCTACAAAATAATCATACGGTTGAATCAAAACCTCTCTAAAACATCAACCAAAAATCTGTCAAGTGCGACGAAACATTTTCATTAATCGCACCGGTGCGCTTTTAGCAGGTCTGCCTCTGTGTGTGTTTGTGTGAAACCTCACCCTGTACTTCTCCTTGAATGAAATCACAACCTTAAAACATACCGGTATTAAAAATGAAGACAACTATTGATTGTTTTTTAGTCAAGAGAAATGCTGCGGTGCTCGTTACATCGCCCTGAACGGCCCAGCCCAGACCCAACATCATCGGTGTAGGTCACCGCTCCACCACCTGTCTCCCCTGTCCTCGGTAAAATGCCTAATCCTGATCAGAGGCGCCGGATTAATTTCAGAAGTGGGGAGGGGGGGCAAAAAGTGTGTGTGTTTGTATGACACTGTACATTCAATAAGACAAGACAAATTTACTGCTAATTTCAGGTCGTGTCCAGAAGGTAACCCACAAGATGCGAAACTCTTGCAAGATGGTTGAGGTTAGGCATTGACCTCAAATGGTTGAGGTTAGGATAGGTCGTCGGGCAGCGAGTCTCGCAAGAGTTTTTGCAAGTTTTCAAGTTTTTGCAATATGTGGGTTACCTTCTAGACACAAGCCTAATTTCCTCTCTGCTTCTATCGATTGCCAAACAGCTGATCTGCTCTGAGCGGTGTCACTCTCTCTGTACCTCCTACATCTGATGCGGCTTCTGACCCAACATCTTCGACGGAGATGGCCTCATCTGACTCAAAAAAACTTTAATCTGCACCTTTATTCCTGTTTACATTCATTTACATAATGTGTTAAGAAATTACTAGGGCTATAAATCGATTAAAATAGTTAATTGCGATTTATCACAAATTAATTGCACATTTTTTTTATATGTTCAAAATGTACCTTGAATGGAGATTTGTCAAACTGCATGTGATTATCATAAAGTGGGCATGTCTGTAAAGGGGAGACTTCTGGGTACCCATAGAACCCATTTTCAGGTCATGGGACCCCTTTGAAATGTCTGTGCCAGTTTTTCCTCGCAAAAATGTAGCGTAAGTTTGGAGCGTGATTTAGCCTCCTTCACGACAAGCTAGTATGACATGGTTGGTCCTTAGGTTTTCTTGTTTCATATGATATCAGTATCTTCACTCTAGCTTTGAAACTGAGCCCGCTACAACCTAAAAATCTCAAGTTGTGTTAATGCGTTAAAGAAATTAGTGGCGTTACAACAAATTTGCGTTAACACGTTATTATTGCATAAACTTTGACAGTCCTAGAAATTACCAATATGTGTGGGAACTGACAAAAAAGGTAACGCTTAAAATGTATTATTGCGATGCAAAAGGTGCGGTGAAAAATTTGGGGTGCACTTGGAAAAGTTAGGCGCACCAGTGCAACCAATGTGAAAAGTTAGTCTGAAGCCCTGTTAGTTTTAGCTAGGTGTACCTAATAAAATGAGTGTATTTCTAGAAGTGGAGGCCTTTTGGATGAGGGGCGAAACAAAGTCTTGTTTCTTTAACACTTATAGATGTGATATGTGGAAGCTCTAAAAATAGATAAACTGTTAATGTTAATATAACCGCTGGGGTGCACCGTACGAAAAAATGGATACCATCACTTCCCAATGTACTGCACCTTTAAAATCTAGCTGTTTCATTGTGGTTAGCACCACTTGATCTTAGGAAAGTCTGGAGTGAACAACAGGAAGCTGAGCTGCATGTTTATGGAGCAGGTAGCTTACAGATGGCTACTGAGATTTTTGCGACACAAAAGCTGTGAATCAAATCGCTCCGCAGGGAAACTGCCTAAAATGGAAAACTACTTACTGATGGAGACTTTGAAAGCTTTTCAGCTTTCCTCTCCAGACTTTCCATCCTTTTCTTATGAAACTGAAGACTGTGCGTGTGATTGAGGGGGGTTGAAAGGTGGGAGTCTCCCCTTTCAAAAGGGTTGAGAACAAAACAGGAAACCATCCCCTTGTTTTGGCTCGTGGTCGCTACAAGTGTTTGGAATTTCGCAGAGGTGAATTCACATGTTGCGTTCATGTCTGTGCTCAGGTCAGAGCATGCACACACAAACACAAACACATCCACGTATACACGATCACACACAGTGGAGGGAATGTCTGGCATGCCTCAATAAGCAGAGACATGAAGACTACGAACCCCCTCCTGGATGTTATGAAGAGCGATCGCTGAGTAGACTAAATACTCTCTGATGGTTCGGTGACCTTGGTTCGAATCTGGACTCAAATCTGGGCCAAAGTACTGCTTGTGTCTTTATGATATTGGCTAACAAGTTCAAAAAGCATCATGACCTCTTTCATGTACTGTAAACTTTCCACAGGTCCTGGACTTTTATCAGTTTCTTTTTGTTTGGGAAATTACACAGAGGATGCATTCCTGGAAATTATCTTATCACCTCCAACAGACGATAAGGAAGTCTTGATCTGCGGGAATAAGTTCTGTTGTTGTTTTGAAAGAAATCATGCTGTTGTTGATATCGTTTCTGGTTAGAGGAGGCCTTCTGCACTTCCTCGGGCATCATATTGTTTTGCCATAGTTGGCATCCTTGTGCAGTTTGTGTGTTAATCGGGAACTTTCTACCACAGAGGTTAGCTGGCATCCTCCACACCCTGACAGCAGAGCTACCAAACAAAGTGACACCTATTCTTCTCTGCTCAGGGGAACCTCCCCTGCAGATGCCTTCCTGTAGCTGTCAGTGTCTTTGCTCCTACCCTCGTGATAAACAATGTCTGAAGAGATGACTCTCCTGATATTAAAGCTTTTTAATGCTTCCTATTATTGTGTGAAAGAATTCGGTTCCATCAAGGTCAAAGCTACAAAGAGAAAAAAGGTCGGCCTGTAATTGATACGTCGATTGTTTCAATCCAAGTAAAAACCATCAAGCTAACTTCTTATTTTCTCTGTCACATATTCAAACTGCAAGATTTTCCTAATGGAAAGTCTAATGGTTATTTTAAAGGGAACTGACCATATGATACCTGGCTACTGTGAGAAATGTGGGACTTAATTACAACCTTTCAGTGGGATCCCACCTCACAAAACTCAATCAAAAGAAATGCGCTGATATCTGGTTGATGTCTGAATAATTTTCTTTGGTCTACATTATTCTGCCCATTCACTTTTTGATTAATCGATTACTCGTTTTAGTCTGTAAAATGTCAAAGAAAACTGGGAAATTATGGTTACGTTCACACTGCAAGCCTTAATAATCAATTCTGATTTACAGTATTGCTCAAATTTGTTTTGTTTTTTAAATTATTTTTTATTATGATGTTTTCAGGTTGTCTGTCCGTCCATCCATTCATCCGTCCATATGTCCGTCTCATTCTTGTGAACGTGATATCTCAGGAACGCCTTGAGGTAATTTCAAATTTGGCACAAATGTCCACTTGGACTCAAGGATGAACTGATTAGAATTCGGGGGTCAAAGGTCAAGGTAACTCTGACCTCACAAAACGCGTTTTTGACCATAACTCAAGAATTCATATACTAATTATGACAATTTCACACAAATGTCTAACAGAATAGAATGATGTAATGATGACATTTTGGACAGACATGGATGTAAACTGTAACTTGACTTGTTGGCGGAGGCATACAACCGTGAGGCGGTAATTCTAGTTCATTTGGCTGTCCACATTATTTTTTTAAATGTGCCCAATATCAGATTCCACTGTGGTCTTGAACTGACATATATGCACAAAAGAACTATAACTGATATCACACGCAGTACGCTGTCGTACGGACATAAACCTGGAGGCCACTGAGGTCAGCGTTTACGGTTTCATTTATATGTTAATGTGCAGTGGAAGCCAGGAAAGTGTCACCCCAAATACTTATGAGGTCTAACACCTCACTGTTCCTCTACTGACTACCTCCATCGCAGCTGTCTTCCATGTTTGTATTCACCGAGTGACTTCCGCCAGCGCAGAATTGTGACGAATGTCGATGGGTGACATAAAAGTCGCATGAATTCTGATATGATTGTTCTGACTGAGGTCGCATCGCAACAAAAATCTGACCTGTATCCGATTTAGGACCACATATGAAAGTGGCCCAAATCAGTATTGAAAAGATCAGATTCCATTTGATTTATGCTGTTAAAAAACAGACCTGAGTCACATATGCACAAAATAAATTCAGTTAGATTTGGGCAACTTTTGAGTGCAGTCTGAACGAAACCTACTGTATGAGACGTTCATCAGAGTCCAAAGTGACGTCTTCAAATTATCATTGTTTTTTTCCGAATAACAGCCTAAAACCCGAAGAGATTCATTAATTTACTAAGAGACTAAGAAAACCAGTAAATACAGTATTAACATTTAAGAAGATGAAACAAGTGAGTTTTCTTCCTTTTTTGCTTAAAAAATTAAATGATTAATAAATCATCAAACTTAACTTATCTATGAATCAACGAATTGTTTCAGCTCTAGACTAAGTATATCATAACTGATTAATGCTGAACCATTGTGCTACTATGATTATGACTTTCTCTGTCTTCTTTTTTCTCCTTTTTGAAATTTTATTTTGTTGTTAATGCTGCATGCAGTTGGGTTTGGATATTGACGCTGAAGAATGATCTTTAAACTGAAGTGTTTTTCAAAAACGACGTCAATTTTTGATAAAAATCAAACCATATCTGAATCCCCTTTGATTATAGCAAATGTTTATACATAAACTATACAATTTGGTATTAAAATGTAATTAAAAACAACCTCTTCAATATCTATCATTTATTGTGGAGGTATAGAATGAATCAAAGTTGTAAAAAGGTCGCAGCTTTTGTTTTATTTTTATTAAAAGTATCCCAGAAAAGCCAGCAGTTTGAAAGAGTAATGTGGCAAAGAAAGACTCCATATTCCCTTTGTTCCCTAAAACCCAACATTTCTCTCATTACACTCATTGTTTTTTGTTTACGTATAGATGTTGTCACTCAGGTTCAATAGCATGGACCTTTGACCCCGTAGAAGTACTTCCAGGTGGGCCCTCTCTGGTCTCGCCCCGACACCGAGCACAGACCTCCTGCAGCTACACACAGATATTTCAACCCTAAACAAACAGTGATCTGACCGCTCAGAAATGTCGCGTGATCTCTGTGAACATGTCAGCTCAGTCATGCAAAGACTGACATGCCCGAAGAATAAAAAAAGAAACACCTCTGTGAACAAGGCTGATCATACAAGTTTTTACTGCTATAACTCCAAGACATGTTACTTTTCTAATTTATAAAAATATGTAGTGGTTGGATTAGGTATAGCCCTAACCCAGGACCATCTCATGGAACTGAAGACATTTCAGATGCTCATGCATCATAAAATTCAATATTCATGATGAGTCTACCAGTGCTGTTTTTGTGCTTCGTGTGGACGGTGCACACGTCTCTCTCTGCGCTCAGCGTCTCCCCTCCTCATACCTGTGTGTGTGTAGACAGTACGTTTGTGGGCCCTCTCCCTCTAAATGGCAGCATTTTGAGTATGGCTGTCGCGGTGAAGGAATTTCCCCTGCGGTGACAATGATTGGCTCAACAAATTAGCAAATTACTTTACTTATCTTGACTTTAGTGCTATATAAATAAGCTTTATTGTTAGGCTATTATTAGGTGTATTGTTGCTTTTTAAATGACAGATGACAGTTATAAAACTAATTAAATACTTGTTTATTGTTAAATACAGAACAAATAATGAGGTGCACCGTTTTTTTCAGCTGAGGCGCTTTGGTTGCGTCTGGTTGCTATGATACGGAATATCAAAATGTCGGCACAAGGTAGAGTACTTGCTCTGGATGAATGGAAGGCTGAAACGCGTATAGGGAGAGAGGAAGGACCTGCCGGTCTATGTGTATTAATTTCTCCTCCATTGCTGTTGTTGTTAGTACTTGTAGCGTACATGTAGGGTGTGATGGTTGATCTTTGTGTAGTTTTACCCAAAGTTGAACATTTTTCAACTCTCGGCGACCAGAGAAAAACACCATATCTGCAGCACTCAGCGCAGAATAGATGCTCAGCATCTGGTTGCGCTGCTGCCGCTTGTATCATAGTGTAAAAATGTGGCATTCCCATTGTAAAGAATTCAAAAAAAGAAAAAAACATGAATACAACGGTTTGACGGTTGCTTTCCATCCCCTGCGGTTGGCTTGTCAATATCGCGGTATTGCAATATTGCGGTTATTGTGACAGCCCTAGATTTGAGGCTGATGTCTCCGTGCATTACTCAACGCCTCTCCGGCAGTTCCCGGCTGCAAGCCCGTGCGTAATGCAGCCTCTGAAGGCTTCCCACCTGCCCTTTTGGTCCGGGCCCCCCATCGGTTGCATCGGAAAGCAATACAGTTTTCATTATTTATCAATACATGTTTATCATATTTAATATTTATTATAATATAATTAATTTTGATAATTTGGGGGCAGCACAAAAGCTCATTTGGACAGGCATTGCTGTGCCGCAACACCGAACCACAGATGAACGATTAGTCTACAACGATGCACAGTGTCGACTGTTCTGGGAAACCCCTACTGCCGGATGTACTTTTTTCCCACCTTAGAGTTGACAAAAAAATGATAACCTACCACCAAGTGAGTTCGTATTTTCAACACTATGCCTCTAATGAATTATATGAATATTTGAACATTTACATGTCTAAGATCTGTGACCATGTATCCAGGAAATGGACATGTGGTATGACGTTTGTGCATTGCTGAGTCGTTGTGAAAAGGCTTTAATATTCCTTTTTGATCTCTCTTGGCCAAATTAGCATAGCAGGACAAATTCCTATTCTGCTGCCAAATATTTGCAGTCTTTTCCTTGAATGCTTTGACAAGGAGTTAATTTCATGTGCTAAATGAGGACAAGTATGTCGATGTAGAAATATGTAAGCACAGTGAATTACCATAAATGATTTATAGTCATTACACCAGTATTATTCCATCCATTCAACGTTTCTATACCAGGTTATCCTGTGCAACTTCATGGGGGGCTTAAGCCCATCTCAGGGCGAGAGACAGGGAGCAACCTGGAGCTAAAAAACACACAGACAAACATCCCATGTAACTGCAACATCCAGGGTTCGAGTCCTGGCTGTGGAAGATTCATTTCCCCCACATTTCCTATTTGTCTTCATGAGGGATGGAACGATACACCTGTCTGCCGATTCAATACTATTACGATACTTGGGTGCCGATTCGATATGTATTGTGTTTTTAAGTATTGCGATTCGATATCATGATTTATTTTTAACACTAGACCATGGGAAAAAGTTGAATCATACACTTTTAGGGACTTTTGCTTTGAGAAATATCTAAATTAATACAATAAAAATGTTTGATTTTCAGCATGTATGTAGTCAGAGATATCCTGAAGTCAAATATATCAGTTATTGTCGGGGGTCATTTCTGAAGTTTTTCTAATCATAGAATAAAGACGTTTCCCTCACAATTTAATTTAGTGGTATTTTCTTTTTAATTTATAAGGGACATGTAATGTTTTATACTTCTGGTGAATATAATCCAATCAATCCTATTTCCATAAATGTATTTTGCATATACCCTTTAATAACACCTTATTTTGAAAACTGTCACACATGTAAACTTCCACTAACTTCTCCAAGTGTGTCGCTAGCCCTCCCGTCAGCTCCGTTCTCTTTATACATCCATGGTCAGCCCCATCGAGGCCGTTTGAATGCATTTAACATAAATGTCAGTATATGAGTGCTCTACAGTTGTAGCGTCGGCTGATTCGACCACGGAGATGAGAGTGACGGCTGGACTGACCGCAGGTTACCGCAATAGGATAATGTTTCCTGTCCATGACAGCGTTAGCATGCAGCTTTAGCCATCATGTCTAGCTCTGCTTTTCCTGGCAATGTGTGAAACCCAAAGTGTTTCCATACTTTACTGTATCTGTAGTGTTTACCACCTTGGATTTAAAATGTGAGGGTGTAGGTCGTATCCACGTGGACCCTCCACCGTTTTCTACTTTCTCGTTTCGGCTCGCTGGGGCCGGCTGCGTTTTGTTTTGGTGACGGATACGGAACGGATATGATGTCACGTTATTCTGACTGCAACAATAAAAGCGGTAACTTCCTTCTACCTACGCAATAGACTCAAATGAAGCAAATAAATTGATTCTGGCATTAAAAAATGTATTTCAAAATCGTAAAAAAAAAAAATCGCAATACATTGGTGAATCAATTTTTTTTCCCACCCCTAATCTTCACTGTCAAATAAAGGCAAAAATCCCCCCAATAGAAAAAGACAGACATTTGCATCCGTGGGCGATTTAGATTCTCTTGCTCAGCTATATGTCTTTGGGCTGTTGAAGGAAACTCTGCAGACTTTACAGTCTCCAAATGGAAAAGCTGCAGTCAGCCGATTCAGTTTGAAACTCGGTACCTTTTTGCTGTGACGTAACCGTACCGCCTAGCAGCCCATTTGTCTCTCACATGACAAAGGAGCTCATCAAAGTTAGTTCTGCATGATCATTCGGTTGATTTCATCTCTTTCCATCACAAACTCCGCGCTGCTCGTGGCTACGAAATGTTGACAGTGTATCAACCTGCCTCTTCACATGCAACGCTCGCCTTCGGCTCCAAACATCATCAGCTAAAGATCAGCTGTCAGGCAGTCGTTGAGCCAAATCTGCTCCATGTGTCAGAGGAATGCGTGCAGCACAAAGGCTGTGGCTTGTTGCATTAGCGAAGCTGGAAAGAAATTATCATTCCTTCCTCAAGAATGATGGTGTGTGAACTGAGGGGTCACTGCGGAGCACACAGAAAATGAATGTGAGGAATTTATTTTTCCAAAATCTTTAGCAGGTGCCTTCAAGCATACTTACTGTACATGTAATCTTCCCTAAGGGGACTGTGGCGCCCCTGATATCACGCAAGTCTCCGTGCGACTTCTTAGTCATGTCATTCTTGGTCTGCTTTACCTGCGTGCTAAACATTAAACCACAGGACGACTTGTACAACTCTGTATTATGTTCAACTCTCCAGATGCCACCTGGGATGTGGAGTCCTAAAATATGGAAAACGGCTCCGACATTACGTCCACCTGCTATGTGGAAAATGTTCCAGAGGAGCTTTTGGGACTGAAGCCGAAGCACAAAATGTTCACAATGCTTGAAGTGACACTTTAAAAAGAATTTTCCAGCTGATTTCACTCAACCTGAACACAGCAGTTCATGGAAAGTTTGCAGAAGTGCAGGGAGGTCTGTCGGCTGTAACAGTCTAGTGAACAAACAAACTCGGATGCATTAAGGTGATGCTGAGAGAGGCGGCAGTGCTGAGGAAGGGGATGCTGTTCACAGTGGGGTGGTGAATGAATGATGCCAGGTGCCACCTGCACTGGACGGACCCCACAAGTTTCCCCCCTCGTTTCTGTCCTCACATACAGCTTGTTTATGTGACTGAGTTCCAGTCAGCTGGCCAGACATTACCGGGCATTACCGCCTCAGCTCCTGTTGTTTAATGGCATCTCTCTCTTCTCTTCCTCCTCCTCCTCCTGTTTCTCTTCCTCTTCTTCTGCCAACTTTTCTTTTGGCTCAGTAATGGGAGGTAGATTTAGTCAAAGTACACTGTAGTCCTGCTTCTATCAGCTCCTGCTGTCAGGACAGAATTTCAACAAATATAACAAAAAATGTTTTTGAAGAAAATTACCAACCCTAGCTTTAAGATATATTTCTAAAGCTGTATTAATAGTGTTTTCTACAAAACTGAGTCTCTTCAGTGCTTGCAGCTGTCATATTTATTTTTTATTATTCAAGGATTTCACCAGGCCAAAACCGTCGGGCTTTAATGTTTCTGTTTTCAAGTCCAGTCTCAGAGCAGCCAAGTCTAAATTGCCTCTGGTCTACCCTGTGCAATAAAAACAATCTTGCAAGTTCATTGCATGTCACACTGTGGGAGATGGAACGAACAAAATCCTGGTAATTTCGTGTCAGATTATATGATATAAGACCACATCCAGGACCACCTTTTTTGCTCTTTACAACTAAAGATTTCACTACGTTTTCTGACAATTGTTAACTTTCATCTGGATGGAAATGGACAAAATCGTACAGTCAAGAGGCCTTAAGTCAAGTCTCAAGTCCTACTTTTTGTGGCTTAAGTCCGATTTGAGTTCAAGTCTCAAGTCTACAGCTCTTGCATACACACATCAGCACAGTTGTAAATACCAGGGCTTTGTTATCTTTGTTTCCACAGTGATAATTTATCATAGCCTCAGTTTGGTTTTTATCCCAGTTTGACTTCAGTCAGTTGATGGTTTTCATATCAGTTACAATACTCTACTTAAAGGTGCTAAATACAATATCCAGAGCATTAATATAGCATCAAACAACTACTTGCTAGGTAAATATATAGAGGGATAATGTCTACCTGAGCAGAGAATGAAGTCAATCTACCACTGTGTGTGTTGTAGTCAGAGCTTCTCTGTGCTTTGTTGACATAGGTGGGCAGACCACGCATGCTTTTAGTGCATGTTTGTGCATGTTTGTGCATGTGAGCGTACCCCACTGGCTAGCTCACGGTCGCTGCTCTGCACTGCTCTCATACGGTGGTTACAGCTGATAACGCCATCCCGCCCGACGGCGTCATCGCAGAAGCGTAGCACCCACCCTCCGGTCCCCCCCCCCAGGTTAAAACTGTTAGCTCTGTCAGCACTTTAGCCGTTGTTTGCTCTGTTAGCGCTGTTAGCACTGTTAGCTGCGAGGCACCGGCTCGCCATCACCATGTTGAGAGGCAATAGAAATGCTCCCAATCCCGTATTTAGCACCTTTAAGAAAATACACCCAAAACCCCACAGTTCTTTTTGTTTTTACACTACTGTTTTGTTAGGTGTATTTTTTTTCACTTTAAACAGAGCTAGCTTTTTGCCCCTGCTTCCAACCTGTGTGCTAAGCTAAGCTAACCATGTCCTGACTCAAGCTCCGTACTTAAAGCAGTAGTTTGATATTTTGGGAAGTACGTGTATTCCCTTTCTTATCGATAGTTAGATGAGCAGTTCGGTACCACTCTCATATTTGAGTGTGGAGCTGGAGCCAGCAGATGGTTATCTCAGATTAGCATAAATTCTAGAAACAGTGGGATACAGTTAGCCTGGCTCCGTCTCTATCCAAGTGTAGAAAGAAATACACAAGTTTACTAGACAACTTTTCTATTTAGCACATTTAATATTGAGCGTTGTTTTTATAATTTTTTCTGTTGCTGGTGTTCAAAAATGTGTGTTTTATAGATTAAGACTCTTATTATATGATTAATATTAAAGAAAGTCATGTACAAGGCCGGGTAAAACTTGTCAGAAGCTCAGTGGCGTCAGTCATCCCTGCTCCCTCTGGGCATCGCTGGTGCCTTAACGTCCCCCCACACGCCCCTCGACTCATTTACCCCCTCATCTCCCTGAACCCACTGCAGGATTACCCCAGTATGAAGCTGTCTGTCGACGCCCGCGGCCTGTGGCGGCGAGGTAATGGAGCAGTTAAAAGTGTTTTTGAGGCGTGTATCTGTCAGGCGGCGCAGGGCGCTGTAGGCTCATGGCTCTGGGATTAGCGTGACAGTGGAGAGAACGGCCTGTTTCCTCATATTTGAGTTGACTGGGTGACCTCATTGTCTGCAGAAGACGCACTGCATACCTCTAGCCTTTCAGCAACACAAGAACATATTTCATGGCATGGTCAGAGAGCAAGAAACTGTAAAGTTTATTGCATTTGTTTGTGTAGCCATTGTTTCTGCAGCAGCTTTGACGGCTTTTATCAGCCCACCAGGGGCCTGAACTCTGTGACCTCTGGGTCCAGCTTTGATCCATGGTGTTGTTGCCCGGGATCTCTGAGGGTTGGGTCAGGAATTAGGTGAGAGTTAGGCTCCTTCTACACACAGGCGGTGTCACCGGCACTTTGCCAAAATATTTCATGCTTCGCCAGGCTTTCCCCAAAGCTCATTACCTAAGTAAGGTGACTAGGTGAGGTAGGAGGTGGGGGGGAGTGCTGCCGGTGACACCAGCATCAGGCCAAGATGAAGAATGTGGATAACGCTGTTTGTAGGGATCTGCCTGCATAGAAATTTAAAATAACAAATGGAGTCGTCAGGAGTTATAAAGTCTTTCAGCAGGTGTTAACAAGGATTTGCTGATTTCTTCCGTCGCCCAACAATAACAACACACAGACATATTGACGCTGTCAGGGGAAAACATTGCATCTCCGGACATCAATATTTTATAGACCTGCATGTATTTCTGTTTATAATTGTTGTCATGACGGAGAATTATGAGGAAACAAGAATCTTATTTGTTTTAACATATAGTACTTGACAACCATCGCAACTCAAGGTCCATTCAATAGCTGTTCTGGAGCTTTCAATTGTATCCCACACATATTTCTTCAGCAGATGAAGTTTGCCCAAATCTCAGTTTTTCTGAGCATTTCTCATCCACGATCACATTGATATACAATTATACTAGTGCAGTGGTTCCCAACCCGGGCTCCGGGCCCCCCCTTTGGTGGGCTCCAAAGATAACAGGGGGTGCTTTAGGATTTGTCTGCTCTGAGGTTGTCAAAATTAGATTTGATCATGTAAAACTAAAATCATAATTATAACTATTTAAAAAGATATATTATTTTGCTACTTAGTAGCAACGAAATATGCTGCTTCAATCCATATTTGTTGGCATTTAGCCTTTCAAAAACCTATTTGCTCTCCCGCTTGATGCACTGGGAGGCCCGCACCTCTATTAACTGGGCGGTCTAAGCAATCTAACAACACTATAAGTTACATTAATTTAACCACAATAACAAAAAAATAACTAACTCTATTTTAGTAAATTAAGCCCGTACAAAAAAAAGATGTATCTGCATTCACTTGGTGAATCCGTCAAGATGTCATCACTTTATTTATGCTGACAAAACCCACGAGTTATATTCATTAAAGAAAGTTCATTTAATACAAAAAAAAGACTAACTCATTTAATACACAATCACTTTATTCAAACTGAGGATTTTGTTCCAGGATATGTAATTTTTTTTTAGGGTGATGACGTCGGGGGGCTCAGCTTTTCTTAGATTCAAGTAGGTGGGCCTTCAAAGAAAATAGGTTGGGAACCGCTGTACTAGTGTATAGTGTATACACTTTAACGATAAGACTGAACTTAATCCAGTTTTTAGCCTCTTTTGCAACAAGCTAGTATGACATGGTTGATACCCATGGATTCCTTAGGTTTTCTAGCTTCATAGTTTCTGAAACTGAACCTGCTACAGCCTCTGAAAGACAGTAAAGTCGGTCGGGATCGCCTGCGGGTCTCAGGAGGTTAAATAACAGAGTGAGGGTTAGTGCACTGATGTTCTGATCTCTGATTATTAGAGAAATGTATCATGGCAGAACATGTAACGATTCCTTAGGTTTTCTAGTTTCACATGATACCAGTCTCTTCACTCTAGCTTTAAAACTGAGCCCGTTACAACCTAAAAATCGCAAGTTGCGTTAAAAGAAGTAGTGGTGTTAAAATTAATTTGCGTTAACGCGTTATCGCATTTACTTTGACAGCCCTAGAATAAACATATTTCCCAAAATGCTGACGTATTCCATTTAAGCAGAGCGTTTGAAGAATGTTAATGGCTGTCCTTTCAGTGAAAAACTACCTGGTATCTAATCAACAAAACATGTCAGCAGTGATGTTAGCAACAGAACTGTTCTCAGCATCCACAGGTAAACTGTATTGAACAAACACTCACAGCTTCTATTCACCAAATCAAATGAGCTGGAAGAAGAGAAGCTCAGTAAAATATGTTGGATTAGTTGTGATATTACAGTATTTTCACATTCAGTTAAGGTTGCATCATTGGACATGCAGATCATTGCGACGAGTGTTGCATGAACGGAGTGACTGCTGCGTTACTCATGTTTATTTTAAAAGTGTTTTCTGTAAGCGTGTTTGGATAAAGACAGAATTCAGGATAACCACTTCATCTGATAATATCTGTATCTTCTCATCTCTCTCGCCTCTATTTTTTTATGCCTACGATTACAATGAATACTGAGGCATTTTAGTATCTCAAGATTTATCGTCAGGAAGCGATAACATCAAGATGGTGAAATGTGTTGAAATAACAACAGGACACTGGTGTGATCTCACAACAGCCAGGGAGAAAGTAGGTAGGCATGCTAGGGTGTTAAAGTCACTCCACAGAATGTTCACTGTAAATTCACTCATTATTAGCAATATGTACCTGTAGGTGTAATGCTATACTAAGACGCTGTAGTTCTGCTCTGAGCCCACTTGATTCTACTTTACCCCATGCCGGCACTTTGCACTCTAACCTTCCTGGACAAGTTTTTTTCTTCTTCTCTTCATTCATCTCTTCCTTTCAGCCTTTTGTCTCCGACTCTTGTCTTCCTCTGGCTTTTCAGGAGAGTGTGCTCCTTTCAGGTTCAGTGACCAACAAGCATCTAACACAATAGTTTTGAGTCTGAGAAATCGGGTTCAACTTGGTTCCTGTGCAGAGCAATCCAGTTCTTTCCAGTTTATAAAGGACACTGAGACATTGTTTTCTTAACAGGGTTTTATAATGTCATTGTGGTGACAATCCAATTATTAAAGGATAAGTCTGGTGTTATCCTGCATTGTTCTTATTGTCAACAAAGCTCATGAAAACCCACAATGATTTGATCCACTTAACAAGTATAGTCTGTGTAGCCAAAACCTGATGTAGCTTGTTCCTCTGTGCCATAGAGCTCCATTGTTGTCCAAAAACTGTTAAAACACATCACTGAGCCACACCGTTACACTGGGTGAAATGTTCCTTCAATACAATGAACAAATACCAAGGTAGTTTATTTTGAGTCAATCCCACATACACCGTCCTGCTGCTGGAAACGCTCACTACAACTACTAATCCGCATCTGAAATTGTCCCCAACAAACACTATTTACTGGTGTTTGAGTAAAGTTTGCTAAAAAAACTGCAGTGCCCAGATATTTTAGAACATTACTGAGCCCTTTTTAAAAGTGAGTATTAAGGCTGGTTGATATGGACAAAATCTTCCATCGCGATCATTAGGTCATTTCATATCTCGATAATGATGTATATCACAATATAGCATGTTTTCTGTTAATTCGATAAATAATAGTCTTTATGAAATAGCCACGGGGTAAAGCCTATTTTTGTATAGTCATGTGTGAATTAAATAATTGACAAAAAGTTCTTCTTTTTTCAAGTATTTTCTCATTTTACGCACTTGAGTGCAAAATGAACAGTTTTAAGTGAAATTATAGAGACAAAAGAAATAGATATAGACCTAGCCCATATCACAATAGAAATGATATAGAAAATATAAACAACAGACGTTTTTATACTGTTTTGATGATATATATTGTCATATTGCCCAGCGCTTGTGAGTATAGTATATATTTGTTACCTACTTTCAAACATTTACGTCTTCAGTAAGGTGGTAGAGAATGTAGAGAACTCGTAAAGTATTGAGAGACGGATTAACTTATTGTTTGTTTTGGTGTTTTCATGGGCTTTGTTGACGTAACAAAAATATAGTATGGCGCCAGCCTTATCCTTTTTGAGAAAAAAATATTTAAACGTACTTTCTGAAATTGGTAACTGTACTGTAATGAAAAGTATAAGATATAGAATGATTGGTTAAATCAATTAAAGGATTTATACTATTTTAGTCTCTTTATTAGTGCTGCAATCATTTCCTCCTTGAATGTAAATAGTAAAATCAAATTAGTATGTTGCAACTGCAATTTTGGATTCTTTAACGTAATAATTACTTGATATATTAACCGCAACTGCCTATTTTAAGACACGTAAAAGCTTCAAAATTCATGAGTGGGATATTTAGTGATGGAATTTATGTCATAAAATAACATGTTAAAATCTCAAGCTTGTGTTAACCACAGACCTTATTTCAGGCATCTAACTAAAAACCCACTGACTTCCAGACAAGGGAATCAGAAGTACAAAAATGCGAACTCATTTCCAGGTTTTAAGACTCATCCCTGCAGCACTCTATAGACCTGCCTGGTTCCAGACCTGAATTGCCGCCCAAATCTTTGATTTGTTACGAGATTCAAATAGGTCTGGTATTGTGCTCATTGATGGCAGTTTCCTTGGTTGGAAAAACCATCAGAGCTTTATAAGCCATATTAAAGATAGGGACGTCATCTTTCTGACATCCAGCAAAAAAAGCGGCAAAAAAAGGTCAAGAAATGTGGATGAGATCAATGTGGCTGGCTGTACATGTTGTTGTAAATAAACAGAAGTACCATCTATTAAAGCAGCAGTCGGTAGCATTAGAGCAAATAGGATTTTAAAGAAGTTATTTTTATAAAACGGCACTATATCCTGACAGTAGTGCATGAGACCAGTAATCTGAAAAAAAATCCTGTGCCTCTGTGTCCTCCGGTGCTCCTAATGGCATCTGCAAGATTAACATCAGCTGTCAATCACTCGCGAACTTCGATCAAACGATCAAAAGGCAGCGCTGATCAAATATAACTTCATATTCTGTTACTGTAATGCCTTTTTCTTGCCTCAAATGTTTTCAGAAACATCTTGTAGTGTACTGTTTAGCTGTAAAATGAGAGTTGGTGACCCGGCAGCCATGTTGAGATCAGTTGAGGAAATACCAAGCACCGCCCACCAGTCGGAGCAAACTTTGTAATTTTACAGCTAAACAGTACACTACAAGATGTTTCTGAAAACATTTTAAGTGAGAAATAGGCATTAAAGTAACAGAATATTAAGTTGTATTTGATCAGCGCTGCCTAGTTTGACCATTTAATCGGAGTTCGCGAGTGATTGACAGCTGCCTCCGTTGAATGAACAGCCAATAGGAACGCTCTCTCTCTGAAATTACCTGTGATTGGCCGAAGTCTCCCGTCACGGACTAGATTTTTTTAAAGCCTGAAAGCAGAGCCATGAGGTGGTGCAGAAGTCTAGTTTTCTCTCAAAGCACTTGAATTACAATATGCTGAAAGGTTATTATTGATTTTTTGCCCAATGATGCCGAAAACATTCTACACACTGCCATTTTAATGCGGCGTATTTCTTAACGTAAACTCCTTAGCAACGGCTACCGCAGCTTCCTTGTCGACTCAAAATGACGACGGCGGTACAAATATGTTACTGGCTACCGATTGTTTAGGACAAAACATTACAGAATAACCTCTTTTTGCAACAAGAAATCCTGTAACATCAAAAAAGATGTCTGAATTAATTAATTGAAACAAAATAGCAGTTTTGTCTGATTATCAGACTAATTTAGACCATTTTTACACAATTCCTCTCTGGGAAGCAGCCTCAAGGTAGACAGATATAGAGTGGTTTGGTTACATTAAGGGGCTCAAGCTCTTCCACTTAACCACCAGTCCTCCTTTGCGCCCCAAACTTTCACACCATCAGTCGTCTTTCACTTCCCGCCTCTCCAAAAACAACACAAGTCACTCAGGTGAGGCGAGACGCTGGCGTGCAGCAGCAAATCTCCCAGCAGTCACTTTTGAAAAGTGGCTGTTTGGATTCTGGCGGTGAAATCACTCCCGTCTACAAAGGGACGTTAGATCTATTTATCTTTTACTCCGTGGTCCCTAAATGCCTTGTTAAGAACAACAAACAAGCTGCCAAGATAAATCATGCCATGTTTTTCACTCGCGGTTCTAAAGGCTGCCATTTCATCATGCTGCTGTCATCCTCACAGCGCCGTTCCTGAGGCAGATAAAGGGTCAAGAGACTAAGAGGGTGTAGAAAGCAATCTGTCCTTCGGCTTTATTCACTCCACACAAACACACACCCAGTTTGCATCCTCCTGTCTGTGGCTTTTGGCAAGTGAGCATGAAAGGGAAATTTACATTGAATTGTCCGGATGTCTGCATTGCACCGGCCAGAACGTTGATATGAGGTGTTTTTACTGAGGAGATAAAAGAGCCGGACCACAACAACACTGAAGGGCAGCATCGGACAGGATGCACTCAGCTAAACAGATATGACCTGTGCATTGATAAATGTGTCACAATGCTATTATCACTTCTGCTTACTCTGATAGACGACACAACATTTTCCCTTTTCACAATCTTGGAATGCCAAACAAAGGGATGGAAGGGCCAAACTGCTGTTCATGTATGTTCCATGTCATTAGTGACACACATTTAAAATTCACCTCAGAGAAATGTCAGTTTTAAATTTTATTGACAAGAACTGGATGTTTCCGCAAAACCAACACATTCTCACTCCCAACTCGTCAAATACCGCCGCTTGGTCAGCGCCCCTCGGCATTGGAGACCGGCGCCCGGGGTAGCCCTCGCGTGTTACTTTTGGAAGGACCAGGGCCGGCATGTCAAGGTACACTCGTTACATGCATAGTGTCCCTTCAAAATAAACTTCAGTTTTCACAGGTTTAGGCACGGTTGTGGTTGACGTTAACTTCACTGACTCGACTTACATGACTAGCGACTCGTGACTCTCGGGATTGACGATAACGAGTCACGTGACTAGCGACTCACGTGACTCACGGGATTGGCGATAACGAATCACGTGACTAATGACTCACGTGACTCTTAGGATTGACAATAACGAGTCACGTGACTAGCGACTCACATGACTCACGGGATTGGCGATAACGAATCACTTGACTAACGATGTACATGACAAAATAAGTCAACGTTACTTTTAGTTTCACACGGGACACGAACACCGATCTCCTGGTTGAAAGTAACAAGAAACAAACTGTGACTTTCTTGACTTGCAAAATTATGTTTAAATTGACAACATCATCATATGTGTGATTCATGGCGCAATTCAAACGGGATCAAAAAATATTTGCCTCTCGCCGTTGACTACCGTTCATATTTTTTCCGAAATAAGGTCCCATGGTGGTCCACCGCGAGGGGCTGGTCTTCGCCTCTCTATTGAACTCTAATGGTTAAGGTTAGGACAGGCTGACGGGCAGCAAGTTTCGCAAGAGCTTTTTGCAAATTTTCGCAATTTGGGGGTTACCTTTTAGACACGTCCATGATTACAATTTGGGAAAGATCGTGCTTATGACATGAATTAAGGTATGGCTAGGATTAGGCAGCTGAAACACCTGGTTCAGATTAGAAAAGATCGTGGTTACGGTTAATAAAAGGCGTATCATAATGTAGGTCTGTGATGGAACGTGGATTCCAGACTCCATGTTTTTGTGCCACAAACGAGCAATTCTTTAGTTTTAAAGGTGCTCAATACGAGCATTTCTGTTGCCTCTAAGCGGCTCTCAACATGGCGGAGCCGGTGGCTTGCAGCTAATAGTGCTAACAGTGCAAACAATGGTCAAAGTGCTAACAGAGATAACAATGTTTAGCTGAGGGACAACAGGAGGGTGGGGGCTACGCTTCCGTGACGACTGTAACCACCGTATGAGAGCAGTGCAGATCAGGGGCCGTGAGCTAGCCAATGGGGCACGCTCACATGCACTAAAATGCACTAAAAGCATGCGAGGCCGGCCCGGTGATGTCAACAAAGTGCGGAGAAACTCGCATTGCAACATACACAGAGGGAGAGTGACTTCACTCTCTGCTCAGGTAGACATTACTCTTCTATATCTTTACATGGCAAATAGTTGTTTGCTGCAATATTAATCCTCTGGATATCGAATTTAAAACCTTTAAGTCATATAATTTTCACATGAAAATACTTGTATGTCCTTTCACATCCACTTGAGTCTTATCCTTGACTTTGTAAGCAGTCACCCCACCTCAAACATTTGCTTTCGCATTCATTTTGAACACACCTAGGCTATTTAGTAGTGCATAAGGAAGACTGGAACTCATGAGCTGAGTTACAATTCAGCCTTTTATTGGTGCAAACAAAGGAAAGCACCATTTTATCTTTTGTCAGTCAAGAAATGTAGTGTTAACACCTAGTTTCTACCAGGTGCAACCAGTAATCATCAGTGGTCACATGCCTCAGAGGAAGGCAAATGTTCAGATGCATGGTGCATCCACATGAGGAGATGTTCTTAGTAATCAGAGGTTTGCGTGACAATAAGCTGGTTGTTAGCAATGGAGGTAAGTGTGCGGTTGCTTCTTTTCATCTGCTAATAATCCTAAAATTTGGATTAAGTATTGTTTTAGTTTCTTTCACTTCTCCGGTACAGCATGTACCTGCACGTGTCCTGTGCCGATCTTCAGCTTAAAATCTGATGAAAGCGGTAGGTGTGGCTACTTTAGAATACAACCTTAATTAACCTTTTATATTAGCCACCTCATTTGGGGAAAAAAACAGACATACCGGTAATTGTGGGAAAACTTAAAAGTGGCTTCTACTCAGCCTCAGTTTGTTTCTTACTCCCTCGTTGCTGGTGGTCTGCTGCTGCTGCTGATGACCTGTGTGGTCTGAAAAGTGGGTGTTGGGGTCAGGGGAAACCATAAAATCTTGAGGATTTATACAGCCCAGTTAGGAGCCCAGCAGAGAAAATGGATTGAAAAAGGGACCCGGTGGGTCACACTGTGAGAAAACTGCTGAGTCACATGTCTTGGAGCAAAGCAACACAGTTAAATGTGCAATTTGTAGACAATGTCAGTGATGCAACAACATGGTCCTAATTAAGTGATTTGCAGAGCCAAGAAGGGACGATGACATGTAGCAAAGCATTTATAACCAGCTAAACAAGTTTGGTAACTTGTTTTTTGCTTCAATCACCTTTCATGTTGCGTGAGGCTAAAGGATCCTCCTCCCTCACTAATTAATTTGTCTTATCTGTATACAAGAGCAGGCACTACAGTAACAGCAAACTTTGACACTGTTTGGAAAGTTTTTCAGTGCCTCAATGAGAGGTGAATATCAGTGTCGATCACTGGCTGAGCTACAACTTATCTGTCAGTGTCACTCACCAACATGCAGGGACTGAAAGGAAGACAAAGAGCAGTGACAGTTGTCTGTGCTGTTATCGCTATATAAACTCTGTCTGACTCAGAGCCAAAAAAACTGCTCAGTGTTCAGCCACACAAACTGGACCAAATTAAATTTGGACCATTTTTGCGACACTTGTTTATAGTTACATCTCCTTTTTAAAGCGGCAGTAGGCAGTATATTTTTGGCATCATTGGGCAAAAGTTCCATAATAACCTTTCAGCATATTGTAATTCAAGTGTTCTGAGAGATAACTAGACTTCATGGCGCTGTTTTCAGTTCAGAGAGAGAGCGTTCCTATTGGCTGTGCTCCGGTCATGTGACCAGAACTTGGCGTTCCTTCATCAGATTTCACAATGGTTGTCGCGTCACAACCTTTCTCATTTTACAGCTGAACAGTACACTACAAGATGATTCTGAAAACATTTGAGGCGAGAAATAGGCATTACAGTAACAGAATATTGATTCATATTTGATCAGCGCTGCCTAGTTTGACCGTTTGGTTGGAGTTCGCGAGTGATTGACAGCCGGCTCTCATAGACAGCAGATGGACAGCAGACCTCAGGTCAGCTCTTACTGCTTGTTTTCCTCCGGTCTGTGAAATCTTGCAGCTGCCGTTAGGAGCACCGGAGGACACAGAGGAACATGTTTTTTTTTCAGGTTACCTGTTTCATGTACTACTGTCACGATATAGCGACCGTTTTATAAAAATAACTTTTTTTAATCAAATTTGCTCCCATCTCACCTACTTCAGCTTTAAGACCATAAAATCCATTTTTATTTGTGGTTTAAGAGTTAAGATACTGTGACACACACTGAGCAGATTGCCTTAATATTTGGTCCCCAGAGGATGCGTCAAAATTATTTTGGTGACCTCTGACCTTTGTGTTGTTGTGTCACAACCAGGTCATTTAATAACACTTTAGTCCACGACATGGCATGTTGAATGAAATTGCTGAATTCCCATTAAATCTGCTGTGGATATGCATTAATTTAGACTAACAGGAATATTTTCATTATTTCATTTATACGTTTTTGGTTGTTTTTTTTCACTAGTACACAAAAATGATCAAAATCAGGTTTCATTCAAGCTCCCTCGCGGATGGTCTCTTCTCCTTTTTTCGTTACGAGTTTCCTGTATCATTTACCTTAAATTCTAATTGACCATCTCAGTATGTAGCAGCTAGATTACCATGACATTTCATGAGCACCTGCACATATTAAGTGATGGACCTACTTACAACTGCAAACATTAAAACAAATTGCAGATGATGGTGAGACAGCAAACAAAAAAAGTATTAAATTCTTGGAAAAAAAATGTTCTTTCTCTTTGTAGAGTTTGATTGGCAGCGGTGCCAAAGTTGCAGTTTGACATTTGCGCCACATGTTAAACCTGTTTGTACTAAATGGAAAAGTACATTGATTTCTTTTATTTTGAACTTCAACAACCTGCTAAAACAGCAAAACAGTAAAATGAGTAATATTATTTATAGGGCTGTCAAAGTTAACGCGATAATAACGTATTAACGCAAATTTGTTTTAACGCCACTAATTTCTTTAACGCAACTCAATTTGCGATTTTTAGGTTGTAGCGGGCTCAGTTTTAAAACAAGAGTGATACTGGCATCATATGAAACTAGAAAACCAAGTTAGAAAAAAAAAAGTAATCCATTGGTACCAACCATGGCTGGCTAAATAATGCTCCAAACTTATGCTAAATTTTAGCGAGGAAAAACTGGCATGGCCATTTTCAAAGGGGTTCCTCGACCTCTGACCTCAAGATATGTGAATGTAAATGGGTTCTATGGGTACCCACGAGTCTCCCCTTTACAGACATGCCCACTTTATGATAATCACATGCAGTTTGGGGCAAGTCATAGTCAAGTCAGCACACTGACACACTGACAGCTGTTGTTGTCTGTTGGGCTGCAGTTTGCCATGTTATGATTTGAGCATATTTTTTATGCTAAATGCAGTACCTGGATAATATTAATTTGTGTCGGTTATTGATAACCAAAAATTAATATATACATACATTTGCATAAAGCAAGCATATTTTCCCACTCCCATGTTGATAAGAGTATTAAATACTTAACAAATCTCTCTTTAAAGAACATTTTGAACAGATAAAAAATGTGCGTGTAATTTGAGATAGATCGCGATTAACTATTTTAATCAATTGACAGCCCTAATTATTTAATGTATATCCTGTAGTATGAAACTGGGACAAAGGTTTGTATTGTGGATTAGAATTAACACTGACCTCATGGGGCCGCTATTGGTGCTTTAGATTTATGGTCTTTCACTTTTCTTATCTAGACTTTTACAACTGTGTACTGTACTTGGTTTGCAATCGATATTGAAGTAGACTGTCTCCATGCATATGACACGCATAAGAACATTAAATATTATGGAACATGCTGCTCAGTGTTTACAAGCTGACAAGGAGTGAGTTTTATTTCCAATTGTCATCAAAAAAGAGCCGTGTTTAGGTACAGTGTGTGATGTCAGATGATTACTACAAAGCAGTGTACTTTTTCAATATTAAATTTTATTACAGCACCCAAACAAGAGTGACGTGCATCATCTGTTTTATTCCAGACCAAAACATAAACCTCCAGAGTGATAAGCAGCTCTAGTTTCCTTATCCATAGTCAGTTTCATGTCACACAGTCACAGATGTGGCGTCTTGGGTCACACCTGCTAACTATTACTGTACCATATGTGAATGTGCAGGTGGTACAGTGATAGTTTATGTTTGTTGCAGCTGTCAGATACTTTCCCACCTGCCAGATGCTAAGCAATTTGTATTCAACATACAGTCTAGCTCACCCTGTTAGAAACCGTCAGAAGCTGTCTTTGTCTAATATATATGACCAAGAAGCCAGACATGTGCCTTTTAACCCTCTTCTTGCTGCCATCATGTTTCCGTTCCCAGTTGGTGGCCACCATATGTTTTCCGTAGCTTGTGAAGGTTGTCAAATGGAGGCCATTCAGAGCAGGAGAGATTCAGGTTGACCCCGTTGTTTCCCTGCCACTCCCTCTCTGCCCCAGAGGCCGTGTCCCCAAAGGGAAGGTCATCACGGCCTGAATGGCGTCCCAAATAGCCCTCATAAAGGCATAGTGGGTGCAAGACCTCTGTGGGGATCAGGTAGTGCATCGGGGGTCACGCAGACGAGGCGGGGCTAAACATATGGAAGTTCGGCAGGAGAGGAGGGTGAGATCTGACCCTACAGTCGCCCCAAGTAGGAAACATGAGGTCAAGCCAAAACTAATTGTAGAGAGAAGATTTACCTTCATCCTCAGCTAATCTTTACTTTTTCTCAATTATTTTCATTATCGATTTATCTCTTCATTATTTTAATTAAGTCTATAAAATGTAAAAAAAAATCCGGCGTTGTCTGGCCTGGAAGTTGTCCGTGTTTTCATTGTAGAACTTTAACTTTTTCACTGTGTGTTTTCAGTTCATAAAAGTTAATTGATACCTTTGTGATTGCCTAAAAATCTCTCAGCATTCGGTTGTGCTTAGCTCTCGTGTCACTTCTGGTTGCAAAAAACCAAGATGGCGATGACCAAAATGCCGAACTCAAGGCTTCAAAACCGTAGTCCACAAACCAATGGGTGACGTCACGGTGACTACGTCCACTTCTTATAAACAGTCTACGGTTTAAGCAGAGGTTCACTCTGGGTTGTGATAGTCTTCCATGTCATTTGGGTTAGAGTGGTCTGTGGAAGTGTTGGGTGTCAGCTGGCTCACCCGCTGTTGACAGAGTTTTGAGTTTTGTTTGGGAACGGCTGCCTCAACGTGCTGCAGGTGCACGCAATCTTGTTTAGCTTCAGGGAGATAGCACCAAAGCAGTGAGGGAGAGGGTACATACAGCAACGGGGCAAAGCGACATGATCAGAGCTGCACATGGACTGTAGTAGCTCGGTTACAGAGGAGGATGACGGAGTGATAGCTGGATGTCTAAACACTTTCCTTTTGTGTCTGTGTGAGTTTCTCTGGAAGTCGGTGGCTTTTGCATGTGGTGACAGGTCACAACCAATGCAGACAGACAGTCACGTAATCAAATTAGCTGACTGTGACAGGGATGTTTACACAGATTTAGGCTAGGAGAACAGCTCAGACCACAAAACTGCAGAAGGTGCAGGGTTTTGCACGCCACAAAATGAATGCCTCTACTAGTGATTTTGTTTTGTCCAGTGGTTTAGCCCACATCCCAGTGCAACAAAATACAGTTTAGTATCCAAGCAGAAAGTACAAATGACAGCTAAGTGCATATAGATAAATTATGAAGATGAATGAATGTATAAAATGAACAATAAAAAGTAGTATGAAGTATGTACTGTAGAATGAATTGTAATTTAATTTTGTAGCATATAAACCAGTGTTGGAAATTAACTTTTTTGTATACCTGTCACTGTGGCTGGTGGACTCCAAAATCTACCAGTCAGTCAATAGATTACCATTGTTTTTTTGGCCGGTGAGGGAAGTAAATCTAGCAGCCACTTGCATATTTTACCAGCATTTGGCTGGTGCTAATTTCCTACCCTGATATAAACATAAACATTGTTGCTATTGCGGAAAAAATACTGACCTTAAATAGAATTAAAAATTTGGTTTGATTTCATGGAGATCTTAAAGGAACAGTGTGTAACATTTCGGGGGATCTATTTGCAGAAATGGAATATAATATTCATAACTCTGTTATCATTAGTGTATAATCACCTGAAACTAAGAATCGTTGTGTTTTTATTAGCTTAGAATGAGCCGTTTATATCTACATAGGGAGCGGGTCCTCTTCACGGAGTCCACCATGTTGCTCCGCCATGTTTCTCCAGTAGCCCATAACGGACAAACCAAACACTGGCTCTAGCGACAGCCTTTTGCACTTTTACGTTACCTGAAGGCCACCGTAGTTTTCCAACAAGCTTGTGAAACTACGGTAACGTGAGCCACGTGTAAAACCGTGGTGCCGCCATCTAACTTCCGTTGCTCCTAAAGTAGTGTTATTATGGTAAGGATGGCTTCTGAGCGAGGCCAATGGCGTTACCACGGTTTTGCACTCAGTGGCTAACGTTACCGCAGTCTTGGAAAGGCAGGAGTGAGCGGAGGAGTACTCAGTTGGTTGCAATCTGCAACCACATCACTAGGTGCCGCCAAATCCTACACACTGTACCTTTAAGGATTAGGACTAATTCAGAAAAGGATTGATGCACTGTTGCATCTTCGACAGTTTTTACTTTTTCGGATATTCTTCAGACTGACCAGAAATGCCAGGGGAAATTCATGTGCAATGGATTTCCAACTTCAGAGTCCTTCCATAAAATATTGATAGCGCGAGTAACCAGACTGAAATGCCTTTTACACTAATTGTATTGCATTTATTTTTTTAGATCTTCCCTGGTTTTCTTTAACTTTGATCAACGTGTTTGCAGCTAGAAATAGGCCCTTATGTGTACATACAGTACATCTCTCTGTGATCCACAATCTCTCACGTGATGGGGCCACAGGACCCTTCGGACCACGGGCCTCCAGTGCAGCTGCACCGTCTGCACCGGTGCTGTGAGTGTGGTGTTCAGTGTTGAGTGGGGACATGTGAGGCCTCGGTGCAGACTGACAGATGCTTCGGGAAATGGGACAAAGTCTTGCAGAAGATATGTCTGGAATGTGTTACAGAAACAAGAAGAGAAAAAAAGAGGGACAAACTTTCATAACCAAACCAAATGAAGGTTACGGTAACGGTACGGTAATCTCCCAGTTTATCAGTGATGTAAGTGTTTAACCCCTCGGCCTTGGAGATAATTTTCAAGGATATTGGCCAAGCTGTGGATATCATTTACATCAGTATGTGCAGTAATTTAGTTCAGTAATTTAGGTTAGGTAATTGGGATAAAGGTTATGGGTCACGTCTTCTATATAATGTAGTTCATTCTCCGGTTTGTGCTACTTTACATCCTCATCTGTGGTAGCTGAGAATCATGTGAGCTCAATTACAAAATTGAGTTATTTAAGGGGGACATTTAAGGGCATATTTCAAAGTAATTACCAGAAAGGCTAAGAAGTACTACATTTTTCTGTTAATAGTGATTGTGATTCCGGCCCCCTTGCTTGCACCACACCCATCTTTGAACTCTGCCTTCATTTTGATCTCCACTACACACCTGTAAAGTTTCCTGACTGTATTTTGCATGGTTGTGACGCTATCGCGGGACAAAATCTGTCCACTGACAGGCAGACATATAAACACCTGGCAAAGTTCTCAAAACCTCCTCTGTGGCAGTTCCCGCTACAGCAGGCATCTCCAGGACCGCATTTTGCCATGATGACACACACACAGACTCGATAAGGTGAAAACAATACCACCCACATGTTACCGCGGCTGGTAAATAGTGATTTCCAACCTGAATTCTTTAACACAGAATTCTGTTTATTATTAAGACTTTCTCGTCAAATACTAAAGAAGATATACATATTCATGCCTAGTCTTAAAATTATTGATATTAAAGAAATAGTTTTACATTTTGGGACATTTTTTGGAGCGTTGCTTTCACTTCCATGTTGTGCTAATTCCAACTGTCAAATATTCTAAATGTTATTCTTTTACTTTGTTATTGTGATCTATAGTGGTTATTTGCATAAAAACACAATTCAAATGATTAGGAAATAAATCATTGCATTTTAATTAAAATATTTGCTTTGATTAAAAAACGTCTTGGCATTAGTAGTTAGTAGTTCTAATAATATATTATTAGTCGGTTAGAGCTAGTGTTAGGAAGTTAAACAGCTCGTAATTCCTTCTCTATTATCTATTTTATATTGCTGTGAAAACATCTCCTTCAAACAACTGGATTTTTACAAGTTTCTTGTCAAAAACTACATTTTACAAGATTACATTTGAACGTATCATGATAGCGTTATAATTTACCATCGCCCAATACTTGAGCTTGAAGACAGCATAATGTAACTAAATGGATCCTCTGTTAACGGAGCTTTTTAGCTCCATACAGTCGGCAGACGAGCCGGTCACTGTGATTACTCTGAGCAGCATCATGGGAATGAATTACAATATAATACGTGTCTGATTAAGTTAGTTGTTCCGTGTTTTTAAGGTTGTTCCTCCACGGCTTACTGGGGACTTGCAGTTGTGACAAATTGAGAACTTTATGTCTTCTAAACGCAGCTGAAGAACGTCCAGACCGATAACATGTTAAGGAAGAGCTTGATTTATGCAGCAGAGTTTCCTATGAGCAGAGCATTTTTAACGTCAATATCGCAGTCAATCATGTTTATTTAATTGTGGGAAGCCAAATCGTGACCGTGTTTAATATTCGATTAATTGTGCAGCCCTACCATGAGGTTGCCAGGCAACTAGCAGAGCGTAGGAAATCACTGCGCCTGGCCAAGAAATGGTCCCACACATAACTCCCAGTAAAACGTTTTTCACTTTGTTTCTTATACGGACTAAACAAATGAAATATAACATGTTAATTAGTGAGCTTTAGTACTGCTGGTAAGCCTTTTTTTTTTTTTACTTTGGACAGAGTCAGCACTAGCTTTTTCCCCCGTGCCTTTATGCTAAGCTAAGCTAAGCTAACTGGCTGCTGATATATATATATGACTTCATGACTATATTTAACAGACAGGTATGAGTGGGGTCTTGGATTATAGGTCGACCGATATGGTTTTTTTATGGCCAATGCCGCTATTGGCTGTGCTCTGGTCATGTGAGCGGTGCTTGGTATTCCCTGAAGAGATCTCAACATGGCTGCCGGGTCACAAACTTTCTCATTTTACAGCTAAACCGTACACCACAAGATGATTCTGAAAACATTTGAGCTCAGAAATAGGAATTAACGTAACATAATATTGATTCATATTTGATCAGCGCTGCCTAGTTTGACCGTTAGGTCGGAGTTCGCGAGTGATTGACAGCCGGCTATCATAGACAGCAGATGGACAGCAGATCCCAGGTCAGCTCTGACTTTTTGTTTTTCCTCCGGTCTGTGAAATCTTGTAGATGCCGTTAGGAGCACCGGAGGACACCGGAGGACACCGGAGGACACCGGAGGACACAGGAGGACACAGAGGCACATGATTTTTTTCAGGTTACCTGTTTCATGTACTACTGTCACGATATATTGACCGTTTTAAAAAAATGTTTTTTTTTAAGCATATTTGCTCCAATCTCGCCTACTTCAGCTTTAAGTGGGTCACAAACTAAAAAGGTTGGGAACCACTGGTGTAGGAGACTTTATGATAACATGACCTTTTTACTTTTTAGAAATACTCTCCAAATAGGCCCGGAAACCCACCATGTACAGCATATCACCTTGGAAACAACCCAAATTTAAACAGACTGTCAGCCACGGCACTTTGCACAGACCTGTTGGCCTGCACTGCTCCACACTTCAAAGAATTAGGATGTTTACATCCCGGGTTGCATACATGTTGTATCAGTGCACACATGTCAACAGTCTTCTCATTCCTGTGAGCTCCCGTATTTATAGAGCACATTCTGCAGCTCGTCCCGTATTGTTGTTACTCCCTTAGTTCCCGCCTCAGGATGGGATTAAATCTCTGAACTTCCACTGAACTACATCAATCCAACTTAACGCAAGAAATATGATACACGTTGAAGGCCGCAGCAACCAGCTAATTTGTTCTGTTAATTCTACTTCAAACATTGCAGCGAACCTGTGATGGTATAACAAAGTGACTACCTGTTGCAACAAAGGCTTGGAGAAACTTCAGACTCTTTCAAACAACATTAATTACAAGCAAAAATGTCAGCATGTTATGTAATCTGATTGGCGCAGAAAAATGACTGAATAATGATTATTTCCGTTTTAAATGATTTTCTTGTGACTGTATCAACAAAAATGTGAAACAAATGCAGCTGAATTTATGAGGCTATAAAAAGCCTCCAGAGATATTAGTAATACAAGTGCAGAGTTGACTCATAGTAGGGAGCAGCATGTGTTATTGCTTCGGCGGAGACTGCTGTCAGATCAAACCACAAATTTTTTTGTTCGTTGACAATAGAGGGGAATGCAAAATTCCAGGCCCCGACATGAACTATCATCTTGGCACGACCGTATACAATGAAAGGCTGAGCTAAAGAGGACGATGATGGAGCATATAAAAAGATTTGACACAATGAGTCGAACCCAGAAGTTTATCACTTGGCAGCCGTCCTGTCAAAACAACAACCCGGATTCTTGGTGCTGGTGTCCCAGCCCAGGTTAGCTGTTGCTGGCAGATAGATGACAGAGAGGCTCTGAACACTCGCTCAGGTCATTCACCTCTCAACAGACTGGGTTAGGTGTGTTTAGGGTCAGTGTGAGCCATATTGGCAGTGTTGTTAAAGGAATAGTTCCAACAATTTAGGAGATACAAATATGCCAATGTCTGTGTTTTAAGTACTGTACAGAGCTACAGAGTCCGGATGTGTTTACCCTAGCTTAACATTAAGACTGGAAACAAATGGAAGCAGCTAGCCTTGGCTCCGTCCAAAGGGAAAAAACTTATGAAAAAAAGAATCCACACCCTTCAAACAACAAATTTGCTTCCTTTCTGAGAGTGAGATGAAAAGATAAATTTCAATCTCATGACTGTGCGCTGCGTGTGGAGCTAAAGCCAGGGTGTGTTTAGCCTAGCCTAGCATTAAGACTGGAAGCAGGGGGAAACCACCAGCCTGGTTCATTAAAGGCGCTAAATTCGATATCCAGAGCATTAATATAGCAGCAACAACTATTTGCTATGTAAAGATAAAGAGCAGTCTAGTGCATGTGAGAGTGCACGAACATGCACTACGCTGCTCTGCACTGCTCTTATAAGACGGTTACAGCTGATTACGCCGTCCCGACCGACGGCGTCGATGCAAAAGCACCTTTAGCCATGTCGCCATGTTGAGAAACGTTGAGAGGCAATAGAAATGCTCCCGATCCTGTATTTAGCATCTTTAAGAAAATACACCCAAAACGCACAGATTAAACAAACAAGGAACAATGTGTTAATTAGTGAGCTTCAAAGTTATTGGTAGGTGTATTTTTTCACTTTAAACAGAGCCAGGCTAGCTGTTCCCCCCTGCTTCCAGCCTTTATGCTTAGTTAAGCTAACCATGTCCTAACTCCAGCTCCGTTCTTAAAGCAGTAGTTTGACCTTTTGGGAAATACGCTTATTCCCTTTCTTGTCGAGAGTTAGATGAGAAGTTTGGTACCACTCATATTTGAGCGTTGAGTGTGGAGCTGTATTTCTCAACACATCACTTTTACTTATTTCCCCAAAATGTCAAACTATTCCTTCCTTTACGAGATTGATCTCAATAAAACAAGTAAGTGCCTACCAAAATGTTAAACTATTACTTTAAAACAAGGATGCTACTGTATTTTAAATTGCGTTAGCATCTAAATTGTTATCCCAGTTGTATAACTCAAATTCTGGTGCCTTTTGATTTCAGTTCAACAGTTACATGTTATGCTCCGGGTTGAACTTATTGGATAATGTCAAAATGAGTTTGCCATCAAGCCATAATCAAGGCTTTTTTCTTTTTTACCAACATGTTGGAAACCGAAGCTATTTACTGCACAGTAACCTATAGAATTTTAAAAGAACATGTGCTTTGACTGTCAGTGTGTGTTATGGAATAGTTTGTGTACTAATGGATAAGCTGCTCCAGATAAAAATTGATTGAGTACAGTAACTCAAAAATTTGTTCTTGTTTCAAACGCACTTATTCTAAAGACTGATGCATGGCTTTGATATTTTACATGCATTAACAAATGAAAACTGAGATAATGACATTGATCTCTGATGAAATGTCTTTTTTTGAAGTGATTTATACACAAAGGAAAAGGCTTCACCGCTTCACACACACCATCATGTCTATCAACGTTTACCTTATGCATCTTTCAGAAGGGATTTTCATCACATGTTGAGAGAGACCGAGCAAGAAAAAAAGAGTGACAGAATAATAGCTTAATCTCCTAGCAATGTAAAAAAAACACAGTGATAAAGGAGAGCAAAACAAACAGGAACACGCTTAGTAGCGTGTTGCGTGCTGTGCTAAGTGAGTGTCCCCATTTCTTTATGTTTTTTTCTTTGAAATAATCTTTGCAAACCCAAAACAGATTGATATCTGTCTGTTGGCTCAGTGGAGTGTTTTCTCAGATAGTGTAATGTTTGTTTTTGGTCCAATATATCAGCACTTACTTACTGTTGACAATTATAGTTGCGAGAAAATATGGGTCAAAATCCTCAAGCTGAAAGGGACATTCCTATCAGTAGCACATAATCATTGGACTAAGATAACCCTGCAACAGTTTTATTCTGTAACAAAATTAAAGAACCTGTGTGTTTTTGTTACCTTAGAATGAGCCGTTTATATCTACATAGAAAGCGAGTCCCCTCTCCACGGAGTCCACCATGTTGCACAACCATATCTCTACAGTAGCCCAGAACCAACAATCCAAACACTGTTAACTTTTCCTGCTTGGGCCAGAGTCCGCAACGTTACCCGCTGCCGTCAACGCCGCTCTCTCTCCCTCTCTTGCTTCACCACTCACTTCCCACATGCACACACATTCTACACACTGGCTCTATTCCAAATGATCTACGCTACTCTTATAACATCTGGCTTTAGAGAGGGCCATTAGCATTTTCGTGTTGGCCACCGTTGTTCTTCTACAGGCTTGGCACACGGGGAAGCTTCAGTTGGTCAGTCTGCAACCTCACCGCTAGATACCGCCAGATGCTACACACTGCACCTTTTAAGTTTCGGGGGAAATGAATGCTGCATGCTAACATGCTAACAATAACAATGCCAACATGTTGATGTTTAGCAGGTGCAACATTTACCATGTTCACTATCTTAGTTGAGCGTGTTAGCATGCCAACATGAGCTTATCATCAGGACTAAACACAAAGTACAGCTGAGGCTGACGGGAATCTTGTTAGTTTAAAAGGTATTTGATCATAAACCAAAATATTGGACAAATAGAATTTTTTTGCCTGATGATACCGCTAGATGAAATGACATTAATTTATCCTGAAGAGACCATGAATGTCTGAGATTTCACGGCAATACATGCAATTGTGCAATTGTTGTTGATATTTCAATATCAACCAAAAATTTCAACCTGTTGGTGGCACTAGAGGAAAAGTCAGAGGATCACCAAAGTCATTAGGTTACATCGTCTGGGAACCATGAATGTCTGTACCAAATTTTGTACCAATTCGTTTAGTAGATGTTGAGATATTTTACTGAATGAGTAAAAACTTTGACTTGATAGTGTCAGAGGGTCAACAAATCCATCCCTAGAGCAACGCTTCTAGCATGACTAAATATAATTAAAACTATGACTCTTTGAAGTTAATTATGCTGTTCTCAAGCTTTGACTGGTTGAACTGTACTTCTACATAACACACCCGTAGGCTTTTTCTCATCATGTTGATGAATGTTAGACAGGGTGAATTACTCCATCTGGAATGCTCTAAGAATAACACCTGTTAGCTACTTCAACAAAAATGCAAATAATTACTTCAAGAGCCAAATAAATGCATATTTCGCCGTGCGTTTACTATGTATGTACAAGAAGTGTATATATTTGTTATGTAACGTGTATATTTTTGACCGAGTTAATTTTGGACTACAAAGTTCAAACTGTGACCTGTTCCTGAAACTTGGTGTATAATTCGTTGCATTCTGAACATTCCCTCTAAATGTGCATATGAGCACTGGCTGACGGGGCCCCCCACTCTCTTGGATTTCAAACTATAAAGCCTGGGAAGAGCAGAAGCATATAACTGCAGACACGACTCATCCTCACATCCATGTCTGCCAGCAAAGCATTTTTTGAATATCTCTGGGATGATTCCTGTAATGCCTCTCAGTATTTGTTGTGCTCGTGGCAGGTAGGGAGGGAGTAACTGGGTTGGGTTGGACCGAGAGCAGGATTACAGGCAGACAAAGTGCTGAGAGATAGATGCAGATTCCCATAATCACCTCTCTTGAGAAGTGTGTCATCCCCTCTCGCCCAGATGTGATGACAAATCAAATTCAACCACAAAGGAGACTCACTCAAGTTGCAAGTCTTGACTTTCTCTTGCAAAGCTCGACACTAAAAGGGCAACATCTCCCCCCACTACCACCCTCACCCCCACGCCTCAGATAAACCTCCCTGACAGGTTTCTCGTGGTGCTCAGTCATCCAGCTGACTCCTGGTTACATTTTCAGCCAAATCCTGAGTTTGACTCAGGCTACCAATCCTTAGCTAATTAATCCCCTTTGGTCGGTTTGCAAAAGGGTTTCGTGACACGCTTTGGCACAGCTGGGAGTGCTGGTTGGAAAACAGGGTGTGTGGAGGTAGATTTGGGCGTTGGCCAGACGTCAGAAGTCGAGGCCAGTCTGCCCCGCCCAGATGTTCTTCGCAGAGTCCTATTGTTCGGCTCGAGTCGAGGAGATTCCTCGCCGTGTAATGGGTTATTATGTTAGCGCTCGCTCTATTCAATAGACTAATGAGTTATGCCAAAACCTAATGTCTCAGGGGAGCTCCTTGCATAGTTTAGAGGTTAAGTGCCATTGTGTTTGGTCCCAGGCCTGTCCGCATGCTGTTTACCTCTTCAGTGTGCAGGTACATGAAGGCATCTCCCTTTTCAGCAATGCTCCTGCAGAACTGAAAGCTTAATAAAGCCACGGCTGGCTCGTGACGTAAAGGGTATGCGATGATTTTGAAGATAAGAGTGAAAGCGCCAAGTCATAGAAACAAACATGCTGCAGTCGTTTTGATAAAGGTGATCTGATAAACTATGGAGTCAGTGTGTTAAAAGGGCTTCAGTGATATGGATTCTCAATAGAAGTGTGGTATAATAATAATGTCAGCAGTGGAAAGTAACTCAACTACATTAAGTACAAATTTGAGGTTTAATGCCACTTTATACTTCTACTTCACTACATTTCAGACAGAGATATTGTGCTTTTTACTCCACTACAGTTATTTGCAACACTGTCTCATCGCCTACAAAATTATGTTCCCATGCAACTCAACTGCATGCTCATGTACGTTTCGAGGAAAACATATTTTCTCCCAGATTACGGTTGCAGTTTTAAACATGTGGTAAACGTTGTAAATTGAAACAAAACAAACCAAAAATGCAATAAAATACTTGGTTAGATTTAGTAAAAAAAAATCATAGTTTGGCTTAAAATTACCACAAATTTGAAATAAAACAAAAAGTGCAACACAACTATTTTGTTAGCTTTAGTTTAGGGCTGTCAAAGTTAACGTTATAATAACGCGTTAAAGCCAATTAATTTTAACGCCACTAATTTCGTTAACGCATTAACGCAACTTAGTGTTAACTAAGTGTTAACTTAACTTTTTAGGTTGTATCGGGCTCAGTTTTAATGCTACAGTGAAGACACTGGCATCATATGAAACTAGTAAACCTGAGGACAGACAAGCCCACTTTATGATAATCACATGCAGTTTTGGGCAAGTCTGTTGTTGCCCGTTGGGCTTGAGTTTGCCATGTTATGATTTGAGCAGATATTTTTATGCTAAATGTAGTACCTGTGAGGGTTTCTGGACAATATCTGTCATTGTTATGTGTAATTAATAAATATATACATACATTTGCATAAAGCAAGCATATTTACCCACTCCCATGTTGATAAGAGTATTAAATACTTGACAAATCTCCCTTTAAGGTACATTTTGAACAGACAAAATGTGCGTTTAATTTGTGATTAATCCCGATTAAATGTTTTAATCGATTGACAGCGCTAATAATATGTAATATGATATAACAATGACAAGGACCTGCTGCATAATGAGTACTTTTACTTTTGATACATTAACTACATTGTGCTGAAAATACTTGCATTTTTACTTGTACTGGAGTATTTACTGTGGCATTGTCACTTTTACTTAAGAATTGGAATACTTCTGGTCTAAAACATGTTGTGCATCACCTTTACATCATGCATCATATTCATAATCCTGCAAGAGAAATAAATGTAGAGAAATGTTGTAATGGAGCCACTTTTAAATTGGAAAGCATCACTTTTATTGTTCAATTTAACTTGTTATGTAACATGTTGTGGACAAATAACTTTAAGCACTATGCTGGGTTCTTGTCGACTTGATAACATTTCCTTTACAATCCCAAGAGAGCGCAGATCTGCTTCCATGAACAGGAGGTTTGTTTGGCTGCAAAGTGCACACTGTAGTTGAACACATTTCTTGCGTGTCCTCTAAACTTTCTCTTTATTGTCCTCAGACGGTTTCTGCAGTGCTGACTGTCTCCTGCAGCGGGCAAGTCTTAAAATTGTTTTTTCAAACAAAAAGTAGGTCTTGTCTGGAAAATATGACGTCAGTATTATTATGATTGGACTCTGCACGCAGGAGGACACAACAGAGTTTCTTTCAATAAGCCCAAAGGCACAGAATCCACCATGGATTTGTTTGCTAAATGGGCTGGATAGATAAGACTCCTCAACCAATTTGCATTACATTGTTCTCCGCTGCCAGATCAAGCAGCTCGGTGATGAGTGATGGCAGCGAGTTATAGGCGCACCAATGTTTGAACTGAACCCAAGAACAACTTGTATGACATTCATATTAACAGCTGAGATATAGAGGGGGCAAATATGACAGTTTGATGCAACACATTCACACTGCTTTAATATCTTGCTTTTTTAAAAGTGCTTGCGATATAGAAATATACTTTTATTCTTTTAAGAACTACCTACTTTAATCGTTGGACCTCAGAGAGTTTAAGTTAAGTCTTATTTTCTAATCCACACTTACTGGATGAGTCTTACTAAGAGATGTTTGAGAGAAATACTGTAGTTTTGCTGTCTATAAAAGTCCATGTTTGGTGGTGATCTTTACATTTTCACATTGAAATTGAAACGCAAATTTGTTTTAATGCCACTAATTTCTTTAACATTAACGCAATCGATCTTACGGAGGTTGTAGCGGGCTCAGTTTTAAAGCGTGAGTGAAGATACTGGCATCATATGAAACTAGAAACTAAACCTAAGGAATCCATTGGTACCAACCATGTCATACTAGCTTGTCGCGAAGAAGGTTAAATAACGCTCCAAAGTTACACTAAATTTTGGCGAGGAAAAACTGGCATGGCCATTTTCAAAGGGTCCCTTGACCTCTGACCTCAATATATGTGAATGAAGATAGGTTCAATGGGTACCCACGAGTCTCCCCTTTACAGACATGCCCACTTTATGATAATCACATGCAGTTTGGGGCAAATCATAGTCAAGTCAGCACACTGACACACTGACAGCTGTTGTTGCCTGTTGGGCTGCAGTTTGCCATGTTATGATTTGAGCATATTTTTTATGTTAAATGCAGTTCCTGTTAGGGTTTCTGGAAAATATTTGTCATTGTTTTGTGTTTTTAATTGATTTCCAGTAATTAATACACATACATTTGCATAAAGAAAGCATATTTGTCCACTCCCATGTTGATAAGAGTATTAAATACTTGACAAATCTCCCTTTAAGGTACATTCTGAACAGATAAAAAAATGTATGACTAATTGCTTAATCGCGATTAATCATGGACCATCATGCGATTAATTGAGATTAAATATTTTAATCTATTGACAGCCCTACTTTTTATTTTCTTTTATTTCCTTTTTTAATTATTTCTAAAATGCACTTCTCTTAGTTCCTGCAGAGTTGGCATCTTTATGATGCAGGGTTTCTTTTTGACAGCCGCAAAATTAGCTGAATGAGTGATTTACCGAAATGAAAATGAAAGTTGATTCATGAGCCGAGATTAAATTAAAGATATTTCCAGGAGGGTAGTAGTAGTAGTAGTAGTAGTAGTACTAGTAGTACTAGTAGTAGTAGTAGTAGTAGTAGTAGTAGTAGTAGTAGTAGTAAAGGGTGATTAAGGGACGGCAGCTGTAAATAATGGCCTTTATCTGCTATAATCGTCAGAGGTGAGCTGAGAGGCCAGGGCAGGTAGTTAAGAAAATAACATAAGAGTGACTCAGGCTTTGTTGAATTTTGCTGAGTCACTTGTCAGCAAAAGTTGGAAAAGCTCAGGTTGGAATGTGGTAGATATCGAAAAGTATTTTGAGATCATTACAGAGCTGAAGACAAACAACCTGCTGGATGTGTCTTTGAAATCTAAGCTGCTGAAAGAAACCTTAAATCCACTTTCAGCTGATTTAGAAATTGCAGTGTATACTCTGGTTTGGCACCGAGATGAAAGGGAAGGGTTGGTAGGGTTTTATTGCTGTTTGCCTCGTTGTCTTCCACATCAACACTTTCTTGTTATCACATCGGAGTCTGGCTCTCTCTTTATCCCCGTCTCTCACACTTTGTCTCACACGTTTCTCTTTCACTTTTAGTGCTTTATTTACCAACTTAAAATCATCTCAACACTGAACCCAGGCTGCTTTTGTTACACCTGATTTGTAAAACACGCAGAAGATTTTGGCCTGTTAGTTCCCTCTATTTCAGATTAATTATCACCAATTTAAGATGGTGAAGCACAGCTTTTCTCGATCAGTGATCTATTTAGCTTCATATAGGGATGCACCGATCCAACATTTTCAGTCCCGATACTGATGGTGATACCTGGGCTTTGGGTATCAGCCGATACCGAGTACCGATGTGATACCAGTGTTTAATTAATAAATTGTATGCCTCACTGTGTGGGACTGGGATTATTCTTTTATGTGTAAGGCAACATCAGGCTTGACTTAAGCATTGCTTTTTGTGTTTTACCTTGTAAAACAAAATATAAAAAATAAATTCATAGATTGAATTGTAATAATGTAATAGATCGTGCACCAGCAACTTGGTAAAAAATCTTCAAAATTCACAGGAATTACAATTCTCAAGTGTAAACCTTTTTAATGCAGCAACAGATTGTGAAAACTTAAACAGGAATTGAAATTCCAGTATATAATATATATAGTATATAAACAGAACTGAATGGAATATATTGGCTCTATTGTCTCCGATACCCGATCCAGCTATTTGAGTCAGTATCGGCCCGATATCTGATCTGCATCGGTGCATCCTTAGCTTCAGAGATTGAATTCATTGCAGATCTAATACAGCACAGCATATGAAACAATAACGATGAAGGATTTGATGAGTTGTTTTTAAATAAGTGTGTACAAATTTATTTAAGTTTGGCCAAAATTTGGCACCTTGGTGACAAAACATTTCATAGAAATGAAAAACCCGAACATGTGACGGACCAATGTGGCCATCAAATTACAATGTGTAAAAAGAATAAATAAATAGGACACATACATAACATATTCAGTGAAAAATAATTAAATTATGACAAATGCAAAGAAATCTGTGATAACATCAGCACAAAAAACTCCCAGCAGCTACTGTACTGCATAGCTACAATGACCTGACACACAGGAGACGACCTGTTACGTAAAATGTGGTAAATAGTTTCAGTCAGTGGAAAAATGTCTTGTCTAAAGCAGTGACACAAGGCACATAATCCCTTCTATTGTACAGTATGTATTGTATAACAGTCTGTTTTTGCATTTTGAAATATAATAAGCAGGACTGCCTTTGTCCATATACGGCAGTGACTTTTATTTTCTGTAACAGAGATTTATGTTAAATCCTTCCGGTAATGTCAAGTTTTTGAAATGCTATTTGGTGGCGTATTTCTTTGAGTCCAAAGGGTCTGACCGTGACCCCTACGAGATGAATGTCCTTGACTTTGCAGATCGAGGCCAAGTCCTCTGTTCATCTTATCTCCTTTCACCTGAACTCCCTGTATTGTCTCTGACCTCGTTCACGTGTCTCATGAAGTGCAACCAAGTCCAGTTGTAAATGCTCTCTGCTCTGACGCCGCAGCCACGAAGCCAACATGGAGCACGTTTGCCAACGTCATTGGGGCTCTCCATTGTCTTCCACAGGGCTCCCCAGTGGCTTTAGAGAAGGGCTTATGAAACCCTCTGTACGACAAGGCTCGGAGGGTTGCGTGTCGTCTTTAGGACGCCGTGCTCTCGCCCTCCCATGTTCTCGCCCTGCGGCGCTGTCTCGCCCTCCACTTCTTGAGCAGCGTACGGGTTTTCATGGCAGCCCTGATCGCTAGAGGCGACACCCGTTTCTTGTTGCTGCTCCTCATCCTGCGCACAAAGAGAGAACAACAATCAGTCATCCGAAACCATCGATCTCTCGGGTTATGTAAAAGGTAAACCTATAGCTGGGTGGATTGCAGCTGTCAGTCACTCACATTTAAAGTATGCCAAGTGTCGTGCAGAACACACTATTAGACTGAAGTTTATTTTTCCAATTATTAATGTGTCAGAAAGTGCAGACGTATGGCGCCACAAAGTTTGAGATGTGTTTGAAACATGATGGTACATGAGTGCAGTTTACCCACATTACTCTCATGGTTAAGTGATGGAAAGTGATGCATTGGATTCTATACAATCTAAGAGGTTTTATAGAACTCATTATGGTGCTCAATCATCTTGTAGGGAATTCCTTGCTTGAGGGTTAATCTCGAAATTCCATTTTTTTATCTCTCAGGCTCACCATGTAAAAGTGATGCACCCTGAGATACATTGTCCTACAAAAGACCTCAGTGTTGTGAGGTTATATAATTACCATGTCCTGTTTATTTTGCAAACACACTTTGAGATATTCAGCCTGATCAGGTTGTCTTAACTTACCCCTTAATCCTGCCCGTGTGGGCTGCCAGCCTGTGTTTGCACTGCGCCCCGGCACAAGCATCGCCCTCGGCGGAGCGGATCAGCGCGTCTGGAGGTGTTTCATACCTGCGAGCAGCAGAAAAACACACGATGAGAAGCGGGATCGCGTTTCCTTTACTCAGCCCACATTTTTGGACACATTCAGAGGGGCTATTTAGGACACCGAACTTGTTCTCACAAGCGGTGCACACAAATGATAGACTCGGGCGATTCCTAGTATCGCTGACAGTAAATATGATAAATGTTTGGCTTATTATTATTATTATTGCCTGTTCACCAGAGTGTTTTACTGCGAGCTGTGATGAAATATAAATGACATACCTGAGGACGCTGTTCTCCAGGAGGCAGAAGTTTCTACACGTGTTGTCCTTTTGGCTGAAACACTGGCAGCGAGGTCCGGTGCCGGTGGAGTCCGCGACCGCGCGCCTCGTTCTGGGAGAGTTGCCCAGTCCGTATGAGACCACGCGCCTGGAAAGGAAAGGTGACACAATTCAGGTTAAAAACAGTCCGTTTATTTCACTTTTTAAAGTAATGTAATACTGATAAAATAGGCAACTGTAAAGCGTCCAATTCCTCCAAATAGCTCAATGTTACTGTTTGCTTCTCGTGCGTAAAAATAGTTTTTGGCTATTTAACGTCTATCCAATATTTTCAATAAATAATTAATTATCTTTAATCTATCTTTTTGCCCCGGAATAAAATGTCTCGTTCTCTACTATAGGTCTTCTGGAGAAACGTATTTAATCTGTTAATGTTGACTTACTCAGGTGTGTTGACCCATATGATGTCCAGGTGGCAGAAGTAGACGCACTCGTTGTCAAGGAAATTGGCGCAGGAGCAGCGCTTGGTGCGCACATGGCCCCGCTGCTGGGTGTCGGTGGAGGCGGTGGGTGTCTCTCCGACTGGCGCAGATAGCACTGGAATTAAAGAATCGTAATCAAAACACTGCACATCAGCTATTAACTTAACGTTATGTGTCAGGGGGGATGCATAAAGCAAACGACGTGTTATCAGCATAATTGCAGCAAGATTTTGCTCTGCTACTTTGCAGATATGATTCACATTTTAACTGTAAAATAATTTAAGTAATTCAGATATTACTTATACCGTATAATTTGCTTAATGTATTAGTGTTAATGCACTGGTTAAATAGTTAAAAATTAGTCGTTTTTCTGTTGGAGATAAAAAAAAGCGCAAAAGTTACCTGTGCACAAAAACCAGGAGTGCATCACTGACAACACGGAAATCAAAATGTATATATCCATTTCTCCAGGCTCTTCTAAAACAAATATTGCTCAAGAAAATTAATAATCCTCCAGAAGTGGAAAAATAACCATCCAGTGTATCAAATCCTTCGCATAATATTTGGCTGATCGTTCTCAGAGATCCACGCAGGAGCGCAGATGCGTCAGTGTGGAGTCTCTCTGTCAATGTGGCCCCACATGTGCAGCCCTTTGACTTTATACAAGTGCTTCCCTCCTCCTCCTCCTCCTGCTGCAGCGACGTACTGTACAGTTTTGTCCTTTGGCTTGTACCCAGAAAATAGTGTTTGTTAGTAGTCGGCCGCTGATAAGCAGCTGCGCAGACCAAGCTGGAGACTCTGAGATGCCTTGTGGTTCCGAGTTGTTGGATGGGGGAGACGACGGGTGATTGGATGCGACCTGTACTCTTGTTGGACTCTGTGGATGAGTTGCGCTTCTCCGTCAGCAGGTGGCAGTCAAGCGGCAGGATTAATGTCCCCGTCTTTATGGAGAGCACAGGAGAACTGCTGGGGTATGATGTAAGATTCATGGGCATTATTTAATGTCATGTTTATTATGAAGCAGAAGTGTAGAAAGTGTCGCTATTAAGTACAGTTACTTGACTTCAATATTACTTAAGTAGAAGTGGAATTACATATTTTTTCCTGAAAACTACTCAAGTAATAATTTGAAAGGTAGCAGGAGTAGGCTACTTTATTATTCATATTATACTTCACATTATATTATGAAATTACAATGTTACAGCAATCATGTCACATAGGTTTTTTTTTTCGTTTTTTTTTTTGTTCTTTAACAAATCCCATTGAGGTTGGAAACTTCTTTTGCAATGAAGACAAAACCATGCAATAGATTAAAAAAAAATACAAAAAATAAAATAATAACAAGACAAAAATAAACCAAGAACAGAGCCAACTTAGGAAGGGAGAATACAGTTACAGAGATTGGAAGTACTCAAGTGAAGTACAAGTACCTCAAAATTGTACTTAAGTACAGTACTTGAGTAAATATACTTTCTACCACATGATTTCCTCATGTGATGAAAAAGGGTCCAAAGCAAAACTGAAATAACAGCACAAGGTAGTGTCTTCTGTTATTCTTGCCTTTTTAAAACCATTCTTCAATATGTACATCAAATATGTATTGAAGTTAAAATAGAATAAAAAGTGTACTAAAAAAGTACTTTTCAAATTTTCTTAATTACAACAATAAAAGTACTTCTCCATAGATATTTCAGCCCATTTTTAAGCAGCGATCTTGTCACATTTTACTGAAGTTTGAACTTTGAGAGCCAGTCAACTTGGTGTACATACACAGCTGAAGACCAAAAAGTTGCCTGATGGTAGAAGGGGGTTTTGCCCTGGAGAGTTGGAATAAAAAATCTAAGTTTAATGCACCTCATTCTCTGCCCCTGAGAATATATTAATATAGGGTTAAAACTTAGACTGGACGCTACACCCAACCTTACATAACCAGCGCAAACATCTTTATCTATAGTTCTCTTTGAGCAAGATTCTTGCTGGAGATTATAGATTTCAACAGGTTATTAAGAGACACGAGCCATTGCTTGAAATACAGATGTGTATGTATAAAAATCCATATTTATAGTCTAGGAGATAATCTGTAGTCCTGATTGTGTTGTTTTACATCATCCCTTTGCAGTGAATTTAAGGTCCTGTTGGCGCTGTATCTTGTCTTCCACAACTGCTGTTTTATTAATTGATGAATGATTACTGACGAAGTACAAACCAGGCTCCAAAGTGGCTTGTAATCTAATGGTTTCCCTCCACCACCAATTGTAATAAACTGTGGAAACCGAGGGCCTACTTCATTTACCTGAATCACCTATTCAGACACACTTTGCTGTTGGGCAGGGGTGGAAAATTGACTTTGTTTGTGTGTGCGTGTGTGCGTGCTCAAAGTGGAAAAGTCTTAGGCAAAGTATACTGACATGCTACAGCTCTGAGGCCCCTAATCAGAGGCTGGTGTTAAGAGTTTCCACTGGTCAGTGGAACAGCTTGTGCTAATGGCAGGAGGAGACAGAAACAACCCAGTAGAATAGCAATAGAGGCAGGACAGTCAAGTTTAGCTAGCTGAATCATGCAGCTGCTGTGATGTTGTGTAACATTAGAGAATTCTTCTGAGTTGTGGATCTTGTGGGCTCTTCTTCACTTCCTCAGCATGTATTTTGTTTTCTCAGCACTAGCAGATAATGACCTCTAGGGGTCCCTGTTTGCTTTGCTATAGCTTCCCCCTGCAGGTTTCAGTCAGCCCTGCAGGAGGAGGGGGTAAGATGATGGGGTCTGTACTGTACTGTAGATGGATGAGTCACCTTCTGAATGGCTTGGAAAAAGGAGGATATCACTGTGAAGCCTCTTGAGATGAGAGAGAAGTTCCCCTCATTGAGGCCAGATTGCTATGTTTGGTCCTGGTCCACTGAGAGCTCTTTCTCTCTTCTTGTAGGTGATGAAATAAAACAAATTGAATAATTTATAAAGCAAGTGCCTCTCATTTGATTGGCAACAAGTGATTTTTAATTAAGTGATATGATTGTCACATCACAAGGTTGTCTCCTGCTGCAGATTTAATATTAGAAAAATGTCATAAAATGGCTATAGTATAGTATGCCATATAAAAGTCACAGTATAATATTATAGTATAGTATGCCATAAAAAGTAATAAAAAATATACAGTTTAGTATGCCATAAAAATGTCATAGAGTCATAGTATAGTATATCAGAAAACTGCCATAACAAATGTCATCGTATAGTATGTCACAAAAAAGTCAAAGTGTATAGTAACTATACCATGACTTTTTAATGACCTTTTTATGACTTTTTTTCGACATACTATACTATGACTTTTTTTTAGGACTTTTTATCAATATTCAATTTCAATTCATGTCAATTTTATTTACATAGCCCAATATCACAAATTTGCCTCAGGGGCTTTACAATCTGTACAACATACGACAGCTTCTGTCCTTGGACCCTTACAGTGGATAAGGAAAAATGTTTTAAAAAAACAACAACAACCCTTTAACTAGAAAAAATGGAAGAAATCTCAGAGAGAGCAAATGAGGAGGGATCCCTCTCCTAGGATAGATGTCATGTGTACATAATAAAATTACAACATAGTCAATCCATATGACAGAAATGATACATATAATGACAGCAATAATAATAGCAGAAGTTATAAATAGGAAATTGACTACTAATAATAATTACAGCAGCAGCAGTGGATATAATAGAATGCTAACAAAAACAGTAATAGAAACAGTAATAATAATAGAAAGATGACTAATAATAGCAGCAGTGGGTGTCAAGCAGGGCCAGGGCACCAGGTGCAACCACGATCCAGGTGTAACCACAATCCATGGAAACGTGCGAGACAAGAAAGCATGAGATACATGTAAGGGATAATGTACAGCGAGCCGGTCATTGTTGTGCAAGAATCCCCGACAGGGCGATGCTGCATCTCTCATCGCCCTGAAGGGGATTCTTTCACAACAATGACCCGCTAGCTGTACATTATCCCGCTTATTACACGGCTACTTACTGAAGAAATCAATATTTTGACGCAAAAACGGTCCGCCAGAGTCCGACATCAGAGCTGCGCCCATAGCAACGGTCTGTAATACAGAAATAACAGACCGCAGAACGCCGTGATTGACCAATCAGAATCGAGTATTCAACACAGCCGTGTAATAAACTATACTATGACATGCTGGACATTTTTATGGCATACTATATTATGACATTTTTTAAGAGATTTTTTCTGACATACATGACTTTTTTTTTCGACATACTATACTATGACTTTTTTATTACTTTTTTCGACATACTATAGCAACCTTTCTATCAGAACCAGCATTAACTTTTTCAGCAATTTGAGCTCCAGTAGCTCTTCTATTGGATCGGACAACACGGGCCAGCCTTCGCTCCCCACGTGCATCAATGAGCCTTGGGTCTGACCCTGTCACCGGTTCACCGGTTTTCCTTCCTTGCACCACTTTTGGTAGGTCCTGACCACTGCAGACCGGGAACATCCCACAAGAGCTGCAGTTCTGGAGATGCTCTGACCCAGTCGTCTAGCCATTACAATTTGACCCTTATCAAATTCGCTCACATCCTTACGCTTGCCCATTTTTTCTGCTTCCAACACATCAACTTCAAGGACAAAATTTTCACTTGCTGCCTAATATATCCCCCCCACTGCCAGGTGCCATTGTAACGAGATAATCAATGTTATTCACTTCACCTGTCAGTGGTCTTAATGTTGTTAATGTTATGGCTGATCGGTGTATATCGCCAATAACAGACAAAATTTCTGTCTTACTTTTATTGTCCTTTAATAACGTTTCAGCCACTGCAGTCATTGCCTCCATTTAGGGATGGTCATTTTGATTTTTTTTTTCTGTCCGATAGCTCACACTCATTAACCGATCATTAACCGTTAACCAACAAGATTAGTGCCTTGCATGCAGAGGTGCTGTGGTTGAAGTGCCTAACAAGCCTCCCAGCTGCAATCATAAACTGATGCACAAACAGGTTAAATCCATCATTTATTGCCAGCTGTAGTATATGTGCAAAATGGGCAACTGAGTCCCCAGTTCACCCGTCGGGGAGAGTTACTATAGCAGGCACGATGGTGCGTGCATTGTCTTGGACACATGCAGCCACTTTCCCAGTAAGCCTCCACCGCATCAATTAGTTTAGCTGCGAGGTTGTCAGCTGTGTGTCTGTCTGGCGTACTCTGTGAGCACAGTGTTACTTTAGCGAGTGTCCGACAGACCGTGTGTGTGTGTGACGACAATGAATATGAAGTTATCAGTAACGTTATAGCTGTGAACGTAGTAATGTAGTGTGTGAATAAATTATACAACTCCTCAAGTCCCAAGCCAAGTTCACATGTCTTGCCAGCCACCAGCTGATTAAAGTGAGCAACACATCCGGCTCAGACTCACTTAAGGTGGGCTGTTAAGGTGGACCAGCTATTCTCCTTTAAGTGACAAGCCGCTCCTCTGGCTTTTGCTCAGCTTTTTATTTAATGTTTAATATTTCTTTTAACCGATTAAATGATAGCGTTAATCGTTCAAAATCTTTATTGTCGGTTAAACGGTTAGTTATTAACATCCCTACCTCTATTAGAGTCCCGCCATAGGTGCAGGGCTTTTTGTGTTTCGTTAGGATGTTTGCTAAATGAAGCCTCGTTGGTCATCTTCATCAGTTTGGTAAACAGAGACTGTTGTCTTTTAAGCTTTGTTTTCAGCTCCTTTACCTTCTCTGTTCGTAGACTGCTACCAGATGGAAAGTCCCATGACAAGGTGCTGTGGACTTTGATGAGGTGGCACTCAACATTACATCTTTTACCGACTGATACGCTCGGACCACAAGTGAGTAACACATTTGTTATTCACATCCGTGACAAAAATATATATAATAAAATAATATAATTTTTGGCCTTTTATTGGCCTGGCTATTTTGCTGTGGTCATTGTCAAGTCATTGCTGGACTGCTAACATTTCCTAATATTACGGCGTCACTGATGTGACAAACTTGAACGCAGCATAAATCAGGTAGCGAGCTACTGGTAGCTCACAAGCTATTTGTTAGAGTCCCCTGACTATACTAATGACATTTTTTATGATATATTATACTATGACTTTTTTTCCTGACACACTATACTATTACTTCTTTATGACATTTTATTGCAATCTATGACTATTCGACTTATTTTTCAACATACTGTAGTGTAACCTTTTTTATGACAGTAAACTATGACCTTTTTTTGGACATATTATAGGATGACTATTTCAATGACATTTTTATGACATACTATATTGTGACTTTTTTTAAGACATACTATACTGTGACACTTTTTATGATTCGACATTCAATTTCACTTCAATTTTATTTATGTTACCCAATATCACAAATCCATGGAAATCTGCAAAACAAGAAATCACACACACAAGAGATACGTACAATACTATGAATTTTTTATGGCATATTTCTAACATACTATACTATGAGTCATATTATGTCATAAAAAAAGTCACAATATCGTATGTCGCAAAAATAGGTCATAGTATAGTATGCTGAAAAAAATGTAAAAAAAGTCGTAGCATAGTATGTCGAAAAACATTTAAAAAGTCATAGTATAGTATGTAAAATTTAAAAAAAAAAAAAGTCATAGTTTAGTATGTCGAAAAACATCTTAGTATACCGAAAAAACTTTAAAAAAGTCATAGTATAGTATGTCAAAAAAATAAGTCATAGTATATATGTCGCAAAAATAATTAAAGTCATAGTATGTCATAGCATGACTTTTTTTTATCAGTATGCATTAGTATGTCGAAAAAGTGATAAAAAAAGGCATAGTTTAGCATGTCGAAAAAAAGTAATAATATAGTATCTCAAATTAGTGTAGTATGTCCAAAAAATAAAAAAAAAAGTCATAGTATAGGATGTTGAAAAAAGGTCATAACATAGTACGACGAAAAAAGTCATAATGTAGTATGTTGAATGAATGTTTAAGGCCCAAATCCAAACCACCCCCTACACCCCCTCCCTACCCACTTCCACTCCGTTTGCGCGTTCGCGTGGAGGTCAGCAGCACTCCACAGCTGGGCCTACAGGTTACTGCAATATCAATATTAATCAGTGATGTAATGTAACTAAGCACATTTACTCAAGCACAGTACTTAAGTACAATTTCGAGGTACTTGTACTTAATTTGAGTGTTTCCATTTTCTGCTACTCTATATTTCTACTCCACTACATCTCAGAGGGAACGGTTGTAGGTAGTTTTTACTGCACTACATTTATCGGACGGCTTTAGTTACTGTGCAGATTTATATTGTGTATTAATAATCTGAATCAACTAATACATCATGATATACATAACCAGCTGCAATATTAATGTGATGTATACAGTACTGCATCAAGACATGGGCCATTCTACATAATAATGATAATAATAGCTACTTTTAGATAAGTATATTTTGATTCTAATACTTTTGTACTTTTACTGATTTTGAATGCAGGACTTTTTCTTGTAACAGAGTACTTTTACACTGTGGTATTACTACTTTTTCTTAACGATTTTGGTAACACTTTATTTTACAGGTCTGCAAATTTCATAGTAATAAGGTGATAATTAGCCAGTAACCTATTTGAAATACTTTTCGAATTACTGCCAAATTACCCCAATATATTTACCTCAAAATGTATCTAAAATTACTTTATTATAAACATTATTTAATAATTATATGCTAAAATAGGATATAATGGTTAAATAGGGCCCTTAGGCTTTAGAAGCGGTTGCTCTTCATCGGAGGTGGAAAACCAAAACTAATAGAAGACACTTCTGATCAGGCACAAATCTCACCATCGTGTGACTTATTGAAATTGTCCATATTCAAAGAAGTTGTTTGCTAATAATCATCTATTTATCAGCAGACATTGAAATAAAGCATATGAATTCACTTTGATATTTTTTTCCTGGAAATGTATTAAATATCAGCTATTGGGAAATAGTGGAATATTAAATAATGTTTAGTAAAAAGTAATTTTCGATCAATTTTGAGGTAAATATTTGGGTAATTTGTCAGTAATTCCAAAGAAATTTACTTGCTAATTATCACCTAATTAAATTTGTGGCCCTGTAAAATGAAGTGTTAACACATTTTTTTGTTGTTTTTTTGGCCGTTTTATGCCTTCATTATAGTGACAGTGATAGTTGCCTAGCTACCGGGGCGCCCCTGCACGCGCGTGTTCTAAGTTCTTTGGGATGTCATTCTAGAATTCGCTATGACGCATTAAGGTATTGTGGAATTCTCATTAGACTGCATTATTACTTTCACTCATAACAGAAGCTATTTCGAGACGCTTAGCTGACACTTACTCCGTTCGTCTACTGGACTTCTCAGTGAGCACAACGCAAAACCGCTGAGAAACCAAAACTCAACGTAAAAAAATCGACTTCTTGATTGACTCAGTGATATCGCACAGGCAAAGTGAAGGTAAATAATTGTTTCTATCACAGATATGTAAAACACACACTCGGTAAGCAGAGCAGCAATGCCTCTGTATGATTTCTGTTAGAAAATATTCATATGTAACGTTATTAATCCTACTTTTGGGAGATTAATATTCAGACTGTGTGAGAGAGATGTTTCTAATCATTTTGTCCAATGGAGTTTGACAAAATGTTAGAAACACCTTTCAAGAAAATGTAATGTGTCATGGACATGAATTCCCTTTTGTACATTTCCTAATATAACTGCAAAGTTTCTAATTGTGCAAAAAACAAATCAATATTTTCAACTTGATGTTAGGTCAAATAGTTTAGTTTAATTACTTTCATGCACAGGTGGGTAGTTCCTGTAAGCCTGTATTCAACTGGGTTAGGCAGTAATGTAGCACTGATTGAATTTATACTTATTCAAAAACTGACATTGAGAGAAGTAAAAAAAAGAGGATACATATAATTATTTATATTATAAATATAATTATAAAAAGTTACCTGTATGACTATGTTGAAAATAAACATCAGTCTATATTCACAAAAACAAGAGGAGATGGTTAAAAGGCTCATCCAACACAAACTACAACCTCAAAAATGGCTTTAGTTGAATGAACACATCAATCAAGTGTATGACATAAGTTGTGTCAGTGAGTGACTGACCACCTCCTCTGCTCTCTTGTTTGGTTTACAGTCATCATGTCACGAAGAAGCTCTCGACTGACCAACGCAGGATACTACAACCTTCGAGGACAATCAGTCGTTTCCTACAAGGAGACTTCTACATACAAGTAAGCTGACGTGTGTGTGTGTGTGTGTGCGTGCGTGCGTGCGTGCGTGCGTGCGTGCGTGCGTGTTTAACAGTCATAAGTTCTTCATTATACATCTACAAAGCTCTCACTCTTTTCTCATTTTCATTATACAGAAGATCTAGGAGGTTTTCTCCAGACAGTCGGAGAGAGACCACCAGCAAGAAAATCGCCAGGTTTGCACCTGAGGATTCTGTTGCTGGTGGTCTGCCTGACTGTAACAGCAACATCAGGACCAGCTGGGCCAGCAAGAACAGCAGGAACAGCATTATTCGCCGGCTGTTCTACATGCTGCCCGTGTGTCTTGGTAAGCGATCTCTCCTTCCACGAACAATCATATCTTGTTCATCAGTGTCTGTCTTTTGAATAAAACATCCCTGACCTGTTTCTTCAACACTTTGTTTCTCTCCATCCATCAGGAATTGTATACTTCACCCTGGCTCTCTGCATGAACAGCAACTCTCTGGTCTCAGGACCCTCAGCTTCACCTGTCCCTCCAACCGAGCTGAATACGGTATGACACTTAAAAGCAGCTTGGCTTTCTCTTTTACTTCTTTTTATTCTTAATGTGCACCTATAAACACAATCACAGCCCAACTATGTTCTCACCTACATGTGAAACACACAATGATGTCAACATGCACCATTAAAATTAATCTCCTGTCACTTACAGGTTTTGAGCACATATGAGGAGCTGGAGACACAGGTGAGAGTGTTGCAGGACGAGGTGCTGAGGTTAAGGAGGATCAACGAGCTGCCACCAGGGGACACTATGCCCAACTTTGCTCTCGAGTCGCAAGGTGAGACATCTAAATCACGCTCATCATTTTCATCTGTCAGATTGTAATTTGCACATGTGCTTTTTAGTTTTTAGATCGTTTTCTCACTTTCTTTGTGTGTGTTTTTGTGTGCAGGGGCCCGTGTTTTACCTCAGTTGTCCTCGAAAACTCGCCAAAGCACCGAACCGACCTTTTCATTTTCTATCTGGAATTTCCTGATTCCTTTTTGGCGACCACGCGTAGACCCAAGCATTATTACTCAGGTAGGAACTAGGAACTACACACACAAAACACATGGCTAGGCGGTATGGCAATATTATATGATGGTTTGGATTGTTTTACTCTCTATTTTGTTATACCACATACCATCTAAACTCTTTTTTATACTCTTTCTTTCTTCAGAGAGGACCAACCGTAGCCGGACGCTGCTGGCCATTTCCTGGTGAGCGTGGACATTTAGTCCTCGCCCTGTCCCACCCGGTCACCATCAGCCATGTGACACTGGGTCACATTTCAAAGAAATTGTCGCCAACTGGCAACATCTCCACCGCCCCAAAGATGTTTGCTGTCTATGTAAGTCACAAATTTAAAATTGTTCCACTGCAGACGTCCTGTGTATTTCACTGTCACATACACGTAGAACAACAAGGTGTTCAACTGCATCTCTATCTTTCTCTCTTGCAGGGCATGAACACTAAAGAGGATGAAGGTACCCTACTAGGCACCTTTTTCTATGATCAGGACGGGGAGTCGGTGCAGACTTTCAAACTGCCTGTGAGTATTACATCATGCAATGAAACACATGCACATGCATTTTTTCAATTTCACCATAAAGCTAATATATCATAAGAATTACAGTTTGTCTGTCCTCATTGTAGGCTACTTATTATATCCCTTATTTCCAATCCTCTCAGTTCTTGCTCAACTAACTCTCTCTGTTCATTTCTCTATCTCTCAGGATCAGGAAAAAGGTGTCTTCAGCCACGTGAAGCTGCAAGTGGAGAGCAACTGGGGTCATCCTGACTACACTTGTGTGTACAATTTCAGAGTCCATGGGACCGTAGAGGAGCAAACACCATCTTCAGGGTGAGAATGTATTTGTTCCAACAACCAACCATCTGTGAATAAATAGGCTTAATTTAACTTTGTGTTGTGGAATTTGCAGTGATAAAAATATTAGCAAATGGCTAGGTGGAGCACCTGTGCTGGTGTAGACACAGGGTGTGTGGGTGAGTGCTGGGGAGAAATGTGGTGTACCGTGAGGGTTCAACATACTTCCTCCCAGAGAACCTCCTCCCTGCCAGGTGACAGGAAACTGCTGGAGGCTCCATGATGATCGAAAGAGATACATGGCTGTCTACAAGGAATTAGCCATTTGCTGGTATTTTCTGTCACTCCAAATTCCACAACACAACGTCTCCTACTTATTCACAGATGGTTTGAGGGCTGCACGGTGGCACAGTGATTAGCACTGTAGCCGCACAGACGAAGGACTGGTGATCGGTCCTGGCTCTGCCTCTCTGTCTGGGTAGAGTTTGCATATTCTCTCCGTGCATGCATGGGTTTACCCCGGGTACTCCGGTTTCCTCCCATACACACATATTAATAATAATAATTGGACAATAAAGATCAGGAAAATTATTTCTGCTTGTTTTATCATCTATTTGAAATCCATAAGTGCAGTGAACGTGATATAAGTATAAAATAAAATACAAATATCATTCTTACATCTCACAAAAGCACATTATTGATCATGTAACAACTCGACCTGCTGCTGAGGGTGTTGAGTCTTCCAGAGAGACAGACTGCAGACTGAGGCAGCTATTTGAAGGTGAGAGAGCACACCGGGCCCAGGTGTGGCTCATCCCACTAACGACCCTCCTTCCTGCAAGATAGAAAAGAGGAGCAGCAGCAACAAGCAAAAGGAGAGCTAGTGCCAGGGAGGAGGGGTCGTCACAGTATACAGATGTTTTTAAAAATGGATATTTTCCCCTCCATTTAAAAAAAATACAAATTCTCCACACAACCTTTGTTTTACAAAATATGTCCGTCGACACTTGAACGCAAAAACGACTCCAAACGCTGGCCGTAATATTTACATGTCGCCACAAGTGAGATCACAAATTAAGGGTCAAGGAATTTAGTTCCCACCCTCCTCTCTCCCTTTCCTTCGGCTTCATTACAGTCAGTTGGATATCAGTTATTGTTGGGGGGGGGGCATATATACATACATATAAGTATATGTATGTATATATGTGTATATATACACGTATATGTATATACATATACGTGTATATATACGTATATGTATGTATATATGTGTATATATACACATATAGTCGTATATACGTATACGTATATGTATATACGTATATGTATATATATATATATATATATATATATATATATATATATATATATATATATACGTATACGTGACTGATCATCCCCGGTTGGGTCGCTCAGGTGAGGGTGTCTAATGATCAAAGACCCGAAACACCCGATGACCCTGGGTTCATCACTGATGATGTGTCCAAGCCGCACCATCTACATGCAGATGGTGTTTCTCCAAACTATATACATACAGGTGCAGCTCAAAAAATTAGAATATCGTGAAAAAGTTCAATATTCTTCGTCGGTTATTTCAGAAGGTGAAAATTTAATATATTCTAGACTCATTACACATAAACTAAGATGTTTAAAGCATTTTTTTCATTTTAATTTCGATAATTACAGCCTACAGCTCAAAAAAGGAAGAAAAAGGTATCTCAAAATATTAGAATATTTAATTTTGAGTTTGAGTAAATTACTATTCATACAGTATAAATACCGTGTATCTCTCGGTCTAGTTCAGTACACACAACCATAATCATGGGGAAGGCTGGTGACTTGACAGTTGTCCAGAAGATGATCATTGACAGCCTCCAATAGGAGGGTAAGCCACAGAAGCTCATCGCTGAAATGGCTGGCTGTTCAGAGAGTGCTGTATCGAGGAAGCATGTTCATTGAAAGTTGACTGGAAGGAAAAAGTGTGGTAGGAAAGGTGCACAACCAACAGGGATGACCGCAGCCTTGACAAGATTGTCAAGCAAAACCGATTCAAGAACAGGGGAGAGCTTAACAAGGAGTGGACTGAGGATGGAGTCAGTGCATCAAGAGCCACCACTCACAGACGTCTTCAGGAGATGGACACAGCTGTCCCATTCCTAGTATCAAGCCACTCCTGAACCAGAGACAACATCAGAACCATCTTACCTGGGCTAAGGAGAAGAAGAACTGGACCATTGCTCAGTGGTCCAAAGTCATCTTTTTAGATGAAAGTAAATTTTGCATTTCATTTGGAAATCAAGGTCCCAGAGTCTGTAGGAAGAGTGGAGAGGCACAGAATCCAAGTTGCTTGAAGTCCAGTGTGAAGTTTCCACAGTCGGTGATGATTTGGGGTGCCATGTCATCTGCTGGTGTTGGTCCACTGTGTTTTATCAAGTCCAAAGTCAACGCAGCCCTCTACCAGGAAATTTTAGAGCACTTCATGCTTCTGTCTGCTGACAAGCTTTATGGAGATGCTGATTTCCTATTCCAGCAGGACTTGGCCCCTGCCCACAGTGACAAAACTACTACTAACTGGTTTGCTGACCATGATATTACTGTGCTTGATTGGCCAGACAACTCGCCTGACCTGAACCCCATAAATAATCTATGGGGTATTGTCAAGAGGAAGATGAGAAACACCCGACCCAACAATACAGATGAGCTGAAGGCCGCTATCAAAGCAACCTGGGCTTCAAAAATGCCTCAGCAATACCACAGGCTGATCGCCTCCATGCCACGCCGCATGGCGTATATGCAGTAATTTGTGCATTTTATTCACTCAATACCAAGTATTGAGTGAATAAATGCACATCCCTTTCAGAAGTTGGACATTTCTGTATTGTAAATCCTTTTTTTGATTGAGCTTATGAAATATTCTAATATTTTGAGATACCTTTTTCTTTCTTTTTTGAGCTGTAGGCTGTAATTATCTAAATTAAAATGAAAAAATGCTTGAAACATCTTAGTTTATGTGTAATGAGTCTAGAATTTATAAAATTTTCACTTTCTTAAATAACTGACGAAGAATATTGAACTTTTTTGCAATATTCTAATTTTGTGAGCTGCACCTGTATATATGTATATATGTATACATATATATAAATATATATATATGTATATATATATATGTATATATATATATATACATATATATATATGTATATATATTATGGCAAGCCGTTTAGGAAATTATTATATATATAATGTGAAATCCTGAGAATATTGAATGAACTCTGAATATATGGAATGAAATCCTGAGAATATTGAATGAAATCCTGAGAATATTGAATGAACTGAATATATTGAATGAAATCCTGAGAATATTGAATGAAATCCTGAGAATATTGAATGAACTCTGAATATATTGAATGAACTCTGAATATATTGAATGAATCCTGAATATATTGAATGAACTCTGAATATATTGAATGAAGTCTGAATATATTGAATGAACTCTGAATATATTGAATGAACTCTGAATATACTGAATGAACTCTGAATATATTGAATGAAGTCTGAATATATTGAATGAAGTCTGAATATATTGAATGAAGTCTGAATATATTGAATGAAGTCTGAATATATTGAATGAACTCTGAATATATTGAATGAACCCTGAATATATTGAATGAAGTCTGAATATATTGAATGAACTCTGAATATATTGAATGAAATCTGACGTCATAAAGGCCCTGCTGCCATCTTGGTTTTAGGGTCATTATCCGTACAGATCTTGGTGCTGTTAGACGTGTGTGTCACTACGAGCGAGTCAGCACGAAATCTAGTATCAGCCATCCTCAGTAATGAGGAGATAGTTAACACTCTGGTGAATATATGTACCACAGACCAAAATAATACTGGTAAACATCCTGAATACCATTCTACAGATGAAGAGTTTATTCACTTTTTCATCCGTGGTCTCTATGTGCGGCCGGCTGTGAGAGAGTGCTCAGGGACCGTCTACAAAGTGCAACGCCGAAAAGAGTTGCTACAAAAATATTCAATAACTTCACTATTATACAGTGTTGATACCAAAATCACTTCACACATCATCGATGGTCTCTTCCTGGTTATACTACAACGCTTATTTTGGAAAAATGTGCTTTTGGTGAATTTATAATGGGAAAAATATTCAATGCACTTTGTGGACGGTCCCTGACCACTCGTCTTACAGCCGTCCGCGCATAGAGATCATGATAGGTACCAATGTTATGTGTCCAGCTCGTTTTGATCTAAATAAGGTTGTAGCTCGTTGTCTACCTTACTACGGTTAGAAAGAGCCCTCGTTGGTGTTTAAACAACATTTCGTTTGTGAGTTATTGATCCAGGAAGTTCAAATCTATCAATATCTTTCCAACTTTAGTGAACTAGTTCAGTTCTGCATTACTCTTCCACGACGAAAAAGTGAATAAACTCTTCATCTGTAGAACGGTATTCAATATGTTTACCAGTATTATTTTGGTCTGTGGTACATATATTCACCAGAGTGTTAACTATCTCCTCATTACTGAGGATGGCTGATACTAGATTTCGTGCTGACTCGCTCATAGTGACACACACGTCTAACAGCACCAAGATCTGTACAGATAATGACCCTAAAACCAAGATGGCAGCAGGGCCTTTATGACGTCAGATTTCGTTCCATATATTCAGAGTTCATTCAATATATTCAGTTCATTCAATATATTCAGGGTTCATTCAATATATTCAGAGTTCATTCAATATATTCAGACTTCATTCAATATATTCAGACTTCATTCAATATATTCAGAGTTCATTCAATATATTCAGGATTCATTCAATATATTCAGAGTTCATTCAATATATTCAGAGTTCATTCAATATATTCAGACTTCATTCAATATATTCAGACTTCATTAAATATATTCAGAGTTCATTCAATATATTCAGACTTCATTCAATATATTCAGAGTTCATTCAATATATTCAGGATTCATTCAATATATTCAGAGTTCATTCAATATATTCAGAGTTCATTCAATATATTCAGACTTCATTCAATATATTCAGGGTTCATTCAATATATTCAGAGTTCATTCAATATTCTCAGGATTTCATTCAATATTCTCAGGATTTCATTCCATATATTCAGAGTTCATTCAATATTCTCAGGATTTCATTCCATATATTCAGAGTTCATTCAATATATTCAGGGTTCATTCAATATATTCAGAGTTCATTCAATATTCTCAGGATTTCATTCAATATTCTCAGGATTTCATTCCATATATTCTGAGTTCATTCAATATTCTCAGGATTTCATTCAATATTCTCAGGATTTCATTCCATATATTCAGAGTTCATACAATATTCTCAGGATTTCATTCAATATATTCAGGATTTCATTCAATATATTCAGAGTTCATTCAATATTCTCAGGATTTCATTCCATATATTCAGAGTTCATTCAATATATTCAGGGTTCATTCAATATATTCAGGGTTCATTCAATATATTCAGGATTTCATTCCATATTCTCAAATTTCACATTATATATATATCATAATTTCCTAAACGGCTTGCCATAATATATGTATATATATACATATATATATATATATGTATATATGTATATATATATATATATATACATATATATATATATACATATATATTTGTATATATATATATATATATATACATATATTATGGCAAGCCGTTTAGGAAATTATTATATATATAATGTGAAATTCTGAGAATATTGAATGACCTCTGAATATATGGAATGAAATCCTGAGAATATTGAATGAAATCCTGAGAATATTGAATGAACTCTGAATATATTGAATGAACCCTGAATATATTGAATGAACTCTGAATATATGGAATGAAATCCTGAGAATATTGAATGAAATCCTGAGAATATTGAATGAAATCCTGAGAATATTGAATGAACTCTGAATATATTGAATGAACTCTGAATATATTGAATGAATCCTGAATATATTGAATGAACTCTGAATATATTGAATGAAGTCTGAATATATTGAATGAACTCTGAATATATTGAATGAAGTCTGAATATATTGAATGAACTCTGAATATATTGAATGAAGTCTGAATATATTGAATGAAGTCTGAATATATTGAATGAACTCTGAATATATTGAATGAAGTCTGAATATATTGAATGAAGTCTGAATATATTGAATGAACTCTGAATATATGGAATGAACTCTGAATATATTGAATGAAATCTGACGTCATAAAGGCCCTGCTGCCATCTTGGTTTTAGGGTCATTATCCCTTCAGATCTTGGTGCTGCTAGACGTGTGTGTCACTATGAGCGAGTCAGCACGAAATCTAGTATCAGCCATCCTCAGTAATGAGGAGATAGTTAACACTCTGGTGAATATATGTACCACAGACCAAAATAATACTGGTAAACATATTGAATACCGTTCTACAGATGAAGAGTTTATTCACTTTTTCGTCGTGGAAGAGTAATGCAGAACTGAACTAGTTCACTAAAGTTGGAAAGATATTGATAGATTTGAACTTCCTGGATCAAGAACTCACAAACGAAATGTTGTTTAAACACCAACGAGGGCACTTTCTAACCGTAGTAAGGTAGACAACGAGCTACAACCTTATTTAGATCAAAACGAGCTGGACACATAACATTGGTCTCTATCATGATCTCTATGCGTGGCCGGCTGTAAGGCGAGTGGTCAGGGACCGTCCACAAAGTGCATTGAATATTTTTCCCATTATAAATTCACCAAAAGCACATTTTTCCAAAATAAGCGTTGTAGTATAACCAGGAAGAGACCATCGATGATGTGTGAAGTGATTTTGGTATCAACACTGTATAATAGTGAAGTTATTGAATATTTTTGTAGCAACTCTTTTCGGCGTTGCACTTTGTAGACGGTCCCTGAGCACTCTCTCACAGCCGGCCGCACAGAGACCACGGATGAAAAAGTGAATAAACTCTTCATCTGTAGAACGGTATTCAATATGTTTACCAGTCTTATTTTGGTCTGTGGTACACTCATTCACCAGAGTGTTAATTATCTCCTCATTACTGAGGATGGCTGATACTAGATTTCGTGCTGACTCGCTCATAGTGACACACACGTCTAGCAGCACCTAGATCTGTACAGATAATGACCCTAAAACCAAGATGGCAGGAGGGCCTTTATGAAGTCAGATTTCATTCAATATATTCAGAGTTCATTCAATATATTCAGACTTCATTCAATATATTCAGGGTTCATTCAATATATTCAGACTTCATTCAATATATTCAGACTTCATTCAATATATTCAGAGTTCATTCAATATATTCAGAGTTCATTCAATATATTCAGACTTCATTCAATATATTCAAAGTTTATTCAATATATTCAGGATTCATTCAATATATTCAGAGTTCATTCAATATATTCAGAGTTCATTCAATATTCTCAGGATTTCATTCCATATATTCAGAGTTCATTCAATATTCTCAGGATTTCATTCAATATATTCAGAGTTCATTCAATATTTTCAGGATTTCATTCAATATATTCAGGGTTCATTCAATATATTCAGGATTTCATTCCATATTCTCAAATTTCACATTATATATATATCATAATTTCCTAAACGGCTTGCCATAATATATATATATATGTATATATATATATATGTATATATATATGTATATATACGTATGTGTATTTATATATATGTATATATACGTATGTATTTATATAGGCGAATGTATTTATATATACATATGTATATACTATACTAGTGTTCTTATCCCTTGGATATTTTATATTCTTATTTATTGTATGCCCAGTCCTATTTTTATTATATGTACTGTCTTTTGTTAGAATCTGTGCTGCTGTGAAACTGCAATTTCCCCAAGGGATAAATAAAGTGCTATCCTATACTATTTATATATATATTCTCGTTTACACCGTCATTAACACAGCATGTATTTATACAGAACATTTAAACTAATATTCTTATTTTACCCTATTCTTACATTTTTATAAATGCATGCATTTATATTATTTGCATATATCTTATTTTTCAGCATTATTATTTGCACTGATGTTATATATATTTCTTATTTATATTTTCTTATGATTTCTCTATTTTTACATATTTATATTTATATTCTAGAATGGGGGCAAAACGTAACTCAATTTCCCCCCGGGGATCAATAAAGTATTTCTGATTCTGATATTTATTTCCTTGCCGGAGAGAGGGAAGATCGTCCAAAAGTGGCTGCTGTATTGATACCTCAACCTTAAAGAAGGGAGCTTCATTGAGCTGCGAGTGTGACTACAAACAGAGTGCACTCCACCACGGAGTGGGAGGGTGGAGGGCCTGGTTTTTAATTTTGCCTAAATCTGTTCTGACGAACCCTCCACTCCACTCAGTGTCCCTGTGTACTTTTTTCCTTGCTCTTGTTTTTCTTGCAGGATCCGGGTCGTCAGCTTCATGAGCTACAACTGGTTCCGGTGTGGTTCCTGATATAAAATCTTACCACCCTCCCACTGAGTCCCCCGCTCTTCCCTCACTGGCGCTGTGTTTTTCTTTTCGTTACATTTTCACACATCCATACATGCTCACCTGACTGATTACTTAGTTCCACATTTGTTCTGTTTGTTATTGTTACTTTGTAAATAAATGCTTATTTTTTACTTGTAAACTCGTCTGGTCCCCCATTTCTGTCGCAGCCTGGTAGCCGGGCTGTGACATATGCCATAAAAATGTCATGACAAGTAATAGTGTAGTATGTCTAAAAAAATCAAAAAGTCATAGTGTAATATGTTGGAAAACGTCATAGTATAGTTTGTCAAAAAAAAGTGATAGTACAGTATGTCGAAAAAAAGTCATAGTATAGTATTTAAAAAAAAAAGTCATAATATAGTATGTCGAAAAAAGTCATAGCATAGTATGTCGAAAAAGAGCCATAGTATAGTATGTCGAAATTTTTTTTTTTTTTTAAGTCATTGAATAGTATGTTGAAAAAACAAATCATAGTATAGTATGTCGAAAAAGAGTCATAGTATAGTATGTCGTAAAAAGTCATAGTATAGTATGTCGAAAAAAAAGTCATAGTATAGTATGTCGAAAAAGTCATAGCGTAGTATGTCGAAATTTTTTTTTTAAAAAAGTCATAGTATAGTATGTCATAAAAAAAGTCATAGTATAGCAAGTCGAAAAAAAGTCATAGTATAGTATTTGAAAAAAGAAAGTCATAGTATAGTATGACGAAAAAAAAGTCATAGTATAGTATGTCAAAAAAAGTCATAGAACAGTATGTCGAAAAATGGTCTAAAAAAAAGTCATAGTATAGTATGTCGAAAAAAGAGCCTTAGTACAGTATGTCGAAAAAAGTCATAGTATAGTATGTCGACAATATTTGTCAAAAAAATTCATAGTATAGTATGTCGAAAAATTTTGTAAAAAAAAGTCATAGTATAGTATGTCGAAAGAAAAAGTCATAGTGTAGTAGGTCGAAAAATTTTGTAAAAAAAAAAATTATTATAGTATGTCGAAAAAAAAGTCATAGTATAGTATGTCTAAAAAAGTCATAGTATAGTATGTCGAAAAATTTTGTAAAAAGACGTCATAGTCTAGTATGTCGAAAGATGTTATAAAAAAAAGTCATAGTATAGTATGTCGAAAAAGAGTCATAGTATAGTATGTCGTAAAAAGTCATAGTATAGTATGTCGAAAAATTTTGTAAAAAAAAGTCATAGAATATTATGTCGAAAAAAAAGTCATAGTATAGTATGTCGAAAAAGTCATAGCGTAGTATGTCGAATTTTTTTTTTTTTAAAAGTCATAGTATAGTATGTCATAAAAAAAGTTATAGTGTATTAAGTCGAAAAAAAAGTCATGGTATAGTATGTCGAAAAAAAAGTCTTAGTATAGTATGTCATAAAAAAATTCCTAGTAAAGTATGTTGAAAAAAGTCATAGTATACTATATCAAAAAAAGTCATAGTATAGTATGTCGAAAAAGAGTCATAGTATAGTATGTCGAAAAAAAGTCATAGTATAGTATTTGAAAAAAGAAAGTCATAGTATAGTATGACGGAAAAAAAGTCATAGTATAGTATGTCGAAAAAGTCATAGCGTAGTAGGTCGAAATTTTTTTTTTAAAAAAGTCATAGTATAGTATGTCATAAAAAATGTCATAGTATAGCAAGTCGAAAAAAAGTCATAGTATAGTATGTCAAAAAAACTCATAGAACAGTATGTCGAAAAATGTTGTAAAAAAAAGTCATAGTATAGTATGTCGAAAAAAAAGTCATAGTATAGTATGTCAAAAAAAGTCGTAGAATAGTATGTTGTAAAATGTTGTAAAAAAAAGTCATAGTATAGTATGTCGAAAAAAGTCATGGCATAGTATGTCGAAAAAGAGCCATAGTATAGTATGTCGAAAAAAGTCATAGTATAGTATGTCGAAAAAAAAGTCATAGTATAGTATGTCGACAATATTTGTCAAAAAAATTCATAGTATAGTATGTGGAAAAATTTTGTAAAAAAAAGTCATAGTATAGTATGTCGAAAGAAAAAGTCATAGCGTAGTATGTCGAAAAATTTTGTAAAAAAAAAAATTATAGTATGTCGAAAAAAAAGTCATAGTATAGTATGTCTAAAAAAGTCACAGTATAGTATGTCGAAAAATTTTGTAAAAAGACGTCATAGTTTAGTATGTCGAAAGATGTAAAAAAAAGTCATAGTATAGTATGTCGAAAAAGAGTCATAGTATAGTATGTCAAAAAAAGTCATAGAATAGTATGTCAGAAAAAATCATAGAATAGTATGTCGAAAAATTTTGTAAAAAAAAGTCATAGTATAGTATGTCGAAAAAAGTCATAGTATTGTATGTCAATATAGTCATAGTATAGTATGTCGAAAAAAGTCATCGTATAGTATGTCGAAAAAAGTCATATTATAGTATGTCATAAAAAAGTCATAGTATAGTATTTAAAAAAAAAAGTCATAGTATAGTATGTCGAAAAAAGTCATAGTATACTATGTCGAAAAAAAAGTCATAGTATAGTATGTCAAAAAAAGTCATAGAATAGTATGTCGAAAAATTTTGTAAAAAAAGTGATAGTAGAGTAGGTCGAAAAAGGTCATAGTATAGTATGTCGAAAAATTTTATAAAAAAAAGTCATACTATAGTATGTCGAACAAAAGTCATAGTATAGTATGTCGAAAAAGAGTCATAGTATAGTATATCGAAAAAAGTCATAGTATGTCTAAATTTTTTTTTTCTTTTTTTTTAAAGTCATTGAATGGTATGTCGAAAAAGAGCCATAGTATAGTATGTCGAAAAGTCATAGTATAGTATGTCGAAAAAAAAGTCATAGTATAGTATGTCGACAATATTTGTCAAAAAAATTCATAGTATAGTATGTCTAAAAATTTTGTAAAAAAAAGTCATAGTATAGTATGTCGAAAGAAAAAGTCATAGCGTAGTATGTCGAAAAATTTTGTAAAAAGACGTCATAGTCTAGTATGTCGAAAGATGTTGTAAAAAAAAGTCATAGTATAGTATGTCGAAAAAGAGTCATAGTATAGTATGTCAAAAAAAGTCATAGAATAGTATGTCAGAAAAAATCATAGAATAGTATGTCGAAAAATTTTGTAAAAAAAAGTCATACTATAGTATGTCGAAAAAGAGCCATAGTATAGTATGTCGAAAAGTCATAGTATAGTATGTCGAAAAAAAAGTCATAGTATAGTATGTCGACAATATTTGTCAAAAAAATTCATAGTATAGTATGTCTAAAAATTTTGTAAAAAAAAGTCATAGTATAGTATGTCGAAAGAAAAAGTCATAGCGTAGTATGTCGAAAAATTTTGTAAAAAGACGTCATAGTCTAGTATGTCGAAAGATGTTGTAAAAAAAAGTCATAGTATAGTATGTCGAAAAAGAGTCATAGTATAGTATGTCAAAAAAAGTCATAGAATAGTATGTCAGAAAAAATCATAGAATAGTATGTCGAAAAATTTTGTAAAAAAAAGTCATACTATAGTATGTCGAACAAAAGTCATAGTATAGTATGTCGAAAAAGAGTCATAGTATAGTATATCGAAAAAAGTCATAGTATGTCTAAATTTTTTTTTTCTTTTTTTTTAAAGTCATTGAATGGTATGTCGAAAAAAAGTCATAGTATAGTATTTCGAAAAAATGTCATAGTATAGCATGTTGAAAAATTTTGTAAAAAAAAAATTCATAGTATAGTATGCCGAAAAAATGTCATAGTATAGCATGTTGAAAAATTCTGTAAAAAAAAGTCATAGTCTAGTATGTCGAAAGATGTTGTAAAAAAAAGTCATAGTATAGTATGTTGAAAAAGGGTCATAGTATAGTATGTCGTAAAAAGTCATAGTATAGTATGCCGAAACATTTTGTAAAAAAAAGTCATAGAATATTATGTCGAAAAAAAAGTCATAGTATACTATATTGAAAAAGTCATAGCGTAGTATGTCGAATTTTTTTTTTTTTAAAAGTCATAGTATAGTATGTCATAAAAAAAGTCATAGTATAGTAAGTCGAAAAAAAGTCATAGTATAGTATGTCATAAAAAAAGTCATAGTAAAGTACGTTGAAAAAAGTCATAGTATAGTATGTTATAAAAAAGTCATAGTATAGTATTTAAAAAAAAAAAGTCATAGTATATTATGACGAAAAAAAATCATAGTATAGTATGTCGAAAAAATTTGTAAAAGAAAGTCATAGTATAGTATGTCGAAAAAGTCATAGTATGATGTCGAAATTTAAAAAAAAAAGTCATAGTATAGTATGTCAAAAAAAGTCATAGAATAGTATGTCGAAAAATTTTGTAAAAAAAAGTCATAGTATAGTATGTCGAAAAAAGTCATAGTATAGTATGTCGAAAAAAGTCATAGTATAGTATGTCATAAAAAAAGTCATAGTATAGTATTTAAAAAAAAAAGTCATAGTATAGTATGTCGAAAAAAGTCATAGTATAGTATGTCGAAAAAAAGTCATAGTATAGTATGTCAAAAAAAGTCATAGAATAGTATGTCAGAAAAAGTCATAGAATAGTATGTCGAAAAATTTTGTAAAAAAAAGTCATAGTATAGTATGTCGAAAAAAGTCATAGTATAGTATGTCAATATAGAGTCATAGTATAGTATGTCGAAAAAAGTCATCGTATAGTATGTCGAAAAAAGTCATATTATAGTATGTCACAAAAAAGTCATAGTATAGTATTTAAAAAAAAAGTCATAGTATAGTATGTCGAAAAAAGTCATAGTATACTATGTCGAAAAAAAAGTCATAGTATAGTATGTCAAAAAAAGTCATAAAATAGTATGTCGAAAAATTTTGTAAAAAAAGTGATAGAGTAGGTCGAAAAAGGTCATAGTATAGTATGTCGAAAAATTTTATAAAAAAAAGTCATACTATAGTATGTCGAACAAAAGTCATAGTATAGTATGTCGAAAGAGTCATAGTATAGTATATCGAAAAAAGTCATAGTATGTCTACATTTTTTTTTTCTTTTTTTTTAGTCATTGAATGGTATGTCGAAAAAATGTCATAGTATAGCATGTTGAAAAATTTTGTAAAAAAAAAGTCATAGTATAGTATGCCGAAAAAATGTCATAGTATAGCATGTTGAAAAATTCTGTAAAAAAAAGTCATAGTCTAGTATGTCGAAAGATGTTGTAAAAAAAAGTCATAGTATAGTATGTTGAAAAAGGGTCATAGTATAGTATGTCGTAAAAAGTCATAGTATAGTATGTCGAAACATTTTGTAAAAAAAAGTCATAGAATATTATGTCGAAAAAAGTCATAGTATAGTATATTGAAAAAGTCATAGCGTAGTATGTCGAATTTTTTTTTTTTTAAAAGTCATAGTATAGTATGTCATAAAAAAAGTCATAGTATAGTAAGTCGAAAAAAAGTCATAGTATAGTATGTCATAAAGAAAGTCATAGTAAAGTACGTTGAAAAAAGTCATAGTATAGTATGTTATAAAAAAGTCATAGTATAGTATTTAAAAAAAAAAAGTCATAGTATATTATGACGGAAAAAAATCATAGTATAGTATGTCGAAAAAATTTGTAAAAGAAAGTCATAGTATAGTATGTCGAAAAAAGTCATGGCATAGTATGTCGAAAAAGAGCCATAGTATAGTATGTCGAAAAGTCATAGTATAGTATGTCGAAAAAAAAGTCATAGTATAGTATGTCGACAATATTTGTCAAAAAAATTCATAGTATAGTATGTCTAAAAAAATTTGGTAAAAAAAAGTCATAGTATAGTATGTCGAAAGAAAAAGTCATAGCGTAGTATGTCGAAAAATTTTGTAAAAAGACGTCATAGTCTAGTATGTCGAAAGATGTTGTAAAAAAAAGTCATAGTATAGTATGTCGAAAAAGAGTCATAGTATAGTATGTCAAAAATAGTCATAGAATAGTATGTCAGAAAAAATCATAGAATAGTATGTCGAAAAATTTTGTAAAAAAAAGTCATACTATAGTATGTCGAACAAAAGTCATAGTTTAGTATGTCGAAAAAGAGTCATAGTATAGTATGTCGAAAAAAAGTCATAGTATAGTATTTCGAAAAAATGTCATAGTATAGCATGTTGAAAAATTTTGTAAAAAAAAAATTCATAGTATAGTATGCCGAAAAAATGTCATAGTATAGCATGTTGAAAAATTCTGTAAAAAAAAGTCATAGTCTAGTATGTCGAAAGATGTTGTAAAAAAAAGTCATAGTATAGTATGTTGAAAAAGGGTCATAGTATAGTATGTCGTAAAAAGTCATAGTATAGTATGCCGAAACATTTTGTAAAAAAAAGTCATAGAATATTATGTCGAAAAAAAAGTCATAGTATAGTATATTGAAAAAGTCATAGCGTAGTATGTCGAATTTTTTTTTTTTTAAAAGTCATAGTATAGTATGTCATAAAAAAAGTCATAGTATAGTAAGTCGAAAAAAAGTCATAGTATAGTATGTCATAAAAAAAGTCATAGTAAAGTACGTTGAAAAAAGTCATAGTATAGTATGTCGAAAAAGTCATAGTATGATGTTGAAATTTTAAAAAAAAAGTCATAGTATAGTATGTCAAAAAAAGTCATAGAATAGTATGTCGAAAAATTTTGTAAAAAAAAGTCATAGTATAGTATGTCGAAAAAAGTCATAGTATAGTACGTTGAAAAAAGTCATAGTATAGTATGTTATAAAAAAGTCATAGTATAGTATTTAAAAAAAAAAAGTCATAGTATATTATGACGAAAAAAAATCATAGTATAGTATGTCGAAAAAATTTGTAAAAGAAAGTCATAGTATAGTATGTCGAAAAAGTCATAGTATGATGTCGAAATTTAAAAAAAAGTCATAGTATAGTATGTCAAAAAAAGTCATAGAATAGTATGTCGAAAAATTTTGTAAAAAAAAGTCATAGTATAGTATGTCGAAAAAAGTCATAGTATAGTATGTCGAAAAAAGTCATAGTATAGTATGTCATAAAAAAAGTCATAGTATAGTATTTAAAAAAAAAAGTCATAGTATAGTATGTCGAAAAAAGTCATAGTATAGTATGTCGAAAAAAAGTCATAGTATAGTATGTCAAAAAAAGTCATAGAATAGTATGTCAGAAAAAGTCATAGAATAGTATGTCGAAAAATTTTGTAAAAAAAAGTCATAGTATAGTATGTCGAAAAAAGTCATAGTATAGTATGTCAATATAGAGTCATAGTATAGTATGTCGAAAAAAGTCATCGTATAGTATGTCGAAAAAAGTCATATTATAGTATGTCACAAAAAAGTCATAGTATAGTATTTAAAAAAAAAGTCATAGTATAGTATGTCGAAAAAAGTCATAGTATACTATGTCGAAAAAAAAGTCATAGTATAGTATGTCAAAAAAAGTCATAGAATAGTATGTCGAAAAATTTTGTAAAAAAAGTGATAGAGTAGGTCGAAAAAGGTCATAGTATAGTATGTCGAAAAATTTTATAAAAAAAAGTCATACTATAGTATGTCGAACAAAAGTCATAGTATAGTATGTCGAAAGAGTCATAGTATAGTATATCGAAAAAAGTCATAGTATGTCTACATTTTTTTTTTCTTTTTTTTTAGTCATTGAATGGTATGTCGAAAAAAAGTCATAGTATAGTATGTCGAAAAAATGTCATAGTATAGCATGTTGAAAAATTTTGTAAAAAAAAAGTCATAGTATAGTATGCCGAAAAAATGTCATAGTATAGCATGTTGAAAAATTCTGTAAAAAAAAGTCATAGTCTAGTATGTCGAAAGATGTTGTAAAAAAAAGTCATAGTATAGTATGTTGAAAAAGGGTCATAGTATAGTATGTCGTAAAAAGTCATAGTCTAGTATGTCGAAACATTTTGTAAAAAAAAGTCATAGAATATTACGTCGAAAAAAGTTATAGTATAGTATATTGAAAAAGTCATAGCGTAGTATGTCGAATTTTTTTTTTTTTAAAAGTCATAGTATAGTATGTCATAAAAAAAGTCATAGTATAGTAAGTCGAAAAAAAGTCATAGTATAGTATGTCATAAAAAAAGTCATAGTAAAGTACGTTGAAAAAAGTCATAGTATAGTATGTTATAAAAAAGTCATAGTATAGTATTTAAAAAAAAAAAGTCATAGTATATTATGACGGAAAAAAATCATAGTATAGTATGTCGAAAAAATTTGTAAAAGAAAGTCATAGTATAGTATGTCGAAAAAGTCATAGTATGATGTTGAAATTTTAAAAAAAAAGTCATAGTATAGTATGTCAAAAAAAGTCATAGAATAGTATGTCGAAAAATTTTGTAAAAAAAAGTCATAGTATAGTATGTCGAAAAAAGTCATAGTATAGTATGTCGAAAAAAGTCATAGTATAGTATGTCATAAAAAAAGTCATAGTATAGTATTTAAAAAAAAAAGTCATAGTATAGTATGTCGAAAAAAGTCATAGTATAGTATGTCGAAAAAAAGTCATAGTATAGTATGTCAAAAAAAGTCATAGAATAGTATGTCAGAAAAAGTCATAGAATAGTATGTCGAAAAATTTTGTAAAAAAAAGTCATAGTATAGTATGTCGAAAAAAGTCATAGTATAGTATGTCAATATAGAGTCATAGTATAGTATGTCGAAAAAAGTCATCGTATAGTATGTCGAAAAAAGTCATATTATAGTATGTCATAAAAAAGTCATAGTATAGTATTTAAAAAAAAAGTCATAGTATAGTATGTCGAAAAAAGTCATAGTATAGTATGTCAAAAAAAGTCATAGAATAGTATGTCAGAAAAAATCATAGAATAGTATGTCGAAAAATTTTGTAAAAAAAAGTCATAGTATAGTATGTCGAAAAAAGTCATAGTATTGTATGTCAATATAGTCATAGTATAGTATGTCGAAAAAAGTCATCGTATAGTATGTCGAAAAAAGTCATATTATAGTATGTCATAAAAAAGTCATAGTATAGTATTTAAAAAAAAAAGTCATAGTATAGTATGTCGAAAAAAGTCATAGTATACTATGTCGAAAAAAAAGTCATAGTATAGTATGTCAAAAAAAGTCATAGAATAGTATGTCGAAAAATTTTGTAAAAAAAGTGATAGTAGAGTAGGTCGAAAAAGGTCATAGTATAGTATGTCGAAAAATTTTATAAAAAAAGTCATACTATAGTATGTCGAACAAAAGTCATAGTATAGCATGTTGAAAAATTTTGTAAAAAAAAAGTCATAGTATAGTATGCCGAAAAAATGTCATAGTATAGCATGTTGAAAAATTCTGTAAAAAAAAGTCAGTCTAGTATGTCGAAAGATGTTGTAAAAAAAAGTCATAGTATAGTATGTTGAAAAAAAGTCATAGTATAGTATGTCGAAAAAATGTCATAGTATAGCATGTTGAAAAATTTTGTAAAAAAAAAGTCATAGTATAGTATGCCGAAAAAATGTCATAGTATAGCATGTTGAAAAATTCTGTAAAAAAAAGTCATAGTCTAGTATGTCGAAAGATGTTGTAAAAAAAAGTCATAGTATAGTATGTTGAAAAAGGGTCATAGTATAGTATGTCGTAAAAAGTCATAGTATAGTATGTCGAAACATTTTGTAAAAAAAAGTCATAGAATATTACGTCGAAAAAAGTTATAGTATAGTATATTGAAAAAGTCATAGCGTAGTATGTCGAATTTTTTTTTTTTTAAAAGTCATAGTATAGTATGTCATAAAAAAAGTCATAGTAAAGTACGTTGAAAAAAGTCATAGTATAGTATGTTATAAAAAAGTCATAGTATAGTATGTCGAAAAAATTTGTAAAAGAAAGTCATAGTATAGTATGTCGAAAAAGTCATAGTATGATGTTGAAATTTTAAAAAAAAAGTCATAGTATAGTATGTCAAAAAAAGTCATAGAATAGTATGTCGAAAAATTTTGTAAAAAAAAGTCATAGTATAGTATGTCGAAAAAAGTCATAGTATAGTATGTCGAAAAAAGTCATAGTATAGTATGTCATAAAAAAAGTCATAGTATAGTATTTAAAAAAAAAAGTCATAGTATAGTATGTCGAAAAAAGTCATAGTATAGTATGTCGAAAAAAAGTCATAGTATAGTATGTCAAAAAAAGTCATAGAATAGTATGTCAGAAAAAGTCATAGAATAGTATGTCGAAAAATTTTGTAAAAAAAAGTCATAGTATAGTATGTCGAAAAAAGTCATAGTATAGTATGTCAATATAGAGTCATAGTATAGTATTTAAAAAAAAAGTCATAGTATAGTATGTCGAAAAAAGTCATAGTATAGTATGTCATAAAAAAGTCATAGTATAGTATTTAAAAAAAAAGTCATAGTATAGTATGTCGAAAAAAGTCATAGTATAGTATGTCAAAAAAAGTCATAGAATAGTATGTCAGTAAAAATCATAGAATAGTATGTCGAAAAATTTTGTAAAAAAAAGTCATAGTATAGTATGTCGAAAAAAGTCATAGTATTGTATGTCAATATAGTCATAGTATAGTATGTCGAAAAAAGTCATCGTATAGTATGTCGAAAAAAGTCATATTATAGTATGTCATAAAAAAGTCATAGTATAGTATTTAAAAAAAAAAGTCATAGTATAGTATGTCGAAAAAAGTCATAGTATACTATGTCGAAAAAAAAGTCATAGTATAGTATGTCAAAAAAAGTCATAGAATAGTATGTCGAAAAATTTTGTAAAAAAAGTGATAGTAGAGTAGGTCGAAAAAGGTCATAGTATAGTATGTCGAAAAATTTTATAAAAAAAAGTCATACTATAGTATGTCGAACAAAAGTCATAGTATAGTATGTCGAAAAAGAGTCATAGTATAGTATATCGAAAAAAGTCATAGTATGTCTAAATTTTTTTTTTCTTTTTTTTTAAAGTCATTGAATGGTATGTCGAAAAAAAGTCATAGTATAGTATGTCGAAAAAAGTCATGGCATAGTATGTCGAAAAAGAGCCATAGTATAGTATGTCGAAAAGTCATAGTATAGTATGTTGAAAAAAAAGTCATAGTATAGTATGTCGACAATATTTGTCAAAAAAATTCATAGTATAGTATGTCTAAAAATTTTGTAAAAAAAGGTCATAGTATAGTATGTCGAAAGAAAAAGTCATAGCGTAGTATGTCGAAAAATTTTGTAAAAAGACGTCATAGTCTAGTATGTCGAAAGATGTTGTAAAAAAAAGTCATAGTATAGTATGTCAGAAAAAATCATAGAATAGTATGTCGAAAAATTTTGTAAAAAAAAGTCATACTATAGTATGTCGAACAAAAGTCATAGTATAGTATGTCGAAAAAGAGTCATAGTATAGTATATCGAAAAAAGTCATAGTATGTCTAAATTTTTTTTTTCTTTTTTTTAAAGTCATCGAATGGTATGTCGAAAAAAAGTCATAGTATAGTATTTCGAAAAAATGTCATAGTATAGCATGTTGAAAAATTTTGTAAAAAAAAAATTCATAGTATAGTATGCCGAAAAAATGTCATAGTATAGCATGTTGAAAAATTCTGTAAAAAAAAGTCATAGTCTAGTATGTCGAAAGATGTTGTAAAAAAAAGTCATAGTATAGTATGTTGAAAAAGGGTCATAGTATAGTATGTCGTAAAAAGTCATAGTATAGTATGCCGAAACATTTTGTAAAAAAAAGTCATAGAATATTATGTCGAAAAAAAAGTCATAGTATAGTATATTGAAAAAGTCATAGCGTAGTATGTCGAATTTTTTTTTTTTTAAAAGTCATAGTATAGTATGTCATAAAAAAAGTCATAGTATAGTAAGTCGAAAAAAAGTCATAGTATAGTATGTCATAAAAAAAGTCATAGTAAAGTATGTCGAAAAAAGTCATAGTATAGTATGTCGAAAAAGTCATAGTATGATGTTGAAATTTTAAAAAAAAAGTCATAGTATAGTATGTCAAAAAAAGTCATAGAATAGTATGTCGAAAAATTTTGTAAAAAAAAGTCATAGTATAGTATGTCGAAAAAAGTCATAGTATAGTATGTCGAAAAAAGTCATAGTATAGTATGTCATAAAAAAAGTCATAGTATAGTATTTAAAAAAAAAAGTCATAGTATAGTATGTCGAAAAAAGTCATAGTATAGTATGTCGAAAAAAAGTCATAGTATAGTATGTCAAAAAAAGTCATAGAATAGTATGTCAGAAAAAGTCATAGAATAGTATGTCGAAAAATTTTGTAAAAAAAAGTCATAGTATAGTATGTCGAAAAAAGTCATAGTATAGTATGTCAATATAGAGTCATAGTATAGTATGTCGAAAAAAGTCATCGTATAGTATGTCGAAAAAAGTCATATTATAGTATGTCATAAAAAAGTCATAGTATAGTATTTAAAAAAAAAGTCATAGTATAGTATGTCGAAAAAAGTCATAGTATACTATGTCGAAAAAAAAGTCATAGTATAGTATGTCAAAAAAAGTCATAGAATAGTGTCGAAAAATTTTGTAAAAAAAGTGATAGAGTAGGTCGAAAAAGGTCATAGTATAGTATGTCGAAAAATTTTATAAAAAAAAGTCATACTATAGTATGTCGAACAAAAGTCATAGTATAGTATGTCGAAAAAGAGTCATAGTATAGTATATCGAAAAAAGTCACAGTATGTCTACATTTTTTTTTTCTTTTTTTTTAGTCATTGAATGGTATGTCGAAAAAAAGTCATAGTATAGTATGTCGAAAAAATGTCATAGTATAGCATGTTGAAAAATTTTGTAAAAAAAAAGTCATAGTATAGTATGCCGAAAAAATGTCATAGTATAGCATGTTGAAAAATTCTGTAAAAAAAAGTCATAGTCTAGTATGTCGAAAGATGTTGTAAAAAAAAGTCATAGTATAGTATGTTGAAAAAGGGTCATAGTATATTATGTCGTAAAAAGTCATAGTATAGAATGCCGAAACATTTTGTAAAAAAAAGTCATAGAATATTATGTCGAAAAAAAAGTCATAGTATAGTATGTCAAAAAAGTCATAGTATAGTATGTCGAAAAAGAGTCATAGTATAGTATATCGAAAAAAGTCACAGTATGTCTAAATTTTTTTTTTTTAAAGTCATTGAATAGTATGTCGAAAAAAAGTCATAGTATAGTATGTCCAAAAAATGTCATAGTATAGCATGTTGAAAAATTTTGTAAAAAAAAAGTCATAGTATAGTATGCCGAAAAAATGTCATAGTATAGCATGTTGAAAAATTCTGTAAAAAAAAGTCATAGTCTAGTATGTCGAAAGATGTTGTAAAAAAAAGTCATAGTATAGTATGTTGAAAAAGGGTCATAGTATAGTATGTCGTAAAAAGTCATAGTATAGTATGTCGAAACATTTTGTAAAAAAAAGTCATAGAATAGTATGTCGAAAAAAAAGTCATAGTATAGTATGTCGAAAAAAACATAGCGTAGTATGTCGAATTTTATTTTTTTTAAAAGTCATAGTATAGTATGTCATAAAAAAAGTCATAGTAAAGTACGTTGAAAAAAGTCATAGTATAGTATGTTATAAAAAAGTCATAGTATAGTATTTAAAAAAAAAAAGACATAGTATATTATGACGGAAAAAAATCATAGTATAGTATGTCGAAAAAATTTGTAAAAGAAAGTCATAGTATAGTATGTCGAAAAAGTCATAGTATGATGTTGAAATTTAAAAAAAAAAGTCATAGTATAGTATGTCAAAAAAATTCATAGAATAGTATGTCGAAAAATTTAGTAAAAAAAAGTCATAGTATAGTATGTCGAAAAAAGTCATAGTATAGTATGTCGAAAAAAGTCATAGTATAGTATGTCATAAAAAAAGTCATAGTATAGTATTTAAAAAAAAAAGTCATAGTATAGTATGTCGAAAAAAGTCATAGTATAGTATGTCGAAAAAAAGTCATGGTATAGTATGTCAAAAAAAGTCATAGAATAGTATGTCAGAAAAAGTCATAGAATAGTATGTCGAAAAATTTTGTAAAAAAAAGTCATAGTATAGTATGTCGAAAAAAGTCATAGTATAGTATGTCAATATAGAGTCATAGTATAGTATGTCGAAAAAAGTCATCGTATAGTATGTCGAAAAAAGTCATATTATAGTATGTCATAAAAAAGTCATAGTATACTATGTCGAAAAAAAAGTCATAGTATAGTATGTCAAAAAAAGTCATAGAATAGTATGTCGAAAAATTTTGTAAAAAAAGTGATAGAGTAGGTCGAAAAAGGTCATAGTATAGTATGTCGAAAAATTTTATAAAAAAAAGTCATACTATAGTATGTCGAACAAAAGTCATAGTATAGTATGTCGAAAAAGGGTCATAGTATAGTATATCGAAAAAAGTCATAGTATGTCTACATTTTTTTTTTCTTTTTTTTTAGTCATTGAATGGTATGTCGAAAAAAAGTCATAGTATAGTATGTCGAAAAAATGTCATAGTATAGCATGTTGAAAAATTTTGTAAAAAAAAAGTCATAGTATAGTATGCCGAAAAAATGTCATAGTATAGCATGTTGAAAAATTCTGTAAAAAAAAGTCATAGTCTAGTATGTCGAAAGATGTTGTAAAAAAAAGTCATAGTATAGTATGTTGAAAAAGGGTCATAGTATAGTATGTCGTAAAAAGTCATAGTATAGTATGCCGAAACATTTTGTAAAAAAAAGTCATAGAATATTATGTCGAAAAAAAAGTCATAGTATAGTATGTCAAAAAAGTCATAGTATAGTATGTCGAAAAAGAGTCATAGTATAGTATATCGAAAAAAGTCACAGTATGTCTAAATTTTTTTTTTTTAAAGTCATTGAATAGTATGTCGAAAAAAAGTCATAGTATAGTACAGGTACAGCTCAAAAAATTAGAATATCGTGAAAAAGTTCAATATTCTTCGTCAGTTATTTCAGAAGGTGAAAATTTAATATATTCTAGACCCATTACACATAAACTAAAAGGTTTAAAGCATTTTTTTAATTTTAATTTCGATAATTACAGCCTACAGCTCAAAAAAGAAAGAAAAAGGTATCTCAAAATATTAGAATATTTAATTTTGAGTTTGAGTAAATTACTATTCATACAGTTTAAATACCGTGTATCTCTCGGTCTAGTTCAGTACACACAACCACAATCATGGGGAAAGCTGCTGACTTGACAGTTGTTCAGAAGACGATCATCGATACCCTCCACAAGAAGGGTAAGCCACAGAAGGTCATCGCTGAAATGGCTGGCTGTTCACAGAGTGCTGTATCGAGGAAGCATGTTCATTGAAAGTTGAATGGAAGGGAAAAGTGTGGTAGGAAAAGGTGCACAAGCAACAGGGATGACCGCAGCCTTGACAAGATTGTCAAGCAAAGCCGAATCAAGAACTTGGGAGAGCTTCACAAGGAGTGGACTGAGGCTGGAGTCAGTGCATCAAGAGCCACCACTCACAGACGTCTTCTGGAGATGGACACAGCTGTCGCATTCCTAGTATCAAGCCCCTCCTGAACCAGAGACAACGTCAGAAGCATCTTACCTGGGCTAAGGAGAAGAAGAACTGGACCATTTCTCAGTGGTCCAAAGTCCTCTTTTCAGATGAAAGTCAATTTTGCTTTTCATTTGGAAATCAAGGTCCCAGAGTCTGTAGGAAGAGTGGAGAGGCACAGAATCCAAGTTGCTTGAAGTCCAGTGTGAAGTTTCCACAGTCGGTGATGATTTGGGGTGCCATGTCATCTGCTGGTCTTGGTCCACTGTGTTCTATCAAGTCCAAAGTCAACGCAGCCCTCTACCAGGAAATTTTAGAACACTTCATGCTTCTGTCTGGTGACAAGCTTCACGGAGATGCTGATTTCCTATTCCAGCAGGACTTGGCACCTGCCCACAGTACCAAAACTACTACTAACTGGTTTGCTGACCATGACATTACTGTGCTTGATTGGCCAGCAAACTCGCCTGACCTGAACCCCATAAATAATCTATGGGGTATTGTCAAGAGGAAGATGAGAAAGACCCGACCCAACAATACAGATGAGCTGAAGACCGCTATCAAAGCAACCTGGGCTTCAAAAACGCCTCAGCAGTGCCACAGGCTGATCGCCTCCATGCCACGCCGCATTGATGCAGTAATTTGTGCATTTTATTCACCCAATACCAAGTATTGAATGAATTAATGCACAAACTTTTCAGAAGTCTGACATTTCTGTATTGTAAATCCTTTTTTTGATTGATCTTATGAAATATTCTAATATTTTGAGATACCTTTTTCTTTCTTTTTTGAGCTGTAGGCTGTAATTATCAAAATTAAAATGAAAAAATGCTTGAAACATTTGAGTTTATATGTAATGAGTCTAGAATATATTACATTTTCACTTTCTTAAATAACTGACGAAGAATATTGAACTTTTTTGCAATATTCTAATTTTGTGAGCTGTACCTGTATGTCGAAAAAATGTCATAGTATAGCATGTTGAAAAATTCTGTAAAAAAAAGTCATAGTCTAGTATGTCGAAAGATGTTGTAAAAAAAAGTCATAGTATAGTATGTTGAAAAAGGGTCATAGTATAGTATGTCGTAAAAAGTCATAGTATAGTATGTCGAAACATTTTGTAAAAAAAAGTCATAGAATAGTATGTCGAAAAAAAAGTCATAGTATAGTATGTCGAAAAAGTCATAGCGTAGTATGTCGAATTTTTTTTTTTTTAAAAGTCATAGTATAGTATGTCATAAAAAAAGTCATAGTATAGTAAGTCGAAAAAAAGTCATAGTATAGTATGTCATAAAAAAAGTCATAGTAAAGTACGTTGAAAAAAGTCATAGTATAGTATGTTATAAAAAAGTCATAGTATAGTATTTAAAAAAAAAAAGTCATAGTATATTATGACGAAAAAAAAGTCATAGTATAGTATGTCAGAAAAAGTCATAGAATAGTATGTCGAAAAATTTTGTAAAAAAAAGTCATAGTATAGTATGTCGAAAAAAGTCATAGTATAGTATGTCATAAAAAAAGTCATAGTATAGTATTTAAAAAAAAAAGTCATAGTGTAGTATGTCGAAAAAAGTCATAGTATAGTATGTCGAAAAAAAAGTCATAGTATAGTATGTCAAAAAAAGTCATCGTATAGTATGTCGAAAAAGAGTCTTAGTATAGTATATCGAAAAAGTCATAGTATGTCGAAATTTTTTATTTTTTTTTAAAGTCATTGAATAGTACGTCAAAAAAATGTCATAGAATAGCATGTTGAAAAGTTTTGTAAAAAAAAGTCATAGTATAGTATGCCGAAAAATTCTGTAAAAAAAAGTCATAGTATAGTATGTCATAAAAAAAGGCATAGTATAGTTTGTCGAATTTTTTTTTTTAAAAAAGTCATAGTATAGTATGTCGAAAAAATGTCATAGTATAGCATGTTGAAAAATTCTGGGGAGTCCACCAAATCATGTCAGATCTGTTACCAGAGTCTTCAGGAGTCTGTCCAAGTGTCCCTCAGCCTTTTCCCTGTGTTTATTCAGCAGCCAGGTCAGTGTCTCCCATCCATCTAGAGTTTAATATCTGATGTCACTATGAAGACGATCCAATCCATTCATTGGGGTCTATCCCTGTGTGATCTGCAAACACGTGTAGAGATGTTTCACGGCCTCCTAGTTAGGGCTGTCACGATACCAGAAATCTAGTAGTCAATCTAGTAGTCTATACCCAACTCCATACCACGATAAAAAAAAAAAAACACAACAATAAATTCCATGTAATTCAACACGCACTCTTTTATTAAAAACATTTGAACATTACAAAAAAACAGAGGCATGTAGCCTTTAATTAATAAATGAAAAGAATTGACCCATTTAGTTCATTTTGGCGTATCAGCGGCATGTTTTCAATTGATAGTCAGACGACGGACGCTACATACTGACCATGAATGCATCTGGTCCGTCAGCTCAGAGCAGCAGGCGTCATATTTCACAAATGGGACGAGAGAGGGTCGACAGACCGAGAGGATTTGTTGTCGAAGCGAAAAGCAAATGCACCTATTTGTCAATATTTCAGGTTTAATCCCAACGCTATAAGGGAGCCATAACGTTAATAGGATAATCGCCGCGAGGCTGTCACAGCCGGTGTGCACGGAGCAGCGGCGCCAGGTGGAGCCCGGCAGTAAAAGCACTACCGGAGCGGCCAGACACACCGCCACCCGCCGGTAAAGATCAGTCAGCGCTCTGCACATATTGACCGTAATATTTTCCTGTAAAATGTCCGGTGTAATCTGTAACACCGGTGTTGTCACAAGTTTATTAACCGGTGGGAAAATTTCCTCGACCGTGACATCCCTACCGATGACCTTTACAGGCATCGTACGGTACCTTCGGTACTGTAGAAAAAGAGTACCGTCAGGTTTTTAGAATTTTTGCCATCGATTTGGTACCGAAGTATCGGTTCTCGTGAAATCCCTACTCCTAGTAGGACATGCATGATGATAACATTAACAACAATAGAGCAGATCCACACCGCTATATAACCTGAACTCTTTTGTCTCGATTTAACTTAATCTCTGCTGTAGCAACTGTTATTATAGATGCAGCTAGTTTGTGTCAAATATCATACCAAAAGAAAACATCAAACATCAGCTTGGTTCTCTTAAAGCTTCAGAAGGCATAAAGTTTTTGGCATCATTGGGCAAAAATCCCATAATAACCTTTCAGTATATTGTTATTCAAGGAGAGAAAACTAGACTTCTGCTCCTCCTCATGGCTCTGTTTTCAGACTTTAAGAAATCTAACCCCTGATGGGAGACTTTGACCAATCACAGGTCATTTCAGAGAGAGAGAGAGCATTCCTATTAGCTGTGCTCCGGCTGGTGGGCGGTGCTTGGTATTTCCTCAATTGGTCTCAACTTGGCTGCCGGGTCACTAACGTTCTCATTTTACAGCTAAACAGTACACTACAAGATGATTCTGACAACATTTTAGGAGAGAAATAGAAAAAACATACTGTGTTTGCATAGAATAATTGATAGCGGCAATAATAATCAATACAAGTAATAATAAAATTAATCCCTGAAGACTTCACCAGACTTCGTCACTAAAGGTTGTCTGACTGGCCAGCTTTGTTAATCGTCACTTCTCTCTTTGAAACCGGCTTGCTTAATAAAGTGCTTTTTTAGTAAAACTCAAGTATTGATTAATTCATGATTTTATTGATCTATGTGCCCAACTAGTCACAGTATTGTTTGTTTTAAGAGATTCAAGACTTCTCTGTATGTTTACACTGTTTTGCTTTACACTTGTCAATGGCATCTTTTTAAATCTGGACTGAAATCCATCTACTTCAACATGCACAAATAATCCGATAGTTGGTTTGGGTCTTCACGGAGCCAGTGGATAATGCAGGGCAGCCTTTGACAGATATGAAGCATCAACAGACAGATTTAAATGCGTGGCGTATGACACACGTCACACGTGACAAACGTTGTGTGAGGACGCAACATGTAGAAGATGGGAAGCATCAGCACAGGAAGAATAATTAAACAACTCCACAGTAATGACAAGGTAAACACTGCATCAACTTTTCTGTAGGTTGAATTCTCGGTGAGGATTGAAGCTTTATCGTTGCCGTCTGTCAATCCAGGACTTTAGATATTCACGTTTTAGCATCTCCAAAGCTGTTCTCTAAATACTGAAGGGAAATTCTTGTTCATTTAGTGATGATGTTAGTGGAACATCCGTAGTAAAGTTATGTAATTGTTGGATATTAGAAAACAGGCTACAGGTTCCTGTGACTCAGCAACGAATGGATTTGATTGCTCGACTCCCTCAATTTGATTAGTACGAGTAAAGTCATAACTTTATGAGAAAGAAAGTCGTAATATTATGAAAATAAAGTCATAACTTAACGAGAAAAAAGTCATAATATGAGAATAAAGTCATAACTTAACAAGAAAAAAAGTTGTAACATTATGAGAAAAAAGTCATAACTTCACAAGAAAAAAAGTCCTAATATTATGAGAATAATTTCATAACTTTACAAGTAAAAAAGCCGTAATATGATGAAAATAAAGTCATAACTTTACGAGTAAAAAAGCCGTAATATGATGAGAATTTCTCACAATTATGATACTCAGTTTTCCTTATTTAATTCTTATTTCATTTCACAGATTCAGTTCCTCTTCAAAATTATTATTATTTTTTTTATTTTATTTTATTGATTGTTTTTTTATTTTTCAGAATATGTTTTTTAAATACCTCTCACTCAATATGAGCCTTCACAGCTCACGTTAGGTGAGAGGTCATGATGTATGTCTTTGGACAGTCAGAGGAAACCAGAACACCTGGAGAAAAAACCTGCTGACACGGAGAGAACATGCAAGATCCACACCTCATATCACATGAGGTGACGGTGCTACACCTCATATCAGATGAAGTGACGGTGCTACACCTCATATCACATGAGGTGACGGTGCTACACTTCATATCACATGAGGTGACGGTGTTACACCTCATATCAGATGAGGTGACACTATCCACGTGAGATGACTTTATAGGCCACTACACCCACAATGGCGATGCCGGCACACCAAGCTGCTTTCTGTAGAATGCCAGAGCTGATGGGCCACCAACTTGTGGTCTGATCCTCAGCAGCTGGAGCCTTTGGGAGGCTCTCATGTGTCTGATTCTCAGGTGTAGTGTCCAACGGGCTCTCATCGCTGGTGACCCCCTCACGCTTCGCACTGTCAATGGCTGCCTGCAGAGTTTCCATCTCTACACGTTTTTGCTCCATCACAGATTCAAGCCAGGCTAGGGCATCTGTCCTCAGGGGACATGATGCTGCCACGTCTGAAATCTGCTGCTCCTTCGCGAGATCTGTGTTCAGGAGAACAGTCTTCGGGTGAGCCGTCACCCGGCTCGTTGGGTCCAGGAGATCTGAATTCCGGTGAGCTCTCTTCAAGGGACCTGTCAGTAACTTCTTTGCCACTTTGAAGCGATTTTTCAGGGACACCTTTACCTCGTTGATTAAACGTGAATTTGACATCTCGGATATCTTCTGCTCTGTCCTCGGGAGATCTATGTCGTCTTTGTTGTCTTCTTTGTCTTTGCTGTCTTCGTTGTGAGTATTTTGGAAACGTACCTCACTGTCCCGTAACGTACTGCTGCTCTCTGTGGAATCTTCTACTCTAGTCAGTCAGTAACCTCTGTGTACTTCTATAAGTAAGGTTTCTGTCTGAACTGATGGCTTTGTGACGTCATTCGGAATTTTGCTTAGTGACGTCATGATTAAAGGCAGCAGGTGCAGCCTCTTTCAATAAGCCTTGCATGTGAAGTCACATCATGACATCATGACATTCCATGCACAGACGTTCTGTGCATGGAATGACATCATGACATTCCATGCACAGACATTCTGTGCACCTGCACATACGCCATAGAATGTCTCCTGAGTGCAGCAGCTGTGTAACATTGATGTGAGATGATGAGCTTCCTTCCACCTCCTCCTCCCTCCTCTCTCTGTCCGTCTCCCTCCGTCCGTCCCTGTCCTCGCCTCAGTCCTCAGTCCAAAAGTCAAGAGACATTGTGTTATTTCCAAAAATCACTACATGTTTTTATCTAACCAAATATTCTGCTTCAGTACATATTTTTCGGCGTTCAGCCCTTCAAAAACAGCAGTTTCACTGCGGTTAAAAACGTCTTTCTCTCCTGCACACGCACCTGTAATGGGGCGGTCCAGCAGCAATCCAACAGCGCCATAAATGATATTTATATAAATATAAATAATAATGAAGGCAGCTGAAAGACCCAGCAGATGAAGAAGACATTTAGAAACATAACGGAATTGTTTCCTAAACCACAGTTTTTTGCTAACATTCTACTAAAATCCCACTTTAACTACTAATATAAATGATCGTGTGATGTTTTCAGTTAATTTAATGGTGTAAAACTAAAGTCTACCTCCTTACCTTTCTATCTGCATATCGTATTAATCATTTACTTTAGCTTTGTCTCTACCAGAGTCGGCAAAAGGATGGTAACGCCGGTGAATTAGCCGTGCGCCACCGTTGGCCTAACCCGGACAGCCATATTTTCTTGCTGTAAACACTGGGCGCTGCTGGCTTTTCCGGGGTATGACGCTGTTCTTGTGTCTCCCAATGTAACATCAATGCTGTCAACACATCCTGTACCGTATTTCCGTTCCTTCACAATAAGATATCACTCTTCAACACCTCCAAATCATGCAATATAAGCTCCTTAATTTACATTTTGAGTGTATACCACCACCTGCTGGATGTTTTGTTAAACTCTATTCACATTTCAATCACTCTGTCGAAAAAAAGTCATAGTTTAGTATGTCGAAAAATTGTCATAGTATAGTATGTCGAAAGAAATTAAAAACATCATAGTATAGTGTGTCGAAAAAAGTCAGTATATTATGTCTAAAAAAGTCATAGTATAGTATGTCAAAAAAGGCAAACAAATTCACAGTATAGCATGTCGAAAAAAGTAAAAAGAACATAGTATAGTATGTCGTAAAAAAGTCATATTATAGCATGTTGAAAAGTTTTGTAAAAAAAAGTCATAGTATAGTATGCCGAAAAATTCTGTAAAAAAAAGTCATAGTATAGTATGTCATAGAAAAAGGCATAGTATAGTTTGTCGAATTTTTTTTTTTTAAAAAGTCATAGTATAGTATGTCGAAAAAATGTCATAGTATAGCATGTTGAAAAATTTTGTTAAAAAAAGTCATAGTATAGTATGCCGAAAAATTCTGAAAAAAAAATTCAGTTAAGTTTGTCAAAAAAGTCATTGTATAATTTGTCAATTTTTTTTTAAAAAGTCATAGTATAGTATGTCGAAAAAAAAATCATAGTATAGTATGTCGAAAAATTATGTAAAAAAAGTCATAGTATAGTATGTCGAAAAAGTCATAGTATAATGTCGAAATTTTAAATAAAAGTCATAGTAAAGTATGTCTAAAAAAAAGTGATAGTTTAGTATGTCGAAAAATGTTGTAAAAAAAGTCATAGTATAGTATGTCTGAAAAAGTCATAGTATAGTATGTCGAAAAAGAGTCATAGTATAGTATGTCAAAAAAAGTCAAAGTATAATATGCCGAATTTTTAAAAAAAAAGTTATAGTATAGTATGACGAAAAAAAATTCATAGTATAGTATGTCTAAAAAGTCATAGTATAATGTCGAAATTTTTAAAAAAAAGTCATAGTAACGTATGTCGAAAAAAAGTCATAGTTTAGTATGTCGAAAAATTGTCATAGTATAGTATGTCGAAAGAAATTAAAAACATCATAGTATAGTGTGTCGAAAAAAGTCAGTATATTATGTCTAAAAAAGTCATAGTATAGTATGTCAAAAAAGGCAAACAAATTCACAGTATAGCATGTCGAAAAAAGTAAAAAGAACATAGTATAGTATGTCGTAAAAAAGTCATATTATAGCATGTTGAAAAGTTTTGTAAAAAAAAGTCATAGTATAGTATGCCGAAAAATTCTGTAAAAAAAAGTCATAGTATAGTATGTCATAAAAAAAGGCATAGTATAGTTTGTCGAATTTTTTTTTTTAAAAAAGTCATAGTATAGTATGTCGAAAAAATGTCATAGTATAGCATGTTGAAAAATTTTGTTAAAAAAAGTCATAGTATAGTATGCCGAAAAATTCTGAAAAAAAAATTCAGTTAAGTTTGTCGAAAAAGTCATTGTATAATTTGTCAATTTTTTTTTAAAAAGTCATAGTATAGTATGTCGAAAAAAAAATCATAGTATAGTATGTCGAAAAATTTTGTAAAAAAAGTCATAGTATAGTATGTCGAAAAAGTCATAGTATAATGTCGAAATTTTAAATAAAAGTCATAGTAAAGTATGTCTAAAAAAAAGTGATAGTTTAGTATGTCGAAAAATGTTGTAAATAAAAGTAATAGTACAGTATGTCGAAAAATTTTGTAAAAAAAAGTCATAGTATAGTATGTCTGAAAAAGTCATAGTATAGTATGTCGAAAAAGAGTCATAGTATAGTATGTCAAAAAAAGTCAAAGTATAATATGCCGAATTTTTAAAAAAAAAGTTATAGTATAGTATGACGAAAAAAAATTCATAGTATAGTATGTCTAAAAAGTCATAGTATAATGTCGAAATTTTAAAAAAAAAGTCATAGTAACGTATGTCGAAAAAAAGTCATAGTTTAGGATGTCGAAAAATTGTCATAGTATAGTATGTCGAAAGACATTAAAAACATCATAGTATAGTGTGTCGAAAAAAGTCAGTATATTATGTCTAAAAAAGTCATAGTATAGTATGTCAAAAAAGGCAAACAAATTCACAGTATAGCATGTCGAAAAAAGTAAAAAGAACATAGTATAGTATTTCGTAAAAAAGTCATATTATAGTATGTTGAAAAAAATCAGTATAGTAAGTCGAAAAAAAGCATTGTATATGTCGAAAAAAGTAAAAACATCATAGTATAGTAAGTTGAAAAAAAGTCATAGTATAGTATGTCGAAAAAGTCATCGTATAGTATGTCGAAAAAAGCCATATTATAGTATGTCATAAAAAAGTCATAGTATAGTATTTAAAAAAAAAAGTCATAGTATAGTATGTCGAAAAAAGTCATAGTATACTATGTCGAAAAAAAAGTCATAGTATAGTATGTCAAAAAAGTCATAGAATAGTATGTCGAAAAATTTTGTAAAAAAAGTGATAGTAGAGTAGGTCGAAAAAGGTCATAGTATGGTATGTCGAAAAATTTTATAAAAAAAAGTCATACTAGAGTATGTCGAACAAAAGTCATAGTATAGTATGTCGAAAAAGAGTCATAGTATAGCATATCGAAAAAAGTCATAGTATATCTACATTTTTTTTTTCTTTTTTTTAAAGTCATTGAATGGTATGTCGAAAAAAAGTCATAGTATAGTATGTCGAAAAAATGTCATAGTATAGCATGTTGAAAAATTTTGTAAAAAAAAAGTCATAGTATAGTATGCCGAAAAAATGTCATAGTATAGCATGTTCAAAAATTCTGTAAAAAAAAGTCATAGTCTAGTATGTCGAAAGATGTTGTAAAAAAAAGTCATAGTATAGTATGTTGAAAAAGGGTCATAGTATAGTATGTCGAAAAATTTTGTAAAAAAAAGTCATAGAATATTATGTCGAAAAAAAAGTCATAGTATAGTATGTCGAAAAAGTCATAGCGTAGTATGTCGAATTTTTTTTTTTTTAAAAGTCATAGTATAGTATGTCATAAAAAAAGTCATAGTATAGTAAGTCGAAAAAAAGTCATAGTATAGTATGTCATAAAAAAGTCATAGTAAAGTACGTTGAAAAAAGTCATAGTATAGTATGTTATAAAAAAGTCATAGTATAGTATTTAAAAAAAAAAAGTCATAGTATATTATGACGAAAAAAAATCATAGTATAGTATGTCGAAAAAATTTGTAAAAGAAAGTCATAGTATAGTATGTCGAAAAAGTCATAGTATGATGTCGAAATTTAAAAAAAAAGTCATAGTATAGTATGTCGAAAAAAGTCATAGAATAGTATGTCGAAAAATTTTGTAAAAAAAAGTCATAGTATAGTATGTCGAAAAAAGTCATAGTATAGTATGTCGAAAAAAGTCATACTATAGTATGTCATAAAAAAAGTCATAGTATAGTATTTAAAAAAAAAAGTCATAGTATAGTATGTCGAAAAAAGTCATAGTATAGTATGTCGAAAAAAAGTCATAGTATAGTATGTCAAAAAAAGTCATAGAATAGTATGTCAGAAAAAGTCATAGTATGTCTACATTTTTTTTTTCTTTTTTTTTAAAGTCATTGAATGGTATGTCGAAAAAAAGTCATAGTATAGTATGTCGAACAAAAGTCATAGTATAGTATGTCGAAAAAGAGTCATAGTATAGTATATCGAAAAAAGTCATAGTATGTCTACATTTTTTTTTTCTTTTTTTTTAAAGTCATTGAATGGTATGTCGAAAAAAAGTCATAGTATAGTATGTCGAAAAAATGTCATAGTATAGCATGTTGAAAAATTTTGTAAAAAAAAAGTCATAGTATAGTATGCCGAAAAAATGTCATAGTATAGCATATTGAAAAATTCTGTAAAAAAAAGTCATAGAATAGTATGTCGAAAAATTTTATAAAAAAAAGTCATACTATAGTATGTCGAACAAAAGTCATAGTATAGTATGTCGAAAAAGAGTCATAGTATAGTATATCGAAAAAAGTCATAGTATGTCTACATTTTTTTTTTCTTTTTTTTTAAAGTCATTGAATGGTATGTCGAAAAAAAGTCATAGTATAGTATGTCGAAAAAATGTCATAGTATAGCATGTTGAAAAATTTTGTAAAAAAAAAGTCATAGTATAGTATGCCGAAAAAATGTCATAGTATAGCATATTGAAAAATTCTGTAAAAAAAAGTCATAGAATAGTATGTCGAAAAATTTTGTAAAAAAAAGTCATAGTATAGTATGTCGAAAAAAAAGTCATAGTATAGTATGTCATAAGAAATGTCATAAAGTCATAGTATAGTATGTCGAAAAAAAAGTCGTAGTATAGCATGCCACAGAAAAGTCATAGTATAGTATGTCATAAAAAAGTCATACTATAGTATGTTGGAAAAAAAGTCATAGTATAGTATGTCATAAAAATGTCATAGTATAGTATTTAAAAAAAAAAAGTCATAGTATATTATGACGAAAAAAAATCATAGTATAGTATGTCGAAAAAATTTGTAAAAGAAAGTCATAGTATAGTATGTCGAAAAAGTCATAGTATGATGTCGAAATTTAAAAAAAAAGTCATAGTATAGTATGTCGAAAAAAGTCATAGAATAGTATGTCGAAAAATTTTGTAAAAAAAAGTCATAGTATAGTATGTCGAAAAAAGTCATAGTATAGTATGTCGAAAAAAGTCATAGTATAGTATGTCATAAAAAAAGTCATAGTATAGTATTTAAAAAAAAAAGTCATAGTATAGTATGTCGAAAAAAGTCATAGTATAGTATGTCGAAAAAAAGTCATAGTATAGTATGTCAAAAAAAGTCATAGAATAGTATGTCAGAAAAAGTCATAGAATAGTATGTCGAAAAATTTTATAAAAAAAAGTCATACTATAGTATGTCGAACAAAAGTCATAGTATAGTATGTCGAAAAAGAGTCATAGTATAGTATATCGAAAAAAGTCATAGTATGTCTACATTTTTTTTTTCTTTTTTTTTAAAGTCATTGAATGGTATGTCGAAAAAAAGTCATAGTATAGTATGTCGAAAAAATGTCATAGTATAGCATGTTGAAAAATTTTGTAAAAAAAAAGTCATAGTATAGTATGCCGAAAAAATGTCATAGTATAGCATATTGAAAAATTCTGTAAAAAAAAGTCATAGAATAGTATGTCGAAAAATTTTGTAAAAAAAAGTCATAGTATAGTATGTCGAAAAAAAGTCATAGTATAGTATGTCAATATAGAGTCATAGTATAGTATGTCGAAAAAAGTCATCGTATAGTATGTCGAAAAAAGTCATATTATAGTATGTCATAAAAAAGTCATAGTATAGTATTTAAAAAAAAAAAGTCATAGTATAGTATGTCGAAAAAAGTCATAGTATACTATGTCGAAAAAAAAGTCATAGTATAGTATGTCAAAAAAAGTCATAGAATAGTATGTCGAAAAATTTTGTAAAAAAAGTGATAGAGTAGGTCGAAAAAGGTCATAGTATAGTATGTCGAAAAATTTTATAAAAAAAAGTCATACTATAGTATGTCGAACAAAAGTCATAGTATAGTATGTCATAAAAAAAGTCATAGTATAGTATTTAAAAAAAAAAGTCATAGTATAGTATGTCGAAAAAAGTCATAGTATAGTATGTCGAAAAAAAGTCATAGTATAGTATGTCAAAAAAAGTCATAGAATAGTATGTCAGAAAAAGTCATAGAATAGTATGTCGAAAAATGTTATAAAAAAAAGTCATACTATAGTATGTCGAACAAAAGTCATAGTATAGTATGTCGAAAAAGAGTCATAGTATAGTATATCGAAAAAAGTTATAGTATGTCTACATTTTTGATTTCTTTTTTTTTAAAGTCATTGAATGGTATGTCGAAAAAAAGTCATAGTATAGTATGTCGAAAAAATGTCATAGTATAGCATGTTGAAAAATTTTGTAAAAAAAAAGTCATAGTATAGTATGCCGAAAAAATGTCATAGTATAGCATATTGAAAAATTCTGTAAAAAAAAGTCATAGAATAGTATGTCGAAAAATTTTGTAAAAAAAAGTCATAGTATAGTGTGTCGAAAAAAAGTCATAGTATAGTATGTCAATATAGAGTCATAGTATAGTATGTCGAAAAAAGTCATCGTATAGTATGTCGAAAAAAGTCATATTATAGTATGTCATAAAAAAGTCATAGTATAGTATTTAAAAAAAAAAAGTCATAGTATAGTATGTCGAAAAAAGTCATAGTATACTATGTCGAAAAAAAAGTCATAGTATAGTATGTCAAAAAAAGTCATAGAATAGTATGTCGAAAAATTTTGTAAAAAAAGTGATAGAGTAGGTCGAAAAAGGTCATAGTATAGTATGTCGAAAAATTTTATAAAAAAAAGTCATACTATAGTATGTCGAACAAAAGTCATAGTATAGTATGTCGAAAAAGAGTCATAGTATAGTATATCGAAAAAAGTCATAGTATGTCTAAATTTTTTTTTTTTTTTTTTAAAGTCATTGAATAGTATGTCGAAAAAAAGTCATAGTATAGTATGCCGAAAAAATGTCATAGTATAGCATGTTGAAAAATTCTGTAAAAAAAAGTCATAGTCTAGTATGTCGAAAGATGTTGTAAAAAAAAGTCATAGTATAGTATGTTGAAAAAGGGTCATAGTATAGTATGTCGTAAAAAGTCATAGTATAGTATGTCGAAACATTTTGTAAAAAAAAGTCATAGAATATTATGTCGAAAAAAAAGTCATAGTATAGTATGTCGAAAAAGTCATAGCGTAGTATGTCGAATTTTTTTTTTTTTAAAAGTCATAGTATAGTATGTCATAAAAAAAGTCATAGTATAGTAAGTCGAAAAAAAGTCATAGTATAGTATGTCATAAAAAAAGTCATAGTAAAGTACGTTGAAAAAAGTCATAGTATAGTATATTATAAAAAAGTCATAGTATAGTATTTAAAAAAAAAAAGTCATAGTATATTCTGACGAAAAAAAAGTCATAGTATAGTATGTCAGAAAAAGTCATAGAATAGTATGTCGAAAAATTTTGTAAAAAAAAGTCATAGTATAGTATGTCGAAAAAAGTCATAGTATAGTATGTCATAAAAAAAGTCATAGTATAGTATTTAAAAAAAAAAGTCATAGTATAGTATGTCGAAAAAAGTAATAGTATAGTATGTCATAAAAAAAGTCATAGTATAGTATGTCAAAAAAAGTCATAGTATAGTATGTTGAAAAAGAGTCTTAGTATAGTATATCGAAAAAGTCATAGTATGTCGAAATTTTTTATTTTTTTTTAAAGTCATTGAATAGTACGTCAAAAAAATGTCATAGAATAGCATGTTGAAAAGTTTTGTAAAAAAAAGTCATAGTATAGTATGCCGAAAAATTCTGTAAAAAAAAGTCATAGTATAGTATGTCATAAAAAAAGGCATAGTATAGTTTGTCGAATTTTTTTTTTTAAAAAAGTCAAAGTATAGTATGTCGAAAAAATGTCATAGTATAGCATGTTGAAAAATTCTGGGGAGTCCACCAAATCATGTCAGATCTGTTACCAGAGTCTTCAGGAGTCTGTCCAAGTGTCCCTCAGCCTTTTCCCTGTGTTTATTCAGCAGCCAGGTCAGTGTCTCCCATCCATCTAGAGTTTAATATCTGATGTCACTATGAAGACGATCCAATCCATTCATTGGGGTCTATCCCTGTGTGATCTGCAAACACGTGTAGAGATGTTTCACGGCCTCCTAGTTAGGGCTGTCACGATACCAGAAATCTAGTAGTCAATCTAGTAGTCGATACCCAACTCCATACCACGATAAAAAAAAAAAAACACAACAATAAATTCCATGTAATTCAACACGCACTCTTTTATTAAAAACATTTGAACATTACAAAAAAACAGAGGCATGTAGCCTTTAATTAATAAATGAAAAGAATTGACCCATTTAGTTCATTTTGGCGTATCAGCGGCATGTTTTCAATTGATAGTCAGACGACGGACGCTACATACTGACCATGAATGCATCTGGTCCGTCAGCTCAGAGCAGCAGGCGTCATATTTCACAAATGGGACGAGAGAGGGTCGACAGACCGAGAGGATTTGTTGTCGAAGCGAAAAGCAAATGCACCTATTTGTCAATATTTCAGGTTTAATCCCAACGCTATAAGGGAGCCATAACGTTAATAGGATAATCGCCGCGAGGCTGTCACAGCCGGTGTGCACGGAGCAGCGGCGCCAGGTGGAGCCCGGCAGTAAAAGCACTACCGGAGCGGCCAGACACACCGCCACCCGCCGGTAAAGATCAGTCAGCGCTCTGCACATATTGACCGTAATATTTTCCTGTAAAATGTCCGGTGTAATCTGTAACACCGGTGTTGTCACAAGTTTATTAACCGGTGGGAAAATTTCCTCGACCGTGACATCCCTACCGATGACCTTTACAGGCATCGTACGGTACCTTCGGTACTGTAGAAAAAGAGTACCGTCAGGTTTTTAGAATTTTTGCCATCGATTTGGTACCGAAGTATCGGTTCTCGTGAAATCCCTACTCCTAGTAGGACATGCATGATGATAACATTAACAACAATAGAGCAGATCCACACCGCTATATAACCTGAACTCTTTTGTCTCGATTTAACTTAATCTCTGCTGTAGCAACTGTTATTATAGATGCAGCTAGTTTGTGTCAAATATCATACCAAAAGAAAACATCAAACATCAGCTTGGTTCTCTTAAAGCTTCAGAAGGCATAAAGTTTTTGGCATCATTGGGCAAAAATCCCATAATAACCTTTCAGTATATTGTTATTCAAGGAGAGAAAACTAGACTTCTGCTCCTCCTCATGGCTCTGTTTTCAGACTTTAAGAAATCTAACCCCTGATGGGAGACTTTGACCAATCACAGGTCATTTCAGAGAGAGAGAGAGCATTCCTATTAGCTGTGCTCCGGCTGGTGGGCGGTGCTTGGTATTTCCTCAATTGGTCTCAACTTGGCTGCCGGGTCACTAACGTTCTCATTTTACAGCTAAACAGTACACTACAAGATGATTCTGAGAACATTTTAGGAGAGAAATAGAAAAAACATACTGTGTTTGCATAGAATAATTGATAGCGGCAATAATAATCAATACAAGTAATAATAAAATTAATCCCTGAAGACTTCACCAGACTTCGTCACTAAAGGTTGTCTGACTGGCCAGCTTTGTTAATCGTCACTTCTCTCTTTGAAACCGGCTTGCTTAATAAAGTGCTTTTTTAGTAAAACTCAAGTATTGATTAATTCATGATTTTATTGATCTATGTGCCCAACTAGTCACAGTATTGTTTGTTTTAAGAGATTCAAGACTTCTCTGTATGTTTACACTGTTTTGCTTTACACTTGTCAATGGCATCTTTTTAAATCTGGACTGAAATCCATCTACTTCAACATGCACAAATAATCCGATAGTTGGTTTGGGTCTTCACGGAGCCAGTGGATAATGCAGGGCAGCCTTTGACAGATATGAAGCATCAACAGACAGATTTAAATGCGTGGCGTATGACACACGTCACACGTGACAAACGCTGTGTGAGGACGCAACATGTAGAAGATGGGAAGCATCAGCACAGGAAGAATAATTAAACAACTCCACAGTAATGACAAGGTAAACACTGCATCAACTTTTCTGTAGGTTGAATTCTCGGTGAGGATTGAAGCTTTATCGTTGCCGTCTGTCAATCCAGGACTTTAGATATTCACGTTTTAGCATCTCCAAAGCTGTTCTCTAAATACTGAAGGGAAATTCTTGTTCATTTAGTGATGATGTTAGTGGAACATCCGTAGTAAAGTTATGTAATTGTTGGATATTAGAAAACAGGCTACAGGTTCCTGTGACTCAGCAACGAATGGATTTGATTGCTCGACTCCCTCAATTTGATTAGTACGAGTAAAGTCATAACTTTATGAGAAAGAAAGTCGTAATATTATGAAAATAAAGTCATAACTTAACGAGAAAAAAGTCATAATATTATGAGAATAAAGTCATAACTTAACAAGAAAAAAAGTTGTAACATTATGAGAAAAAAGTCATAACTTCACAAGAAAAAAAGTCCTAATATTATGAGAATAATTTCATAACTTTACAAGTAAAAAAAGCCGTAATATGATGAAAATAAAGTCATAACTTTACGAGTAAAAAAGCCGTAATATGATGAGAATTTCTCACAATTATGATACTCAGTTTTCCTTATTTAATTCTTATTTCATTTCACAGATTCAGTTCCTCTTCAAAATTATTATTATTTTTTTTTATTTTATTTTATTGATTGTTTTTTTATTTTTCAGAATATGTTTTTTAAATACCTCTCACTCAATATGAGCCTTCACAGCTCACGTTAGGTGAGAGGTCATGATGTATGTCTTTGGACAGTCAGAGGAAACCAGAACACCTGGAGAAAAAACCTGCTGACACGGAGAGAACATGCAAGATCCACACCTCATATCACATGAGGTGACGGTGCTACACCTCATATCAGATGAAGTGACGGTGCTACACCTCATATCACATGAGGTGACGGTGCTACACTTCATATCACATGAGGTGACGGTGTTACACCTCATATCAGATGAGGTGACACTATCCACGTGAGATGACTTTATAGGCCACTACACCCACAATGGCGATGCCGGCACACCAAGCTGCTTTCTGTAGAATGCCAGAGCTGATGGGCCACCAACTTGTGGTCTGATCCTCAGCAGCTGGAGCCTTTGGGAGGCTCTCATGTGTCTGATTCTCAGGTGTAGTGTCCAACGGGCTCTCATCGCTGGTGACCCCCTCACGCTTCGCACTGTCAATGGCTGCCTGCAGAGTTTCCATCTCTACACGTTTTTGCTCCATCACAGATTCAAGCCAGGCTAGGGCATCTGTCCTCAGGGGACATGATGCTGCCACGTCTGAAATCTGCTGCTCCTTCGCGAGATCTGTGTTCAGGAGAACAGTCTTCGGGTGAGCCGTCACCCGGCTCGTTGGGTCCAGGAGATCTGAATTCCGGTGAGCTCTCTTCAAGGGACCTGTCAGTAACTTCTTTGCCACTTTGAAGCGATTTTTCAGGGACACCTTTACCTCGTTGATTAAACGTGATTTTGACATCTCGGATATCTTCTGCTCTGTCCTCGGGAGATCTATGTCGTCTTTGTTGTCTTCTTTGTCTTTGCTGTCTTCGTTGTGAGTATTTTGGAAACGTACCTCACTGTCCCGTAACGTACTGCTGCTCTCTGTGGAATCTTCTACTCTAGTCAGTCAGTAACCTCTGTGTACTTCTATAAGTAAGGTTTCTGTCTGAACTGATGGCTTTGTGACGTCATTCGGAATTTTGCTTAGTGACGTCATGATTAAAGGCAGCAGGTGCAGCCTCTTTCAATAAGCCTTGCATGTGAAGTCACATCATGACATCATGACATTCCATGCACAGACGTTCTGTGCATGGAATGACATCATGACATTCCATGCACAGACATTCTGTGCACCTGCACATACGCCATAGAATGTCTCCTGAGTGCAGCAGCTGTGTAACATTGATGTGAGATGATGAGCTTCCTTCCACCTCCTCCTCCCTCCTCTCTCTGTCCGTCTCCCTCCGTCCGTCCCTGTCCTCGCCTCAGTCCTCAGTCCAAAAGTCAAGAGACATTGTGTTATTTCCAAAAATCACTACATGTTTTTATCTAACCAAATATTCTGCTTCAGTCCATATTTTTCGGCGTTCAGCCCTTCAAAAACAGCAGTTTCACTGCGGTTAAAAACGTCTTTCTCTCCTGCACACGCACCTGTAATGGGGCGGTCCAGCAGCAATCCAACAGCGCCATAAATGATATTTATATAAATATAAATAATAATGAAGGCAGCTGAAAGACCCAGCAGATGAAGAAGACATTTAGAAACATAACGGAATTGTTTCCTAAACCACAGTTTTTTGCTAACATTCTACTAAAATCCCACTTTAACTACTAATATAAATGATCGTGTGATGTTTTCAGTTAATTTAATGGTGTAAAACTAAAGTCTACCTCCTTACCTTTCTATCTGCATATCGTATTAATCATTTACTTTAGCTTTGTCTCTACCAGAGTCGGCAAAAGGATGGTAACGCCGGTGAATTAGCCGTGCGCCACCGTTGGCCTAACCCGGACAGCCATATTTTCTTGCTGTAAACACTGGGCGCTGCTGGCTTTTCCGGGGTATGACGCTGTTCTTGTGTCTCCCAATGTAACATCAATGCTGTCAACACATCCTGTACCGTATTTCCGTTCCTTCACAATAAGATATCACTCTTCAACACCTCCAAATCATGCAATATAAGCTCCTTAATTTACATTTTGAGTGTATACCACCACCTGCTGGATGTTTTGTTAAACTCTATTCTCATTTCAATCACTCTGTCGAAAAAAAGTCATAGTTTAGTATGTCGAAAAATTGTCATAGTATAGTATGTCGAAAGAAATTAAAAACATCATAGTATAGTGTGTCGAAAAAAGTCAGTATATTATGTCTAAAAAAGTCATAGTATAGTATGTCAAAAAAGGCAAACAAATTCACAGTATAGCATGTCGAAAAAAGTAAAAAGAACATAGTATAGTATGTCGTAAAAAAGTCATATTATAGCATGTTGAAAAGTTTTGTAAAAAAAAGTCATAGTATAGTATGCCGAAAAATTCTGTAAAAAAAAGTCATAGTATAGTATGTCATAAAAAAAGGCATAGTATAGTTTGTCGAATTTTTTTTTTTTAAAAAGTCATAGTATAGTATGTCGAAAAAATGTCATAGTATAGCATGTTGAAAAATTTTGTTAAAAAAAGTCATAGTATAGTATGCCGAAAAAGTCATAGTATAATGTCGAAATTTTAAATAAAAGTCATAGTAAAGTATGTCTAAAAAAAAGTGATAGTTTAGTATGTTGAAAAATGTTGTAAATAAAAGTAATAGTACAGTATGTCGAAAAATTTTGTAAAAAAAAGTCATAGTATAGTATGTCTGAAAAAGTCATAGTATAGTATGTCGAAAAAGAGTCATAGTATAGTATGTCAAAAAAAGTCAAAGTATAATATGCCGAATTTTTAAAAAAAAGTTATAGTATAGTATGACGAAAAAAAATTCATAGTATAGTATGTCTAAAAAGTCATAGTATAATGTCGAAATTTTTAAAAAAAAGTCATAGTAACGTATGTCGAAAAAAAGTCATAGTTTAGTATGTCGAAAAATTGTCATAGTATAGTATGTCGAAAGAAATTAAAAACATCATAGTATAGTGTGTCGAAAAAAGTCAGTATATTATGTCTAAAAAAGTCATAGTATAGTATGTCAAAAAAGGCAAACAAATTCACAGTATAGCATGTCGAAAAAAGTAGAAAGAACATAGTATGGTATGTCGTAAAAAAGTCATATTATAGCATGTTGAAAAGTTTTGTAAAAAAAAGTCATAGTATAGTATGCCGAAAAATTCTGTAAAAAAAAGTCATAGTATAGTATGTCATAAAAAAAGGCATAGTATAGTTTGTCGAATTTTTTTTTTTAAAAAAGTCATAGTATAGTATGTCGAAAAAATGTCATAGTATAGCATGTTGAAAAATTTTGTTAAAAAAAGTCATAGTATAGTATGCCGAAAAATTCTGAAAAAAAAATTCAGTTAAGTTTGTCGAAAAAGTCATTGTATAATTTGTCAATTTTTTTTTAAAAAGTCATAGTATAGTATGTCGAAAAAAAAATCATAGTATAGTATGTCGAAAAATTTTGTAAAAAAAGTCATAGTATAGTATGTCGAAAAAGTCATAGTATAATGTCGAAATTTTAAATAAAAGTCATAGTAAAGTATGTCTAAAAAAAAGTGATAGTTTAGTATGTCGAAAAATGTTGTAAATAAAAGTAATAGTACAGTATGTCGAAAAATTTTGTAAAAAAAAGTCATAGTATAGTATGTCTGAAAAAGTCATAGTATAGTATGTCGAAAAAGAGTCATAGTATAGTATGTCAAAAAAAGTCAAAGTATAATATGCCGAATTTTTAAAAAAAAAGTTATAGTATAGTATGACGAAAAAAAACTCATAGTATAGTATGTCTAAAAAGTCATAGTATAATGTCGAAATTTTTAAAAAAAAGTCATAGTAACGTATGTCGAAAAAAAGTCATAGTTTAGGATGTCGAAAAATTGTCATAGTATAGTATGTCGAAAGACATTAAAAACATCATAGTATAGTGTGTCGAAAAAAGTCAGTATATTATGTCTAAAAAAGTCATAGTATAGTATGTCAAAAAAGGCAAACAAATTCACAGTATAGCATGTCGAAAAAAGTAAAAAGAACATAGTATAGTATGTCGTAAAAAAGTCATATTTTAGTATGTTGAAAAAAATCAGTATAGTAAGTCGAAAAAAAGCATTGTATATGTCGAAAAAAGTAAAAACATCATAGTATAGTAAGTTGAAAAAAAGTCATAGTATAGTATGTCGAAAAAAGTCATCGTATAGTATGTCGAAAAAAGCCATATTATAGTATGTCATAAAAAAGTCATAGTATAGTATTTAAAAAAAAAAGTCATAGTATAGTATGTCGAAAAAAGTCATAGTATACTATGTCGAAAAAAAAGTCATAGTATAGTATGTCAAAAAAGTCATAGAATAGTATGTCGAAAAATTTTGTAAAAAAAGTGATAGTAGAGTAGGTCGAAAAAGGTCATAGTATGGTATGTCGAAAAATTTTATAAAAAAAAGTCATACTAGAGTATGTCGAACAAAAGTCATAGTATAGTATGTCGAAAAAGAGTCATAGTATAGTATATCGAAAAAAGTCATAGTATAGTATATCGAAAAAAGTCATAGTATGTCTACATTTTTTTTTTCTTTTTTTTTTAAAGTCATTGAATGGTATGTCGAAAAAAAGTCATAGTATAGTATGTCGAAAAAATGTCATAGTATAGCATGTTGAAAAATTTTGTAAAAAAAAAGTCATAGTATAGTATGCCGAAAAAATGTCATAGTCTAGTATGTCGAAAGATGTTGTAAAAAAAAGTCATAGTCTAGTATGTCGAAAGATGTTGTAAAAAAAAGTCATAGTATAGTATGTTGAAAAAGGGTCATAGTATAGTATGTCGTAAAAAGTCATAGTATAGTATGTCGAAACATTTTGTAAAAAAAAGTCATAGAATATTATGTCGAAAAAAAAGTCATAGTATAGTATGTCGAAAAAGTCATAGCGTAGTATGTCGAATTTTTTTTTTTTTAAAAGTCATAGTATAGTATGTCATAAAAAAAGTCATGGTATAGTAAGTCGAAAAAAAGTCATAGTTTAGTATGTCATAAAAAAGTCATAGTAAAGTACGTTGAAAAAAGTCATAGTATAGTATGTTATAAAAAAGTCATAGTATAGTATTTAAAAAAAAAAAGTCATAGTATATTATGACGAAAAAACATCATAGTATAGTATGTCGAAAAAATTTGTAAAAGAAAGTCATAGTATAGTATGTCGAAAAAGTCATAGTATGATGTCGAAATTTTAAAAAAAAGTCATAGTATAGTATGTCGAAAAAAGTCATAGTATAGTATGTCGAAAAAAGTCATAGTATAGTATGTCATAAAAAAAGTCATAGTATAGTATTTAAAAAAAAAAGTCATAGTATAGTATGTCGAAAAAAGTCATAGTATAGTATGTCGAAAAAAAGTCATAGTATAGTATGTCAAAAAAAGTCATAGAATAGTATGTCAGAAAAAGTCATAGAATAGTATGTCGAAAAATTTTATAAAAAAAAGTCATACTATAGTATGTCGAACAAAAGTCATAGTATAGTATGTCGAAAAAGAGTCATAGTATAGTATATCGAAAAAAGTCATAGTATGTCTACATTTTTTTTTTCTTTTTTTTTAAAGTCATTGAATGGTATGTCGAAAAAAAGTCATAGTATAGTATGTCGAAAAAATGTCATAGTATAGCATGTTGAAAAATTTTGTAAAAAAAAAGTCATAGTATAGTATGCCGAAAAAATGTCATAGTATAGCATATTGAAAAATTCTGTAAAAAAAAGTCATAGAATAGTATGTCGAAAAATTTTGTAAAAAAAAGTCATAGTATAGTATGTCGAAAAAAAGTCATAGTATAGTATGTCAATATAGAGTCATAGTATAGTATGTCGAAAAAAGTCATCGTATAGTATGTCGAAAAAAGTCATATTATAGTATGTCATAAAAAAGTCATAGTATAGTATTTAAAAAAAAAAAGTCATAGTATAGTATGTCGAAAAAAGTCATAGTATACTATGTCGAAAAAAAAGTCATAGTATAGTATGTCAAAAAAGTCATAGAATAGTATGTCGAAAAATTTTGTAAAAAAAGTGATAGAGTAGGTCGAAAAAGGTCATAGTATAGTATGTCGAAAAATTTTATAAAAAAAAGTCATACTATAGTATGTCGAACAAAAGTCATAGTATAGTATGTCGAAAAAGAGTCATAGTATAGTATATCGAAAAAAGTCATAGTATGTCTAAATTTTTTTTTTTTTTTTTTAAAGTCATTGAATAGTATGTCGAACAAAAGTCATAGTATAGTATGCCGAAAAAATGTCATAGTATAGCATGTTGAAAAATTCTGTAAAAAAAAGTCATAGTCTAGTATGTCGAAAGATGTTGTAAAAAAAGTCATAGTATAGTATGTTGAAAAAGGGTCATAGTATAGTATGTCGTAAAAAGTCATAGTATAGTATGTCGAAACATTTTGTAAAAAAAAGTCATAGAATATTATGTCGAAAAAAAAGTCATAGTATAGTATGTCGAAAAAGTCATAGCGTAGTATGTCGAATTTTTTTTTTTTTAAAAGTCATAGTATAGTATGTCATAAAAAAAGTCATAGTATAGTAAGTCGAAAAAAAGTCATAGTATAGTATGTCATAAAAAAGTCATAGTAAAGTACGTTGAAAAAAGTCATAGTATAGTATGTTATAAAAAAGTCATAGTATAGTATTTAAAAAAAAAAAGTCATAGTATATTATGACGAAAAAAAATCATAGTATAGTATGTCGAAAAAATTTGTAAAAGAAAGTCATAGTATAGTATGTCGAAAAAGTCATAGTATGATGTCGAAATTTTAAAAAAAAGTCATAGTATAGTATGTCAAAAAAAGTCATAGAATAGTATGTCGAAAAATTTTGTAAAAAAAAGTCATAGTATAGTATGTCGAAAAAAGTCATAGTATAGTATGTCGAAAAAAGTCATAGTATAGTATGTCATAAAAAAAGTCATAGTATAGTATTTAAAAAAAAAAGTCATAGTATAGTATGTCGAAAAAAGTCATAGTATAGTATGTCGAAAAAAAGTCATAGTATAGTATGTCAAAAAAAGTCATAGAATAGTATGTCAGAAAAAGTCATAGAATAGTATGTCGAAAAATTTTATAAAAAAAAGTCATACTATAGTATGTCGAACAAAAGTCATAGTATAGTATGTCGAAAAAGAGTCATAGTATAGTATATCGAAAAAAGTCATAGTATGTCTACATTTTTTTTTTCTTTTTTTTTAAAATCATTGAATGGTATGTCGAAAAAAAGTCATAGTATAGTATGTCGAAAAAATGTCATAGTATAGCATGTTGAAAAATTTTGTAAAAAAAAAGTCATAGTATAGTATGCCGAAAAAATGTCATAGTATAGCATATTGAAAAATTCTGTAAAAAAAAGTCATAGAATAGTATGTCGAAAAATTTTGTAAAAAAAATCATAGTATAGTATGTCGAAAAAAAGTCATAGTATAGTATGTCAATATAGAGTCATAGTATAGTATGTCGAAAAAAGTCATCGTATAGTATGTCGAAAAAAGTCATATTATAGTATGTCATAAAAAAGTCATAGTATAGTATTTAAAAAAAAAAAGTCATAGTATAGTATGTCGAAAAAAGTCATAGTATATTCTGACGAAAAAAAAGTCATAGTATAGTATGTCAGAAAAAGTCATAGAATAGTATGTCGAAAAATTTTGTAAAAAAAATGATAGAGTATGTCGAAAAAGGTCATAGTATAGTATGTCGAAAAATTTTATAAAAAAAAGTCATACTATAGTATGTCGAACAAAAGTCATAGTATAGTATGTCGAAAAAGAGTCATAGTATAGTATATCGAAAAAAGTCATAGTATGTCTAAATTTTTTTTTTTTTTTTTAAAGTCATTGAATAGTATGTCGAAAAAAAGTCATAGTATAGTATGCCGAAAAAATGTCATAGTATAGCATGTTGAAAAATTCTGTAAAAAAAAGTCATAGTCTAGTATGTCGAAAGATGTTGTAAAAAAAAGTCATAGTATAGTATGTTGAAAAAGGGTCATAGTATAGTATGTCGTAAAAAGTCATAGTATAGTATGTCGAAACATTTTGTAAAAAAAAGTCATAGAATATTATGTCGAAAAAAAAGTCATAGTATAGTATGTCGAAAAAGTCATAGCGTAGTATGTCGAATTTTTTTTTTTTTAAAAGTCATAGTATAGTATGTCATAAAAAAAGTCATAGTATAGTAAGTCGAAAAAAAGTCATAGTATAGTGTGTCATAAAAAAAGTCATAGTAAAGTACGTTGAAAAAAGTCATAGTATAGTATGTTATAAAAAAGTCATAGTATAGTATTTAAAAAAAAAAAGTCATAGTATATTCTGACGAAAAAAAAGTCATAGTATAGTATGTCAGAAAAAGTCATAGAATAGTATGTCGAAAAATTTTGTAAAAAAAAGTCATAGTATAGTATGTCGAAAAAAGTCATAGTATAGTATGTCATAAAAAAAGTCATAGTATAGTATTTAAAAAAAAAAGTCATAGTATAGTATGTCGAAAAAAGTAATAGTATAGTATGTCATAAAAAAAGGCATAGTATAGTTTGTCGAATTTTTTTTTTTTAAAAAGTCATAGTATAGTATGTCGAAAAAATGTCATAGTATAGCATGTTGAAAAATTTTGTTAAAAAAAGTCATAGTATAGTATGCCGAAAAATTCTGAAAAAAAAATTCATAGTTAAGTTTGTCAGAAAAAGTCATAGAATAGTATGTCGAAAAATTTTGTAAAAAAAAGTCATAGTATAGTATGTCGAAAAAAAAATCATAGTATAGTATGTCGAAAAATTTTGTAAAAAAAAGTCATAGTATAGTATGTCGAAAAAAGTCATATTATAGTATGTCATAAAAAAGTCATAGTATAGTATTTAAAAAAAAAAAGTCATAGTATAGTATGTCGAAAAAAGTCATAGTATACTATGTCGAAAAAAAAGTCATAGTATAGTATGTCAAAAAAAGTCATAGAATAGTATGTCGAAAAATTTTGTAAAAAAAGTGATAGAGTAGGTCGAAAAAGGTCATAGTATAGTATGTCGAAAAATTTTTTAAAAAAAAGTAATACTATAGTATGTCGAACAAAAGTCATAAAAGTCATAGTATAGTATGTCGAAAAAAGTCATAGTATAGTATGTCATAAAAAAAGTCATAGTATAGTATTTAAAAAAAAAAGTCATAGTATAGTATGTCGAAAAAAGTAATAGTATAGTATGTCATAAAAAAAGGCATAGTATAGTTTGTCGAATTTTTTTTTTTTAAAAAGTCATAGTATAGTATGTCGAAAAAATGTCATAGTATAGCATGTTGAAAAATTTTGTTAAAAAAAGTCATAGTATAGTATGCCGAAAAATTCTGAAAAAAAAATTCATAGTTAAGTTTGTCAGAAAAAGTCATAGAATAGTATGTCGAAAAATTTTGTAAAAAAAAGTCATAGTATAGTATGTCGAAAAAAAAATCGTAGTATAGTATGTCGAAAAATTTTGTAAAAAAAAGTCATAGTATAGTATGTCGAAAAAAGTCATATTATAGTAAAAAAGTGATAGAGTAGGTCGAAAAAGGTCATAGTATAGTATGTCGAAAAATTTTTTAAAAAAAAGTAATACTATAGTATGTCGAACAAAAGTCATAGTATAGTATGTCGAAAAAGAGTCATAGTATAGTATATCGAAAAAAGTCATAGTATGTCTAAATTTTTTTTTTTTTTTTTTTAAAGTCATTGAATAGTATGTCGAAAAAAAGTCATAGTATAGTATGCCGAAAAAATGTCATAGTATAGCATGTTGAAAAATTCTGTAAAAAAAAGTCATAGTCTAGTATGTCGAAAGATGTTGTAAAAAAAAGTCATAGTATAGTATGTTGAAAAAGGGTCATAGTATAGTATGTCGTAAAAAGTCATAGTATAGTATGTCGAAACATTTTGTAAAAAAAAGTCATAGAATATTATGTCGAAAAAAAAGTCATAGTATAGTACGTCGAAAAAGTCATAGCGTAGTATGTCGAATTTTTTTTTTTTTTAAAAGTCATAGTATAGTATGTCATAAAAAAAGTCATAGTATAGTAAGTCGAAAAAAAGTCATAGTATAGTATGTCATAAAAAAAGTCATAGTATATTAAGTCGAAAAAAAGTCATAGTAAAGTATGTCATAAAGAAGTCATAGTAAAGTATGTTGAAAAAAGTCATAGTATAGTATGTTATAAAAAAAAATCATAGTATAGTATTTAAAAAAAAAAGTCATAGTATATTATGACGAAAAAAAAGTCATAGTATAGTATGTCAGAAAAAGTCATAGAATAGTATGTCGAAAAATTTTGTAAAAAAAAGTCATAGTATAGTATGTCGAAAAAAGTCATAGTATAGTATGTCGAAAAAAAAATCATAGTATAGTATGTCGAAAAATTTTGTAAAAAAAAGTCATAGTATAGTATGTCGAAAAAGTCATAGTATAATGTCGAAATTTTAAAAAAAAGTCATAGTAAAGTATGTCTAAAAAAAAGTCATAGTTTAGTATGTCGAAAAAAGTCATAGTATAGTATGTCGAAAAATGTTGTAAATAAAAGTAATAGTACAGTATGTCGAAAAATTTTGTAAAAAAAAGTCATAGTATAGTATGTCTGAAAAAGTCATAGTATAGTATGTCGAAAAAGAGTCATAGTATAGTATGTCAAAAAAAGTCATAGTATAATATGCCGAATTTTTTAAAAAAAAGTTATAGTATAGTATGACGAAAAAAAATTCATAGTATAGTATGTCTAAAAAGTCATAGTATAATGTCGAAATTTTTAAAAAAAAGTCATAGTAACGTATGTCGAAAAAAAGTCATAGTTTAGTATGTCGAAAAATTGTCATAGTATAGTATGTCGAAAGAAATTAAAAACATCATAGTATAGTGTGTCGAAAAAAGTCAGTATATTATGTCTAAAAAAGTCATAGTATAGTATGTCGAAAAAAAAGTCATAGTATAGTATATCAAAAAAAGTCAGAATAGTGTGTCGAAAAAGTTTGTAAAAAAAGTCATAGTATAGTATGTCCAGAAAGAGTCATAGTATAGTATGTTGAAAAGAGTCAGTATAGTATGTCGAAATTATTATTATTTTTTTTTAAAGTCATTGAATAGTATGTCGAAAAAATTTCATAGTATAGCAAGAAAAATTTTGTAAAATAAAGTCACAGTATAGTATGTCGAAAAATTTTGTAAAAAAAAGTCATAGTATAGTATGTCGAAAAAAGTCATAGTATAGTATGTCGAAAAAAAAGTCATAGTTTAGAATGTCAAAAAAAGTCGTAGAATAATATGTTGAAAAATGTTGTAAAAAAAAGTCATAGTATAGTATGTCGAAAAAAGTCATAGCATAGTATGTCGAAAAAGAGCCATAGTATAGTATGTCGAAAAAAGTCATAGTATGTCGAAATTTTTTTTTTTTTTAAAAAGTCATTGAATAGTATGTCGAAAAAAAAGTCATAGTATAGTATGTCGACAAATTTTGTCCAAAAAATTCATAGTATAGTATGTCGAAAAATATTGTAAAAAAAAGTCATAGTATATTATGTCGAAAAAAAAGTCATAATATAGTATGTCGAAAAAGTCATAGCGTAGTATGTCGAAAAATGTTGTAAAAAAAAAAATTATTATAGTATGTCGAAAAAAAAGTCATAGTAGAGTATGTCGAAAAAAGTCATAGTATAGTATGCCGAAACATTTTTGTAAAAAGACGTCATAGTCTAGTATGTCGAAAGATGTTGTAAAAAAAAGTCATAGTATAGTATGTTGAAAAAGGGTCATAGTATAGTATGTCGTAAAAGTCATAGTATAGTATGTCGAAAAAGTCATAGCGTAGTATGTCGAATTTTTTTTTTTTTAAAAGTCATAGTATAGTATGTCATAAAAAAAGTCATAGTATATTAAGTCGAAAAAAAGTCATAGTAAAGTATGTCATAAAGAAGTCATAGTAAAGTATGTTGAAAAAAGTCATAGTATAGTATGTTATAAAAAAAAATCATAGTATAGTATTTAAAAAAAAAAGTCATAGTATATTATGACGAAAAAAAAGTCATAGTATAGTATGTCAGAAAAAGTCATAGAATAGTATGTCGAAAAATTTTGTAAAAAAAAGTCATAGTATAGTATGTCGAAAAAAGTCATAGTATAGTATGTCATAAAAAAAGTCATAGTATAGTATTTAAAAAAAAAAATCATAGTATAGTATATCGAAAAAAGTCATAGTATGTCAACATTTTTTATTTTTTTTTAAAGTCATTAAATAGTAGGTCGAAAAAAAGTCATAGTATAGTACGATAAAAAAAATGTCATAGTATAGCATGTTGAAAAGTTTTGTAAAAAAAAGTCATAGTATAGTATGCCGAAAAATTCTCTAAAAAAAAGTCATAGTATAGTATGTCATAAAAAAAGGCATAGTATAGTTTGTCGAATTTTTTTTTTTTAAAAAAGTCATAGTATAGTATGTCGAAAAAATGTCATGGTATAATATGTCAATTTTTTTTTAAAAAGTCATAGTATAGTAGGTCGAAAAAAAATCATAGTATAGTGTGCCGAAAAATTTTGTAAAAAAACATCATAGTATAGTGTGTCGAAAAAAGTCAGTATATTATGTCTAAAAAAGTCGTAGTATAGTATGCCGAAAAAAGTCAAACAAATTCACAGTATAGCATGTCGAAAAAAGTAAAAAAAACATAGTATAGTATGTCGTAAAAAAGTCATATTATAGTATGTTGAAAAAAATCAGTATAGTATGTCGGAAAAAAACATTGTATATGTCGAAAAAAGTAAAAACATCATAGTATAGTAAGTTGAAAAAAAGTCATAGTATAGTATGTCATAAAAAAAGTCTTAGTATAGTATGTCGGAAAAAAAATTCATAGAATAGTACGTCAAAAAAAGTCAGAATAGTATGTCGAAAAAGTTTGTAAAAAAGTCATAGTATAGTATGTCGAAAAAAAAGTCATAGTATAGTATGTCTAAAAATTTTGTGAAAAAAAGGCATAGTATAGTATGTCGTAAAAGTCATAGTATAGTATGTCGAAAAAGTCATAGCGTAGTATGTCGAATTTTTTTTTTTTTAAAAGTCATAGTATAGTATGTCATAAAAAAAGTCATAGTATATTAAGTCGAAAAAAAGTCATAGTAAAGTATGTCATAAAGAAGTCATAGTAAAGTATGTTGAAAAAAGTCATAGTATAGTATGTTATAAAAAAAAATCATAGTATAGTATTTAAAAAAAAAAGTCATAGTATATTATGACGAAAAAAAAGTCATAGTATAGTATGTCAGAAAAAGTCATAGAATAGTATGTCGAAAAATTTTGTAAAAAAAAGTCATAGTATAGTATGTCGAAAAAAGTCATAGTATAGTATGTCATAAAAAAAGTCATAGTATAGTATTTAAAAAAAAAAATCATAGTATAGTATATCGAAAAAAGTCATAGTATGTCAACATTTTTTATTTTTTTTTAAAGTCATTAAATAGTAGGTCGAAAAAAAGTCATAGTATAGTACGATAAAAAAAATGTCATAGTATAGCATGTTGAAAAGTTTTGTAAAAAAAAGTCATAGTATAGTATGCCGAAAAATTCTCTAAAAAAAAGTCATAGTATAGTATGTCATAAAAAAAGGCATAGTATAGTTTGTCGAATTTTTTTTTTTTTAAAAAGTCATAGTATAGTATGTCGAAAAAATGTCATGGTATAATATGTCAATTTTTTTTTAAAAAGTCATAGTATAGTAGGTCGAAAAAAAATCATAGTATAGTGTGCCGAAAAATTTTGTAAAAAAACATCATAGTATAGTGTGTCGAAAAAAGTCAGTATATTATGTCTAAAAAAGTCGTAGTATAGTATGCCGAAAAAAGTCAAACAAATTCACAGTATAGCATGTCGAAAAAAGTAAAAAAAACATAGTATAGTATGTCGTAAAAAAGTCATATTATAGTATGTTGAAAAAAATCAGTATAGTATGTCGGAAAAAAACATTGTATATGTCGAAAAAAGTAAAAACATCATAGTATAGTAAGTTGAAAAAAAGTCATAGTATAGTATGTCATAAAAAAAGTCTTAGTATAGTATGTCGGAAAAAAAATTCATAGAATAGTACGTCAAAAAAAGTCAGAATAGTATGTCGAAAAAGTTTGTAAAAAAGTCATAGTATAGTATGTCGAAAAAAAAGTCATAGTATAGTATGTCTAAAAATTTTGTGAAAAAAAGTCATAGTATAGTATGTCGAAAAAAAAGTCATAGTATAGTATGTCTAAAAATTTTGTGAAAAAAAGGCATAGTATAGTATGTCGAAAGATTTTGTAAAAAAAAGTCACAGTTTAGTATGTCGAAAAAAGTCATAGTATAGTATGTCGAAAAAGAGTCATAGTATAGTATTTTGGAAAATTCATAGTATAGTATGTCGAAAGATTTTGTTAAAAAAAGTCATAGTATAGTATCTTGAAAAAAAGTAAAAAAAAAGTCACAGTATAGTATGTCGTAAAAAAGTCATAGTATAGTATGTCGAAAAAGAGTCATAGTATAGTATTTTGGAAAATTCATAGTATAGTATGTCGAAAGATTTTGTTAAAAAAAGTCATAGTATAGTATCTCGAAAAAAAGTTAAAAAAAAGTCACAGTATAGTATGTCCTAAAAAATTCATAGTATAATATGTCGAAAAAGTCATAAAAAAGTCATAGTATAGTACGTTGATAACAGTCATAGTATAGTGTTTCGGAAAAAGTCATAGTAAAGTATATCGAAAAAAGTCATAGTATAGGTTTTCCAAAAAAGTAAAACCATCATAGTATAGTATGTCTTAAAAAAGTTTTAAAAAAGTCATAGTATAGTATGTCGTAAAAAAGTCATAGTATAGTATGTTGAAAAAAGAGTTTAAAAAAGTCATAGTATAGTATGTCAAAAAAATTAAAAACATTGTATAGTATGGCGAAAAAATTCAAAAACATCGTATAGTATGTCAGAAAAATTAAAGACAGAGTATAGTATGTCGAAGATGTTAAAAACATCATAGTTTAGTATGTCGTAAAAAAGTTAAAAAAAATGTCATAGTATAATATGTCGGAAAAAAGCATAAAAAAGTCATAGTATAGTGAGTCGAAAAAAGTAAAAAAAGTCATCGTATAGGATGTCGAAAAAAGTCTGTATAATATGTCAAAACAAATCATAGTACAGTATGTCGAAAAAAGTGAAAACATCATAGTATAGTATGTTGAAAAAAAGTCAGTATAGTAAGTTGAAAAAAATCAAAAACATAGCATAGTATGTCGTAAAAAAGTAAAAAAAAAAAAAAAAGTCATAGTATAGTATGTCAAAAAATCATAGTATAGTATGTCGTAAAAAAGTTAAAAAAAAAAAAAAGTCAGAGTATAGTGAATCGAAAAAGTCATAGTATAGGTTGTCGAAAAAAGGCATAAAAAAGTCATAGTATAGTATGTCGAAAAATCATAGTATAGTGTGTCGAAAAAAGTAAAACATCATAGTATAGTATGTTGAAAAAAGTCAGTATAGTATGTCGAAAAAAGTCATAATATAGTGTGTCGAAAAAAGTCATAGTATAGTGAGTCAAAAAAGTTATAGTATGGTTGTCGAAAAAAGTAAAAAAAAGTCATAGTATAGTATGTCAAAGAAAGTATAGTGTAGTATATAGAAAAAAGTCATAGTATAGCTTGTCGAAAAAGTAAAAAAAGTCAGCGTATAGAATGTCGAAAAAAAGTAAAAACATCATTGTAAAGTAAAAATTTTATAAAAAAAAGTCATGGTATAGTATGTCGAAAGATTTTGTAAAAAAAAGTCACAGTATAGTATGTCGAAAAAAGTCATAGTATAGTGAGTCGAAAAAGTTATAGTATAGGTTGTCGAAAAAAGTAAAAAAAAGTCATAGTATAGTATGTCAAAGAAAGTATAGTGTAGTATATAGAAAAAAGTCATAGTATAGCTTGTCGAAAAAGTAAAAAAAGTCAGCGTATAGAATGTCGAAAAAAAGTAAAAACATCATTGTAAAGTATGTCGAAAAAAAGTGAAAAAAAGTCATAGCATAGTATGTCGAAAAAAGTCAAAAACATCTTAGTATAGTATGTCGTAAAAAAGTTAAAAAAAAAAAAGTCATTGTATAGTATTCGAAAAAGTCAGTATAGTATGTCAAAAACAGTCGTAATATAGTAGGTCAAAAAAAGGCATAAAAAAAGTCATAGTATAGTATGTCGAAAAAGAGTCATAGTATAGTATTTTGGAAAATTCATAGTATAGTATGTCGAAAGATTTTGTTAAAAAAAGTCATAGTATAGTATCTAAAAAAAAAGTTAAAAAAAAGTCACAGTATAGTATGTCGTAAAAAAGTCATAGTATAATATGTCAAAAAAGTCATAAAAAAGTCATAGTATAGTACGTTGATAACAGTCATAGTATAGTGTTTCGGAAAAAGTCATAGTAAAGTATATCGAAAAAAGTCATAGTATAGGTTGTCCAAAAAAGTAAAACCATCATAGTATAGTATGTCTTAAAAAAGTTTTAAAAAAGTCATAGTATAGTATGTCGTAAAAAAGTCATAGTATAGTATGTTGAAAAAAGAGTTTAAAAAAGTCATAGTATAGTACGTCAAAAAAAATAAAAACATTGTATAGTATGGCGAAAAAATTCAAAAACAACATAGTATAGTATGTCAGAAAAATTAAAGACATAGTATAGTATGTCGAAGATGTTAAAAACATCATAGTATAGTATGTCGTAAAAAAGTTAAAAAAAAAGTCATAGTATAGTATGTCAAAAAATCATAGTATAGTATGTCGTAAAAAAGTTAAAAAAAAAAAAAAGTCAGAGTATAGTGAATCGAAAAAGTCATAGTATAGGTTGTCGAAAAAAGGCATAAAAAAGTCATAGTATAGTATGTCGAAAAATCATAGTATAGTGTGTCGAAAAAAGTAAAACATCATAGTATAGTATGTTGAAAAAAGTCAGTATAGTATGTCGAAAAAAGTCATAATATAGTGTGTCGAAAAAAGTCATAGTATAGTGAGTCAAAAAAGTTATAGTATGGTTGTCGAAAAAAGTAAAAAAAAGTCATAGTATAGTATGTCAAAGAAAGTATAGTGTAGTATATAGAAAAAAGTCATAGTATAGCTTGTCGAAAAAGTAAAAAAAGTCAGCGTATAGAATGTCGAAAAAAAGTAAAAACATCATTGTAAAGTATGTCGAAAAAAAGTGAAAAAAAGTCATAGCATAGTATGTCGAAAAAAGTCAAAAACATCTTAGTATAGTATGTTGTAAAAAAGTTAAAAAAAAAAAAGTCATTGTATAGTATTCGAAAAAGTCAGTATAGTATGTCAAAAACAGTCGTAATATAGTAGGTCAAAAAAAGGCATAAAAAAAGTCATAGTATAGTATGTCGAAAAAGAGTCATAGTATAGTATTTTGGAAAATTCATAGTATAGTATGTCGAAAGATTTTGTTAAAAAAAGTCATAGTATAGTATCTAAAAAAAAAGTTAAAAAAAAGTCACAGTATAGTATGTCGTAAAAAAGTCATAGTATAATATGTCAAAAAAGTCATAAAAAAGTCATAGTATAGTACGTTGATAACAGTCATAGTATAGTGTTTCGGAAAAAGTCATAGTAAAGTATATCGAAAAAAGTCATAGTATAGGTTGTCCAAAAAAGTAAAACCATCATAGTATAGTATGTCTTAAAAAAGTTTTAAAAAAGTCATAGTATAGTATGTCGTAAAAAAGTCATAGTATAGTATGTTGAAAAAAGAGTTTAAAAAAGTCATAGTATAGTACGTCAAAAAAATTAAAAACATTGTATAGTATGGCGAAAAAATTCAAAAACAACATAGTATAGTATGTCAGAAAAATTAAAGACATAGTATAGTATGTCGAAGATGTTAAAAACATCATAGTATAGTATGTCGTAAAAAAGTTAAAAAAAATGTCATAGTATAGTATGTCGAAAAAAAGCATAAAAAAGTCATAGTATAGTGAGTTGAAAAAAGTAAAAAAAGTCATCGTATAGGATGTCGAAAAAAGTCTTTATAATATGTAAAAAAAAAATCATAGTACAGTATGTCGAAAAAAGTAAAAACATCATAGTATAGTATGTTGAAAAAAAAGTCAGTATAGTAAGTTGAAAAAAGTCAAAAACATAGTATAGTATGTCGTAAAAAAGTAAAAAAAAAAAAAAAGTCATAGTACAGTGAATCGAAAAAGTCATAGTATAGGTTGTCGAAAAAAGGCATAAAAAAGTCATAGTATAGTATGTCGAAAAATCATAGTATAGTGTGTCGAAAAAAGTAAAACATCATAGTATAGTATGTTGAAAAAAGTCAGTATAGTATGTCGAAAAAAGTCATAATATAGTGTGTCGAAAAAAGTCATAGTATAGTGAGTCGAAAAAGTTATAGTATAGGTTGTCGAAAAAAGTAAAAAAAAGTCATAGTATAGTATGTCAAAGAAAGTATAGCGTAGTATATAGAAAAAAGTCATAGTATAGCTTGTCGAAAAAGTAAAAAAAGTCAGCGTATAGAATGTCGAAAAAAAGTAAAAACATCATTGGAAAGTATGTCGAAAAAAAGTTAAAAAAAAGCCATAGCATAGTATGTCAAAAAAAGTCAAAAACATCTTAGTATAGTATGTCGTAAAAAAGTTAAAAAAAAAAAAAGTCATTGTATAGTATTCGAAAAAGTCAGTATAGTATGTCAAAAACAGTCGTAATATAGTAGGTCAAAAAAAGGCATAAAAAAAGTCATAGTATAGTATGTCGAAAAAAGTAAAAACATCATAGTATAGTATGTCGTAAAAAAGAAAAAAAAGTCATAGTAGTATGTTGAAAGAAGTCAGTATAGTATTTCGGAAAAAGTTTAAAAAAAAAGTCATAGTATAGTATGTTGAAAAAAGTAAAAACATCATAGTATAGTATGTCGTAAAAAAGTAAAAAAAAGCCATAGTAGTATGTTGAAAGAAGTCAGTATAGTATGTTGAAAAAAGTTTCAAAAAAAAGTCATAGTATAGTATGTTGAAAAATGTCAGTATAGTATATTGAAAAAAATTCAGTATAATATATTGAAAAAAATCATAGTACAGTGCTGAAAAAAAAGTATAAAAATGTCACAGTATAGTGTGTCGAAAAAAGAAAAAAAAAAGTCATAGCATAGTATGTTGAAAAAAGAGTTAAAAAAAGTCATAGTATAGTGCGTCGCAAAAAAGTAAAAAAAGTCATAGTATAGTATGTCGAAAGAAGTTAAAAACATCATAGTATAGTATGTCGTAAAAAAGTAATAAAAGAAAAAGTCAAAGTATGACATACTATTACAATGTTTTTGACTTTTTTCGACACTATACTATGACTTTTTGCGACACACTATACTATTACTTTTTTCGACGTAATACACTATGACTTTTTTTTTTTTTACAAAAACATTGTAATAGTATGTCTTAAAGATGGGGTCTGCGATTTATCCAGTATACACTTTTTGTTATATTGGTTGAAATGGTCTTTACACCCCGACAGCAATCCGTTTCTTATGAGCACTGAAAAAAGACCGGAAAAGATCCGTCATCTGTAGCTGCTGTAATCCTGTAAAAACGTCTACCAGTCAGTAAAAATGGTCCCGGTTGTAAGGAACCAATCAGATGCCTCCCTGCCTCCCTGCTCGTACTCTAGCCTCAGCGTGCACCAGCGTGAACTCAAAGCGCGTCTCCGCCGCACGTTCACTGGAGAGTGGAAGAGAAAACTCAGCTCTTAAAACACCGGACAACGAGAACGAACTCGTACCACTATTACCATATTATCGAAAAATACAACTTTGATTTAGTTGTTTATGTTCTGTTAGTTTACTTTATAAAATACTGCAGATTTAAACTATTTATTCTAACAGCTCAAAGTGAAGTCAGACAAACAGGATTATCAACGAGGGGAGACGGCGGATAGAAAACATTGCCGAACAAAATTTACGTTACTCAAACTGCTTTTTCAGTTACAGAAACAAACGAGTGGACTGATTTCCCTCCAGATATTAGAGTAATGTTAAAAAGGGTCGTGTTGTCTCAGCAGGTATCTCTCTCTTTCCCTCCCCTCTCTGCTGCTCTGTGGCCGGCTCTCCAGCGAGCTGCTGCCCCCTCCCCCCCCGTCAACAAGGAAATAAAGCCCCTCGTTACGAGACCGGTCTCTTGAGAGAGCTCCAGCTCATAGCGGGGTCTGTGTGAGTGAATGCCCGGGTGGAGAGCTGGCGATCCCGGCAGGAGCTAGCTAGCTGTGCCGGCAGTTTGTGGAGCTTCTAAACTCCGACAACAGTTGAGAAAACGTTTGATTCGCCATCTAACATCGTAAAACTGTCAATATTCTAAATCTACACCGTTGATTTCTCGCCTCAACATTTTTCAGAAGTGAATTTAGTGATGAAATAGCTACGAAAAATGTGAAGTAGTTAAGATGCGGCGGTGCTCGTGCATGTGTGTGGGGGGCGTTGCCTTATAAGGAGTTTCGAGGGGAGGGGGGGGTTTAGACGGAGCTCCTGAGGCGATGCGACTTTCAAATTATGCTAGTTTTCCAAGATCGCAGACCCCAGCTTTAAAAAAGCATGTCACAAAATAGTAAAAAAAAAGTCATAGCATAGTATGTCAAAAAAAAGTCATAGTATAGTACGTCGAAAAAAGTCATAGTATAACATTAGGCTAGTGGGAAGACACCCAAAATCTTGAGATGATGGGTTAGTGTATGGAAGGAACAGACAGCAACATGACCAAAGACTACATTGTGTGCTGAAAGGGGAGAAAGAGTCGTACCTCAGTAACTCAGATTGGAGACAATAAATGAACTTCATGAAGGTCATCAAGGGATCTCCAGGAATCAGCATGGTGGCCGGGTAGATCTGGCGGATTTGAGAGACAGTAGACAAATGTGAAATATGCCAGAAACACAGAACACACCAAGCCAATGATCCAGACCACAGTCTCAGACCTGCCGTGGCAAATGGTGGGGATGGACTTGTTTGAGTGGTCAAAACAGATGTCCCTGCTTATTGTGGACTATTTTTTGATGTGAATTGAGGTAGCAGAGCTCAGGGTCATGTATAGTATGCCATAAAAAGAAGTCATTAAAAAGTCATACAATCATAACAATCAGCAAAAAAATGGAAAGGAAAAAAGGATTCAAACTCACCGGAAGTCGGGTTGGGAAAAAAGAATCCGGCCTTGGCTTGGTTTGCTGCTCAATCTTTAATGTCCTCTGTACACGATGGTTTCTCTGCTGTCTTCAGTCAGTTGAGGTACCATGAAAAGGAGCAAAATGTGGTTAAAAATGTCATAGTATAGTATGCTATGAAAAAGTCATAGTATATTATGGCAAAAAAATGTATCAAAAAGTCATGGTTTAGTATGTAAAAAACAGTAATAAAAAAGACAGTATAGTATGCCATGAAAAAGCCATTAAACAGTCATAGTATAATAATCAGCTCTGATTTTAAGCCCAGTTACAAGTAAAGTTCAAGGGCTACTGTGGTACTAAGACCTGGTTAAGAGAGGAACTGAAAAATAATTTAGGTTGCCTTTAAATCCCTCATTACCCAACCAAAGGAAAGTACTGAGAGGAAACTTAATTGTTAATTTAAACATGATGAATAAGAGCACAAAATTAAAGCAGCAGTGGTTAGAAATGGAACAAATATGAGTAAAAAAAGTTATTTTTTTTTAACGGTCACTATATCCTGACAGTGAGAAAGGTAATCTGAAACAAGATCATGTGCCTCCTTGTCCTCAGGTGCTCCTAATGGCATCTGCAAGATTTCATAGACCGGAGGAAAACAACCAATCAGAGCCGAGCTATCAATCACTTGCGATCAACGATCAAACGGTCAAACTAGGCAGCGCTGATCAAATATGAAACAATAGTATGTTACTGTAATGCCTATTTCTCACCTCAAATGTTTTCAGAATCATCTTGTAGTGTACTGTTTAGCTGTAAAATGAGAAAGTTTGTGACCCGGCAGCCATGATGAGATCAGTTGAGGAAAACAGAGCCATGAGGAGGAGCAGAAGTCTAGTTGTCTCTCAGAACACTTGAATTACAATATGCTGAAAAGTTATTATGGGATTTTTGCCCAATGATGACAAAAACTTGTTGCCTACCGAAGCTTTGACTGGATTGCAAGATTTGTCCAACTCAAAAACAGTCTTTTTTAATGCAACCAAGTTATCAAACAAAAAAATGGTTTAATGTTCTCCTCTCAAAATGCAAAAATATAAACCGGTAAAAAGCATTGCAAAAAGAAATCTCCAAAAGAGAATCAAACTCATCGGAAGTCGGGTTGGGAGAAGAATAATCCGGCCTTGGCTTGGTTTGCTCAGCACATGGTGGTTTCTCTGCTGTCTTCAGTCGGTCGAGGTGCCATGAAAAGAAGCTAAATGTGGTTCATTTCTCGAGAAGGCTGCCCTGCTTCAACCTTAACTCCTCCACCTTTCCTAACAAACAAAATCAAAATCCCTCCACAAACAATTCTCTTTCCCTTTGTTCCCCCTCATCACTGTGATCAGAACACCTGAGCAGTGTTGACTGGTGGGAGGAGACAAGTTAGAGCAGGGAAGAGAGGGACAAAGTTGCACCAAAGGTTTAACCCTGCAAGGCTTTTACCATAAAAACCCTCTATAGTTAATGCACACAGAGTAGTAGTATTTCATGAAAAAGTCTTTAAAAATCATGTATAGTATGTTGTGAAAAAAGGGTAGTATAGTATAGTATGTATAGTAGAAATGCCATAGTAAAGTATGCCATAAAAAGTCATAGTACAGTAGGTCATAAAAAGTCATAAAAAAAGACATAAATGATCTTTGCTGTACAATACGTCACCTTTTATAATTAGTGGGATGTTGAATTGTTGTACTGTAGACGGCATGAAAGTCAAACATTATATTTACATCATTAAAAACAAACCAGTCATGCAATTTCAGTGCAATTCGTCCCTCTGTTGAGCTCCATAGAAAGGATAGAAATCACTGCTGAACCTAATAAATTCAGAGTGGTAGTCTCACTAATTGAGACAATCACATAACCAGTTATTTATTTTAAGAATCAGAATTCATTATCATGTAAGACGCTCTGTTTAGGCTCTGCAGAACACGTCAGGGAGCGTTCAGACCTTGTACAGTCACTGTAGGTGATCAAATATTAACTATGAATATCTCTGATTTACTGGAGAGTCACCTGTGATATATTAATAAAAATGCACACAAATGTTATTTATTAGTTACCCGAAATTATGGCGGCTTGGTGTAATATTTTTTTTTACATTTGAGTTGTGGTTGCTCAGACATAGCCATTAATGGCATTCACACTTCTATGTATTTATTTAATTAAAACTCAATCTACTTTTTAACTACTTTTTCTTTTTTTAAATTCTAGTTAGGGCTGCAACTAACAATTCTTTTTATTATTGATGAATCCACCTAGTATTTTCTCGATTATTGATTGATTGATCTGTAAAATGTCAACAAGTTGTACATTTTTTTTTAAAAAAGGGCCCATCACAGTTTAACAGAGCACATGGTGATGTTTTCAAATGTTTTTCTTTTCAAATGTTTTTGTCAAACCAACACCACATATATTGTTTATAATCATATAAAAGTAAGAAAACCAGAAAATATTCACATTTGAGAAGCTGAAACAATCAAATTTTTGCAGTTTTTCCTTAAAAAAAAAAAAAAGGTAAAAAAATTAATCAAACTATCAAAATTGTTGCCAATTATTTTTTTGGTGCAGCAGGTCCAATTCTAATATGTTTTGATGTGGAAAATATGGCACCCACAATATTAAATGTGACATATAATAAGTAGTAGAAAAGATAATAAAAACACATTTCATGTGGACATCCTTAAAGTGGCAGTAGGCAACAATTTTTTGGCATAATTTGGCAAAAATTCCATAATAACCTTTCAGCATATTGTAATTCAAGTGGTCTGAGAGGAAACTAGACTTCTGCTCCTCATCATGGCTCTGTTTTCAGGCTTTAGAAAAATCTAGCCCGTGACAGCAGACTTTGACCAATCACAGGTCATTTCAGAGAGAGAGAGCGTTCCTATTGGCTGTGCTCCGGTCATGTGACCAGAACTTGGCTTCCTTCAACAGAGTTTACAATGGCGGCTGCGTCACAAACTTTCTCATTTTACAGCTAAACAGTAACTACAAGATGATTCTGAGAACATTTGAGGAGAGAAATAGTCATTAAAGTAACAGAATATTGATTCATATTTGATCAGCGCTGCCTAGTTTGACCGTTTGGTCGGAGTTCGCGAGTGATTGACAGCCGGCTCTCATAGACTGCAGCTGGACAGCGGACCTTGTTTTCCTCCGGTAAGTGAAATCCTTCAGATGCCGTTAGGAGCACCGGAGGACACAGTAGGACACAGAGGAACATGATTTTTTTCAGGTTACCTGTTTCATGTACTACTGTCACGATATAGCGGCCGTTTTCTAAAAATAACTTTTTTAAATCATATTTGCGCCAATCTCGCATACTGCAGCTTTAACTGGATCGATGTCCAGTCCAGAGTCCACATTAAAATATGTAGCGACGACATGCTTCTAGTATTTAACTAACAAAAATACAGTGACACCTGTTTAATGTTCGTAAACAAATTTTTACTGATACAGTTAAGAATATTGATACAGCAATGTAAAGCTACCATAATGCACATACCTATGGACTTATGAATCATAATGGGCACTAGATGGATTATAATAAATAGTTGAACACAACATCTGTACACAGAAACATTGCCCCATAATCCATAGAAATGTACATATACCAGTACAACATTTATAATTCCATAAATTTAATTTACGAATGACAAATCCTCCAAAATAAAATTCATATCCTCCATTTTTATGCCTCTCTTTACTTCTATTTTTTGAAATAAACACAAGCAACTACTGAATTTATAAGGAATTATGTACAGGTTCCCTAAACAAGAAACTCCATAAAGGCACAATTGTCTATACAACATGTACAAAAAAAGAATTTTTGTCTGGAGCTGACAAAAAAAAAAAGGTAAAAATAAAATGATTGGTCATTATTATAATTATATGATTGCACATACAATATGAATGTCAGCATCTGTGCTTTGAAAGGTGATTTGCAACGAAACAAACCCCTGAAAAGTGTTTTCAGTCTTACAAAGTGACGAGAATTACAAAAAAGAGAAGGAGAAGAGCTTTCCGTGTGGGGTTTTCAGGTGGCAATGACCAGTCTGTCTTCATCATCACTGGATACCTCATTATAGTCATCAGTTACCTTCTGCCAGCTGGTCACTGGCGGTGGTTTTGGAGGTGCGAGATCGCTGGCTCCCTCCGCTGGTGACTCCTTAGCACCGTCTGCTCGTCTCTCAGGAGCTGGTGATCGATGCCGCTGTGGGGATTTATCCCTTTCTGGCCTCTCGACAGTCTGTGTGAGCTCTGCTCTGCTGCGACCTCCGGGGCTAGCTCTGCTGCCTGAGGTCACATCTGGACAGCTGCTCACCTTAAAAGGAGCGGGCGGCGAAGCAGGCATGCTGCTCCATACAGAACCGAGCCAATGTTCGCTGTGATGTGGCAGTGCTCCCAGGGCTTCGGGGCTGCCCTGCCTCTCAGACAGCCCGGAGAGAGGACTGAGGGTGGAGAGAGGGCTGAGAGAGGGAATGATGGCAGGCAGGGCGATGTTGACTATCTGCAGACCGGGGATGTGCGTCTGGGGGCCGGTGCTGCTTTGGGAGGCGGGGTTGGCAGTTAAAACCTGCAGCCCGAGGGTGGCGTTGAGGGTGAGCCCTTGATGGGGCAGGAGCTGGGTGGGTGCCAGGCCTGTGCTGGTCAGCCCCATGAGGTTTAGAGTCTCCAGACCTAACGGCTGTATTGTTTGAGCGTGCAGGCCAGCGACCTGCCCTAAAGGGAAGCAGGGCATAACGCTGCTGATTGGCTCCTGGACCACAAGCGGCTGGGTTTGCAAGCAGTGATGGGGTGGAGTGTTGGGAGCTGGTAACGGGCTTGTGTTTCTGTGAATGACGCTCACCGCTGGGATGGTGAGCTGGACGGGGCCGGCCTGGATCGGTACAAAGGTGGAGTAAGCTGCCAGGCCGGCGGGCACCAGCTGGATCCCTCCCACTGGGACCATGCTGTAAGAGGAGCGAAAGGGCTGCTGGGAGTGCAGGGGCAGGTGACTGAACAGGTGCGCCTGGGTCTCTCTTCCTGGTGTTTGGGATAGACCCTGTGGGGGAAAGTGCATGAGACCTTGAGAAGCGTAAGAGGAAGTCTGAGTGCTCCGGTCCACCGGTATGCCCGATTCACTAGTTGCCAAGGCAGGAGGTGCAGAGGAGGCGTCCTGTGAACAGAGAGAAAAAAATTCAATATTCAGTCTTATTTCTTGACTTAATTGTAACAAAATCCTAGAAAATGTAACCCTCTGAGACCTGCGGGATCACGGGCAATTCAGACCGACTTTACTTTCTTTCAGAGGCTGTAGCAGGTTCAGTTTTAGAGCTAGAGAGAAGGTAGAGATATCATATGAAACTAGAAAACATGTCATGGTAGTTTGTCAGGAAGAACGCTAAATTTTGGTGAGGAAAACCTGGCATGGCCATTTTCAAAGGGGTCCCTTGACCTCTCATCTCAAGATATGTGAATGTAAATGGGTTCTATGGGTACCCACGAGTCTCCCCTTTACAGACATGCCCACTTTATGATAATCACATGCAGTTTGGGGCAAAAACCATGTAGTTTTTTGAATGTAGTATAGATGTGTTATTTTATCCTATTCTAAAAATTATGTGTGGGAATATTTCTGCATACTGGAGTCCCTAAATAGTCTTGGAATTACATAAATTGGGTATCACTGTAAATCTGAGACTGATGGATTCAATGAGCCCAACTGTATTCATGTGCGATGATGTTAGTCCCCACAGCAGCCATTTCATTGTAGTTTTTTTTAAATTTGACCTCACTGTATAAAATGACCTGTGGTGACCTCTAGGATAATCACAGCCTCATGAAACTTTACAACCACAAACTAGAGACCTAGTGCATACAGCGGATGGATGGCTTTCCTAGCTATATTAACAATAAGGGGGTTTTGAGCAGTTTCCAGAACAGAAGTGTTTGCCATCGAATTGCCGAAAAAATGCAATTCTTGCAGAAATCTCCAAATGTCAAAAGTTTTTGATGCCAAATCACAGCATGGCTTTTTCTCTGGTGTTCCTCAAGGTCTTGGTGTCTTAATGTGGTATTTTGGAGGGATTATTGATCATTTTGATCAATTCACGAGTGGTAAAAAATGATTAAATTTAGCACCAAATCTGTGTAACATTTGATATCAACCCAAAAATTGCTGCAAACAATTTATGAGACATAAGTGAGCATGGGAATGACCATCATATACCTCCATCATAATGTTCTTAGCCCTTATACACTTTCACTATTTATTTTAATTAGTTAATTAATTAATTCATGTTTATATCTGATTGATGACTAGAACAGCTTAGCACACAGTGCTGAGCTGCATCTCAAATTAATCTCCAGGTTCCCAGCTTTCAGATGATGTACACCACTACTATGTGACATCTACTGTTGACCTGCTATCTCCCCCTAAAGACCCCCTGCCCCCCTAAAAAAGACAAAAACGGGTCTATTGTGGGTCTCAGAGGGTTAAAGAAGTATTTGGATCAATCCATCAAACCAAATCAGAATCAATAAGACTATTCACCTATTTTTCAAAGCATTCACAGGCGCTTGGTGGAAGTGCCTCACATGCAGGACTCGAAGTAAGGGTACGGATAGGAAAGAAGGGAGGCGGGCAGGGAGGGGTGGAGAGACACACAATGAAAATACATGGGTCTCACCTGGCCTAGCTTGGAGCCCTTGCTTGGCACTGGGGGACTAGGGGGCACGTCAAAGTCAGGGTAGTCGATGGACATCTGCCTGCACGGTGACACCGGGCTCATCATGTGCACGGACTCTGTGTCTGAGGTGTAGGAGTCTGACGTGGTGGCGACAGGCGGAGGGGAGTAAGGGAGGGGCATGGAGCTGCAGCAATACCCAGAGATGGATATATGCTTGCTCAGGGACACGGGGCTCATCATGGGGACAGATTCGAAGTCTGACGTGTGGGATTCGGGAGCTGGAGGCTGGGAGAGAGCTAGGGAGATTGAGCTGATTGACATCTGGGCTAGGAGGGCGCTAGGAGGGACTTCAGCCTCTTTGGTGGGGATGTGCTGAGGGCTGGCGGAGACAGAGGGGTTGGTAGACAGGCCAGACTCTGCCTGGCTGTCCTCCTCTTCCTCCTCGTTGTCATCGTTCTCCTCATCGTCAGGGCCATCGGAGTCGTCACCATCTGAATCTTGACGGTCAGCGCTGCTCACCTGACTCCGGTCTCCTGTAGAGAATATAAGAAGGAAGTCTATTCTTGGTGTTCTGCAGAACATATGAGTCATCAGAGCTGGTATGAAATTATATATAGTAGTATTGAACCACTTTCATTCATTAAAGATCTTCTATTATCATATAGGTTTCTTCCACACAGTGAGAAAATCCACCACTAAGAATTAGGGCTGTCAAAGTTAACGCGATAATAACACGTTAACGCAAATTTGCTCGCCACTAATTTCTTTAATGCATTAACGCAACTTGCAATTTTTTAGGTCAGTTTTGAAGCTAGAGTGAAGATACTGGCATCATATGAAACTAGACAAACTAATGAATCCATTGGTACCAGCTAGTCATACTAGCTTGTTGCAAAGGAGGTTAAATAACGCTCCACAGTTGCGCTAAAGTTTGGCGAGGAAAAACTGTCGGCCATTTTCAAAGGGGTCCCTTGACCTCTGACCTCAAGATATGTGAATGAAAATGGGTTCTATGGGTACCCACGTATCTCCCCTTTACAGACATGCTCACTTTATGATAATCACATGCAGTTTGGGGTCAAGTCATAGTCAAGTCAGCACACTGACACACTGACAGCTGTTGTTGTCTGTCGGGCTGCAGTTTGCCATGTTATGATTTGAGCATATTTTTTATGCTAAATGCAGTACCTGTGAGGGTTTCTGGACAATATTTGTAATTTTTTTGTGTTGTTAATTAATTTCCAACAATAAATATATACACATACATTTCCATAAAGCAGCATATTTTCCCACTCCCATGTTGATGAGAGTATTAAATACTTGACAAATCTCCCTTTAAAGTACATTTTGAAAAGAAAAATAATGTGTGATTAATTTGTGATTAATCGCGATTAACTATGGACAATCATGCGATTAATCATGATTAAATATTTTAGTCGATTGACAGCCCCAATATAAGCTTTTTGATAGTATTGAACCACTTTCATTCATTAAAGATCTTCTCTTATAATGTAGGTTTCTTCCACACAGTGAGAAAATCCACCACTAAGAACACAATTCAGTGATGTTTTGTACTGCAGTGTTTCACACCCAAAACCACCATACGCCCCTGAGCTGCATCACAGGCAGAGGAGGAAAAACAAATATGCTCTTAAGAGACTGGGACTATAGAATGCTTTCAGGCAGCTTCTCTCTCTCTCTTTTTTTTTTTCTTCTAAAATTAGACGCAGCAATTTCCTCTTTCTAAACGCTGTGCATGCCGCCCACATGCGCTTTGAGTTAACAGAGGAAGAAGCTGCATTTAGAATTTCTAATTAGACCATGGCAAAGCTATTGATCGACATAGCAACAGAGCACAATCGGGGACAATCTGTGTTTTATGTCTCATGTCATGAACAGGAGAACTATTTAAAGAAGGGCAATCCTGTTGTTTGGAACCAAAGCCAACGGGGTAAACAAGACCTATCTGTATTAAGTTGCTTTGTAACTGTAAATAAATCCCTTAATTTACAGAGAATAGTTCATTTTGTTTGATAAGCTTTTGAGCAATCCTTATGTCTTTCCCTCTGGGCTAAAGCTGCACAGAGAAGCACTGTACCTGAGTCCTCTGCATCCTGATCCTCAATGAGACCCTCAGGAACCCCCATCTCCGTGCATTTCTTACTGTGGGCCTTGGATTTCATGTGCTTGGTCAGATTTCCTGCAAGAAGAGAGGCAGCGAGGTCTTATGGGTGGGTAGAGCTCGAACAACAGCACACAGAAGGAGTTTATGTAAGAGAATGCGGTCTTTGGGTGAGCTGTATGTAAAGGGTGAGTAACTGATAAAGACATTTTTAAATGAACGTGGGTTGCTCTGACACCGAGTACTGTTCTGCAGTGTGGCGTGGGTAGGCAAGTTCGATAAAGAATGGTGAATCATACGGTCTTGGTTTAAGACATGGTGGAACAACATCTTTAATTTCATAAAAAGAAGAAGTTGAACTGTAGCAGTTGAAGGATATTAAAAATATATTGTCTCGAATGTAAATTGTGGTGAAAACGTAAGATTGGTGTCACAAAATGTTCAAATTTGTGGTACCATATTCATCATGGTGTATATGTATCCAGTAATTTAGAACCACATCCAACGTAGTATATTAAAGAGTACCTGTTATGCTCATTTTCAGGTTCATACTTTTTATTTTGGGTTTCTACTAGAACATGTTTACATGCTTTAATGTTCAAAAAACGCTTTATTTTTCTCATACCGGCTGTGCTGCAGCACCTCTTTTCTCCCTCTGTCTGAAACACTCTGTTTGAGCTCCTGTCCCGCCCTCCAAAAAAGCCCAGTCTGCTCTGATTGGTCAGCTGGTCCTCTCTGTTGGGATTGGTCAACCGAACCAAACTCTTCGGACTCCGCTCCAGCTCCGCTCTAACTAGCTTTGTTTGAGGGCGTGCCAAACTAGCCGCTAGGGCAGGTATTATGCAAATGTGTTACTTGGTGACATCACCACGTTACGGAATAAAAGGCGGGACTTCAATCAAGGCGTTTCAGGCAGTTCAGGAGCTGTGTTTCTGTGGGGGAGAGTAACTCCCTTTGGCGTGGACTTTGGGCTTTATAACTTTGCAGACCTTTTACATGCACAAAAAACTATATAACACACTAAAGGAAAGGGAAAAAAACACAAAAGCATAATAGGTCCTCTTTAAAAGACAATGCAATTCAATGAAAAAACATTCGAATTTGAGAAATCCCATAGATGGTTAAAATCTGGATGTATTAAATTTACATGACCTGAGAACACATTCCAAATTATTTTCTAGAATGTTTTTTATTATTTGATATATTATAATTGATAATTGTGAAAGTCCTGAGACTCTCAAACCTCTTCACTGCATTAAAGCAGGAAAATGAATCAAGAAGTTCAAACTTCTTGGTTGATGGGAAAATTGATAAAAGCATCTCTAATAGAGGTTGACCGATATGGTTTTTTTATGGCCGATGCCGATGCCGATTTTTTACAGAATCAGGACAGCCGATGGCCGATATATGATGCCGATTTTTTTTTTGCGATATGTTTGGCTGGTTTTCTTTTTTTCCTCCATCTGATAAAATATGACAGCTTAATAATAACAAATAATACACCACATTTCTTAACTTAAGTAAACATTTATTGAACAACACTTATGGTCTGTCTCTCCAATCTGCACTTTGTGTCTGCACTGCAGTGCATATTTTATTTTGTGCATGATGGTTAATAGTAGTAATAGTACAGGGCTCAAAATCTTTTAAGCACCTTTCCAAAATTGTCCTAAAGCATGTTTTTTATTTATGTTTGTTGACAGACACTGTTACAACCTATATGGCCATAATCTAACTGATCAAAAAATAATAATAACTTTGTTCACTCGTATTACACAGCCTGCTGCTCATATCTGCTATGCTGCGGATTACACACAGGCCAGCGGTGACGTCATAGAGGCTATGAAGGACCCATAGACCGTAGACACGTTTAATGAGGAAGTGAACTTTTTGCTAAATGTTTCGACAAATTGCTCGTGTTTCCGCCCTCACACGCAAACTTGCACTTATGACAAGCAGTGTCAGCATCAACTCTAGTAAAGTGTAATCAAGCTTTATAAGTTTATTTTTTTCTGCCATAGCTACTAAGAGCAGAAGCTCTGTGTGTCTGAACACGGCGCTGCAGCAGCGTGTATGTGAGAGCTGCTCCGCCCCGCACACAGCTAACGTTACCTACGGAGAGAAATTCTCCGTTACCAAAAACAGAATTGATTACGTCGGAGCTTATCAATACTACGGTCTGTAATAATTTAGCCCCCGAGCCCGTTACCGGGTTTCGGTACCCATCCCTACCTGTAAGGTAGCTGGTTGGAGGCTCGCTATCAGTACAGTTCCAAAGTATTTTCTCTCTAAAAGTAACATTTCATATCTAACCAATTAAATATATAGGGCTTTGAAAGAGAAGAATTTAAGCCTACCGGTTTCTCCGGGCAGAATTGCAATTTGATTGACACACAAGGGGCGGTGTCACAGGTGTTCCACACCAAAAACAATACTGGGCTGCCCGCAGATGTGCCTGTTTACTAATCGGCTTAATATGCTCAGGCATCGGCCGATGCCGATTATGAAAAAATGTCAAAAAATCGTCCCGATTAATCGGTCGACCTCTAATCTCTAATCATATCATGACATATGTACACAGGTAGAGGAGCAGTGGCTTTAGATTTGTAGCCCTGAACATTGATCAACTACTGAGCTCTAACCTTTTGTCTTGAAGGAGAAGTTGCAGTGGACACAGTGGTATGGCCGGACGTCAGAGTGGGTTCGGATGTGTTTGCGTAGCATGCTTGGCTTCTTGCAGCGGATCCCACATTCCTCGCAGATGTATTTACCACGTCCACGCCCACGTACGTAAATATACTCTTCATTAGATTTGTATCTGGGGGGTTGCAATACAAACACGAGGGACACATAAGAAGACAAACACATAAAACCAAGCAAATACGATATTTAATTGTAATGTGATATATAATGAATGAATCGTTTTTAAATCATACCCGCCATCGAATATTTTGACCCGTCTCGGTTCTGTTTTAGATGCCACGTCCTTGTCTGACTCGTGGCTGGCCTGAGATTCTGGTTGCACTTTACTTCTGGTTTCAACTGATACAGACTTCTGGGTTATTGGCACCTGTAGAAAGAAGAAGTGATTGATGTATTTATTGATTTGATTTAAGAAACAAGGCAGCAATATAAGAGAAACAAAAAAAAAATTCAAACTTTGCATTAGTTCTTACCTTGGGCATGACGTCTTTCAGCTTGCTCGAGTAAGACAAGATGTCAGATTTCCCGCTAGTTTTTATGGCCGAGGTGTAGTGTATTTTCTTGGAGCTCTGCTTGGAGTCAAACAGAGACATCAACACCTTGGTGGGCAACCCAAGAGGGTTATGGTTGTTGGGGCTGACAGTCCACACAGCATAGGCTGAAGTCTTCAGGTCAGTCTGTGGAACATGAAGAGGTTTCCTCTTCATCAGGAAACACCATGTGAAAGTGGTGGTTGTCTTCAGGCTGGGGAAAGACAGGCGATGGCTGTCTTTTGTGTTAACCACAGACACAGAAGTGGTCAGTTTCACCTGACCACCGTGGAAACTGGAAGGCCTAATAGGAGATTTGGCAGGAGTCCATCTCTGTTCCTCAACTTTCTCTTGGGGCTTCAGAGTGGAATTAGCTGGCATGGAGGTTCCCTGGCTACCAGGTGTAGTATTAAGGGCAGGGCATGCCTCCTCATGAATGACAGTGTTTGTGCCTTTATTCAGCCCAGCACTGTCGGGTGACATAGGCTTAACATCATCAGTAGCCTGGGAGTCCTTCTCCCCAACTGTTTTAACCTGCGGCAGAGGTGGGGCCTCAGTTTCAATGGGACTATCCACCGGTTCAGTTGTGCAAACCTGCCTAACAAGTGTTAGCTTCCGCTGTCGGGTAACCTCTGACATCTTGGAATTAAGATAATTGACGGACCTGCCGTCAGTTAGACAGGCCACACCATGCTCATCCTTAGCCCGCTTTTGGTGCTTTTCCATGTAGATGTCCAAGCTGTTGGCAGGTGACAACATTCGTTTACTTGAGGCAGTGGGTTCCTGCTGCGGGCATAGAGTCACTGATGCCAGTTTCTGTGTGCAATGTAAAGACCCAAGAGAAGGTGCTTGTTCCCCAGTATGGTTATGAGTGTTAACTGTTTGAGTTGGAGTCCTATCCTTCTTTGCAGTTGGTACAGCATGAGTATCACTCTCTAAACTGTGATTGGATGAGAGGCTATTTTTATTGGACACATTGGGAGCTGGGTGCATCTGCTCATGAGTTATGAGGATCTGCGGCAATGGTATAGCACCTGTTTGGGCCTGATCAAATGGGTCCCTTTGCTGTTCACCTGACAAAACAACAGTCTGTGTCTTAATCTCAGAGGCCTGATGATTGGGTTGACCAACATATACATTTTGGAGTACATCTGACGATTTTGAAATGCTCAAAATTTGATTGGCAATAGGTATTGTTAAAACTGGCAAGGCTATCTGAGTTCCCTGTGTGCTGGAGAATGAAAACGTTTGGCTTGCTCTCAGAGAGGGACACTGCAGTTGGTATTTGGGCACAAAACACTTCTTTTCTTCAGAGTCGGCTGGTTTGTTTTGGACATTCTCGCGGCAAACTAAGATCTGGCTCAGTGGTTTTTGCATCTTTTGGCATATTTGAACCCTTGATGTTTGATGCCAAGGGTGTGGAAGGCCATGGACTTGAGGCTGCTGACTTGGGCTACCCAAATGAATGCTTTGCACTATTTGCTCATTCTTTTGCAAGGGTGCTTCTCCAGTATGCAGGATAAAAGGCTGAGCCATGGGGCGCCTATTGGCAATGTGAATCTGCTGGGGTCTATTGTGAGTTAAAGAGCTAACATTTGTAATGGGAGGTTTATCTAGAGGTATGACAGCTTTCCGAACAGGTTGCTGACTCTCGGGGCCAATCTTTAAAGACATTTGGCGAACTAATGGCCCCCGCCTCCTTTCAATAAGTGGCACCTGGGAAACTTGTCCACTTTTTGGCTGGCCAGCAGGTGACAGAGATCTGCTGGGAGATACACTGCCACAGTCAAAAGACTTGCTACGGTATTCACATGAAATCTCCACAGAGGGTTGAGTACAAGTGATCTGTTCAGATGCGGCACGCCTCATCATTCCAGGCACACCGAGGGTGTTGAAGGCTGTTGGCAAGCCTTGAGGCTCTGGAACTTTGCTGACGCACTCCCCTCTAGAAGGACTCTCTGACCTAGATGGCTCATCTCTGTCAAAAGAGGCTGAGACGCTGGAACAACGGGAAAGACTACTGTCCCTGCTGAGGCTTCGCGAGAGGCTGGACTCAAGACTGGATTCACCCGAGGAGTGGTCCATTTGAGCGAGACGAATTCTTTTCTTTTTTGGCGGAAGTTTCTCTGCTGGTAACTTTGACAAACTCTCACTTCTCTGAGGCCAGCTGAACTGATCTGCAGGCTTATCTGCTGGCTCCGTAGTCTGTGTTTCATGTTCTCTGTCGGGCTCCTCTGTGACCAGAATCTCAGGAACTTGGATGTTATTTTGACGAACCAGACGAGACTGATGGACAGGAGTAGAGTTTTCGCCAATTGCTGCTACTGCGCCATCAGTGCATTGTTCCTTCCTTTGGTTTCCATAGTCAGCATTTTTGGGTGTGGACATTTTTTCATGGTAGCTGTCAGCTGACACATTTGCTATTGCATCTGTTTTGAGTTTGTTGAGGGGATCCTTCTCCAAAATATCAACAGGAGAGGCCCTGTCAATAGATTCTGTCTCAAATGAATTGGGTCTGCTGAGAGAGTTGGTGTGTCTAATGACTGAAGTACCACTGCCTTGCCTTTGCAAGTCTCCTTTAGTAGAGGCGCTGATCTGGGTCTCTCGTATTGGTGATAGTCTGGAATCTACGTTACCTCTTGCTAGGAGCTGAATCTGAGGTAGCTTTGACTGGTTGTTTTTGGGCTGTATGTCTACTATTACAGCATGCTGAGAAAAAGTCCGACTTGCAAGAGCTGTTGGGAGCTCAAAACTAACTGAACAAGGTGGAATGGTGTCAGTAGGAGATTGATCATCCTCATCTCCAACACTTTTCATTTTCCTTCTCTTCCTAATTGATATCTGTTGATCAAGTATTCCAGAGCCACTAGTTGATCTAGGGCCTATGGGCTGCATTACGTTAACGTGAAAAACATCTTGATCAGTTTCTTTAACCGTGACTGGCTTGTTTTTTGGACCATGAAGCTCAGAGCAATAGAATTTCTTGTGAGTTTCAAAATTCTCTAACTTTCTGTACCGATTGCGACACGTTTCACACTCGTACATTGTGCCTTTGTTCTGCTGAGGCTTTCTGTTTCTGTCCTGACTGTGCTCAAAAGATCTGCTTCTTTGCATCAGCTCTGTGGAACTGCTTGGACCATGATAGCCCTCGTCCATGGAGCGAACAGTAGGGAGGCCATGCCCCTCACTTGTGGAAAAGTCCTCCACTGCTGCCTGTCTGACTAAGGTACGAGAATGTATTGCTGGATTTGGGGTTGATGGGGCTGATGAAAATACATCATCATTAAACAAACTAATTTTGTCATCAAATGACTGGCAAATTCGCAGAGGGTGGGGGAGGGGGGCAACATTAAGGGGAAGAGCAGAGTGTCCTGGTGTAGTAGGCATAGAGTTACTTCTTGTTATTGGCAAACAATCCATTGGTGGGTATTGAGAAGGTACAGAGAGAAGAAATACTGGCTTTGATTTATCTGTAGGAGTAAATGGGGACTTGGGGATGTCTGAGCTGGAACTTGACCTTCTTCCCATTGGTTTAAGATCAAACTGAAAAGAGTCTTTAAATATGTAGGATTTAGGGGAGTCTATGCTGCCTCTCCTTGAGAGAGATGTCCTCCTTGGCTTTACACTGTCCAGCTGCTTGTTGTCAACTACTGCCTCATTATCAGATATCAACTTTGAAATGCGTTCCTCCAGAGAGAGTGCTTTGGCTTCTAATGGCGGACGCATCTGTCCTTCTGTGGCTCGTGGCTTTTGCTCAGTTGCTACATGCATTACTGTGGCAACCACAGGAGGGACATTGGGAAGGGTATTCTTGGCAATGTCAATGTCCACTGGTGGAGTTATCTTAAAAAATGGGCTGGGTGGACTCATTGCCTGGTCAGCACTTTCAGAGCGTGAGAAGTAGCCAGAATCTGTGCTTCCCAAACTGCGAGGGCTTAGCAGACACTTGACCTGCTGCTGTTGGGAAAAGTCTGTTGCTTGTTGCCTCTGAAGCTGAGCATGTCCGCCCAACAGTGGAGACTTGCACTGTTGGTCTTCATCTTCACTCACAGCATCTAGTGAGGGATTTGTACCATCCACCTCTTTAAGAGATGACAGGACCGTGATGCTTGATCTCATATTGGCAGTCTGGAACTCTCGTTGCCGTTGCGCAGCCGCTTGCTCCGGTGCTGCACATGTAACTCTCGGGCTATCAGCTCTCAGAGGGGAGACATTAACTGGGTATACAACAACTTTTGGAAGCGCAGCTGTCACTTTGGGTTCATACGCCCTCTGACCTGGGGCTGGTTTGATTGACTCAAACACAGCTAAGGAGTCCACCTCCCCGTGGCCTGGTTGGGTCGTACCTGCACTCTGTAAACTATTTTCGGACAAAGCTGCCAAGCTGCTCTGTGATGAGTCGGGGTCCAAGTCTACGGTGCTACCATCGTCGTCACTGTCCCCACTCTCCTCCGCCTCTGATTGTATCCCCAGGGCTTTGTCAGATTCTTGAGAGAGTGAGCCGCCTCCAGATTCAGAGCGCGCAATGAGACCCAGTTTTATAGCATGAGCATGCGATTTCTTATGCTTGTACAAGTTGCTCTTGGTTTTGAACGAGAAGCCACAAGTAACACAGGGGTATGGTCTTTCTCCTGTGTGAGACCTGATGTGTTTGAGCAGCACGCTGGGTTTTGCACATGCCCTACTGCAGTATTCACAAACGTACTTTCCAGGCTTCTTGGGCTTTTGGTCCTTGGAAACCTGATCAGCGGCAAAATTCATTACAGTGGTCATCTGAATTTGGTTGCTGCCAGGTGTGACTGGGACCTGAATGGTGCTGGGAACAGTTGCTGAGAGGGACTGGCATGTGTGCACAACTGGCGGTTGGCTTTGTGGCAAAGCGTTGGAGCCTGAGGGAACAGGTGCATGGGTTATAGCTGATGGTCCAGTATGAAAGCTCATGTGCAAGCTGGGCTTTTCTGGATTTGAAGCAACAGGCATAAAATGCGGTGAAGCAAGCGGAGAGGACTGCATGGGGGTACCCTGTGTAGATGTCTGCACATTTCCATGGAGTGGTGCTGCAATGCCAATGAAGTTGCCTTGCTTGTCAATATAATAAGTCTGCATATGGGAGGGTTGGTTCTGGAGACCAACATTGACAGCAGGCATTGTTGTTAATTCACCACTAGATTGAGCGTTAAGGGTGGAAGCTGGTTTTCCAATGGCTGTGACCTGCAAGGAGTTTTTCCCCTCAGCCAGTGTACTAAAGTCAGGCTCCATGGCCTTAAGTAGAACATCAAGTGGAGCACTGCTCTGGAAAGGATCGCCCTCAAAGCTGGGGTCTCTGCTCTTACTGTCTTTGGGCTGAGACACTTGAATCAACGAGCCCTCCTCACCATCAGTGGGCTCAAGTGACGGTGGCCTAAAAGACGTTTCTTCCTGCTTCAGCCTTTCAGCGTCGGTGGAAGATGACCCCTTGTGAGGGGATGCTGCAACTGGTTGGGCATATTGCGGGTCTCTTTTCCCACTGGGTGATGCTGAAGGATTGTGGGAAGGACTGTTGGAGGAGGAGCAGCAAGAAGAAGGTGTAGTTTCCTTGGACGACGCTCCGTGGAGCACAGTTTCAGATGTTTTCAACTGAAGCGGCTTCTTCACCGGAGATTTCGGAATTTTCTCTAGCCGATTCTCTGCGACAACCTTTTTCCTCTTCAGGCCTTTTATGTTATCTGCATTTCTCCGACTGCTTTCAGAGATCCCTATGGAGAAAGAGACAGAAAAGCACAGTTGGTACAACAACACCATTTTTTCTCTAAACTTTTCCCAACACTCGACCATATGGGCAGAGTTAGCTCTCCTCTGAGAAAATAAATTATTTTTCCTGTGAATTGTTGAAATGTCCTTATTGGCTTATGAAACTAATAGCACTTAATTAAAAACTAGAGAGTGCAGATTATTTAGCATATTGTATTTAATTTAGAGATCAGAATTTTTAGACATTTAGTCATTTGGTTTAAAAATAGTGGCTATTTCCAAATTAGTAAAAATAGTGGATAAGAGAGAGCCCACCAATACCCAAAGCTATGGCACTTTGTCCAGTGTTTTTTTTTTTTACTAGTAAATTATATAACTGTCATTTAAACATGGGTGATTTTCATTCCGAATTTGCATCAACAGTTACTGTAAGCATGTGGATGAAAACAATGGGTACAGTTTATCTCCCCAATAATCAATAAACAACATTTGATTTTATCCGACATCCATTGATGAGCATCAGCTGATCAATTATCAAGCCTAATTACTATACTTGTCATTTATTAGTCACAGCTGCTTCATAACCTTTTTCTGCAGACATATTTCTTTCATAGACCAAAAAAAAAACAAGTATTATTGTAATTACGACAGTATTTTGAATAATTATTATATGTAGTGCCTCCTAATTAGACTACCTTTATTTTATTCTTCACTATTGTGAAAATTTGACGATGTTTAATATTAATTCTGTTCCATATAAGCTGGTGACGATTAGAGTTTTACACTGCTGAATCAAAACTAATATTCTTGTTTGAATTGCTCTGTTATCGAGCCATACTGGACACCAGCAATTTAATGCTGATGAACATACATAAACATGCAATGCAATTACATAATTGATGTTTAACATTCATAGCTTTTATATATGACAAACTATTGTATTCAAAAGTGTTGTAAGTTAAAGGGATAGTTTGGGTGTTTTGAAGTGGGGTTGTATGAGATACTTATCCATAGTAGGTGTATAAGTTACAGTAGATGATGGTCGGCACGCCCCCAGTTTGGAGAAACAAACAGGAGTACCGAAACCAGAGCAAAGCACTACAGTGCTGTGGACTGGGAGGGCAGCAAAACCCATTTTAGCCACCTAATAGAAAGGCTCACCTTCTCCTTTCTGACGGGGAACTGAACTGAAAGTGACATTTATCTACGTTCTCTCCAAAGCCAGCAGGCTCAGTTAACAAAAACAGTATAGATACGTTTTTACTTTCAGTTCAGTTCGAACTGAATATAGCGTACACTTAAACAGCTAATTTTTTTAGGTGAGCCTTTCTTTTAGGTGGCTAAAATACGTTTTTCTGCCGTACCCGTCCACAGCACTGTATTGCTTTGCTCCAGTGCCGGTGCTCCTGTCTGTTTCTCAATACTGGGGACACACCAACCATCAACTACTGCAGGTAATACACCTACTATGGATAAGTACCTCATACACACCCACTAAACACGCAAACTATCCCTTTAAACATAAAGAGCATAACTTTACTAATTAAATTTATGAAAAGCTTTCACTAAAGCTTTTTTTCACCTTTACTCTGTATTTTCATTGTTTTTATCAATTACTTCATTTGTTGAAATTGGATGGGGATAAATTTTATAATTTAGACTCCTCACCCTTACTTTTATTTATTCGCTGTGTGACTAATACCACTGAGGCCCACGCTTCATTACATAAGATTGTCGACGTACAGAGGCTTGGCTGATCAGAAAATGCAAGTGCTTTCAAAACGGCATTCCAATAATAAAGCAGCACTGTTTTTAAAAAGGGCGCACCCTTACCATGGTCGAGTTGGCCCTACAATAGTGATTCAGGCGTGTGTTTTTAAGGACATGTTGCATAAGATTAGCAGTGCCCTGTCACAGTTTCCTGGCCTGTGTAGGTATTTCCCAAGATGAGGTCAGGGTTCCTTCAAGGTCTCTAGTATAATTAGATAGAGGAACGCCTTGTCTTTACATAAGTTAATCCATTCTCCACACAAACACCAACCATTTTAAAGCGGCACACAACCAATGTGACACGCTCACAAAGCAAACCCTGTGATTGTAAATAACTCGCCCTACACAGAAACACATTTGTATCAACGGCTGAAAGACATGAGAAAAGGATTAGTTCTTCCTGCCCACAACTAGGACGAGTCTGCAAAAGAGATTCCATGACTTCACTGCAACTTTTCCATCATGAAAAAGTATTTCATAAACAAACAACATTTGTCGCTGTCTGTCTTCAGCTGTAACTTTTATTGTTAGAAAGAAATGTTTAGGCTATCGTCGGATAAAAATGTAATTGATCCAATCAGCAAATTCTCTCCTTTCCAATATAATTTCCTACTCTCTCTAATTATTCAATAACCATATGAAGCTTGTGATGTTTAATGTAAAATAAAGCACACATTCTGGTGAGGTCAGAGACTTGTATGTGTATACTTGGCACCTAGGCTTAAGACCTGAAAACCATATATATATATATATACATATATATATATATATATATATATGTATATATATATATATATAATGTCTTTTTTAATTTTATGTGTGTGTGTTGTTATATTTGTCTGTTTATTTTTATTTTTTTATCTTTTTTTTTATTTTCGTCCTTATTTTTTTTTAAATAATCAATTATCCTGTTTTGTTGTTTTTGATGTGTTGTTCTATACCGCTACTTAATAAGTAACTAGTGCAATTACTGTGTAAATGCTGATTATGTTGAAAATCTAATAAACAAAGTTTAGAGCTACTGACAGAATTAACTTCTTTTGAAAGGCGGTTGTCAGAGGGATTAACATCTGACCGGCAAGCACGGACATCAGTACCTGCTGTCCCTTGAGAGGGGGATTGAGATATTCTTATTTGTACTCTTTCTATTTAGCGTCTCCAGCCAATCTCAATTACAGCGGATGATTCAATCAAAGCTCGCATGTCCTGCAAATAAGCCGGGTGTTTTTTTAAAAGGACAATGCTGCAGTGACGAGTTAAGCTCAGCTTAAACAGAGACCACGAAGCTGCTTCGGCTCAAACAAACTGGCTTTTCTATTTGGATAGTTACATAACAACCCACTTAACAGAAGAAAATGTTCCTCATGTATGTCATAATGGCATTGCTGTAGTGTTACTGCAATACAGTGTTCTCTATATGCAAAGATTACTGTGTATACTGTATATCAAATTTATAAAATAAAAAGCAGAGGTGGAAGAAGTACTCAGATCTTTTACTTAATTAAAAGTAGCAGTACTACAGTGAAAAAATACTCTGTTACAAGTCCTGCATTCAAAACCTTACTTAAGTCAAAGTACATACTGTATGTATCAGCATCAAAATAAAGTACCAAAAGTAAAAGTACTTGTTATGCACGATGGCTCATTTCGGAATAATATATATCACTGGATTATAATTAGTGTTAACATTACTAATGTTGCAGCTGGTAAAGGTGGAGCTAATTTCAGCTACTTTATATACTGACAAGTAGCTTAATTAGTTAGTTAGTTTATTTCAGTGATTCTCAAAGTGGGGTCTGGGGACCCCCAGGGGTCCGTGGCACTCTGTCAGGGGGTCCTCAAAATAATTTGCTATAAATCATAAAATTGTGTTGCATCATTTAAAACTGCATATCTACAGATGGGGACCATTTGTGCCAATAAAACAAGCATATTGTGTCCATTACTCCCACCCACGTTAGCTTTGGGCCAATAGAAACTCTGATATGATTGTGACACACAGCAATAAGTTTATTATTTTGAAGCTGAAGCACTCACTGAAAGTCAGTTTTGATGTGGTAAATTTAAATGTCTGGATTTATTCGGACTATGCCAGTCTTGCTACTGTTAATAATCTGAAAGCTTTTAAGATCAATTACTTAAACTATAAATGCTGTTAAGTTGAGTCCAAATGCAATTTGAATAAAATCCCCCTCTGTTTAAAGGTATATAAATGGTGATAACATTCAATAATATTGCAAATGTCCCCGTTGTGGGACCAATAAAGGATCATCTCATCTTATCTAAACATGATTCAAATTGTAATGTGTTTCTGTTTATCACTATGAAACAGGTCTGAAGTATTTAGGTTGAAAAGTTTTATAATACAAATAGTTCCAATGGCATCTAAGAGTAAAAATGGTAGTAAGCATTATGCTTAATCTGTGTTAAGATTATGAGGGGTCCTTGGGAAATACTCTCCCCTGTAAGGGGTCCCTGGCCCAAAAAGTTTGAAAACCTCTGGTTTATTTTATTTGATATGGATCTCACAGTAGCATTAGAATTGTAACATACATTTATGCACAAGGACTAGATACACTGTATTTAGTGTTTGTAGTGAAACAGTAATTTACAACTTCTGTCCACTGGAGGCTTTTTTAAAGAGTTAAAATAGAAAAAAAGAAAGAAAATTCATACATCCACAAATACCAGAAAAACATACACAAATACATACACAAAAATATTAAATACAGGTGTGTCTACAGGGGTATTAGGTGTGCAAACAATGTTGTTTCTCTTTTAGCTATAATTAAATATCTCTACCCATTTCTTAATCTATATTTTGTATTAAAAATCTGAATTGTCTGTCATTTAACTTTCTGCAGAATTATGGTCACTGCTAAAACACAAGAGCACATTCAGACCAAATATATTAAAAACAAAGTTTGTGCCAACACAAACCTAAAACCCTGCTTTTGTAAAATATTCTCTCAGGAACGTTGAAGCCAAATAAAACTTTTATATTTCAAATAGTTTTACTGAAGAAGAAAAAATAAGTGTGAAGGCTGCTGCAAAGATCCAGATTCTACACATCAACTAGTTACAAAATATTATTATTAACTCCACTTACATGTAAATATAGCATTCTTTAAAGGACAAAATAAATAAATCGATAATGGAGTTCAATTAAATTACAAATAAATAAAGGAGAAAAAAAACAATACTGCAATGCACCACTAAAAAAAAAAACAACTTTTATTTATTTTGTGCTTTTAGTGAAAAACCTAATTCTGGCCTTTTATTCCTTAATGCTACAAAAACAATTCAAAGGAAAGAAAAAACATTTCACCCATTTCTTCTTAAAAAAACACAACATTTACTTTTCATTCAAAGTCTTGATAACACATCTCTTACCTTTCTGTGAGCCTTTGGGGTCTTTAAGCTCTTTCTGTGCCTCTTCAATTTTATCTGTAAGCAAAGAACAGAAACCATTTTCAGCACAGATGCACACAGACTGTTGCTGCACAGCGACGGCAGTGCAGAACGTTAACTAATGATACTGGGGATTCTTCCCACACGGCTGTAGCAGGACGAAGGTCTTTCAAATGAAAAACAGATATTCTTCCATAGCTGAGAGAGAGTGCACTATTCCATTATGGAAACTACTGTAATTATGAAGTGGGGGGGGGGGGGAGCCCTGTGTGCACACACACACAATAACACAACCATGCAAGCACACCCACTTATAAAAATAACAGCGTGAGTATATATCCAGGTTAAGTTTACATACAAGTCAATATTGTGGGTTCATTCTCATTATCACAGAGCAGATCACTCACCCACAGATCAGTTTGCATATTAAATACCATTTACACCCCTCGGGGAAGTTCTCTTATACGTCACAATCATCACCCACAATGCAGCAGGTGAAGAACCTGTTTCTGTGTAAACCACATGGATGTGTGGGAGGTGGCGCAGTATTAACGGTGTGTTACTGTAATCAATATTAATTATATACGCTGGCTCAATGTGGCGTGAATGGGTTATACACAGAGGAATAGAGGCTCCTTCAGGGTCCCTAACACAGGCTGTGGGTGTGTGCATTCTTGTGAATGTGTACATGCATGTTCAAGCTCATTAGTTTTCGCTTTTAATTTTAATGGGAGACTCTACAGGTGAATAGGGTAAAAAAAAATTAATTAATAGATATCACCATGAGACTTCACCTGTTGATTACTTATGTTAAGACAATTATTTTTTTGTATTACAAGTTTTCTGAAATTTAGGAGAAAATTACATACGCAAATAGACAAAGTAGTAAAATAAACACCTAAATGTATATTTTGGATGTTTTCTTTCCACTAATCTGAAAGAAGACATGAAACAAAATAGCCCAAAATCTCAAAATTGATCAGTGCATGAAAAACAATGTTTTAGCCTGGCGTGTCTACCCTTAAAAAGATGTATCTTTCTAGTTTAAACAACAGGAGAAAATGTGAACAATACAAATACCCACATATAAAAACAATATTTACAGTGCAAACTCTGGTTTGTTTTTCTTATTACTTTGAGGAAATCTGGTGCACCAGCTGAAGCTTTTTTGTATTTTCTCCCTATTTTACTCTTCACTCTCTATTATGTGAGACATATTCTGAGCTGTGCTCACCACAAGACAGCTTGTTTGCTGTAAACTGCAGTAATCAGTTTGTTCAGGAAACAGAGCAACATGTGGATGTGCAACGGCATAAAATCTGTGTGAAAATTAGTTTAGACGCCAAAAAGGCAAAAACACTGTTTTCCATACACTGGCCAATTTTAAGACTTTGGGCTATTTTGCTTCCATAACGTATCTTCTTTCAGACTAGTAGAGAGAAAACATCCAAAATACACATTTAAGTGTTTATTTTACTACTTTGTCTATTTGTGTCTTTAGATTTCTCCAAAATTCACCAAAAGATAACATTAGATAATGCCTCATTTGTATATTTAAACGTAATATTTCAGAAAACTTGTAATGCAAAAAATAATTGTCTTAACGTAAGTAATCAACTGGAGAAGTTTCATGGTGATATCTATTAGTTAAATTTTTTACCCTATTCGCTTGTAATGTCTTCAAAATGTATAAATAGGATGGCAAAAATGGATTTTTCTATGGCTGTTTACAGAAGTTTCTGATTTATGGAGTGATAAAAAGAGAAATCCATAATTCCCTCTGTAAAAGCCTTTTGACTCTAATATGTGAACAAAATGAAACAAGAATTTTGAACCTGGCTTTATCCAATGTTCACATTTCTGTTCTGGAAATGTATGCAAATTAGCAGCATATTTAATAAGGTAATGCATCTTTTGCATATTTAAACATAAAATTTCAGAAAACTTGTAATACAAAAAATAATTTTCTTGATGTAAGTGATCAACTGGGGAAGTTTCACTGTGATATCTATTAGTTACATTTTTACCCTATTCACCTGTCTCCCATTAAACCAATCTGCTTTTTCGTGTAAATCTACATGTTGGAAACTAGATGGAAAAATAAACCGTCTGTAGTTCCCGTGTCCTGCGCATGACATTACAGTACAAGACGGGTCCTCGAGGACCAATGCTAACAGTTTTGTCCTAGATTGCACAAACATTAATGGAGGGTGAAAGAGGATGTTCTTCTGTGGTTCCCAAAAATCACAGCGGTGATGCCGGGAATACTCGGAGGAGGGGGTGGACACGAGCGGGCCGTGGAAGAGGTCAGTAGATTATGTCATCATATGTGTGTGTTACTATAGTCACACCCTTCTCCATCTCCCTCTGTATCCCAGGCACACGCCACACATTACATAATGTGTCCCCACCCCTCCCTGCGCTGCCGTGGAGCACAACAAAGGCACCCTGCCAGCAGAAACACAGCAACCGAGGCTCATGAGGAGAGGGCAGAGTGTTTGTTTATGTCTTTGACAGAAAGGTATGTCTATTTGCATATAAATGACCACGTGAACGCCCTCCTACGACAGGAATCAGTTAAGTTGTGTTTTCCTGGCAGCGACTCAGAGAGGATCCCGTAGTTTCCCTCGTGGTTACCGCCGCGACCCGACCTCACAGCTTCCTCAAGCAAATGCCTGTTATTGCAAAACCAATTTGAGATAATAAATGCTTATTTTAGTGGTTAGAAGATTTGGAGGTGGATTTTTTTGCGAGCATATGCTTCATTGTTTGCACAGCTTGATACATATGTCTTGTATTAGACCGCACTGGCAAACCGAGGCGTAAGTGATTACTGCCCAACAAAAATCTTATTAGTGGTTGTGTATGGTAGGAGACCAGAGTGTAAGCTATTATGGATCGGATCGCGTTTCTTACATAACAAGCCACAAAGAAGACCCCTCACGCTGAATGACACCCATAAAGCGAAGCTCTGGAGCATGGAAAAGAACAGGAAACACCCACATCAGTGGAAAGGGACAAGGCAGCGCAAAAAATAGGACAAAAAAAATATTCCATGCACAGTGCCCTCGTTATTAAGACAGCAGGGAATGATTATAGGCTCGGTCATATTTCCCTCATTATGGCTGTTGGGTTTGCTGAGGTGGTCCGGGTGACATTACACTACATATTTCATTTCGAGGCTGTCATCATGCCATCTGAAATCTGTGTAATTGTCCTGCAACCGCAGGAAAACAATAGGAGGAATGGACACAAATGTTGCGTGTCGCCGGAGATGAAAACCAGAGCACACTGATGGAAACATGACCAGGAGATTTGAGGGAAAACACAGTTTGAGGGTACTAAACACAAAAGAGAACCCACTTATAACTAAACTGTTTACAAGTGTGGTCTTAAACAAAACAGAAAGAACACTGTACTTTACATACTGCAGACAAGTAATTCCTTTTGTTAAAGCTCCTTCCAACCAATAAATGACACACAAATTAGCAAGAATCCACAAAGCACATTGAACCACTCGCATAAGGGGTTTCAGTAGGCTGTGAGCAAACAGCATTGGAAGCATCGGACAGTAGAATTTGAGTCAATACACTTAAAGATGTGGCTGTGATTATATCTCACTAAATCTAGGGCTGTCAAAGTTAACGTGATAATAACGCAAATTCCTTTTAATGCCACTAATTTCTTTAACGCATTAACGCAATCGATCTTTCGGAGGTTGTAGCGGGCTCAGTTTTAAAGCTAGAGAGAAGATACTGGTATCATATAAACTAGAAAACCTAAGGAATCTATTGTCATACTAGCTTGTTGCAAAGGAGGTTAAATAACGCTCCAAACTTGCGCTAAATTTTGGCGAGGAAAACTAGCATGGCCATTTTCAAAAGGGGTCCCTTGACCTCTGACCTCAAGATATGTGAATGAAAATGGGTTCTATGGGTACCCACGAGTCTCCCCTTTACAGACATGCCCACTTTATGATAATCACATGCAGTTTGTGGCAAGTCATAGTCAAGTCAGCACACTGACACACTGACAGCTGTTGTTGCCTGTTGGGCTGCAGTTTGCCATGTTATGATTTGAGCATATTTTTTATGCTAAATGCAGTACCTGTGAGGGTTTCTGGACAATATTGTCATTGTTTTGTGTTGTTAATTGATTTCCAATAATAAATATATACATACATTTGCATAAAGCAAACATATTTGTCCACTACAATGTTGATACGAGTATTAAAAACTTGACAAATCTCCCTTTAAGGTACATTTTGAACAGATAAAAAATATGCAATTAATCTGCGATTAATAGCGATTAAATATTTTAATTGATTGACAGCCTTAGCGGAAGGACAACCACTGTTGTCATAGCGGCCGCGACTAATGCATAAGCTAATGCAAAACGTGAAGAATTAAGTAGTAGTAAGATGGACCTCAGAAATGGAGGGCCAACTTCATTTGTGGAAACAACACGAGCGTTTATACATACTTCATCCATCCATCCATCCTTCATTCATTTTCAGTACTAAGTAGTGCAAAAACTAACATCGCTTATTCTTCCTGCCCATTGTCCACCATGTTTGTTTACACAAAAGTCACGTTTGAACGCGAGAGATTTTGTAGGATTTCCTTTTTTTTCTGTTACATTTAACATAACATGTCGTTATGTGTGGGGTCTCTCACATTTACAAAATCTGTTAAGATTTGAAAAATCTATTTAAGGGGTTTAAGTAGGCTGTGAGCAAAAAGCTTTGGAAGCATCTGACTGTCTTTCAGTAGAATATGAGTCAGTACACTTAAACATGTGGCTGTAATTTTACATCTTCGAGATTCATCTACATCTGACCCGTCTTGTTTAGTCATCTTTCCCTCCTTTATCTACCATCTGACCCCCCTAAAAACTCCCCTACTGCAGCACTGTTTGACAACAGTTCTACAAATGTGGGACAGACAAACATCTGAAATGCAGATCGAGGTTCAGTCTCGAGGTGGCCGACTCGAGATCTTTGATCTGTGCAACGTGACATCTAAGGATACGCGAGGAGAGGGCGGGTGCACGCCAATTAAGCAGGAGTTTGTGGGCGAGGGAGTCTGTCTCCTCGCTGGTCGCTGTCATGACAACCACGAATCTTTAATGCCCCTCCAACCCTCCGTCTTCCACGCGTGCATCTCCCAGCCCACTCCTCTCCCTGCACAGTCGAGGACGACTGGGAAATGGGATTATTTGCGCCCCTGAGTGCCAAACGTGACGTCACCGCAGAGGAAACGTGCGCGCTTTTGAATCCCAACGCCCACCCGATGTGAATTTACAACCCATCGGCTGCGGTCGCTCAGTGGGAGGGGAAGCCCATCTCAACTCCATTAAGGCGTCTGACTGACAATTATCAGTGGAGACGTAGCTGCGGATACCAACGCATGCTAATGAGCTGGAGCGCCAACTCGCCTCTGGAAATGGACCTAATAAACCAACTTCTGTGTGGAACTAGACCCCTGGCTGACTAATGAATAACAATATTACATTACAGTAAAGTGGCAACTTCAACCCACATGTAGCAGCAGCACAACTGCATCTCCCTGGCACCGGATCCCCCCTGAGAGCCCCCTTCTGCCTATTGGCCGACAAATAACCACCAGGCACCACACACCCTCCTCCCCCCCCCTCGCAGCCAGCCTGTAACACATTCATATTTTGCTCGACAGCCTGCCCTGCTGGGCCTCAACATGCCAAATGGCGGCCATCAACGGCAGTCCATATGCACGGCGTGCACGTGTCTCAGATGGCCCCGACGGCTCGGCTCCAGCGATCCCTGCTAGCATCAAAGATATATGTTTGAGGAGGGGGGAAGTTGTTTTGCAAAAACAACTTCTGTGAGGGTTGAGGTGTCATCAGTATGCGTGACACTACACCAGTATACCAACAACAAGCGCCTGAACAATGCCAGTGGACCACAGCGTGTGGGCAAATGGGTGTCCACCAGCGATCGTGATGTAAATGCTGCGGCGGATCGCTTTATCTCGCCATATTTAATGCTTTAAGACAAACTGCATTGGAAGTGTTAAAGGTTGAAGCTGTGTGCCTGTTAGTGTGGAGCAAGCTGTCGATATAACACACGAGCATGCAGTGATAGCGGGTTGATGTCTGGGTGCACTGCCAGCTGGATGTGGACCGCACGGCGTAGGAAACCAAACAAATGCTGTGGTGTTTGGAGAGGAAGATGAGGAAGAGATGCCTCAGCAGGCTGAAGATGACGAGATGGGAGTCGGCAGCTGCCCCCTTCTTCCCCGTCACAGTGCGGGAGGGAGATGGAGATTATGTAACTGGAACAACTCCACCAGCCTGCTGTGTGCGTCCCGGCAGCGTGCAAACACGCACCCTCGCAGTGGCTGATGCATTCTTACAACCAATCACCAACAAGGACATTTTCAGTAAACAAAAACAAACTGAAATCTAAATGCAGAGCTGAGACGATATGTCAATTAATCAGCAACTATTTTGATATTTCATCAATTGTTTAAGTCATTCTTCAAGAAAAAAATAGCAGATATTCTGATATTCAGATATTCCTGCTTCCAGATTTGTAAGGATTTACTGCTTTTCTTTGTCTTATGTGATAGACTGTTGGTTGGATACAAATGACCTTGAGGGTGACTTCACCTTGCTTGTGACGTTGTACAGCCCAGCAGATTAATCGACAATGAAAAAAATAGTTAATTGCAGTCCTCTAATCCGTTAATAAATCTGAAATTCATCTGCAACAGTTCTGTCAATTCTGACATTACGATTTATTATTGCAGTGTGTCGGTTGTGGCGACATCTAGTGGTGTAGTTGCAGATTGCAACCAACTGAGTACTGCTCCGCTCACTCCTCCCTTTCCAAGACTGCGGTGCCGCCGAGCGCAAAACTGTGGTGACGCCGTTCGCCTCTCTCAGGGGAAGTCAGACGGCGGCTGGCGGTACCACGGTTTTACACTCTGCGGCTCACGCAGTTTCACAAGCATGTTGGAGAACTACGTTGGCCTTCAGGTAACATAAAAATGTGAAAGGCTCTCTCTCTCGAGTCAGTGTTTGGTTTGTCTGTTCTGGGCTACTGAAGAAACATGGAGGAGCAACGTGGCGGATTATGTGAAGCCCGCTCCCTATGTAGAAATGAAGGGCTCATTCTAAGGTAACGAAAACACAACGATTCTTAGTTTCAGGTGATTATACACAAATGAAAACATAGTTATGAATATTATATTCCATTTCTGCTAATAGATCCCCCGAAGTCTTACACATTGGTCCTTTAAGTAATTTTTCAAGGAAAAAATTCAATGCTTTAGTTTGTCTTATATAATGTCAGGGCCGGCTCTAGCCCTTTTGATGCCCTATAGGCAAAATTCAGATTTGGATTCAATTCAATGTATTAATTAGTATAATAGTGTTCTTTTGTAACCGTAAGACCAACCATATTTCCTTTTCGTTGACTGTGCATCCACATCAGTATCACTCACTGAAAAAAAATGCTTATGACAATAACTCTATTATTAAACAAGGACTTCTCCTCCTATAAAAGTCATAACACCAGCTGGGAGATGCATGAGCTTTGCAGAACTCCCTGTCACCTTTAAAGGGAAGTGTGTTGATCTTATCTCGGCTTTTTCTTCCTGTGGCCTGCGGAGGAGACACAGCATTTCTGCAGCCCTCAGCAGCTGACCCGTGCAATAAGTGGCCATAAGGGTTACTGTCAGCATCTGACACATTCTTTATCTTCACGGACACGCCCGTACAAAGAGACGGCCTTGAGGGAGACCAACCGGTCTGAAAGCAGAGCCGAGACTGAAAGACTCACACAAGTGCTACAGGAAGTGCTCTCGCCGACAGACAATGATGCAGAGCAGAGGAATCCCCCCCCCACCCCATACCGAGAGTGTCCCATTACCCTGCAGTCCATCATCATCAGCTGGCTTAGAGGGGAGCGCCAAGTGACTTCCCTTCCCTCTCCCTCCTCACATTAGCCGGACTGAGAGCCGGAGTGGCTCGCTCTATCGAATGTAATCGACACAAAAGGACGGAGATAGAGAAGATGAAAGATGGAGACAGAGGTAGAGGGACAGATAGAGCCTCGAGACAACTGAAATATGCTCATAGTACTGCTTAAACAAGGACATTTTGATAATCGATTAATTGTTTGCTATATCGATCAGATCGTATGTACGAACAAAATCGAATATGAAGTGTTTGTAGCTGGTGTCACTTGTAAATGAACAGCTTCCAGATACTTTAACCAAGAAAAGTATCTAATTTAAGCTTTTAAAATGGAATGACTACAAGGCTAGGAAAGTCTTACTGACATATTAATGAAGCATTATAGTCTTTTATCAGGGAAAAACTCCAAATATATGCTGCTTCCATTTTCTCAAATGTGGAAGCTTTCTGCTTTTCTCGGTTTCAAGTTGATATAAATTGAATTTCTTGGAGTTTCGGATGGACCTGTCCAGGGTTTACCCCGCCCTCACCCAACGTCAGCTGGGATCGGCTCCAGCCCCCCTGCGACCCTGAATAGGATAAGCGGTTGGATCTATGAGTTTTGGATTGAAAAAAAACATCACATTTGAAGACGACATCTTGGACATTTTGGAAAAATGTTACAAAATAATGAAAAATACCTTTCGTAATTTATTTAATACCGTCATGGATCGGATATCGGGCCAATACTGATTCAAATAACTGGATCGGATGTCGGTGACAATGGGGCCGATCTATTAAATTAAATTCTATGTTTATATACTATATACTGTACATTATAGACTGGAATTTTAATTCCTGTTTAACTTTTGACCAATTTGTTGCTGCATTAAAAAGGTTTACACTTGAATTGTAATTTCTGTCAATTTTGAAGATTTTTTACCAAGTTGCTGGTCTTCGATTTAATATTTTAACAATAAATACAATTAAATCAATTTATATCAATGTATTTATTTGTTACATTTTGTTTTACAAAATTAAGAATGCAATGTTTAAGTCAAGCCTGATGTTGTCTTACATATAAAAGAATGATACCAGACACTTATATCATAGGGAGGCATACAGCTTATTAATTAAACACCGGTATCGGCCGATACCCAAAGCCCAGGTATCGCTATCGGGACTGAAAAAGTCGGATCAGTGCATCACTAATTCGGACCAGAATCAAACATTTTAAAGTGATACCTGTGCTTCAATACAGATAAAGAGCAACAAGGAGAGCAGGAAGAGGAAGAGGATTAAGCTGGGAGGCAGCAGTCGAGCCTCCTCTGTGCAGCATGTTGAAGGGAAATGATGGAGCCATGGCAGGTATGAGTTAAAAAAAATACCGCCTTAACTAGAGCTTCAGGCGGGCAACCTTTTAATAATGTATGTCTATAAAAAAAGATGAAGAGATGCTGATCTTGTACACAAACACAAAAGATGAACAATTAGACGCAGAAATATGGACTTGTTCGAGTTACCTGTCCCATTTTCTATAATAATAATACCAATAATTAGAGGATATGTTTGGAGGCAAAGTCATTACTCCTTCCCTCTTAATAATTTGTGACGAAGCTGCAAACACCCAGTAAACAAATGAAATATTGATCACACACAGACCAAGACAGTGGTTTGGTATCTGTACAGTACTGCTGCCCCCGCAGGAAACTGTAGGTGGAAGAAGCAGCAGACTGGAGGCCACTGATTATTGGGACTGCGTGGGCACCCTTGTGAAAAATTGATATAACGAGAACTCTATTGGGTGGGTAGAGAAGTGTTAGTGTGTGTGTGTGTGTGTGTGTGTGTGTAGGGGGGTTTAATGATGCAGGCGGGGATGAACGTGAATATGAATATTACCTCTTCCATCTTTTTCAGACCACACACATTTCACCTCCCCCCCAAAAAAAAATCTGCTTGCACTGAAATAGACAAGAAGGAGCCAGACTCCAAACACAATACACAGGAGCAGCGCCAAGAAACACTAAATAATCATTTCCTTCCCTCGCAGTCACAAATCACGGAAGGTGTGAAGCCTGTAAAGCCGGTTTTATTTAGGATGTAGTAAAAGAAACCACAAGCTTCCCTGAAGAGAATCTGCAACTTGCAATTATTTTCATTATCAATTAATCTCTTGAGTCTTTTTTCAATTAATTAATCAACCTGGGGGTTTTGAGATCATTAACAAGATATTAAAGCAGACACAAAATTCTGCTCTTTAATTTTGACTTTCCTCTATTTTTTGCTTTTTTCTCACATATTCCTGGAGTAATTTTAGCATTTCTAGCCTTTAAAAAATGATTCAAACAAAGCAAGGGAGAAAAAAAGATCACTCTTAGGTTAAACTTGGTCAAAACATGCAGCCGCTTATGAGGGATAACGAGCCAAAAAGGTTGGGAAACACTGATTTAGAAGAATCTAAAAAGGAAAAAAATAAATAAATTATAATTTCCCAGAATCTAAGGCAACATCTTCAAAATGTTAACTAAACAGTCCAAAACCCAAAGATATTCAGTTAACTATCATATAAAACAGAAGAAAGCAGTATTCAGATCCTTTACTTAAAGGAACAGTGTGTAGCATTTAGGGGGATCTATTGGCAGAAATGGAATATAATATTAATAAGTATGTTTCCTTTAGTGTATAATCACCTGAAAATAAGAATTGTTGTGTTTTCGTTACCTTAGAATGAGCCGTTTATATTTACATACAAAGTGGGTCCTCTTCACGGAGCCGGCCGCCATGTTTCTACAGTAGCCCAGAACGGACAAACCAAACACTGACTCTAGAGAGGGACATTCACTCCTACATGCTTGGCACAGGGGAGAAGTTTCAGTCGGTTGCAATCTGCAACCGCACCACTAGAGGTTGCCAAATCCTACACACTATACCTTTAAAGTAAAAGTACCAATACCACGTTGGCACAATACTCCACTAAAGTAAAGGTTCTGCATTAAAAGTAGTAAGTATTATCAGGAAAATGTACCTAAAGTATCAAAAGTTCTAAATACAGAAAAATGGTCCCGGTGAGTGTTATGCTATTATATATTATATTATTAGAATATTGTTACTACTGTGTGAGTAGCATTTTACGGTTTCATTTTTAATTATTTGATATAGGGCTGTAACCAATGAGTATTTTCATTATGGATTAATCTGCCGACCGTTTCCTTGATCAATCCATCAATTGATTGGTTTGAAAACATCAGAAAATAGTGAGAAATGCCCAACATTTTTCAATTTACTTGAATTGAAGACAAAGAAAAGCAGCAAATTGTAACATTTGAGTAGCTGAAACTATCAGATATCAAAATAGTTGCATATTAAATGTAGTGGAGTAAAAGTATAAAGTAGAGGGAAATTTTCTTTTTGTTTGAAAAAATTACTACTGATAATATTCGATCGTTTCAGCTCTAATACACACTTACTGCTCTATAAAAAAGTCCTACCTGAACTATGAGCAACTTTTCGCTTTATATTCCTGTCTGCTTGAGCCTAACTGCTTCAAATAAGACGTGAAAACAGTCATTGAAATTCAGCAGCGAGTCCTCGACTGTACACAAACACCCACTTCTTTCTTTCTTTCTTTGTGGAGGCTAAAAAAAAAAGTGGAAGTAAAACAAGCTGCACGTCAAACTTCATCCAGTCAGCGTCTCGAGTTCCCCCTCTGGGTTGTGAGGTTCTGTGACACAGAACTAACTGAGCTCAGCGACTGACGGCCGGTGTGTTGACGGGCCTCATGGGACAGGAAGCACGTTTCATATGCTTCAGAGCGAAAAACAAATTTTGCACACATACAGTGAGCTCTGTGCGGCAGCCGAAGAAGAAGAAGTGCTTGTGTTTCTTTATTATTGTGACTTGGATATTCTATGAAACTTTCTCAATACTACTGTATTGTAAAAGGGAGTTTTGTGTTTATTTTGCAAATAAAATAAATAAGAGTTTAAGTCTACAGTTCTATGACAGCTGGGTAATTCCATTTACTGAGGAAAACCGTGCAATATGATCAAGAGCTCCAGAACAGTTCCTGAATGGACCTTGAGCTGAGATTGTTTTTGCCAACTACTTCTTTCCAAGGTCAAGAATGAATTTTCAATCTCCATTAAAGTGAATATATTTGGGGCTCGACCAACAAACAAGCAATTTTAAAGGAATAGTTTGACGTATTAGGAAATACATTTCTGCTAATAGATCCCCCTGAATGTTACAAATTGTTCCTTTAACTGCTGAGAGTCGCACAAATATGAAGCTGGAGCAGGCAGCCAGTTAGCTTAGCTTAGCATAAAGACTGGAAACAGGGGGAAACAGCTAGCATGACTATCCAAAGGTAACAAAATCCACCTACGAGCATCTCTAAAGCTCGCTAATTAACAGGTTATATCTTGTTTTTTTTGTTGGACTATTTCTTGGCCAGGAGCCATTGCCAAGCAACCAGCAAAAACTCCAGGAAGTAACTAGTCCCAATCAAGAAATAGTTGGATACATTATGGTCATCCGAATTATCCTTTCTACATTTTTTCTTGACATGTTAGTTAGTGAGTTTTAGAGATGCTGATTTTGTTACCTCTGGACAAAGCAAGGCTAGCTGTTTCTACCTGTTTCCAGTCTTTATGCTAAGCTAACCGTCTGCTGGCTCCATATTTGTGCAACTCTCAGCAATTAAAAGATCAGTGTGTAACATTTAGGGGGATCTATTGGCAGAAATGGAATATAATATTAATAAGTATGTTTTCTTTAGTATATAATCACCTGAATATAAGAATTGTGGTGTTATTACCTTAGAATGAGCCGTTTATATCTACATACGGAGCGGGTCTTCTGCACGGAGCCGGCCGCCATGTTTCTACACTAGCCCAGAACAGACAAACCAAACACTGGCTCTATATAGGACCATTCGCGTTTTTGTGTCGGCCACCGTAGTTCTCCTACACGCTTCGCACACGGGAGAAGTTTCAGGAGGTTGCAATCTGCAACCTCACCACTAATTGCTGCCAAAACCTACGCACTGCAACTTTAAATGAAGAAGTATATTTCTCAAAATGTCAAACTATTCCTTAAAAAGCAGTCACCTTGAAACAAACAATTGATAGAATCATTGAGAAAATAATTGGCAGATTAAACAACAATGAAAATTGTTAGTTGCAGCCCAGTTAATTAATAAAGTCTTTGCCCGAGGGTTGCCATACTTATATGCACAAAAGCTAAGCACTTAACAGATAGGCTACTACAACCACACAGTCTCTGAGAACGGAGAGCTTTACAGTAACAATTAACTATAAAAATCAAACTTCATCACAAATTAAAGCCAGGACTTACACGTCAGTCTGTTTTCTACAGAGCAGCCTGGCGTCCCGCAGCTCCAGTCAAATCAAAATTGAAAGCAGCGCTGCCTTAAGTTGAAAGAACTTGTTGGTTACCCTGGCACCACGGTTGAGTTACGGCTCACTGACTGCTTCCTGTCTGTCGTTCACTTCGACGAGAGCTGTCTCATTCAGTTTGACTACAGCGCAGGTGTTTTGCTGCGGACTTTTAGTAGAAGTCGAAAAACACCACAAATAAACCAAACTGCAGCTGCACACTCATCTGACCTCAATCTGACACTAACATCCCGTTCAGCACGGAGCAAACGGCTACTTCATAACAGTGAATAATGCAGGATATGTCGCTTGTTTTGAGTGTTTCACAACAGTCTATAGGACAAAATGTTCACTTCTTACCCTGTTGATGTTTCATGGAACAAACACTCACAAGCTGCTTTTGTTCGCGAACAAAAGGCAACTGGAGAAAGAACAACAAGTGCACACACACACATACACTCCAGTGTCAACACAAGCAGTCACAAGTCTGTGTTTCCGCCCAATCAGCTGTGGCTCTGCAGCGGTGTGGGGCGGTTTCCTCCGAATAAAGTGACGAGGAGGGGAATTCCTGTAAGGCCCAGGAAGAGAGGGGGGAGGGGGGGGGGGGGAGGGAGGAGGAGGGGGGGAGGGCCTGCCCAAACAGAGCAGGCCGGGTGACGTCACTGAAACCGGCTTTGGCACCCTCCAGGGGATCCTTCTCTCTCGCTCTCCATCCCTCTTTCTGTTTGTGTCGGAGGGGGAGGAATTTAACGTGCCCTGCCAACTGCTGGTTGCCCAACAGCTCACTCACCGGGTGAGGAAGACTTCCAACTCTCATCCTACAGCTTCTCTTTCTGTTCCTTCTTAACAATGAGGTTGAATCTTAACAGTTGTGTAGTTTTGTTTTGCTTTTAGTGTGTCTGATATGGCCGAGTCCCCTTAAAGATTCATCTTCAGACATGTTTTAATTGAATGTCTGGTCAGATTTATAATCTTGTTTACATTCATCAGGTAGTTCCTGATTGAAATATAGACAGTTTTATTCAGTTTTATATATGTATATATATATATATATATATGTATATGTGTGTGTATGTGTGTGTGTGTGTGTGTGGTCTGTGTGTATATGCATATATACACCGATCAGCCATAACATTAGGTCAGCGGCTACGCAGCCCGATACGCAACAAACTGAGATGCACTGTGTGTTCTGACACCTTTCTATCAGAACCAGCATTAACTTTTTCAGCAATTTGAGCTCCAGTAGCTCTTCTATTGGACCGGACAACACGGGCCAGCTCCCCATGTGCATCAATGAGCCTTGGGTCTGACCCTGTCGCCGGTTCACCGGTTTTCCTTCCTTGGACCACTTTTGGTAGGTTCTGACCACTGCAGACCGGGAACATCCCACAAGAGCTGCAGTTCTGGAGATGCTCTGACCCAGTCGTCTAGCCATCACAAATTGGCCCTTGTCAAAGTTGCTCACATCCTTACGCTTGCCCATTTTTTCTGCTTCCAACACAAAGTTCAAAGTTCAAAATGTTCACTTACTGTCTAATATATCCCCCCCACTGCCAGGTGCCATGGTAACGAGATAAACAATGTTATTCACTTCACCTGTCAGCGGTCTTAATGTCATGGCTGATCGGTGTATATATACACACACACACACACACATATATACACACTGTGTATATATATACTGTGTATATGTGTGTGTGTGTGTGTGTGTATATATAAATGTTGCTGTTTATCCATCACAGTATATATATTTATGTGCATACCTTTGTTCCTATATTTTAACTGCTGCACTATTTTATGTCTTTTATTTGCATGGGTTTTTTTAAACACATATTTGCATGAGCTCAAACATCCAAGTAACAATAAGTAAAACACATTTTTGACTGGAGGGGGACTTTAAGTTATTAAATAATAAAGGTCAATTTGATCTGAAGTTGATTTAATGTAAAGCACATGAGATGTCCTATAGAGTTTTCCATGTCGGGCCTTAAAAGCAACAAACCACTGCTGTTGTTAACGGAGGATATACGTGGAAAGCTGAGACACCCAGCAGCAATATTGTTCTTCTTTTAACTCAAAAAAAAAGAAAAAAACATTTAAGACTGTGTGTGGGCGCAAAACCAAGAGTCTGGAAGTGAAAACTGTGCAATTTTTAAAGTCAACATTAAATTGTGCCACTCAGTTGAAGCTGTGGTAAACACTGACTGACGGAGAGATGTTGACACTGACAGGCTGAGATAACGCTGCAGGGTCTCAGTCAGACGCAGCCTGCAGGTCACTGTGGTGGTGGGGGGGTCGATATTTAAAGGAGGGGATTCACCCAGCTCAGGGCAGACAGGCTGATAACAGACAAGCGTTATATAAACACGACTAGCCCAGTGCTAAATGACAGAAGCATCTCCCTGAGTGACGCTCGCCTGTACGTTTAACCTCATTGTACTGGAAAAAAAGAGGAAGCTCCCTCTGCTTTATTTTTGGATTAGTCATTACGGGGAATTCTGAGGGTTTTACAGTTCGGCCGCAAAAGAGGTTCCGAAAATCAGATAAATATTTACCCAGGGCCGGAGACAACAAACAGCGTGACCAAGCAGTTTCTGCAGTGTCATTGCCGGGGTACACAAGATAAATACTTCACAGGCAAAGGCTCCAGAATCAACATTATGCTCTATAATTAGGCCGGCCAAAGCAACAGCGTGAAGTTGGTGTTGGCGAAAAATAAGCACTGAGTCACTGAGACGGCTTCTACTGTTCTTAAAAATGACCTAAGGAGGGATCACTCTGCAAACACTGGCCCTGGAAGTGTTTGTGTTAGTGTGGAGAGCAGTGGAGACAGTGGAGGACACACCGCCCCGTCCCTGTGGGAACATCGGAGTTAATGACAGCTGAGCTGGTGATAATGCAACAGAGCCTGAATGAAGTAATCCAGCTAGTAACCTCTAAAACTCTGCCTTCTATGTGTGCCGGGCGTCCATTGGGTTAAAGGTGTCTGCAAACACACACATAATCACACACATCCTCAGTCAGTCAGCTTGAAAATAGTCATGAATTTAATCATTTTTGTTGCCAGAAAATGTTCTCCGCATACAACTAGACGCCCACGCTGACCCCTTCATACTCTGAATACCAAACTGAAACCAATCCAAAACCACGGGGAGGGGGGGGAGACGATGAATAACAAAGCTCAATCGCAGAGTCAGACATTCAGAAAGCGCCCATCACAACCTTCTTTTCACTTGGCTTCGTCTCAAAACTTTAATGCGTACAGTTGCGATCAGAACCGCATTCAGCCGCACACAAAGGCCACATTCAGATGTTCTTTTGTTCATCTGGAATGAGCTGATCTTTTTGGTAAAAAAGGCTTCAACTTTTATCAGAAGCAAAATGTCAAACTGCAGTCTGAAACCAGCGCGGTTGCTAAGTACAATTTTGAGATGCTTGTACTTTACTATGCTACTTTAAACTTCTACTCCACTACATTTAAAGCAGCAGTAGGTAGGATTGGAGTAAATATGATTAAATAAATATGAATAATAAAACGGTCACTAGACAGTAGACAGTAGTGCATGAGACAGGTAATCTGAAAGAAATCATGTGCCTCTGTGTCCTCCGGTGTCCTCCGATGCTCCTAATGGCATCTGCAAGATTTCACAGACCGGAAGAAAACAACCAATCAGAGCGGAGCTGGAGCCTTGCCGTCTTTGAGCAGCTGCCAATCACTTGCAAACTCCGATCAAACAGTCAAACTAGGCAGCGCTGATCAAATATGCATCATTACTGTAATGCCTATTTCTCGGCTCAAATGTTGTCGGAAACATCATGTAGTGTACTGTTTAGCTGTAGAATAAGAGAGTTTGTGACCAGGCCGCCATGTTGAGATCAGTTGAGGAAATACCATGCACCGCCCACCAGCCGGAGCAAACTTTCTCATTTTACAGCCAAACAGTACACTACAAGATGTTTGTGAAAACATTTTACGCGACAAATAGGCATTACAGTAACAGAATATTGATTCATATTTGATCTGCGCTGCCTAGTTTGACCGTTTGATCAGAGTTTGTGAGTGATTGACAGCTGCCTCCATTGAATGAACAGCCAATAGAAACGCTCTCTCTGAAATAAACTGTGATTGGTCAAAGTCTCCTGTCACGGGCTAGATTTTTTAAAGCCTGAAAACAGAGCCAAGAGGAGGTGCAGAAGTCTGAATTACCTGAATTACAATATGATGAAAGGTTATTATGGAATTTTTGCCCAATGATGCCAAAAATATTTTGCTGTCTGCCGCATTAATATTATATTTCATTTCTGCCAATAGATCCCCCTAAATGCGACACACTGTTCCTTTAAGATACATGAGTAGCCTACCTTTCACTGATAATACTCATGTACTTTTACTTTATTGACTGCAGGACATTTACTTGAGTGGAGTATTTTTCCATGAAAATATTGCTACGTTTACTGAGGATATGAATAATTCTTCCATAGCTGCTAAAATTCCAGAGAAACCTGAACAGATCAGAGGCACATTTATAACTGAGGGGCACTGACGCAACCGCAAGTCCAATCAGAGGAATCTAACACATATCTGGCCAATAAGTTTCATCCGGTTGACAGATGTTGCTCTCGTATCTCCGAATCTAATCACAGCGCCATCCTCGCTAGGGGAGGAGAAACTATTACAGCCGCCGAGCCTTCTAGGAAAGGAGACAACTCTTAATTAGATCTGGAGCTTATGAGGCTGAGTGCAGCGGGAGGCAACGGGTGTAACAAAAGGCAGAGAGCCTATACAGGAAATAAGGATCTAAAAGGTACGCAAGGTCATTGATCATGTTACAAAACAGCAGTGGGTTCCTGCTCAGGACCAGCTTCTGTGTCTTGGCTGCCTCTCACCTATTCTCTTCCCCCTTCTCCTCTCCCTCCTCCTCTCTGCTGTTTCGATTGCAAAACAACCATCAGCCTCTCCTCCATCCGCTGCCTCCCACTGCTCACTCCTCAGGGGAGGAGCTGAGATGTTAATGAAGGCTGTTCTGATGTAAGTGTATGAGAAGTGTTGTACATGGAAAAATGCGAGACACGTTAACAGCATGGAATCCATTATGATTTAATTCAAACATTCAAACAAATGTCCTTTATTTCTTGTCTTGATAGTAGAATAAAGAAATAATTCTTATTACTGGCTGTACCCAGTTTAGAGCCGAAATTATTAATCCACTAGTCGAGCAGCAGCTATTGTGACTGATTAATCGTTGTACAGTACAGTGTGGTGTTAGTTTGTTTCTGTCATACAGTGTTGTTACAGTGTGTTGTTACAAAGTGTTAATGCCATACAGTATGTTGTTACAATGTGTTTATGCCACACAGTGTGTTGTTACAGTGTGTTGTTACAACGTGTTAATGCCATACAGTGTGTTGTTACAAAGTGTTTATGCCATACAGTGTGTTGTTACAGTGTGTTGTTATAGTGAGTTGTTAGAGTGTGTTTTTACAGTGTGTTCTTACAGTGTGTTTTTACAGTGTGTTGCTACAGTTTGTTGCTACAGCGTGTTGTTACGGTGTGTTGCTAGTGTGTTTTTACAGTGTATTGCTACAGTTTGTTGTTACAGTGTGTTGCTACAGTGTGTTGTTATAGTGAGTTGTTACAGTGTGTTGTTACAGTGTGTAGCTACAGGGTATTGCTACAGTGTGTTGTTGCAGTGTGTTTTTACAGTGTGTGGTTAAAGTGTGTTGCTACAGTCTGTTGTTACAGCGTGTTGCTACAGTGTGTTGTTATAGTGTCTTGTTATAGCGAGTTGTTACAGTGTGTTGTTACAGTGTGTCGTTACAGTGTGTTGCTACAATGTGTTGTTACAGTGTTTTTTTTTACAGTGTGTTGTTACATTGTGTGTTACATTGTGTTGTTAGTGTGTCGTTACAGTGTGTTGCTACAGTGTGTTGTTACAGTGTTTTGCTAGTCTGTTGTTACAGCGTGTTGTTACAGTGTGTTGTTACAGTCTGTTATTATAGTGAGTTGTTACAATGTGTTGTTACAGTGTGTTGTTATTGTTACAGTGTGTTGCTACAGTGTGTTGTTACAGTGTGTTGTTATAGTTGTTACAGTGTGTTGTTACAGTGTGTTGTTATAGTGTGTTGTTACAGTGTGTTGTTACAGTGAGTTGTTACAGCGTGTTGTTAAAGTGTGTTGTTACAGCGTGTTGTTATAGTGTGTTGTTACAATGTGTTGTTACAGTGTGTTGTTACAGTGAGTTGTTACAGCGTGTTGTTAAAGTGTGTTGTTACAGCGTGTTGTTACAGTGTGTTGTTACAATGTGTTGTTACAGTGTACAGTCAGCCTGTCTATAGAGACCGGCGGCCGGCTCTGCAGACTCCCACAGGGCTTTCCTGCAGCTGCTCTGAGGCTCTCTCTGGTTTCTCTCTCTGTGGATGCTGCCAGACAACCATCTGCTTTTATAGCTCATTTAGCGCATACGTGTTCTCCTATATACATGGCTGGTACTGCATGTAAACACAGAGGGACATGTCTCGACAGTGGCCATAACAGGCAGCCATGTGTATGTCAACCAGTGAAGCGTTAGAGCCAGAGTCAGAAATTAACCTTTTGAGGGATTCGACCTGTGAAAAACCAACCAAAACATTCAATTTCCACAGAAATACATCACTTAGGACTATTTCTTTTTACAGACACAAGCCTGAATGACTGTACAGTGGTCAGCATGGTCCAAAAACTATACGTGAGCCATTTAACTATCTTCTTACAGTTACCAGCCAGAGTGGACTGTCAGCGAAATAACATAGCAGGGCCGCAACTAACAATTATATTCATTATCTCGATTAATCAATTAATTGTTTGGTCTATAAAATGTCAGAAAATGGTGGGAAATACTTTTCAGAATTTCCTAAATATTAAGTTGATGTCTCCAAATAATGTTGATATTCAATCAACAGTCCAAACCCCCCCAAATTTTTTTTGATTTACTATCACATATAAGTCAAAGAAAAAAAGGTTTGGCGAACAACAAGCATTTTGGGAATTACAGGAACGTAAAAGCAGCTTTTGACCTTTGCTATGGTTCTGATGGATACTGCCGCAGCTTCTTACTCTGTGGTGTTATTGTTGCCGCCCACCTCCACGCCATTCACTGCTGTTACTCCGTGCTTTCCTCTGCCATCAGCATTAGGCAGGAGGTAACGTTACATAACTACACCGAACACAGGAGACATGGCGTTCCCTCACCGTCTTTTTATGTTCCTCCTCCTCTTCCTCTAAATCCTTAATTTTCCCACCTTGTCTTCCCGTTCTCCTCCCTCCTTTCTGCCTCTTCCCATCATCATCGCCCTCTTTTACTCTCCCCTACATTTCCAATTCTCTACCTCCCCGTCTCTCTCCTGCCTCTACTGCCCACTCCCCTCTCCTCCATTTTTATCACATCACAGTTTAAAAACAGTACCAGGACGAGGTAACCAACAACATGTCTGTGTCTAAAACCAAACTGCTCAAATCACACGTTCACCCATCTATCCAAGCACAACAATACCAATGCCAGTCCCAATTAGGGCTGCAACTAACGCTAATTTTCATTATTGATTAATCACTAAGCTAATAAGACACACATCACAAGAATGCCTCTTCAAATTGTCTATTTTGTTTGACCAACAGTCCAAAACCCAAAACTATTCATTCATTTATTATAAGGTAAGACAAACAGAAGCAGCTAATTGTCACATTGAAAACGCTGGAACCATCACATTTTTGCGTAAAAAAATACTGAAATGATTAATCAATTATCAAAATAGTTGCAGCTCAACAAACAACTTCCTTTTAGCCAACATAATAGTCAAGTTTCCATCCAAATTTAGCAAAAATCGAAGTCGCATGCTTTGTGTACGTCATAACAGAGTGCTACAGGAATGAGTCCTAAAACCCAGAAATGAGTTAGCATTTTAGCACTTCCGGTTCCCTCGTCTGGAAACCAATGGGTTTTTAGTTAGATGCCTGAAATAAGGTCTGTGGTTCATGCAAGCTGAAGAGATTTTAACGTTTTGTTCTAAAATATAAAATATGCCAGTAAATATTGTACTCTTGAGTTTTGAAGCTTTTACGTGTTTTAAAAAAGGCGGTTGCTAACAAGTGGCTAAATGAGACTACTAAACGTCATCACGCCAGCACGTCAGCACGTCCTCCTTTACAGCCTCGTTGTGTATACTCGCGCTCATGCGTTAGCTTTTTTTCTTCTGCCGATTGCATTTGCACTTCAGAAATCATAAAAGTGGTGTTCATTTGTGGAGATTATCTTATGGAACAAAACGTGTAAGTATCATTAACGTTTGTTTACCACAGAGTTTATTTTCTGCAATAATCCAAAACCCAATGGAACAATTATATTTACTTTTTGTCGAGGGAACCCAGGGCGATGCTAACTTCCTGGTTGGCCTACAAAAATACGTCATCCCGGTTCCACTCTGTCTGTTTCCATTTCACTTTTGTTTTTATCAATACATCAACTTTTCCGACTCAGCTGAGCGTAAAAACTTTTTCTAAATTTCTGGCACTTCCACTCAGTTCTTTTTAGTGCAAATTGAAAACATCCATAAAAACAGTGGACACTTAATGAGTAAATGCGACAAACAGGAAATCCTGCAGCACTGGAGGATTAACGGAGGCCGCTGCTGAGGTGGAGGGGGATGTTTCCAGGAGAGGTAATAAGATGACGCATTTAAAAGAGCGTAATGAAATTACAGTAGAAATTAAACAGGAAAGCAAATTAACAAAAGGATGTTTGCAAATAAACAGTTCAGTCAGGAGGAGTTCATGCAGCAGCACTCATAACTGACCTCTTCTCTGGAACAGCTACATCTATTCTTGCATGAAGAAGCCGTCCAGCGGGGGGGGGGGGGGGGGGGCTAAGTGAGTCTGATGATCTCATGGTGCGTTGAAGAACAAGTCAGAAGTGTCTAAGTTCGGCTCTGCTCTATCTCTGGGGCCGAGCTGTTGCATAACACCAGCAGCTCATCCACGGGCTTATCCTGTCCTCATGGTGTACGTCAGCTGCTGCAGACTGGACGCCGAGGACCGACACGCCGCCGCAGACAAGCGCTTGTTAGTGCTGGGGGGGGTTTAGAGGTCCCCTGGAGCCCTGAACCCCTTGACCGTTACTCAGAAGAGATGTAAATAAGAAAGACGATGGACGGGCAGCGGGGAATGTTTTGGGCTGCTGTGGAATGCAGTAATCATATTTTAATGACTGTTCAGAAACTTGTGTTCTTCAGGAAACTCAGATTATTTCCGATTGAATTCAAACTATAAAAGAAGTACAGCTGTAACAATTAGATGATTGATTGATTGGTCAAAACTATGGAAACTATTTTGATAATCGTTTGAAGCAAAAATGCCAAACATTTCATGGTTCCAGCTTCTCAAATGTGAGGATTTTCTGCTTTTTGCTGTTCTTACATTACAGTAAACTGAATATATGTAGGCTATATGTGTCTTTTTTATATTGTCTTGTGTAAACAAGCAGGTTTTGGACTGTTGGTTGGACCAAAAAAAGCAATCTGAAGACATCACCTTAAGCTGTAGGAGATTGTGATAGATAGTTTTCACTACTTTTATGACTTTATAGACCCTAATTTCTATTAAATCAAGAAAATAAATTGGCAGATTAATCGATGATTAAAATCAATAGTTAGTTTCAGCGCTAAAAATAAGTGAAAACCTGATTTAAATGAATTTTTCCCATCACAGTAGGGTCAACCCCTCATGAAACAACACTAAAAACAGAGAGGCAGGAAGGAGAACAATTGCAAACTTTGTTAAAATTAAGGAGAAATGACATGATGTAATGATACAAGAGAAATAAGGAGGAAGATATCGTCAGACAAGCCTGTGTGAGCCCACGCTGAAACAAAAAGCCTGCGTCGAGGAATAAAACACAAACTGATCAGCACAAAGACGAGCTCTCGCAGCACAATACCTGTTAGGAGGCAGAAGTGAACCAAAGAAAGTCGACACTTTCTCAGAGAGTAGCTGCTGCTGCTGCTGGCGGCTGGTTTTCCCTCCCGGAGTCAGTTGTGCTTACGGGGGAACACCTGACATTCCCGGCCCAGACAGACAGACAGACAGACACTTTCCCGACCAATAACCGCTGACATTCCTGTGCCTCCCCGTCTCCCGGAGAAAAAGAAAAAATGCCACTGCGGAGTGGAAAGCCGAGCGTCTGGCCGCCGTCTGTCCTCACACACTAACACACAGCTGTGTCGCTGCGCTTTCACTTCTCACTTCTGCCTGGTTTGTCTACTGTCAGTGTAGCAACCACGCTTCTTCTTCCTCCTCCCTGCCTGCCTGCCTTTGTGTTCCTTCTCCCTCCTCCTCTCCTCTCCTCTCTTCTCCTCCCTCCTCGTCTTACTTTTTTTAAAAATCCCTACTCTTAAATGAGGGAAAGCCCTCCCTGCCGAGCAGCAGTGCTCAAAGCAAAACAAAGCAGGATGGAGGCTCTAAAGACAGCACTAATTCCTCTGTAACTCACACACACGCTTGTCAACATGAGATTAGCAGCTAACCTACTTGTGGCACACAACCTCCCACGCCCCCGCACAGCCTATAAATACCCATCTATCCGTTCTGTGCATTGATCCTATCGGCGCAGAGAGAGCAGGCGAGCGCCGGGGACAGCCGCGATTGCGGGACTAATGAGGACGCTAATATGAAGAAGGTATGTGTGTGACGTACTGGGTTAACCTGCACCTGAACGCACCGCCGCCTCCGCATCAACACACAGGGAAGACACAGCCAAGTACGGATGCAAAGCATGATTACGTGGAGGATTTTATTACTTGTTATTGCGTAATCTGCAGATTATTTTTACTCAATTAATTAATCTTCAGTCTAGTCTTGTGTTGTTTTGTCTGACTAACAGTCCAAAACACAAAGACACACGAGACAAAGAAATGCAGCAAATCCTCACAGCTGAGAAGTTGGATCTAGGAAACATTTGGCATTTTTGCTAGAAAAATTACTTTTATCAATTATTCGATTGACAGAAAATTAATCACAGCTATTTTGATAATCAATTAATTGCTAATCAACTCATAGTTTCCGCTCTACTATACACACAGTGTCCACTTTATTAGGTACACCTGTACAATCTACTTCATCTTAAAATCCAACAACATTGCCAGCAATTAGGGCTGCCCCCTTAGTCGACTAATCGGTCCTTTTGGTCTTAGTCGACTAAAATTTCTTTAGTCGATTAGTAATTTTTTTATGCTGAATGACTAATTTCAAAGAAACTTATGAGCACATCTCTGGTAAACACAAGATTTAAAGTGGTGCTTTTGTGTGATTCTTTGTGAAGAAACTCAGTCAGAAACTTAGTAAAGAAACTAAGATTTTTTTTGGCCAAGGACAGGGCTCTACCAACATTAAACAAAAACAACCAGAAATAGTAAAAGGATGGCAGCTTTGGTACAAACAACTTCCCAGAGTTTTGACGCTGCATGTGTATGTTGCCTTCAAGGGTTTAGTCTATAAAATATGAAAAACAGCCATCAAAATGTCCCTGATTTTAACAAATTGTTGTTTTTGTCCGACAAACAGGTCAAATTCAAAATAATTAAATATACAATGATATCAAACAGTGAAAAAGCTGCAAATCCTCACATTTGAGAAGCTGGAAACAATGAACGTTTGTCCTTTTTGATCAGTAAAATGACTTAAATGACTAAAAGGAATAGTTCCCGATAGTGAAAAGAGAAGATCGATATCAATCTCATGCCTGTGTGTTGGAGATATATTGAGCTGGACTGGGTATGTTGTTTAATACTCTTGCCCCTTTCACACAGCCTGTTCAAGGCGGGAAAGTTGCGCCATTTTTCCGCCTCGCTGTTCTGTATGAAAGGTACGGAGACAGAATGGGGGGACAGAGTTGTTCCGCCGCTGAACCGGCAGCGGAGACAGTCACAGAGCCGGGCCAATGTCTGTTTGAAAGGGACAGACGGTACGGAGGGACTACACGTACACACACACACTAGACGCAGACGCTGTGTTGTTTAAAGTCGCGCCTCTTTTGCTCTCTAAAATCACACACTGGGGCAACATTATGCCGCCGTTGTTTCGTTCAGTGTAAAAGCAAAGCTGGCGTAACGGCTGATCTTCTTTGCGGCACTATTGTAGAATCTCTGTGCGTAATGGGCTACTGAGACGACTCCCTCTGAAACCGCAAATTGGAATTTGTGTACGAATTAATCAAAGATGCATGTTAATTTGTGGGGTTTGGAGGTGCTGGTGAACTTTATGCTATGCAGTCTTTATGCTAAGCTAAGCTAATCACCTCCTTTACATTTAACGGACAGAGGTGAAAGTGATTTTGATCTTCCTAGCCGACTCTCAGAAAGAAAACAAAATGTTGAACGTGTCCTTTAAGCAGTAATCAAAATGGCTGTTGATTAATTTTCTGTTCATATCAGCACTACAGGTCAGGATACATGTTTTCTTCATTGCTCACTTACTAGACGAGGCTGATGATAACACACACACACCCACACCATCAGACACAGCACCTGCACACACACCGCTGAGACTCACTGTTCGTCATGCCCTGCACATAAAAAAAATTAAAATCGCGGTTATAAACAATGCCTGGATTTCATTTTACAAGGCACACCTGAACCAGAGACTGAGTCACACATCTACGCCCTGCAGGTTCCCACACACACAACTTCTGACTCTCTTTCACATGGCAGCAGCTTCCTTATTTTGTATTTTAAATGTGTTTGGGAGTCGCCGGCAGCTTTGCTTTGTGCTTTGACTGAAATCATCCAGAATGCGAGGTCTAAAAATACCACCAGAGGATTTTTTAAATCGCTCTTCTTCTCTGTTCGAGGAGGGAAGTCGCAGCTCAGAATTCCCCGGAGTCTCTCCCACCCTTGAGGCATCGGGAGCTCAGAAACCCCCCCCTCCCAACATCTCTCCCCATGGCAACAGCGGCTAAAGGAAGAGACTGTGTTATGCAAGAGGATGAAGATTTGCCAGCAGGCAGGCACCCCTCCTCGTCCTCCTCCTCCTCCTCTTCCTCCTCCTCCTCCTCCTCCTCCTCCTCTCTCTTACACATATTTTCACAGCCTCCCTATTAACCCTCTTTACATTTGTCCCCATCGCTCTGTTAACCTGACATCATTCCCCCTCTCTTTCACGCTCCCTTTCACACCCTTTACTCTGGCATACTGCCATCCTCCCCTTCCCCATCCTCGACTGTTGCTTTGCCCCCTTTTCATTTCCCCCTCTCGCCCTCTCCACCAGTCTTTTTCGGAGGCATTTATCTTCGTCCGTGGTTGCAGAAACACTGTGATGCTGCTGCTGCACGACTGAGCGGCTTTCCATTAAAAAAAAGGAAAAAAGAAGAAGCTATTTCTACAGTCAACTGACTCGATCGCTTGATGGAGGCTCGATGTGACCGCCTGACCCTGCTGAGGGGAGCCGAGCACGAGTTTCCCATCGTAAAGCCTTCGTCACGTAATCAGGGTTTCTGCAGGGTTCACCAAGTTTAAGACTTTTAACATCTTTTTAATACCACACAGAATGAAAAGTAATCACGATTATATTGGCCAACATATAAAAATATCATGGATAATATGACCTTGAGTTATTTATTATCACATCTCATTTTTTCATACTTTCCAGCAGAGTATGTAACAGTAATTCTTAATGATATAATTAAATTAATGCAACCTGGACCCAGATAAGCAGCAGACAATGGATGGATGGCTTTATCAACTGATTAATTCATAAAAGTTCATCTCAGTTTTTGCTAAAATCGCCACAAGCCAATCAGAGCAGACTGTTTTTTTCAGGAGGAGGTCTTAAAGAGGCAGGTACTAAAACGGAGCGTTTCAGACGGAGGGTGAATACAGGTATATTCAGACAAGTGGCATGTAAATATGTTCTAGTAGAAATACAAAACACAAGTATGAACCTGGAAAAGAGAATGATATGTCTCCTTTAAAGGGACTGTATATAACTTTTTAAACATATAAATGTGTTTTAATTGTGCTTTTATGCCACCGTGTGAACAGGTTTTAACCTAACCTAAAAAATGAGACCTTCTGCGACTTTCTGGGTTGCTTTCTGGAAAAAAAGGGGTTAGGGTTAGTCCGCTAACGGCAACAAACGACCAGCCCCCACCACAACTCAGACTCCAACACAAACTCCACGGAAGCACAAAAAAACAAAGTTATATCTAGTTAAACCCGTCTGGTAAAACAGGAATGTGACCGACGTCAGGCGAAAACTAGTGTTGTAGGAGTGTGTGTGTACCTGGGAAGTGAGTGGTGAAGCAAGAGAGAAAAAAGCGGCAGCGAGTGTGTGAGAAAACGAGCGAGCAGCGGAGCAGAAGAGAGTTAGTTTAGCTTTGAGAATATCAAGGGAATGTAAGTTGCCGTTTATGGAGAAATGTGTCTTGTTTCCCTGCTGAGTGGAGTGACGGGGGTTAACTCCGGAGCGAGTAACGTTATCGACTCTGACCCAGGAGACCAAAACTATTGTGTCTACCCTGTGTCTTCTGACCACGGTTGTGTGTGTCGCCTCACTGTTTTGACCGATGCTTGCATCTACAGTACATAATGCGAGCACAAGAGCGAGCAAGAAGGACGCTGACTGTTGTTGACTTAACGGCCACAGGTGTCACTGTTAACAAGCAATTTCTGATTCTTACAGAGAGTCCTTTTAATTAAATCGACCAATCAGAGCAGACTGGCCTTTTTCAGGAGGGGGTCTTAAAGAGACAGGCGCTAAAACAGAGCCGTTCAGACAGAGAGTGAATACAGGTATATTCAGACAGACAGACAGTATGACAAAAATAAAGTGTTTTTTTGAACATTAAAGGGACTATTTGTAACTTATCACGAGCATAAATCTTAACGGGTCGGTATCCCATGCGCGCTCGCGTGTGGGTACGCGAGCGCGCAGCAGCTCTGCTCCTGCCTGTTCGCACACCGCGCTCGTTCTCACCCGTCCGGCTCGCTCCACCTCCACGTGAACGCGCGCACACTACACACTGCAGAAGAGTTAGTTTAGCTCTGAGAATATCTGGTGAATGTGCAGTGGACGTTTTTGCAGAAATAACTGCTGCAGCTCCTCCAGACCAACAGAGGTTTCCCGTGTCTTGTGAAGTGACGGGGCTCCGCAGAGAGTTACGTTATCGTCTTGACCGGGTGTCGGTGTCTCCCCCCCCCCCGTTTCCTCCGTGTCGGCGGCCGAGACAGGAAAAGCCAGCACTAGAATCAGCATTGATTCATGGAGAGACCCTCGTCTGGTCAGCTAACATTACTGCCAAGCAGGGGAAATATAGAGTGATATTGTGGTTTTAGCTGACGTGTGTCGTCTCACTGTTTTGACGGACGCTCGCTCACATTCAGGTAGCGCGTTCACACGGGCGAGCGCGAGCCACAGGACGCTGACTTTCGTTGACATTGCGGCCACAGGTGTCGCTGTGAACAAGCAATTTCTGATTCTTACATATAGCCTCTTTAAAGCATGTAAATATGTTCCAGTAGAAACCCAAAATACAAGTTATGAACCTGAAATGAGCGTGATATGTCACCTTTAAATAACAACATTTCCTTCAAAATGTATTTGCTGTAGTTGTACATAAATGTTATTTCTAGGAGACATAGTTCAGCATTGCCTGGATGAATCAACCTGTCACGTCTGTCTACACTCCTGTAATAAGGATGATGTCCGACAACCTCCTGACCTCGCTCTAAATATATGCCTGTGTGTGTGTGTATGTCTTTAAAATATTGACCCGACCCCGCTGACCCCGCTCAACCTTCCCGATGACTCACACTCCATTTGGGGGCTTTCAATCTTTCACCATCGACCCGCAGGAGTCCAATGGGGTCCTGGGCAGCCAAGGACGAGCCCCCCACCCCTCCACTCCCCTTCCCCTGACACTGACAGACACTTCAGGGCATACGACGCTCACTTCCTCCCACTCCTCCTCCGCATACTCGCTGCGTCAATACCTTTACACACACACAAACCGCACGGATGAAGCAACACGTTTCCTGCTGATGGCAAGCAGCGAGGAAACAAAACAAAGAGTTTATGAATGAACTTGATATGAGGCGGGGCCCCTGTTTTTTTAAAGAGGCCCTACAGAGGGAAGTTGTTTGCTGACATGCAAAAGGTCCGCTGATTCCTGTAAAACGCCCACAGTCCTCAGCTCCATCACTCAGCATCCTGCTTTCTGCTGACAGACTATGAAGCCTGTGTGTTTCCAGTGAACATTTACATGAATGTATGTAGAAGTCCCTTATTCTTTGACCAGATAGTTCAAAATTTCATTTAAAATTTAGCCAATTTTAGGCCGTATTTTATACGTGTTAAGGCAATTTTGATATACATTTGCGAAATGATTACCTTTTTTTGCGTTTTGTTTATTTTTCTCCGTGTTGCGCAAACTATTAGTTGATTAATCAATTAGACCATTTTGGTAATTGTTAACTGATTAAGTCATTAATCAATGCGAGTTTGGGAGCATTTCTATTGCCTCCACATGGCTCTCAACATGGCAACGGCTGAGACGGCTGCTCGTAGCTAATGGTGCTAACAGCGCTTACAGTGAAAACAGCGGCAACAGTGCTGACAGAGCTAACAGTGTTAACCTGAGGGGGAACCGAATTTGGGTGCTACGCTTCCACAACAGCGCCGTTGGTTGGCGTTATCAGCTGTAACCACCGCATGAGAGCAGTGCAGAGCGGCGGCCGTGAGCTAGACAGTGGGGCACGAACATGCACTCAAAGGCACGCACGGCCGGGCTATGTCAACAAAGCACGGAGAAAATCGGATTACAACACACAGAGGGAGAGATACTTCATTCTCTGCTCAGGTAGACATTACTCCTCTATATCTTCACATTGCAAATAGTTGTTTGCTGCTATATTAATGTTTATTGTATAAAGCACCTTGTGGGTTGAGTTAGCTTAGTTTAACACAAAGACTGGAAGCAGGGGGAAACAGCTAGCCTTGTTCTGTCAAAAGTGAAAAAGAACTAGAATTAGCGCCTCACGGTTGTATACCTCCGCCAACCAGTCAAGTTGCAGTTTACATCCATATCTGTCCAAAATGTCATCACTTATTTTTTTCATCCTGTTAGACATGTGTGTGCAATTGTCATAATTAGCATATTAATTCTTGAGTCATGGCCAAAAATGTGTTTTGTGAGGTCACAGTGACCTTGACCTTTGACCGTGTCAACGTTGAATCAAAGTGGACGTTTGTGCTAAATTTGAAGAAATTCGGATGTGAGGTCACAGTGACCACCTTTTGACCACCAGAATCTAATCAGTTCGTCCTTGAATCCAAGTGGATGCTTGTGTCAAATTTGAAGAAATTCCCTCAAGGCGCTCCTGAGATATCGCGTTCGCACAAATAGAACGGACAGATGGACGGACGGACAACCCGAAAACATGATGCCTCCACGGCTGTTGCTGGCGTGGAGGCATAAAAACGGTTACCAACATCACTACAGTCTAACACATATCTTGTTTTTAAGCAAAAGCAGACAAGATGTTTTCGTACCACCGCCATCAGAAACTATTGTCTCAGCAGTGTTGTGTAAACAAACACAGAACATCTTTCTCTGCGCACCACAAAAGCCTCGCTGCAATTTTCTCTAATCATTTCAAATTGCTTGTTTTGCTGCTAAATGCACAGCACTTCTTCAAGTTTCCCCTCTGAGCTTCTCCACAAATCACAAAGTGTTTAAGGGGGAGGAGGACAACAAAAAGTCAATGCTTGAAAGAAGCAGTGAGGCGAGGCGACGGGATGATCTCTACTGGAGCAGAGAGGCGCTGCGTGGAGAATTTTAAGAAAGCAAATTGACACGTCTCCTGACAGCGAAGTGTCGTGGAGGAGGGAGGATCACTTCAGTTTGTCACCTGTTAAGCAAAGCAACGGTTTCTGTTCACACGAGGCCCCATAGTTAGTCATCCCCCCTGCCTCATGCATGTGACCCCACACAGTTGCGCTCTGATTGGCCGCTGTGCCGCAGTGATGAAGCCAGCCGTCCCACGCAGCAGAGAAACGGCAAGTGTCAGTGTTGATATATACAGCCCACGGCCTGACCTTAAGGAAACCACACAGCTAACCTCTGCCTCCTCGCCATCTGCCCACCTGCCCTCAACATCTGGTGGGCACAGCAGCAGCAGAAGACTCCTCCTGAAGGTCCCCTGAAGGCTGACTAGACCCACAAACTGTAATTTATGATCTTAAATTCAGCATAATGTGCATAATCAGTGAAGAAAACACATCAGGGCTACCGTCCTAGACGCCGTGAGCAGAATTAAGACGCTGACATTGAATTAATTATGAGCTATTATGTCGCTGCAGCAGACTGCTCCCGTTAATGCTAATAGCGGAGCGGCTTCATAAACAGGAGGGGAATCAGAGTCAGCGGCTCTGCTGACGGCCTTATGAATCGATGCATGATCTGAGCGCAGCCCTGACTGGACGCGGACTGGAGAAAGGATGACGAGCAGAAAGCAGAGAGGGGGATTCACGGAGGAGTTTTTCAACAAGCTAGGAATGTCTGAATGTACCGCCGGGCCTGTCACTCAGAGGACAGGAGGGGGAACACCAGATCTGAAGTGACATCCACACATTCAGCCATTTTCTCCCTCAAACCTCAAACCTCACTGTCCCCCTCTCTGCCAGGTACTCTGCTTGAATTGACAGCATTGTTGCCCTCTCCTCCTTTTAGAGCGATTTATCCTTTTTCCCTTAAACCTTCTCTGACAGCATGACTTTGGCTTAGGGCTGTCAATCGATTAAAATATTTAACCGTGATTAATCACACATTTTTTATCAGTTCCAAATGTACATTAAAGGGAGATTTGTCAAGTATTTAATACTCTTATCAACATGGGAGTGGGCAACTATTCTTGCTTTATGAATGTATATATTTAGTGTTGGAAATCATTAACAAAACAAAACAAGGACAAATATTGTCCAGAAACCCTCAGAGGTACTGCATTTAGCATAAAAAATATGCTCAAATCATAACAGGGCAAACTGAAGCCCAACAGGCAACAACAGCTGTCAGTGTGTCAGTGTGCTGACTTGACTATGACTTGCCCCAAACTGCATGTGATTATCATAAAGTGGGCATGTCTGTAAAGGGGAGACTCGTGGGTACCCATAGAACCCATTTTCATTCACATATCTTGAGGTCAGAGGTCAAAGAGCATTATTTAACCTCCTTCACGACGAGCTAGTATGACATGGTTGGTACCAAAGGATTCCTTATGTTTTCTAGTTTCATATGATGCCAGTATCTTTACTCTAGCTTTAAAACTGAGCCCGCTACAACCTAAAAATCGCAAGTTGCATTAATACGTTAAAGAAATTAGTTTGCGTTAACGCATTATTATCGCGTTAACTTTTAAAACCCTACTATAAACCCTATTACTTTAGTTTTGTAAATACTTCTGCTATCCACCTGTGGTAAATAAAAACAAAAAAATCCTGATTGAATTGGAAAAATTGTCTCTCCAAGTATATTAAACAGTTTTTTTCTCTGTGCACAAGAGATGATGATGGGAGATGATACACAATGTGATCTTCTTTTTTTGCATGTACAAACCTTTAACCTTGTGCATTCAATTCAGACATGTTGAAAGTGATATGAAAATGTTACTGGGTCCGGTCTTGTAAGTTTTTTATGTAAAAGTGACTCAGGTACGTAATCAGACGTGAGACACACACGTTTCATCATCAGATTAACAAGGTGCATGTCTTTCACCATTCTTTAATCTGTCTCTATCGACCCCACTGTTGTCCGACGTTGCTGTCCTAATAATACCAACTTTCCCTGCTTTTTACTATTTCCTGTGTATCAGCTCTTCTTTTACCAGTCTTTCAGAGCTTTTCTCCCCCCAGAGTGCTTCTCTGCCCTCCTTCGTCTTGTTAGCCCTCCCTGCACACTCGTAGGAGGTTCCAGCAGTAGGACACAAGGAACAGCACCTGCAGACCGAGACTCGTGCTGCTCTGTTTCCCTGGCAACCCCTACATCGGGCTTTGCGTGTGCAAACCATTAAGCAATGCCAGCTCTGCATACACACACACACACACAGCTGCACACACACAGAAAAGCGCCCCCACACAACATCCCTTTTAAGGGTTTCCGGCTCGCAGACGTTCACTTCTTTTTTTTTTTTTAGTTTTTCCAAACCTTTTTTTTTTATTTAATTTTTTTAAACTCCTGCAGCTTAACTGCCGTCACATTTTCCCCACAATCATAAAAAAGGACCCCCTGAGTATCAGCAGCCCCTCGCCGAACAGAGGCAGGTTTTGTTGGGGCATTTCTCTGCAGATGACATACATCCTCCTCAGTGCGTATAGGGAGCTCTCCGCCCCCTCTATGTGTCATGAGCACATCTCCAAATAATGTGACGTCCAGGCTCAGCGTCGCTCCTGCGTCGCCACCGCCGGGAGAATTTCTTCCACTATTCTGGGTCTCTTTGCTGACGTGCGCAGAGGCAAATCCTGCCGTCCCCCAACCTGTTTTTTTTCCCTCCTCCTCATTCCCGCTCAGACGCTCACCTTTCTGAGTTGCCAACATCAATGCTGCTCAACAAAAGTTTCCAGGAAGCGGCTCCGCGGGCCACAAAAGCTCACCTGTGGAGGGGAAAGGTACTAACAAGTCGGAGAAGGTCGCTGTTCGTTAGCTCCAATTTGACTCGGCTTGCCTGAGCCCTTCACTAACGCTCCAGTTTGAAAAGTTTAATCCTAATAATTTGATTGATTGGGCAGCAGTCCTTGTTACTGACACATGATGAAGACACACACGAGGCTGTAAACAGTCAGGTCACCTGTCTTCAGGGGGTCGTACGTAAATGGCCGAGTGGGTGGCGACACATAAACACACACCTGCCTCAGCTGTGGACGTCTGAGCAGCTGCAGGTAAACGGGCTTTGGCAGGCCGTTAATGAATGATGCCTTGAACATTTTGTCTCACAAGAAAATGCATCTCTGCCTCCACAGAGCGACGCTCACAGCACAGGATGGGAAGGCGCACGACTAAACGGATGGAGGAACGCGCACACATGCATGCACACAGTAGAAACACACACACACACACACACACGCAAGACCTTTTCTGCACAAGCAGGCGGGTGGTGTTGGCTGTGGTATTAGTCACCAATGTCTGGTAAACAGGCAGGAGTTTGACAGACATTCAAACTGAGAGTCTGCATACAGCAAATGGTTTTAGGTGAGGTGGGAGGAAGAAAGTGGGAGAGAAGTAAAATCATTTTTTTGTCTTTGTGTGAAAGTGAACTGAAGATCTTTGGTCTATAAAATTATGAAAAATGTTTTTTTGTCCAACCAACAGTCTAAAACCTAAATGATTGATCAAAAAATAATCTGCAGAATAATCAATAAGATAATAATTGTTAGTTGCAGGTTTGAACAACATACATTTCAGCAGTTTTGGTTAAATTTAAAGCATCATGTGGTTACCGGACAGGAGTCAACATGTAAAAGTTAGAGCTGTAAATCGATTAAAATATTTATTCACAATTAATCGCAAGGTTGTCCATAGTTAATCGCGATTAATCGCAAACTAATCGCACATTTTCTATCTGTTCAAAATGTACCTAAAAGGGATATTTATCAAGTATTTAATACTCTTATCAACATGGAGTGGGCAAATATGCTACTTTATGCAAATGTATGTATATATTTATTGTTGGAAATCAATTACTGTACCAACACAAAACAATGACAGATATTGTCCAGAAACCCTCACAGGTACTGCATTTAGCATAAAAAATATGCTCAAATCATAACATGGCAACTGCAGCCCAACAGGCAACAACAGCTGTCAGTGTGTCAGTGTGCTGACTTGACTATGACTTGCCCCAAACTGCATGTGATTATCATAAAGTAGGCATGTCTGTAAAGGGGAGACTCGTGGGTACCCATAGAAACCATTTTCATTCACATATCTTGAGGTCAGAGGTCAAGGGACCCCTTTGAAAATGGCCATGCCAGTTTTCCTCGCCAAAATTTTGCGCAAGTTTGGAGCGTTATTTAGCCTCCTTCCCGACAAGCTATTATAACATGGTTGGTACCAATGGATTCATTAGGTTTTTTCTAGTTTCATACGATTTCATACGATCAACCTGCTACAACCTCCGATCAATTGTATTAATGCGTTAAAGAAATTAGTGGCGCTAAAACGTATTTGCGTTAACACGTTATTATAACGTTAACTTTGACAGTCCTAGATAAAAAAATACATGAATGGAGGGCTGTAAGTGAATTTTGACTTTATATTTAATTGAAAATTGTTAAAATTGTGATCATTTATTCAGTTACAGTGATACAGGATGAACTGGATGACCTTTGCAGTGCAGTAATTAAAGAGCCCCGTTAGGATTAACAGATTCTTCAGTGTTACTGGTCTTTGGTTCAACACTTTAAAGACACACAGAGGAGTTATCATGGGAGACAAATGTCAGCTCACAATAGAGGAAAGAGCAAGATGTTATTACTCTGAGGAATGAAAAAGACGCGTTTCTATGAGCGCTGCGGTTAAGAATGATCAATACGGTGATCAAAATGTCTCTTAAAAAACATACACATTCCTAACTAACAAACTAATGATTATTTTCATGACCAATTAATTGATTTATCGCTTTGTCAACAAAACACAAAGAAAACAGCACCAGGAAGAAGTAGAAGAAGTTCTCAGATCTTTTACTTAAAGGTCCCATATCATGATCATTTTCAGGTTCATACTTGTATTTTGTGTTTCTACTAGAACATATTTACTATTTTAATGTTCAAAAAACCTTTATTTTCCTCATAGTGTCTGTCTGACTATACCTGTATTCACCCTCTGTCTGAAACGCTCTGTTTTAGCGCAATTCAATGGAATTGTGTTGCTCGGCAACAGCTTGGGTCCATGTGTACTTCCTGTCAGCTGATGTCATTCACATACACTGCAACATGACATAAACTGGGACACATTTGGAATGTTTATTGTTAAAACTGTGAAATTGTCTAATTATTGTAGATTTCTGACATCACAAAGTTACAGAAATCCTGATTGCTCGTTTAAAGGAACAGTTTCTGAATACAGAGGGTGTTTATTTCTCCATGGACTAAGCGTTTCGATACTTTCCCAGTATTTATATGTTGTGCTTAAACCTCCTTTATAATATAAAAGCCATGAAAATCTCACTTTTTACAATATGGGACCTTTAAGTAAAAGTAGAAATAATCTGTTTCCAGTAAAAGTCATGAATTTAAAATTTTACTTAAATAAAAGTACATAAGTATTAGCATCAAACTATGCTTAAAGTACCAATATTAAAAGTACTCAGCTCCATCAAATTTTATTTGTCCAACCAACAGTCCAAAACCCCAAAACATTAAATAAATTATAAAGTAAGGCTTTGACAACATGTAACTGTCTAAGGTTTTGCTTTAAAATTGACTTAAATCATTTATAAAAAATAGTTGATTCATTTTAATTAATTTTCCAACAATCAGATTAATGAATTGACTAATTATTGCAGCTCTGATTCTTATAATTCATTAGAAAATAAATACAAGGTGTGTTGTTTCTTCAGCAACTAATTAAGTGATTAATAGGCCATTTCCACTTAAATAACACATTGTTAATATTTCTTAATTTATTTCTACTTCATTAATTGTATTTACAGGGAGCACCGGAAGGTACAATCAACAGGCTGCCATCTGAAATCCTCACAAATTAGCCAACTCACAAATTGGTTTCCTCTAAACCAGATGTTACCAGGTGTTGGGGAGGTCCCTCTCTTCACCACCATGGTGTACTATGTAGTTACCCTGAGGGCTGATTTGCCACAGAGCAACGGCCCTCCGCTTAGCAAAAGGCCCAAGGTGATGAAAAACACCGCCATTAGTGAGATACACCTCATAATTAAGAGTTCACACAAAATGGAAAAAGGGCACAAGTCCCTGATAATCACATTTTCCATCATCAAAAATGTATTTTCCAGAATGTCTGAACCATTAAATTGAAAAAAGGATTAAAGTATATGCTTTTATTCCTCCGTTAATAAGAAGGAATAGACATTATCCCACATTTCGGGATGGCAAAGTGAGCTTTTTTTCACCGTATTTAATTTCATTCACACAAAATATGGCCATAAAAATTCCTCCCCGCCCCGTCCCAGTGCTGCCTCTCTGTCAAAGTGAAAGCTTCTCCGAGGTTACCACTAATTCAAACAGACATCCCTGAACCGGTTTCAGCCCGTCTGTTGTAGTTACTGTTGCTAAAACCCTGGTTTATTCCTGCCTCTGGGAGAGAAGTTCCCTTTGTGTGAATCTCGCTGCGTTCGAACACACAGTAATTTGAAGGGACCGTACGGAAACACTGGTTTGGCTGCCTGAGCATGACACAACATGTAAAAATCCATTCGCTCGGGCCAACAAGTTAACCCTTTCTCTGCACCTCTGAGGCATTCACTTAAGAAAAAATGTTTTATAATAGTCCTGTGATAGGGTGCCGGGATGCCCGCTGACAATTTTCTAATTCACAATGAAAATAAATTGATTCACGATGGCAATTTTTTTTGTACTTTCAATGTAAATAAGTAAATAATCAAAATAGACTAATAGCTTGTTTATGAAAAAAAAAAAAAAAAAAAGGTCCAGTGGAGGATCCCCCGGACCCCCGACAGAGGTCTGGGCTAAGCCATGAAATTATCAACAGGCCCCTGGCCTCCTGTAATTTTGGCCCCCGGGCAAAGCAAGCTGAGTATCCCTGGTCTACACATCACAGTAGAGTCATGCTCATTACCTAACACAACTTTTTATGTAAGGAAATCTAAACTGTAAAAGTTTTTCCATTTTTCGAATGAGGATAAAATCATTATTGGATATATTTGTATAAATAGGGTCTAAGTTTCAGGGCGTTTTCCAGGGGCAACGGTTGACTGACATTTGAGGGCCGGTGTTGCTAGGAGATGCGGAAGCTAGCAAGCTAGGCTAACTAGCTTTTACTCGGAAAGTGGTGGAAGAAGTACTACTAAGTATTTAACTTAAAACACCACAGTGCAGAAATACTCTGTTACAAGTAAAAGTCCTATATTTGAAATGTTACTTAAGTAAAAGCACATAAGTATTAGCATCAACATAAACGTAAAGTACCAAAAGCAAAAGTACTCATTATGCAGAATTGCCAATTTCATAATATATATTATATTACTGGATTATAATTATTGGTGCATAATGTGTTAATCTATTTAATGTTGCAGCTGGTAAAGGTGGAGCTCATTTAAATTAATGTATATATTTTATACAGTATATATACTGTATATTACTTTATATATTGCTGGGTAACTTGTGAAGTTCCTCCAGAGGATCAATAAAGTATTATTGACATAATAATATCATCATTTATTTATTGATTATATTTTGTATTATTAATCAGAATCTGCAAAATAACTTAAGTTATCAAATAAATCATACAATATTTCCCTCCAAATTTTAGTGGGGTAGAAGTAGAGTACCAGAAAATGGAAATACTTCAGTAAAGTACAAGTACCTACACATTTTACTTAAGTACACACCACTGTGGTTAGCCTAGCTTGCTAACATTACCACTGATGCCGATTTTGTTTACATTCTGTCAAAAGTCATAGCAACAAGTTGTCCTGTAACCTCAGCTCTCCATACATCCCATGATTACATACATTACATACATTAGCCCAGGATTCAAATCACGACACAGAATAATGTACAAAGGGACGTGCAAAGTGACGTACCGTACAATGTAGCGTACAATGTAGCGTACAATGTAGCGTACAAAGTAACATATGGAATCACAAAGTAGCGTAGGCAATGCTGAGGTCACAGTTGGGACAAACAACAGCTAACAGCTTGAGCTGGCTAACCAACTGTGTGTCCGCTAGAATTAAAGTGGCATTACGAATAACTTTCAGTAGCCGCAGAACCAGATATTACACCAATCAAAACTAATTTAATAGTCAGAACAGAAAATGTAGGATACATCGTGGCTGCAGGAAGATAAAGAAAACTTAAATCTCTTTTTTTTTGGTAAAAGTTTTGACCAAATAAGTACAGAAGCCATAACAAACACCATGAATATATATTAGCAAAAGCTAACTTAGATAGTGCTCATGATGTACTGTTTTCTACAAAGTCAATGGTTGCTGAAGCAGGTGTGTGGTATGCAGGAGACCCTGACCGTGGGTCTGACAGTGGGATTAAAGGGATTGGGAAGGAACTTCATAGCAGGTTAAATAGGAAGCACAAGGCCGGGGCAAAGAGCTGACAGAAGATCCAACACAAACCTCTCGGACCTTCATTTTGAGACACTTCTGAGGGTTAAAATAAATGAAGCTCAAAGCCTGACTCACACTGTAGCTTTAAAAGCAACAAACAAACAACTCTGTGTACGCCCGGCGTCGGGCCATCTCTGGGTTATCGTATAACTCTGATTAGCGTAGTTTATTCTGACCCTGGATATTTAACCAAAGTCAGCGCAGAGGTCAGAGTCACAGTTGATCATTAACAGGAAACTGTTGTCAGTTTGTTGTAAATTACTGAGGCGGTGAAAAACGACATGGAAATCTGAACTGTCTTCATCCTTTCAAATTTTGGCTCGTGAAGGCAATTTTGCGCCTGCTTAAAGCCCAATAAATCCGCCAAGCATTAATCAGCCATCACAGTTAATGTAATAAAACACACTAACTTTATTTCTGAGCATAAACATCCTTGTCAGCACAGTGAAGGATGTCGGAGGGATGAGAAACTCCATCTCTGTCTCCCTGCATCGGCTTTATAGGGTAAACATTTTCCACCTTGTTAAATGTACCCCCTTTCACTGCAGTTGTTCACCATTTATCACGCAGCATGTTCTCCACTAAAGACCTGTTGGGCTCTGGTGCGAGGAGCCTTTTTATAAGACAGGAGGAATGCAAGAGTCAGTTCTATAAACACTGGTGTTGCTAACAAGTCTGGGCATTTTCAGGGGCACTTTGAAAACCGAACGCCACACAGACGGATGACAAACAGCACGTACCGTCTGGGTGAATACACCAGTGGTGGAAGAAGTATTCAAATCCTTTACTTAAGTAAAAGTAATAATAGCTCACTGTGAAAATAATCCACTACAAGTAAAAGTCCTGCATTCAAGTATTCAAGTATTATTGGAAAAATGTACTTAAAGTATCAAATGTAAAAGTACTCATCGTGCAGTAAAATGCAGTCAGTCATCAATGCTGTCAGTGTTTTACTATCATATATGATGTTTCTGGATTAATATTACTGCTGCATTAATGTGTATGTTGCATTTTACTGCTGTAGAGGTTTAAAGGGTACATATTATGCTAATTTTCAGCTTCATATTTGTATTCTGGGTTTCTACTAGAACATGTTTACATGCTTTAATGTTCAAAAAACACATTATTTTTCTCATCCTGTCTGTCTGAATATACCTGTATTCACCCTCAGTCTGAAACGCTCCGTTTTAGCGCCTGTCTCTTTAAGACCCCCTCCTGAAAAGCCCAGTCTGCTCTGATTGGCTCGCGAGGAAAAATATGTTGCACCTTTGCAAAGGTAGTTCTCAAGCTGTGGGCGGTATATCAAAGAGTGTAGAAGCAAAGAGACGAAACTCTTGTGTTTTTTTGACAACAGCCGCTGCCGCCATTTTGGACTGAAAACGCGTATTATATTTATAATATTTTATTGTTCGACACAGGACATTTCGGTAGAATATGACAATAGAATAAAAATAATGTAGTTTTACTTTCGTACGGTACATTTTAGGCAGACGTTTTACTGGCGTCCGGTGGTCGCTTTCAGTCCAAAATGGCGGAAGCGTAGCTCTGCTGCTGGGCGCTGATGTTGCAATGGAACAAACAATTGACTTTCACTTCTTAGCAATATAAATTCTTTGGGTATATTCTCATGAGCCTGCATGCGACATAGGAAGGGGAGCAAGATCTGAATGGCTTGTTGAATCACATGTTTTCTGCTCTAGGCAGCCAGGGCTGGAATGTCCCCCGTGGCCATGGCGGCCATGGCCGTCGAGGCTCCTCTGTTTGGCCTTGATGCCCTTCTGAAATCGTATGCCCTGCGGGGCCACAGTGGCCTTGACGCCCCGCCCACACTGCCCCAGCTGATTTTGCTGTTTTCTCCTCTCCCTCCGCCCCTTTCTTGTCACGGTTTTTAGACACCAGGGTCTTTTGTTGAGAATACTTACTGGGCAACATCAAGTGAAACACAGCGCATATAATCAGTGGTGGGTTCGATTTCGAGCCTTGTATGAACCGCTGGAAAACCGGGCTATTTATGATGATAGTTTAACACCTAAACACAGCCACAAATCTTTGAGCCATGTTGTTCATAACTGGACTTTTAATGGTCTGTATGTTACAGCACAATAAAGTAGAAAATAACAACATTACATTATCATATTGGTAATTTGTAAATACCAATAAATTATTTTGTGAAATAATATGTAATATCATAATAATATTTATTTATTTCACTTAGAATTATATTATGTACTAAAAGTAAAATCATCCTTGGCCCTTAAGTTAAATTCATTATTTCAGTGGACTTAAAATCATTGTTTTATTTGATGGCCTTGCTTTGGCCTAAAAAGTCAGAAAAACAGCCTTTTTGCAGCTTTGTGACGATGCGTTTTCAGCTGATCCAAGAAGCTTTTTAAATAGTTTATTTAGCTGAAGAAGCAGGGGAATTTTCTCAACCCATACAGAATGCTTCATTCTTCATATTATCACAAACATTCAAAATCAACACATCTGGAGATAAATTGTTTTCACTGGACAGGAAGGGGTTGAAAAACTGCAATCTGTAAAGTAACTAATGCTGTTAAATAAATGTAGTGGAGTAAAAAATACAATATTTGTCTCTGAGATGTAGTGGAGTCGAAGGATAAAGTAGCTGAAAATGGAAAGTAAAGTATCAAAGTACTTCAAATTTGTACTTAAGTACATTTCACCACTGGAAGACACAAACAGCAAGAGGAGAAAGAAAAAACGACTACAGTCACTAACTGTATAGAGAGAGAGAGAGAGTGAAAGCAGCAGAAAGGTTAATGAACTGCAGTCATTTCTAAAGCGGTGGGTTTTATCTTCGGGTCACATTTTTCCGTTGCGACTAACCAACTAGGCCAAACATCCTACAGCACGCTGCACAGCAGTGAATTCATTTGAATTTAAAGCACTTCATGGGAATTTGTCAACATAGTTCCAGGTGCGCACCACAGGAGTAACAAATATGTAATGCATTTAAAGCTGGAGTAGGTATGTTGAAACAAATATGATTAAAAAAAGTTATTTTTATAAAACGGTCACTATATCCTGACAGTAGTGCATGAGACAGGTAATCTGAAAAAAATCATGTTCCTCTGTGTCCTCCGGTGCTCCTAATGACATCTGCATGATTTCACAGACTGGAGGAAAACAACCAATCAGAGCCGAGCTGGAGCCTGACGTCTCTGAGCAGCTTTCAATCACTCGTGAACTCTGATCAAACAATCAAACTAGGCAGCGCTGATCAAATATGAATTAATATTCTGTTACTGTAATGCCTATTTCTCTCGTCAACACGTTATTATTGCGGCAACTTTGACAGCCCTATTTATACTAAAGCATCATATTTTATAAACTCTTTGCATGTTTTGTTTGTAAAAATCTTAATTTGTAAAGTAGTCAAAGCTGTTGGATAAATGTAGTGAAGTAAAAAGTACAATATTTCCCTCTGAGTAAAAGTAGAAAGCGGAATGAGAAATAAATACTCAAGTACAAGTAAAAAGAATTGGCACTTAAGATAGTACAGTACAGATTTACTCACTGAGAAACACTGATACAGAAAATCTAGTATAAGAAGGAACTAAACGTTTCAGTCTGAATAAACAACAGTTTCTACTGTACACATTAAGAAATCCTAATATTTCATTACTTCAGTTTGCCTGGCAGCAGTGAATATTATGTGTACTTCTGCTGCTGTCCACAGAGAGAGTCTGTCTGAAGGGGAAACCACTGTGTATCCCTGCTTAGAGACCAGCTGTTTGAGCAAAGTAAACAAATACTGTGAGGAGGGGGACAGGAGTTCCTAACTTCCTGCATTGTTGCAAACAAACTGCGTCACAGGACACACAAACACAGGAGCACATGAACTATACACTGACAAGCCTCAGGCAGGTTGGAAATCAGAGCGTAAAATGTCGTTAAAGGTTCATAAAAGATTTGAGTGAGTGAAACTTGTCACCATTCACGCATTTTCACCTTTATTTTGTTAAGCTGTCAAGCTTTGTGAATGAATCTCGCAAATGTCCCTGGAGAGTAAATGAGTCACTGAGCGCCTGTGAGTGGGTTTTTCTTTCTTTACATCTCAGATAAGGAAAAAAAAAGGGATCAGAAAATAAAGCTAAAACAGTGGACGATTCCTTTCGTTTCTTGGTTTACAGTGTGTGATGGTTTATCATGATTCAGATAAAAATATAGCCAGGAACGCTCTCCCAAAGTAGCCCAAAGATTCATCAAAACAGACTCAATTTTCCTTTGTCTCTGCCATTTCTATTGATCTGTTCATTTCTGCATTTAAACACAAAGACACCAGTTTAGGTACACAGGAGGTATTTTTTATAGGGCGGGTAGGCTATGTATTGGCAAGATTATACGCGATATGATATGTATCACGATACAGGGGTAACAATTTAATATATTGTGATTGTGTGTTGTACCAATGGATTCCTTAGATTTTCTAGTTTCATATGATGCTTTAATATAGCTTTAAAACTGAGCCCGCTACAACTTCTGAAAGACAGAATAGCGGCCAGGAAGGTGTATAAATGACACGATAATAAAAGGACATTGCACTTGTCATGAGGACACATTTTAGGCTTTTCGCGTGTCATTTGTACGCCATGCAACAAAACTACGGTAATGTCCGCAGTTAGGTTTAGGCAATAAAATCACTTAGTTAAGTTTAGGAAAAATGCAATTGTTGGGCTTAAAATAACTACGTAAACTAAGTAAAATACATACAGAAACAATGTAACACGTCACTAACGTTACTAAAAAACACATCACAAACGTTACTAACATAACTTACAAAACAAAACATCTGTCTCCTTGTTAAAAGTCCTGTGTTTGTTGGACCCATCCACCTCCCCTCCCACCCTCACTTTTTTATTCCTCACTAGCTCTTTGCGTATCATATTTAAGTGGATGCATTTACATTGCAATCAGCAGAATCAATTTTCAGCAGAATCATATTGTGATGACAGCATCGAATCATTTTAGCTTTCTACAAATTTCTCTTATCAAAATGAATAATTCCAGGCAACTTATGCATATATGATGGACCCGCCCTCAACCAAAAGAAAAATTAGAAAAAAACATAATATCTAAAATATGATTTAACTCACTATGAACCTATTGTAGAGGTGTTTTAAATATCCGTTCCATTTAAATAATGCAGTCCAATACAACAGCACTACTAATCTGGCCTGAAAGTTAAAAAGTATTACAAGTTTTATTACTTATTGACTAACAGCACTCTCCCACAATGCCAACAGAAATTTACTACTATTTACTTTTTGCATTCAATAAAGTTCACACTGGCTTTTTTTCTGGAAATTATGGTTTAAAATAACAGGAAATGTTATAGAATATAAAATTGCATTCAAGAATTCATATCAAATATTCACTCTAAACTAAAGTGAAGATAATATCTTATCTCATGAAGTTTAGTCTAGAGCTCAGACTGCAGCTTTACTGACGGCATGCTTGTACTCGTACCACCAGCAAGAACGCCGTGCCGCCTTAAATTCACCTGATGTCAGTGAGTGCAGCCGTGTCGGGACGGTGTCAATAAAACAATTCATTCTTTGTGTCCCCCAGACAGGACAAAGTGTGTCAAGTCCGATTTCAGATGACTGAGAGGAAAAATGTTAATGTGGTTTCTTTTATACCAGAGTCAGACTGCTGCCAAGCCTCCGAGGCAGAAATGACCCGAGAAGAGCCGAGGCTTCCCGTCATCCAGCCAAAACTCTGAATACTGAAGTAAATACCACGTTTAGCTACATCGGTGCTGAGATTAATTACTGCTGTGTTATGAAGCAAAGAAAATACTGCGTTAAAGGCTCATTTAGCTAAAAGTGCAGTGTTTTAAAGCTAGCCTTAGGCATTAAGCGTCATTAGCCTATGTGATGGCTTGAGGGCAGTATGAGGAGAGTTCCCAGGAAACGACATTCTCCACAGCAGAGTTTAAGCATGTGATAGCATGCCATGCAATTATCATTTCCTGTCTGATGAAGGAAAAGCCTCGAGTGCAACCCCGGGAGGAGAGGTGATCAACTGGGTCAGAAGGCAAAACAAGAAGCCAAACTAATGTCTCAACAAGTTATCAGATGATGAGAAAGTAGGCTGGGTACTCCCCACAACATGCTGAGTAATTTCACCAGAACTGGAGACGGCAAGTTACATCGAGTTCAAGTTAGCACCTCTAAGACACTGTGCTGTATGTAAATGAGAGACTGTTGCTGCTTATACTGCCTTTAATTTTAGTTCTTCACCCAATTTAAAACACTGTAAGGTCTTAAATTATAGAGATAAAATCTTAATAAGACAGAAGGGAGAGATACACCAGCATTTTTTAATCACAATTACGGCAGAGGGGTGGCCGCAAAGGGACACAAAATGATCACAAAGAGACGCAAAACAACCACAAAGAGTCACAAAGCAAGCACAATAAGATGAAAAACGACCAAAAAGACACACAAAATGACTACAAAGAGACACAACAAGATGCAAAACAACCACAAAGAGACACAACACTAGGGGAGTAAGAAAATATCAATAAACGTGAGAATTGCAATATTATGTTTTGTACTACTGTATTGATTCTCAAAAACACTGTATCTATTTCTAATTAATAGTTTACATGCAAAGAGTTGTAGCAAACAGTGGCTCAGATTGCACAAAAAGTATTACTATGATGTTGGATGTTACAGGGACTGTGATACATGCAAATGCAAATCCCACTGTTCTGATTGCAAAAAAAGTAAACTTTTTTTAAACTCAGATTTTACGTACTGTATATGGTGGCGTGTTCTTTATACTATAACAGTTTTCCTAAAATTGGATTTAAAAAAATCGTAATATATTGAAAATATATTGAATTGTAACCCCGGTATCATGATACATATTATATCACCAGATTCTTGCCAATACACAGCCCTAGAACACAACCACAAAGAGACACAAAACAACCACAAAGAGACGCCAAACGACTACAAAGAGACACAAAACAACCACAGAGAGATGCAAAACAACTACAAAGAGACACAAAACAAGCACGAGATACAAAACAACCGCAAAGAGACACAAAACAACCACAAAGAGACGCAAAACAACCACAAAGGGATGCAAAACAACTACAAAGACACACGAAACAAGCACAAGATATAAAACAACCACAGAGACATAAAACAACTACATAATGATGCAAAACAACCACAAAGAGACACACGACTACAAAGAGGAACAAAACAAGACAAGATATAAAACAACCACAAAGAGACACACAACGACTACAGAGAGACACAAAACAAGACAAGATATAAAAAAAATCACAAATAGACACATAACGAATACAAAGAGACACAAAACAACCAAAAAGAGACTCCAAACGACTACAAAGAGACACAAGATATAAAACAACTACAGAGAGAGACAAAAGAATAAAAAAAAAAACACAAAACAAAAATGATATAAAACAACCACAGAGTCAGGCATTCATTTATTACACTTAATAACTCTAAGTGTACAGTTTATTATTGCTGAGAATATTATATTTAAGCCTTAACACACTTTAACTAATTTTACAAATGTGTCCCCCTTCTTTAAAAGTCTCTAAACCCGCCCCTGAATTAAGGATCTTCAATCCCAATCAAATTACTGTCAATTATAGTCTTTTCACGTCCAGATCTTTTACCCTCAAGTACAAAAATCCCAAAACACTGCAGCAGCTGCAGCTCTATTGTCAGCACCGCAAGAAACGAGGGAACAGTCACCATTAAAAATAGAATCAAGTATCATTTGGCCGCCAGTTTCCATCGTCCTCTGTTGGGCGATGCAATGTACCATTCTAAAACTTAATTATTTATGTTGTTTGGCCAATGAAAAGAAAAGCACAGGAAGTGTTCATATGATAAATAAACAGAGGGACTCGCTGGCTGCTCACAGACATGAGGAAATCTGTCGTGTGGATCTGCTGCTGGGGAATGGCAGTGATGCACATTTTCACACCCAGCATGTAACGCTGCAAATTCCTAGATCTGTGAACTGCAAACGTCTGTTGACACGGAAATCTGTCAATTCACAACATAACACGAAATCCTTCAAGCCAATTGGTGTTCTGTGTTAGCATGGGAAGATGCTGTAGCTTCACTATATCAGCCCTGTTATCTGCAATATGTACTTTTATTGCATTTTTTTGTGTTTCTGTTAAGAGTTTTCTGCTGCACAAGGATCCGTCTCATCTCAAAACTGTCCATTTTCTCACTCGTGGCGACACATTCATTCACACCAAATACTGCTTGAATAAATACGTCTTCATTTAACAGGTTGGTCACATCAGATATGAGACAATATGATTGCCACTGAGGGAGATCAAAAACAAACAATGCAGTAACAGACTCTGCTGCTTGTTAATACGCATATTTACAAAGACAAATAAAAGCCAGAATGGTCCGTTTACATCAAACACCTCGAGAGAAAAGCAGATATGATGGAGTAGACGTGTCATATTGTTCATTTGTGATAATACCACGTAAGTTGAAGATTAAAATTTGTCATATTATGATTTGTTGTGTTGTGTTGATTTTTTTAACTCATACCTGGATTAGAGCCACCCAACAAAATTAGCTAACAAATTTTTTTTGCTTCAGGTTGGAGAGAGGTTTTCGTTTGTGCAACATACTGTATGCATGTATGAAATTATAATACTGAACCACGATTGGCTTCCAAACTAGTTGTGATTTCACAAAATCCTCTCGTACACACACATTCACTCAGATTTAAGTAAAAGAAAGTTCCTCCCTTCAGTAGATGAATGTGAAAACAGCCTTCTAGTGTCAAACTGCACATCCATCATTCTGCACAGTGAAGGTCAAATATCAAAGTGAAGTAACAATGAGGAGAGCATGTTTTCAAGTGGAGAAAAAGTAGCTCCACCAAGTCTCTGCTGGATAATGTTGTCATTTGCCTTCTTAATGATCTTCTTCTTCTTTAACTAATAATCAGGGAAACAATTCAGACCGAACTATTTTTACACACTTATTTTTATCAAAATAAAAAAGAATTGGGAGGAAATGGTGCAAGCAGGCAACGCTGGTTGACTCAAACAAATGGAGCAACTTCAGTGGAGTAAAACACTGTAAAAGGTCAGATCTACACCAAGGCATAGTAGCATGTAGGCAGAACTCTATCTCAAGCACAAGTGGTTGAGTACAAGAAAGCCAAAGACATGATCACATGATCATCGCTGTCCTGCGAAAAACAGCCCCGTTGTCAGCTTAGTGACGATACATTCTTTAAAATAATCTATTGGATTGTTCATTTGTTTTGTTGGGGGGAGGTTAAGAATTAGGATTTTTCTCTTAATCCATTAAAAGACAGTTGATGTGAAAAATTAAAAAACACCAAATTTGGAGATACATCACTAGACAGCAACATGATATGCATACTTGCCAACCATCATGATTTTCCCAGGAGAATCCTGTTTTTCATTGCCCTCTCCCGGTTTCCTCCCGGGGTCACAACTCTCCCGTATTTCTCCCGATTTATGACAAATGTTCACACCTTCTTTTCCTTTTCCTTATCTCAACCTGTTTCTGGCACTGTATAGCGTGTATAAGCCCTACTGTTTCCACCCGGACGGCAATAGAGCTACACCAACTGTCGTTTCCTGGTGGAAGAGATGCTCGCAACACAGGGGTGAATTATTCAGTTTTCTTTCCTGAGAATTAAAAGTAAAATTAAAAGTAGGCCTATTTAACAAAAAATGCTGTTGCAATGTACTTAATATTTTGCTATTGTCATTCTTTAAAAGTCACCAGAATGCAGGAAACAAAGTCTGTGAAACTCATTTTCTTCTGGGGGAGGATCCCCAGAACCCACGCTGTTTTTTTTGACGTCACAAGGTTGGCAAGTATGATGATGTGAGGTCTAAAAACAAACAAACTACACTGGCAGGACCAAACATCGCCATACCAATGTTGGCCAAAAGTCAATGAAGTATTTCTCAGTATTTTATCATATCACATATCACATCATGTCATTTTAAGGCAACATCACCCACCACTATGACAGAGACAGGAGGCCACCTGCTCTTACCAAAACTCTACCTACTGTAGTCCCTTCCTCAAGTCTTTCTGTAATCGTATTCCAGGACACGTAGGAAGGATATAATCACACTTTTTCAAGCCAAACATCTCAGACCAACAATATGAAGTGATCCAATTACTTGCATGTAGCAGCTCCTCTTTAGGCCTTTAAAATCCAAATCAACAAATCCACCAGCTGACAGGAAACGCAGACCGCAGCAGCGTGAACTCACCTTTTAAGTTTTTCGGGTGGTTCTGTTTGGTGCGCGGCATCTTTTCCGCCCTCAGTTCACAGGTGCATCTTGGGGAAACTCCGACGTTGGACCTTGAGAAGAGCTGACTCCTGAGCCGCAGTCTGGGTACATCTACAGAAAACATACACATATATAGAGAGTCAGAATCAGCTAAACATGAACTCCCACAGATCAATAAGGCACTATGCTGGCCCTGCAGTGTGTAGACTAGAGTCCTCTGCTCTCACTCAGCAGCTGTCTGGGAGTCCAGGACAGTCGCCGCTGATTGAGTTTATTCCTCAAACAGGTGCCCCAAACAAGGCTGGACTTTTCATTTTGGGCCTCTTCTCTCCGAGCTGCTGTGTAATAATGTGCAGTGCGGCTCAGGCTACTGTCAGTGGGAGGAGGAGGTGTGAATATGCCCCCTCCCGTATCAATATAACCTCTGCAGCAGCAGCTGCTATCTGTCGCTCTGATCTCAAACAAAAAGACAGAGAGGTGGAGGATCGGCTGTTGTTTATGAGGAAGCGTGTGATTGACGTGTCAGCGGCTGATCTTCGCTTTGACGAATGTCAGCGCGGATGACGAATGATGCAAACAATAAGGTCCTGTGTGTGTCGGTGATGAACACTCGGGGCAGCTGAGCGGCCACACAGAGGTTACTATCTGAGAGATCTCCCTGTTAGAGTTAGATCACTGCAGAAAGTCAGAACATCACAGGGGAATTGTTTCCACTCTGATGCCCTTTTTACAAAATGAAAGATTAGACGCTTAATATAGGTTTCATGCAAATTCTGAAGTTAAAGCGGCAGTAGGCAGAATGTTTTTGGCATCATTGGGCAAACATTCCATAATATCCTTTTAGCATATTGTAATTCAAGTGTTCTTAGAGATAACCAGACTTCGGCACCTCCTCATGGCTCTGCTTTCAGGCTTTAAGAAATCTAGCCCGTGACGGGAGACTTTGGCCAATCACAGGTCATTTTAGAGAGAGAGCGTTCCTATTGGCTGTTCATTCAACAAGGCAGCTGTCAATCACTCGCAAACTCCGATCAAACTAGGCAGCGCTGATCAAATATGAATCAATATTCTGTGACTGTAATGCCTATTTCTCGGCTCAAATGTTTTCACAAACATCTTGTAGTGTACTGTTGAGCTGTAAAATTTGAAAGTTTGCTCCGGCTGGTGGGCGGTGCTTGGTATTTCCTCAACTGATCTCAAAATGGCTGCCTGGTCACAAACTTTCTCATTTTACAGCTAAACAGTACACTACAAGATGTTTCTGAAAACATTTGAGCCGAGAAATAGGCATTACAGTAACAGAATATTGATTAATATTTGATCGGCGCTGCCTGGTTTGACCGTTTGATCGAAGTTCGCGGGTGATTGACAGCTGCTCAGAGACAGCAAGGCTCCAGCTCGGCTGATTGGTTGTTTTCCTCCGGTCTGTGAAATCTTGCAGATGCCGTTAGGAGCACCGGAGGACACCAGAGGACACCGAGGATTTCTTTCAGATTACCTGTCTCATGCACTACTGTCAGGATATACTGACAGTTTTATCAAAATAACTTTTTTTTTTATCATATTTACTCCATTTCTACCCACTGCATCTTTAATATAGGTTTCATGCAAATTCTGTGAGGCAAAAAAGGTGGATGTTGGAGTTAAATACCAAGATGAGAGCCACAAAAGGTTTTGTGATGTGCATAAACAGAAGAAAAGCTCACCTCTGCACAGACAAAAAACTCATGAATAATATCTAATTTTTCATATTTTTTAAGCTTTCTTTCCCTTGCATCACCTCCGCCATGAACCCACAACACCTCTACCTCCATGCACGTTGCAGAGAGCAGCAGGAATCAGCCTTTGTTTCCCCCCCTCACCAATATTACATAACACTTACTACAACTGGATGATGATTTTGCTCCATACAGTCGGTACATGTGGCGCTAGAGCAATGACATCATCTCACGGTGGATTTCGGTATAGAGAGTCGCGCATGAGAGTGTGTGTGTGTGCGTGTGTGTGTGTGCTGCTGCAGCAGCAGGTCACACAAAAACATCCGATGGAAACACGAAGAGCGTCTCACCTGTGATGCACAATGTTGTTTCAGCTCAGGATCGACGGCGCGGATGATGATGATGATGATGATGATGATGAGGCGGCGGAGGAGGAGGAGGAGGAGAGAGACGCGCACATTTCTCCTCTGGCGCGTCTGTCAGTCCGTCTGCCAGCCTGTCTGTGTGTGTGCGTGCGTGCGTGCGTGCGCGCGCGCCCGTGTGTGTGTGCACAGATATTTGAGGAAACACCCTGATACTGACACGAGGAGAGGGAGAAAAAAAACAAAACATACCGGTGATTCAAGCGCTGTAACGCTATGTCCTAACGCAGGCGGGCTGGAATGCACTTGCAGGTGACTAATGATGATTCCCGCTCACACCTGAGGATCTGGCATTATGTAAAAAAAAAAAAAGCATGGCAGCAGCGACGGCGGGAGTGCACGCATAGTCACGCATTGACGGTGTCTGAGATATAATTGAAATATGAGAGAAAATATAAATTGAGTGATGCTGCACTGATTTTTTTTTTTTTTTTGCAAGGAGAGAACGCCTGGTTCATTTGGTGCAATCATAACAAACAAAGCAGGAGGAAAAGAAATATTTGGGGATTTAACTGCATGCAATGAAGTCAGCAAAAACAATGCGTGGGAATAGCGTATTTTAGTGCCTGTTGCAACACGTGAACGCCCTGTGAGTGAGGGAGGAGCCAGGGAAAACCCCTCACTGTCTCTCTGCAACCAGCCAGCAGCGCTCGAATGGGACACTTCCCCCCCCCCCCCTTATCCACCAACGACCCAAAAAAAACCTTCCGCCGCCACACATGCACATTTATCACAACATTAGCGATGACAGCGAAGAAAATAGCTTGAGGCTTACCTAAGGTGCAACAATGTAGCAACAAAGAGAAAGAGTGCTGCGTAGAGGAGAAGCTCAAGTTGCCTCCTCACAGCAGCGCGGGTTTGCTGCAGAAGTCCACAACAACAACACTGCGCCAAAAAGCGACACCTGCCTCCACCTGAACAAACTAGACCTAACAGAGCGTTTAAAGTTCACAGCAGGGCTAAAAGTGGACGAGACACACACAGCGGATAAAAGCATGTCCGACTCTCTCTCTCTCTCTCTCTCTCTCTCTCAGGCTGCAGCGACCGACAGAGACCTATATCACACTGACAGAGAAACCACAAAACACACAGAAAAACACATCAAACTGAATGTATTAATACTCACAGGTGCAGGGTTGTAACACACCTTTTAGTGTAAGGAGGAGGAGGGGGGGTACGGCTCTGTATTTTCTCCCTTCACCTTCTCTCTCACTTTCTATTGCAGGAAACAGACAGGCCCACTGACGTCAACGGGGGTCCCGTCTCCGCCTCCCAGCCACGGGGGGTCCTCTCCGTGCAGCGGGGGGTTCCCGACGGCCGCGTCACCAACGCAAGGCCGATGACACCGAAGCCGAAAAATTTCACCCGTGTGTCGCTCCGCATTCGGTTAAAGCTGCACCTCCTCCTCCTCCTCTCGCGTATTAATCGTTTCGAGTCGCTTCAAGAGGAGCCGCGGTTGTCGTGAACCCCCCTAGCGGACCCCCACCCACCCTCCTCTCTTCTGCACATACTTTAGGACTGACGGTTTTCCCGGAGGTTCCTTGTTGTCAGGTCACGTTGTGCCCCTCCGCCACTACCGACCGGGCTTTCCCATGCACAAAACCCGCTGCAGGCTCATAACAGCGGGTCTTTCTGCACTAGTGCCTGTGGGGGTAAATACAAAATAGTGCGTGGCCTCCATCGGTGCAAAACAACCACTTAAATACCAGCAATTCAGTAGTATCCCAATAGAAATGTTAATTTATTGGATTTGTCTTCCCAAATAATCATGACCTTGACCTGTAAATAGATAGATAGATAGATACTTTATTGATCCCGAAAGAAATTTAGGCATCCAGTAGCTTAGACAACAAGTCCCAACACCACTACACCTTAAAAATGATACAATCAAATAGAATAAAGTGAGATAAAATAAAATAAAAATAAGATAACATTAGTACAGCAGTGACAGTGTGCCAATGGTGCAAATAGTGCAAATGGTAGTGCAAATATAGCAGAGTATATTAATATATAGCAGAATATAGCACCAGTAAATTTATAATTTACAGTATAATTTATAGTATAATTTCACCAGTGTGGCTTTATTTGCAATAATGGTGGTTTATAAACATATAACTCAGGTGGATTTGAGTTTCCCAGGTAGGCTTACAATCCAAGTAGCCTATTTATATTGATTTATATTATTTTAATTCATAAGAGGAATCTTCTACTCAAAGCCTCAGTAGAATAGAGTGCTCCAGGGATGGCGAATTTTTTAGGATTGTTCTATTGGGTTTTGGATTATTGCAGAAAATAAGTTCTGTGGCAAACAAACGTTTATGATACTTACACGTTTTGTTCTGTAAGATAATCTCCACAAATGAACACCACTTTTAAGATTTTGTGAAGTGTAAATGCAATCGCTAGAAGTAAAAAGCTAACGTTGGGCTATAAACGAACTACACCACGGACCATGAACATGAGTATACACAACGAGGCTGTAAAGGAGGACGAGTACGCGTGATGACGTTTAGTAGTCTCATTTAGCCACTTGTTAGCAACCGTCTTTTTTAAGGCTTCAAAATTCACGAGTGGGATATTAACTGTCGTATTTTATATCGTAGAACGAAACGTTAAAATCTCTTAAGCTTGTGTTAACCACAGACCTTATTTCAGGTATCCAATTAAAAACCCATTAAAAAAACCCATTGACTTCCAGACGAGGGAATCGGAAGTGCTAAAATGCTAACTCATTTCTGGGTTTTAAGACTTATTCCAGTAGCACTCTATTAAAATTATGGGAGTTTTTTTTATTGCTAGGCCTAGGCTTCACCTGAGAAGAACGGTAGGCTACGGCCTTCTATCTGTGTGAAGGAAAGCTAACTTACAGTCACAAACACAAAAACAGAACACCAGTTGACTGACAAGTATGTATTACAATTCTAACCAATGTCTCTTCATCTTATCCTTAAACATAGAAACATAAAATGTCTGCTCCCCTTGTTGAACTGTTGGAAATGTACCTACAGGTGTTAAGATCGGCCGTTTTATATGCTGAAAAAGTGTTCTTCAGTATCACTGCCAACATTACATGAAAGTTAGCAACACAGACCACGTAAAGACTGTGGTTTGTTTACGCAACTCAGTTAAACAAGTATCAGCCCGTCACTGCAGAGGCTAGGAGGCTAAAGGAACTAGCTATATCTCCAAAGCAGACTAATTCTTTGTTTTATAAGCTAAATAATATAAGATAACAGTTAACAAAAGGCTAATGACTAAAATGAAAATTGCTTTTACAACCTTTTTTAACAGCTCTCAAACTGAATGACAAGTGACTAACAATACACAACAACATTTCAGCTAATGTTTCCCAATTATGCTAAGGATAACATCTGTAATATTTTGTATAACAGGCCAATATTTTTGTGTTTTGATCAGTTGAGAACTACACACATTTAATAAATGTATATGTAGAGTCCAACTCTATGTGAGTGCACTAATATAGAGTCAAATGACCTTTGTGAATTCACACTCACTTTACACTTGTGGTTCCCCTGCGTTAACTCATATTTTCCACAGTAGCTTTACTAGCGAGCCATTTAGGCTGTTGTGAAGCTAGTGAAGAGAAACATGGAGGGAAATTTTACTTCTTGCTCAGTTTCACCTTTCTTCCAATAAACATGTGAAAATGCCATGAAACGAGGCCACCCCACAATGCAACATGTTCTCACAGCTCACTCAGTCAAAGAAAGGTCTTTAAACCAAGATAATTTGCTTTAACTGTTGAAATCAGTTTATTATAATTGTATATTTTATAATATCTTGATATATTTTAAAAAAAAAATGTTGATCTCTTTATGTCATTGGCCACAGAAGAAACTGGTTGCCTGGGTGAACTGGTGTGTCTAGCGCCAAGAAGACACTATGTTTTTATTTTTATCCTGTTGTCTGTAGTCCTCTAACCACCGTGAGTGTGAGTTGGACCAGCTATGACGAAGAAGAAAAAGGTCATGCTATTTTTTGCCACATAGTCAGAAATAGCTCTCAAATAAATGCGTAAATAAATCGAAGGTTTTCACGCAGCAACTGAAGAAATGTGTTCGCAGAGCAACAACGTGATGAAACACGTGTATGAGAAAACATCACAGTATAATTAGCACACAATTGACAGGCTATTTTAATTAAAAATAGGCTCATTTGTATTGAATTTAATGTTTTGAGAGCTGACCCCGATTACTGAACTAAACCGCAGTTTTAAACAGTTTCAAATTTTTTCCTACGAAGCTGCAGTTGCTGCAAAAACTGTCTGAGAAACACACTGTCACCCAAAGAAACTTTGCTGCAGTGAGGCAAATCTACCCATTAATAAGTGATTGTGTGACATCCGCCCACCTTCATATCACAGGCTTCCTGCAGACTGCAGAGTGGGACTCCTGGCTCAGTCGAGCTTTATGACTCACCTGTTTCAACTGCAACAACTTAAAATGGCACATTTGAATAGTGGAACTTTTTTTTTTTTTCTGCAAGTATAAGAACGAGGTCTTGTCTTCTCACAGCCAGAACATTTGTGCAGTGTTTCTGTCCGTTTGGCGATTTATTTTGTATGAATGAATGAGGGGTGTTGATGACTTCATGCATGTAAAAGTGTTTCAGTTTTCTCTCAAATGCTACAAAGCCTTCTGACAATTAATATCATCTACAATGGCAACAGACTTAAATTTTTTTCTGAGAATGAGACATTGCTCTGTGCATTCACTGCTGTCTGTATGCCCACATAAATATTGAGATGTTTTTGGTTTTTCAGCGCAGGATGAAAAAGGCAAGGAAGGGGAGGGAGTGTGTTTGTGTGATGTGAAAACCTTATTACATAACCACATTTTTCCTGAGAAAACAGCTTGTTTGGTTTGAGCAAATGAAATGCCAAGAGTAGAACAATTGTTTTTTAATTGAGCCCTCAGCTGCCAGTCTGTTCGCCAAAGTCAATGCGAGCACCGATCAAATCAGAGTTTTTTGTGGTTGAAGCTGGACTTGATCCATTTGTGTCTTTAAGGTTCAGCAGAAATGCGGTTTTGCTCTGGAAGTGTTTGTAGATTTCTAGTAATGAAGTCTAGAGGGAAGGGAGAGGTGCTGCTCTTCTCTCCTAATAATTCACCTCTTGGACAAATTCTCAGGCTTTCCATTCCCGCGTGGCAAATTTGCTGTTAACAATATTAAAGGTACTATATGTAACTTTCAGAAAATCCTTGTTATTAATGACCGTTAAATGAACTGCAGTCAGCAACCTGTTGCTCGCGCACATGCTCGCATTCTGGGCATCCTGGGCATCGGCCAAAACAGTGACATGACATTACATTACAATCATATATCACAGTTACTATCTGTAATGTCCAATCTCCATGATACTAACTAGCTTGCAATTTGCAAATTATTTCATCAGCTAATGTTGTGAAGCAAAACCGTCACAAGTCCTGTACATAGAAATCAGTCCACAGGCTGTTATAGGCAACCGAGAAAGTCGGGGAAAGTCTCGGTTTTTAAGTTACATTACAATCTGTTCACACATTGGCAATACAAAGCAATTAATACATGTAATTTTTTACATATAGTACCTTTAACAGTGGCAGATAGCCAACATTCGAAATTTATGGTAATTTTTTAAACAATTGGTCTTCGATTTCATACTGAATTAAACCGAAGCAGGCTTCTCATTGCCAGCCAACGACCATCGATTTTGTCAGCTGAAAAGATGGTTGCCGCTTTTAGCTGATTTTATCAGTTGCAGCTGGCTACGGTCTGTCTCCAGCTGACTTTTTAATGCGTCCGGCTGATTAGTTTTAATATAAAAACCCTGTAAAAAGGGTTCAAGTATGCACATGAATGTTACATACATGAAATAGTAGGTCGTATAGTAGCATTCACATGTAGAACCTGCTTTTGCAGATTAGAGACGGTCGTGGTTGACGTTAGCTTCACTGACTAGCGACTCACGTGACTCACGTGACTCACGGGACTGACAATACCGACGAGTCATGTGACTAACGATTCACGGGACTGACGATACCGACAAGTCCTGTGACTAAAGACTGACCTGACAAAATAAGTCAAGAGGACACGAACACCGTTCTCCTGGTTGAAAGTTTTGTGTTTATTTGACCCATCCACCACCCCTCCTGCCTGCCCTGAACGGACTCTCATGCTATTAATAGCCTACTACGTCACTTGTTCCGACTGTCGAATACGCCGTGGGTGGGTTTACATTGGAGTTAGTTGAAAGCCCTGTTCGTTACATACTGTTGCTAAAGGGTGCCTCCGTGCGTCGGCTTCCGATGCCGAGAGGCACTTACCAAACGGCGGTATTTGACGAGTTTAGCAAATAGTTTTTACAGATACTGTCCAGATGCCCTCACAGGTACTGCATTTAACATAAAAAATATGCCCAACCGGCAACAACAGCTGTCAGTATGTCAGTGTGCTGACTTGACTATGACTTGCCCCAAACTGCATGTGATTATCATAAAGTGGGCATGTCTGTAAAGGGGAGACTCGTGGGTACCCATAGAACCCATTTTCATTCACATATCTTGAGGTCAGAGGTCAAGGGACCCCTTTGAAAATGGCCATGACAGCTTTTCCTCGCCAAAATTTAGCGCAAGTTTGGAGCGATATTTAACCTCCTTCACGACAAGCTAGTATGACATGGTTGGTACCAATGGATTCTTTAGATCTAGCTTTAAAACTGAGCCTGCTACAACCTCCGAAAGATCGATTGCGTTAATTTATTAAAGAAATTAGTGGCGTTGAAACAAATTTACATTAACGCTTTGTTATCATGTTAACCTCGACCTGTTTCTCTTCCTGAGGTTTCCTCCCTTTTGTCCTTATTTGAATCGAGGGTCTCAGGATAGAGTGTCGTATGCTGCACAATTTGTGATTGGTGATTTGGGCTGTATAAATACAATTTACTTGACTTGACCCCTCACACTTTTAAAGATAATATAGCTCTGAGTGTCATCTTACAGACTCAACAGAAGGTCAGAAGCCTATCTATTCGGATCCCCTGACATTCCCAAACTCTGCCATGTCAGTTAGACTCTTGTCAGCGCAGCAATATAATCACAGTCATTATAAAGAAGGGGACTTCCTCAACTGCCCCCAAAGCAGTGCTAGTGAATGGCTATTAATATCCTGGAGTGGTTACAGAAAATAAGCACAGCTGCCCAGCAGAGCTGTCCTCCTGAACAATAGTCTCTTATGTGAAGGGAAGGCACTGCTGTTTGTGTCCCTCTGTAACTGATGTTCACGGGGGTTCTGGTGCTGTTTTTCTATCTTTGTTTCCCTTCGCATAAAAAATAGATATTTATTGAACGCGACCTTCCAAAGAAAGACGGTATTCATAAGGGAATGCCTGAGTGTCCTATTTCTCTTGGCACACGGCGAGGCATTTTGGATAAAGATTGATGTTGCTGAAGTATTTATAGGGTGGCGTCCTTTCATCCCTTTTTTTTTCTTGCCTCCGTACACTTCTTATTGCTGCAGATTTGCAAGGAACCGGCCATAAACACCCTGTATAAATACTGTACAATGCTTTTGACACCCCAAGCTGTCCCGTGGAGATAAGCTCTACCTTATGCACATATCACACCGGACAGCTTTCCCTTTAAACACCATTACAGAACCCAGAGCGCAAACAGCCGCTCGACTCCCCAACAAACATTATATATTTTAGGATCTGCAATTAAAGGTACCACTCATGGTTGGAAAAGGTAAATTATGAGGCTATAATGTCCACTGCTCTCAGTGTCATTTGCATCCTTAAAGAGTGTTATTTTTATCATCAATGCAACAAAGTGTTCAGAGAGAAAATGTGACTGCTGTGCATTGGTTTGAGCAAAATGTCTGTTTCTGTATATTCTCCACAGCATCAACAGAAGACATTGCTGGATGCTTTGTTTACACCGCACCATATGATGTTACATAACTGAGGCTGTTGCCGTGGCAACGCCAAGACTCCACCCCTCACCCAACCACCCTTAGACACTCACACGTATAAACACACACCCTGCTCAGACAACAGGACATTCTGCGACCACATGACTTGACTGGTTGATTTAACTCTCTATTAACGAGATGGCCTCTCTCTGGTGTCCGGAAACATTGTTCCTAAGAGATATTTTACAGTCACCAGGAGGGGAAACATCTCCGCAATGATGATCCACCGCGGTGTTGTTTGATAAACAAATTAAACATTCACCACATTTTATTACTTGCACTCAAACAATCCCGTTATTTATGGCCGTGCATCAAAGCGCAGCCCACAAAAAAAAGGGAGGTAAGCTCTCACCCAGGTTGCACAGTACAATGTGCATGTCGTCGGCGGTTGAATGGCAACGGTGTGAGTCAGTTTTCATTACTTTGTGTGAGCAATCAGCTCCACTAGTTGAATTCAAGGTCAGGGAGGCACTCCTGCCTTCCTGAGCCGCACAATAACAACCCCAGGCATCCCCGCGCAAGAGCTGTCTCTTTATGTTGAAGGGTACAGCGCTGAGTACTCTCTCAGCTCTCGACGGCGTCTCAAAGCTCCGTTCACACGCCATCTGACAGTCCATCGAACCGGCTTCTGGTCCAGGAGGCAGAAATAGGATCTGGGCCTTCCCCCGCCGCTGTATCTGTCAGCAGACTGATCAATTAAAAGCCTTTTTTTTTGGTCCCCCTGGACAGTGTTTTTACCCATCTCCAATTTCAAAGAAAGTATGAAGTCGACATCTGCAATGCTTCTTTACATCTTTTATATAATGGCATGCCACTATTGTAGCTTATAGAAAGTACACTATTAAGCTGGGCATACACTGTACGATTTTAGAAATGTTGTTGTGTAATTCCTACTCCTACTCTACGAGTACATCGTTTGCGATGTAAAGCCAAAGTTCACAATTTATGTGCTCACACTGTACGGTCCAATCATCAGTCATGACCTGAGTGCTCACAATGTATGTGTAAAATAGTAGAAAAAAAAACACTGCCTGTCGGTCCCTGCTGGTCGTTCTGGCTGTTGACAGTTGTCAATAAAGATTCGTTTGAAAGCTCCGAAGCAGGTAAAATTTGTTTACTAGCAGAGGTCTGTACGGGTCACAATGCTAACAACGCAGAAACGTGCTGCCTTGATCATCAGTGCCATCCTGTCTGCTTTTCCTGGACGTTTTACTATATCTATTGTACATTGTTATCTAGCTATGCTCTGATTACTGTAAGAAAAGCAGAAAAAATGACACTGACGTTGGGGAATCGGCTCGTGGCTCTGCTTCAACTGTGTGAGAACCTGCGGACGGCCGACCAAAATTTCTGACATGTCAGAAATTCATCCAACTGTCCGACGGCTGGTCGGGAGGAGTTAATCAGTCCTCGGTCTCCCTACATCTGTGGGTTTAAGTGAAAAGTTTCAACAACTATTGAATGGATTGCCATGAAATTTGTAATCACTTTGGTGATTCCTTGAGTTTGCATCTAACACCATCATCAAGTCAAAATGTATAGTTGTCCAACCAAATACCTGCAAAACTAATGACATTCCCATCAGGTTCAGTTGTACTTTGTTTAGTGTTAATCATCAAATGTTGGCATGCTAATATGCCAAACTATGATGGCAAACATGGTTAACATTATACCTGCTAAACATTAGCATGTTAGCATCAAGCGGCAACCTCCGGTGCTGAGAAATGAAGACTATACGAAAGTGCCAAAACTGCAGTTCTGAGGCTGGCTACAAAAGCGAGTCAATCTCCATAGACCCTCATGTTAAAATGCCCAACTTTACAGCAGAAATAAACATGTTTACAGCCTGGGAAAAAAAAGGTTTTGGTCTGTATAGCTAATTTTCTCGTTCATGACAACTGTTCGGAGGGTGAATTTTTATATAACTCACCCGTTTAAATTATATTAAGGCTTAAAGTTAGGCATAATTGAGGGTACAGCCGCTTTGAGTGACAGATGGGTGCTGTGCCAGGTCGCTAGCTGCTAGCTGTCTGCTCTGCCGCGTCACCCGGGCCCGCCTCAGGTTCGCCGACGACCCACCTCTTTGCCCATTTTTGGATTAGGCAGGAGTTAATGTCTTTGCACACCAAGTCCGTTTTATTTCGAATGCGTTTTTTTAATCCGCCATTCGATAAAAAACGTTACGCACATAGACCTTGCTCACTGGGTCCGATGCGTTTTATTATTCTATTCGTTGCGAAAATTTGCAGTACAAGACAATACTGAAATAATTACGTGGGTGCGATGGATAGCACTAGTCCCAAACGGGGCTAATGAATTAATGACATGAGCAAGAAGCTATCGTTTAGCTGCCTAGAGCACAATCATCTAGTCCTTCCTACCTCCTTTGTTTTGTGATCATCCCCGTTTCCAAGCTGTTCTGCAATCACCTGCCACACGCTATCTTTAAATTCAGCATTTCTGTATTCTTTTACTTCTTTATCGTGAATGCTTTGTGCTGGGAGACGAAGCAAATGTTTATCATGCCATTTTGGATGATGACGTTTGCAAAGACAGTGGCTCTGAGTGGTCAAACAACCCTCTTTTGCCTTTTGACGAATGTGAACAAAAATAATCGAAAATCGAACCTATTCCGAAAACTTTAATGACCGACAAAAGTTTTGGAGTCGGTGTGTAAACGTGATTCACACAGGGTGAGGTCGTATTTATTTTTAAACGTGTGACAATTTTGAATGAAAAAAACGGAGTTGGTGTGCAAAGGACTTTAGGCCGTGCCGTCACTGCCAAGATGGCGATGGCCGGAGCCACCCACTTTGAGCTTCACAACGGCTCTTCAGAAACCTATGGGAGACGTCACAGAGACTACTTCCATATTTTATACAGTCTATGGTTAGCATTGTCATTTTGAGCTTGTCATTAACCATGACGTTAGCAAAGCACCACTGTGCCTAAGTGCAGCCTCACAGAGGGTTTTCTTTTTGGATAACTAGTTCCATTGTTTCCGATCAGCAAGGTTCACCTGATCTTTTTCTCAGCAAATTAAATCAGGTATATGGAAAAGGTATGCGTGTGTAATCTGCTCACACATGCATGTTTCAGTGCTAGAGAGAGCATTTTCACATACATGTATATAAAGAAATGAAACCATGAACTCTCAAGGACTTGCGGACGTCTTCCGGCACGTAGGGATCGTAAAAACTGTCCCAAAGCATGCAGCCTGGCACAGATCCAGAGATGCTTATCAAAGAAAAAATAAATAAAAGGAGTGTGTATGTGTTTGTGTGTGTGTGTGTGAGCAGCCATGATTGTTGGTCCTTAGAGGGAGAACATTTGACAGTATTCCCATGTCATCCATCACAGCTGCGCAGAGCTGTGCAGTGAATACATGATGGCAAGTCAGCTGCCTTTGTTTCACCTCTAGACGAGATGATACAAAGTGTGTGTAATTGTGTTTATGTGTGGATAAAAAGCTGACATTTAGACCTATTTCATATGTAGATTTTGTTTGCGTAAATCTTCTTGGTTAAAGCTGGAATCCACTGAAGCTAAAATCACTTTTAAAGCGGCAGTAGGAAGGTTGGAGCAAATATGATTTAAAAAAAGGTATTTTGATAAAACGGTCAATTTATCCTGACAGTAATGCATGAGACGGGTAATCTGAAAAAAATCCTCGGTGTCCTCTGGTGTCCTCCGATGCTCCTAAGATTTCACAGATTGGAGGAAAACAACCAATCAGAGCCGAGCTGGAGTCTGCCGATTCTGAGCAGCTGTCAATCACTCGCAAACACCGAAAAACGGTCAGTGCCTTCTCGCATAAAATGTTTTCAGAAACATCTTGTAGTGTACTATTTAGCAGTACAATGAGAAAGTTTGTGACCCGCTGCCATGTTGAGATCAGTTGAGGAAATACCGAGCACCACCTACTAGCTGGAGCAAACTTTCTCATTTTAATTAAATTCAATTCAATTTATTTTTATATGGCGTCAAATCAGAAGAAGTTATCTTGAGACGCATTTTACAGCTAAACAGTACACTACAAGATGCTTCTGAAAACATTTTATGTGAGAAATAGGCATTACAGCAACAGAATATTGTTTCATATTTGATCAGCGCTGCCTAGTTTGACCGTTTAATCGGAGTTTGCGAGTGATTGACAGCTGCCTCCGTTGAATGAACAGCCAATAGGAACGTTCTCTCTCTGAAATTACCTGTGATTGGCTAAAGTCTCTCGTCCAGGCTACATTTTTTAAAGCCTGAAAACAGAGCAATGAGGAGGTGCAGAAGTCTAGTTATCTCTCAGAACACTTGAATTACAATATGCTGAAAGGTTATTATGGAATTTTTTCCCAATGATGCCAAAAATATTCTGCCCACTGTCACTTTAAGGCCCGACTTTAAGCATTGTCCAGTATGTGGATTTGATGTTTAATCAGTGGAGCAGAAGTGGAAAGATTTTACGCCCGACACTAATCACTGGTGAGAAAATCACTTTGCCCAGTGCCAGCTTTAAACGCAGCACTTCTTCTCGGAAAAGTATAGCTGAGGTTAACACCGTTTCCGTGCCCCGAACGACCCCAGTGGCTCCATCCAGCTCTCAATGCCCTGCAAAGTGAGCCCTTAGGAAAAATAAATCCCCTCTTTTTTACTGCTCCCAAGTGACCCACATATTGTCCGGAGGGGAAAAAAAATAAAATGTTATTTAAGCCACTCTTTAAAGCACGGCCAACATCCTTGCCCTGCGTTGAGTCACTGCCACAAGCTCGGTGCCACTGCCAGTGAATTTTACTACAGTCCAGCTGAGTTTCCATTCAACTGCAGACACAAACCTGCAGACCGGGCTACGACACCGAGCCAGAGCTGTGACGACATCGCCACGGCATCGCTGAGTGGGATGTGGGTTGAGGGAGGCCAGACTGAAAATCCTGGAACCTGAAGTAGAGAGGAGTGTTTTCGGGGAGAAGCCTGGTGTTGTGTCAACATTTCCAGTGACGTTACCACAGAGGGAAAAATCCCTGCTGTTGGGAAGGCCAGGTTGTGCTAATAAGGGAAAATGCTTTGAGCGTCTGCTTATATGACAGTAAATGCACTATTATGAGAGGAGAAATTCAATAATTCCATTCCAGGGTGGAGTAGAAAAGAAATATTATATAAAGAGAGTATTCTGTATTACTGTTGCTACAAATATGTATGTGCTTAAAAAACATGCCATGCACCTTCCATTGAGGAGGTTTTAACTACCTGGACAGGGTAGTATTAGGATGAATTGGTTTGTAAAGTCCTTATTAAAGTGAAAGTAGGCAGTATATTTTTGGATTCATTGGGCAAAAATTCCATAATAACCTTTCAGCATATTGTAATTCAAGTGTTCTGAGAGATAACTAGACTTCTGCACCTCCTCATGGCTCTGTTTTCAGGCTTTAAAAAATCTAGCCCGTGACGGGAGACTTTGACCAATCACAGGTAATTTCATTGGTAAGCGTTCCTATTGGCTGTCTTCCGGTCATGTGACCGGAACCTGCCGTTCCTTCAACAGATTTCACAATGGCTGCCGCGTCACAAACTTTCTAATTTTACAGCTAAACTGTGCACTACAAGATGATTCTGAAAACATTTGAGGCGAGAAATAGTCATTACAGTAACAGAATATTGATTCATATTTGATCAGCGCTGCCTAGTTTGACCGTTTGGTCGGAGTTCGCGAGTGATTGACAGCCGGCTCTCATAGACTGCAGCTGGACAGCAGACCTCAGATCAGCTCTGACTGCTTGTTTTCCTCCAGTCTGTGAAATCTTGTAGATGTCATTAGGAGCACTGGAGGACACCGGAGGACACAGAGGCACATGATTTTTTTCAGGTTACCTGTTTCATGTATTACTGTCACGATATAGCGACTGTTTTATAAAAATATATATTTTTTTAATCATATTTGCTCCAATCTCGCCTATTTCAGCTTTAAGTTAACTACTAGTTTCAAGCTAGTGATTTACTAAGGCTACATCCACACTAATATGTTTTCCTTTTAAAATGCATAACTTTTGCTACATTTATTCCTAGGGTCCACACTACTCAGGCAATTTTTGAGCCCCTAAAACGGAGACGTTTGAAAACGCTGCTGACCCTGTTTCAGTTTCAAAACTCCGGGGTTGCGTTTCAGTCTGGACGGACAGAATCGGAGACCCTGGAAAACAATGACGCAGACACCCACGTTCACTTCTTGATTGGGTCTTATCAGTCATGACGTGTGAACAAACGACATCGGCCTCAACAACCCATTCTCACTCCCAACTCGTCAAATACCTCCGTTTGGTAAGTGCCCCTCAGCACCGGAAACCGACACACGGAGGCACCTTTTAGCAACAACATGTGACGAACTGGGCTTTCAACTATCTCCAATATAAACCCACCCGCGCGGCGACGGAGTATTAATAGCGTTAGACTTATTATATCACGTCAGTCTTTAGTCACGTGACTCGTTAGTATCGTCAGCCTCAACCATTTCCTAACGATTAACTAAGTGGTTGCGTTGCCTAAACCTAACTTCCTGTGAAAAAGTTTATTTTGAAAGGAAACTATGCATGTAACAAGCGTACATTGACACGAGAGCAGTGCGGCCGTGAGCTAGCCAGTGGAGCACGCTCACATGCACAAACATCTAGAAATAAAAGCACACGTGGTCGGCCCGGCTAAATCAACAAAGCATGGAGAAGCTCAGATTACAACACACACAGAGGGAGAGTGACTTCATTCTCTGCTTAGGCAGACATTACTCCTCTATATCTTTACCAGCCCGTTCGCACAAAAAGGCGTATAAATGCCACAATAATGCGCAAGGCGTTTAGCGTGCAATAAGTTTTTCTTCATTTCCGCATGTCATTTGTACACCATGTATCCTGTACTTACTGCAATGTAAACGCATCTGCGTATAAGTGCTATGGTAAGAGTTAGTGACGAAATATAAAAAGTATGGTGGGTGGGGAGTTGGATGGGTTTTAACCAGGAGAGCCGTGTTCGAGACCGTTGATGACCAGTCGTTTGTTTTCTAAGTTACGTTAGTGACGATTGTCACGTGTTTTTTATTGACGTTTGTGACGTGTTTTGCCGCAGTTGTGTTACGTTGTTTCCGTACGTGTTTTACTTAGTTTCCGTAGTTGTTTTAAGCCCAACCATGAATTTTTTTCCTCACCCTTAGTTATTGGTTTTCTTGCCTAAACCTAACTGTGTTTAAACCTAAGGCTAAAATGCGTCCACATGACATGCGGAATGTCCATGTAATGTTGTGGTATTTATACGCCTTCCTGTGAGACTGGGTTTACCTTTACATGGTAAATAATTGTTTACTACTATATTAATGCAATGCTGAATCCCGTGTATAGAACCTTTAACGTTGAATTTGATACTTGTTAGACTCAGCATCTTCAGTTTTGACGTAAGGCACAACAATAAAAATAAGATATAACTAGTATCTAATTAAAGAACTAAAATGTGAGAAAAATTCAAATACTTAATAATTTAGAAACTTTTCTTGGTGCGATAACCATCATACATTTCCTAAAAATGGGTTGGCATAACATTGCACCGATTCATGAGCTCATTATTTCTTCAGAAGAGATTGCAGTTTACTGCTGGGAATACTGAAGTGAAAGTGAAAAAGGCGATTTAAAAACTGGCATGTGTCCGACTCCTACTTCATTTTTACAAACAGCACATGAGAAAATATATAAATGCATCTCCAACTTTATATCTCAAGTACGACACAGCACCTAAAAGTTCTCAAAATCCATCAATGAGTTTGCGTATGCATTCATTATGTAACATTTTTGACACATCGTCTATTCCATCTTTTAAATTAAAGTTTTAATGGTTTGTTTCCACTTGTTTGCACTCTGAATGCCTGGAAAACATTTGCGGGAAGAAGAGGTGGAAAAAACAGAGGGGAAAGAATCATGTCAGCTGTATTGTTTCTACTTTTAGAACCTTCACTGGAAAAGAAAAGAGGGCAGGAAACAAAGAAACACACTAGGTTTGCTTGGAAAAATGCTGCATTAGCCGGAGAGGGGAGGAGGAGCCGGATGCAGCTCCCCTGGTACTTCATACATCAGCTGATTTATGGAATACACACAGCACTTAATAACCCTCTACTGTCCCCGTGAGCATGGGCCCTGGGGAGCGTCAAACTAGTCCAACGGCTGAAACAGAGAGCAAAAAGACCCAGAGGTCAGTGGGTTGGGGGAACCTCCAGTATCCAATATAATAATATATTGATCTATTAATTGTTCTGGGGCGGCAGTGGCTCAGGGACTTGGCTTGGGAACCGGAGGGTCGCCAGTTCAAGTCCCCGCATGGACCAAGTACTGGGTGTGAACTGGTAGCTGGAGAGATGCTAGTTTGCCTCTTGGGCACTGCCGAGGTGCCCTTGAGCAAGGCACCAAACCCCCAACTGCTCGGGGCGCCTGTCAGGGGCAGCCCTCTCACTCTGACATCTCTCCATTAATGCATGTATATACTGTAGGTCCTGTTTGTGCATGTGTGTGTGTGTATTTCGGGCCTGTGTGTACTGTGTACTGTGTAAAATAACAGAGTGAACAAATTGACTTTCCCCTCGGGGATCAATAAAGTGCCTTTCTTGTCTCTGAGTGCTGCAAGGTAAATGTTTTGTGCTCGACTTGGAGATCTGCCTTGTGTGACGCTGTTCACGTCACATCCACACTGATAAGCGTTTACGGTTTGTGTCACATTAAAAGTCTGGTTTATTAAAATTTAGTTTATAGGTTTGGATTGGTCAGTCCTATTGGTTATGATTAAAATGATCATCACCAAATCAGTGGCTGAGATCTGGAATCACTGTGACATTGCTAAAAAAAGATGTCCAATTGGGCAAAAAACATCTGCAGTCGTACGATTAGACAGATTGAAAGTCAAATCTAAACCGTTTTATTTGGAGGTAAAATTCAAAGTGAACGCACCCAGATGGTAATTACAGTAAGTATTGTAGGTCAAAGATAAACCACGAAAGTCTGAATCTGTTACGGATGTTTACAACAAACCATTTTGGTAATAATTCTAGTGTTTTGCTTTGATCTTCTCGTCTAAGTAAGTTTGACTGGATATGTTTACAACCAGGAATACACTTATGTGCCTTCTTTCCAAGCGTTACATGAGAAGATTGACACCACTCTCATATCTGACAGTTAGCTTAGCTTAGCATAAAAACTGGAAACAGGGGGAAACAGCTAGCCTTGCTCTGTCCAGTGTGTCTTAATGCTCACTAATTAAAGGGGAACTCATGCTCATTTTCAGGTTCGTACTTGTATTTGGGGTTTCTACAAGAACATGTTTAAATGCTTTAATGTTCAAAAAACATGTTCTTTTTCTCATACTGTCTGAATATACCTGTATTCACCCTCTGTTCTGAAACGCTTCGTTTTAACACCTGTGACATAGGAAGGGGAGCGAAATCTGAAATGCTTGTTGAATCACATGTTCTCTGATCTAGGAAGCCCACAAAAAACTGACTTGGTTGTCTTATTTCAGTTTGTGAGTTGGTAGGCACTCCAGATACCCAAATGTATGCACAGTTTTTCAAAATATATATCCCCTTTAATACGTTATAGTTGGTTCTTTTAATCCGTATAAAAACTAAAGTGTAAAAACGACAAGTTGTGGTTTCACAATGTTTATGTCCCAAACTATTTTTTGGTCAAAAGCTGTTACTTCCAGCAGTTTCTTTGTCAACGCAAGGTTGACAGGAAACCATCGGACACTCGGTTTTTGCACGGATTAAACAAACAAAATATAATGTGTTAATTAGTGAGCTTTAGAAGTGCTGCTGGATGTATTTTGTTACCTCTTGACAGAGCCAGGTTAGCAAATAGGCGTATTTCCCAAAATGTCAAATTATTCCTTTAAGAGGGGAGACCAGGACTCCTGTTGGTGTTTGTTGAGAGCACATACTGCATACGTCAGACTGAATTCCAGTGATTTAAGTGCTAGGATTGTAGGTTCCTGTATTTGTCTTGTTTACTTTTAGCTTGTTGTTTAGTTTAGTTTTAATTGACTGGTTAAACTGGTTTTGGATTCCTTCTTTAACCATACTGTCATCTGACTTTAACGAGGAGGAAATGAAAGTATCTTAGTCACTTGTTGACATATGAAATACAGTGTTTCCCCAAAGAGACCGAGTGTGTGTAAGTAGGTTACTTCGTACTGCCAGGGTCACGCAGAATACTTCAAATATTTTCTTTAATACTGTGGATATCAAACTATGTAAGATATATATATTATTAAATCATTATTGCCTTCTCATCAACCTCAAATGTTAACAAAATGTTTTATTTTTTATCTCAAATTGTGGGAATAGATTCTTCAAATGATCAAATAATTGTTTATTCAAGGCTTCTTTCACGTCTTCCACAGTAAAATCTGATCACTGTGGACTGGAAACATGGGATTAAGTAGTTAAAGTATATTAGCTGTAATCAAATGCAGGCTCTCCCCAGTGCTGCTGCTCTCTCACATCTTCACTGCTCTCTTGATACTACAGCTGGCAGCAGCTGCGGCTTTCATTTTCTTTTTCTCTCTGATAGACAGACAAGTTTAAAAAAAAGTCTTCTCATTGGAAATATAAATTGTTTTAGGATGATGCGGCATTCATACAGGATCACGTAAACGGTAAAGTATGAGGGCTTCAACTGCAGTGGACAATCATACAGTTGTTACTGTGTTTTAAGCTCTCTTACTCCCCCTGTGGACAAAACAGAAACACATTTCTGCCAGCACTTTTTACACATACTTTGATTGTATTCTACACTTGAATTAATATCAATAAAAAATAATAGAATATCGGACCCCAAATACTTTTGTTGTAATATTTATGAAGAGATGATTCTGATGAAATCTGTTCTTTTTTGTGATGGCAGCTTTGCAGCGGCAGTTTTGCAGCATGCACAAAACAAACAGTTTTAACTTCATTCTATGTAACCCTGTATGTATGTGTGCAATGGTGTAAAATAAGTACATTTGCTCAAGTACTGTAAAATGAAACCTTAAATTCTAAGGTACTTGTGCTTTATTTGAGTATTTTAATTTAATGCTACTTTATACTTCTACACTATGTTTCAGAGGTAAATATTTTACTTTACACTACATGTATCTGACAGCTGATGATCCTATAAAATACAAAGCATTGTTATACAGTAAATTAGGCCAACTGGCAGTTTATAAAATGCGTAAAAGTAGCTCTTTGATGTTTGAAATGTTATCTTTTTCTCAACGTCGGACCTGTAGGACCTTTATTGGCCAAGTAGCTTAAAAGTACACATACAAGGAATATGATTGCATCTCTCTCAATGTACTTACACAGAAATAGAAGGTAGGGGAAGGGACAACAAAGCTGGACGAATAAAGGTAAAGGACAGACAGGACTGTTATGTACACAAGTAGTGAAAAAAATAGGTGTACAGTATATATAAATATTATATAAATTAGGGCTGTCAATCGATTAAAATATTTATTTGCGATTGATCGCATGATTGTCAATAGTTAATCGCGATTAATCACAAATTAATTAAATCATTTTTTATGTGTTTTGTTCAAAATGTACCATAAAGGGAGATTTGTCAAGTATTTAATACTCTTATCAACATCGGAGTGGGCAAAAATGCTGCTTTATGCAAATGTATGTATATATTTATTATTGGAAATCAATTAACAACACAAAAAAATGACAAATATTGTCCATAAACCCTCACAGGTACTGCATTTAGCATAAAAATAACCTCAAATCATAACATGGCAAACTGCAGCCCAACAGGCAACAACAGCTGTCAGTGTGTCAGTGTGCTGACTTGACTATGACTTGCCCCAAACTGCATGTGATTATCATAAAGTGGGCATGTCTGTAAAGGGGAGACTCGTGGGTACCCATAGAACCCATTTTCATTCACATATCTTGAGGTCAGAGGTCAAGGGACCCCTTTGAAAATGGCTATGACAGTTTTTCCTCGCCAAAATTTAGCCTAAGTTTGGAGCGTTATTTAACCTCCTTCAGGACAAGCTAGTATGACATGGTTGGTACCTGGTATGGACTCCTTAGGTTTTCTACTTTCATATGATGTTAGTAGCTTTACTCTAACATTAAAACTGAGCCCGCTACAACCTAAAAATAGCAATTTGCGTAAATGCGTTAAAGAAATAAGTGGCGTTAAAAAGAATTTGCTTTTACTCAATGCAACCTCCGTTAACTTTAGCTGTTACTGTCGCAGGACTGTGCTGCCCACTGGCTGCTAACAGCTAACGTCAACTAGCTCTCCTCTTGGTAATTTCAACACAGATTTGTTCACAATGTAGCATCGGGGAAAAAATAGGGTGCATCCCCTGGAGGTGTCGATAGTGAGTTTATTACGTCCTTTCAGATTTTAGTTACTTAGTCTCGAGCCCCCCGGTAAAAAACCAAGTACCGTCATGTTTTCAGGATTTGGCATTGACTTGGTACGGAGTACCCAACTCTACAGTTCCCCTCAGCTCAGAACATTTTAGCATCTTTTAGCTCATTGTTTTGGTTTTCCACGTCGCAATTTTATTTATTTGGTTCACTCTCACCGCTCTCATTTTTGACCGCAGCTGTTTTGAGCGAAAAATCTCTAAAATCTGACTGTAAACTACCTGCTCAGCACTAAACAGCAGACAGACACAGTTAGTGACTAGTTTTGTGAACAAAGTGGAGCATTTAGCAGCTAACGTTTCAGATATTTCCCTCAGGAATAGGTGGAGACCAAAAACAGAGCTAAAAGAGAGAGAATATTGGGCTTGCATTCGGTGGACAAACACGACTCCAAATGAGTGATAATGTTGCTCTGTGTCTACTGGATGTGTAAATAAGCTACTTATATGTCGCTGTTGTGTTTGGCTAAAAAAGCCATTTATTGCAGGTTTAAAATGAATTGAAATTCAATCAATCAATCAATCAAACTTTATTTATATAGCACCTTTCAAACAAGCTAAATGCAATTAAAAGTGCTGTACAGACAAAATGAATTGAAATTGAATTGACTCTGGTATATTTGAAGTGAAGAAACACTATCCTCCTCCAACTCCTGGGAGATTTTTCAGCACATCCTCGTGTCTCCACTTCTGCTCCACCACTGTGACAATCTGATCTTTCTGTTCACTTCCTGTCGTGTTTGATAACTGCTCTGTGCTGCAGCCTCTGGGCCGTCTGTCAGTTTACACTCACCACTGCAACTGACTGATTTAAAAAACACTCAAGTCTGATTCTCAGGTCCGTCCATGCAGAATCGAGCATCAAATTCAACCCCAAAAAAACATCAGTGATGTTTTCGGGGGCTCACTTGGGTATAAGAGCTACCCCTCAGTTGAGTCCCACATTGATGAATTATACATGCCTCGCATCACACCTCCCACGCTCCATCTTATGTAATGTCAGCCACGCGTGGAGAAGCGTATGAGTATACGTGTCTATGTGGATGTATTTATATCCAGACTGGGATTGAGGGAACGGTGACTCATTCTCTTTGCTCTTTATTTTTACCCCACAATCTGCCCACCCACCCATCGCCTATTTCTAAGAAGAAGAAGAAAAGAAAGAGTATTAGTTTAGACATTTCCCAACTGTACAATGTTGTTCAGTGCATCTTCTTCACCCCAAACTTAAGACATTTATTCACAGAATGATGTTGAAAATAAATATAATAATGTTAATCAACCTCCTGTAGGATCATTTTCTCTCATATAAACAATGCTGCAGGTTGTAATAGTAAGAGTAAAGGAACTGATAAGACATCTTTTCCAGGACCTTCCTCTACAATCTTTGTTCCTCTCCAGAAACATCACTTGATTATATACGTTAATCTTCTAAGGATGGTGGAGCAAGCTTTTTTTGAGTCAATGGGTATTCACTGAGCTAAATAATTTCAGTAGTTAATACAGTTTTAGGAGTACAACCCAAAGCTGCTGCTTTAAGACCTTCTAATGTGCCTTTTAGAGCCTTGAACTAATTATTTTATATTGTCACCTGCCATTGTTCTTATTTGTCTGTTTTTTCTGTAAATCACTCTGAGCAGAATTTCTTCAATAAAAAAGGTATAAAATAAATTAATTGATAAATTATTAGGGCTGTCAAAGTTAAAGTGATAATAACACATTAGCGCAGATTCGTTTTAACGGCACAAATTTCTTTAACGCATTAACGAACTTGCGATGTTTAGGTTGTAGCGGGCTCAGTTTTAAAGCTAGAGTGAAGATACTGGGTATCATATGAAACCAGAAAACCTAAAGAATATGAATGTAGTATGTCATACTAGCTTGTTGTGAAGGAGGTTAAATAACGCTCCAAACTTACACAAAAGTTTGTCGAGGAAAAACTGTCATGGCCATTTTCAAAGGGGTCACTTGATCTCTGACCTTAAGATATGTGTATGAAAATGGGTTCTATGGGTACCCACAAGTCTCCCCTTTACAGACATGCCCACTTTATGATAATCACATGCAGTTTGGGGCAAGTCATAGTCAAGTCAGCACACTGACACACTGACAGCTGTTGTTGCCTGTTGGGCTGCAGTTTGCCATGTTATGATTTGAGCATATTTTTTTATGCTAAATGCAGTACCTGTGAGGGTTTCTGGACAATATTTGTCATTGTTTTGTGTTGTTAATTGATTTCCAATAATAAATATGTACATACATTTACATAAAGCAACATATTTGTCCACTCCCATGTTGATAAGAGTATTAAATACTTGAATGTGTTAAAAATGTGTGATTAATCGCGATTAACTATTGACAATCATGCAATTAATAGTAATTAAATATAGCCCTAAAAATTATAGAATTATACTAAAAATGTGATCTACTTCTAAGCAAGAAATCATCATGATTACATGATTAATGAACTTTCATGTCCTTAAAGTTCACCAAAAACTATAACTTTGAACATTTGACTACTTAAATTTCATCTGCTGATGAAAATTCTGTGTACGGTTGAAAGCTCAAGAACAGCCAATAAATAGACCTTGGGATTGTTCGGTCAACATCGACCTCAAAGGACCTTAAAAAAGCCGTTGGAAGAGAGACCAGGAGGAGGTACATGGGCCTTCATAGCACAAGGACCCAAGTGAGCTTAATCAGTTGACGACCCTCCACTGTCCACCACCAATAATCTACTGAGGTTGGCCAGGACACCTTCTAAGACAGTGGGAGGGGTGTCACACCACCCATTTTATATAATCATTTAGTAATGAGTAGTGACAACACTACCAGATTTAGTTTTATTTCTGAATTATTTTTGTTTTGGAAGTTTAGGTTAACATTTTCACCAAGTCTAATGTGAAAAATGTACTTACAGGGGTACATTTTGTATATGTGTAAATATCTGTAAGGATACCCTCAAAACATTTTTTTTCCACTTACATATGTACTATTAGCTCCCCAACATTTCAGATTTAGTGAAATTATTCCTAATCTAGTGTATTGTTGCTCATCCTTACCGACGCTGCAAACACGTCGTAAAGTACTCCATCCCCTCCCTACACTGCCTCCGACAAGAACTGATCATATTTGTTGCATAGTCAGTGTTTTAAGAGACTGCAGTCAGCACAAATCCAGCATTATGTTTTATTACATACAGTAATGCTACACCTGCCTGAAACTCTCATTCGGTGCTCAGCATCCTGCAGGCTCAGTTCACACCTGCCAACACATCACCGTCACATTCATGCTCAGCACAACTGCGCTAATCAGCATTTACCTCCAAACCAACACTGGTGGAAAGGTCAGCGTCCCAGCCAGCAGACTGAGAGTAATGGCCGGGATAACAGTGCTCCTATCCCTCCCCTCGCTGAGGGAAAGTCACAGGATGGCGGACGAAGCCCAAATCAGCAGCGACATCTCAGCGGTGGCTTGTTACCGCCACCGACCCCGTGTGCTCAATCAAAATGTCAGAGCCCAGGCCTGGCAGGAAGGCTGAGGTCCGGGCAGGCAGGTCTGGAGAGGGCCTGATAGGGGTCCACCATTGTCCCCTCCATCTCAAAGAATGCCATCCTCCCTGTCTGTGGCATTTTACTTGTCGGCCATGTGCTACACAAAGGCGGTGCCCAAAGGGAATCTCTCTAGAGTCAGACAGTGATAGGTAGTTAGTAGTAGTAGTTAGCATGATGGATGGATTACTGAGCGGGCCTGCGGGGTTCAGAGGGGCCAAAGAGATGCAAAACAACCACAAAGAGACAGAAAACAATCACAAGGAGACGCAAAGCGACCTTAAGGGAGATGCAAAAGAGAACCGCAAAGATGCAAAACTACCACAGAGATACAAAACGACCACAAAGAGCGCAAACAACCACAAAGAAACACTACTAAAATTACCGCAGAGATGCAAAAGTACCAGAAATAGATGCAAAACGGCCATAAAGAGCCGCAAAACAACCTTAAAAGAGATGCAAAAGAGAACCACCAAGAGATGCAAAACTACCACAAAGAGACGCAAAATTATCTTAAAGAGATGCCAAAGAGAACCACAAATAGACGCAATATGACCACAAAGAGATGCAAAACAACCACGAAGAGACACAAAACGACCACATAGACGCAAAACAACCTTAAAAAGATGCAAAAGAGAATCACAAAGAGATGCAAAACGACCACAAAGACGCAAAACGAACTTGAAGAGATGTAAAAGAGAACCACAAACGGATGGAAAACGACCTTAAAAAAATGCAAAAGAGAACCACGAAGAGATGCAAAACAACCACAAATAGACGCAATATGACCACAAAGAGACACAAAACGACCACGAAGAGACAAAACGGCCACAAAGACACAAAACGACCGCAGAGATGCAAAACAACCTTAAAAGAGATGCAAAAGTGAACCACAAAGATATGCAAAACAACCACAAAAAGACGCAATATGACCACAAAGAGATGCAAGACGACCTTAAAGAGATGCAAGAAAACCATAAAGACATGCAAAACAACCACAAAGAGATGCAAAACGACCATGAAGAGACATAAAATGACCACAGAGACACAAAACGACCACAAAGAGATGCAAAACAACCTTAAAAGAGATGCAAAAGAGAACCACAAAGAGATGCAAAAAGACCTTAAAAAGATGTAAAAGAGAACTACACAGACACAAAACGACCACAAAGAGATGCAAAAGAGACAGAAAACAATCACACAGGAATGCAAAACAACCACAAAGATGCACCAAACGACCACAAAGAGACACAAACTACCTTAAACTGATGCAAGAGAACCACAGACGCAAAACGACCACAAAGATGCACTAAACAACCACAAAGAGACACAAACGACCTTAAAGAGATGCAAAAAAAACCCAGACGCAAAACGCCCACAAAGACGCGCAAACAACCACAAATAAACACAAAACTACCACAGAGATGCAAAAAACACTAAGATACGCAGAACGACCACAGAGAGACACAAAACTACCACAAATAGTAGCAAAACAACCACAAACAGATGCCAAACAACTACAGTACAAAGAGACACAAAACAACCTTAAAAGAGATGCAAAAGACACAGAAAAATACCAAAAAGGGATGCAAAATGACCACAAAGACGCACAAAACAACCACAAAGAGACACAAAACGACCTTAAAGAGATACAAAAGAGAACCACAAAGAGACGCAAAATGACCACAAAGAAGCACAAAACTACCACAAAGATGCACAAACAACCACAGAGATGCCACAATGTGATTTAGAACAAGCACAAAGAGACAGAAACCTACCACAAAGAGACGCAAAACAACCACAAACAGATGCGAAACAACTACAGTACCAAGAGGCGCAAAAGACCGCAGACAGTGGTGTAGTGTAGTGGTCGTTGATAAGGTGGGTGTACTATTAGGTAGAGATGGGTAGGTTACAGAGGAGGAAGTGGGTATACTCTCCTATTCAAATGGCTTTTTGACTGATAGGTGGGTATACTGTAAACCGCCAGAAAAAGAGGTGGGTATATAACTACAAAGAGACGCAAAACAACCACAAAGATACACAAAACAACCACAAAGAAGTTGTTATCTGGGAGTCTTGCTCCTATGTAGGAGGGGTGGGGGGGCCTTTAACATGTCTGTGTCCAGGGGCCCATTGTCTAATAATCATTTCATGGCTATTTGGGGATCTTCACAAGATTCTAAACCCGCCCCTGGTGTTACATAACTGTTCTGGTTGGATGTCGAGTTAGAAGGAGCGCTCCTGAAGAGCAGGGACGACAACCGTTTTTACGGTGGGAATCCATTATTGATGAGGACGAAGCTTGTTTATAGCACAACTCATTTGGATCAAGAAGCCACCAGACACTTTGCAGTTATAACTGAACATATTACATAACAGAGCGGCGGAGTGGATGAGGGAGGAAATCCTTTAGTCTTGTGTCTGAAAAGCATCCGACATGCTCGTCGTGCAGCGTGATGCTATCTCGGCTGCGAGACATGTTCTGTCTTATCATCACACTGTGTAAAACGTGTCATCCTCAAACAGACACATCGCATCTGATGGAGATTCTTATCACAACGTCAAATCGCTTTTGTCCATCTGACAAGGAAAGACAAACTAAATCCTGTCAGAAGGCAAAGAAAGAGAATGGCTCTTCAAAGCACATTTCACTCAAAGGACGGGTGACATTTCTGCAGATGTGAATGTGTTTGCCAAAAGGTTTTAGAGGCAGTGACCAGAGTTGCTGGTTCAAATCCCAGCGAAAACAACACAAGTATAAATTTTTAACTTCATATCCTGTTCCATCTGGATGGTACTGTTAATTTCAAACTGATGTATTATGAGCTTGTCCTTTCTAAAATATATATTATATTGCTGTATATTTTCAAAGAGAAAAGCTATAATTAAACAAGAATGCACAATGTACGAGGCAGGTAACAGGACAACATGATTAGTGTGATGGTGGCACTAGAGGAAAGTTAGGATCACTTTCACATAAGGAAAGAGAGAGGATCTCTGTCTAAACATTATGAGAACAATTAACATTATTCAAGGTTGCTCTGTGATGAAGGTCTCTCTCTTTTGTGGAATAGTTATCGGTCGGTTTCTTTTCTGAGTTTTTGAAAGTGATAGTAGCGTAAATTAATTTCAAAGACACTACTAAGACACTGCTACAAATACAAAAGTCTTTCACTGACTGACTGAATGAGTGATGAAGTTACACGATTGGTCGGCCGAGTGTTGGAGTTTCCTCATTGGCCATTGCTCTTTCAAAATGAAAAGGCGGGGAACAGTCCTTTATGCAAATCAGCCTGTCCAGCGCGTTGTGTCCAGCTCATGAAACTTGGACCAAGCTGTCAAACTAGGTGATCTAGTTCTAAAATGAAACCAGATTCAGCAGTGGCATAGCCTATTTCTCACCTAAAATTTTTTCAGAAGTAGATTTTGGTGGATTGTTTAGACGGAATAACAGTAAGTTTACGAGAAGGCCACCATGTTGTTTCCCGTTTGAAACGGCAAGCAGGAAACCAGGGACCAATCAGGTGCATTCCACGATAGGGTACGTCACCGCTTGAATGGCCAGCTGAGTGGAGCCGCGCGTCCCCTAGTGTCCTCGCCGGACCTGGTGGACATGTACTGCTGGATTTAACATTAAAGACATGACCACTTACAATTTGTATAAGAAGTTGGCCACAAATTCACAGATTGACCGTACGCGGTCCAGCCATAAACTCGGTTTTAACCGATTCTTGTTTCAAGTCTGTCTCAAAATAATTCCCAAATACGTTCTAGTTCAGCTGAATTGAACTAATGAAGTGGGTTTCTTACAAAGTTATACAGTAGTCTTTTTTCTACAACATTTTGGGATAGTAGCTAACCCAAAATTTGTCTAGACTGCTGAAGCCTCATTTTAGCTTCGGCTGAATTTTAACACGCATTTTTACATAAATTGTCCCTCATCCCCAAAAAAGGAATTGCATTAAGAAGGGATCTCAATTACATACAACAACCAATAACTCTTTCAATGAACCTATCATTTAACGAGGATATAAATTAATTTACACTTGGCTGTGGCCTTTCTGTGAGGAGTTTGCATGCTCTCTCATTGCCTTTCTAAGTGTCCTCCTACATGTGGAGACTCTAAACTTCCAATACACGTCAATGTATGGGCAGTTTAGAGTGAAGTGTGAATGGTTGTCTGTCTATCTGCCCTGTGATTGACTGGTAACCTGTCCAGGAGGACCCTGCCTCTCGCTCAATATGACCTTAGATGGACTCCAGTCCTCTGGGACCCTGCACAGGATAAGTGGGTATATCTGTAGATAATGGACGGATGGATAGATGGATAATTACCTGTCAGTCAACTGTAACATCTACTTTACATGGATGTTACTGCTTTTTACTGTGCAAGTATAGCTTGTGGTGGTTTTCAGAGGTGGAAATGGTACTCAGATCTTGTATTAAGGCTAGGGTAGGTAATGTTAGTAGCAAGAGGACGCTAGATGTTAAAAATTATCCAACCAAAAAACCCAGCCCAGTGTTGCCAACTCTTTTCCAATAAAAGTAGCTACTGTAGCAGCACTAGCTCCAAAAGTCCCTAAATCTAGCGAGAAAGTCGCCAAGTCGGCAACACTGACAGTCCGTCCCTTCAGGCCTCCCTCCAAAGCCACTCCCCCAAAATTATCATGATGGACGTAAACAACAAACATGGCTATTGTTAGTACTCGCAGCTGTCAAGCTAGCAGCTTGTGGAAAACTCTGGTGACGCGCAATGAGTGCACGCAGGTAGGCAGGTCGGTAGCCCGTCCAATTCTTTCATTTAGGCCGAATGAAATGATTTGACGGGTTTATTACAGTCCTGCCACAGCCTCAGATAACAGATTTCTTTTTTTTTTTTTGTCAGAGCATTTGATTCATTGAATTCTGTCGGAATGTAAGGAGAATTTCAACAAATATTAACGAAAAAATGTTTTTGAAGAAGATTACCATCTCTAGCTTTAAAAGGTGCAGTGTGGAGGATCTGGTGGCATCTAGCGGCGAGTTTGCAGATTGCGACCAACTGAAACTTCTCCCGTGTGCCAAGCATTAAGAACTACGGTGGCCGACGCTTAAACGTGAAAGTGTGTATTTTCAGGTGATTATTCACAGAAAAACATACTTATTGTTATGTTATTCCATTTCTGCAAATAGATCGACCTAAATGTTACACACTGTTCCTTTAAGTAAAAGTAGTAAAACACTGTAAAATACTACAGTGTAACAATACTCCGTTACAAGTTAATGTCCTGCATTCAAAATTTTAATTAAGTACAAAACTATTAGAATCAAAATATACTTAAAGTACCAAAAGTAAAATTCTCATTTTGCAGAATGGCCCATTTCAGAATAATGTATATTATTGGATTATAATTATTGATGCATTAATATGTAGGCATCACTTATGTTGCAGCTGGTAAAGATGGGGCTAATTTTAATGACTTATATTTATACTGCCAGGTAGCTTAATCCATAATAATACATAATCATTTATTAGTTTATTTATATTTTGTATTAATAATCAGAAACTTCAAAGTGACTTTTAACTACAGCTGTCAAATAAATGTAGTGGAGTACAAAGTCCAATATTTCCCTCTGAAATGTAGTGGAGTAGAAGTATAAAGTAGCATAACATGGAAATACTCAAGTAAAGTACCTCAAAATTGTACCTAAATACAGTACTTGAGTACATGTTTTCTCTGGATAAATAATAAATAAAAACAGTAGAACCAGTACGCCTCCTGCAGACCAGTCTCCCTGTTTATTTTCCCATCATTCCTCCAGTTGGTGCCACAGCTCTGTGAGATGCTTCAGAGCAGGCCATCACTCCCGCTGTGCCACAGGTGAATACCAGGCTAATGCCTCGATTTACGGGGGATCATCACTGCTCGGATGGGATATTGACCGGCTAAATGAGTGATGGGCTCTCTGACTCAGTGGTCAGTCCCAGCGGCTCGGAGGAAGAATCACTGTGGGGATCCCAGTGGGTGATGTGTGGACGGCCGGCAGCCACACAGTGAGGGGTGTGATGCTGCTCTCTTGTGGCTTTTATGGAGAATAACAATTGATGCAGCAGCTTTGAAAGACTGCAGCTGTCCAAGTCCATTCATTACTCTAGAAACCTGCTATACAATACTGTGAATTCTCACAGCTGGTTGTAACTGATCATTTATAATCTGTACTATTTTTATGCTGCTGTCAAGGTCTTGTTTGACTAAGAATCTGCAGCCATGCTAAAGCTCACTGTAAAGAAACACAAACTGTCAGATAAAAGTTGAGTTCCAAAATGTGTTTAGATCTTCAGCAGAAGTGGTGAAGCAGATGTAATAATTGGCCAGACATTAGTATCAGATTGAACAATGAAGTCACAAGCAAATAATTGCAATGACGATGGCATTTCTTTGATGACAACAGAAAATGTTCAGGTTATGTGCTTTTACTGTTGTTAGATCTTCAAAGATATAACCCCTTTTTAACCATTTAAGCCCTTTAAACCCTTTCAATGTAAGTACATACGTTTATTTTGAGCATAAAATTGCAGTATCTCTTAGCAAAAAAGTAAACAGACAAAGAAAGAAGAATCTGATGGTGGCACTAGACGAAAAGTTATAAGGATATATCTTGTGGGGACCATGGATGTCTGTATGAAAGGCCTATCCAACCAAGAGTTGTTGAGATATTTCAGTCTAGACCAAAGTGTTGGACAGATGGACGGACACTACCATCCCTGGAACTGCTAGTATGGCTAAAGATTAGGGAGCTAAAGATATGCTTTTCAAAATTAACATAAATGAAATGGATGTAAAGGCCCAAAGATCAGATGTGTACTGAAGAATCTGGGTATGTAAAGGTCCTGCCCTCAGTTTATAAGGCCCCATATTTAGGAATTTTCAAAGTTTCCTGGATTCTCGCTCAATCATCACAGTTCACAGTCATTCCTGTCTGGTGCTGGAGACAGAGCCGGAGAATCAGGGCTGTTTGCTGACGTTTGTCACACTGTCCCTCGCATGCGACCACTGTTGGTCGAGACAATAGTCCCTCATCAGAAAGTAATCATCAACGAAGGAGGAACCCAGCAGGGGATCCAACATTGTTCTTACCGGGGAGTGTGGAGCAGACGCTCTGCAGAACAATGGAGGCATAGAAGAAGCCAAATTTTTCCTCATCATCATCATTTAATATCCAAGAACAAAACCTTCCTCAGAGACGGGAAGAGGAGGGGACTTCCAAAATAAATTGTATTGATTCGGACCACATTTCATGTAATCTGATTACTTTAAGTTGCTTTAAGATAACTTTGTCTCTGAAATCTAATATAATGTGATGATAAGAGGATTTATACTAATTTATCACCTATAATTAGAAAACCAGCAGCTGTTTTTTTCTACATAAACAAATATAAAATTCAGAGTGACTGAAAAACTAATATGAAATTAAACTATCAGTTCCACTACTTTCAGATCTTGCACTTCAATTGATATCTTAACTGTCAGTGATTACATACCACAGACAGCCTTCTGCACTTCCACTTAAAATATTAAGTACTTTATGACTTATAGAATAACTGACATTTCAGCTGTTTCTCCTAAACTTACAGTACATTTTAACGGATTAAATTATGTACTCTTCAACTGACACTTCATCTGCTTTCAGTGGTAACACATCATCTGCTTTCATTTCTTACTTCTTAAATGACATTTCAACTGTACCACTTAAGTGTAAAGTTACATTTTCACTGCATTAATCTCTTTCTCTTCAACAGACATTTCAACTCCTTTCAATGCTTACACTTAGATCCCTTTCAGGTCTCAGGTCTTCATCTTTGAACAACATCAACAAAAACATTTCCTCAAATTCCCAAAACTTCCACTGTTCATACACAATTTACTTTATATCATCTTACACTTCAACTGTCATTTCAACCGCTTATAGTGCACACACTTCAACTGTCTTCAGCATTTACACTTTAACTGAAACTACATGTACCACTCCCACACCAACATTTCAACTGCTTTCACCACTTAAATGTCAGCTGACATTTCAGCTCCTTTCAGTGCTTACACTTACACTTCAAACCCTTCCAGGTCTCAAGTCTTCACCTTTGAGCAACAAAAAGAATAAAACTTCTTCAGCTCTTCAAATTACCAAAACATCCACTGGCCATGCACAATTTACTCCAACTACTTTCAACACTTACACTTTGGTCAGCACTTTAACTGACATCTTCTTTTAGTTTATAAAAATTGAACTGGCATTACTTTCTTTCAAGGCTTCCACTTCAACTGAAATCTGCAGCTCAATGTATCACCTGCACTTCGACTGACATTTTAGTTTCTTTCAGTGCTTGAACTGCAAGTGAATCTTAAACTTGTTTCACCCCTTTCTTTTCAATTGACATTTAAATTTCTTTCAATGCTTACACAAAGGCTACATCTGACTAAAACCTTGTTGTTTACCTGATTTGACTGACATTTCATCTCCTTTCAAAGCTTACGATTCAACTCATACTTGCTTAAACTTCTTTCAGCACTTCCATCTTAACTGCTATTTCAACTTGTTTCAGTATTTGTATTCTGACTGCCACTTCAACTACATCTTCAACTGTTTAAGTATTTCGACTATCACAAATGTTTCAACAGCAAATTCCTTTCCTAATTCTAATTTATATCCTTAATTCAGAAAACCTTCACCCTCATATTCTGCCACCAGCAGCTATTTTTCTTCTGATTAATCCATCAAAAGAATCATTATCAGGCCAAAAACTGTGTATGGTTTCTTTGAAATCACATCAACAAACCTAAATTTGGTGTGACTGGGAAACTATACAGAAGTAAACTACATTTATGACATTCTTTCGACTGTAAACAGAGCCCAGCCTTACTCAGATTTCATTGTGTTGACACTGTAGCAGAATACGTTCCATGTTTAGGATATTACAGGAGACAGAGGAAACCCAGACAACAAGCACAGCTTCATCCAGACGGCTGGCGCTGTTTGTTGTCTGTGCTTTATATACTGTACATTATGAGCAACTGGAGTCAAGTCAGCGAGCACAAAGGCAAGGTCAATAATGTGAAGTGATCCACCGGGTCAAAGGACTTGGCCCGGTTCCAGCCATTGTTGAAGGGGTGTTTTTTTGGGGGGGGGGGGTTTCAAAGCAAGCATGCAATCCCCTTGTCTGCAGTCACGCTCAACTCTTTTGAGTATTTCCGGTGGAGGAATCAATAAGACAATAGCAGCGAGTGGCGGAGTCAGCGGTCAGCATGAAGGGGGCAGCTCTGAGAAGTCAGGGGCTCTCCATATCTGTGTGTAACACAATGTGAAACACAATAACTTAACTGAGATTTAGACAGCTGTGACCCGGACAAACCAGCGTCCTAAGACCACCTTTACAACACACTCCCATTATAACTCGTCACATACTGACGCTTTGTCAGGACTCCTTAGCGTCATTTTCTAAGGTCGCAGTATACACGTGGTTAACATGGTAAATTCAAACAAAAACACTTGCTTAGGTTTAGGCAACAAAACCATTTAGTTAGGTTTAGGAAAAAACATCATGGCTTAAAATTACTACATTTGTAAAGTGAAAATGAAACTTAACGCACGGGACACGAACAGCGGTCTCGTGGATGAAAGACATGTGTTTGTGGTCAATATCTAGAAGAGTCATTAACTGACATTCTCAGGAATTTACAGGTAGACACTTTGAAAGGTGCTAAATGCGAGGTTAGGAGCATTTCTATTGCCTCCACATGGCTCTCAACATGGCGACGGCTCAGCCAGCAGCTCACAGCTAACGGGGCTCACAGCTTACGGTGCTAACAGCGCTAAAAGTGAAAATTACGGCAACAGTGCTGACGGAGATAACAGTGTTAACCGTGTGGGGAACCAGAGGGTGGGTGCTACGCTTCCACAATGGCGCCGTTGGTTGAGATGGGGTTATCAGCTGTAACTGCCGTATGAGCGCAGTGCAGAGCGGCGGCCCTAAGCTAGCCAGTGAGGCATGCTCACATGCACCAACATGCACTAAAAAGGCAATCGCGGCCGGTTATGTCAACAAAGCACGGAGAAGCTCAGATTACAACACACACAAGAGGGAGAGAGAGTTCATTCTCTGCTCAGGTAGACATTACTCCTCTATATCTTTACAAAGCAAATAGTTGCTATATTAATGCTCTGGATATCGTACAGAGCACCTTTAAGTCCCTAACAAATAACTGCATTTTTGTACTACTTACATTTATCTTCCTCTCTCAAAGTGTCAGGCAGCAGGTGAGTGTGAGGCAGCAGGGGAAGGACCCAAATGCAGACCTTCCAGCCAGACAGGAAGAATCCAGGCCCCAGGCTCCAGGCCCCAGGCTCCAGGCTCCAGGCTCCAGGCCCCAGGCTCCAGGCTCCAGGCTCCAGGCCCCAGGCTCCAGGCTCCAGGCTCCAGGCCCCAGGCTCCAGGCTCCAGGCTCCAGGCTCCAGGCCCCAGGCTCCAGGCTCCAGGCTCCAGGCCCCAGGCCCCAGGCTCCAGGCTCCACATGGTTGGAAATCAAGGCATGAAGCAACATTGACAATCTGGCCGGGAATGAGTGGAAATGGGCCGGTTATTGGCTATGCTGCAGGGCTGATGAGAGAAAGTGGAAACAGGTGAAGCAGGTGAATGAGAGAGTTACTGGGACATAAAATAAACAACTATTTACAAAAGGGAACCCTTTCTAGCCTCTTCAGGGGGTTGGACAGAACCAAACTTGATGCGCACATCCATAGAAAAATGCAAGGAGGGGTTACCAACATGTGTGGTAACACTAGTTCATTTTGTTCATAGGGCATTACTATTATATATTGATTGTTAGTGACATAAGCCAATTGGTTCATGACGGAAGGTTTCCAAATAATTCAAATTTTACATAGATCATTTAACAACACTTCTCTGAATCCGACCAAAAGTAAACAAAGTTATCCTCCTGGATTAGCTACTTTTGCTATATGCACAGGAATCTAGGCTATTTATGGACAAGCTAGCTGTTTGCCTAGCCAACTAGCAAGCTACCTATTCATCTGCAGTTATAACAAATATTGATTACTTATCGTTTTACAACAATATCATATTTATCAAACTCATATATATCATATTTAACTAAAAAAAACCTAAGGAATCCATTGGTACCAACCATGTCATACTAGCTTGTTGCGAAGGAGGTTAAATAACGCTCCACATTTGCGCTAAAGTTTGGCGAGGAAAAACTGGCATGGTCATTTTCAAAGGGGTCCCTTGACCTCTGACCTCAAGATATGTGAATGAAAATGGGTTCTATGGGTACCCACGAGTCTCCCCTTTACAGACATGCCCACTTTATGATAATCACATGCAGTTTGGGGCAAGTCATAGTCAAGTCAGCACACTGACACACTGACAGCTGTTGTTGCCTGTTGGGCTGCAGTTTGCCATGTTATGATTTGAGTATATGTTTTTATGCTAAATGCAGTACCTGTGAGGGTTTCTGGACAATATTTGTCATTGTTTTGTGTTGTTAATTGATTTCCAATAATAAATATATATACATTTGCATAAAGCAGCATATTTGTCCACTCCCATGATGATAAGAGTATTAAATACTTGACAAATCTCCCATTAAGGTACATTTTGAACATGTGTGACGTGTGATTAATTTGCGATTAATCCTGATTAACTATGGACAATCATGCAATTAAATATTGTAATTGATTGACAGCCCTAGTATTTATTTCTCGTCTGTATGACGGGACACACACAACCAGACAGGAATCAGGAATACTGTTCACTGTTCCACACATTCACACAGTCATATCATATCAATGCTAAATAAATTAAATGTGATTTTAACAGTACAGTTAGCTTTTTTCCTCATCCCAAGCTCATTCGTCTTCATTTTTCTTTAACAAGGGAAGAGATTTACATATAACTGTGCTCTGCTGCCACCTTTAGGAGTGTTACAGAAACACAGCAGGCACGTTCTGGTTAACAAGCGTAAATAAATGGATTTTGTCAAATAAAATTTGAGCCAAAATGGCTACGCTACTTCACATATTTAACATGCATATTTAACCGGCAATAATGCATTTACAGGGATGATAAGTTCACTAAATGTGTTGTACATGAGTTATAGCGTTAAACAATATGATATTAGCGACTTTTCCACACTGTGACAACTTAAGTGATATTATTGACAATTACTAGAGCGGAGGAAACACGGGACCAACTTACCCACAGCAACAAGTTTCTTTCTGCTGTCAATTACCCAAAGTGCACCTGTATGTAATACAAAATAAAAGCCTTGGCTGTCCGCAATGTTAGATGCATTGTTTATAAAATAAAAGCGCAACAGAAAACAATGGTCTGTTGTCCTAAATTAAACATGGATTTAACTATATTACTTATTTACACCGTTACATATATAAAACAATCAGTAGTGAATATTTGTTATTACTTCAGCTTAAAGTGGCAGTATGCAACTATTTTTTGGCATAATTTGGCAAAAATTCCATAACAACCTTTCAGCATATTGTAATTCAAGTGTTCTGAGAGAAAACTAGACTTCTGCATCTCATCATGTCTCTGTTTTCAGGCTTTAGAAAAATCTAGCCCTGTGACGGCAGATTTTGATCAATCACAGGTCATTTCAGAGAGAGAGAGCGTTCCTATTGGCTGTGCTCCGGTCATGTGACCAGAACTTGGCTTCCTTCAACAGATTTTACAATGGCGGCTGCCTCACAAACTTTCTCATTTTACAGCTAAACAGTAACTACAAGATGATTCTGAAAACATTTGAGGAGAGAAATAGTCATTACAGTAACAGAATATTGATCCATATTTGATCAGCGCTGCCTAGTTTGACCGTTTGGTCGGAGTTCGCGAGTGATTGACAGCCGGCTCTCATAGACGGCAGCTGAACAGCAGACCTTGTTTTCCTCCGGTAAGTGAAATCCTTCAGATGCCGTTAGGAGCACCGGAGGACACAGTAGGACACAGAGGAACATGATTTTTTTCAGGTTACCTGTTCCATGTACTACCGTCACGATATAGCAGCTGTTTTCTAAAAATAACTTTTTTAAATCATATTTGCGCCAATATTGCGCACTGCAGCTTTAATAGGTAGTTTGCTAGTTGGCTAGCTGGCTGGTCCCTGTGCAGTTAGCAAAAATAGGTAATCCAGGGGGCTAACTTCTGTGTTCGCTTCAGTTTGGACTCAGAGACAAACATCTGTAAAATTGAGGTTTATTTGGAAAGCTATACGAGGCTCGTGCTACTTGTGTTTCCTGAATCTCTACAAAGGGCAGTAAATGTAAAGTTAGCATGACCCATAACCGGACTGTAAACAAACCTTAAAATACCAGAATTTTCTTTTGGGGAAAATGAGGCGTAAAGTCTGCACGAACACACACACTAATGCATAGAAATTAGGGCTGTCAATCGATTAAAATATCTAATTAATTGCATGATTGTCCATGATTAATCGCAAATTAATCGCAAATTAATCGCACATTTTTTTATCTGTTCAACATTAGATTTGTCAAGTATTTAATACTCTTATCAACATGGGAGTGGGCAAATATGCTTACTTTATTCAAATGTATGTATACATTTATTATTGGAAATCAATTAACAACACAAAACAATGACAAATATTGTCCAGAAACCCTCACAGGTACTGCATTTAGCATACAAAATATGCTCAAACGCTTATAACATGGCAAACTGCAGCCCAACAGGCAACAACAGCTGTCGATGTGTCAGTGTGCTGACTTGACTATGACTTGCCCCAAACTGCATGTGATTATCATAAAGTGGGCATGTCTGTAAAGGGGAGACTCGTGGGTACCCATAGAACCCATTTTCATTCACATATCTTGAGGTCAGAGGTCAAGGGACCCCTTTAAAAATGGCCATGACAGTTTTTCCTGGCCAAAATTTAGCGTAAGTTTGGAGCGTTATTTAGTCTCCTTCACAATAAGCTAATATAACATGGTTGTACCAATGGATTCCTTAGGTTTTTTAGATAAATATGATACCAGTATCTTCACTCTGCCTTTAAAACTGAGCCCGCTACAACCTAAAAATCACGAATTGCGTTAATGCGTTAAAGAAATTAGTGGCGCTAAAACGAATTTGCGATAACGCGTTATTATCACGTTAACTTTGACAACCCTAATAGAAATATGATTCACATTTTGCACTGATTCAAGGTGATTTAAGGTCAGTTAAAAGCACAAATATTATTGTCCCTGCTGTACAGTACATTTTTCCCAGTTTACCAAACACACATCAAACACCCATAAATACCAAAGGCCACATTCCCTGGTCTCTTATGAAACACTTCCTGCCCTCAGAGCAGCTACTGACCTCTTATCAGCTCCGCTCAGCCTTTTCTCTCTTATTGGTTATAAAGCTACCGTCCACATAGCTGCTGCTGCTGAGTGGAAACCAGGAGCACAGTCTCTCTGCCATTAAAGAATAAAATAACAAAAAACAAGGTGATAACAACTCAAGACCTTTGTCCTCTCAAATCCACAAGCATGCTGATTAAATTCCATCGCAGTTATTCATAGCCCTCCTCTTCTCAGCATTTCAAACATATCACATTAGACTGGCTCTGCTGAGGTTTGGGTATATTAGCCTTGAAAAGCCTTAAAAAAGTAACCGGCGGTCAAATCCTTTCAAGCCAGAGAGGAAAGCACATCACGGGTGGAAAGAGCAAAGAAATGTCAAATCAGATATGAAAAATTGTGTCTGGGTCTGAATTGTGTTTTGTTCATTCATGGAATCTTGGGCTCAATCAGAATGTTTTGGGAGGTCCTGCCCCTGTCATTACAATCATGAGGCATCACGTACTGGAGGCTTTTTTTGGGAATGACACCACCAAATGAAAACAGCCAACTTCCTCGCCACAAAACACAACTTTTGCCTCTCTAGAAATGATTGCTGCAGGAGAGCACGTACAGCCAAGTGAAGTGAGCGTCTCTCAGCTATGCCAGGAGGGCCGATGATCTCCGTCTTCCTCGGTGCCACCAGACGACGAGCCAGGAATGGAGACGACGCTTCTGACCCCGAGGACAATAGAAACAGAGACGCAGTGAATGATAATGCATTCACAAACAGGGCTTTGTGGGCCAGCTTGATGCTGCCTCTGACTGCATTCACAAAGGGGGCAAACACATGTGATGAACACTAATGAGTCTGATTCTTTACGTTCAAAGTCAAGCAGCCAATTTGGTAACAATGTCTAATGGGCCAGCCGCTTAGACTGTTATCAGGCCATTATTACACGGCTGTGTTGAATACTCGATTCTGATTGGTCAATCAAGGCGTTCTGCGGTCTGTAATTTCTGTATAACAGACCATTGCTATGGGAGCAGTTCAGATGTCGGACTCTGGCGGACCGTTTTTTGTGTCAAAATATTGATTTCATAAGTAAGTAGCCGTGTAATAAGCGATATAATGTACAGCTAGCGGGTCATTGTTGTGAAAGAATCCCCTTCAGGGCGTCGGGGTGCAGCATAGCCCTGTCGGGGATTCTTTCACAACAATGACCGGCTGGCTGTATATTATCCCTTACTTAAATAGGCGTTAGCGGTGGTTATAAGCCCCATAGATGTGGGTCAGTAGGGCCCTACTACACCCACTAATAGGTTTTATCATCTATTCACATGGTAGGCATAAAAGAAGACGACAGCGTCCTCTAGCGACATAGCAATTATGACATGAGCAAAAGCGGAAGTCAGGCACTGTAGGATAGACAGCGTGAAACTCCATGTAGGGCGGAGGTCGGGGATGATGAATTGGACACAAAGCACAGGGCTTTCACATCCTGTGCGAAACCTACTGCATATACTCAAGTTGTCTTTGTGTTCACAAACAATAATTTTCACTTTCACTTTTGAAACGTAGTTATTTTAGGCCAAAACACAATGTTTTTCCCTAAACTTAACCCTAAACCCTAACCCTACCCCCCTAAATTTAACCAAATGTTGTTGATTAAACCTAGAGAAGTTGTAGTTTTGTTGCCTAAACCTAAATAAGTTGTAGTTTTGTTGCCTAAACCTAAAGAAGCCGTTTTGTTTGTGTTCCAAATGTAACGTTTCATTCAGTTTTACGTATTAGAATTTGTCGCTTTTAAGTTTTGCTTTCACTTTTAAAACGTAGTAGGCCCCTAATGACCCACATCTATGGTGCTTATAGGGACCGATAACGACTATTTAATGGCCTGATAACAGTCAAATCGGGTGCACAGCACATGGGCACTTTGAGGGGGGAATTACTTGTGTTGAAAAGTCAAATACTTGATTGTTCTGTTAGGTTATTCTTTGCTTTTAATAATTTAGTACACATCAAAACTCTCAGAGCATATTTTACTGTGATTCTGAAAATATAAAAACCGAGAATATAAAAACAAACACAATGTCAGAGTTTATGTTAATCACTGCCTGTTATCAGCTCTAAGAGCAGACAAATAACTCTCAAATCAACACTTGTCAACTTTAAATAAATCATCTCTCATAAACAATGGAAAATCTGCAGCGTTCCTCATTTTAAGGCCGATTCAGGTCGCCATCACGACAGATTGAATCCACACTACACAGCAGATTTTCCAGCCTTTAGCTGAATGTGGACTTAGATTAAAAATTTTGGCTTTTGACTTTTTACACTGACAACTTTGCTGAGTTTAACTAAATCGGGAGGACATTTTCTGTCCTCAGCTAATAAAGTATTTTCATGTTCTCTCACCTCTAAGTGATGATTGGAAACAGGAGGGTGGCGAGGGAGAGGAGCAGACGAACACCTGAAAGAGGAAGGTGGGAGAGTGATGGTAAACCACAGGGGCGCAGGATGAAGACTAAGATCTATGAAGGCAGTTAAGAACGGAAACTCCTCAGTGTTTATACTGCAAAAAGATTTTTAATTCAACCGACTGTTGAGTATGTACAGGAGGAACAATTTGTACATAAATAGGCAATAGTTATAAATATCAGCGGCTCGGCTGGTACAAAATTAAAAAAAGAACATATTGTACATTATCTACAAGTGCCACTTTGGGTTTTCGTACAACATTGTCTCTTGTTGGATTGTCCGTATACAGTAGTCCCATTCACACGTTATCTGAGCTGCAACTGCACGTCATGCAATCACAGCGGGAACACAGTAAGTGTCCGGGGGGGGGATATGTGGCATTTGGACGACAGTAGTCTGAGGGGTTAGTTATGAGCCTATGAAAGAGACAGGATTATTATTGAGCTGGGCGTCTCGCTGCAGTGCGATGACATTTTTAATAGTCTAGAGGCGATTATTAGTCGCTGGGTGTCTCCTTAGATATTGCAGTACACAGCCACTTAGACGGCGGCTGAATCACACAACCTGGAGCGGAAAAACACAGCATTCATCATCATGAGCGATCATGATGTGAATACTCCATCACCGGTGGTTAAGTTTGTTCATATCAGCTGTTGGTTGCACTCTTCAGGTTGTACACTATGGCTATATACAGCTCAGGATGTACAGTTAAGTGCACTCATCATCATCAACTTCAGTCCTTTCTTGTAGTTTCATTGGCAGAAAAAAAACACATCAAATAGAAACACATTATGTAAGACATTGCTCAGTGAACTGCTCCTCCGTACAACGGCGTCACTTACAATTAAGTCCTCGCCCTTTCTGACGCTTTAGGGGTCCGCTAAAGAATGTGACTCTAATTAAACAAAAATAAATTCTGTTATACTACTCACAATACAGCGGCACTTGCATGTCTCCTAGGAACCGCACATACGTACAAACAAACATGCAGAAAACTGCCCCACAAAGAGATTTCATCGCTATGACAGGAGGTGAGTCATCAGCAGCAACTCACATTTGGTCCCTGAAATTGAGCTAAAACATTCAAGCAGGTAGTATGGGTAATGTGCAGAGTGTTCAGTGGATAAAAAGGGGGGGGATTCCAAATGACTTCTCGGTAATTTTCACTTCATTTTTGGGGGGGAAATTAGGATAGAAAACATTTTTTGTCAAATGTCTGTATCAAAACACTTCATCATTTTTAAAATCCACAATCATCTTCCAGGCTGCCACTTCATTTCTGTGCAATATTGCTCTCTTGTGTGCTGAGCTGGTACTGAAGGTGAGCTGTGTCCTTTACATAACTCCTATGCGTTTACCTTTAGAGCTACAAAACCACACAGCACACACACTTACTGACACAAACATCTTCTTTTCTTTTTTGTCAAATTCATATAAACTTAGTAAGTTGAACCATAAGTCTGGGGGCCGAGCCAGTGTGCAAATGATTCTAAAACTAATAAATTGTGGCTGTAATATCAATTAAATGACACAAAATTGATAAATAAAGCTAGAATGTGAGCGATACTTTGGCTTTACAACCTCTCAGCCTGCTGCACACAAGAGAATCTGTTTGAATTTAGGGAGGACTTGTGGGCCGAGCAATGAACATTATACTTAAAGCTGAAGTAGGCAAGTTGGAGCAAATATGATTAAAAAAAGTTATTTTTATATATCATGTGCCTGTGTGTCCTCCGGTGCTCCTAATGGCATCTGCAAGACTTCACAGACCGGAGGGAAACAACCAATCAGAGCCAAGCTGGAGCCTTGCCGTCTCTGAGCAGCTGTCAATCACTCGCGAACTCCGATCAAACGGTCATACTAGGCAGCGCTGATCAAATATGAATCAATATTCTGTTACTGTAATGCCTTTTTCTCGCGTAAAATGTAAAAAAAAAAAAATAAATATATAAAAATGTAAAATTTGTGACCCGGGTGCCATGTTGAGATCAGTTAAGGAAATACCAAGCACCGCCCACCAGCCGGAGCAAACTTTCTCATTTTACAGCTAAACAGTACACTACAAGATGTTTGTGAAAACATGCGAGGAGAGAAATAGGCATTACAGGAACAGAATATTGATTCATATTTGATCAGCGCTGCCTAGTTTGACTGTTTGATTGGAGTTTGCGATTGACAGCTGCCTCCGTTGAATGAAAAGCCAATAGGAACGCTCTCTCTCTGAAATGACCAAATTCTTCCGTCTTGGGCTAAACTTTCTAAAGCCTGAAAACAGAGCCATGATGAGGTGCAGAAGTCTAGTTATCTCTCAGAACACTTGAATTACAATATGCTGAAAGGTTATTATGGAATTTTTGCCCAATGATGCCAAAAATATTCTGCCTACTGCTGCTTTAAATAAAATCAGTCTGTCTATTCTCAGTGAAGAATTCAAACTAATGCATCAACACGATAAACCAGTTTGAGTAAATACAGTAGCTTCAAGCACATTCCTCTTCTTTGCTTTACCAAAACAAGGTTATCAGTGTCTATTGTCACTGATTTCTTTCTGTGTATAATAACTGTGATTACTGGGTTGGGAGTAGTATTATCGCACACTGTGCTAGAAACAAGGCAGATTCATTTCAGTGCAATATGCAAAGTTAAACTTAAGGAACATGGGTTAATAAAGAAAACAAAGAAAAGATAAAGCCATAGAGAAATGGCCATCTGAGCAGCAGAATCCGTCTGACCTTCACCGGGGAGGGATGGCTTTCCACAGGGGAATTCACACTGTAGCAGTGCAGACAGTATTAGTAATACTACGAACGTTATTACAGAAAATCTGCACCAATCGCAGACACAGAATAGTTTGTCTGAATGTGTGTCTCTCGAGCAGCAAAACAACCCCCGTCTTTCTTAAAACCTGAATAAGAGGAACCTGACCCTGATCTCACGCTAACCAGACCTGAATCAAACCTGCTCAATGCAAACAATTCTGAGGGCTCATCCTTTCTCTCTCTGCTTTAAAGGAACAGTTCAATCATTTTGGAAAATGCGCTTATTTGCTTTCTTGACGAGAGTTAGATGAGAAGATCGACACCACTCTCATGTCTGTACGGTAAATATGAGGCTGGAAGCAGGAGACAGTTAGCTTAGCTTAACATTAATACAGTGACTATTTGGATGTATATATACAGTACATGTAGCAGCGTCATCATGCAGAAACCTACGTCAGGTCACATTGGAAAACGTTTTTGGAAGAGCTTGGGAAAATAGCATTTTAACGCTAAAACATACATACTTTGACCAAAATGTGAATGTTCGGATTTGAATAAATAAGGAACACCACTGGGAAGCTACAGAATGATACAAAAACCTAAAAAAAAACACCCAAAAATAATGTACCCGCCCTTTAACAAATGAGAAATATTCAGTATATAACGTGTTAATGATTGAGCTTTAGAAGCACTAGTATGCAGATTTTGTTACCTTTGGACAGAGCCAGGCTAGCTGTTTCCCTCTGTTTCCAGTCTTTATGCTAAGCTAAGCTAACTGGCTGTAGCTTCATATTTACCATACAGACATGAGAGTGGCATGTCTGCATCTAACGCTCAGCAAGAAAGCGAATAAGGCTATTTCCCAATGTGTGGAAATATTCCTTTAACTCCAATCGGAGTTCTCGTTGGCACACAATGAATCAAACCAAACGTAGCGCCGATGCTGGTTTTCTCCTCCACGTCTACTTATTTCACACCTTCTCAGGCAAAGAGCGTCTCAAACGTTTACAAAGTGCTAAATTTCAAAGCTGCATCTCTCTCGCGTGTTGGATGGCGCTTTAAAACCATTTAAGGAAAAGGAATGATCATAACAATCTGTACTTGGAGACCTACAGTAGAGGTGAGGGCTGATGTTTAATACTGAAGAAAAATGGTGTTTTTGCTGACGGACAAATGTTGGGTTGTCACTTCCTAAACACCGCTCATTGCTCAACTTTTGTTCTCGCGCTGATCACTGAAGGAGATCATCGTTACAGGTCGTTACTCTGCTGTTTTTCTATTTTAAAAAGAGGGTTTCTTCCCCCCACGTGCAACAGAAAGCCTTCAAGTGTCAGTGGCCATAAAAGGCATCTGGATGTCCCAGAGAAGGCTGTTGGCACAAAGAAGTGATGGAAACACCCGGAAAAATGGCTTTCAAGTCCAGAAGCTGAGGATGGCGCCGTCTCCGCCTGGTGCTGCTCTCCGACGCAAAGGCAACCGGCCTGCGTCGAGTTCCCTCTGAGCTGCAGTGTGATTGTGGCAGTAAAAGAGCAGGGACACCGGGGGGCGCTGTCTCCTGCATCCAGCCCCAAAAGGTCCAGAGCATCTCTGCCTCCCTCTCCTCCCACAAACCACCTAAAAGTCTCCGATTGGCTCGATCCATTCGCTCTCGTCTCAGCGTCTGTGCTTCAACTCGTCCAGGGGGGGGGGGGGGTTCTGCTTCACAGAGTGGCGAGGACGCGTGAGAAGGATATGATGATGGAGAGGGTGGTCTGGCCCACGCCGAACACCAGAGCCTCCAGCGGTGCCATGTCCTTCCCTGCGACGCGGTACACCCCCGCCACCGCTGCGCCTGAGGGAGGAAAAAAACACACACACCACACACACACATCACCAGCGTTAATACACACAGCGAGTAAACAAACAGACGAGCTGTCTGTCACGGCCTGTCACCATTACTGCAGATTGTCCATTCACAATGAGGACAAACACGTCCGTCCTCATCTTTTCAGCTTCCCGTTAGGAGTCAAGTGCTCTGCACAAAAGTCTGGTTTTCTGTTTGGATATTTATAAAAAGATGGTTGAAGTGTTCATGTGAGAATGCTATTCAATGCACAGACACATACTGTGTTCACACTTATCATCACAATACACTGTTTGGGCCATCGTCATGGAAACAGACAGCTACAAGAGAAACTTTCTATGAATCTCTGACACCAGACAACAAAACAGAGCGGCCTGATTTTGGTTCAAAACTAAACAAAACTGAGAGATAAAGTTGGATTTAAAGGTCTTATAATCTGTGTTTTTTTTGTCCAGGCTCCTTCCTTTATTGTAGTTTAATCTGGCCTAGTTGGAAAAAGGTGAATTCACATATTTCTATCCAGCAGTCAGGATTTAGGAATATTTAACCCCTTACCATTTCGCCCCCTTTTTAGGGGGGTAGGGGGGACAGGGGGTGTTCAGGAGTAGATAAAAAGTCAACAGTAGATGTCACATGGTAGTGGTTTACATCATCTGAAAACTGGGAACCTGGAGATTAATTTGAGATGCAGCTCAGCACTATGTGTCAAGTTGTTCCAGTCATCAATCAGATATAAAAAATAATTAATAAATTAATCAATTAATTAAAAGAAATTGAAAAAGTGTATAAGGGTTTAGAACATCATGATGGAAGTATATGATGGTCATTCCCATGCTCTATTATGTCTCATAAATTGTTGCACTAATTTTTTGGGTTGATACCATTTGTTACACAGATTTGGTGCTAAATTCAACCATTTTTTACCACTCAAGAATTGATAAAAATTATCAATAATCCCTCCAAAATACCACATTAAGACACCAAGACTTTGAGGAACATCATAGATAAAGCCATGCTATGATTTGGTTTCAAAAACATTTGAAATTTGGAGATTTCTGCAAGAATTGCATTTTTCCAGATTTGGATGGCGAGCTCTTCTGTTCTGCAAACTGCTCAGAAACCCCCTTATTGTCAATCTAGTTTGGAAAGCCATCCATCCTCTGAATGCACTAGGTCTGTAGTTTGTGGCTGTAAAGTTTCATGAGGCTGTGATTATCCTAGAGGTCACCACAGGTCATTTTATACATAGAGGTCAAGTTTCAAAATGGTCTCACTATCATGAAATGGCTAATATGGGAACTAACATCATCACACATAAATACAGTTGGGCTCATTGAATCCATCAGTCTCAGATTTACAGTGACACCTAATTTATGTAATTCCAAGACTGTTTATGGACCCCAGTATGCAAAAATACTAAAACACACCATTTTAGAATAGGCAAAAATAACACATTGTGCTCAGAGGTCAAGGGATCCCTTTGAAAATGGCCATGCCAGTTTTTCCTCAGCAAAATTGAGTGCAAGTTTGGAGCGTTATTTAACCTTTTTCGCGACAAGCTATTACATGGTTGGTACCAATGGATTCCTTAGGTTTAAGGAAGTAGTTTCATATGATGGCAGTATCTTCACTCTAGCTTTAAAACTGAGATCACTACAACCTCCGAAAGATCAATTGCATTATTGCGTTAAAGAAATTAGTGGCGTTAAAACGAATTTGCGTAAATGCATTATTATCGTGTTAACTTTGACTCTAATATTTCAACAAAATGAAACAAGAATTTTGAACCTGGCTTTATCCAATGTACAGATTTCTGTTCTTGAAATGTATGGACATTCGCTTAGAAAATGCCTCATTTGCATATTTAAACATAACATTTCAGAAAACTTGTAATACAAAAATTGCCTTAATGTAAGTAATCAACTGGGGAAGTTCCAATGTGATATCGATTAGTTTACCTTATTCACCTGTAGTGTCTCCCCTTAACATTTGAAACCAAGTATTCGGGGGCTTTAAAGGTTGATGTTTTCTCTCTCTAACACTACGTGACCTTTCCTTTCCTCCTGCTCGGCTGAGACTGCTGCCTCTGCTCTGCCACTCTGTGACTTTAAGCCAGGCTGGTGTACAGGTGGAGGGTGAGGCTGAGGGGTGTGTGCTCACAGTCAATACTCTGCTCTCCCTGATTGCTACACATTAATAATAAAGTGTCTTTCTATTTTGGGGGCCAGCTTGCATCTATGATGGAGAGTGATTCATTCAGTTGAGCTCAGATAGATTTAGGTCTATTAAAACACGCCCTGTGATCACACTCTGGTACAGTGAGTGGAAGGTAATGACAGACAAAGCAAGGCTTAAATAATATCTGGTGCATCTGGTGACAGACTACAACTGGAAACTAATCATAGACTGTATATAAGAAGTGGACGTAGTCACCGTGAGATCACCCATTGGTTTTTGGACTGCTGTTTTGAAGCCTCGAGTTTGGCATTTTGCCTGTCGCCATCTTGTTTTTTTGCAACCAGAAGTAACACGAGAGGGTGGAGCTCAGCGAACAACCGAACCGAACGCTGAATAAGACATTTTTAGGCGACCAAAAAGGTTATAATTAATTTTCATGAACTGAAAACACACTGTGAAAGGGTTAAAGTTGTACGAAAACATGAACAACTCCCAGACCGGACAACGCCGTGGTAGCAACCTGTCGATCAAAAGGTGGCCACACCTTGGGATACAATATGTATTATTTTAGTTTTGTGCTATAATTCTATATTTTGGGACTTTTCGTGAGAAAGAAAAAAGCTGTAGATGACGGGATGAGAGACAACGTAGTGTAACATTATACAGACATAACAAGGCTGCTGAATGAGAGAGGCATCCGCCGATATGTTACACGGAAGCACACCGTGTTAATAATAAGCCGACCACCTCACGTAACCGCCAGCTGTGAGCTGTGATCTGTTTTTAAAGTCACGCGTTGGCGGAGGTCTTCGCTCTCCGAGTGCAATTCTAGTTTCACATGTGATTTTGCAAATATTTGCCATATCATGATATATAGGGTACAGTATATAAACAAAGAAAATATTCTTATTAATCATTATTATCATTATATTTATTTTTATTTGTACGTATGCAGCCACATATACTGTAGTAATGTAGGATTTGGACTATTGTAATGTGAGGCCGAATACTGAACCTCAACACTATTTTGGTACCAAATCAGGCGGCAACATCCGGTTCTGAGAAGTGAAGCCAATGTTGAAGTGCCTCAAACCTGCATTCTTTCTAACAGCCAGCAGGGGGCGACTCCTCTGGTTGCAAAAAGAAGTCTGTTTGTACAGAAGTCTATGAGAAAATGATCCTACTTCTCATTTGATTTATTACCTCAGTAAACATGAGTTTATGGTCTCAATCACTAGTTTCAAGTCTTCTTCAATACAGCATGATGTTCATTTAGTAAATTATGGTCCCATTTAGAGTCAAATAGACCATAAAGCAGGGGATGCTTTAGGGTGTGGCTACCTTGTGATTGACAGGTCGCTACCACGCCGTTGTCCGGTCTGGGAGTTGCCCGTGTTTTCGTCTTAGAACTTTAACCCTTTCACAGTGTGTTTTCAGTTCATTAAGTTAATTTTGACCTTTTTGGTCGCCTAAAAATGTCTTGTTCAGCGTTCGGTTGTACTTAGCTCCTCCCTCTCGTGTCACTTCTGGTTGCAAAAAAACAAGATGGCAACAGCCAAAATACTGAACTCAAGGCTTCTAAATGGCAGTCCACAAACCAATGGGTGACGTCACGGTGAATACGACCACTTCTTAAAAATTTTAACGCTGGCATGAAATGTCTGATCATGGTAGTGGCTGAAAGGGAGCCCGCAAACTGGGGAAACTCGTGAGATTGTTAAGGGCAGCGAGTTTTCTGAGAGTTTTTGCAAGTTTTTGCAGATCTCAGATCAGATTTCACGGTTTGCGGTATCGTATAGTATTTTTCTTGAGTGTACATACCTTGTAAATGCACCAATAGCCACCCTTAAATTTTCATTTTCTAAATCGAGGTATTGAATCGGGCCAAAAACAATGAGATATTTATATTTTCTCAATATCTCCCAGATATAGTTGAAGCTTCCTGCGTTACATAAACAAAAAAGGAAGGTAAACAAATAAACACAAGAGTCTGAAATCTCTCTGTCAACTCCTGTCTTCCTCTGTTTGACAGGCGTCGACACACAAACTCCCTCCGTCCCTCTCTCTTTCCCTCCCTGTCACCTCCCGTCTTCTTCTGGCTGACTGGATGCCGAACGCTGTTGAGGTCAGTCTAAAAAAAGGATTCAACAAACACATAATAAAAAAAAAAAAGAGTATAACTGGACTTACTGGTGATGACGCCTCCGGAGAGGGAAGCCAGGAAACCCACGCTGACCAGCACCAGGGTGATGAGGCGGCCCCTCTTGTGGCGCTGCAGCATGACCAACATGAGCAGCCCCACCGCCCCGTGGACAAAGAGCGAGGAGAAGAGACACCACAGGAACACCCAGTACCACATCTCTGACGGGGGGAGACAAAACACATCAGATACAGACTGAAAACATACAAATACAATGTGAAAAAACTAAACTATGTGACTCTTTTGATAGCTTATATTCCATTCAGAGCAATACATTAACTCTTTAATAAATGCTGAAATGATTAGTCAGGTAGTAGTGGTGGAATGTTACTAAATCCATTTACTAACTACTATACTTAAAGGGATAGTTGGGGTGTGTTGAAGTGGGGTTATACGAAGCACTTATCCATAGTCAGTGTATTACCTACAGCAGAAGACAGTCGGCACGGGAGCAAAGCAGTGTACTGCTGTGGACGAGGCCGGCAGCAAAACGTATTTTAGACACCTAAAAGAAAGGCTCACCTAAAAAAAAATCAATCAGTATAAGTGTACGCTATATTTAGAACATTTTTGCCGATTTACCTTGCTATGAGACAGCTATACAGACAATTTTTCTGACTGGGAACTGAAGCCATTATCTATACTCTCGCCAAAGCAACCAGTCTTCATTGAAAAAAACTGTAATTTTACCTCACAGAACACGGGAGTTGCTGGTCAGCATTCTCCCTAGTTTGTTTGTATTATTGTGTAACTTTGGTTAGTTCAGATTCACCAAAGTCACACAATAGCATAAACAAACTAACCAATCTAACCGAGCAACCCCTGTGTTCTGCGAGGTAAAATTACAGGTTTTTTTAATGGAGCTTGGTGGCTTTGGCGAGAGAATAGATGGATGAAACGGCTTCAGTTCCCCGTCGGAAAGGGCTGTCTCACAGCAAGGTAAACCGGTGAAAATACTCAAAATATAATGTAAACTTAAACTAATATTGTTTTTTTAGGTCGTCCTTTCTTTTAGGTGGCTAAATTCCGTTTTGCTGCTGCCCTCGTCCTCAGCAGTACATTGCTTTGCTTCCGTGCTGGTACTTCTGTCTGCTTCTCCAAACTGGGGGCGTGCCGACCGCCATCTAGGTAATACACTGACTATGGATAAATACCTCATACAACCCCACTTCAAAACACCTGAACTATCCCTTTAATTACAATTTTGAGGTACTTGTGAATTACTTGAGTATTTACATGTTATGCTACTTTGTACTTCTCCCCCACCACATTTCAGAGTGAATAATTTTACCTAATACTCCTAGAGCTGAAAACATTAGTCGATTAATTGATTAGTCGATGGAAAGAAAATGAATCAAGCAACTATTTTGATAATCGTTTAATTGTTTAAGGGAGAGCCTAATGAAAGATGATGTCCAGTTGAATTATGGGAAATGTATGTTCCAGTTCTTGCAGAGCTTGGCCCACACTAAGGACTAAAAGTCAGGATATCTTGGCCTCTGCTGCTTAGACTTTGACCATTCTTTATTTAATCTGACTCTCCTCAACTTTATGGTAAGTGCTATACTAAATCACTGCATAGCCCCTTTAAATGTGGCAAATACGAGATTGGGAGCATTTATATTGCCTCCACACAGCTTTCAACATGGCAACGGCTGAGCGGACAGCTCGTAGCTAACCGTGCTAACAACGGCAACAGTGCTGACAGAGCTACCAGTGTTAACCTGGGGGGGAACCGAAAGGTGGGTGCTACGCTTCCGGGAAGACGCCGTCGGTCGGGACGGCGTTATCAGCTGTAACCGCTGTATGAGAGCAGTGCAGAGCAACGGCCGTGAGCTAGCCAGTGGGGCAAAATGTCTATCAGTGTTTCCCAAATCCCAAGATGACGTCCTCAAATGTCTTGTTTTGTCCACAACTCAAAGATATTCAGTTTACTGTCATAGAGGAGTAAAGAAACCAGAAAACATTCGCATTTAAGAAGCTGGAATCAGAAAATTTGGGATTTTTTTTTTCTTAAAAAATTACTCAAACCAATTAATTGATTATCAAAATAGTTGGCGATTAATTTAATAGTTGACAACTGATCAATTAATCATTGCAGCTCTACAACAAAGCACAGAGAAGTTCAGATTACAACACACAAAGAGAGAGAGCGACTTCATTCTCTGCTCAGGTAGACATTACTCCTCTATATCTTTACATAGACAATAGTTGTTTGCTGCTATATTAAGGCTCTGGATATCATATAGAGCACCTTTATGCAAATTGGAGTGAAAACGATTGATCCCTTAGGATTTCCATCTCAGTGAAGAATAGGATAAATATTCCTCCCTGGATAGAGAAAGATAAAATGTCCTTGTCATGCAAATTCAGAGACTTCATTGCTCAGAAAGAATGCTATCTTAGTACATGGGCCACTGGGAGGTTTCCTGATGCATTTCTACAGATTCACACATAACAGACCTCGTTTTGAGAGCATATTACAGCTACAGATCAGGATGCACAGACACTCCTGGACCTGCACAAGTCTGTGAGGGAGAATTTCAATCTACAGCCGCCACAATCTAAGTCAGGGCTCATCAAGGAGGCAGCCGACCATGGTAATGGACCTGAGGTCGTGATGTAGAAAACCGCTCAGAGTGAGATTTCACACGAGCTGCAGCGTGCTAGACGTTGAGCGTCTGAGACGATAGCTATAGATGCCTTTTTTATTCAGCCGGACTGTTGAAGAACAATTCCACATCCGCACTGCTCATGCAGTCGCAAAACTAAAAATTAATTTGTTCAATTCCCAAACTGCCAACAGTCATCTAATTATGCACCAAACATAAGTGTTATCGCTGAGAAAATATATCACTGTGCTGCCTTCATAACTGATTTCATAAGAAAAGAAAAAAAAATTAGAGCCATTGGTACCAACTATGTCATATTAGCTTGTCAGGAAGGAGGCTAAATAACGCTCCAAACTTACGCTAAATTTTGGCGAGGAAAAACTTGCATGGTCATTTTCAAAAGGGTCCCTTGACCTCTGACCTCAAGATATGTGAATGAAAATGGGTTTTATGGGTACCCACGAGTCTCCCCTTTACAGACATGCCCACTTTATGATAATCACATGCAGTTTGGGGCAAGTCATAGTCAAGTCAGCACACTGACAGCTGTTGTTGCCTGTTGGGCTTGAGTTTGCCATGTTATGATTTGAGCATATTTTTTATGCTAAATGCAGTACCTGTGAGGGTTTCTGGACAATATTTGTCATTGTTTTGTTTTGTTAATTGATTTCCAATAATAAATATAGACATACATTTGCATAAAAGAGCATATTTGTCCACTCCCATGTTGATAAGAGTATTAAATACTTGACAAATCTCCCTTTAAGGTACATTTTGAACAGATAAAAAATGTGCGATAAATTTGTGATTAAGCGCTATTAACTATTTTAATCGATTGACAGGCCTAAAAAAAATCTTTAGAGGCCCGATCAAATCAGAGGTCAAACCCATTCTAAATCTCTCTCATCCTCATCATCCCTCTTTCTTTCTTTCTTTCTGTCTAACAAAACCAGCTTTACATAAAGAGCTCTGACCTCATCGCACTTCGCCAGCGAGGGGCCTCGCTTTGAACCACTGGCACCGTGGGAGTAAGGAGAGGCCAGCTGGCCATGAGATTATTCTAGAAGAAAAGATCGACTGAGAAAGAAGGAATGACAGATCCAAAGCACAGGAATGTTGTGTAAAAAGCCCAGGCCTGTTTTGTTTGGATGATGGGATATCAACAGGAAATGTGACATTGTTGTGTGGTGTATAAACATCTGAAGACTCAATTCTATCACTAAGTATTTCTCGAGCCCAGAGGGAGCTCTTTAGCATATCATCTAACCTAGTTGTTCCACAGTCGGCTGACTGAGTGCCTACATCTACTTATTGATCCGGCAATCAGCTGTGGAGCTGGGCGGAGAGAGACAGTGACAGCACGGTAGCACAACGGCTCTTTGTCCTGCACGACTGGGCATGCCGGTTACATCACGCTGCTGCATTACTGCCGTCTTTCTACAACCATCGCCGTCTGTCGAGCGAGAGAGGACGGAGATGTCTGTGACGGGACAGAGGATAAAAGAGTCAGAGAGATGGATTCTGCTAATTATGTCCTCGCTCCTCCGTCCTCCGGCCCGTGACCCGGAAATCAATCGAGGTCCACCATCATCAAGGATTTCCCAATCGTTTAAATGCGTCTCGGAGGAGACGAGGCTCCTGGAGGAGCTTATGCAACGTTCAGGTCATATCGTTCAGACCGTGATTATAAGCAGCCGAGTGGGAAACACTGTTCACGTCCGACTTCTAAACTTGAGTCGGACATATCAGCAATTTCTGACAGCTACTATATCTCCCACTTGGTGAAAAGAACTACAGAGGGGTCGACAAACAAAGCAGTTATATTTAAACACATTCCAATGTTAACACTAATAAACTTAGCTAATTTAAATGACACTGTCCTGTAACAAAATTACATTCCTATCAGGGCTGTCGGTCGATTAAAATGGTTTCATTTTTTATCTGTTCAAAAATTGTACCTTAAATGGAGATTTGTCAAGTATTTAATACTCTTATCAACATGGGAGTGGGCAAATTTGCTTGCCAACAGCAGCTGTCAGTGTGTCAGTGTGCTGACTTGACTATGACTTGCCCCAAACTGCATGTGATTATCATAAAGTGGGCATGTCTGTAAAGGGGAGACTCGTGGGTACCCATAGAACCCATTTTCATTCACATATGTCGAGGTCAGAGGTCGAGGGATCCCTTTGAAAATGGCCATGCCAGTTTTTCCTCGCCAAAATTTAGCCTAAGTTTGGAACGTTATTTAGCCTCCTGTGCGACAAGCTAATATGACAGTATGACAAGTATGGTTGGTACCAGTGGATTCCTTAGGTTGTCTAGTTTCATATGATATCAGTATCTTCACTCTAGCTTTAAAACTGAGCCCGCTACACCCTAATAATCACAAGTTGCGTTAATGCGTTAAAGAAATGAGTGGTGTTAAAATGAATTTGCATTAACACGTTAACTTTGACAGCCCTAATTCCCGTACAACTAAACTGCATTCTAAACTTTGTTTCGAGGGAAATGTATTTTGACCTGGATTACAGTCGCAATTTTAAACAGTTTACAACACATGCTTTACGTTGTAAATTGAAACAAAACAAATCAAAAAACGGAACAAAACGACTTAGTTAGGGTTAGTAAAAAACATCATAGTTTAAAGCAACTATGTTTGTCACGTTATTAAACTATGGACGTAAATTAAGTGAACGTTGACTTTTAGTTTCACACGGGACACGAACAGTGGTCTCCTGGGTAAAAGCTCTGTGTTTGTTTGACCCATCCATCACACCGACCTCCACCTTACACAGACTTCCGCGGACTATCATTACAAACGTATTTGTAATACGTCAAAATCAAACGTAATCCGCGACAAAATTACATTGCAGCTCGTCTAGCAGCTGCCGTCTGCAGCGTTCTCCCTCGATACTGGGCCAATTTAAAAAAAATTTGTCCCCATTAGTCACTTAAAACATGGGAAAAAGGTTGAAAAATACCGAAGATACCCTGTAAGTAAGTGAACTGAATATTTCATCCACCATTGTTGAGCACAACCACTGATGGATGGGGTCGGACACTAAACACCCGCTGAGAGCCAGATGTCAGTAAAATCTGTCTTTGGAGGATGAATCGGTTAACAGTCGCCTGCCATGCTGGCAGCTAACATTTAAACCAACATTTAAATGTTTCTGTTCCACTTCTTGATGAATTACAAGCTTGATGTAATGTGATCAAGATTTAAATGAACAACTAGAGAAAGAGAGTCGGCAGGGTGAAATACTTCAGTGACAATACACGGCTGGTTATTTACTCCGGCTGATAGAAATGACTCTTGGCAGGTAATTTTTTTCAGTTTAGCAGATGCCGGAAGCCGAGCTGAACATTTAATTCCGGAGGACAGAAGTGCAGGTGGTCACAGCTCAGAAGCAGCACCTATGGGGTGAGAGATGCGCTCCACTCAAGTGCTGTGTCATGTTCACAGATACGAAAACACAGTCGGAGCCCCGGCATTAACTTCTGCTAATCCGCAACTACAGAACGAGGCCTGTGTCCGCACGGCAGCTTTAGAGCTCGCCTGTCGACAGTGGAGCATAAAATACGAGCAGGGGATCATGTTGTCCGGTCTCTTGATAAGAGGTTAGAGTTTCTGCACGAGCGCACGGGTCCGCTGCAGAACTAGAACGAGTCAAAGTGACAGGACTGCAGGAGCTCTGCAGGGGTGCAGAGTTCACCCATCAGGGAGGGAGAATGATGGGTTTGTCCCGGTACTGGGAGGCAGAGAGAGAGATGGGATGTGGCCGGCCGGTGGCGATAAAGGTGGAACTGTCTTTATGTCTTTGTCCCGAACACTGCACGGTGAATCCAGCAGTCCCAGCTCAGGGAAAATGGTTTGCAGTCAGGGTCCCTCAGTTTCAGACGTCCCTGCTTGAAGATCTGAGGCTGGCAGAATCACTAACATCTTTTAAATCCCTTCTTAAAACGTATCTTTTTAAAAACGTCTTTAATTAATACTTTGTTTTTCCATTTCCACTATGCTTTATGTGTTTCATTTGTTTATTTTACAGTTTTTTTTTTAATCTTATTTCATTCTTTGTACTTTTATTTGCTGTATTTTATTTATTTGTTTTATTGTTTTGTTTTCCCTATGTAAAGCACTTTGTAATTGTTTAAAGTTGGCGCAATATAAATAAGGTTTATTATCATTATTATTATATCTATAAAGCTGTTTCCAATTAGGGATGGACAATAAACCAGATTTATTGAAGTACCAGCACTGAGAATCTCCTGCAGAGCCTAAATTGACTCTCATCCCAGTTTTCAAGAAAGAAATAAAATAAAAATTGGGGGCCGCGGAACAAGCTGTAAATGAGGTTTGCCTAAATTACAAGGAAACATATTTATTGGGATTTACAGTATCTATATTCTTGAAAAGTAGTTCCAATAAATCATCTGCACTGTAGAGTGGAGTTAAAAATCTCAGATTTTGATATTTTAAAGCTTGGGAACATTAAACCAAAACTATGTCTACATGTTATCTACTGTAGCCATGCAGATGACAGTTGTGTCCGAAATCATTCACTCATTCACTACTCCCTACTCGGGTAATTTTCTCTGCACCGTTAATTATGTCATTGCTGCTACAATTAAACGTGCCAGATCAACATCTGTTGGTAGACCATCCATAATAAATACTGGATACTGACATGCATTTTTGTGTGTGATAAATACATATGTAAAGTATTTGGTTGAGTTCTCTTTTATCAAAATGATCTGAATGAATTTAAGTTCCCCCTTGTAAGCAGTGATGCAGCCTATATGTCTAGGGCTTGTATTGTGAAAGGTAGGAATTAAAGCCGCAGTAGGCACAATATTTTTGGCATCTTTCGGCATATTTTAATTCAAGTGTTCTGAGAGATAACTAGACTTCTGCACCTCCTCATGGCTCTGTTTTCAGGCAGCTGTCAATCACTCGCAAACTCCGACCAAACAGTAAAACTAAGCAGCGCTGATCAAATATGAATCAATATTCTGTAACTGTAATGACTATTTCTCACCTCAAATGTTTTCATAAACATCTTGTAGTGTACTGTTTAGCTGTAGAATGAGAAAGTTTGCTCCGGCTGGTGGGCGGTGCTTATCTTAACTTATCTCAACATGGCTGCCGGGTCACAAACTTTCTCATTTTACAGCTAAACACTATTTATGCCGCCATAGTGTCCAACGTGGCATACTGTAATATTTCATCAGAAAGGTTTCGGACATACTAAAATATCTCACATACTGTTTTAGCGTACTAAATAGCTATGTTAGTATGGAATTTCGGGCGCAACCTTTCTCATTTTACAGCTAAACAGTACACTACAAGATGTTTCTGAAAACATTTGAGATGAGAAATAGGCATTTTCTCAGATTACCTGTCTCATGTACTACTGTCAGGATATAGCGAACGTTTTATAAAAATTACTTTTTTTAATCATATTTGCTCCAATGCTACCTACTGCTGCTTTAACGCAGTTTCATTCACCTGCACTGTGTTAAATTGGAGTTAAAAATCTAGCCATGCAGGTATAGTTTTTCTAATTTGGATGAACCAACCCTTTAAATTTGACCTTATAGAAACATGAAGCTTGCACATAGAGGTCAGTTTTCCACAGAACAATGTAGTTCATATTTGCAAACCGTAAACCAAACTGTGATCCTTTTATGGTTTGCTGAAGTGAAACTGCTGCGAGCACACAAATCATAAACAGGATATCCATTTGTTTAAGCGACTCCCCGGGGCCCTCAGAGAAAGGGCACAGGGGTTGAAGTATATCAAAAGTTTACATCTGCTTCTGGAGAGCATTGCTCTTGTTGTTCGGGTCTCACACGCTCTCTCCCCCTGACCTCATCTCACGCCATCTCAGCTAAAGTATAGCTCCTCAACACTCGCTGCTGCAGCCCTGCTTCCGCAAACTTCTACATGCGCCACAGCTTCCTGCTGAGTCAGCATCATTAGCTATACCTTCGTCTTTCTTCCGTTCTTGCTTGATGTGTTTCTTAACACAGGATGTCATTTCGTAAGATGGGTCTGCGCCAACTCGGCTATGACCACATGTCTCTCATTATCTCTGCAGGGAGGAATCCGAGAATGTCTATAATGTTGTGTTTACGTGACAGAGCAGTCATGTTGTTCCTGTATACATCACTCCTTTCGCCCTTCATACATTTAGCAGGGAGAAAATAATGAAAAAGGTTTTTGAACAGATGGTGGCCGGTAATTTTGGCCTTGCTGAGGAAGTTGGGCCTGCCTGTAGAGGAAGAGATAAAATGCCCACACATTGCCTTTTCTTGTTCCTACTTTTATTTCACGTGGACTTGACTGACTGTGTTTCGACCCCAGATCGTCTACGTTGAAGCTCCTTAACACAGCTCCTCAAGAAAAGGTGGATCATCACTTTTACCTGAAGAAGAACACTGTCAATCATGTCCATATAAAACAAAAGCATAGGGAACAAGAACATCAGCTTGCAGGCATTCTTCCTTATTTGATGTACATTATTGTTGACCGCAACTGTGAAGGAAACACCCTTCAGCCCATCATGATGCTACAACCACATATTCGCCGCTTATTAAAGCTGCAGTAGGCAGGTTGGAGCAAATATGATTAAAAAAAAGTTATTTTTATAAAAAGGTCACTATATCCTGACAGTAGTGCATGAGACAGGTAATCTGAAAAAAATCATGTTCCTCTGTGTCCTCCGGTGTCCTCCGGTGCTCCTAACGGCATCTGCAAGATTTCACAGACCGGAGGAAAAAAAACAATCGGAGCCGAGCTGGGGACGTCTCTGAGCAGCTGTCAATCACTCACAAACTCCTACGAAATGGTCAAACTAGGCAGCGCTGATCAAATATGAATCAATATTCTGTTACTGTAATGCCTATTTCTCATCTCAAATGTTTTCAGAAACATCTTGTAGTGTGCCGTTTAGCTGTACAACGAGAAAGGTACCGCCTGAAATGCCATACTAACATAGCTATTTAGTACGCTAAAAGAGTGAGATATTTTAGAATGTCCGAAACCTTAGTTTGAAACCAATAGTACGCAAATTGCGTTCATTACTATTTCTGGTGAAATATTACAGTATGCAACGCTGGACACTATGGCGGCATAAATACCCCACAATGCAATGCGGTATTGACGACAACGTTCATAACAGACATTGATGTACGGCTCTGTAACATCAATAACGCTTCAACTGAACTCTAAGTATAAGATTTCGCTTTGCTAGGCTTAATATATATTTTAAATGAATTCAGACTTTGATTCTACACTTCAAGATGTTTCTGAAAACATTTGAGGTGAGAAACAGACATTACAGTAACAGAATATTGATTCATAGTTGATCAGCATTGCCTAGTTTCACCATTTGATCTAAGTTCTCGAGTGATTGACAGCTGCCACCGTTGACTGAACAGCCAATAGGAACGCTCTCTCAATGAAATGACCTCTCAGTGGCCAAAGTCTCCCGTCACGGGCTAGATTTTTTAAAGCCTGGAAACAGAGCCATGAGGAGGTGCAGAAGTCTAGTTTTCTCTCAGAACACTTGAATTACAATATGCTGAAAGGTTATTATGGAATATTTACCCAATGATGCCAAAAATATTCTGCCTACTACCGCTTTAATATGCTGTCATCTGTATCAACCGCTCATCTATCAGCCCATCATGATGCTACAACCACATATTTGCAGTTTATTAAAGCTGCAGTATGCGAGATTGGCGCAAATATGATTTAAAAAAGTTATTTTTAGAAAACGGCCACTATATCGTGACAGTAGTACATGAAACAGGTAACCTGAAAAAAATCATGTTCCTCTGTGTCCTACTGTGTCCTCCGGTGCTCCTAACGGCATCTGAAGGATTTCACTTACCGGAGGAAAACAAGGTCCGCTGCCAGCTGCCGTCTATGAGAGCCGGCTGTCAATCGCTCGCGATCTCCGACCAAACGGTCAAACTAGGCAGCGCTGATCAAATATGAATCAATATTCTTAGTTACTGTAATGCTTATTTCTCGCCTCAAATGTTTTCAGAATCGTCTTGTAGTTACTGTTTAGCTGTAAAATGAGAAAGTTTGTGACTCCGCCGCCATTATAAAATCTGTTGAAGTTCTGGTCACATGACCGGAGCACAGCCAATAGGAACGCTCTCTCTCTCTGAAATGACCTGTGATTGATCAAAATCTGCCGTCACCGGCTAGATTTTTCTAAAGCCTGAAAACAGAGACATGATGAGGAGCAGAAGTCTAGTTTTCTCTCAGAACACTTGAATTACAATATGCTGAAAGGTCATTATGGAATTTTTGCCAAATTATGCCCAAAAATTGTTGCCTACTGCCACTTTAACTCGCCTGGCCCTACCATTCAAAAGCTCATTGAGAAAAGCATGGATTTTTAACTAAACCTCACTATTTCTGGAGTCTAGACCATCCCACACAGATGCCCATGGAGTTGAGGATGCTGCCACTAATTGCTCCTTGATTACTGGACTGCAAGACAAAGGGAGGAGGAGGAGGAGAAGGGAGGAAGGGAGGAGGGGGGGGGCGAGGTGGTACAGATACACCCCGTCTCCCTGCCCTCTCTGCTCACTCAACATGTGAGGTGAAAATATCACACATGTAGGGTTGCATGGGCCTGCATGCATAGGCGACACAGCTATACAGTACGTTATGCTGATGGGTGAGGACGTAGAATAACGACACCTTTCATTCCGCATACCTGTGAAGTGCTGCAGCGTCGTGCCTTGCACCCAAAGGCTCAGCACTTGCTGCACCGACAGATTGACAGAATAGTCCCTGTTCGTTGTCATGGTTCCGCCGCCGCCACCCCTCTTTATCGAATAGCTGTACTTGGCTTTAGACGAAGGCATGGAGGAGACCGGGGTGGTGGCATGGGGTGTGAGTGAGGCGGCTCTCCCCGGCGCGGCTCGCCTCTACCGGTGCCTCTGCTTCGGCTTCTTGACGTCCGTCTCCGCTCCGGGAAGGGAAGGGCCGCTGGCGGGTCGGTTCATCCTCGGTGGTGTGGAGGCCATGATGGGGAATGTGCAGCGGGAGCAGGCAGAGGCTCGGTCGGCTCGTCCTACATCGGCTAGCCCGGCTACATAACCCCTTAAAGGGCCAGTCACCGGCTTTATGGAGGGAGAGTGGAAAGGGAGGGGGGGTTACCGTTTACGGTGACACATCTCCGGCTTGACGTCGCTTCATGAATGAGGAACACAAGAGAGGTTTTATTATACATCCATGGGTCAGTAAATGTGCGTGTTAAATGTTACGTAGCAACGTGATCACGTCATGGCACATTGGATGATATTAGGCTATAAATAAAAACACTTATTATCCTCATCAACACACCATTATCTCTACACACCTGGTTGTGACTCGTTAAATATAACATGTTTAATCATTTTATTGTTTTACCGCCTACAGTTAGCTTGTTCAACAGCCAAACAATGTGGTTGCTAAGCGACACAATCCCTGTGTGGCTGCTAGTTTATTTGCTCACCTTTTTTTTCCGACGACATTGAACGTGACATAGCCAATTAGAACTGATGATCACAACTATAGGATATATTTTATACATATTTGAACACAAACTTTTCATAAATGTAATGTTTGATTTGTTGTATATATATATATATATATATATATATATATATATATAAAAAAAAAAAAATCTCCATCATGACAGCTACTACCGGGGCGTTGCCCATGACGACGGATGGATGCAGGAGCTCTCCGTGGTGCTGATTGGCTCACCCCAAAACGCCTGATATGTTAAATAATATGATAGGATGGATGAGAGCAAGCAAGGCACAAATGAATGGGGAGTCTTACTGGCAGGTTTGTGATTAAAAAATAGAAAACATTGCTTAACAAATGCTTAAATTGACATAGAATAAATGGAAATAAATCAAGAATTTTAAAAAGAGGTGGACTGGAATATACAGTAGATCTCACAGAGCACCAGACACACAGTGAGAATTGAACTGCTCTGTCAGCCCCAGTAGGATTGAGACAGAACCTGAGAACAGATGAAAGCTATTTTATATAGTGTGAAGCTTTTACACTTGTCTGACATCTTTTTCGCACAGCGTCAGAAAGAAAAAGAAAAGTTGGATGAGGGAAGGCCAGGAGGGAACCTGCGTGTTATGTAGATGCTGGATGTTCTGGAACATTTCTCTGAGGAGTGTAGTATTTTAAGAAGTGTCCCAGTTCATAGGTATGAGGGCGAGGAAACGTCTGACATTTGACATCTTTTGAGTCTGTAGAATTTTCTCTAAATGCAGAAGTTAACAGAGTAGGTTTTAATAGGCTGCTGGATCATGAGGGAATTCACGCACACTCACATGTCCGTCTTAGTTCAGCTATTGTTATTACAGAGGCAATAACATACAGACTATATCTAGAAACATTTCAATGTGCAGTGTAAGCTGCAGAAAGGTGTTGTTAAAGGAACATACCAGTGAGTTTTTGCTCCTTAATTGCAAATTCTGTACTTTTTAATGTATTTTTACTACACGCCAGACAGCCATTACTTTCCATCTTCATTATTGTTTTGTATGAAGAGTTCATTTGCAAAAAAACAAACAGATAAAGGTCATTCTTAAAACGAATAAACCATCACCAGTTTGATTGATATTTCCTGCAGTGCAAAATAAAACAATAGAATAATAAAAACGGAGATATCTGTTTTTGCAAATGGACCCTTCATATTTTTCTTTCTTTATGAATCTTTATGAAAATATTTTGGCAGACTTTAGTAAACTCGTTCGAGTTGTGGACTTGATAACAAAACTCAAGCAAGTCTGCTCATTTATTCATTTATTATTCTATATGGAAGTTGAATAAAAACAAATGATGATTATTGAATGATTTGTTGTAAGTGGGCAAAAACATGCAAAACCACTGGTATGGTCCTTTAAGTACAAAACAATCCTGTGAATGCTTGTATCCCTAACATAAGAAGATTCCTTAGACAATAAGAGATATTTGATTTCAAGGTTTCAATGTGTGCAGGTTAATACACGGGGATAAGAACAATAGAGAGAGCTGCCAAAAGTTGTGAAATACTTTCCTTCTTCCCCTGAAACATCCTGTTATCACAACCTATTTTTCAATATCCTCTCACACCGTTCTCTGCCCCGAGGGCTTGACAGAGATTGACTAGTCTGAGGAAAAAGTTCAGCCAAGATGAAGATGAAAAAACACAACTTTTTTCCTTAAACTTAAAAGCATTGAGACGCACTGTTGTCATTGTCCATCATCTCTCCGTGTGGTCATTAGTAAAGCCTGCTACAGTCCCTTACTGTAACTACAGTATGAATCACACAATGGGCATCATGAATCTTTCCTCGCATATATATTACTCACCACCAGGTATTCCATGTAACATGTAGCCTATACCTCTTTCACACCAATGACCAGGGTTGGACCAGGGTTATCTGACCCATGTTCAACCCTTCTCTTGTCAACTCAAACCAAGCAAGTCAACGCGGGTTAATCCCTGGTCATGGCAATTTAGATATGACCTGGGTCACAACCTGGGAGCAATTCATACCAATTAGCTCAGGTGCTGGAAATGGGCCAACCCAGTCTCACTCCCAACTCGTCAACTACCGTCGATTGGGCAGCACCCCTCGGCATCAGAAACTGACGCACGGAGGTACCCTTTAGCAACAGTATGTGACGAACCGGGCTTTCACCTAACTCCAATGATGGTCGGAGCAAGTGATGTAGTATTTGTATTAATAGCGTGAAAGTCCGCTCAGGGCGGGCAGGAGGGGTGATGGATGGGTCAAACAAACAAAAGACTTTCAACCAGGTCACCGCTGTTCGTGTCCCGTGTGAAACTAAAAGTAACGTTGACTTATTTTGTCACTTCAGTTGGTAGTCATGTGACTCGTCGATATCGTCAGCCCTGTGAGTCGCTAGTCAGTGAAGTTAATGTGAAATGGTCTAAATATTTTAGATTTGTGACATCACAAATGGACAGAAATCCTAACGGCTTGTTTCAAAGCACAGTTTCTGAATGCGGGCTGTGTGTATTTCTGCATGGATTGAGTGTTTGGATACTTTCACAGTATTTATATATCACTTAAACCTGCTTTATAATATAAAAGACATGAAAATCTCACTTTTTACAATATTGGACTTTAAGGGATAGGCCATATAGGCGGTCGCCTAGGGCGCAACCTTCTGGGGGGCACTTTTTGCACTCTAAAATAAAATAATAATAATAATAACATTTTTAAATGCAGACGGGCACCCTCCCTCATTTTAGAGATTTTAGAATGAAGAAAGGAAGAAAGAAATACACTTTTCACTCCTGTAACTCTCATTCTCACACTTTTTCATCTGCCCAGCCGCACTTATTTGTAATAAAAGTGTAAATTGTTGTGAAACTGACTAAACACTTTTAAGCCAACAATATCAGGGACCAATTGGTTATTTATATTATAATAAATACAGTTATTTATGAAAATAAAAATCTTAATTTTTGTCTTAAAACCATTGTAATGTCTGACCAACCAACCCTAACCCTAGAGCGGTGCGAGGGAGGAGGGGTGGGGGGAAAGGGTTCCAAATCAGACTTTCACCTATAGGGCACCAAAAGGGCTGGAGCCCTGGAACGGCGGCGGTATCTGACAAGTTGGGAGTGAGAATGTGTTCAATGGGAAGGGGTTTACACGTCTGGAGAGATAGTGGCATCATCAATGTGTGTAAACACGCAAAATGTCACAGAATGATGCATGTTTTTGGGCTAATATGGTGTAACTATAGTACATACATCATTTTAACCTTTGTAAAATGTCAAACTATGTTATACGTTATGTGGAGCTGTAATGTAGCCTATGCAAAAACACACAGACAACATACAGATTTACAGTATCTATCAATCAACTCTCATGAACCTTTTTCTCTGTTTCCTCTATCTACAGTACCCATTTATCATATATTGAAATACATTGTGCGATCTAATATGCTAATATAGGCTACATTTACAAAAGGATTAGAAACTTATGAAGACTGAAATCTATATTTCACTCACTACCATCCCAGCAAAGATTTGCTTCATATAGTAGACCTACTAAAGTTTTTCAGCAGGGCATGTGTTGGATAATGTTAGAGCTTGTCCAAATGTAATAAAATGAGTTTATATTTTATGAAGTTTGCTAATTGCTCGGGACTAGGACTGAAGCAATGGAAAACAGAGCATTAAACTGTTTTGTGTTTTAAAGTTCTGACATGGAGTTACATGCACTATTCTCTATGAAACGCAGCAGGAGAAAAAAGATGTTCTATACCTCTGACAGCTGGTCTTTGGGGGAACCAGCAGACAAGACAGCAGAGAGTCATTGAAGGCGATGTTTGGTTTGCAAAGTAAATGTCAACCTTTGTTTCCTGTAAAAGCTCGACTTTTCAAACAGAATCCACCATCAATGTGCTGCACATGCAGCTGACCACCATGAAATTCTTTAGAAGGCCTTTTTCACTCGATACTTTACAGGAAAACTGTCAGCACTAAGTTAACCACAGAGTGTTTACATGAGTCCATACTCAGACCATTTTGTTTTAACATTTTCAACAGTTTGATCAAAGCATGTCAACGTCAAATCATTAAATAAAAAACATTCATCAAGCCAGCAAATGTCGAGATGCCAAATCAACGGGTTTTAATCATGTGTAGGACATAACATCAATGCTTCAATCGAAAGTTTATGAGGGGCGTCAGTCCAAAAAATACCATACATTTAATAGCAAATGTTAAAACAAAAGACATGCCAGTGTGATAAGAACATATATTAAAAATCCTGCTAGTGTAGAGTAAACCAATGAGTAATAGAGAGGGCTAAATCAAACTGAAAATACACCAACCAGGCTGTATAAGTCTCCATCAAGTATTCAAACAAAAGAATACCCACGAGTCTCCCCTTTACAGACATGTCCACTTTATGATAATCACATGCAGTTTGGGGCAAGTCATAGTCAAGTCAGCACACTGACACACTGACAGCTGTTGTTGCCTGTTGGGCTGCAGTTTGTCATGTTATGATTTGAGCATATTTTTTATGCTAAATGCAGTACCTGTGAGGGTTTCTGGACAATATTTGTCATTGTTTTGTGTTGTTAATTGATTTCCATTAATAAATATATACATTTGCATAAACCAGCATATTTGTCCACTTCCATCTTGATAAGAGTATTAAATACTTGACAAATCTCCCTTTAAGGTACATTTTGAACTGATAAAAAATTTGCAATTAATTTGTGATTGAATTTTGTTTAACTGTAACTGCTTTGTTTGTCGACCCCTCTGTATCTCTTTTCACTAAGTGGGAGATATAGTAGCTTATGTCAGAAATTCCTGATATGTCCGATTTGCGATTATTTGCAATTAAATATTTTTAATCGATTGACAGCCATTTCGATTGTCATAGAAATGTAGCTGTTCAGGTTTTATTTTTATTTTTTGGAGCACTATAAGTACGCCCATACATGTTGGCTTATAAGTTGATTTTCAAAGTTATAGGAAAGTTATTTATTTTATAAACATAAAGTTACGTGAGTATTGTTCTAATTCTATATTTTGGTATGTTTTATTTTGTTTTCATGTTTTTTAAAGGAACAGTATTTAGAATTTAGGGGGATCTATTGGCAGAAATGGAATATAATATTAATAAGTATGTTTTCTTTAGTGTATAATCACCTGTAAATAAGAATCATTGTGTTGTTGTTACCTCAGAATGAGCCGTTTATATCTACATAGGGAGTGGGTCCTCTTCATGGAGCTGGCCGCCATGTTTCCACAGTAGCCCAGAACGGACAAACCAAACACTGGCTCTAGAGAGGGACATCCGCGTATTCACATTTTTCACACGGGAGAAGTTTCAGTTGGTTGAATTCTGCAACCTCACCACTATACGCCGCCAAATCCTACACACTGCACCTTTAAAGTTATGTTTGTAGTAAAGAAGAAAAAGAAGAAAAACAACTACACTGTGACTCTGATGAGCGCCGCCTTGGTCACAGAAAGTTGTGTTGTATTTATCTCTGTATCTTGTTATTTCCCGTTTATTACTTTTTTTGTCTCAGAGTTAAGTTACGGTTTTATATTAAAAAAAAAATTATCTGTGTCACAAGCTAAAAAGTAACCCCTACATCCTCGCTGATGCATTAATTTTGCATTTATACCAAAGGGGGTAAAATTAATTCTCAGTGTATTTCATTGTTATGAGGAGGGTCGGCAGGGTAAAATGAACCGCGTTGAGGGAGGTGCAGCTACGTGGGTGGGGGAGATGAAGGAGCCGACACATCAATGGTCATGGCAGTGGGATGAAAGAGTCCTTTGACTCCCCCACAGCTTTGCTGCATCTTTGAATTGATCTCCTTGCAAGGATCTGAGAACAAAAGATGTATTTACTTTTACTTTACTGTCAGCTAATAACCACAAATACAAGCTGTGAAATGTTTCCCCAAGAGAATGCAGCTTTGTTGAGTGAAGGAGGGGATTTTCACATGGAAAATAATAAAGTTATTAACATATCAAATGCAGTCTGTGGCGTGTAGGTTTAATGAGCTGAATGCTAAAATAAAGGTCAAATAAGATTTAGGTCAAAACATAATTAATGATCCTTGCCGATTAAAATGTCATGTAGTATGTCTTGAAATATTAACCCGGTTGGAAAACTGCTTGCTTTGATCAGTTAGATGATTCCTTCAGTTGGCCAGTAGGTGGATTCCTTCTCCCATTTTTCTAACGTCTCCTTGCCTGTAGTTTTCCATAACAGATCTGGCTTTTCTTTTCCAACAATCATGTCCATTTTTAGATATTGACAAAAGAAAAAAACAAAATGTTAGTGGCTTAGAAGGTAATTAAAATTACAATGTGTGACTTCTTTCAGTTTGGCTTTATGACAAAATGCTGGTATTTGACTCTTGACTCATTGCTTCTGTCATTGTCTCCATGTGTGTCACCAAGCAAAGGCTTCGCCACATCTGTCATTGCATACTTTTGAACTGTCAGTCCCTGCTTTTGAAAATCTGCAAACCCCCCTTTCCCATGAAGGGGACTTGACAAATGTTATTGTCTCATATGGGGATTTTTTTAGGGGGGGCAACATGAGACGGACAGATCCATGCTGGCATTGTGCTCGCCCACAGAGTCAGCCCCAGGTTCTGTACGGACCTGCAGCATTTTGGACCTATTATCTGAAGGTTTTTTTTTTTTTTTGATCTCACGTATATATTGAGCCTATTGTGTTCATGTTTGCCTCGGTGTAACTGAATCCGCAAGATGAGATATCTATTCATCTGTGGGTGCTGTGGTCTCTCACCACCTTTCTTTTTGTCTCTGCCCCCCTCAGGCAGATGGCCTTGACTCAGGTGAGTCACCAGTAAAGCCCCCTCATCTGGCTAACATCCCTGTCACAGTGAGGACATTAACTGGAACCAACCGGCTGTGTGATGACTCAAGGTGCTGCTCCCTTACTGTTAAACAAAGACGTTCAGTCGTCCACCAGCTGTGTATATTTTCTACTTTGGATGACCATCTTTTTTCATTCATAGAAATAAGTTTGCAAACACAAAAACAATCCATTTACATACATAAAAACGATATAAAAATGCAAAAATGATAAGAAAAAGTTCAAATATGCATAGGTTAATGACAGTGGTCAATCCATATCCAACAGTGTCCAACACCATAAGCACACATTATGTAAAAAAAATATGGCTGCCAATCGATTAAAATATCTAATTGCAATTAATTGCATGATTGTCCATAGTTAATTGCAATTAATCACAAATTAATTGCACAATTTTTTCTCAGTTCAAAATGTACCTTAAAGGGAGATTTGTCAAGTATTTAATACTCTTATCAACATGGAAGTGGACAAATATGCTGCTTTATGCAAATGTATGTATATATTTATTATTGGAAATCAATTAAAAACACAAAACACTGACAAATATTGTCCAGAAACCCGCACAGGTACTGCATTTAGCATAAAAAATATGCTCAAATCATAACACGGCAAACTGCAGCCCAACAGGCAACAAAAGCTGTCAGTGTGTCAGTGTGCTGACTTGACTATGACTTGCCCAAAACTGCATGTGATTATCATAAAGTGGGCATGTCTTTAAAGGGGAGACTCGTGGGTTGTTACCAATGGATTCCTTAGGTTTTCTAGTTTCATATGATGCCAGTATCTTCACTCTAGCTTAAAAATTGAGCCAGCTTCAACCTAAAAATTGCAAATTGCGTTAATGCTTTAATGGCGTTCAAACAAATTTGCTTTAATGCGTTATTATCGTGTTAACTTTGACAGCCCTGGTCAAAAGGCAACGAAATCTGCCAATCAGCAGATCTAAAGCTCACTAATTAACACTTTTGTATGTTTAATACATGTATGAATGAAAACTGAAGTTTAAAACAACATGTTGCAACCAGCGAAGACTCCAGGAAGCTAATGCACCTGGCCAAGAAAACAGCTAATTGTCATCTTTACATTTCAGTTTGTCAGCTGTTTACACCTTATTCTTGTCTATATGCTAAGCTACGCTAACTGCCTGCTTGCTTAATATTTGCTGTACAAACGTATTTCCATAAATCTCAAACTATCCTGCTCTTTTAAAGTAGTCTTGCTGTAATCATTCAGCACATTCGCATAAAAAGGCGTATAAATGCCACGCTAATGCGCAAGCTGTTTAGGGTGCAATAAGTACTCCTTTCTTGATTTCTGCGAGTCATTTGTACGCCACGTACCCTGTACTGTGCAATGTAAACATATCCGCGTATAAATGTTACGGTAAAAGTTAATGACATAGAATAAAAAGCAAGAAAGACCACTTATGGTGGGTGGGGAGGTAGATGGGCCTGACACCGGACTTTTAACCAGGAGACCTGTGTTCGAGACCGTTGTTGACCGGTGTTTTGTTTTGTAAGTTACGTTAGTGACGTTTGTCACATATTTTTTGTTGATGTTTGTGATGTGTTTTCCGTAGTTGTTTCCGTACATGTTTTACAAAGTTTACTTATTAATTTTAAGCCCAACCATGACATTTTCTCTTACCCTAACTAAGTGGTTTTCTTACCTAAACCTAACTGCGGGTGTTTGCGTAGCGTACAGATGACACGCGAAAAGGCTAAAATACGTACTCATGACACACGTAATGTCCGTGTAATGTCGTGCTTTTTATACGCCTTCCTGTGAGACCGGGTTGAATCATTCCTGCTATTGTTTTAAGACAAACTTTGAAAAATTGTGAACCTATCCTTTAAGCGGATGATTTTAGAACACCTTACAATTTTGTCATTTTGACAAAGGGGATGTAGACCAGCAAATAAATGCACAAGTCAAAATGGTTTCTATAAAAGAGGTATTCAGTGGTGTCAATATTATCTTTAATTTATGTAGAAAGCAGTAGAAAGAAACTCAGTCTGTCATCAAACTCAATTCACAAGTATTTGTAGGTCTGGATGATTTCAACACTTCTGCCATAAAAACTGTTGGTAGACTGTTTAAGTGTTTTGGTGAAAGGATAAACTCTTTAGTTTTAGATTTCTCCAGCCCACAAATATTTGCTTTATAGGTCCATTTAATTGATCTGACTGACTGAGAAAAGACATAATAACACTGGCACTATCATCGCAAACTTTAAGCCTAACAAAAGTTGAAGAAAAACACTAGAACTCTATTGTTTGGTGGTACACAAATCTAAAGTCAAACAGAGTTCACGAGGGCAGGCGCTCTGATTCCCTTTTGTAGTGAGAACAAGGAGTTCCCAGAGACTGAAGCCGGGTTATTGTACCTCACCTTTGATGGTTCACTAAAGGCAGGTGTTCACAATCACAGTTTAAACAGCGACTGTGTTTGAAGTGGCACGAGTTATACTGAGGTTTGATCTCTCTTTGGCACTACATGAAAATAGCTGCACCTGAGAGACCCGGCGCTTGACCACAACCAACGGCTACACCTGCATCTGACAACATCTGCCCCCGGGATGTCTTGATCTTTTCTTATGCGCTTTTATCCTCCGATGAAAACTTCCAACCTCTTGTACATTTTGGTGCTGCTTTTGGCACTCAACTTCTTCCAACAACAAAATACCCCCTTTCAGTTTTCAGGTCCTTTTGTGTCCTGGTAAATGACAACAAAATTACACAAATGATGAACAGCTATGTATCGGTAATTTATTGCAGCGAGTGGTAAAACTTAGGGTTTATGTGATTAGAGGGATCTTGTCTCTTTGAAGGGTTACATCAAAACGAGTGTTGAGTGACCACTGATGCCGCTGTTCAACTGTGGGAAACCCGCAGTGAGATCCATATTGCTTCAGGCAATGTAATTCCGATGAAAGACAACCAATTGCCTAGAAATGTTTAGCTAAGGCTCAAGACTGGAGCAGTGTGGATGAGTCACGACAGAGAAGACGAGCTGCTTCATGTTGCTGCACGTGGGTGGGTTTGGTCTTTCATTGAGACAAACTTTCCCTCAGGGCACACATTTTCTGTTTTGGTCAATGTCGAAACAGGGAGTTAATCATTACGCTACTGGAGGAGTGTAATTTACTTGTCTTCATTAATAACTTTTTACTTTGATGGATTTTTATTGCAGAGGAGGAACAACACCACATTCTTGTGATGGAAAAACAAGGAAAAGTGTTTGAGCTGCATGTTAAAAACAACTGAAATAACTTTGACATAAAACTAAACATTTAATTAAGATAACCTTTTTAAAGTGCATACTCACAGGTGTGTTAATACCAACCCGGTCTCACGGGAAGGCGTATAAATACCACAACGGACATTTCTATGTCACAAGTACACATTTTAGCCTTTTCGCATGTCATTTGTACGCCACGCAAATGTCCGCAGTTAGGTTCAGGCGTCATGGTTGGGCTTAAAATAAGTACGTAAAACACGTACGGAAACAACGTAAAACAACTACAGAAAACACGTCACAAACATCAATAAGAAACACGTGACAAACGTCACTAACGTAACTTACAAAACAAACCACTGGTCAATAACGGTCTTGAACACAGGTTTCCTGGTTAAAAGTCTGGTATTTGTTGATCCCGTTCCACATCCCTGCCCATCATAGGTGGTCTTTCTCGCTTTTTAAACTACGTCACTAACTCTTACCGTAGCATTTATATGCAGATGTGTTTACATTGCAGTCAGTACAGGATACATGACGTACAAATGACACACGCAAATCAAGAAAGGCGTACTTATTGCACGCTAAATGCCTTGCGCATTATTGTGGCATTTACACGCCTTTTCGTGCGAACGGGCTGGCTAATACACGTTACAATAGGCCCTATATAAAAACAAGAGTAAAGGCCTTTACACACAAAGTCCGTATTTGTCTTCTGAAATTGTCGCACGTGCACGATCTCACGTTGTGTCGATCACGTTTGCACACTGAATCCAAAACTTTCGTCCGTCATTAAAGTTTTACGAACAGGTTCGATTATCTGCTTTTTTTCGCATCCGTCAAAAGCTAAAAGAGGCTTGTTTGACCACTCAGAGCCACCGTCTGTGCAAACGTCATCATCCAAAATGGTATCTGATAAACATTCACTTCGTCTCCCAGCACAAAGCACTTTACGATAAAGAAATAAAAAAAATATAGAGATGCTGAATTTAAAGAGAGATTGTGGCTGGTGATTGCAGAACAGCTTGGAATCAGAGATGATCACAAAACAAAGGATTTAACGTTATCGAAGTTTAGACAGTAGTGATTCTAGTGGCTCTAGCCACTTCTTGCTAATGTCATTCATTCATTCATTAGCCAGGCTAGCGCTATCTATTGCATTCACATAATTAATTCAGTTTTGTCTCGTATTGCGAATTTTCGCAAAAAATAGAATATTAAAACGCATCGGAATCAGTGTGCAAGGTTTCTGTGTCCAGACATTTCACTAAAACAAACAAGACTGAGAGTCTACAACATAGTGAGCTAAATACTAACATGCTCTCAATAACATGCTGATTGTTTAGCAGGTATAACGTTAGCAATGGTCACCATCTTAGGTTTGGATGTTAGTATACATTTGCGAGTGAGTACTAAACCAATACTTCTTAGGACATTTCACTAAAAAGCGAGATCGTCAACCTCATGGTGGTGATAGAAGAAATGTCAGAGGATCACCAAAGTCAGTGGGAATCATCCTCTTGGGACCATTAATGTCTGTACAAAATTTTATGGCGATCCATCCAATAGATGTTGAGATATTTCAGTCTCGACCAAAGTTGTGGAACGACTGGAAAACTGTCTTGATGCATGTCAAAGTTTTAAAAACTGACATGTATATTTTGTAAAAACGGTAATACAACAAAAGGCTGTTTCTACCCTGTAAACTGCAGTGTAGCCTGTGTATTCATACAAGGAAGCAGCCAAAATCTGAGACTTCACTTATTCCAACTTAACCCTCCCCTAGAGGACTGTATCCATCCCAGGGTCACTATAACTTGTCTGGAAGGAGAGGGATGGATGCCAGCAGTATGTGGGGGATGCAGACAACCTTAACACTAAACTTTCCAGAAGCATAAATGTTCCCGGCACGTTTTGAGTCAGTCAAGCAGCCAAAAACCGTCCAGTCCCAACAGGCCTATCAGCGTCTGGGATCAGGCCTTACAGATCCGTCTGTAGGAGGGGGAACTCAGTGACCCATATGAAACTGCTGTGTAGATTACACTCAGGCTATCAGGACACTAGGCTGTTTCCATCACAGTCCAGGTAAGCTACGTTTAACACCATTTGTACTCAACACACAACAAATGAGCCTGAGGTATTTATGGTGCTGATTAGACGTCTACGGTTTGTGACAAATAGCTCTTGAATTACCAGAAAAGACTTCCACTGAGATAAGAGCCCTTATGTTTTTGTTGTAGAGTCTAGGAGAGAAGATGAGAATGATTTAGACGAAAGCAGCATCCGTATCACCGGCTAAGAATGTGTCAGAATCTCATCAACTGGATAGACTCAATGGATACTAGACAGACTCAGAGGCATTGAGAGAAGTGGGATGCTGTTGTACATCCTCTTTGTCCCCGAATAAAAGACTGACATTTCTTTATCACAAACATAAGCTTGTGTCTAGACTTCTACTTTTTATGAATTTTCAGACTTTCAGTGGCTTAACTACCACTGCTCTGGGTTTTCTACCTTGTAGAGGTGTTCTGACATGAATGAACAAACCTTTAAACCTGCAGTAGGCAGAATGTTTTTGGCATCATTGGGGGAAAATTCCATAATAACCTTTCAGCATATTGTAATTCAAGTGTTCTGAGAGAAAACTAGACTTCTGAACATCATCATGGCTCAGTTTTCAGGCTTTAAAAGATCTAGTCCGTGACGGGAGACTTTGGCCAATCACAGGTCATTTCAGAGAGAGAGCGTTTTATTGGCTGTTCATTCAACGGAGGCAGCTGTCAATCACTCGCGAACTCCGATCAAACGGTCAAACTAGGCAGCGCTGATCAAATATGAATCAATATTCTGTTACTGTAATGCCTATTTCTCACCTCAGATGTTTTCAGAAACATCTTGTAGTGTACTGTTTAGCTGTAGAATGAGAAAGTTTGCTCCGGCTGGTGGGCGGTGCTTGGTATTTCCTCAAACTTTCTCATTTTACAGCTGTGCAGCTTTTTTTTTCTTTTTCAATACTTTATTAAGAAAGTTCAATAGTTACATAAAATAGGCTACATGTTCAGATTTTTAATTACAAAAAATAATTAGTAAATATATTTCACAGCACAAAACTAATATAAAATTAAAATAAATTATACAACAAATAAAATGTAAGGAAAGGAGAAGAAGTTGAATAAAAACAAAAAACAATCAGGGTCTGTTAAACAATTGGAATAAATTTGAAGTGAAATGTCTAAATAATCTAATAGTTTTTGCCAATTTAGAATTTTTGAGTTTTAAGTTTTGTATTGTAAATAAATATGTTTTAAAATCAGTATCTTTAAAAGTGTAAAAGGAGGGTAGTCTTTTAAGCCATATCCTTTTATGGATATAATATTTCGCTAAGAAGTTTGTGAGTGATTGACAGCTGCTCAGAGACGGCAGGCTCCAGCTTGGCTCTGATTGGTTGTTTTCCTCCGGTCTGTGAAATCTTGCAGATGCCATTAGCAGCACCAGAGGACACCGGAGGACACAGAGGAACATGATATTTTTCAGATTACCTGTCTCATGCACTACTGTCAGGATATAATGACTTTTTTATAAAAATAACTTACTACCTACTGCAGCTTTAACATGAAGTCTTATAGAATGTATTTGTAGTATTTTCCCTCTGAGGCACAGCCTAAATAGGATTATTGTGTTACATTAACCAACATCTCATATCTGTATACTATAGAGAGGAAACTTATAGAATGGAGAGAGAAATTTAGCAAATAGTCTTCCTGATACATACCGCCATTGAATTTAATCATACTGACAAATACATGGGTTTTTTATCCTGGATTGAGGTGATTGAAGGTAAAGTATTACACTTATTTGTATATTTTGGCAGCACTTTTGGCAAGATACTGTTTTATCTTTTTAAATTCAATGTTAACTTGTGAAAAAAGCCTCAAAGCACCCTACGTTTATCTCGCTAATGTGACAGACAGAGTCACTCGTCTCCGTCTCAGAGATGCCATCTTCACTGATAAGCCTGTCTGTCCTCAAAGAGAGAAAATTTCCATCACACAACGTCTGCCTTTTACAACAAGAGGAGTGTTTCTCTCTCAGAGCGACTTCATACGATACATACTGTGGGTGTGTAGCTTATCCAGTCAGTAGTATAATGTATGACTCCATGCAAATATTTATACTAGCTGCCTTGGATGAGTCATCCTTAAAGCCGGCAGTGGTGAGACTAAACAAAATTTATGGTATTTCTCAGAGCTGTGATGTCATTGGTGGAGGCGGATTTTCCTGAACTGTTTGTGTGTCACTATTCCTATAATCTGCTCCATTCATTCCCGAAATGAAACACAACAATTTTACCTGAACATTTCATGGCTTTTATTCCTGTAAAATCCAGCTGAACCCCAGTTGAAACATACCCCAGTCACACAGTTGACTGTTTGCTAACCCTCGCCTCTCAACAGCGATACAATTTGGGACGAATGTACATGGATGGATGCGTATTACAATATAGTATGCCCATATTTAGCCTAATAGATGTCTTATTTCAGGCTGTTCTCATACACCGTTCGTAGCTACACCTGCGAAAAGTAATGCACTGTAATTCGTATACATCCCACGAAATCAATTCGTATGTAATCCACGTATTTGTGAACCAGAAAGTATAAGAAGCGTAGGGAGGAGGACGGAGGTGTGTCAAAAAATACGAGACTTTCGCCCGGAGACCGATGTTCGTACCGCGTTAATTTTTCTTTGCAAGAGTGTTCCGCCTAGTCCTGCCCTACTGCACTGTGATTGGCTAGTACTACTGTGCTGTGATTGGCTATCACTCGTTGCCTAAGGCGCCCTTGTGATTGGATGTCTTTCTCTTGCTGTCAATAGAGAGGTGAAGTCCCGCCCCTTCCGGTGGACCACCAGGGGACCTTATTTCAGAAAAAATAGGTACGGTAGTCAAAGGTGAGAGACAAATATTTTTTTTTTTTTTTTTTTAAGATGGCTTTTGCCTTTATTGAATAGTGAAAGTGACAGCTGTGAAAGGGAGAGAGAGAGGGGGGATGACATGCAACAAAGGGCCACGGGTTGGATTCGAACCCCAGGCCGCTGCAGTAAGGACTCAGCTTTGGTACATGGGGCGCCTGACAAATATTTTTCTGATCCCATTTGATTTGCGCCATGAACCACACATGAGATGTTTGTTAAGTTAAAAGATAATTTTGCAAGTCAAGAAAGTCGCAGTTTGTTGTAAAACTGTTGAAGTATCAGACTGTGAAAATACGTAATTAGAAAGACTAAACACCCAAAAGTCGCGTAAGTGACGTCTCTCTCTCTGAAGCTACGATGCCTGTGTGTTTCCTACTGGGATTAACTCACACCAGCAACAGGTCTCCCTCGTTCATTCGCTTCCCGGCTGATAAAAGACCAGGAGTCGCTGGATAAAACACATCAGGTAAGATAACGTTTCATTTGTGCGTGGAACATAGCTAAGTTAGCTAGCTAGTGTTGGAGACGTATATTGTGCGAGACAAGAGATGTAGTTCACTGAGCGGTTTCACACTAAACTAAATGATACTACAAACCTACTACAAACCTACAACAAACTGAGAATTTCTTGACTTGCAAAAGTCAAGAAAGTTTAAACTTATCTTTTAAATTGACAATGATCTCATATGTAATTCATGACACAATTCAAACGGGATCATATAAATATGTCTCTCGCCGTTGACTACCGTATATATTACTTTCGGAAATAAGGTCGCATGGGGTCCATCGGAAGGGAAGGAACTCAAGTCAATGATTGTGTATGTAAAATTGCATAGTTTTAAGTCACAAATCTGCAAATACATCACAAACAATTTTCTTGGGGGAGGACCTCCAAACCCAATATCTCCTCGTAACTTTTATTCACTGTATAAATTCAGAATGTGTCTCTGTATAATATGTAGGAGAATCCTGACCGGGACACCACCTAAAACCTGAATGAAGAGCTCACACACCTCAACTCTGCATACCTGCCTGTCTAGCTGGCTTCTGATGATTCCAGCCTATAGAGATCCTATAATATATTATAGAGCGATACTACAAATAACACAGGAAAGCACTTTAACTATTAACACTATATACAAACACACCACCTTAACCCTATAATGTTCCAGTTGGAATATTATTGCAGTATTATAGGCCTACTATAGGTGATGCATAGCCCAAGTATCACAGCTGATTATGACAGACACAGTATAACATGCTTAGAGAAATAATGAATAAATAGGAATAAGATACCGGCCGATACACATGTCAACATGTGAAAAAGGGGAGTACCGGCAACTTATTTTTTTCCACTTCAAGCACTGATGACATGTACTGTAGCCTATCAGTGGACAGGATATCACCAGCTGCCAGTGGCTCTACTATGGAGCTTGCATTAGCAATGAGACACGGCACGTCAAGCTCAAACGAGGTAGAGGTATAGGTTACAAGAGAATTTACAGCTAACAACATATACCCTGGTCAATATAGGGATTATTTGTTTAATTGTTTTGTCTAATAGTCTAATTGTCTGTCGACTGACTAATGATTATTGATTATTTAATTAATTGATTCAGTGTTAATGTGGATTTGTGATACTTTAAAATAACATCTTTTTCTTTCAGTTTTGGCCTTCCATTCACACCAAGTGGACATTTTCCAACAGATCTTTTCAAAAACATTCCAGTGCATACATTAGGCTTTAGCTTAAAGGACCACTTTGACATTTAAGGAAATATGCTTAATCACTGATTCTTGGAGAAAGTTAGATGAGAAGATCAATAGCCTCACACTCACATATCCATCCATCCATCCATCCATTATCTGTAACCGCTTATCCTATTCAAGGTCGCGGGGGAGCTGATCCCAGCTGACACTGGGTGAAGGCGAGGTACACCCTGGACAGGTCGCCAGACTATCACAGGGCTGACACATAGAGACAGACAACCATTCACGCTCTCATTCACACCTATTTAAAGTCACACTTATATATCTGTACTTTAAATGATTATTTCTGCAAGGTGTTCTAGCTTAAAATAAAGGACATGCTTAGAAACCTGACACGATTAATAACAGTAAGCTGTCAATAAACAGTCATCTGCAAGAAATAACACGCTGCTTTTGTGTACTTGTGTGTAATCAAAGACCCAGAGTTACTAAGAGTTGCCGCAGGTGTGTGCTCCCACAGATCATTACAGTAAGCTTGTGCCTCAGGACAAACAGAATCTATTTCACAGAAACAGACTGTCGTATTTACTTTCGGGAATCATATCGAAACAGACTTACTGGCAGTGAAATATTCCTCTGAATTATGTAATTTCCTTTACAGACCTACTGATCAGTTTCTGTTTCATGCCTGGCCAGTTTAATCAAAGGGGGAGCGTTGGGGGGGGGGGGGCAGGTGCAACGTCTCATTCCAGGTGAGACGAGGATTTGTTCAAGCACGAAAGAGGAAAGCACTGCTATTAATTATTAAAAGACAATTCAAGACGGCAGAAACAAGCAGCAAGGTGTGGATGTGGGTGACGATTTATTCTGGATGTGATAAATTGATGTACAATGTGTCAAAACTGTCAATCAATTAAAATAGTCCATCGCGATTAATCGCAAATTGATACAAATTTTTATCTGATCAAAATGTACCTTAAAGGGAGATTTGTCAAGTATTTAATACTCTTATCAACATGGGAGTGGCAAATATGCTGCTTTATGCAAATGTATGTATATATTTATTGTTGGAAATCAATTAACAACCCAAAACAATGACAAATATTGTCCAGAAACCCTCACAGGTACTGCATTTAGCATAAAAAATATGCTCAAATCATAACATGGCAAACTGCAGTCCAACAGGCAACAACAGCTGTCAGTGTGTCAGTGTGCGGACTTGACTATGACTTGCCCCAAACTGCATGTGATTATCATAAAGTGGGCATGTCTGTAAAGGGGAGACTCGTGGGTACCCATAGAACCCATTTTCATTCACATATCATGAGGTCAAGACATTTTTGGTACCAATAGATTCCTTAGGTTTTCAAGTTTCATATGATACCAGTATCTTCACGCTCTAAAACCTTTCTAAAAAAAAAAAAAAATCGCAAGTTGCGTTAAAGCAGCAGTAGGCAGAATATTTTTGGCATCATTTGGCAAAAATTCCATAATAACCTTTCAGCATATTGTAATTCAAGTGTTCTGAGAGATAACTAGACTTCTGCTCCTCCTCATGGCTCTGTTTTCAGGCTTTAGAAAATCTAGCCTGTGATGGGAGACTTTGGGCAATCACAGGTCATTTCAGAGAGAGAGCATTCCTATTGGCTGTTCATTCAACGGAGGAAGCTATCAATCACTCGCAAACTCCGATCAAACGGTCAAACTAGGCAGCGATGATCAAATATGAATCAATATTCTGTTACTGTAATGCCTATCTGTCCTCAAATGTCTTCAGAAACATCTTGTAGTGGACTGTTTAGCTGTAAAATGAGAAAGTTTGCTCCGGCTGGTGGGCGGTGCTTGGTATTTCCTCAACTGATCTCAACATGGCTGCTCACAAACCGGTCACAACCTTTCTCATTTTACAGCTAAACAGTACACTACAAGAAAACATTTGAGGAGAGAAATAGGCATTACAGTAACAGAATATTGATTCATATTTGATCAGCGCTGCCTAGTTTGACCGTTTGGTCGGAGTTTGTGAGTGATTGACAGCTGCTCAGAGACATCAAGGCTCCAGATCGGCTCTGATTGGTTGTCTCCTCCGGTATGTGAAATCTTGCAGATGCCGTTAGGAGCACCGGAGGACAGAGAGGCACATGATTTTTTTCAGATTACCTGTCTCATGCACTACTGTCAGGATATAATGACTGACTAGATGCTGTCAGGATAGTTTTATAAAAATGACTTTTTTTAATCATATTTGCTCAGATTCTACCCACTGCAGCTATAATGTGTTAAATAAATTAGTGGCATTAAAACAAATTTGTATTAACGTGTTACTGCGTTAACTTTGATAGCCCGAGTCAAAACATCAGATTGAAGAATAAAGAATCATAATTCATGCTGATTTTTATCTGAAAATCACATTAAAAAGTACAAAAACTACCAGCTGATTTGCAAAAAAGTGTCATTGATCCTGAGAAAAAGAAACCCGAGAACGAGAGGAGGACAATTTATGAACCACTAATGTTTTTTTCTGGCTTCAATGGATGCTATTGAGGCTTTTATGTTTGTTATTTCTGAGTAAGGTGTCTACTTCTGAGATCAAATTACACCTTTACCTGGATTTTATGAGACTTGAGTGCATATTTAAAAGATAATAAAAATACAGTAGGCTCCTTTGTTACCAAAACCCTCACTTCACCAGTGTTTTAAAGCCCTGAGAGGCATGTACTAACTGGACAAACACCCCCACCACGTTAGCTCCATATAAGGCTGCTATACAAGCTTCATTGCATAACACAGCTCACCCCAGAATTGCTCAATACCTGCACAAACAGTCAAGATGTAAGAACATGTTTTATACATTTCGTCTTTCGTTGTATTTGTCTTTGTGGTGCTGAATGAGCGACTGCTGCTGGTTAAACATAGTTCATCTTTGGGGTTTTCGTGCCCAGAGAGCTGATGTCATTAGGCGCTGAGCGGTAATTACAGGGCATCACCAGTAACACTTGCTAACATGGATACGCTGCGAGGACAAACAATAAACAGTGTTCCCCTTGGATCCGTCGCCGTCTGTTGACACTGGATTTCTTTTATGTTTCTTTCTCAAAATTCACAATAAATAACCGAGCGTTATTATTATTAAAAGTTCCGTTTAATCAAAAGCATTTCAAATACACTACTTCCATGTTTCGCAGGTTAAAAAAACAGTAACAGTAGTTAGCAAAAATGCTATTTTTAGTTGTAATGACCCCCACGTGCTATGAATAGCAGTCTGAGTATTTCATAACACATGGTAAGTGATAAACAGTTGTTGTTGAGTGTTAATAGAGTGACAGAGATATGTGGCAGTTTCCTGAGCTACAACATGGCTTAGGTATTTTTTCAAATTCAAACATCTGGATTTACTTTAGTTTCATTTTCTCAATTGGTCTTATCCCACTCATAACCATATTTAAGTGTCATTATCTGTTTTTAGTATTGTTTTCTCTGCCTCTATCTGACTTTTTTTTTTGTCTACCACTTTTTATGCTGCTGTTTTGGCCAGGTCTCCCTTACAAAAGAGGTTTCCAACCACAACATATATTACCTGGTTTAATAAGTATGTTTTCTTTAGTGTATAATCACCTGAAAATAAGAATCGTTGTGTTTTCGTTACCTAAGAATGAGCCGTTTATATCTACATAGGGAGCGGGTCCTCTTCATGGAGCCGGCTGGCATGTTTCTACAGTAGCCCAGAACGGACAAACCAAACACTGGCTCTAGAGAGAGCCATTTGTGGTTTTGCATCGGCCACTATAGTTCTCCTACACGCGTGGTACACGGGAGAAGTTTAAGTCGGTTGCAATCTGCAACCTCACCACTAGATGCCGTCAAATCCTACACACTGCACCTAGGGACTGTATGTACGTTTTTTATTGCCGATGTGTAAACAGGTTGTAACCTAACCTAAAAAATTAGACCTAGTCTATTTCTGCCAATAGATCCCCTTAAATTTTACACATTGTTTCTTTAAATAAATTAAGAATAGACAAATACATGATGACCAATATCCTATTTATAAGGAAAGGATAAACGGATTAACTGCTTTTTCTTACCTGAGGCAGATGATCCAATTTAATCCGGTGTTTACAAAACTATCTGCTGTCTAAGCTGCATAACAGTTTACACACATTCACTGTCAGTCATAATAACTTTCTTCAGAGGAAAAGGGATCGTTGTGAATTTGTGTTTTCTCTGTCTACGTCTTTTTTGTTGTTGCTTTCCCTTCAAATATTCAATAAGGGTTCGGGTGAACAACAGATGCTCCCTTCTCACTTTGCCCTTTATTTGTATGCATGTGGCGGTAGCCGAGGTTTGGGGGTCATTATGTATCTTGGCTGAGCGGCTTGATGGGTCACAGTTAAGCGGTGGAGCTTCAAATGAGGAGGAAGGGGAGGCCTGGCAAGGATGGTTGCTTCTACCATCTGCATTACCGGTGTCTCTGGTGGCCGCTCTCTCACTTACAGACCTTTGGTGTCTTTCATCAGTAAAGAGCAAAAAGTACCCACGGATACCTCAGCCTGAACTTGAGGACATAATGGGATCGCACACAAAGGACAAGGCACACTGGGCTTTTACGGTCTCCCTTGGAGAGTATTAGAAACCCACAGGCTGTTTGATCGGGTTTGGACAGGAGGCAGCATACCAAGGGGCTAAAACGGGGTTGGAAAATAGTTCTCTTTTGTGTGTATATATGTGTGAGAATAGAGAAATTCCTCGGCATAAAACGTCCCGCTTCAGCATCTGATATGTTTAGCAGAGTTGCCCCCAGAATGCGGAGTATTTTCTTGATCTGGGCTGAGCTAAAGGGGAAGGCATGTGGGCCTGATCCCAGGGTCACCACACTTAAAAGCAGCCAAGTCGAGTGAAGACACTGACTCAAGTGAGCTCGCCTGCATGGATGTTTGTGTGTCTTCTCGTTTGTCCTCTTCCTGCATGGCTGCCTCGTCTGAGTCAGGCAGACCGAGCAGGACACGTGACTCGGCAGCCCAGTCGCACAGCAGTTCGTGAAATAGTCACAACATCTAATGTATTGATTCATGCACATAGACACAAATTTCCCATTTTTTTCGTGATGGTCAGCACAAAATCAATTCGTATGTAATCCACATAATTGCGAACCGGGAAGTATAAAGAGCGGCGAACACCACGTAGGGAGGAGGTCGGGGTGGACGAGTGGGTCAAAAAACACCAGACTTTTGCCCAGGAGACCGGTGGACAGGAGACCGGTGTTCATATCCCGTGTGAAATCAGAAGTCAAAGTTCAGTTATTTGTCACGTAACTTCTGTACTTACTGTTACAGCACTTCCGGAGTTATTTTAACCCAAACCACGATCTTTTTCTAAACCTAACTAAGTAGTTTTATTACCTAAGCCTAACCAAGTCGATCTTTTCCTTAACCCTAACTAAGTAGTTTTATTTTTGAAAGACTGGAGAGGAAATTGACGTGTTGCTGGACATTCGTAGGAAAACGCACGAAAAATACGTTTTTGAAAGTCGTGCTGAGCGTCATGAAAAGAAAGGGAAATTTGTGTCTATGTACACGAATCAAATAGATTCAATTTTGTGACTATTTCACGAACTGATGTGAGACTGTGTTGTCAGGTTCTGAGGTATGAGGTGTCTGGTTTTATCTGTCCCCACAAAGCGAGACATCAGATGGTAGGACACAATCAACGAGCCTCCCTTGAAGCAGCTGAGCAGCTCATCTTTTCCTGCACGGCGACAGAAGTGACCTCTTTGCCAGACGAGGAAAAGCGAATCCTTTAATAGGAACAGCTGCCAGGAGAGAGGTGAAGGTGTGTTTGGAGAAATTGTGTATTAGCTGCTGATGAAACCCTTGTTTCTTACGACTGTCACAGACCACAGTAAAACATGCATATAGCACCTGTCATTTCACTCATTGTGCAGGTTTCTGAGGGGACTTTTTGGAGCTCAGTTCAGCTTTGGTGAGCAAGAAGAAACCACTTTAGCAGAGTATCATGTTGCCAATTAAGCAAACTGACCCGAACACATGGCCCTCTTTAAGCCTTTAATGATAAGTATGGTGATATTCTATTCTCCACTGAATTAACAAGTATTGTCTGCATGTCAAAAGCTATTAAAACACATAAATGAGCCACACTGTTGCACTGTGTGATATGTTCCTTCATTACAATGACCTTGGGCACTGTAGTTCTTTTTAAATCCAACATGCAGCATTCTGCCGCTGTAAATACTCACTCAAATGTGTATTAAACCGCGGCTGAAAATAGTCCCAAAAAAATGCACTTTTTACTCCTGTTTGAGTAATGTTTGGTAAAAACTACAGTGCCCAGCTGCTTTAGGAAATTATGTAGCCTTTTCTAAAGAATTGAATTAGAACTTTGTGTCCCATTTAAGATTACATTAAAGATACTGGCTTTCAGTGCAAACCAATGGGCTTGGAGCTGAGAGCTATACAGACTTTGGAGGGAAGTTTAAAAGTATTGAGAGATGGACTAACACATGGTTGGTTTTGGTCTTTTAATGTTGACCTTGTATATAAGGATAGTTATGGTTTCTTATTTAATAATGTAGTTTGAGTTGTTTTGGAGCCAACAACTGTTGGAGGAGCTGCTTATTAAAGGCAGGGTTGGTAAAGATGTTAACAACATTTTTGATATGTTAGCTGAAATTCTCATTACATCCCGACAACAATCAATAAATCAACTGCTCTAACAAAAAAAGAAAAAAAAATCTGGTATCTGTGGCTGTCGCAGGACTGTAATAAACCCGTCCAATCATTTCATTTGGCCCAAATGTAATGATTGGACGGCCTACCTGTCTACCTACGCGCACTCTGCCCGTGCACTCATTGCGCATCACCGGAGCCTTCCACAAGCTGCTAGCTTGACAGCTGTTAGTACCAACAATAGCCATGTTCGCCATTAACGTTCATTATGATATGTTTATGTCCATAATGATAATAGTGGGGGAGTGGCTTTGGCGGGAGGCCTGAAGGGATGGACTGTTAGTGTTACCGACTTTGCAACTTTCTCGCTAGATTTAGGGACTTTTTGAGCTAGTTAGCAACTAATGCTACTAGCTACTTTCACTGGAAAAGAGTTGTCAACACTGGGCTCGTTTTTTTGGCTGGATCTTGTTTAAAAATCTAGTGTACTCTTGCTAGTTTCTCAAGATCGCCCAACCTGCCTTTAAGGCACTAAGAAGCTGGCTAAGCTACATGGCAAAGTATGAACATAAGGAACCAAAACCCCTCAGAAGAAAGGAACAAAAGAAACAACAAGTGAAACAACCTCCAAACTTTTGTCATCAATAGCCGTGCTAGCTAGACATGCTGTATGGAAACGGCAGAATTTGATAAAACTTCCTCAGTTGCGGAAAAAAAATTTTTTTTACGCTCGCTTGAGGTGTTTTTAGTCTTTGTCGAAAAACAGTTGATGCGCTACAGTAAATGTGTTATGGAAACACCTTTGCCGAATAAATTCTGACATAGCGAACATTTAACTCACATGACTGATCAGCTGTTTCCGCTTTTGCCGTTTTCTCGGATATTCCCATAACATGTTAATGCTTGTCTTCGTCTCCGGACAACATGAAACATGACCAATACTTGCTGACATGAAAGAACAATTAAATCTTGCCCAATTGAAACAAATTCCCGAAGACCTCTCTCCATTTTTCTCCATCAGTTAGTTGGCCAAGCCGACTTGTTTTGTTTCTGGTTCGCAACGTCTATTTCTTCTACTCTGTTTACTGGTGGATTAGAGCCATGTGTAGCCTATAGCGCCAACATTTAACCAATCTACTCTGTAGCCGAGTTTGTTCTCTCCAAACCAGTTTTAAGGAAAGGCGCCTAATTCTTTTTTTGTGACATTTCAAAAGTCCACTTAAAATTCGCTTGACAATTGAATGGAAACACGGCTAGTGAAAACAAAGAAAACAGAAACTTTGAACCTTGGGGGTTTTACACGGCAACAGCGACATGTTTAACACAGCACCAGTACTGTAACTATGTACCCAGATGCCCATAATAACAGGGTTCCCATCATAAATCGCCCCCTCCCTCCCATTCAGAGAAGGATCCACCCTCGTGGCTCACCAGCCAGGCAGCCCATCTTAACTCAATGACACTCCTGAACCCCAAGCCACAGCGCTTTCACCAGTGAGGCCCCATGGAAAAATTAAACTGGACATGGCAAGGAAGCCCAGCTTTGTGGTCGTGGCAGGGGAATATGATTGGATAAACACACAGCAAAGCCTCAAACCGGTTCACTCAGTGCCCGGTGGTGATGTGACGAGAGGCAGGCAGTGAGGTTTTTATTCAGTGGTGTTGGGGGGGTTGGATCTGCAGGGCACATACTGTTCCTGGAAGCGTCGGTGGCTCTGCAAAGCCCAGAGTTTCACAGAAAATGGAAAAGGACATTTATCTATGTAGAGCAGGCCAGGCAGCAGTGACATCCTCAGTCACTGTTTATTAAAAACAGGCCTAATTATCCAGCTCAGTCTGCCTGCCGGAGCTATTTCAGTCTGCAACGAGCAGGTGACTGGTGTTATAGCGAACTGGGTCGTGTGTTCGTACGTCATCCACCCTCTAACCCGAGTGTGCCCCCGCTTGTTTTTCAATTAAAGGCCAATCATTAGAGTATTAGTTCCTGTTTTAATCTGTAACCAGCTGACATCATCCATGTGCGGCCCTACGGTGCCAGTGTGTGTGTGTGTGTGTGTGTGTGTGTGTGTGTGTGTGTGTGTGTGTGTGTGTGTGTGTGTGTGTGTTAGTGTGTGTGTGTGTTAGCTCAGTACATTGTAAAACAAGCCACTAAAGGTCTTGAGGGACACGTGCACAACATCACGTCCATCACCGCCGAACGCTTTGAAGTGGATTACTATATGGGTGGTTCGAAGGAGCCACAGAAAATACATTTACTCTTTAATTAAATTATCTTTTTAAATGGTTATAGAAAGGGAATATACACTCCAGTAGTTGCCAGTTTATTAGGTACACCTATTTACAACTAATGCAGTCAATAAATCCTACTTTCATGAAGCGCTTCCATTTAAAGGGGACATATCGTGAAAAACTCTCTTTTTCAGTGCATGTACGCATCCATTTGGGTATCTGGAGTGCCTACCAACCCACAAACTGTGAAATAAGGCCCAATATAACCCAGCCATTTCTTGTGAGCTATCTAGATCAGAAAACATGTGATTTAACAACCCATTCAGATTTGGCTCCCCTTCCTATGTTACATGTCTCATTAGAATATACCACAGCTTGAGAACTAACTTTGCAAAGGTGCACCATATTTTCCTCGCAAGCCAATAAGAGCAGACTGGGCTTTTTCAGGAGGGGGTCTGAAAGAGACAGGTGCTAAAACGGAGAGTTTAGACAGAGGGTGAATACAGGAATATTTAGACAGATGGTATGAGAAATATAATGTGTTTTTTGAATATTAAAGCATGTAAACATGTTCTAGTAGAAACCCAAAATACAAGTATGAACCAGGAAATAAGCATGATATGTCCCTTTAAATTCATTTTTTTTGCTGCGAACTTTCATTGTTTTAAATACTGGTGTGACCCAGCCATTAAAAACTGAAAGTAGCCCAAATCAGTTAGAGTGTAAAAAATGAAAGCAGCTGAACTGTCAGTTGATTTGAAAACATACTACATTTCTTTCCATACCCACCATTAAATATGATTATAATAATATACAGCCCAGTTGCACAACAGTTTGTGAAATAATAACAGAATTAAATGTATTGATTCGTGTATGTGAGGTCGGGGTGGATGGGTGGTTCAAAAAACACAGGACTTTCGTCCAGGAGACTGGTGTTTGTGTCCCGTGTGTAACCATGAGTCCAAGTTGATTTATTTCTCACGTAACTTCCGGACTTAAGTTACGCCACAGAGTTATTTTAACCTAAACCGCAGTCTTTTCCTAAACCTAACTAAGTAGTTTTGTTGTCTAAGCCTAACCAAGTCGATCTTTTCCGAAACCTAACTAAGTAGTTTTGTTGTCTAAGCCTAACCAAGTCGATCTTTTCCTAAACCTAACTATGTAGTTTTATTTTGAAAAGACTGGAGCGGAAATTGACACGTGTTACTGGACATTCATAGGAAATCGCACGAAAAATACGTTGTTGAAAGTCATGCTGAGTGTCATGAAACAAGACTCAGTCAAAAGTACATGTATGGACTGTGTGTGGTCAGTCTGTGAATTTGTGGCTAAATTGTTATACAAATAGTCAGTGGTCATGTCTATAATGTTAAATCCAGCGGTACATGTCCACCAGGTCCTGAGAGGACACTAGGGGACGCGCTGCTCCAGTCAACTCGCCGTTCAAGCGGTGATGTACCCTATCATGGAATGCACCTGATTGGTCCGTGGTTTTCTGCTCGCCGTTTCAAACAGAAAACAACATGGCGGCCTGCTCGTAAACTTACTGTTATTCCGTCTAAACAATCCCCCAGAATCAACTTCTGAAAACATTTTAAGCGAGAAATAGGCTATACTGCTGAATCTAGTTTCATTTTAGAACTGGATCGCCTAGTTTGACAGCTTGGTCCAAGTTCTGTGAGCCGGACGCATCGCGCTGGACGGGCTGATTTGCATAAAGAACTGTTCCCGCCTATTCATTTTGAAAGAGCAACGGCCAATGAGGAAACTCCAACACTCGGCCAACCAATCGTGTCACTTCATCACTCATTCAGTCACTCAGTGACTGACTCTGTGGTCCAGCCAAAATAAGTGAAATTCGTGTCTATATACATGAATCAAATTGATTAACTTTCGTGACTATTCACGAACTGTCGTGAGACTTTGTTGTAATATATGTGACAAGTTATTGCTGTTATGGAAGCAGAAGTTTTGCAGTTCAAATTCACCATTAGACTTTATCTCAGAAAGCAGACATTTTTATGAATGTAATTTTGACAAATTCACTGGAGAATACTGAAGAAACTGTGCAATTACTTAATTATTTATTTACTTATTCACAAACTGTGGATATATAACAATTTGGATGGGAACTCTTCTTTTGTCCCCATCCGTCGTAGTAAAATAAACTCATCAGTCTCCCAAATTATCTGCAGTGCCAAGAACGAAATTTTTGCTATCTGTTCCTCATCATGTTTTTTTCTTCTTCTCTCACTCTGATGAACTCATTTGCATGTTATTATCCCACCGTCTTCCCTAAGACGGAATTGAATTTGAAATGCAAATCCTAGAAATAATTACCACTTGGCTGCACAGCAACAACTCCGCTCCGTTTGCATTGCTAATGACATCATCCAGAAGAAATAGGATGGAGAATTTCTTTTTTTTTTTTAATTTATCTACACATTCTCTCTGTTTCCTTCTTTGTCTTGTTTTATTCCATTTTGGTGCTTCTCTCTCAGAGATTAATTGTTTACCCAAAGAGGAAAGCTCATTAACTAGTCATTATCCCGCCTTTGTCAAAGTAAACCTTGTGAGTCACAAGAGTGGTTTTTAACAGATTGGTGTGAGGATTAACGTTTCCTCCAGACTCAATGCTGTCAAGCCGAAACAGATGTCGGCATCACAGTCGCTGTAATCACAAATCAATCAAAAACCCATATGGAGGATCGTCATGGAGTCATTTTAGTGATTTAAAGTTTGAAAACAACATAGTTAAGACATGAGGAAAGTTTACCAATTTGAAAAATGATGTTGTCGCAGTGGCAAGGTGTGATTTTGATTGTACGTGTCCATTATAAGATCACACGATTACACCCAAGCCATTACAATGACAACAACTCCGTCAATTCTGAAAAAAACCTAAATGTGAGCTGAGACCTGTGTGATCCCGACTGACTTTACTGTCTTTACTGTACTACTTACTGTAGCAGGTTCAGTTTTAGAGCTAGAGAGAAGGTAGATATATCACATTAAACTAGAAAATCTAAGGAATCAACAACCATGTCATACTAGCTTGTCGCAAAGGAGGCTAAATAACGATCCAAAGTTGCGCTAAATTTTAGCGAGGAAAAACTGGCATGGCCATTTTCAAAGGAGTCCCTTGACCTCTGACCTCAAGACATGTGAATGAAAATGGGTTCTATGGGTACCCACGAGTCTCCCCTTTACAGAAATGCCCAATTTATGATAATCAAATGCAGTTTGGGGCAAAAACATGCAGTTTTTTGAATGTAGTATAAATGGGTTATTTTCGCCTATTCTAAAAATTGTGTATTTGAATATTTCTGCATACTGGGGTCCATAAACAGTCTTGGTATGTATGAGACATAATGAGACATAAAGCATGGGAATGGCCATCATCGACTTCTATTATAATGTTCTAAACCCTTATACACTTCTACAATTTATTTTAAATAATTAATTAACTCATGTTTATCTCTGATTTGTGACAACTTGACACACAGTGCTGAGCTGCATCTCAAATTAATCTTCAGGTTTTCAGCTTTCAGATGACCACCACTACTACTTGACATCTACTGTTGACCTGCTATCAACACCCACCCTATAAAAGACAAATCTGGTCTATTGTGGGTCTCAGAGGGTTAAGATTATTTTGGGATAATTATGTTACTTTGATAAACTGGTATTAAAATTCAGCAAAGTATATCTATTACATTCACCCTATTTGGGATTTAAGGCTCCAGGACAAGTAAGAAAATATTTTTAAAGACACATTAGGAAGTTTTAGCCGACATGTCTGCCGGTGTTTGTGTGACACGAACGCCCAGCCGATGACAGAGATGACCCTCCGTCCGTGTTTAGACAGGCTTGTCAGAGAGTCTAGCAGTAAAGCTAATGGCTGGTTTTTGCTTTTTCAGGTGGTACCACAGACAGTCGCTGAGGTCAGACAGAGACGGCGGCCTCCTGCACCCACTGCTGCTTCCTGTGCCGCCTCTTGCTGTCCCAGTGGAGCTTAACATTATCAATACATCTTGTCATGCTCAGCTTTAAAATTCATTCTGATATTGGCCTGCAGTGAAGCCTCACATTTTTTTCCTTTCTTAAATGTTGTTCATATAATTTTTTATGTGTATTAATGTCAGTGTTATTATTCTGTATGTTTTAAGATGAACATTTTCCACCTTGATGGACAATAATATTCTATTTTGTCCTTCCCTACATAGAAACAGTCTGTAAAAACCTGCAAAGAAACATTATTTCCACCGTTTTTTAAATTTTGATTCTTCAACAGTGTTTGGTAAATTAAACCTCCACAGATGTGTAGAATAACAACATTATGTGAGTTGGTCTTCTAAATGTTTTACCAGAGTCTTTTCCACGCTAAGTGGAAAACAGGTGAACACTCGTATTCCTGACTCTGACACTTTTTTTTACCAACATTTTACACAATTACTAATTAGGGCTGTCAATCGATTAGTATATTTAATCACGATTAATGGCATGATTGTCCATAGTTAATTGCGATTAATCAGACATTTTTTAACTGTTCAAAATGTATCTTCAAGGGAGGTTTTTCAAGTATTTAATACTCTTATCAACATGGGAGTGGGCGAATATGCTGTTTTATGCAAATGTATGTATATATTTATTATTAGAAATCAATTAACAACACAAAATAATGACAAATATTGTCCAGAAACCCTCACAGGTACTGCATTTAGCATAAAGAATATGCTCAAATCATAATATGGCAAACTCAAGCCCAACAGGCATCAACAGCTGTCAGTGTGTCAATGTGCTGACTTGACTATGACCAAAACTGCATGTGATAATCTTAAAGTGGGCATGTCTGTAAAGGGGAGACTCGTTGGTACCCATAGACCCATTTTCATTCACATATCTTGAGGTCAGAGGTCAAGGGGACCCCTTTGAAAATGGCCATGCCAGTTTTTCTTTGCCAAAATTTAGCGTAAGTTTGGAGCGTTATTTAACCTCCTTCTTGACAAACTAGTATTACATGGTTGGTACCAATGGATTCCTTCATTTTTTCTAGCGTCATATGACACCAGTATCTGCAAGGATTTAATTAGCGGAGGTATTTTGCTGGCGGTATAGTGTTATATGCTAATATCAAGTCTAACACCGGGGAAATACCATCTAAAAGCATAGCTTCCTGTTGGCTCTCTGCTCTGTGCCGTAGCTGTTCGAACAATTGCTTGGCTCCCGGTAGGCTCCCGGTATTGCTGCTTGCAGCGTTGTTTTGGGCTCGTGCCCGTTCGGAGCACGGATCCGCGGTCTGCCTGCTGTGGAAGTCTCAGTCTGCAGAGCACTGAAGCCTTTCCCCCCCCCCCCCCTGCTGCACAGAGTGCTGTGTGCTTGTTTATTCAAAGTTTATTTATATTGAACGTGTCGCGTGTCCAAATTGCACACGTCCTTTGGTCGCCAGCAATGCACCCGCCAAGTGTGACGTCGATCGGATGAACGGTTCTCGAGATATGCGAAGGACACACAGAGGGAAGGACAGACAGACAGAGATTCCACACTTTATAGTTAGATAAAGAAAGACTAATAAACATTGTTTACACAAATAAGAAAAGAAAAGCTGGTGCAACCCAGTACAGCTGTGTTGGTTCTTGTCAGTATTTCAAGAGCTTTTTGTTGGATGGACCACAACAAAGATGGAAGAAAGTTTCTCAATAATCATTTTTCACCTTCTGACCGTCCGCCAACACTAAATATTTCCATCAGTTACCCCACAGGGCTCGCTGCTCTTTCCATGCACATCCCGCTCCCTGATGACTAAAACCTAGACTTAGAACTGTAAATCTCCCAGTGACGCGTTGGCTAGCCTCTCGTCAAATGATAAACTGCACACGTGTAATGTCTCCTGTAGTAAGTAAGTGGCAGTCTGTGAGCGCCGAACCAAAGGCTGCATGATGAGGTAACGCTTGTCTGCACAGTTATTGTAGGAAAGGAACCAAGGAACCATATCAGAGAGCTGAGACTGCAATGACCTGATGAGCTGAAACTTGTGCTGCAATCATTCTCTATGTATTTATACATACTTATAGGCTGCAAAACTTGTAATATCACAGGTAAAGTTGGTTGAAGTTACTGTTTTAATATGAAGAAAATGCACCGGTTTTATCAACATTTGTCACATCAGTTGAAGTAAAAAAAGATGATTGATTTGAGCATATATTTTCTATGCTAACTGCAGTACCTGGGAGGGTTTCTGGACAATATTTGTCATTGTTTTGTGTTGAGAATTGATTTCCAATAATAAATATATACATGCATTTGCATAAAGCAGCATATTTGCCCGCTCCCATGTTGATAAGAGTATTAAATAGTTGACAAATCTTCCTTTAAGGTACATTTTGAACAGATAAAAAATGTAAATAATTTAATCGATCGACAGCCCTACTATTTACCTGTTAACATGCTAACCTTTGATTAGAGAACTGATAAAGCAAAAGAGCAGCTAGCGCATTAATAAACCGTTCTATCAATCTCTTTCTGTGGTGTCACCCTGCTGAACTTTTCAGTGGGACATGTGAAAAACAAAGATTTAAACCTCATTTGGGTGCAAGAGGTGGAAAAACAAAAACCTCAGGAGCAAACAAACTTCATACTCCATTCATCATCAACACGGCTATGCTACATTTCACATCTGAGTGACGTTGGAGCGAAGGGTTAGTCGTCTAGGATCTAGCTTTCAGTCTGGTACATGTTCACAAGTATTGACTGAACTCTCCTGAGACACAGAAAGAACAAATGTGGTGTTTTTTTTCCCTCTTTTTAACAGGAGACGTTCCCTGAAGAAAACACCCGCTGTCAGCTCACCGTCCCTCAGCACCCCTGAGAACACGTTGTGCTGTCAGTCTGTCTGGGGATGAATCCCCAGGGATCGTCCGGAAGACAAGATGAGTGTGAGATACGTGATGAGTGCAAAGGTCAGAGGTCGGGGGGGCCTGCAGGGTTCAGAAGTTTAAACTTAAACTATATACATGCGCTGCCTCGCAGACGCCACAGATTCAGTCATACAAACTTGCAGACGGCTGCGGAGCAACAAGTAAACATGTTTGAGGTCAAGCTGTTTCGTTCATGGACAATAAAGTCAGATGTGTTGAACAATCTATTTTTTTGTGTATCATGATCATGTTTGGATCATGAGCGAACGTTCCCCTGAGCACAAACATGTAAAAGGCCCCCCACCCCCCCCCCCCCCTACATAACAGCAAGACACCCAGACTGATAGAGGCACTAAACAACTAGACTTTGTAGTAGTTTTGCATCTCTTTGTGATCGTTTTGCGTCATTTTGTGTCATTTTGTAGCCTAGTCATTTTGAGCCTCTCGTAATTTTTTGTCTCTTTGTGACGTTTTACATTTCTTTGTAGTCATTGTGCGTCTTTTTTTGCATTCATGTTGCATCTTTTTCTATTTTTTCTCTGTCTCTTTGTGGTTGTTTTGTGTCTCTTTGTCTTCATTTTGTATCTTTTGGTGGTCTTTTTGTGTCTCTTTGTAGTCGATTCGCATCGCTTTAGGGCTTTTCACACTACATATTCATACATAGCCCTGGGCTAACTTAGCCCCTTTACACCGGACTTTCGCCCAGGAGACCGGCATTCGTGTCCCGTGTGAAACCACAAGTCAACGTTGATTTATTTAACTTACGTAGTTAAGTAACACCACTTCCGTGGTTCCTTTAAGCCAAACCACGATCTAACTAACTAGTAAACTGCAAACTCGGTGCTAACCCTACTCTGGGCTTAAGTCAGGGTTAGCCCACTTTGTGCCAGGATTGTGCCATTGTGAAAGCTTTTTTAACCCGAAGCTAATAGCTCCCTTAGCCCCAAGCTAACAGCTCCCTTAGCCCCAGGCTAACAGCTCCCTTAGCCCTAGGCTAACAGCTTGCATTGTCTGGCGCTAATTGAAGTGTGGCATGCCTATTTGTGGTCATTTTGTGTGTCTTTGTATTCATTTTACTTTTTTGTGTTTCTTTTGAATCTCTTAGCCATCATTTGCATCTTTCAGTGGTCTTTTTGTGTCTCTTTGTGGCGGTTTTGCATGCTACATCTCTTTCAGTGACATTTTGCAGGTGAAGTCCAGGGGGCCCCCTGACCACTTTGGCCCCTGGACCTGTTCCCGGTAGTCCCATTCAGTAATCCACCCATGATCAGGATACTCCATGGCTTTAATGCTGCCCATGCTTCATAGTTATATCCATCTGTGTGTTGTTCCGTGTAAATGAGTCATAAAACGAGGTGTTAACAACCCCCTTTTCTCTCTTTGGGCCACATGAGTCAACATCTCATTGAGCTGTACAGTGACATATGTCATGCTCATTCATTGTGTGTCCCCTCCACTGTCCCCAAGGACTTCTTTTAACAAGGTGGGGGAATACCTGATCTCTCTTGTGCTTTAAGTGGTTAACTCTCAGGTTACACTCTCCACTGGGGGTGAGGCTCTTTCCCACAGTACGTTCTGTCCTGCATGAAACATCGGAAACCAGACACTCCTCTCTCCTCAATCCAAGCTGAAGGGATCCGAGCAGGCAGGGAGATCGTCTTTCAGCTCCCACGTCTGACTCTGGGTTCACCTGAGAGGGCCACGCCAGGTTCAGGCTTGTCAGCGCTCTACTGTAGCTGCGGTATTAGCACCTCAGGTGGTTTAATCCATGACCTTTACTGACCTGACTTCATCTCACACACCTAACTTTTTGACAATTTGAGGTGTAATACTGATAATTAAAGAAAAGATCCAACGGAAAAGTGCACCCATCATAATTAACACCAAACTGATAATGAAGTGAAGCTTTTTTGGTCTTTGTATCTAAAGTAAAACTAGATCACAGCTAATATGGATTTTACAATATCGATATACTAAAGATCTTTAATTGGGCTGGGCGATAAAATGATCTCAAAACTTTTCATGATAACGATGGTAAATTTATGAGATTTATTTTCGATTAAGTTACTTTTTAATCCGTTTTCCTCTAACAACAAAAAATTAGACAAAAATACGTCATAGGCATTGCTGTAGCCTAACGTTACTCCGTCGCTACTGTCGCAGCTGTCGTAGCTGTAAAATGATGGATAAATGGTTTTTAGCGCCACAACCCCACGAAATGACTTGTTTCACTTTCAGAAATTGATCCATTCGGTCCAATAACATTTGGAAAGTCTAGAAAAGGATTTCATTATTTTATCCCCATTAAAGTTCGGCCGGCGGAAGTCTCTGATGCGCATGCTCTGCCCATAGTGTAGCACGCAGCAGTGAGATGGCCAACAAGAAGTATCACATATACTGTACATATGTAAACCCTCAACAACCCGACCCGTTCTGATAATAAATAATTGTATATTATAAACCATAACTACCTTTCTGGTTTCTTTAGGGTTCCGTCCTAAGGAGAATACTCAGAGCATTATTACTATTAAATATATGTTGTGAAAATTATCAACATAGATCAATATAACAAAACTAAGGCTGTTAATCGATTAAAATATTGAATCGCGATTAATCGCATGATTGTCCATAGTTAATCACGATTAATTGCAAATTAATCGCAATTTTTTAATCTGTTCAAAATGTACCTTAAAGGGAGATTTGTCGAGTATGTAATACTCTTATCAACATGGGAGTCGACAAATATGCTGCTTTATGCAAATGTATGTATAAATTTATTAGTGGAAATCAATTAACAACACAAAACAATGACAAATATTGCCAGAAACCCTCACAGGTACTGCACTTAGCATAAAAAATATGCTCAAATCATAACATGGCAAACTGCAGCCCAACAGGCAACAACAGCTGTCAGTGTGTCAGTGTGCTGACTTGACTATGACTTGCCCCAAACTGCATGTGATTATTATAAAGTGGGCATGTCTGTAAAGGGGAGACTCCTGGGTACCCATAGAACCTATTTTCATTCACATATCTTGAGGTCAGAGGTCAAGTGACCCCTTTGAAAATGGCCATGCCAGTTTTTCCTCGCCAAAATTTAGTGTAAGATTGGAGCGTTATTTAGTAGTAGTTTCATATGATGTCAGTATCTTCACTCGAGCTTTAAAACTGAGGCCGCTACAACCTAAAAATCGCAAGTTGTGTTAAAGAAATTAGTGACGTTTAAAAAAAATTGCGTTAACGCACTATTATCGCGTTAACTTTGACAGCCCAAAAAAATAAATTGTCCTGATAAAATTTTTTAGGCTGTTCTCATACCATTTGTTGCTATAGCCTACCTACGAAAAGTAATGCACTGTAATTTGTATATATCAGAAAATCAATTCATATGTAATCCATGTAATAGTGAACCAGGAAGTATAAAGAGCAACAAATGGCGCGTTAGGGATGAGGGCGAGGTGGATGGGTGGTTCAAAAAACACCAGGAGACCGCTGTTTGTACCCCGTGTGAAACCAGAAGTCAACGTTGAATTATTTGTCACGTAACTTCCGTACGAAAGTGACAAATAAAATCAATCCATCTCCACATTTTGTCATGGCCTTTATTAATTCTATTATTTTTAACCTTTATTCAACCAAGAAACATTATTACTTCAACACAAGTCTTGGCCAAAATGGCAACGTAGTTTTGTGTGGTATGAAGCAACAAAATTGTACTTTTTGTCCCTTTCATGTAGTCATTTGTTTAACGTTGTTGTAAGTCAAAACTTCAAGAACTAGCGACACTTATATAAAATAAAATATATTAAATAAGATTGTTCTGTATGTATTTGGAGACCACCACATACAACGAAAACCAGTCAAAATAGATGGATTTCGTGTTTGACACACAGCTGGTCTTCAGCTCAGTTCAGTTCAGTTCGTCACGGTTCAACAGGTGTTTTTACCATCAGACAGTCTCAACACCAACACACTGCTGCGTTCCACCCACTCTAAAAACACAGCTTCAGCCTCCAACTGCAGGGACGACTCAGTCAACTTTAGCTCGGTTGGACAGGACTGTGCTCCACACATAAGCACAATTTTGAGGTACTTCACTTAAGTATATCCAATTTCTATAGTTACAAATTACTTTATATTCAAAACATACAATGTACTTATTAAATCTAATGCATTGTTATAGATTCAGGCTGTTCTCATACACCATTCGTTACGAAAATGAATGCGCTGTAGTTTGTATATATCCCACGAACTCAGTTCGTATGTAATCCACGTAATTGCGAACCAAAAAGTATAAAGAGCGACAAACGCCGCATAGAGAGGTCGGAGTGGATGGGTGGGCTAAAAAAAACACCAGACTTTCACCCAGGAGGCCACCGTTCGTACCCCGTGTGAAAACAGAAGTCAACGTTAGTTTATTTCTCACGTAACTTTCGTACTTAACCAAGTTGATCTTTTCCTAAACCTAACTAAGTAGTTTTGTTGCCTAAACGTTTCGTCGGATATTAAATTAACCTTTGTTTGAGGATACGTTGCATAGATTAAAGGCCCCACATACCATCACAGGTGTTGCTGATTAGACCTACTTGGAGTGGGTGGAGTTATGCAAAGCTATGATGGGATTTACACTAGGTCATCATGTACTTTTAAGAATGATAAAGTTGTAAATTGCCCTTTATGTTATTGTTGATTTATTACGTTCAGGTACCTTATTTTTCAAATTAAATTAAATTGATTCACTTTTCATATTTTCTATATTTTTTACACACTGAAATTCTTAATTGTCTAAATGTCTATGACCTGTTGAATGTCAATGCTCAAAGTGACCCAAAAAAGTTGTAAATTGCCAAATACAAATTATTATCTTGCGTGCGTAAGATAAAAAATATATAATCTTTCGGAATCTCGAAGGCTCCATAATTTAACACCCTGAAAGGAGACATTTTGCATAGTGAGTACTTTACTTTTGATACTTTAAGTACATCTTGCAGGTAATACTACTCAAGTTGAATGTCGAATGCAAGACTTTTACTTGTATTTTTTTTAGGGTGTGTGTATATACAGTATATACATTAATATATATATATATATATATATATATGTATATATATATACATATATATACGTATATATACGTATACATATATATACTGTATACATATATACGTATATACAGACGTGGGGGGGGGTATGTTAAGTAAAGGGTCTGAGTACAAGTACCTGTTCCAACACTGCCTGGAAGACAATCATTTAGTGCCAAGAAGATCTTTGTGATGCATGAACCTACATCCAGGAATATAGCACCATGTAAACCAAACTTCACTTAGTTTACAGTACCTGCCTTTTAAGAGTGACCAAAAACTAATATGCCTCACCGTGGCTAAAAAGTAAATTTAAGTCATACAACAATAGGATATTTTAAGCAAACCTACTGTGGAAACATGAGGGACTTTTTGGTTTATATTTGGATGCTTTAGCTTGTGATCATCAGACCTGTGCTGCTAATAAATTAACCACCTCTTTATTTCCCACTACATCAATGCTGACATTGCATGTAGTGGATTTACAACCTCCGTTCTGCAAAGTTTTCAGACCTACCGCCCCTCTGGCATCGCACCAAAAGTCTGGTTCTTGAAAAAAGCAGGAATGTTATGCTTCAGCACAATGGGGATGTTTTATTTTCCGGTGGAGGTGTATACACACAGGGTATGTGGGTTTTGTGCATACAGTATATTCACAGGTGAATGTATGCACACACCAGAGGCAAGACCAGCAACAAGACAGTGTTGGAAGTGGATTTCTAGAAGTGAATATTTAACACAACCATGCAACCGGCTGCTCAGTGAGTTACTGTCACAGATCAGAGAGTGTGTTCCAGAGAAAAGTTGAATAGACACTGTCCTTCTGTTGGAACTCATCACAGAAACACCCATAAACTGTGAGACACCAGATTAGTATCGTGACGTCACCCACTGGTTTGTGGACCATAGTTTTTTAGCCTCAAGTTCAGCATTTTGGCTGTCGCCATCTTGGTTTTTTACTACCAGAAGTGACACAAGAGGGTGGAGCTAAGTACAACCGGACACTGAATGAGACATCATAAACTGACAACTCACAGTGAAATGGTTAACGTTCTAAGATGAAAACATGTAAACACCATGATAGTAACCTGTCAATCACAAGCTAGCCACGCCCTAAAGCATAGCCTGCTTTATGGTCTATTTGACTCTAAATGGGACCATAATTTACTAAATGAACATCATGCTGTATTGAAGAAGACTTGAAACTAGCGATTGAGACCATAAACTCATGTTTACAATGTTTACTGAGGTAATAAATCAAGTGAGAAGTAGGCTCATTTTCTCATAGACTTCTATAAATCAGACTTCTTTTTGCAGCCAGAGGAGTCGCCCCCTGCTGGCTGTTAGAAAGAATGCAAGTTTAAGACACTTCAGCATGGGCTTCACTTTTCAGACCCATTGTCATTCACATATCTTGAGGTCAGAGGTCAAGGGGACCCCTTTGAAAATGGCCATGTCAGTTTTTCCTCGCCAAAACTTTTTAGCCTCCTTCGTGACAAGTGTCACTGAGCCCACGATCGCAAGTTGCCTTAATGCGTTAAAGAAATTAGTGGTGTTAAAACGAATTTGACAGCCCTAAATAGAATATAAACTTTAAAATAGGCAATAAAATAGAACAAACCATATAAAAGTAGCACCAAAGGAATGAAACAAAAATGAAAACTATCTTGTAATCTCATGTACTTCATCATTTTTCTATCTATTGTATGTTGTTGAAAAGTTTGCCACAAAGTGCTGAATTTAATTCTTCCTTGAACTGGATTCAGCAGAAACAAATCAGTAGACGTGTTTCATAATTTTAATGTCAGGTCACAAGAACGTACTTTTGATTGATGAGCAATATCAGCTTTTTGCAATCAGTTCATTTTGAGGACAGATTGTAAATAAGCATTAGTTTAATAAGTTTTCATCTAAATCTTAAACTTACAAATCAAAAACTGAGAGGCTTCAATTACCCGGCGGGGCACTGGAGCATTATTCCATCCTCCCTCCTGTAAAAACAATGATACCACACACTCCCACCACCAGGCACAAAGCCATGCCATGGATTACTATTGTACCTCAGAAGCTACAAACTGGTTTCCAGCATGAACTCATTCTGGATGAACATAAGGATTCTTGGTTTCTCTCTTTAAGTACTTCTTGTTCCTGCTGCTGGGGGCTGCTGGGAGGGCAGAGGAGTACATGGGAAACAAGCTTGTTAATTCAACTTACAGCAGGATTTCTATGGGCTTCTCTTATAGGACAGACAAAAGGGGGCGAAAACAAAAACCAACTGGCTTTTTCCTTTGGTTTTGTTACGCAGTAAAACCGACCAGTCAATGAAGCACATTCCTCACAGTGTGAACAGAGTATAGGCATGTTAGTTAAAGCTCAGATGATAGTCAGGATAACAAACTATACTGTGGCCTTTGGTTCATGTAGGTAATTTCATGTGTGTTGTCAGATTTGAATTAGATAAACTATATCTACTGTTCACTCAGCCCGTTCGCACAAAAAGACGTATAAATGCCACTATAATGCGCAAGGCGTTTAGCGTGCAATAAGTACGCCTTTCTTGATTTGACTGATGCTGACTGCAATGTAAACATATCTGCGTATACAGTAAATGCTAAGGTGAGAGTTAGTGACGTAGTATAAAAAGCGAGAAAGACCACTTATGGCAGGCAGTCGGATGGGCCCGACAAACACCAGACTTTTAACCAGGAGACCCGTTGTTGACCGGAGTTCTGTATTGTAGTTATGTTACTGTTTTTTTTTGTACCGTGATGTTTGTGTCATGTTTTCCGTAATTGTTTCCGTACGTGTTTTACTTAGTTTACTTACTTATTTTAAGCCCAACCATGACGTTTTCCCTTACCTTAACTAAGTGGTTTTCTTGCCTCAACCTAAGTTAGTGGTTTTCTTGACTTAACCTAACTACAGACGTTTGCGTGGTGTCCAAATGACACACAAAAATGTTAAAATGCGTACTTATGACACACGGAATGTCCGTGTAATGACGAGGTATTTATATGCCTTCCCGTGAGACCGGGTTGCGTTTCCATAACCCATATAGTGCATCAACTCTTTTTCGAGAAAGGCAAAAACCACCTCAAGCAAGCGTAAAAACTTTCTTTTGCAATTGAGGAAGTTTAATCAAATTTTGCCATTTCCATACAGCTTTTCTAATGCGACGCGGCTAATGTTTGTCCATGTTAGCGTAATTAGCTAGCTAGCTACAACTGATAAAAATGTGAGTTGAAAATTGACGGTTGCTGGCTGGAAATGAGAAGCTGCTGTTCGTCTTCTACATTTAAAAAACATGTTGACATTATTTTAGACTGCAAAATGACTAAATTTGATTTAAGTATTTTTGCTAATCTCTCAAACTCTAAACTGATTTATTTGTGACATTCAGGGTTAAACTTAAATGAATCCCTTCTCTTGACTTTATCAGATCTAAAAGGCCATGGTCAGTTGATCGTCTGGGTGATGAATCTGTAACCAGGACAGAAACAGTCTGGCTGTTCAGTTTATACAGAAACAAGCTTGGGGATGTTTCCTAAACAGCATGCACAGGTTGGAGACGCACCACAGGTAAGAGGGAGATAGGCGGTATCTCTTCTGTACACATGTAACCTTGAAATGGGGCTGAACGGAGCAGAGATTTAGCATTATAATCCAGAGGAAGGGCACTGATTTAACGCTACATTACATCATGAAACAATTGTTTTGGTCAATCTTTAAAATCAGCTGTTGCATCCAGAAGATACCGTATGAAGCCGTCACCCCTCGGCCAGTTTGTTGACAGTGAAAACGTGTTTGTTGACCTCAGTTCTCCCCCGGGTGTTCTTTATGGTGTCTGGGATAAAGACTAGAAGAGCCGGGCCAGTGACCTCAGCCATCGGCCTGAGGCTGGAGGGATTTCCCAGTGTATAAACAATGGTGGGATCCCTCTGAGTTCACAAATACACACACACATATTATGTCTACAGGTCACGTGTCCAAGCAGAGCGGATGAGCAAGAAGGAATCCAACTCCAAAATGATTTTGAGCATCTTAACCCCTTACCACACCACCCTCTTTTTTAGAAGGGTAGGGGTGGTGGACAGGGGGTCTTTAGGGGGAGATAGCAGGTCAACAGTAGATGTCACATAGAAGTGACTAGTCATTAATAAGAAATAAAAAATAATTAATTAATTAATTAAAATAAATTGTGAAAGTGTATAAGAGCGTAGAACGTGATGATATAAGTTTGTGATGGCCATTCCCTTGCTCTATTATGTCTCCTAAATTGTTAGGATAATAGATAATAATAGAATAGGCAAAATAACACTTTGTACTGCATAAAAAAAAAACTGCATGGTTTTTGCCCCAAACTGCATGTGATTATCATAAAGTGGGTATGTCTTAAAGGGGAGACTCGTGGGTACCCATAGAACCCATTTTCATTCACATATCTTGAGGTCAGAGGTCAGGGGACCCCTTGGAAAATTGCAATGACAGCTTTTCCTCGCAAAAATTTAGCGTAACTTTATAGCGTTATTTAGTGTTCTTCCTGACAAGCTAGCATGACATGGTCGGGGCCAGTGGATTCCTTAGGTTTTCTAGATATGATGCCAGTATCTATATACTAACCTCAGGTTAAGTCTGGCTAAAATTGACATTTTCAGCCGTATTTTCTCAATAATTCTTGTTGATTTATATTCATATTTGAGCCAAAAAGCCTCGTTCTGCTTTCCAGTGGTGGTGGTGGTGGTGATATTCACATTTTCTAGAGAGAAACAGTTAATTAAGATTAGAGTATGTACAGAAAATGAATTGGCAACCATTTGCTGCTTTTCTAGGTTTTGTAAATTTAAGTTACAATGAGTATGTGTACACATACACTACAAGGAATTTGACTCTGGTTTTAAGTTGCTGGGATAAATAATGAATGGGTATGTATTATCATTATGTATGAGTATATGCATACGTCTATATATAGACGTACAGAGTACAAGGATAGGTTTGATGATTTTGTATTTTTTCTTTTGTCAACAAAACCCATAAAAAGGTCAAAATCCACAAGATTTGTCAGTTCAATTGACAGACAATTAATTGGTAACTCTTTTTTACTCATTTCGGTCAAACTAAAGAGCTAAACATTTCCTGGTTCTAGTCTCTAAATCAAAATGATTTTCTAGTTTTCTCTGTCTTATGTGATTAGAAAAACAAAGAAAAAGATTATCTTTGGGTTTTGGACAGTTGGTCAGACAAAACAGGTACTTAAGCTGGGTACTTATTTTATAGAGTTGATTATCGGCAGATCAGTTATTGAGAATAATACTTCCAGACAACCAGTTATTTTTGTACAATTGGAAGAACAATTTCCTTCCAGTCAATTCGCCAATCATGATTGTTTTTTTTTTCCTTTATCGTCTCATTTCATTGTGCCCGAGTTGCATTGTCGTATCACTTCATTATGTTTCACTCTGTGCTGTCAATCAACTGCTGCCCACACAAAGAAACTGCCAGAATATGTGGTGAAAATTATTTGGGTGTCTTTGTTTTGCTTGAACAAGAAGTTAATTTCAAGCTTGGTTTGACACAAAAAAATGATAAGAAATATGTTAATATAAGAAAACCCTGCTTATTGCGTATGATAACAGATGGGGGGATTGTAAACTAAACGTAGACGGAAGTAAATAGTCGATAAGTGAAGAACAAACCTTGAAATTTTGATGCTGAGACAGCCGAGTAAAACAAAGCTGCATCTGTTCTTGTGCAGAGACGGATGTGAGAGCAGCGGGGGTGCAGGTATGAATCCCCGCAGGCCTCCACGCACTCACTCCGCTCTCACGTGTTAAACCTCTCACCGATATTTCATTGATTTCTGTGACAAGGTAGAGAATAGGTTTCAAAGACATCCCATCCTCAGAGCTCTAACCTAAATGTAGCAGTGGTGGAAAAGGCTTAAGGTTGTCGTGCCGGTGGGATTCGGCAGTCTGGCTGGGCTTTACCGTCTGGTTAGGAAACAGCTGCCATGACCCACTTCTGTGCTCCATGTGAAGCTCCTCTCTGGATCTCATGTCTATTGTGTTTTATCTTCATGATCTCTTACAGTTCTAAGAGTGGCTGTATATAACGGGCAGTTGAATCTGGTCGATATACTGTTAACAGTGGTGGAATATAACTAAGTACATTTATGTAAGTACTGTACTTAAGTACAATTTTGAGGTACTATACTTGAGAATTTCCATTTTATGCTACTTTTTAGTTTATACTTCTACTCCACTTCATTTTGGAGGCAAACATACTTTTTATCCACTACATTACTACATTACTACATTACTACTAGACTTAGATGTATTTGAGAGCTTTAGTTACTTTGCAGTTTCTGATTATTGATAAAATATAAATCAACTAATAAATTATGATATATAGACTTAATTAGGTTAAATAACGCTCCAAACTTGCGCTAAATTGTTGTGAGGAAAAACTGTCATGGCCATTTTCAAAGGGGTCACTTGACATCTGACCTCAAGATATGTGAATGTAAATGGGTTCTATGGGTACCCACGAGTCTCCCCTTTACAGACATGCCCACTTTATGATAATCACATGCAGTTTGGGGCAAGTCATAGTCAAGTCAGCACACTGACACACTGACAGCTGTTGTTGCCTGTTGGGCTGCAGTTTGCCATGTTATGATTTGAGCATATTTTTATGCTAAATGCAGTACCTGTGAGGGTTTCTGGACAATATTTGTCATTGTTTTGTGTTGTTAATTGATTTCCAGTAATAAATATATACATACATTTGCATAAAGCAGCATATTTGCCCACTCCCATGTTGATAAGAGTATTAAATACTTGACAAATCTCCCTTTAAGGTACATTTCGTATAGGTAAAAAAGGTGTGATTAATATGCGATTCATTGCGATTAAATATTTTAATCGATTGACAGTCCAACTTATAAACACTAATAACATTACCGCCAGCAAAATACTTCCACTATTTAGATCCATGCTCTATTTTATATTGCAGAGGTTATGTCGAAGCAAGCGACTAATACGCCTATTTGGTAGTTTAAAAAAACAAACTAAGCTCAAAAGTGCAAGTTGGAAAGTCTGTTGGAATGCATCCTACTTGGCTTAACTTGTTGGAAGCCATAATAAAACTATAAAACATTTTCTTCCTCTCAAAAACGTTAGTTCTCACACACAGACACACACACCTGTGTCAATAAAATTAAGCTCCTGGTGCAGTCTGATTACATCATTTAACAAATATTCTTGTAAAATGCCTAAAAATGTCTCCTACAGATCCAGTGAACCTAAAAATTCCTGCTTTCTTGAGTCGGTGCAAAGGAGAAACTCAACCAGTCATGTGGCGTTTGAAACCAATCACAGACAAATTAACCAGTCTGAGAATTTTTAAAAACTGCTATAATGACAACAACAGAGGTTTCTCATGTATTTCATCTGTGTCATCGGCCTGAAACTTCTGCTAGATTGTGAACACGTGAAGAAAACTTTTGTTTGACGTCAGACTGCTGTGTGACGTCTTTATTTTTATCTCATATTTCTGCAAACAGCATCCAAACAGCACGTTGTGTTCCCTGCATACAGTATGTCCTCCCCTCCCCCGTCTTTGAGATCCACTTAAACATTCTTAAAGGCATTCCTGTGGAGCCGGGTAATAAAAGGGCTCGAGTTGCCCCTGTGTTCATTCACCGGAGACGTAGTACGGCAAACAAACAAGCAGAGTGAAAGGCTAACCCTGTTGTTTAGAGACAACTACATCCTGTACGGTATAATCCCTAAACGGAGGTCTTTTGTTGGGAAGGGCTGAGCTAACTGCAGGGCGTGGTGGTATTACTGTACCGTACCTCGACTGAGCTGTCAGGATGAAATACAACTTGCACAAAGAACCAAGAGAAAGAGGAGATGGAAGGAGGCTGATATGAAAAGCTAAAATAAAAGCTTTGTTGTTTCGCCCTGAAAACACCACATGGATTATAGTCCAGACAAAAGAAGGCCTGCGGTCGACAAGCTTAAATCATATTCATAGCTCTGAACAAAATCAGGTCATATCATAATGGGAATGTTGTATCCCAAATGACAGACGAATCCAGCCTCAGTGTGACAGTGATTTACCGTAAACGCCCCTGCAGGCTGAAAACAGGCGATGGATGGCAGTGATAAGTGAGAGAAGGGCTCACCAGACTGCCTGTTATAACAGGACGTGGCCACATCCAGCTGCAGAATTGCATAATATGAGAATAGGAAATTCTGCTGATAAACTGTCTATTGTTCCAAAGTGCCAAGCAGACCAACAAAACAAACATAACATGGGCTGGTCCGCCGGCTAGTCCAAACAACAACACCGGCTTCATGAGTTGGATGTAGCAAGGTGCTGTGTACCAGAAAATGAAGTGAAGTGTATTTGTGTGAGAAAACTAAATGTATTTCAGTCACTTATGTCAAGATACGGACTATTTATAGCAAATAGTAGTTCGATTTGTGGAAAAAGCTCTGCTCTTTCAAAGAATCTGACTGATTATGATTGGACGTCACAAATCAGTTGGAGGCCAAGCAGCTGAAGAATGAGCCGGTGATTGTGAGGCATGAATGAAGCAGCAATCAGCGAGCGCCTGAACCAATAAGGAATTCATTATAAGCGTGCATAACATACAGGGGTTTCCTTTGACATGTTAAATAATGTTACAGGTTGTTTTGGCTAATGTATGTACAGTAACTTAAGTTACGGCACTTCCAGAGTTATTTGAACCCAAACCGCAATCTTTGCCTAAACCTAACTAAGTAGTTTTGTCGCCCAACCTTAACCAAGTCGATCTTTTCCTAAAGCTTACTAAGTGGTTTTGTTGCCTAAACTTAACCAACTCGATCTTTGCCTAAACCTAACTAAGTAGTTTTGTTGCCTAAACTTAACCAAGTCGATCTTTGCCTAAACCTAACTAAGTAGTTTTGTCGACCAACCTTAACCAAGTCGATGTTTGCCTAAACCTAACTAAGTACTTTTGTTGCCTAACCTTAACCAAGTCGATCTTTGGCTAAACCTAACTAAGTAGTTTTGTTGCCTAACCTTAACCAAGTCGATCTTTGCCTAAAGCTAACTAAGTAGTTTTGTTGCCTAACCTTAACCAAGTCGATCTTTCCCTAAAGCTAACTAAGTAGTTTGTTGCCTAACCTTAACCAAGTCGATCTTTTCCTAAACCTAACTAAGTAGTTTTGTTGCCTAACCTTAACCAAGTCGATCTTTTCCTAAAGCTAACTAAGTAGTTTTGTTAACTAAACTTAACCAAGTCGATCTTTGCCTAAACCTAACTAAGTAGTTTTGTTGCCTAACCTTAACCAAGTCGATCTATTCCTAAGCCTAACTAAGTTGTTTAATTTTGAAAAGACGGGAGTGGAAATTGACACGTGCGTCACGTCTTGCTGGACATTCGTAGGAAAACGCACAAAAAATACGTTGTTGAAAGTCGTGCTGAGAGTCACATAAAAAAAGGGAAGTTTGTGTCTATGTGCACTTATCAAATTGATTAAATTTAAACTGACGTGAGACTGTGTTGCAATACTTGTTACTAGGATCAGTTCATTATGTTGATGTTGATTTGTTGACAACAGGAAAAACATAGAATATCACAAGACTTTAAGTGTAACGAGTAATTGTGATTGAATGACTTCTGTTTCATGTGTTACGTATTTTGATTAGGGCTGTCAAAGTTAATGCGATAATAATTAAATAATTAAATATTTGTCATTGTTTTGTTTTGTTGATTGATTTCAATAATAAATATATACATACATTTGCATAAAGCAGCATATTTGTCCACTCCCATGTTGATAAGAGTATTCAATTCTTGACAAATCTCCCTTTAAGGTACATTTTGAACAGATAAAAAATGAATCGTGATTAAATATTTGAATCGAATGACAGCCCTACTTTTGATAAATAAAATGTACAATGTATGGCCTAGCATTTGCACCTGATTGGGCTTGACTGAAAAGAGGCACTGAAGTTTGTCTTCTTAAAAGGAGTTTATTATTAGAAAGCTACTGTATCGTCTCATACAATCAAATAAAAAGCACATACTGTATATAGTAAATATAGATTGTTGTCTTTTCAATCTAAACATCCAACAGTCCTCTCGAGGTTTCGTTAGCGTGCCCTCACGACTCTTCTCGCTCACAAACAAACATCCGTCTCGTCTTCGCTTAAAGCGTAACGTGGCCTCCTCACAGTTGGTGTGTCTAACGAGATGAAATGTGGTCTTGGTAAGTGGGTGAAGCCGGGATGCCGGCTCAGTTCAGCAGCAGTAAAGCCTCAGGGGGGCTTCATCCAGGCAGGTTATATCAGGTCAGGATTGGAGCTGGATCCCCTACAGCGGATGGCGGAGTCGGTATCCTGCCCTGTTTTCATTCCAGACGTCCGCTCGGGGACCGGCTCTGGTGGAATTGCTTTAGCCCCAGGTAGCAGTGGATGAGGAATCCATATTTTCAGCTAAATAGGGAAATCTGCACTGCTGTTCAGTGCAATAACCTCACCATCACCATCAGTTAGTGAAAACCAGATGGCTCAGACAAAAGGTTGGCTGTTTGTTCCTTTTGTGTCTTTTTATGCAGCTTTTTCATCACAAAAAAAACGAACTTTTAGTATATATTATAGTAGTTGAGTAGGAATGAGCTCTGGCTAAAAATACAGACCAAATGGCACATGATTTAAATTTCCACACGTTGTATTTCATGCACAACAAAACAGCAATTCCCATGATCACAACACATCACATCTCTGACTCAAGCTCCAGTTGTTTCCTTCATGACTTTGGAATATGAAATGATTTACAGCGAGGCCCATTTTTCACCCACATTAGAAACTCCACCGAGCCAGAGGAATACAAATATAAACATCACTTAAAGTTCCTGCGCCCACATGAACTCAATAGCGAAAACAAATGGCTGGTTGAGTCAGGCACTGAGCCTTTCAGTGCATTCTTTCACCAAATTGTTTTTTTCATCTGCTGCTTTGTCTCCTCTTCAGCATCTGTTGCCTGGAAATCTGAATACAGCATCAATCTGAAGTGGTAAAAGTTTCTGGAAATGTTTCTGTTCCATGTGAGGGTGCAGAAACCTAACGGGCATTCGTTCTGTAAACGGATAGTTTGGAATTTCTTATGGGAAAGAAATTAGAAAAATGTGATTGTGGTGACTTGTTATAAAAGCTATTTTTATTTTGGTAATGATTCAAAGTTTGCACAAAGAATATATAAAAACTAGGGCTGTCATTCGATTAAAATATTTAATCGCGATTAATGGCATGATTGTCCATAGTTAATCGGGATTAATTGTAAATTAATCGCACATTTTTTATCTGTTCAAAATTTACCTTAAAGGGAGATTTGTCAAGTATTTAACACTCTCATCAACAAGGGAGTGGGCAAATATGCTGCTTTATGCAAATGTATGTACATATCTATTATTGGAAATCAATTATCAACACAAAACAATGACAGATATTGTCCAGAAACCCTCACAGGTACTGCATTTAGCATAAAAAATATGCTCAAATCATAACATGGCAAACTGCAGCCCGAACAGGCAACAACAGCTGTCAGTGTGTCAGTGTGCTGACTTGACTATGACTTGCCCCAAACTGCATGTGATTATCATAAAGTGGGCATGTCTGTAAAGGGGAGACTCGTGGGTACCCATAGAACCCATTTTCATTCCAAGTTTGGATTACTGCTACATTAATGCTCAGAATGTTGAACACAGAACCTTAAACACACCTGATGTTTCTGGTAAACCTGAAGTCAAGAGAACAAACTGTTTCACTTTGTTTGTTTTGCTTTAGTCAAATTAGAAAATATGAGAAAGTAAAAAGCAGCAAGATTTCCGGTAAAAAGTATTTTTCAGAGCAGCAACATTGCTCAACTAAAACTAGATCTATTCAGTCTGAAGGCCTGTGTATAACTACTGTACGTGTGGCTGCCTGTATTCAGATTGACTCTGACTGCATGGGGGGACGTGACATTGAGACGAAACCACTCCGGATGGCCGAGAGCAGAAACTGGATCAGACTGCTGACCACAAGTTTGGCTGCGATTGAGTCAGACGGAGAGAAACAGAAAGCAGAGAACTTCCAGGTGATGGTCGACATATCGGAGGCCCTCAGCTGATTGACTTTCTAAATGTAAAACTCGGCCGTCTTGAAAAGACGTGTTTTGTATCTGTGCAGACGCTGAGGTTTTCCTCACTGGAACATCAGATTGATTATTGTGCGCTAACAATCACTGCCTTGTTGTAAACATCTGTTTTGTATGCTAGCTAATGTGCTAGTGGCTTGTGGATGAATGTTTTCATGGCACAAAAACAGAAAAGGGGTCAGAAAGAGAACATGCATGGAATATCTTCCTTCAGTAAAACTCACATGCAGGATATCCATTCCCTCGTTGTCACAATTTAACATTATCAAGTTAGTCGGCTTGTTAGCTTTGAAACAAAACCAATTAAAGTTGTAATGCTAGTGCAGACAAATAAGGGTTGAGCTAAATTCAAGGGGGGTTTTTGGACATTTTTTATGCCTTTCTTAGACAGTAGAGAACTGATAGGAAATGAAAAGAGAGAGAGGTGGGGAGGAGACCAGTGGGCAACAGTGAAGCCAATGCTGAAGTGCCTTAAACCTGCTTTCTTTCTAACAGTCAGCAGGGGGCGACTCCTGTGGTTACAAAAAGAAGTCTGATTGTATAGAAGTCTATGAGAAAATGAGCCTAATTCTCACTTGATTTATTACCTCAGTAAACATTATAAACATGAGTTTATGGTCTCAGTCACTAGTTTCAAGTCTTCTTCAATACAGCATGATGTTCATTTAGTAAATTATGGTCCCATTTAGAGTCAAATAGACCATAAAGCAGGGTATGCTTTAGGGCGGGGCTACCTTTTGATTGACAGGTCGCTAGCACCACGTTGTCCGGTCTGGGAGTTGTCCGTGTTTCCGTCTTAGAACAGTTCAGCTCATGAAAGTTAATTTTAACACTTAAGTCAACGTTCAGCGTTCGGTTGTACTTAGCTCCACCCTCTCGTGTCACTTCTGATTGCAAATAACCGAGATGGCGACGGCCAAAATGCCGAACTCAAGGATTTACATCCGTAGTCCACAAACCAATGGGTGACATCACGGTGACTACGTCCACTTCTTATATACAGTCTAGGGTCTGGACACAGAGCTGGCCGCCATGTTTCTACAGTAGCCCAGAACGGACAAACCAACCCATTTTCATTCACATATCTTGAGGTCAGAGGTCAAGGGACCCCTTGACAATGGCCATGACACTTTTTCCTCGCCAAAATTTAGCGCAAGTTTGGAGCATTATTTAACCTCCTTCGCGACAAGCTAGTATGACGTGGTTGGTACCAATGGATTCCTTAGGTTTTCTAGTTTCCTATGACACCAGTATCAGCCCACTGCAACCTAAAAATCGCAAGTTGCGTTAATGCGTTAAAGAAATTAGTGGCGTTAAAACAAATTTGCGTGAATGCATTATTATCACGTTATCTTTGACAGCCTAATAAATGCTGTGGAGTAAAAAGTAGGTAATTTCTTTCTGAAATATAGTGGAATGAAAATATAAAGTAGCATTAAAGTGGCAGTATGCAACAATTTTTTGGTATAATTTGGCAAAAATTCCATAACCTTTCAGCATATTGTAATTCAAGTGTTCTGAGAGAAAACTAGACTTCTGCACCTCATCATGTCTCTGTTTTCAGGCTTTAGAAAAATCTAGCCCGTGACGGCAGATTTTGACTAATCACAGGTCATTTCAGAGAGAGAGAGCGTTCCTATTGGCTGTGCTCTGGTCATGTGACCAGAACTTGGCTTCCTTCAACAGATTTTAAAATGGCGGCCACGTCACAAACTTTCTCATTTTACAGCTAAACAGTAACTCCAAGATGATTCTGAGAACATTTGAGGCGAGAAATAGGCATTACAGTAACAGAATATTGATTCATATTTGATCAGCGCTACCTAGTTTGACCGTTTGGTCGGAATTCGCGAGTGATGACAGCCGGCTCTCATAGATGGCAGCTGGCAGCGGACCTTGTTTTCCTCTGGTAAGTGAAATCCTTCAGATGCCGTTAGGAGCACCGGAGGACACAGTAGGACACAGAGGAACATGTTTTTTTTCAGGTTACCTGTTTCATGTACTACTGTCACGCTATAGCGGCCGTTTTCTAAAAATAACTTTTTTAAATCATATTTGCGCCAATATCGCGCACTGCAGCTTTAAATCGAAAAAACTCAAGTACAGGTACCTCAAAATTGTACTTATGTACAGTACTTGAATAAATAAAGGCCTCCTTGGTCACTTTCCACTGACTGCTGTAAACTCTTAATCTTGCTTTCAGAAAACTTTTCTTTTTCCATTTGTGTTGCTTAACAGATAGCTGTTGTCGTGTGACCTCCAGGGTGTTGCCAGACATGCTCTCAAAGCCTACAGCTTGCTGATGTAATCTGTTTTTTTCCATCTCACATTGAACAAACGCAGCATCGTCAATACCAGAGATGTCCCATCACGTCTCCTCCACCCACGGGCCAACACCAAATCCAGGCGTAAGCCAAGAGCTCGCTTTACTTTTTCGGCCGCAGATACCGGGCAGAGCTCCGTGTCCTGACAACGGCGACCAGAGAGCAATCAGAGCAGTCAGAGCCTGTTCTCAAGAGCCACAATTAGATTTGTAGCGCTCCAGACTTTGGTGTTGAGCAATCCGCCAGCCCAGACTACACCCTGCTATGAGTTCATTAAGAAACTACCCACACTACACCCATTCATCTCAGTCAGCAGGGTATGCAGGAAACCAGAACACCATTTCCAATGCACCGCCAGCCATACCAGAGGCACACACTCAACACACAAAGAGCCCAGCACGGATGGCTTGCATTGTATCACTGACTTTCCTTCCTGCGTATATTCACATATTTGCTCAACCCCTTCTGGTATGATTGTGCTTTGTGTTTTGGTTGGATTAAGTTAAGAAAACATTTACATGCAGGTATGAAAACAGAGGAGCGAAGCCAGTGAACATGAGAAGTGCTGGCTAAATAAAGCAGGAGGAAGAAAAGGTTAACGTGTACAGTGCAGACAGAAGAAGCTAAAAGTAGGTCAGTTGGCAGAGAGCCGTTTGTCTGGCAACAAAAAGGTGAGCAACAGGACCGGAGGTGGAGTCAAAGGTCAGGAATCCCTTTAAAATGGTGTTTGTTTTTGTGCATATTTAAACGCGAGTGCACTCTTGAAGAACCGTATTTCGAAAGCCGGAGGCACTGGCGGACCTCACCGTCCACCAACCGTGTTTGAGGGGGGGGGGGGGGTTTGTTGCCTCGTTTAGATCCTTCACTTCCCAGAATTCCCACCCGCATCGCCCCTGCCCGCAGAGCACAAAAAGGATGGATGGATCCTCTCCATAAATAACCAGCAGAGCAAAGCCAAAACCACGATGTTTTTTCTCTCCATGCTTTGTTTCAAAGCCCCCGGACAGCTCACTCCACAAAGTAGCTGTCCAAATGTGCTGGATCCATCACACGGCCAGATAAATCTCTGGCACACATTTGAATAAAGGGAAAGCAAAAAGCTCAGTATTTTGTAGATAGAGGAGAAGAAAAGCGTGAGCTGAAATTGAATGTGATGAGATTAGACTGACTTGTCTGCACATGAGATTATAAACACAGAATACGTGTTGATATAATGTGTCATGGAGGGTTTGTTCTGTATGATAAGAAAAGAGTCTTATCTTCTGAAACATCACTTTGAATCAGTGATTAGCGGACTAGTCCATCAACACCAAATTAATCACCAATTTCAACAATGGATTCATTGTTTTAGGTCATTTAAAACAAAGGTGTCAAACATTATTTTGTTCCAACTTCTAAAATAAGAGGATTTGCAGCTTTTCTCTGTTTATATTATTTAAAATTCATATTTTAGGGTTTTACTGTGTTGATTGGACAAAACTAAATTAAAATAGTTCGCTCAATCAGACCAAAGCAAGAGCCAGTAACATCACTGGCTCTGCCACGTTTGTCTTGGTTGAAGATTGTGTGATGGAAAGTGGTAATATCACATAAAACAGTCATTCGAAAAAGGACATTCTTAAATAAAAACTACTAGAAGGAAATAAAACAATCTGCAATAATCTGTTAAAATATATTGAATTATTAAAGTGATTTAATTTATTCGTGAAATCAATAATCATATAAATGATGTCATTTTTATTTAGTTTTGAATACTTCAGGTTTCTGTACAGTGATTGCGATGGCCTTTTAAAAAAATCTATTCTCTGACATTTTTTATTGTTTTTAATTATGGCTGTCAAATTTGATGCGATAACACATTTATGCAAATTTGTTTTAATGCCACTAATTTCTTTAACGCAATAACACAACTTGCAATTTTTAGGCTGTAGCGGGCTCAGTTTTAAAGCTAGAGAGAAGATACTGGCATCATATGAAACTAGAAAACCTAAGGAATCCACTGGTACCAACCATGTCATACTAGCTTGTCGCAAAAATTTTGGCGAGGAAAAACTGTCATGGCCATTTTCAAAGGGGTCCCTTGACCTCTGACCTCAAGATATGTGAATGAAAATGGGTTCTATGGGTACCCGGAAGTCGACCCTTTACAGACATGCCCACTTTATGATAATCACATGCAGTTTGGGGCAAGTCATAGTCAAGTCAGCACACTGACACACTGACAGCTGTTGTTGCCTGTTGGGCTGCAGTTTGCCATGTTATGATTTTAGCATATTTTTTATGCTAAACGCAGTACCTGTGAGGGTTTCTGGACAATATTTGTTATTGTTTTGTGATTTCAAATAATAAATATATACATACATTTGCATAAAGCAGCATATTTGCCCATTCACACGCTGATAAGAGTATTAGAGTAATAAGAGTAATAAGAGTATACTTGACAAATCTCCTTTGAAGGTGCATTTGAACAGAAAAAAATGTGCGACTGATTTGCGATTAATCGCGATTAACTATTTTAAACGACTGACAGCCCTTCTTATTTTATATTTTAATTTATTATTTAGATTTGCCCTTTTGTAGTGTTTTGCTACCTCAAACCATTATTATAACTTTAATCTTTAGATAGTTTAGTTTTTTTGTTTTAGTTTCATTGGTTTGGGTTCATTAGTTATTATTATCACCTGACTCTGCCGTTCCCCTCAGCTCTACGAAGCGTTTTAGCACCTTTCAGCTCGTTGTTTTGGTTTTACAGCCCACAATTTTACTGTTTTGGTTCACTCACTGCTTTCATCAGCGTTGTTTACAGCAGCAGGCCAAAAGATCCCCAGTTAATACTGTTTTAAACATCTGTATTTGGCAATAAAATAATTAACTAAACAATCCAACACCTCATATTATGGGTTGATGTTACTCCCCTTTCTTCTAGACCAACCTGGGGTCATAACAAGACTAAACGTTTCTTTGATTAATCAGAAAAATAACCGACTGATGAAAATAATGGTTCAGTGCAGCCCCTCTTTACAGACAAAAAAACAGCCTCATCGTCTCATGCTCGGCTTAAAGTGTCTCATTTCACTCCCACAATGCTGCAGCTTTAAAGCGCCCTGGGATTAGTGGCCTGATTAACACTGCATGTGCTCACACATCCCTGTGACACACCACATACTGTAAACACACATACATACAACCCTCCAATCAGACGGAGCAGAGGGGGTCAATACACTCAGTCTGTCACCTTGCCAACCGGAGGTCTTATCACACTTCCAACCAGGCGGAGAAGCATCTCACAGCAGAAATGTGAGTGTCAACACGTTATCAGGCATCAGCACCCTCAAATCACAGCCCAGACTCTAAATCCTACACCTCCTCCAAACCTTTACTGTGTGACTTCCCCCCACAGCCCCTTACATCAACTCAAGTACCTTCATCCACACCAGCCATCATGTTCAAAGTGTGTTGATTTGAATAGATTTTTAACTGGATGTTGTTTAAACAGTGGGCTACTTCCAGGTCTGAGAAGTGAAGCCAACACCTACGTGCCTTAAACCTGCATTCTTTCTAATATCCAGCAGGGGGCGATTCCTCTGGTTGCAAAAAGAAGTCTGATTAGAAGTCTATGAGAAAATGAGCCTACTTCTCACTTGATTTATTACCTCAGTAAACATTGTAAACATGAATTTATGGTCTCAATCACTAGCTTCAAGTCTTCTTCAATACAGCATGATGTTCATTTAGTAAATTATGGTCCCATTTAGAGTCAAATGGACCATAAAGCAGGGTATGCTTTAGGGCGTGGCTACATTGTGATTGACAGGTTGCTACCACGGCGTTGTCCAGTCTGGGAGTTGTCCGTGTTTTCGTCTTAGAACTTTAACCCTTTCACAGTGCGTTTCAGTTCATCAAAGTTAAAGCTGAAGTAGGCGAGATTAGAGCAAATATGATTAAAAAAAGTTATTTTTATAAAACAGTCGCTATATCGTGACAGTAGTACATGAAACAGGTAACCTGAAAAAAATCATTTTCCTCTGTGTCCTCCGCTGCTCCTAACGGCATCTGCAGGATTTTACAGACCGGAGGAAAACAAGCAGTAAGAGCTGATCTGAGGTCTGCTGTCTATGAGAGCCGGCTGTCAATCACTCGCGAACTCCGACCAAACGGTACAACTAGGCAGCGCTGATCAAATATGAATCAATATTCTGTTACTGTAATGCCTATTTCTCACTTCAAATGTTCTCAGAATCATCTTGTAGTTACTGTTTAGCTGTAAAATGAGAAAGTTTGTGACGCGGCAGCCATTGTGAAATCTCTTGAAAGAACGCCAAGTTCCGGTCACATGACCGGAGCACAGCCAATAGGAACGCTCTCTCTCTGAAATGACCTGTGATTGGTCAGATTTTTTAAAGCCTGAAAACAGAGCCATGATGAGGAGCAGAAGTCTAGTTTTCTCTCAGAACACTTGAATTACAATATGCTGAAAGGTTATTATGGAATTTTTGCCCAATGATGCCAAAAATATACTGCCTACTGCCACTTTAATTAGAACCTTTTTGGTACTTAGCTCCACCCTCTCGTGTCACTTCTGGTTGCAAAAAAACGACCAAAATGGCACCAAAATGCTGAACTCAAGGCTTCAAAACAGCAGTCCAAAAGCAATTCTTATATACTCTCTATATGTTTAACACTGTTAATCATATGAAATTGTATTGTTGTGAAAGTTAACGCAAATTTGTTTCAAAGCCACTAATTTCTTTAACGCATTAACACAACTTGCGATTTTTAGGTTGCAGCAGGCTAAGTTTTAAAGCTACAGTAGAGTGAAGATATTGGCATCATACGAAACTAGAAAACCTAAGGAATTAACTCTGGTATTTGTCCCCCCAATGTCTGACTGAATATGTCCCTGGCTGTATACTGACTTAGAGATGAGAAGTCTTCTCCTGCTGTAGATTGAGTGACACATATACCGGCTTACTGTTCAGTGGAGTGGATGATTGGGAGCAAGACCTGAGCCTATACTGTGTCGATATCATATGTATGACCTCGGTGTCCTCGCATTTTAAAGTGGGAAAAAGGTATTTTTCACCTCTCTTGTTTCCACTAATAAAGCTCTGCTGTACGCGGGGATCTGTATGTCGTCTGAATTTTAAAACTGCTCTTGACACTGAAGCATTATCCTGCAGTAGCTGGTGACAGGATGATGAACAGTTGGCTCTGCAGCAGAATACAAGACCAATCCAGAGGCAAATTACTCACAGGGGAAGGTGTGCCCGGGCAATGTACAGAGAATGAACAAGTGAGAGGGATAAAAAAAAAAAAAAAAAACTGAACATTGAACTCTGGATTTTAAAAGATGGCCTTGGCATCCAGTTAAGAGTAATTCACGTTCACAGTGAGCGTTTACGTGTGCAGCACAATCTAAGTCTAATTCAGACTTTTATGGCCTTGTTTTTCAACGACCGTGGATCACTTATATCGCTGCCAAGCTGAAGGCCAAATAAAGCAAAGCTTTTAGCCGCGCACAAGGAGCTATTCAGGTCATTGAAATACAACTGTGACAATCAGACGTAAATGAAACCCTTCATGTTAGTGAGGTTGGTCAAACTGGAGCCTTGGAGCGGTTGCTAAAGGCTACGGAGCTTATAGTGCTGGGACTGTTTCCTCTGATGTGTGGTTGATTCAGCTAATGATGCAGAAGGGAATCAATCTACTGTAATGTTTGAGCAGTGTGACTGAGGACATTAAGCACAGCACATAATGTGAGCAGAGAGAGCAGTTTGGAGGTGGAAATCATCAGATAATTTAAATCGCATCGTTTCATCCAGCTTAATACAAAGATTTGTAGTCACTGACTATGTACAATAGTTTGTTTGTTGTTGTTAAAGGTGCTCCATACGATGTCCAGAGAATTAATATAGCATCAAACAACTATTTGCTTTGTAAAGATATAGAGGAGTTTAGTGCAAGTTCGTGCATGTGAGCGGCCGCCGCTTTGGACTGAAAGCGACTACTGTACGCCAGAAAAATGTCCGCCTAAAAAGTGTCGTACAAAAGTAAAACAAAATTCTTTCTATTCTATTATCATATTCTACGGAAATGACCTGTGTTGAACAACAAAATATTATAACTATAATAAGCGTTTTCAGTCCATAATGGCCTTCACAAGCAAGTAAGCAGACTCCTCACTCCTCTTAACCGGATGGTAGGAGCCGCAAGTGACCAACAACTGCTTCAGTAGCAAAAGGGATTTCCGGCAATCGGCTGGGCTAAAAACAAGTCTGTTGCGGGCCACATTTTGGCCTTTGTCATGGCTCAAAAACTGACATCCATAGAAAAGTTTGGTATCATTTTGAACCGGAGCATCTGCAGATTAATTCCACACCGATATGTTATGATCCACTAAAGTTAGGGTCTTGGTTCCAAGGCACCAAGTGGACTCGTACCCGAGAAAACCTCTTTTTTTGACGGTCTTAAGATTGTTGCTGTTTTAAACTGAATGAGGTTAATAGCGTAATCAAGTTATTACATTATGATTGTTTCCGTGGATTTCGCGATCTTTCATTGTAACATACTTCCAGTTTGGTACCATAAGCTACCGATTCAGACAGTGACACTTTGAGGATATAGTGTTTGAGATTAATTTTTCCACGCCATCACGGCCGCACCTCTACATCACTCTTCTTCCAAAGAGCAAGACAAGGAAAATAAATACCTGACACAAGTCTGCAGTTTCAAAAGCAGAGGGCAACGGTGTTTTGTCAGAAGTACTCAGAATTTATGAGAGGAGGAAAAGTAAACAGTACGAGGGAGGATCAGACTGGTCCCAGTTGCGTAACCACATGTTGTCTTTTCTTTTCTGTCTCAGGTGCAACGATGAGAATGTGTCTACTCCAAACGTCCACAGTGAAGGTTTTAGTTTGTTTGGTTGTTTTTTCCCAATTAATGGGTTGGTTCACCCACAGCTTATGAAAAAGACTATTTTCTCTTTTACCTTAAGAGGTATCCAGCTATGCAGATAGATTTGGTTGTATGTGTTTTTACATACTATGTGTCTTTGAGATTTCTGCCTCCAATCAATTACAATGAAGGTGAATAATATTTGGTTTGTGGTGCTCATAGCAATGAAAAGCCTCCCAATTTATGACCAATGCCAAAGTGCAGAGCTAATCGTAGTAGTAGTGGTGTGTCATTAAGGTGTGGAGGGCGGGGTGGTGGATGGTGGTGTGGCACCTCTGACTCTCATGCAGTATGCAGAGTTTGTGTACTGTGTTTTTATTAACCATGACAACATTGTTTTCCTAACCTTAACCAAATGATGTGCCTAACTTTAACCGTAGCCCAACCACAGTTACTTTGTCATATATAACCAGGACCTTTCCCTAACCACCATAGTTGCTTAGAAAACCTTGTCATTCAATGTGAAAATAATGTCATTGAACATAATAAAGGTTTTGCAGAATTGTCCCTGTTACTCTGGATAATCCACAGAACGAGCTTCCTTCAGTAAAAATGAAATCTGTTCATGGCTGTGGATTATCAGAATGATGAGATACTTTTCTGTGAACAGAGATGTTGCTGCTGAATAATTGCTAAATCTAATTTTTCAGTCTCCATTGTATTAGGGTGGTGGCAGAAATCTGAGTGACGGATATCTGAGAACAAATAGACGGGTTTCTATTCAACGTCATCACAGAGATGCGTGTGCAGCTAGGGGGCAGAAAGCACGGCATGTCTAGCAGAGCCAAGCTCCAAAGCAGAGATGACGAGGAGTTGTTGTGCAGTAAACTGCACCAACCGCAGAAAAGATGGATTGAAAATGTTTAATATTTCGAGGGGACAGAAGGAGATTATGGATCCAGGCCTGATGGGTAAAAGCATTCTAGTCACACAGCGCTAGCAAAGCAGCGGGTGGTCATGGCGAGCTGTCATGCTCCACAGATCAGTAAATATGAACTGATCAACAACAGGGTGATCAACCCACACTCTGAGGAAATATTTATATATATTTAGCGACTATGCTTTAAAACTTAAAAGTGATGCAAAATTCTAAGCAGCTCTAAATTGCTGTAACGTTACGCGACTACGGCAGGGGTAAAGCTCACTCCGGTATTCTGTAACGTTACATTACATTCTACCGGGGCAGCCGCTCCTCCTCCCCCGCAGGCACAGCAACAAGCGGCCGTGAAAGCTAACGTTAGCTAACGTTCCTTTGAAATTTGAATCTGACATGTCTGCAATACTGTATTGACTTTTGGCGTTTCCGACCGAGGGCTAACCACTTACCTTAGCTAGCAACCAGCAACACACTATTTAATAGAGAGTCGTCAAAAAGTCTAATGTTAATGTTCACCTGCCCGACATACAAAGAGCTGCTGTGTGACTGGTTGTACTAATAACAAGACCAAAATCCAAGTCTCCAGTTTTATATTAACGTTATACCTGTTGAGGAATCAAGAGGGACTCACGTAACTTGAACTTGAGTGTCAACCAAACAGACCCTGGTCCCCCAAGTCAAATCACACTTGTGCCTGATCTAACGGTACCCATGTCATAACAGGTGATAATAATAAACAAATCTCATACTAATACGTCATGTGATAATGATATCTGGTGGTCGGACTAGAAAGTACAAACAATGCGAAATCTACGTTGATAACAATGGTTGACTACAATCTTGTGACCAGCTGCCAAAGCAGTTTTGCCCCCTGAATGCACTAGCACCCAGTAATGTTTGTATACAAGAAACCCGTCTATAAAACCAAAACTATGCGCACGCACCTACAGAGATATTGGAGAAAAAGATTTTATGGTATGGGGCGGAGAGGGCATAACATCTCCAAGTTTAGGGTACAAATGGCATAAAAACATCATGACCCCAACTGTGTGTCAGACTCCTATTTTCTCACTCTTCTTCTTCTCTTGTGTGTTTTGTGCATTCCTCTGTGCTGCTGCCCAGCCACGAGGCTGCACAAGGTCACAGGGCACAAAGAGGGAGACACTGAGGACGAGTGGGGGGCCTCGTCTGTCTGAGCAGGCACCGGAGTTTAGGGTGGTGGAGGGGTGCTGCTCCCATAAATCTGCCTGCGCTGGTTTGCGAGAGTTTGAGGGCCGGGGTTTCACGGGCAGCAGCGAGGGGCCACCTCCGCTCCCGGCCTGCTGCAACAGAGGAGCTGTTGTGTGACCAGCGCCTCCTGCTTCTGTCCGTCCACCGAGACAGCAGCGAGGATCCCTGCTTCAGGCAACACAGGCCCTGTGATCTCCACTTATGGAAGACGTATGGCTGCTCTGCCCTCTGTTAAACATGGGGTCAGATCTGCGGGGGCGCTTATGTAACCCAAACATCACAGACACCTGGCGGAGATGAAAGGCGGGCGGCTCATTTTTCACTCCCACTATTACCGGCTATTTCCACGCTGAAATGCACCATAATACCACTGAAAAGACCTCTGGAGGCCTTTTCTGCTCGTGTAATACAGTAGGTGTGAGATCCACGAATGCTGTGGCCACGGTGGCAGTTGTCAAGGCAACCAGGGCTCGCTGCTCAGATGCCAGTACAAATCTCCCCCTGGCCGGTGATTGTTTGACTTCTCCGCTGAGATTCAAAAGGAGGATTTGGGGCTGTAACTCAAGCTTGCAAGAGGATTTCCAAATCTCTCATTCCTACCAACGACGAGCTGATAATGTCAGGCCTTGAGCTGAAACCAGCCGCAATGACATGCCACAAGAGATTGAAGAATAATGGACTCATTCAATGTGAAAAGGGGATAAACAACCTTTTTTTGCAGGGATTATTTCAGGCTGTTTTCTCCAAAGCACTGATATAAACAGATGGGAAAAGGAGTTGTGTTTGTCATAGGAAACAGGTGCTCGCATGCACATAATCACACGCCATACACGGAGAAGAATAGCCCCCCAGTACCCACTTGTGGCCCAGAGAATGGGCTCCAGCTGGGCACGGTGTACATTACACAAACGAGTGTTTTGAGTGCCCTTACAAGAGGCATTCATCTGAGGATGTGACTGTTCAGAGGGGGACAATGAGAGCCGATAGGGTCCCTGTGATTGTGATAAATGAGCTGACACAAATTAGAGCATTCGGAAACACATGAGAGGCAGGCTAATTACAGGAGACTTAGAGAAAACAGCCTCTATAACAAACAGACAGACCCACATCAAGCCTGTATGCATGCAAGACGTTAGAAATAACTTCTCCATTGGTTTTCTGTGTTTCATGATATGCAGATCTGGAGTGCAACACTTTGCAGAGACGAGCTGTGTGCTCTGAGGAGGTGTTAGCTGGGTGATGCACAGAGATGAAGGCTTTCCTGCCAGTTTGTCTCAGATCAGCTTGGGTGTTTTCTTGTCACCTCCGTTAGATACCGAGCTGAGTGTGCGGAGGTGACATCTCTGCTTTCGTTTGTGCCGTCTTCACACAAGTCAGGGTGAGCACTAAAGAGAACTTGTAAATTAATGTAAAATAGCCTGTAAATTGATGTCAAATAACCTGTAATGGTTTAGAGAAATGTTAACTTAAGTAATGTATCAGAAATGTATTGGGGATTTTATTTTGTATTGTACAGAGAGATTGAAATCATTTTTGATTTAGGATGTTCATTGTGCTTTGTGATTAATTTCTTTAAATTAGGGCTGTCAATCGATTAAAATATTTAATCGCGATGCCACTGCACCTAATTTGATAAATCGATTAGTCTTTTTTCGCCGGTTCCAGATTCTCAGATGTGAGAATTTGCTGGGGTTTTTTTTGTCATATATGAAATTAAACTGAATATCATTGGATTTTTGACTGTTTGTTGGATAAATCAAGCACATTTAAGACACCATCTCGGGCTCTCGGAAATTAAAATGTGCATTTGTTTTACTATTTTCTGTACAAAATGATTATTATCGTCGATAATCATTTTGTACTAGGGATGTCAATCAATTAAGATATTCAATCGCATGATTGTCCATGATTAATCGCGATAAATTGGAAATGAATCGCCCGTTTTTAATCAGTTCAAAATGTACCTTAAAGGGAGATTTGTCAAGTATTTTTTACTCTTATCAACATGGGAGTGGGCAAATATGCTGCTTTAAACAAATGTATGTATATATTTATTATTGGAAATCAATGAACAACACAAAACAATGACAAGTATTGTCCAGAAACCTCACAGGTACTGTATTTAGCATAAAAATATGCTCAAATCATAACATGGCAAACTGCAGCCCAACAAGCTGTCAGTATGCTGACTTGACTATGACTTGCCCCAAACTGCATGTGATTATCATAAAGTGGGCATGTCTGTAAAGGGGAGTGTAACTGAGGGATCTGTCTTAGACTGGTGGATATATGACACTCGCCACTGGGTGTCGGTCAGGACACAAAACTCCACTCTCTGTTAACTGTTAATTCCTGTCTTCTTTATTGATGGTTGTAGTTACAGGGATGTAGGATATGTATGTGTGTTATTTATATGTGTAGTCTGTGGTCCTACAGAAACAGACAGAGAAATACAATATCAGCTTACTTGATTACAATTGACTTACAATTTACCCAAATAATATAAGCAACTTAAACAGCAGTATTTCTTGTGTTAATGATATAGCCACAGTGAACTCAATATATACTGTACATTTACATTAAACCGGACAGCAACTAGATACTGTAAAACTGTTTCTTTCAGTACAATATATACACTGATTATCACAATACTATATAGCTGAATCAACATAATGAATAAGCAGTGTCATGTGGTGGCCGAAACAGGCACGGCCGCGGAACAAATACCGCGCAGCCTTAATTGACGACACTTAATTACCCACGGACTGAACATGAGCTGGACATGAGCTAAACACAATGCAAAGTGTAACTAGACACATATAACCACTCTATACAGTAGGCAATACCATAACAGAAATGTAGCAATATAGTCAAATACCAATGCACGTGAATATAGACTATGAAGAGCCTGATATCATTCCAATAGCATGCTAATTAGCATATGCGGTAAGCACAGCACGGTACTTTGAAGTACGAGATAAACAAGTACAGAAAGGAATAAATCGACAGTTTCTACATAGAAGTCAAAGGAGAGCAAATAAGAAACAACTTACTGTATGTCATGAACGCACAACAACACATGAATTAGCTCCCTCTACTCAGCCAAATGCCGACTGCTGAGCCTCTGTTGCTTACTAGGGTATTACTTCAGTCAGCCAGCAGGGGGCGTATTTTGACTGTCACTACATACTCATAGAAAGGTGTGAATTAAGCCATACAATTATTATACCTAATAAACAGTAAGGACTTCCATACAACCAAATTCTAAACTTCCCATTATCATAGTCCTATTACAGTCCAGGCCTTTCTAACAGGGAGACTCGTGGGTACCCATAGAACCCATTTTCATTCACATATCTTGAGGTCAGAGGTCAAGAGACCCCTTTGAAAATGGCCATGCCAGTTTTTCCTCGCCAAAGTTTACCGTAAGTTTGGAGCGTTATTTAACCTCCTTCACAACAAGCTAGTATGACATGGTGATTCCTTAGGTTTTCTCTACTCTAGCTTTAAAACTGAGCTCGCTACAACCTAAAAATCACAAGTTGCATTAATGCGTTAAAGAAATTAGTGGCGTTAAAACTAATTTGCGTAAATGCGTTATTATCGCGTTAACTTTGACAGCCCTAGTCTAGACTCAACATCTCAACACCCATTGAATGACTTTCCCTGAAATTAAATGGCATTCATGATCCTCAGATAATGAACCAAAATTACACTGACTTGTCCACTAACACCACCATGATGTCTCAACAACTATCGGTTCATGCTAATTAGCACAGTTTAGCACTCCAAAACGTTAAACTAAGATGGTGAACAACACATTATACCGCTAAATACATGTTAACATTATCATTGTGAGCATGTTAGCATGCATTTAGCTCAAAGTAGCACTGTGCCTAGCCTCACAGAGATGTTAGCATGGCTTTCAGTGGTAGAAAGTTTAAGTTTCCTAGTTTTATATGATGCCAGTATCTTCATTATAGCTTTAAAACTGAGCCCGCTACAACCTAAAAATCACAAGTTGCGTTAATGCGTTAAAGACATTAGTGACGTTAAAACGAATTTGCGTTAACGTGTTATTATCGCGTTAACTTTGACAGCCCTACTTTAAATTGATTAAACTGAGAATGTAAAAAGCACAACTTGTACCAGTTCCAGGTAGTAATTGTTGATATAGTTTAAACAGTGGTCGTCATTTTCAGATAGTAGGAAACACCTCCAAGGGATGCAGTTTTGTGGACTAACTTTCAAAGAAGGATTTGTCAAGACCAGTGAATTACATGCCCCTATAATGCTGATTCACGCTCAATTTAGATTTCTCTAATTCATTCTGAAGAGCATTTCCTATGATGGAGCAATGATAGTCATTTCAAAGAAGATACAGGTCACATATCTGTGTTAACCTATATCCCTCTTGTATTCAAAAAAGTTGATTATCACCAAAGAGAAATAACAAATAACTAGTTTTTTGTGTAGCCACTGTTTTTATACAACAGGAGAGGCTACAGCTTAGAGAAAACTTATTTGTTTATGTATTTATTTTTATTTATTCATTGAAGCGCAGGATGATGGTGTTGGTGAAGCTGTGTCGCTGGGTGTTGTAATTTTCTTCCAAACCAACAGACACATTTCCGTGCAGAAGAAAATGCTACATAATCACACTTCCTTCACGCTCAGGCTTTCACTGTTTCTCAGAAAAACAGCCAACACACCAACAGAGCTACAAGAACTTCCTGATATGCAATCAGTGAAATCATGTTTTAAAAAATGCGGAAGCTGATCTATATTTGGCAATTAAGATAATTAATCTTATGATGTAAAGTAACCAACAATACAACTTGTGTATACTATTATGCCAGGGGGACCAACATAATGAAAGTAAAATAATAAAATAAAAACATTGTAAAGCTTAAAAGTGTTGTACTATATGGTTTAATAGCTAAAGATGAAATGTATTGTTGGACACAGATAAAGTTTGGCTTCCTGCTTGTAAATTTTGATTTCCGAAAAACTTGACGCAATAACCAAACCCTATGCCAACAAATATTTTCAACAAAATGAACGGGAGGAGGTAAACAACGTCTTGCTGAAGAAGTTGATGGACTGCCATCAACTTCTTGATTTTTGTTTTTAGGATGCCATGAAAAACAGTGCTAGCTAACTGTGCCCATCCTATAAAAACCTGACCGTTAGATAGTGGAGGTGAATGTTTGAATTTCAGCTGGCAAAAACTTTGCTTAACATTAAAGGTACAGTTTGTAGGATTTGGTATCTAGTGGTCTGGTTGCAGATTACAACCAACTGAGTATCCCTCCGCTCACTTCTCCCTTTCCAAGACTGGGGTAATGTGAGCCGCCGAGTGCAAAACCCTGGTAACGCCGTTCACCTTGCTCAGAGGCCATCCTCACCATAATAACACTAATTTAGGAGTAACAGAAGTCAGACGGCGTCTGGCGGTACCACGGTTTTGCACTCTGCGGCTCAAGTTACCACAGTTTCACAAGAGTGTCGGAGAACTACGGTGGCCTTCAGGCAACCTAAAAATGTGAAAGGCTCTCTCTAGAGCCAGTGTTTGGTTTGTCCGTTCTGGGCTACTGTAGAAACATGGTTGACTCCGTGAAGAGGACCTGCTCCCTGTGTAGATATGAAGGGCTCATTCTAAGCTAACGAAAACACAACGATTCTTAGTTTCAGGTGATTATCAGCCCAGTCACACAGCAGTTCGTGAAAATAGTCACAAAATTTGATGTATTGATTCGTGTATACGTAGACACAAATTTTATATTTTTTTCGTGATGGTCAGCACGAAATCAATTCGTATGTAATCCAAATAAGATATAATAGAAACGCCGTATAGGGGGGAGGTCGGGGTGGACGGGTGGGTCAAAAAACATCAGATTTTCATTTTCGCCGAGGAGATCGGTGTTGGTGTCCCGTGTGAAACCACAATTTAAAATTGATTTATTTGTCAAGAAAAAGATTGGAGTGGAAATTGACATGTGCGTCACGTGTTACTGGACTTTCGTAGGAAAATGCACTGAAAACACGATGATAGTCGTGCTGTCACGAGAAAAAAAAAGGGAAATTCGTGTCTATGTACACGAACCAAATAGATTAAATTTTGTGACTAACTGCCGTGAGACGGTGTTGGGATTTAACACTAATAAAAACATAGTGATGAATATTATACACCCATTTCTGCTAATAGATCCCCCGAACTGCAGAACTTGCCTTAGAATCATTTCATTTTTAAGATTTCATCAGTATCAAAGTAATCCAGTGATAGTTGTTTATACTTCCATGGCTTCATTACAAACAGGAACAGCCAATAGCCAAATTCGGCATACTTTTAATGCAAATATTCAAAGAATAAAACAACTTAGAGCATGATTATCCCCCAGAGAACTAAAAACAAAGAAGTTGCAAAATCCATTGATATTCACTTTTTTTATAATGTTGCTCTATCAATATGTTTTTATTTTTGACATTACTGAACCACCATTGAAAGAAAATATATTTGTTTTTATAAGAATATATATCTGTTGTTCCAGATAACACTACTATAACTACTGATAATGACGTCAGATTTGTAACGGGGGGAGGGGGCGGGGACATGATGATCCTTCCGACCAATCAGCGGCTCTTTATGCAAATGAGCTGGTCCGACCGTCAGTGTGGTGAAGAGCAGTCTGGTGTAGAGGAGTATAGAGAAGTGGAGCGGATTCAGAGAGCCCGTTTCTCCGTGTATGAAGCTCTGGATGGCTGGTTAAACCACACAGACAAACACTCCAGTGTCTGCGCTTCTTCACATGTGCGCTCTTTGATGCGATAAAGCGGATATTTTTACTCACTTTTACTGGAGTCACAGAGAGAAGAAGAACTGCAAGATGAAATACAAAGTAAGTGAAGCGGAATCGGTCGGATCGCTACTTTTCTCTCTCTCTTGTGATGTGTGCTGGAAAATGTCTATTTGCAACAAAGCTGGTTTCTTTAGAGGAGTCAACGTGGTGTGCTATCAAACTTTTGGTTTCATTGTGGTAATTATAAGTTCTTTAAATGCATCCGGGTTCAAAAATCAATCTGGTTAAAAAAAAAAAAAAAAAAGGGAAACTGCTGAGAGGATGCTGTCACGTTTCTTGGTTAATGTTTATATTTGTGTAAATGTCAAATTTTGAGGCTAAATCATTCAGTTGTTTTGTATGCATCATCTCTGCCTCTAGGCTACATGTATTGCCACCTGACAGGGGCGTAAATAGAGTCGAGACGCACCCTCCACCCCCTTTAGAAAAAGTAGAAATATGAACAAAAGTAGATACAGAAATATGTTTTTTTTTTCAGATTCTACCAGTGTCCCTGCTGCTGACAAAGACTGTTAAGAGATTGTAAAACACTTAACTGAGTCAAGTTGCCACCTAGTAAGAATAGAAAGCACATTCTACCTTATTCTAGCTTCTATGTATGTCCACTTCAATGACACTACTTGTTGTTGGACTTTGTTTGGTTTTATTTAGTTGAGGTTAGGCTTGAGCAATATAGATTCATCTTCTATATATTGTGATTTACTTCATTTCCTTGAAACTCAATTCCAAACAGTTTCATTAGGGTGGCAACTAACAATTATTTCCACTATCTATTACCGTACCATACTAGACTGTATTATTTTCTTGATTGATCAATTAGTTGTTTGGTCTTTTAAATTGTCAGCAAATAGCAACAATTGGCAACCACACTGTTCCCTAAGCTCATGGGTGCTTCTTAAAATGTCAAAACTCAAAGATATTCAACTCTTCCGATCACATTAATAGCGGGTACACACTACACGAGAATCAAGCCGATTTTGGGCTGGATTCCTCCCTCCCGACAATCATCAGCACCTTTTTTTTGATGGTTCTAAAGATTATCTTTCCAGATATTCATGTGGTGTGACGTATGTTAAGAGTGTTTTTTACATCCTCCTATCGGCTCGGAAGTTTATACTGGCCGCACCAATTTCAAATCGGAAATGTTAAACATGTTCAATATCTATGATCTGATATCCTGTTGTGTGTGGGGAACCCCGAGGACAGCTGATGACGCTGTCACGTGGGAAAGAACGATAGCCAATTGAGAACCAAGTTGACTGAAGGTCGTGGCAAAGGCTAATGCACGAGCTAATGCACGAGCTAATGCAAAACGCGAAGCTGTAAGTAGTAGTAAGATGGACTTCAGAAATGGAGGACCAACTTGTTGATTTGTGGCAACAGCACGAGTGTTTATTTAACGTGTCTCCATGACTTCATCCATCCATCCTTCACGAATTTTCAGTACAAAGTAGTACAAAAACCAACATCGTTAATTCTTCCTGCCCGTCGTCCGCCATGTTTGTTTACACTAAAGTTTGATCGCGAGAGATTTTGCAAGATTCCCGTTTTGTTTTTTTTGTCGGGACTCTTGTTGTTCATGAATGGAATCTGTTAGTGTGAGGTGTGCTGTTTCGGCCAAATCGTTGCTCTCCACACACTATAGGAACAAAACTGTTTATTTATAATTTAACATAACATGTCGTTATGTGTGGGGTCTCACATTTTAAACATCCGTTAAGATTTCAAAAATCTTTTAGTGTGGACCAGCCTTAAGGCAAAGAAAAGCAGCACATCCTCAAAACTGAGATGCTGGAAGAAGGAAATGTTTGACATTTTTGCTTGAAAAATGACTTAAACCATGAATTTATCGCCAAAATCGACTAATTGATTAATTGGTTAATAGTTTCAGCTCTACAAGATATATTGTGATTAATTACAGTATCTCATGTTTTTGTTTATGGGGCTCATCCAGTGAGTTAAATGACTAAAACATCACATTGATACAACAATCCTGTTAACGTAATACAATTACAGATGTTAAAGCTACTTGACCTCCTAACTAATTTATATCATAAACTGTATTGTCATATTTTACACTTCTAGCTGAGATCATTTGACACTTTCACTTAAAAATGAATCATGTCCTTGTGAAATCTCCTTGATGCGGTCAGATTGCTCTTTACTTCAGCACGGAGCGAATCAGACGCTCTGTTATGTCTGTCTCTGTTAGTCTTTATTTTGTGATGGACAGCTTCATCTGAGGAAGATTTGGATAGTTGACATGTCTTGATCTCGCTGGACCACTGCTTTGTGAATGCCTTTAACACCATTTGTGAAACACAAGGCATTTAGCAAGCAGTTAAGTGTCATCTCCCCTACACTTCAGTCTGCCTCACCATATTAGGGAAGCAAAAACTGTGCAACGTGTTTGGATGATTCAGGGGTTTTGGAGGGCAGTGGCTGTTTTCTGAAGTGTGAAGTAGCCGTTTTGGCTCCGACACAGTTTGGATCTCTTTACTTCAGCGTCCACTGGGCCTTGTGTCACTCTTTAGCAGGGCGTGGTGGTGATTGGAGGGTGGCGCACTGCAAGCTGTGTGTCTGCGTCACGGTCCGTACTGAGTCATTGTCCGGTTAAGTATTCACAGAGCGGAGAGAGCCGGAGCAGTCACGGGTGATGATGATGATGTTTGTGGGCGCGAGGCCAAAGGGTGAGCGCAACAAGGATTTCAGGAGGAGGAAACAACCTTGATCGGGTCTCCGTGATCACTCCTGAACGAGATCAGTGGATGTTAATGAATGTGTTCAACACCAGTGTTTCCAAGCTCGTAGGAAGGAGATCTGTGACGCAAAACTGCGTTTACACTTCTTTGTTTGCCTCAGGCGAGATAAGGAGAGCATAGAAATCATGCTCTTTGCTTCTGATAAACACATCTGCGTTATGCAACACTGCCGGGGGAAAAGTAGGGTGGCAGGAAGGGAGAAGAAAGGGCAGGGAAATCTGAGGACACATTTGCGTCACAACTCTGAGTTTCTTGCAGGCCAGCCTCTCACAGATCCTTGTTTAAACCTGTTAAATAGTGTCGAAGTTTACTATTCCCCTATCAGATCTCAGCCGCGATGAATTATTCACAGTTATATTAAGCGCTCTTTTCCTCACAGAGTGGTAATGTTTCAACAGAAGCTTAACGAGGCTGTTGGCGCCCCGTCGCATGTCCTGAGGTGAGGTGCAGACGCTGCCCCCCCCCCATCCCTCCCTCCTGGTTTCCAACTTGTGTTCAGGTGTGAAGGGAAGGCTTGTCTTCCATAGGTCACCTAATGCGTATATAATCCCCCTGATGGGTTTGCACACAGAGGGATCTCTTACAGTGAGGCCCAGATGTTTCTGAGCAGGGAGAGCATGATAGCTGAAGTAGTTTAAAGGAACAGTTCAACATTTTGGGAAATATTTCTTTCTGGTAGAGACTTAGAGGTGAAGATTAACACCACTCGTGTCTGTACCAGTGGGCAACCTCCGGGTTTGAAAAGTGAAGCCAATGCTGAAGTGCCTTAAACTTGCATTATTTGAAATAGCTAGCAGGGGGCGACTCCTCTGGTTGCAAAAAGAAGTCTGATTGTATAGAAGTCATTGAGAAAATGACCCTACTTCTCACTTGATTTATTACCTCAGTAAATATTATAAACTTGAGTTTATGGTCTCAATCACTAGTTTCAAATCTTTTTCAATACAGCATGATGTTCTACCAAAATGGCCTGTGTTGAACAATAACATAATATAAATATAATAAGCGCTTTCAGTCCAAAATGGTGGCAGCGGCTGTCATAATACAGTTTTGTCTCTATACTCTTTGTTGTGGCTTCAAAATGGCAGTCCACAAACCAATGGGTGACATCACAGTGACTCCTGTCCACTTCTTATATACAGTCTATGATCTGAACGCAAGGCCGGAGACAGGAGACAAGTAGCCTAGCTTAGCATAAAGACTAGAAACGGGGATACAGCCACAGCTACGCCATTTGTTTATTAAAAAAAACGAAATTTAAAAACAGCAATTAGCCGTTTTATCGTGGTTTTGACTGTCCGTTACATATAAGGCTACAGCCAGGTAGCTTAGCTTAGCATAAAGAGTAAATACCTTTTATTTTCTTAGAGTTGAACTCCCTGTAAAACCTCAACTTGTTACTTTTACACTTTGAGTTTTGTACATATTAAACAGGATATAATTGTGAGCTTCAGAGGTGCTGCTAGCCGTATCCCTCCGTTTCCAGTCTTTATGCTAAGCTAACTGTCCCCTGGCTCCAGCTTTACCACACAGATATAAGAGTGGTATAAATCTTCTCATCTAACTTTCCACTAGAAAGACAATAAGCATGTTTACCAAAAATGGCAAACTATTCCTTTAATGCTTTATGACACAACTTTTTGTTGCAAAATAAGTAAAAAAAAGCCCCCTTACGTTCTCACCCAGAGACTTCCACAACCTTCAAACTCATTCCTTCGTAGCTGACGTAACTGTTGCAGAAATAGCTTCACAACCACAGTGAGGAGTGATTAGGTGAACCCACATTCTGGCCAATATATGTGTGTGTGAGTTTTTTCTTTAGTGTTTCTTTTTTTTATGGGTTCAGGCTCCAGGCACTGGTCCAAAAGCAGAGAGGGCTGGAGGAGAGCTGAGCAGACATTGTTCTGAGAGGGAGGAGGAGGAGGAGGATCTGTGATGCTGAAAGGGCCTGCAGAAAATGAAAGAAAGAGGAAGTTGTGGGGGGGGAACGAGAGGGCAAACAGACTTGGGTGGTGATGGTTGGGGGGGATGGGAGGTCGAGGAGCGCCCCGTGAGAATGAGAGCATTCCAGGCGGCGATCGTGCGTGGGAAGGTTGTTGGGAAGATGCACATGATTGTTTCAAGGTGCCCCTTTACATTGTTAATGAGTCTGGCAGCACCGGGATGCTCAGTCCTTTCTCGTCTGTGCAGAAGGAGACATTTGTATTCTCCTGAGAGAAAACCAGAGAAACCTCTGCAAGTTTTACGCACACGTTCTTGCAGTGAAATAGCTTTTCCATGCTTTTCCACAGGCTCTCTATCTCATTATGATATTGAATTCAACACAGATCGTTTACTGAACCACTGCTAGTTAAAAAGCCATGCTATTATCGCGCTGTGACGTCGAGTTTGCAGTACATTCCAGGGCAGGACGACTTCCAAGTTTGCTCCTGTGCAAGATTTTCAGCAAGCGTGAAGAGCTTCTCCCCCAGCCAGAATGAATAGCGGCCCCTCCAACCCCCCCCTCCCGCTGCGCCCTCATACCGCGAGCCAGCCATTAACATTTGAAAACGGTCAGCGGGGAGACAGACTACATTGTGTGCTCGTCTCAGCCAGAGAGAGAGAGAGAGAGAAAGAGAGAGACTACCCAGCATCAGCAACAATGCATATAATCATTTCCATGTTTGACCTTTGGCGGAAATCATTCTCGCCACCCCCTTCCTTCCTCCCCCCTTGAGGAATGCCAGCTATTTTGCAGGGTCATCTCTCAAGCTGTAGTGGGCCTCTGTCAGCTCGGTTCGACCCTGTGGAGAGTCGGTCCTCGTGGCTGATAAGAGGAGGCGTGACAGCTGAGAAAAGTGTTTAAAATGCCACTGCACTGAATTAGTACAGCCTGTAGTAACTGGTTTGTGCTTTGATAATGTGTTTGTGTTTGTCAGTGACTTTAAAGGGGACATATCATGCTCCTTTTCAGGTTCATGCTTGTATTTTGGGTTTCTACTAGAACATGTTTACATGCTTTGATGTTCAAAAAACAAATTTTTTACCTGTGAATATTCCTGTATTCACCCTCTGTCTGAAACGCTCCGTTTTAGCGCCTGTCTCTTTAAGACCCCCTCCTGAAAAGCCGAGTCTGCTCCGATTGGCTAGTGAGAAAAATATGGTGCACCTTTGCAAAGGTAGTTCTCAAGCTGTGGGCGGTATATTCTAATGAGCCTTCATGTGACATAGGAAGAGGAGCCAGATCTGAATGTCTTGTTGAATCACATGTTTTGATTTAGTCAGCCCACAAAATACTGACTGGGTTGTCGTATTTCACAGTTTGTGGGTTTGTAGGCACTCCAGATACCCAGATGTATGAGCACAAGCACTGAAAAAGGGAGTTTTTCATGACATGTCCACTTTAACTGGCTGGACGTGATGTAGGTTTGGTAATCGATTAGTCATTTCAGTCAGTTTTCTCCGGTTCCAGCTTCTCAAATGTGACAATTTGCTGTTTTTCTTTGTCATATATGAAATTAAACAAAATATCGTTGGATTTTTGACTGTTGGTTGGATAAAACAAGCAAATTTAAGGCGCCATCTCGGGCTCTGGGAAATTAAAATATGCATTTTCTCTACAAAATGATTATTATGCATCTGAGAAGTGACTTAACAGATTCGTTTTTGGTTTCAACTGATTTCTAAACTTTTAAGGAAAAACGCACCCTCTCCTGCTGTTGAACTGTAACTTATTTATTCCCTTGAGTTATTTTACAATGGTGAATGATAAAGTATACTTTCTTATGTTGCCACTTCCTTACCTTAGCTCTAGTTTGTGATTTCCAACATTCCTGATAGCAACATTGTTGTGGTTTGTTGAGGCTTCTGTTTGAATCTGGTCCTTCTCTACTACAAAAGATTTCTCTGTGGGATTATTGAAGGTTGGTGCAAAATAAAAAGAAGAAACCTTTTCTGAGGAGCCGACACTAAAGTCTGATATTCATTGTTGATCACTTGGGATATTCGCTACCATTAAACCCCCACTGTGGTAGCAGGAAATAGATCAAAATGACAGAGCTGAAACAATCACTCAGTTGACTGAACATTAACTGGCAACTAACAAAGTCTTTTTTAAGCTTTTAGCAAGAATTCCAAATATTCTCTGGTTCAAGCTTCTTCAATGTCAAGATTTAGTTTTTTTTTTCAGTTTTCTATCAATGTAAGTTGAATATCTTAGGGTTTTGGACTGTTTGTCAGCTCAAAATAAAACATTCAAAGACACCCCCTTGGGTTCTGAGAGGTTTTCATGGCATTTTTTCAATTAAAATTATATAAAAATACTTAAGAAAGTGAAGTTATAATGAAAATAAGTGTTGGTTGCAGCCCTAATCACATGGTGACATAAATTAAGTAAATAGAAATCTAAAAGTACATCATCAGTAAATGTTTTCAAAAGCACTAAAATGTTAAAATGGTGAATAATAAACTCGAGTCTCCTTTTATCTCAGATGCCCTTCATGTCTCAAAGGGAGAAGATGGCAGCCTCGGTTGTTTGTCTTTTTGTGTCTGTGAGATCTTTGCGTGGCGTGAAATCGGGATGACACTGGAGTGAATCTCCATCTCATTGGCTATTCCTATATGTAAAAACCATTCAATGTGGCCCTGCGGAGATACCATGAAAACATATTTCACTTCTCGGCTAATGCCCCCTGGAGGGATTAGCTCCCGTCTCCGGGGGTTACCACGACGCACTCGTGTACCCTCGTTTGGCATCAGTTACGAGCTTGGAAATAATCCACTGCTCTGCTCCGCCAACTCTCAGCGCCTCTTGGCTTGCAGCCCCATGAATACCATCCATACTGTTGTTTTTTTTACCCCTGCAAGTGCAGAAAATTGTCTTTTGTAGGTCAGAGGTTAATGTCAGCAACCAAACAAAGCCCTTACAGCTTGCAGAGATTCACGGCTTTGCTCGAAGACACTTCAACAGCATGGATGCGGGCCAACATGGATCCTCAGATTGAAGGACAGTTTCTCTTCCTGCTGCTTCACACAGTCCTGGAATGACTTGGCAGAATATGAGAGGCAACGTTGCACAAAATGTTTCCCCAGCAGCCATTCCAGTTCACAGAATTCAATACACTTTTTGAGAGAATATCTCCAGTGTGGCTTTCACGTCTAATTATAGGTTGTACTTGGCGTTCAGGACCAGAGCGAGGGAGTCCAAGATGTGAAGTGATAGGACGAGGTCAGTGGAAGCCTGGAAGTGCTGCAGGCTAAGGAGGAGGGCGTCATGTCAAGTTACCTTGTAGTTTATGTGACAGTAAAAAAATAAAACGGCTATGATGAATGGACAGAGTGAGGAGGGGAACAGTCGTTTTTAACCAAGAAGTTACTCAATCGCTTCCTGTGACTTATCAAAAGGTGAATGACGGCCCACGTGGTATTGCATCATAGCTTTTACTGCTGTAACTGGCTGAGGTTGCCACACTTCAGTCAGATTCGTAGAAATTAGGCAACTAAATCACTACTTTCATTAGAAATCAATCTGACCATTACATTTTTGTCTATAAAAAAAAAAAAAAAAAGACCCACAGTCACAAAATGATATATTGAAATGTCTTTTTTTTTTGTCTGACCAACAGTCTCAAAACCAAAAATATATATAAAAAAAAAAGTAGCAGCTTTTGATAAGCTGGAAATAACTAATGTTTGTTATTTTTGCTGGGAAAATAACTGAAAAGATTAATCAAATTAATTTTCTGTCAACTGACTAATGAATTGATCAACTAATAGATTCAGCTGTAGTAGAAATACTCAAGTTTTGGAACCGAAACAGTAACAACACAGTAGTTTTTTCCAAGACAAATCTTTGAGGAATAACTGACAGCAAAAGAAGCTAACGCAACACTGACATAATACCATAGACTGTAAAAGAAGGGGACGTAGTCGGCACCCATTGGTTTGTGGACTGCCGTTTTGAAGCCTCGAGTTCAGCAATTTGGCCTTTGCCATCTTGGTTCTTTGCAACCAGAAGTGACACGAGAAGGTGGAGCTAAGTACAACTGAATGCTTCGGTGACCAAAAAGGTTATAATTAATTCTCCTGAAGTGAAAACACAAAGTGTTTCTAAGTTCTAAGACGAAAACACGGACAACTCGCAGACTGGACAACGCCGTGGTAGCGACCTGTCAATCACAAGGTAGCCCCGCCCTAAAGCATACCCTGCTTTATGGTCTTTTTTACTCTAAATGGGACCATAATTTAGTAAATGAACATCATGCTGTATTGAAGAAGACTTGAAACTAGCGATTGTGACCATAAACTCATGTTTACAATGTTTACTGAGGTAATAAATCAAGTGAGAAGTAGGAAAACCTCCAGTTTTATTCAACCTTCTTCTCCCAAAATAGCCGTTCCACAAAAAGAGGAATAGCCTAGTTGGCAAACAGTTATGAGAAAGGGATCTGGCACTAATATGTCTCTTGAATAAGCTGTGTGAATTGTTCCAAAGACAGTTAGCAAGCTCGCTAGCTGTGAGAGCTTGTTTTTCCACTCTTCAATAACTGAATGAAATATGTTGGCTACAATCCTGAGAACAAAATATCAGAGGACTAAACTGCACAGTAAAGATAAATATAAAGAAACTCAGGAAGCTATCGTGACTGAGTAGTGCTAGAGTGGCCGGCTAGCGTGTTAGCAGTTAGCTCCACAGCTACAGTAGTATTACAACTAGCCCTGCGATTGGTCTCTACTTCACCAAGCTTCCAACATGAATATGTCAACACTTTCTGGTGTGACCAGGCCTTTAATACGAAGAATGGCTGTCAAAGTGACGCGTTAATGCAAATTAGTTTTAACGTCACTAATTTCTTTAACGCATTAACGCAACTTGCGATTGTTAGGTTGTAGCGGGCTCAGTTTGAAAGCTAGAGTGAAGATACTCATCATATGAAACTAGTAAACCCAAGGAATCCATTGGTACCAACCATGTCATACTAGCTTGTCTAAATAGCTAAATAAAGCTCCAACCTTACGCTACATTTTGGGAGGGAAAAAGTGGCATGGCCATTTTCATAGGGGACCCTTGACCTCTGACCTCAAGATATGTGAATGAAAATGGGTTCTGTGGGTACCCACGAGTCTTCGCAGTTTGGGGCAAGTCATAGTCAAGTCAGCACACTGACAGCTGTTGTTGCATGTTGGGCTGTAGTTTGCCATGTTATGATTTGACCATATTTTTTATGCTAAATGCAGTACCTGTTGTTAATTGATTTCCAAATATAAATATATACATACATTTGCATAAAGCAAGCATAATTGCCCACTCCCATGTTAAATACTTGACAAATCTCATTTTAAGGTACATTTTGAACAGATAATTTGATTAATTTGCCAATAATCACGATAAACCATGGACAATCATGCAATTAATCGCAATTAAGTATTTTAATCGATTGACAGCCCTAATATAAAGACATTGATCATAGCATCCTTATCTTAACACAAGCAGCCATACAAGGCACATTTATATAGGCCTACTTCATTTTGTAAACTCCACCATTACCCACAGTTTTAGTCATGCATATCCACTGACTAAACAAATATCTCGGATCTCAAACGGGGATGTTTTGAGCATCAGTGGTTTGTCGCAGCTTGCAGTGTGGTTAGACGCAACACGGCACATCATATCCTGTCAAAGAGACACCACGCTGTTGCTGTTCAGATGTTTCGGGGTGTGGAGATTTCCTCGCAGCGCTGCGGCAGCTCGTGAATCACAAGTGAGAGGAGAGGGAAGGTGGTGGGTGTCATATTTACACAGGGGATACAATAGTCTTTTATGCAGAATGAATGGAGCCTTTTCTATCAGCCTGGAGGAGCTTGGTGTGCTGTATCTTGATGCCTGCGGTCCAGTGAAAATCTTAACTGTGTCACAAAACAAAAATTATGCTATTCAGCTTGTTGGAAAAGAAACAAACAAGCCAATGACGTGATTTCTGTCTACTAATCGATGGCTGATGACCATGACGAATGCCACAAGGCTGGAATGAGCTATTGATTGTTTAACATTTAGTTCCAACTCACTGTAACTGTGTCAAAACTATTGATTTACAGCTGCTTTGTATAAGATCTCAGTCATTGTGCGGCAGCACTGCATGTGTTGGATCGCGTTTCCCTGACTTTAAATGTAAGTTGTGACATTTTCCACAAGACTTTTTCAGTTTCACCGGGCCTGCTGTGTAATTATGTTAATACACGGCCCACTGGCTTAGGCTGTAATCAGAGGGTCAACCTTCCTGAAAACTGTCCAAATGAAGAAATTACCATGTGCTCTGAGCTCTGAACCGCTTCCCATGAGCCCTTCCTACCCAGAACCCTTCACACGGCCCATTTATTTGAACTGGCTCTCACCCGCACTCTGAGGAACGGCTCGTAAAATGTCATCAGGCCCTCATTACCGTCATTACTATAATTATTTTCTATATTTAACCATGTGAAATGAGGCCAAATGAGTGTGCTGGTTCGCCCCTTTTTCTGCGAACCACCCCGGGACGCGTGTTACAGTTGGTACGGCCCTAATTTTCTCACAGTCGGAGCGCACCACTTTTTTTGGGAGCAGGTTGTGTTTGTTTGGGTTGAAAACATCCTTTGAAAGTAGGACCGCTCCCGTTGCCGTGGGGACGCTGTGTTTCTGCTATGCGGTGTGGTTGTGTTTTTGGCCGCAGTAGCAGGGGAATTTGAGTATTTGTGAGCTTGTTTAGCCAAAGCCACCTTCATTATTATTAGATTGATGTGCACCCCAGAGAGGCCGAGCCAAAACCACCCAGAGAGCTCTTTACTGAGAGCAAAGGTGGGGCCCTTTCAGCGGGCGGTGAAGTTACGTAACGTTTTTTTTATTTTTGGATGGTCAGTGCAGGCTTTCCACACAGGACGTTTTTACTGTTTGTGTTCAGGCGAGACGCTGGTGGAAAAAAAGGCCTCGTTGGTGTGGAGGTGTGTGAGTCAGAGAGTGGAGGGGCTCAGACAGCTGGGTCTGCAGGCTGTATATCGAGCTCCAGGTGCGAATCTGGACAGCTCAGCTTTGCACGTTTCTAATGACGAAAACATACGTGAGACCATCTCTGAAACCAGATGTTGCAGAGGACACTATAAGACCTGGGAGACCCCGAAATATAAGAATTTACATGTGTAAAGGAGTTATATACCTCCTTTTTATCTTTTATACTTTTTAACGTCTTCTGGACCGGTTCTGTTTTTCAATAATTAGGCTAAAGTTTCGCAAGCTTCATCTTTAACACAGTCGATAGACAGGAAAAACATTTCAGTCATTAAGCAAATATAGAGAAAAAATACCAAACATTCTCTCAAATGTGAGGATTCTCAGATTTTCTCTGTTTTATATCCTAGTGAACTGAATATCTTTGGGTTTTGGACAGTTGGTTGGACAAAACATTGGAATACGTCACTTTTGACTCTGGGAAGCTTTGATGGGCACTTTTTTTTATTGTTTGACACGATTCATCGAAAAAATAATCAGCAGATTAATTTGCAATGAAAACAATTGTTGAAGCTCAAGATGATGTCTTAAAATTAATTGTTTTTCACGAACGGTTCAAAACCCCAAAATATTCAGTTCACTATCAGTTGTGACCAAGAATGTAGCAAATTCTCACATTTGAGAAGCTGAAATCAGAGAATATTTGGCATTTTAGCTTGAAAACGATTGAAATGATTAATGCATGTTTAAAATGGTTGCAGATTTATTTCTTTGTCGAACGAATAATTGATCCAGAACCAGAACAAATGGTAGAAGTTACAAATAAACTGGATCCGGTTATGAAGAAATATAAGGTAAAACAACAATACAGTTCAGTAAAATAAAAGTAAAATCAGAATAAACTTTCTGATAAAAGTATATTTTAAGAAGAAATTTAAAGCATACTGAGTTAGACATCCTTATTTCCTGAGACATGTTGTTCAATAGCTTGTATGAAGCAACTCATAGAGTAGGCTCTTATGGGCCTAAAAGGTCTGAAATATAGCAAAGAGCAAAGCCATTAAAAGAGAGATAAGATCTTGTTTTTACCGTCTAACCCACTCTGTACACCGCTGCCAACCTGTGTTATTTCATTAAGATTTAAAGGTCAGTACCAGAAACGCTTCATATTTACATTAGGAAGCAGCAGAACGCCTCTGGCCTCGCCGACTTGTAACGGATAACTTCCTGGAAGCTCGACCGAGGGTGAAGCAGAAGGGGCCCTCCCCGCCTGCCCACTGACAAATGGCAAACACATGTGTTTATAGGAGGATCAATGGCGAGCGGTGGAGTCACCGTGTTGTGACTAACCAATGTTTACACCAGAGATCTGACGCCCGCTTTAATAGTCAGTTTCACCTGCTGCGATTACAGTGATGCAGCTGACTGAAGCAAACAAAAAACAGGAGCGTCACTTTAAAAAAGGATCTGCGTGTAGCTGTTAGCCATTACAGCTAACAACATGTTTGTTCAGTGTGATGAGGGCAGATGTTTTCTGTTTCACATCATCCATCAGGTTTGACATCTTCTCTGGCTCACGTATGACTCAGTCTTTATTGGTCGAGGTGCTATAAAAGTGATAATGATTTCCATTTATATTGTCTCTACGTTTACTTCCACACGACCTTCGCCACATTATCACTAAACCACAGTGAGAATGAAGAATAGTGTGTGAAAATGTGGCGACGGTCGTGAGGAAGTAATCTTACAGACAATATAAATGGAAATCATTTATATTTATTCATTCACATATCTTGAGGTCAGAGGTCAAGGGACCCCTTTGAATATGGCAGTGCCAGTTTTTCCTCGCCAAAATTTAGTGCAAGCTTGGAGCGATATGTAGCCTCCTTCGCGACAAGCCAGTATGACCAAATATAAAGTATAAAAGTATTGAAGCGGAAGCCAAAAACTTAAGACATTTGACGAAGGTGACAAAATACAAAAATTACCATAAAGCATTGTTATTACACCTAATAACTCCAGTACTAGGAAACTAAATACTCATTTGTACGGCGGCCCTGAAAGCTCAACGCACTCCATGTGGCATTCTTGATTTGACAGCTGGTTGCAGCGATCACTGTAATTAGCAGAGACAAAGGAGCGTGATACGTGCTGTTCTGGTGTCTGTGAGGTGATTTAATTTCTCCTCTGAGCATCAACCACAAAGCAGTTAACCACAGCAGGACAACGGGCCTCATGCAAGAACCGCTCGTACAGTATGAACAGATTTGTTCTGAAGTGGCGGGTATGAGTGATTTAAGAGAAATGGTTTCATCCACTCATTTTTACGTACTTGATCCAGACCTGTCGTACGAGTCACGTACAGACAGTCTGCCTCTCTCCGCAGGGAGAAAAACATTCATTCAACTCATTTGACAGCAATCTGTTATCTGATTATTATAGATATGAATAATATCTGTTATTCTGTCCAGTATTATCCTCTGCTGCACCTGACAGTGTAGCATCACTTACTGCAGGCTGTAATATTCTGTCAGTCTAATATCTCTGAGACGGTCACATCCCCTTGACGCCCTCTCATATTAGCTGTGGACCGCTTTGCTTTAGAAAGATGTTTTTTAGTCTTTAACTTACATTACTCTGGTTTATTTTGCGTCCCTTAACACCACCAGTGATGCTGCTAAACTTGTTATCTTTTTGTCTGCAGGACTTGAAGCTCTGTAGTGTGATATTATGTAGTTTTACGCCTCTGCACCGGCAACAGCCATCTGTACATCCGTCCGTACCATTTTTGGTACCGTGTTATCTCAGGAACTCCTCGAAGGAATTTCTTCAAATTTGGCACAAAGGTCCACTTGGACTCAAGAATGAACTGATTAGATTTTGGTGGTCAATGGTCACTGTGACCTCACAAAACATGTTTTTGGACATAACTCAAGCATTCATATGCCAATTATGACAATTTCACACACGTCTAACAGGATAAAATGATGACGTGATGACATTTTGGACAGACGTGGATGCAAACACTGAGACACATACACTGAGAGGGCACATCTCTTTCCCAATGAAATAAAGTATGAGTTCATCTTTGCATGTAAATTATCAATTAAAAATCAATAGTGTTTTTGAGAATGGATACAGTATCACAAAACATATCGTAATACTCGATATTTTCGATATTTTCCTACACCCCTAACAAATGTGCACAGGTGCTTGAAACAAGTGATTTCTGACAAATTTGCGCAGTTAAGTGAGTTTGGTGAATCAGACTTGTACAAACAAACCTCACAGAAGTTTATGATAAGAATATGAAAATGTTCTCCTATGAGGCCCAATGTCTCAAATATATTCTAACTCTAATTGGAGCTGCAGTTGTAATCACAGCAATCAGCATGTTGTTTCCTCATGGATGCCTCTGCCAGCCCTGATCAAATTATTGCAATGAGCATGAACATCCAGGTCCGCTCCCATCGGGCGACGTCGACCTCCGGGGGTCACGATCAAACTCGTTGTAGCTAGCTGGTGGCGGGGGGGGGGCGATTGTGAGGGTGTAATTGTGCGACAGGTGTTGCTGGCTAATGGCCCTGACAGTGCACTTAGACAATAGCCAGGGAGGCCAGGCCCGTAGTGAGAGATAACGATGTTAGTGGCAGAGAGAGTTTCACATGGGAACTGAATGAATCAGGCCTGGTAGGAAAGAGGAAGTCCAAAGAGGGTTCAAGAAAGCCTCAAAGTGGACTTCCTGGTTCCCACACTGAGCTACTGAAGGGTCAGGCGTTAATGACGTGGTCCAACAAAGACGGGTAAGATAAGTGAAACTGAGTGATATGTTTCCTTTGAGCTGCTGTATTTGGATGCTGTAAATCACTGTTTCTTGTTTTAATGTTTCTGATAATCTTCACTCACAAATATTCCTTTTTGATCCAAATGTGCATGTAGCTTGGAGTCCGATGTAAGAATCAAATTGTATCCTCTACTCAGCTCATTATATCTGTGATTTATGAAATTTTATGAAAATTTAAAGTGAGCAGCAGTGTGGTTTCAACTCTTCTGTCCCTCTGTAGCTTCAGTTTCATTATAAGATATTTTTTTGCCATTTTATTGCCGTAGCAGAAGCAATAAATGTCAATAAAAGATGTGTTACTTGTTTTTTTATTGTCTTTATAAGGCCCATCTGACTGGGTAGTGGTGCTGCTAACATAAATGAAGTTGGGTTCGCACGAAACAGACTGAACAACAAACTCTCCCTCAGTATCTAATGTTAAGGTGCCCTTGAGCAAGGCGCTTAATCCCTAATTGTATTTATGGAGCTTACATAGTTTAAAGTACAGGACTGTTGTTTTGCTGGGCAGCTCCCAGGAGTTAAAGTTTGTTATTATGTGAGTACGATGCAGCTGAAAAGGAGTGTTCATTCTCGGTTAACTCCTTCCATGGATGAATAAAGGCTAAAGGATAAAAGACTGATGCATTTACTGAGGCAATTAGTCTTTAAACGCCTCTTTCAGACGCAGAAGTGGCACACTCTGGGGGTTTTCCTATCTCCAAAATCTGCGGTTTGGAGTCATTATCCCTCAGCCCTCACTGGCCCTTTAGATAACTGTGCCCCGGAGCAGTGAGCAAGCTGAGAAAATCCCATCAAGTTCAGATTGGTTTTGAAAGACATCTGGTGTGGAGCTGGGGGCTAATGGGATCCTGCATGGTAATTTGAAGTGAAGAGAAAAGTTCACCAGCATGTCATTCACCAAAGCGATTTAAAAATGCCATAGAAGTATTGTAAATGATTAAACTCTAGTGTTTCAAAGGAATAGTTTGGCATGAGGAGATTGATTCCACTCATTCCGGTCTGCACGCTAAATATGAAGCTACAGACAGCAGCTGGTTAGCTTAGCCTAGCTTAGCTTAGCATAAAGACTGGAAACAAGGGAAAACAGCTAGCCTAGCTCTATCCAAAGTAACAAAGTACCAGCACCTCTAAAGCTCACTGATTAATACGTATCTTGTTTGTTTAATCTGTACAAAAACCGAAGTGTAAAAAAACACTAGCTGTACCTTTGCTGGGAGTTAGCGACTGAGCTAACCTAGCTAACTTTCTAGCTAGGGAGTTAGCGGGAGTAGTGACTTCCTGAAGTCTTGTTGACAAGGGAGGTTGAAAAGACCATAAAACCACAATTTGTTGGTTTTACACTTTGGTCTTTGTACAAATTAACAAGATTAATGTGTTGGTTCGTGAGCTGTGGAGGGGTTTGACAGAGCCAGGCTAGCTGTTTCCCCCTGTTTCCAGTATTTATGCTAAGCTAAGCTAACTGGCTGCTGGCTGTTTCTTCATATTTAAAGCGGAGAAATGAGACTAGTATCGATCTTCTCATCTAACTCTAAGCAAGAAAACAAATGAGCTGACTTCCCAAAACGTCAAACTATTCCTTTTACGTTTAATAGAATTTACTAAAACCTGACAGTATGTGACAGTATGTAAAAGCTGTTGTTGCTACTAGCTTATTTCTGTTAAAATGAATCAGGGCTGCAACTAACGATTATTTCACTGTTGATTAATCTGTTGATTATTTTCTCGATAAATCGATTACTTGTTTGGTCTATAAAATGTCAGAAAATGGTGAAAAATGATGATGTCCTCAAAGAAACCAGAATATTTCACATTTAAGACGCTGGTATCAGAGAATTTTGACTTTTTCTTAAAAAATTAATCAAACTGATTAATCGATTATCAAAATAGTTGGCGATAATTTAATAGTTGACAACTAATTGACTAAACGTTGCAGCTCTAAAATGAAGCAGCTGTCTTTGTCTAAAGAATATCTGCTTTTTCTTTCTCCAGAACCTGATGGCCAAAGCGTTGTACGACAACATGCCGGAGTCCCCCGAAGAGCTGGCCTTCCGTAAAGGGGACATCCTGACCGTCATCGAGCAGAACACGGGAGGCCTGGAGGGCTGGTGGCTCTGCTCCCTGCACGGCCGCCAAGGCATCGCCCCCGGCAATCGCCTGAAGCTGCTGATTGGACCCATGTTCGAGGCCCAGTCGCCGGTAGCCGCCGCTGCCCAGTCCCCCCCTCAGAGCTCGGCCTATCAGCAGAAGGCTGGCTCAGGGGGGGCTCAGGGGATCTACCAGGTGCCACCGTCCCTCCAGAGTCCACAGCAGCAGCAGAGTCAGCAGAGCATCTACCAGGTTCCTCCTGCACAAGACATCTACCAAGTTCCACCAAGGAGTACTCTAGCTGCTGATAACACCCCGAGCAAGGTGAGACAGAAAGAACTAGATTACCTATTCCTATGGCTGCAACTAATGACTATTTTCATTATCAGTGAATCTGCCAATTAGCTTTTTGATTAATCGTTTAATCCAATCATGCACCATGGACCAGCTATTAGCGTTCCTTTAAGTAAAGGGGAGGAACTCATCAGGGAAACCAACTCCCGAGGTTATTTGTTGGAAGGAACGCTTGTGGACTATTGGGTATCTAGTCAATAAAATGCCCATCACAAGTCGCCACAGCTTACAATAGCTTGTTAAATAATAATTCCGTATTCTCTTAGCTGTCTCCTCAGTGGACAGCCTGTGTGCTAATTTGTCCTGCAGGATGCAATATTCACACACACTACTAGGGTACTTGAAATGGAAGCCGTACATACTGTACATATCGCCGTTTTACTTTTTGTATTTTCCACTATGAAATATTGCCAAATGGCTGACATTTTCCTCACTCTGACTACCATTACCGTTGTTGTTTGCTATCATCACGTGACAAACAACCTGCAGTCAGTTCTTCTTCACTGCTCTAAAACAGTAGTTTCCAGTGGCAGCCATGATACATCCAGGACGACAGCACAGTGAAGAGCTACCGTTTTTGAGCGGCGAAGAAGAATTGATTTCCGGTTGAACAAGTGGATTTTTTAAGTTAATAAATTATAGTATCGGATCGATGCATAGACTGGCGTACTCGCAGATACCCGATCCCGAATTTAGGACAGTATTGGACGCATTTCCAATAATGGTATCGGAACAACTCTAAAATTTATGATGATATAAAATGGAAATAAGGGAGCAAATCCTCACATTTGAAAGACTGGTAATGCTGATAAATGCTTTTTATAAATGTCAATCGACTAATCGTTTGAGCTCTTCATTTCTCCAAAGGGTTTTGGCTTCCATCCTTTATGTGATTAGATTGTCACAAAGTAGTGGAGTACAGACCTTTAAAAAAACAATGCCAACGATTTGCACAAGTAATATTTTTCAGATACAATGGTAGGGAGGGGAAGGAATGCATAGATAAATAGAAGAATGAAGAAATGTAGTGGGTTCAGAGAAAGAGAGAAAATGGGGACTGGAGACAGTTCTTTGGGATCAGAGCGGATTTAAAACTCTGGTGGGTGTGGCCTTCGCTGGCGAGTGTGGGGTATTAGATGTGATAGGACATGGCATTTACACCGTGACCTGTTATCGTGCCAGTCTGCCACGACTCTCATCAGTGTGATTGCACACACAGAAAGCAGAGAGGCCGGAGAGATTGTGGGTCTGCCATGTGAAATGTGGACAGGGTGTGCCGGGCCTGGTGCTTACCACAGAGCAGGGTAGTGTTTTTGTGCTGGGCTCCCATTTGGCTTTATATGTATATTGGCACACAGTGTGTAGCAGAGCCAGTCTAAGCCACAGAAGGGCAGTGAATATGGGAACTTGTGGAAAAGCAAACAGCACAGAGCTGGGTTTTTTGGGGGGGGATTTTGGTGGAGCCCAGCTGCCTGAAAGTAGTTTTTTTGTATTTAAATGCTGTACACATGGTGGCTGGCAAACCCATTACACCTGGCATGGCCCTTTACAGTAGCCTATAGCTAATCCTCCAAGCAGTGGTGTGTATTTGTTGTTTTACTAGCTGGTATATCATTTAAAGCATATCAATCAGACTGTCATAGAAAATAGAGCCTGTTATTGCACACAGAATTAGATTTGATGAAGCTGATTCAGCTGGTTTAAAACGAGACTATTTCACTTTTTTAAGAAGAAATAACAGGATTTCTCTTTTACAAACAAAAACTTGAATTTATAAGCAGTAAAATACATCCTCAATCAATTAAATACACTTCAGGTTTTGCCGCCACAACCTTATATTTGTGTGATTTTATGGTAGCTATAATGTTAGCTGATTGGGGATGTAAAACTGAACCCGTAAAAAAACAAACCGCTCAATGACGTACAAACCTAAACGTTGGCTTGTTGAACCGTTGAACCGTTGCACCACTACAGCCAATGTTAGCTATTGTTAGCAAACACAGTAATCATATCCTACTTATGGTCGGTGAAGTTAGGCAATGTGTTTGCTATTATTAGCTACCATACTGTTAGCAATGTTAGCGAACATTAGCTAACATCCAGCGAAAATTTTGTACATTTTAAAGTTAACTGCATGAATCTGATGCATTTTGAGAGCAAAATTAAGAGGCTAGATAAACAAAGTTGTGCTCTAGTCAACAATTTAAAATCATAAACACATTGGTTGTATAAATATGAATGGTGATGACACTGCCACAAAGCATGGTTAACGAGACGGGGTTAGTGTTTCAAGACGGGTCGGGAGGGTTGCAGACATCGCTGCAGACCCGACGCACTGTGGACAGTCCGCCCTGGTTGACAGTCGTGCCGTGAGCACTGAGCCCGATCCCTCCACTAGATCCACGGAAGCGGTGAGGTCTGGGCGAGGGGTGTCAGGAGTTCATATGAGAAAACAGCTTAAGGACAGGAAATGTAATTTTTAATTCACGTAGCCTACTGCATAGGCTATGAAACTGCCAGATATAACTATTTTTGATCCAAACTAGCTCAGATGTTTAAAAATAGCAAATTTGTATGACCAAAAATTGGGGATGCAGCTGCACCTCAGATGCCTAATCCTAGGTCATTCAATTGGTTTATAGTAGCTGGAGTTAGCAAAATTAAGCTAGATATTGCTTTATAACTGACATTACTGAGCTAGTTTGCGGATATTGACTCTTCTCTACTTGTACAGTACTACTGTTTGACTAAATTTTATCATCATCTCCTCATATCCAAAAATTGTCATTAGTGGCCATTTTTCAGCAAAATTTGTATGGTTTTGGTTTAAAAAACGCACCAGTGTGAGCCCAGTTATCCTTCATTACGAATGGAAGTCATTGGCAGGTGTGTGCTTAAACAGGAAGGAAGAATATTCCTGTTTATTCAACCGCTTAACTACTTTTAGCACCTCAGACCAGATCATCCCTCCAGGAGACGGATAGTAATTACATGCCGGATGAGCTTTTCAAATCCCAAGGGTGTTTTTCTTTAACAAATCAGCTCCAGCCATCATAGAAATGAGCTAAGGTGTGCATTTTCAGTAGGTAAATAGGCAGCAGGCGCCGAAGGCTTAGAGGACTTTGTGCGATTGACTGTGTGATAAAGTGAGTCAGAGCCCGGGGTCTGAGAGGAGAGACCTGCCAATCAACCTGCACACTGTCAACCAACACCTTTCGTTACCACTAACGGGCCCCGAGGCGTACACCAGGAATGGTATTAAAATGGCTTCGGTGATAACATGGAAAATTAAAATGTGCTTCTGATGAGTGTGCGTATTGTGCTGTAATCATGTTATTGGAGAGATTAAATTAAATCTTGGACGTTTAACTTTCCCTCCAATCTGTGGTTGTCAAAATGGTGCAATTTTCGGCAGTTGTTCCTGTCTATTAAATAGAAAGATTTTAACTGTGTCAGTGTATTGCAGGAGTTTAGACAAGGCTCTGTTGTTTTCCAGTGACGTATCTGCCTGTTAGACTGAAGCTCCATCAGTCTCTGTGGCCACGGTCGGTCCTGTTAAAGCCAAACAGCAATATCTGTAGTAAAAGGGATAGTTCGGGTGTTTTGAAGTGGGGTTGTATGAGGTACTTATCTATAGTCAGTGTATTACCTACAGTAGATGGCGGTCGCACGCCCCCAGTTTGGAGAAGCAGACAGGAGTTAAAAAAGCAATGTACTGCTGTGGATGGGGCCGGCAGCAAAACGTATTTTAGCCACCTAAAAGAAACGCGTTATCGCTTTAACTTTGACAGCCCTATTAACAACTATTTCTTTCTTTGAGGTATCCGATAAGTTTCAGCTTCAATAAAAGTTAGTCAATGTTAAATATGACTTACAATTCTTCTCCAACATACCGGGTTTTAGTTTCCCAAACGCTTTTGGCTGTCTGGCCTTTATCAGGGAGGTTCTTTTCAAAATACAATATTTCATCTTTTATCTCATGAATGTTTAAGCAGGTTGACTCTCAGATTCTACTATTTCAACCTCTTCCAAGTCAAGTTGACCTCAACGCATTCCTCTTTTAATTAAAGTTAATTTAAAAAAATCTTGCTTTTTGGGAACAGATATAAAACATCTGGGACATAAAAGGATGGTATGTTGGAGAAGAGTTGTGCTACTCATTTAAATTTGGTGAAGTTTACAGTGTGGTGTTTTTGTTTTGCAATGACAAAAGCTTTTGCAGTTTGTTGTAGCTTCTTCTCCATAGCAACAGCTATATTTAGTTTTACCAAACTAATGGGCAAAAAGATAGAATAAGTAAAACTGATGGCCACAATATAAACCTGTAGCAAAGTAAAGAGACTTTAAAGTGGCTCCTTCCACTTTGAAACTATATAACCGCAGTAATACGGCCTCGCAGTATTTGTGGAGATCATTTTTGTTGACATGAAATCCAAACCGTGACCTTTGCTCTTCAAAACACCGAACTCAGTTCTGTTTACTACTGCTCGTCTTCGTGCAGCAGTATTGATGACAGGCTGCGGAGCGTTGACTCACCCTGTATGTGGTGTGAACGCGCCAAGAGCCGATGCAGCCGAAGGGAAAACAGACATTTTCTTGTTGTCAAGTGACACTCGCTTGCTTCCCAAATGATTATGGAGACTGATGCAGGCTTCCTAGACTGATAATCCCCTCTCATATTACTCTAAAGCCTCCCGTAGAGAACGGTTCCTGCATGTCCTTCACCATGTGTGTGTGTAGAGTCATGCATGCATGCGCTCTCCTCGGGGTTGCATGCCAACCCCTGCAGTTCAAATCCAGATTGGCGACTGGTTTTTCTCTCTTCATGTGGTGTGGGGCTCTGGTATATAAAGGCACACTGAGGTTTTGGCGCTCACTTCCTCTCTGGCTGTTTGGTTTGATGCCGCGGCCTTGTCCTTGGGTGACCCTCCTGGGAGGGTGAGCTACACAGCTGTCCCCCCACCCCCCTCCATTCTTCAAGGCCTCCGAGCTGGGACTGTGTGGATGCCTGGAGCTCTCAGCCACACAAATAGCCGCCTCACATGGAGAAGCCTTGTATCGCCTTTTATCATTCTGCTCCTAGAGGCCCGTTTTTCATCTCAGTCTGCAGCTCTTGATTTCCTTCTTCTGCTCTGAAAGGTGTATCTGTCTCACGCCGTCAGTTTCTCCTCCGCTTCCTCTGACTCAGGCGCTGAGGTCACGTTGTTCAAAGATGGGTTGGGTTCAGAGTTCAAATATCTCCGCCGAGCCTCTTATCTACTCCCACCAGACGGCCTTTTCATTCCTCACTTCCTGACTTCACGAGGTCTGCTCCTTGTACGGGCATTTCCTCCATTCACTGTGTCATACCCATAGATCCAATCTGCTCCTTGGTGCCATAAAGAGGTAGGGGTGCAACAAAAGGATTAATGAACTCCCACACAACTCAAGGAAGTGGCTCCGATAGCTCTTTATGGGCTGTAAGGGCGTGCCATCCACCTTGATATAAGTCCCCTTTTGGAAGTAACCAGGTTATGTGAAATGAATGGCTTGTTTGTTTGCCTGGGACATATTTTCTCTGCCTAATCACGCGCATGACAATCTCAGCACCAGATAAGTGAGTTATTTCTTCCTGGAGCAAGCCAGCTCCTTCAGACGCCCGTCTGTTCGCCATTGTCGCAGTTGTGATGAATCGCTGGCCCATGAGGTTTGACCGGAGGGGGCGAGGTCATAAATCAGTTGTACCAAAAGTAATCTGCTCTGCGGTGTGTGCATACTAAAGAGGACTTTTTCCCCTTGAAAGTTTTAAAGTAGAGGACGTGATAAAGTAGCAGAAGTAGGCGCTTTACTGAAAAGTTAAGTTCAAGTTTGCATTCAAATTGCCTTTTTTATCCAACCAACTGAGAGAGATTCAGTTTCGCACATTTAAAAGCAGAAGCATTTTTTAGCCACACTAGCAGCTCTATGGATGGCACTGTCGGCCTGTCGCTTGGCCAGTCCACCATTGCGGTGCCCTGAGGATGAACTGTAGTAATTTTGCTGATCCCCTGACTTTTCATCTAGCGACATCATCAGGTCAAACTTTTAATTTGTCAAATACTTTGATTTATGTCTAATGACACACTAATGACATTCCCATCAGCCTCAGCTGTACGTTTTGTTTAGTGCTTATAAGCAAATGTTAGCATGCTAAAACACTACGATGGTAAACATGGTAAACATTATGTTAGCATGTTAACACACTAAACTAAGATGGTAAACATTATAATAGCATGCTAACACACTAAACTAAGATAGTAAACTGTGTAAAAATTATGTTTGCATGCTAACATACTAAACTAAGATGGTAAACATTATGTTGGCATGCTAACACACTAAACTAAGATAGTAAACTGTGTAAACATTATAATAGCATACTAACATTTAACTAAGATAGTAAACATGGTAAACATTATGTTTGCATGCTAACATACTAAACTAAGATGGTAAACATTATGTTTGCATGATAATACACTAAACTAAGATGGTAAACATGGTAAACGTTATGTTAGCGTGTTAACACACTAAACTAAGATAGTAAACTGTGTAAACATTATAATAGCATACTAACATTTAACTAAGATAGTAAACATGGTAAACATTATGTTGGCATGCTAACACACTAAACTAAGATAGTAAACATGGTAAACATGTTAGCGTGCTAACACACTAAACTAAGATGGTAAACATAGTAAAAAATTATGTTTGCATGCTAGCATAAACATTCTGTCAAGCCAAAGTAAAGCCTCTGAGCTGCTGGCATTACTGTAGACTCTTAGTCTTGCTCCCTATCAAGATTAATGCTGAAGGCTCGTTCAAGACATTTCTCATTTCACATTATCCTCTTACTTTCTGAGGACTGTCTCATGATATAGTTTTCTTAGAAAGTAAACACCCAAATGTCAGATACATCTTTTAACATTACTTCTCTCCAGATAATTGTGCCACCGGATTAAAAAGCCGCTTTGATCAGAGAGGATGAACGATGATCCTTGTTAGTGCTAAAATCAGTGTGTTCTCTTTTTAATGCTCCTCATTAAGCCCGCTGTCTGTTTGGGTTTAGCCACTTGGACGTGTTATGGAGAGACGGCTGAAAGCCTCGCAGGATTCACGAGTTAATTACCTGCATTAATTAGTTTGGCACTTTAATAGGCTGGTGCGGCTCCGAGTGGCTGAGGGGGAACATTATCGAGCAGTTCTGGCCCGCAACACTGCGAGAGATATCTTTGTACTGTGATTCAGCAAAGCAGAAAAGGGCAGGTTACTACCGAGCAGAAACACACCCTACATTTAGGGGATGCAGTCATATACAAAATACCACTCTTACCTAATGTATGAGTGATAACACGGTGAGATTGGTGCCCTTGGGTGAACCTGTGCTGACCGACCTTAAGGTAGAAACCGGCTGGAGGTCGACTTTGTCAGCATCCAGATGGATGGATAAGAGAACAAGAAAGGAGATGAGGTGTGAATAAAGAGATGGATGGATGGAATTCAATAAAGGGCCACTTTGACGGCAATGTCATTGTTGTCACCGTCTTTTATAAGCCGAACTTCAGTGAAGAGCCTCGTTAGAGTTGTTGATTTGTGTCAGTGGGCCATTACCGGGGGGGAAGTGGTTTTGCGTGTGTTTATGTAACCAATGAAAAGGTGTGAAATGATGATTTCCTGTTAAAAACACACACAAAGTGACTTAACTCACCCACAGCCAATCCTGCTGAAATGAACCATGCTACGGCTGGGCGATATGATTGAAAACATTATAATGAGATCATTTTCATAATCAACCTTTCAGTAACAACTTAAACAGCATAAATGAGTGGAAGCATCTGCTATTGTTATTGTATATTTCTCCACTTATTTATTCAGGGGTTTTTCTCTAAGGTGTCATCTGTTTTCATATTTTATAGGGATGAACCGATTGTGAAATTCTGAGCCGATACCAATGTTTAAAATAACAATTTAGCAGATGGCGATGTTTTTGTTGTCATTTATTCCCCCTTTTATGCCAGGGAAACAAAGAAATCTTCATTATACAAAAAAAACTGAACTGTTTTAACGTCATTCAGCATTTCATTGTTGTTTGAGTCCGACTGCAAATAGCCAACACAACATTTAGCCGTTGCAAAATTGATACCGATAACGATGTTCGGCCGATGAATCGATGCATCCCTAATATTTTATATATTTTAATATGGCAAATGCAGGCAAAACCATCTTAATAATAATCTTTAGTTTTGACCGTGGAGATAGTAAGCAGAGCAGTTCAAGATGAAAGGTCTGGACTCTTCATCAAGTAGCAGCAGATCAGAAATGTATTTTGGCCCTTTATTAACCAATACAAGTATTTTAAAACCAATTATTTGACACGCAGGAAGCCTAAACTAAAGGTTGTCAATGTGACGCACTGCCCGTCAGTACGTCAAATCTAAGAGACGTATAACAAACTCATGAGGTAGTTGTTGACGTTATGACGACACCTCTCAAATGACTCTGAAGTAAAGCTGAAAAGTCCTACGTGCCAAAACCTGAGCCTGCCAGGATGCTAAGTAAACACGGTATTGTTGAAAGAGCCGTGACTCACTCACCGCAACGGCGTAGGAGCGTTAACAAGGCATCTATTTGGCTCCTCGGGGCACTAGTTTAAACCTGATCCCTGTTTAGTCACTCAGCTTGCTCTGCCTCTTCCATGAAGGAATCCTAAGAGCCTATCACCTGAGTGGGAACAAATGTCTGCTCTTCGTGATGTCATCGCTCTCTGAAAAGGGCTGCCAATGCCACCACCATGCAAGCGCCAACCTCATTGGACGCGGTAAATATTTACCCACCAGCAGCAATTATAGCAGCGCCGCGCGGCCTCGGAGCAACAGCCTGCTGGGTAAACAGAGGGCGGAGATGGGAAATAAATGAGCAGTGTGCATCTGGCAGCGGCTGAGAGGAGCCACTGATGGGACGAGTGCTACTCAAAGCGATGACATGTACCTGTGGAAAAGGTCACTCAGGTCTTTGACAGACACCTCGCTGCCATCTGCATGTGACAGCTGAGTCCAGACATCCCCCCCCCTTATCATCAGCACACAGGCTCAACCCGCAGGGACAGCAGCCGGGCTAAAGTGACCTTTTACCAGGCATCACTTTGTTGTTACTTTGCTTTCTATCTGCTGTGTCTGCTGACATGCTCTTTTTTATTTTGCAAGCATTAAAATATGTTAACATAAGCTCTCAAGCCTTGCAAATAAATCTAAAGCAACAATGGTACTTAAAAACAATTATAATTTGGCCCGATTGACCAAATGTGCGTCAAAATTCACACTCCACTCCTTCATAACGCCATCAAATCTGAACACACAGACGTGATGCACAAATTAATTTTGAAATTCTGTGTTACTTACACTCCCAATTTCTGATTATCTATGATGTCCATCGTGAATAAACATCCATAAATCTGCTTAGAAATCATAGAAAAAAAGATGCTCCTTATAAATCCTGAACTTGCCTGAGAATCATCACATTTTTAAGTATCAAAGTAATCCAGTGATTGTTATCTGAACATCTGTGTGTATATTACAAACAGGAACTCCTAATGGCTAATTCGCAATACTTTTAGTGGTGACAGTTTGCAAAAATGTAACCAAATACAGGCTTTAAAAAAAACAAACCTCAAGCTCAAGCTACTGTAATTAACTCCATGGCAACATTATACTTCCTGTTTCCATCCCCGAAAGCCCCCAAAATATGGGAACTGTAGTTCCAAAATATAAGAGTTTGATTATCCCCCAAATCCAAATAAGACAGAAAAATATATATATTAATATTAACTAGGGCTGTCAATTGATTAAAATATTTAATCGCGATCAATCGCAAATGTATCATATTTTTTATCTGTTAAAAATGTACCTTAAAGGGAGATTTGTCAAGTATTTAATACTCTTATCAACATGGGAGTTGGCAAATATGCTGCTTTTTGCAAATGTATGTATATATTTATTATTGGAAATCAATTAACAACACAAAACAATGACAGATATTGTCCAGAAACCCTCACAGGTACTGCATTTAGCATAAGAAATATGCTCAAATCATAACAGGGCAAACTCAAGCCCAACAAGCAACAACAGCTGTCAGCATTATTTAAGCTCCATTGCTAGCAAGTTGGCATGACATGGTCGGTGCCAATGGATTCCTTAGTTTTTTTTAGTTTATTATGATGCAAGTATCTTCACTCTAGCTTCAAAACAGAGCCCACTACAACCTCTGAAACATTGATTGCATTAATGTGTTAAAGAAATGAGTGGCGTTAAAACGAATTTGCGTTAACGCGTTAACTTTGACAGCCCTAATATTGACTTTTTCGATTCTCATCAGGGTCGCAGGGAGGAGCAGTTTGAACATTTTTATAGAGCTATACAGCCAGATGCTACATCCATGAACAAATGACAATAACGTGGTTTCCATCACTGCACTGTATTCACTACAAAGTAGATAAAACGTCTTTTTTTCAGCCTGAAGTGTGCGAGTGACAGTGCGTGAGAAGAGCCCAAAGCAGCGAAGCTATTTATTCCTCCGCTGGTTTATTTCAGACGGCGTTTTAAAGCCCACGGTGTGCGTTTCAGCTCTGACCCCACAGGCCCTGTTGGGATGATGTATGCACGGACAGGAATGCCAACAATGAACACCTTAAATCACCACGGGCTTGTTCGGATTGGACTTATGAGAACCATATGGACTACTGTTAGTCAGACTCCGGCTCAGATGAATGGCATTCCTTTCCATACTAGGCGACATGCTCTCATTTTCCGTTCCTCTCACTTTCCACCTCTTGATACCTTTTTCATAAATCTCTTTTACAAACCCTCCTCCTCCTCTCCATCTCTGCTGCTACTTCCTCAGAAACATTAATCCCATTCTGAGTTGGCTGAGGTTACAGCTCCTACTGCTCAGATAAATGTAGGAGAGATTGTATTCGGATATTAACTGTTGGATGCTGGGATTTAAGTCTTATACCTCCCTGGAGACTTTCCCCTCTGCCAGGAAGCCATGCGTATGGTACCAATTTTCGAGCCCTGTTAATGAACCCAGTGTGGCGATAGTGGTGCGTGGGGGCAGAAGAGGAGCACCGGGCTCAGGGAAGGACATTCCCAGCATTCCTGTGTCTGTCTGACGCAGCAAGGAGGTCTGCTTTTAGGGGGACGATGGCGCTGGGGGAGGGGGATGGAAACACTGGGATTAGGAGGTGTGGGGGGATTAGCATTGACGGGAACAGAGAAGGGAAAATGTGGTAAAAAAAAAAAAAAAAAAACTTTAACAGGGGCAAAAATGTCACCAGCAGTACTTTTTGTTTTTTCAAAGCAGTAATCACACCATTATTCTGTAGCCTGTCTGCACTACGGTGTTAAATATTTTAAAAGATGTGTTAAATCCTCAAGCACAAAATGCCAAGGTTGTTCATCAATACCAATGACCCGATGATTACTTCACCAGGTTTAAAAGCTCACGATCCAGCCAGTACTACGATAAAACTCTGTCTCATATACCCAGTTAATCATAAAACATTCCTTGGGCTTTACGTTCCTTACTGTTGCTCACAAAGCAATGCTGAAGTTTTACTTTTTATCGCTCAACTGAGCCGCATTATGTTTTATTTCGTTTTTATTAGTTGAAGATATTCGGTTTGTTTTCCAGTAGAGCACTTGGCTGAAATATAACCCATCAGTTTTTAGCTCTATATTCAAAGTGAGCTCTTGCTCTTAATATTTGCTGCTTTATATCGTTGTAAATTGAATATTTTGGGCTTTTGTACTGTTGGTCGGACAAAAACAAGACATTTTAAAGACTTCACTTTGGGCTCTGAGAAGTTTTTTGTTATTTTCTGACATTTTACTGACAAACATGTAATCAGTAATGAAAATAATTGTCGTTTACAGCCCTGTTAAAGTATTTATTTTTGGCCTTTAGTAGATATTATACAGTATAGAGCTGACAGGAAATGGTCTCAGGTACTGAAGAGTTGGGTGGCAGGAAGATTGTAATTGAAGTATTTGTCTTCTTGAGCACTGCTGTGTCCCAGGTGTTGTTGTTTTGAGACAGCAGATCTGACTGTTTGTCTCTCCCCCCCGCTGTGATTGGACAGGTGGTGACCCCGACCAGAGTGGGACAGTCCTACACCTACAGCCCAGGCCAGCACAACCAGCAGGACCTCTATGACGTCCCACCCAGTAGATCACAGGGGGTAAGTGGCTCATGTTCCCACAGCATGTACAGTTTACCAGTATGACCTATTCTATCCTATTCTAAAGTCTAATGTAAGTCTCATAATGGGAATTACCACCAGTGTACATTCTGATTGGTTTCAAAGGGATTCAAGTGACATTTTGGCTGCAATTAACTATTAAATCTAAAAAATTCCCAAAGTATGGCTGCACAGTTAATAAAAATTTTATTGAAATTGCAATATGCGCAAGCGCAATTTTCAAATCGCAGAAGGCACAATATTTCTTAAAGGCGAAAATGTGTTTAAATTAAAAATGGTGGTGCTGCAGAGACATCCTGGCCTACACATCATATTCTACAGACTTAAGAAAACATCTTTGTTTGGTCCCAGATCCCAGCAAAAATCACACCTTAATAATTTTAACAGATTTTTCAATGAAAATGAGAATAATGATGTAAAAATGATCATACTCTCTAATATCGCAAATCATATCGCACGCTTGTGAAACTGCGGTAACGTGAGCCGTCTGACTTCCGTAGCTCCTAAAGTAGTGTTATTATGGTAAGGATGGGCTCTGAGTGAGGCTAACAGCGTTACCACGGCTCACATTACCTCAGTCTTGGAAAGCGAAGGGGTAATCAGTTGGTAGCAATCTGCAACCACACCACTAGATGCCACTGCTAGATCCTACACACTGTACCTTTAAATCAGTTATAGTTTTGCTGATATAAATTAGGAAAATGTCCCATATGCACCTTCTGCTCTAATCCACTACGGTTAAGCATAGACAAAAAATAAAACATACACAAATGTCATTAGTCAACACAGCCGGAATAGTTTGAGATAAATGCAGTATGAGTTTGTATTAGTCAGAACGAGAACGCCGTTTCTTTGATCTCCAGCTTGTTCCACATTTTAATCTGCCACATATCCTGTTCTCTGCACTGACCTTATTTTCTCAGAAAGGACCCTTGACAGTAATACTTTTGTCCTGTCATCTTCAGCCGATAAACCCTGCAGTACTGGAGCTCATTTAAGAAAGATAGTTTTATGGCATTATTTAAAGCAAAAGAAATGGAGCTTCTACAAAATAAAAGGCTGCAATTGACCTTAATGAAATATAAAATGATTACTTCTTGTGATCAGAACTTGTACTATGAGTAAACCCTTATTTGGTGTTTATTTAATTTTTCCATTCTACGTTTCAGGTGTACGATATTCCACCTGGTCAGATGTTTCCTGGCGCAAGAAACCAAGGAGTTTATGATATCCCTCCGTCTCCAATGGACCCCAGGACACAAGGCGTTTACGACATACCTCCCTCCTCACAAGGGGTAAGAGAACATTTCAACAACGTTTATTTCAGTCAAATAAAGTTTGACTTGAGGAAGTGGTCGCTGCTTAAGTTATTTATTGATACAGTTCCTAGTATTTCTCTTAATTGTCTGCAATAAATGAATAATACGTCAAATGTCATATTTAAGACATTCTTGCGGCGGCACTAAATGAAAGCTTTGCCTGCCAGCAGAGTTTAACCAAAAGCTCCATGAGTGGTTCTGTGTCTGAACTCTAAAAAAGCCAAGGACATAACTCTTCTCTTTCCAGACCCTCTAAGATTTCAGCAGACTTCCAGACCCGACCAGGCAGAGAGCCCTCAGTTTGTTTGTAATAACCTGAAATATGCCGGGTGCATGTTATTTGCGTCGTTCTTAATTACAGTTTTGGGCAGGCTTGTCTAGCTGTAAAGAGTGCATTTCAAGGCTGATGGAAATCACTTACAGGCCACCGTTTTATTCACCATGACTGCGCTCCCATCATGCTCTGTGCCATGAACGTCACACACTCTGCTCGGTCAAGTTAGTGGGAGGTTAAAGCCTTGTTGTGCTCTGCGTTAGAGGAAGGAATCCGAGGCCGAAAAGTTGAGGTTTCAAATATAGTATCTAAAGATACAGAAGGTCTCTCACTTCCTCAATCTCTAACTGCAGCTCTGCTGTACAAACCGCTGAAAACCCGCTGACATTCAGTGTGTTTACACTTTCTTAAATGTCATGTAAACTGGTTTTCCTAATTGGGATAATAAGGGAGAAGAGAAACCTGGATTTCTCCTGGAAAATGCTCCAAATTCAGACTAAAACTGTAGCCTCTAGAAGTCAGTATGTAAGTTTAAAGTCGAGATGAAATAAAAAAAAAAATGCCATATTGTGCACCTATTTAACAATATGCAATTTTCTTTGACCAAAAAACTATGCTTGGCGTTCACGTGGTTAAGTCGTAAGAACACCGCTGCTAAGCAACGGCAGTATTAATGTTACTGTCTCATCTAGAAGCCACAGAGGCTAACAATTTAGAAAGTGGGTAACTTAATGCAGGAAATGCAAAGGCATAATGACAGAGGAAAACAGAGGAATGACAGAGGAAAAAGATGAGGCCGTTGGGGATATCAACATTTTCCTCAGACATTAAAAATTTACGAAGAAAAACAATGTACAACTAAAATTAGAATATATTCACCTATTATGTACTGAAAAATGAACTTCCATGGCCTCCGCCATTTCTGATAACATCAACAAACAGGTCACAACTCGTGAACTCGCTTTCAGAAACTTTCCACTTACGAGGTTGTGAATACCACAAGAGGGGGGCGATCATATGGACTCTTCTCGTGAACACTGTAAACACGACCCCATTTTATGGCACAAATACTCACAGTACGGAAGCTCAAGACGCTCTAACTTCTGTTTCACTTGGACTTTAAACCGCTGAACATTTGACTGTTTGTTCAATTCAGACACAATCACGCTCTGTCTGTGGCTTCTGTCTCTTCTATAGTTAAAATAAGAAAGCTATGGTTACAAAATAAGGTCAGGGGCTACTGACCTCATGCTTGTACACAAGGATTTACAGTAACCAGGTTACTAGATTGAGTGTAAACGTGTCCTCCGAGAGTAACCTGGTTACTAAGTGCATCATGTTCCTGTTCATTCGTTTGGTACAAACTTAAATTACGAACATACTGCCTGATGAAAAACTACAGCGTTGAGCAGAATTAAACAACATTCAGGTGCACTACCGTCAGGTATAGAAACAGGCAGGTTTACTGGTTTGATATGCGATTTAGGCGAGATTGAAAATTAAGTCTATTTCGTGTTATATTGCTCATAATATGATGATTTAAGGGTTATTCTTTTTAATAAAATATCCTTAAAGAGGACCCATTTTATTGCTTATTTTCAGGTGCATACTCAAAAAACGCTTTATTTTTGTCATACCTGCTGCACCCCTTCATCCTCTCAAAAAGCCCAGTCTGCCCTGATTGGTCAGCTGGCCCACTCTGTTGTGATTGGTCAACCGAACCAAACTCTTCGGACTCCGCTCCAGCTCCGCTCTAACTAGCTTTGTTTGAGGGTGTACCAAACTAGCCGCTAGGCAGGTATTATGCAAATATGTTACTTGGTGACATCACCACAGTACAGAAGAAAAGGCGAGACTTAAAGCGAGGGTTTTCAGACCTTTTACATGCACAAAAAACTATGTAACACACTAACGGAAAGGGAAAAAGCACACAAGCATAATGGGTCCCCTTTAATTTCTGATGAGTGCTTCTGGATGAATGATAATAACAAACTTGTGTTGAGAAAGGGAACCTTTAGTTTTAGCCCGGCACAGAAGACTTTGTTTGCAATGTGATGTAAGAAGTTACGTTCATGTCTGACAAATGTTTCACCACTACAATGGCGTAGTTGTGTAATAAACAAACACGGTGATTGTGCTGCATTGTTGTGAAGTTACACTAATGATCATCGTCCCCTGCAGGTCTACTCGGTGCCTCCCTGCAGGACCAACCCCGCCCTCCAGGAGGGAAACTACGACTTCCCGCAGCCTCTCAAAAACAAGCAGGAAGGCATCTACGACGTCCCGCCGCCCGTCCTCACCAAGCCCACAAAGAGCCCCCAGTCGCATTATGACTTCCCCCCCACTGTGGAGCCTCCTGCTCATCACCAACACCCAAATACCAACGGCAACGAGGGCATTTACGACGTTCCTCCGCCCGCCCTTCATTCGGGGGCGGGGTCTCAGAGGGACGTGTCTCAGAGGGACGTGTCTCAGAGGGATGTGTACGACATCCCCCGGGGCATGCAGCCCTCCCAGCCCAGAGCCTCGCCCGCCGACAGAGACGGGAGCAAAGGCATCTACGACATCCCCGCTCAGGATGCTCGCGCAGTGGCGGACGTGACGGACGGCGTGAACCGCCTGTCGTTCTCCAGCACCGGCAGCACGCGCAGCAGCATGTCCACCTCCTCGTCCTCCACGGGCTCCAGCTCCGAGGGCCGCCTCGCTCTGGATGTGGACGCTGCCGTGCAGAGGTTGTACCGCCTGCAGCAGGCTGTGGAGGCCTCAGTCGGGGCTTTGCAGTCGATGGCGGCTTCCCCTCACTGGAGGACTTTTCCCTTCATGGAGCGCCACGCTAATGACGTCCGCACGGTGCTGGACAGGGTCCGGGCTGCTCTGGGGGACTTTGTCGTGTTTGGTAGAGGCGCTGCGGCGAACGCCACGGCTCTATCAGACTCCAGCCTGCACAGTAAGCTGAGACGGCAGCTGGGGCGCCTGGAGGACTCGCAGCATATCCTCCTGCAGATCTACCAAGTCATGGAGAACTGCAGCTGGGCCCTGAACGTCCTCGCGACGTCAGGGAAGCACCACAACAAGACCGACGACCTGGATCGCTTCGTCATGGTTTCCAGGACTGTTCCTGACGACGCCAAGCAGCTTGCCTCCACGATAGGCAGCAGCGCCGAGCTGCTGTTCAGGCGGACGCACATGGACGGGTCTTTCTCCATCGGGAGCACCCCCGATGAAAACATGATCCATCCGGTGACCTCCCCCTCCTCTGATAACGACAACTACGGAGGCCAGACCAAGCCCTTCCCCGTGCCCTCCAGTCAAGACAAAGACAACATGAACAGCGAGAAGTGTGTGAAAAGCTGGATGGAGGACTACGACTACGTACATCTGCAGGTAAATCCTCACAGTGTGAACACAAGATTTTGTGTAGCGAATATCTTCAATCCTTCTGTTTTTTTAGGGATTCTAAATTTCAATCCTGTATAAGCATTATTTCCACTGACTTCATACTACAGAGTCTAATTCATTTAGGGTCATGGGTGAAAGTAGGCCGGTATGGTCCGGTACTCCGTACCACTAAAAGATTCAGTGCCGGTATGGAGTACCGGGAAGAAGGGACAGCAGCTGCCTTCCAAAACCAACATACAACCAACGATCGCATTTCCAATTTTTGGTTCGGTTTGTTTGTCTGTTTGTTTGTACAAACATTAAGGTCTTTTCAGACAGTGAGCGACACTCCGCCTACGTACTCGCTTGGATCTGTGGGGTCTGACTGCGCTCCTGCAGACAAGTGCTTCTCGTGTAAACGCCAGGCGCTGTGCGTGGCAACCATGGAAACGGCATCTGTGCACTACTGTAGTCTATGTATCTCTGCCGGTACAACCGTGTGGTGTATAAAATATCCCTAATCACAGCTCGATTTGTTGACACGTGGCAATACTGTTTCACGTTCTTTAACATTGCGAGATAGGACATTTGTGCTGCATTCATGTGGTTTCAGAATAATAGGAAATACGAATTCCGACTGGTAAAATTCACGTGAATGCCCCCACTCGGAACAACAATATTTACAAATGATTCTGCAGCACTTTCACCATTTAAAAATTTTTTTTGCTGTACATGATGTCAAGTGTTTCTAATTTCTTTCTACACCATACAGACATTGAATCGTGTGTTCAGGGATGCATGAAGCTGGGGGGGAGGAGAACAATATCAAGCGATGAAGGTTGGGGTAGCCTAGTAGTACCGGCAAGAACTTCAATCTACTTTCACCCCTGTGTATTGTTTCATGAAAGGTCAAACCCAGGCTGTGTGAGTACCTCTGAATGTCTCACCAACTCTTCTTCCTCCGCAGGGCAAAGAAGACTTTGAGCGTCAGCAGAAGGAGCTGTTGGACAAAGAAAACATTATCAAGCAGAGTCAGGTCCAGCTGGGCCAGGAACAGGTGAGGCTCTCTCTTTTCTTTTCTTTTCTTTTCCCTCACATACATTGTTGCACTGAATTATCAATCATACATATTTATATAATCATACCATCAGATACACACAGATGTTGACCTTTAGGGGTGCAGAGACGTTGTGAGACAAACATTTGGAGTCTTTTTTTGCAGCCAGATGGCACCTCATAGCCTCACACATAGAAAATATCTAAACTGACTTTCATTGTTGCTTATTTTGTCATTAATATTAAATGTTATAGACAAATATTTAAGCCAAGTGTCCAACCTTTTACTTCTACTCAAAATTTGCTCCTGATGTGACTGTTGGAAATAGGGCTTTGCTGCAACTAACGATTATTTGTATTACTGATCAAGCTGCAGTTCATTTTCTCGATTAATTAGTGTATGAAATGTCAAAAAAGTAGTGAAAAACACACATCAAAACCTCCCAGAGCTCAATGTGATGTCTTTAAATTGCTTGTTTTTATTCGGCCGACAGTATAAAAACAAAAGGATATTTCAATTACCACCGTATATGATAAAAACAAGCTGCATTTAAGAAACTGGAACCAGCAAATATTTGACAGTTTTGCTTGAAAAATGCCTGAAGCGATTAATCGATTATCAAAATGGTTGATCAATCGACTAACAGTTGCAGCCTTAGTTGGAAGCAGTTTTCTCTTTTTAGTCATCCTATAGCAACGGGCAGAATTTTAATCTTGCTCATTTTGAGGTACTTGTACATGAGTATTTCCATTTTATGCTACTTTATACTTCTACTACATTTTGGAGGCAAATATTGTATTTTCCACTCCACTACATTTATTTGATAAGTTTAGATTATTGATATAAAAATGCAAATCAGCTAATAAATGTTGACGTATTTTTATAGAATAAACTATCCAGCAGTATATAAAGTAATTAAAAGTAACTCAACCTTTACCAGCTGCAACATTAAAGTGATGAACACATTAATGTATCAATTATAATCCAGTTATAGAGTATATATTACTCGAAATTGGCTAATCTGCATAATGAGTACTTTTACTTTTTACTGTGGTAAAGTTTTGAATGCAGCACTTGTAACAGCATTTCTACTTTGTGGTATTGCTACTTTAACTTAAGTAAAAGATCAGAGTACTTTTTCCATCGCCGCACATGTTAACAAGCAAGCTGGGAAAATAATGTGAATCCTGTCGCCCCTCACAGATCAATCAGTTCAAGAAGCTGGAGCAGGATGTGATCAAACCGGTGGAGAACGATGTCACGCAGTGGATCTCGCACTCGGCCGTGACCTCGGCCTCCCCCTCAGACTCTTCCTCCACCCTGTCCCCCTCCACCCAGGTGTGCGCTCGGGACCGCCAGCTGCTCGGCTTCTACTCCGAGCAGTGCGAGCAGCACTTCGTGACGCTCCTCAGCGCCGTGGACGCCTTCTTCAGCTGCGTCAGCGCCGGGCAGCCTCCCCGCATCTTCGTGGCGCACAGCAAGTTCGTCATCCTCAGCGCCCACAAACTGGTCTTCATCGGAGACACCCTGTCCCGGCAGGCCTCGGTTCCCGAGGTGGCCAACAGGGTGATGAACTCCAGCAACGTGCTGTGTGACTTGTTAAAGACGGTGGTGGCGGCCACTAAAACGGCCGCCCTGAACTACCCCAACACAGCGGCCATCCAGGAGATGGTGGACAGAGTCACTGATCTCTCGCATCACGCTCAGCAGTTCAAAGAACAGTTGCTGCAACTGGCCAACTTGTGATTTTCAACCAGTCGACAGACCCTGTGTACATTAATCTAGCATAAATATATATTTACAGTACATATATATATAAATATTGCTCTTCATCTTTAAGTTTTGGATGTTGTAAATAGTCTCCGTTCTGTAAATATTTGCTCTATTTTTGTGTAGATTGTTTTATATTATGGTATGAATATCTATGTAGATGCAGTATTGGTGTCTCTGTAGGGTTATGTAGACATTTTTCATAACATTCCTGTCGCATATTATGAAGCACCTTATTATGAGATGTCCTGTGTTTTTTCATTTTCGCCTGTAGAGTGTCGTTGATGTGTCTTACTGCTGGCTTTGACAGTAAATCTCCTTGTAAATCATGTTAATGTCGATATACAGTATGTGTGTCTGTGGAGCTCTCCACAAAGTAAAGGATTGTTCTTAACCATGTGACTGTGACCTTTAATTTCTCTGACACAACTGATATGTTATAGTTAAAGAGAGATTCCCAAGAGAGCTGAAAACGTCAGATAATTGTGATATAGTTTTACTTGGCTTTAAAAAACTTGGCTTGGATGTTAGGAAAGGTCAGAGTCAGGAGGCCTTTGATAACTTAAGCAAAATGGGGTTTTGAAGACCAATACTGATATTTTTGGACGAAAGCCACAAAGAATTACCAATTAATTTCTAAAAATATTGATTATTTTTAATGCTAAGATTTAATATTCCCTCACAGAAATGTATTAATATCAGAGTGAACACCTTTTAAAATTACCATATAGGCAATTATGGGACACTGAATTTCAGAATAATTTAAAGCTTACAAGCTCAAATCACACAAGATTTATATTTGAGCATGAAAGTGGAAATGGTAGGTTGACGAAAAAAAAAGAAACCTCACTCAAGGTCAACTTACTTGCTTTTTTCCCCCAGAGCTTTAAACTGTATTTCATGATCTTCATCAGTGGATGGGGTTTGCTCAGTTGCCACGTCCAGCTACAGCAACAAAAAGGAAAAAATTGTTGGCAACTACTGTCAAATCAAGTATGAACTTTCACACTGAAATCTAAATCTTGTATTTAGTTTTTCTGGAGCTTTCAACCTCATTTTGTGGTCTTCATCAGCAGATGGCATTTGCTCCGTTTTCATGTCAAGCTCCGTTGGAAAAAAAAAACCTAGTAAGTGGACCCTGAGTTGAGATCTGTTTTTGTCAAACTACTGTTTCCGAGGACAAGAATGAAATGTAATGCTCAAATATAAATCTAATATGTTAAGTTTTTATGGTGCTGTTAACTGCATCTCATGGGCTTCATCTACAGATTGTGTTTCCTTAGTGTCATGCCAAGCTCGCAAAAAAAGGGAGAAATAGTAAGTGGACCTTGAGATTTCTTTTAGATAAGATTTCTTTTTTTGTCAAACTACTATTTCCAAGGTCAAGAATGACTTTAACGCTCACATGTTAAAGCTTGTATGTTTAGTTTTCACAGGGCTTTCAACCACATCTCATGGTCTTCATCAGCTAATGGAGTTTACTCAGCTGTCAAGCTAACAAGTGGACCTTGAGTTAGGTTTTTTTTTTTGTCAAACTTCTATTTCGAAGGTCAAGAATGAACTTCAATGCTCTGGTCTACATCAGCTTAACTCCATTAGCGGATTAAGACCGCAAGTTGCGTTTGAAAGCCCCGGGAAAACTAAACATACAAGCTTCATATGTGAGCGTGATAGTCATTCTTGGAAATAGTAGTTTAACAAAAAACGTACTTGATTTTTACTAGGGCTGTCAAAGTTAACTTGTTTTAATTTGTTTTAACACCACTAATTTCTTTAAGGCACTAACGCAACTTGCGATTTTTAGGTTGTTATTTTAAAGCTAGAGTGAAGATACTGGCATCATAAGAAACTAGGAAATCTAAGGAATCCATTGATACCAACCATGTAATACTAGCTTGTCATGAAGGAGGCTAAATAACGCTCCAGACTTGTGCTAAATTTTGGTGAGGAAAAACTGTTATGGACATTTTCAAAGGGGTCCCTTGACCTCTGACCTCAATATATGTGAATGAAAATGGGTTCTATGGGTACCCAAGAGTCTCACCTTTACAGACATGCCCACTTTATGATAATCTTTATGTTGTTAATTGATTTCCAATAATAAATAAATACATAGATTTGCATAAAGCAAGCATATTTGCCCACTCCCATGTTGATAAGAGTATTAAATACTTGAAAGATCTCCCTTTAAGGTACATTTTGAACAGATAAAAAATGTGCGATGAATCGCGATTAACTATGGACAATCATAAAATTAATTGCAATTAAATATTTTAATTGACTGACAGCCCTAATTTTTACTAAACATAATGGATTTCTATTTGAGCATTAAAGACTGTTGTATTAGGCTCTGGGAAAAAAAAGCTAACAAGTAGACCTTGAGTTAGGTCTTTAAGTTTGGGCGATGACAACATTTCAGTGGTGAGAAATGTACATGAAGAGTTAATTTATCCAAAGCATGACTAAGCAGGTAATAAATCTGCAAATAAAATACCATCAAGGTTTTAGACTTGTTATGCAACTGTGGTAGCCCAGCTTCTTGTCAAACTCAATCACATCCCAGTGGACGCCTGCGGGATGTTTTTGATTTCAAATCTGATCTGAGTTGTACCTTCTGATCTTAAGAAGAGGGTCAGTTAAATATGGCTGCTGGATAAAATGCCTGTGCCAAATAATTCTTCACTTTGCTTGCAGAACATTAGATATGACACATGGAGAATAATGAGGGGCGAGTAAAGGACGAGAGGCTGCTACATATGTTCTCTGGACCGTGAGAAACATGTTTTTCAGAGTGACCCGATCAGCTGCAACACATTTTCTCTGGTTCAGTGTAGTGAATTGATAAAATGTACAGAAACGGTCTGTTGTGAACATAAAGTTGGAGGCTTGGGCGTGTACAACTGTCTGTAGGATGCAACTAAAAGCAGCCTTTGTGTTCACCTGCCCCTCTTTACCCTCTTTCCCCTCTTTCCTTATGTGAAATATAGTCTGAAGCTGCTTTATGGATAGACTGGTGTGTGAAGAAGAGATGACCACAGTGAGACTCAAGCTCCCTATCACAAAATCTCATTAGAAATCCTTCGCCAATCCTCACAGGCTGGCACTTACAAGTAATCCTGCTGTTTTTATTATTCACCGCATCCCACTCTGAGCTCTCCAGGGAGATGAGAAAGAAAGGAATTTGCAATGACTTTAAAAAAGGGTTCCCATTTAACACAGACTGCAGACACACACGGTAAATCAGGAGATGTCAGGTTCAGTTTACGAGTCTGTTTCAGACATATTCTCTGCTATTCTGCCCTGCAAAGACAGCAGAGACTACACAAGCAGTGAAATTGAGAAAAGGGGGTTTAAAAGTAGCTTTTATGCCTTTTAGGCAAATTATTTTATCTAAAAATTAATTTCCATAGAGCCTACATAACGCCTAACAAGACTAAGAGTGACAACATGCTGGCAGTTTAGGCACAGTGGTGCTTTGAGCTAATGCTAACGTCAGCATGCTAACATGCTCCCATTGACAGTACTAGCATGCTGATGCTACTCTTTACAGAACATGCAGAATCTATGAACACAAATTGTTTCACCTTTCTTGTTCTCTATACACTACTCAGAGCATTAACAACTATAAGATAGAGGAGGAATGCCTACCTGAGCCGATTATGAAGTTGCTCTCCCTCTGTGTGTCGTAATCAGAGCTTCTGCATTTAGCACTTTAGCCTTTATGATAATTTTTTGTTTTTTGTTTTGTGTCTGTCCATCTTCTATAATATTCATAATATTAAATTAATTTAATACATTTAAATTGGACTGTCATACTGCCTTATTTAGTTATGTTGAATAACGAACTGAATTAAAGTACTTACAACTTGGTCCATCAATTTTTTTCAAATAGGCCTACAGATAAGAGCTGGGGAAAAATCAATAAGTACATTTAATTTTAGCTTTAGCTAAGGCTAGCTGTGGCTATCTCACCAGCTAGCTTTCACTTGATATACTGAAGCTAGCTCACTTTGTTTAGCTGTTTGCCTTTGTAGGGCAGTAATAATGGCATCTCAGCAGTGGTGAAAATGTTCTTACTAAGTACATTTACTCAAGTAAACTGTACTTTACTACTTACTACTTGTACTTTCCTTGAGTATTTCCATGTTATGCTACTTTATACTTCTACTCCACTAGGCTACATTTCAGAGGCAAATACTACTTTATAGCCTACTACACTACATTCATTTGACAGCTTCAGTAACTAGTTTAGATTATTAATAAAAAAATATATCAATAATATCTCAACCAATGGATTAAACTACCCTGCAGTATACCTAATTTAAATTAGCCCCACCTTTACCAGCTGCAACAAGTGATGAACACATTTAACCAATAATCCAGTAAAATATATATACAGTATACAGTATATCCATTCTGCATAATGAGTGCTAAAAATAGTGCAAAAAATACTTTTGTACTTTTACTTGAGTAAGATTTTGAATGCAGGACTTTTACTTAAGTAAGTATTGCTACTTTTACTGACTTTGCTAAGTAAAAGACCTGAATACTTCTCCCACCGCTGCATCTCAGGACATATTGTGGCTCCGAACAAGTGAGAAAAATAGCTTTTGGCTGATTAATGCTTGAGACCTGGGGATAGATTGGTGAATCAATGAGTTATTTTAGTCCTGGCAGCTCTAATACATCCACTCGGGCCAGAACACACAGTCCTGGGCTTCTGTGTGTGTTTTGTCACCAGGGGCAGCGCGCCAAGTACCTCATAAATTGCTGTCTTTGGTTTACCACAATTGCACGACTACGCAAGGTACGGCAGAGACAGAGAGCTGAAGCTGCATTTTGCTGAATCCCCTGGAGCGGTTGTCTCTATGCTCCCCGATGAGATACCGTCTCGTCGGTTTGAGAAACAGCTAACAGGTGTTGGGACTGCTGAGATGGAAATTTAACAGTGATACGCAAGAGCAGCAGCAATCTAAAAGTCAGCTGCTCACCTGTCTGTTGAGTGAACAAACAGTGAAAGGTCATCGGAGAGCTCATGTGTAGTACCTGCAGCCAACAACAGGAGTAGATAGCTAAGCTTGCTGTATATATATATATAAAGTAGAGAGTTAGAGGAGCACTGGAGAGTCTATGTCATTTCCTTGGTTTACCACAATCATTTCCTGTAAAGTATTTGCAGGCTCTGAAATTACAGCTTCGTAGCTCAGCGGGGCCTCGTTTTTTTCTGAAAACGCTGCCCCAGCTGCAGGCAGGAACACACTGAGGGAGAGGTGGCATCATTAGTATGAATTAAACTACCAGTGAAGGTTCGCCTCAAAGTCAATTTACTGTAAGGGTGGGTTCTTAATTTTCTGCACGTGTTTCCAGTAGATGATGGATGCAGGACGTTCTGGACGAGTGGATTCTCAACATTTGAGTCATACCACAGTGAAATGTATCAATTACTGCACTTTAAATAATGAAGATGCATTTCTTTTTTGCATGTAATTAGATGTATGCTCTTGCAGTGGTGGCTGTAGTACTAAAGTAGCAAAACCACCAAGTAAAAGTCCTGCAATCAAAATTTTACTAAAGTAAAAGTATCGCAATCAAAATATACTTAAAGTACCAAAATTAATAGTACTCAAGGTGAAGATTGGCCCATGTAAGAATGTCATATTATTGATGCATTCATATAAGTATTACTTTAATGTTGAAGCTGGTAAAGGTGCATGGCGCTAATTTAACTCATTTATATACTGCCAGGTCTTTAACCCTCTGAGACCCACAATAGACCAGTTTTTGTCTTTTTTTAGGGGGCTACAGGGGGTCTTTAGGGGGAGATAGCAGGTCAACAGTAGATGTCACATGGAAGTGGTGTACATCATCTGAAAGCTGGGAACCTGAAGATTAATTTGAGATGCAGCTCAGCACTGTGTGTCAAGTTGTTCTAGTCATCAATCAGAAATAAATTAACTACTTAATTAATTAACTAAAATAAATTGTAAAAGTATATGATGGTCATTCCAATGTTCTATTATGTCTCATAAATTGTTGCAGCAATTTCTGGGTTGATACCATTTGTTACCATTTTAAGCACTCAAGAATTGATAAATTATGAATAATCCCTCCAAAATACCACATTAAGACACCAAGACCTTGAGGAACACCATAGAAAAAAACATGCTGTGATTTGGTATCAAAAACTTTTGACATTTGGAGATTTCTGCAAGAATTTAATTCTTTGGCGATTGGATGGTGAGCACTTCTGTTCTGGAAACCGCTCAGAAACACCCTTATGGTCAATCTAGCTAGGAAAGCCATCCGTCCTCTGAATGCTCTAGGTCTCTAGTTTGTGGCTGTAAAGTTTCATGAGGCTGTGATTATCCTAGAGGTCACCACAGGTAATTTCATACAGTGAAGTCAAGTTTCAAAAAATTGTCTCACTACAATGAAATGGCTACTATGGGAACAAACATCATCACACATGAATACAGTTGGGTTCATTGGATTCACAAGAGTCTCAGCTTTACAGTGATACCCAATTTATGTAATTCAAGACTGTTTAGGGACCCCAGTATGCAGAAATATTCACACACACCAGTTTAGAATAGGCGAAAATAACACATTTATACTCCATGCAAAAAACTGCATGTGATTATCATAAAGTGGGCATGTCTTTAAAGGGAAGACTCGTGGGTACCCATAGAACCCATTTTCATTCACATATCTTGAGGTCAGAGGTCAAGGGACCCTTTTGAAAATGGCCATGCCAGTTTTTCCTCACCAAAATTTAGCCCAACTTTGGAGCGTTATTTACCCTCCTTCTCAACAAGTTAGTATGACATGCTGGGACCAATGGATTCCTTAGCTTTTCAGGTTTCGTATGATATCTGTACCTTCACTCTAGACTACTAAACTCTACCTTCTAATACTGAGCCTGCCACAGCCTCAGAAAGACAGTAAAGTTGGTCGCGATTGCCCGCGATCCCACCAGTCTCAGAGGGTTAATAATACATCACTTTATTTGTTGATGATATTTAGTTTTTAATCATCTTAAATCTGCATAGTAACTACAGCTGTCGGATAAATGTAGTGCAGTAAAAAGTACAATATTTCCCTCTGAATTGAAGTGGAGGAGAAGTAGAAAATAGTAGAAAATGCAAACACTGCAGTACAGAGCAAGTACATCAAAATTGTTAGTTATATATTTAGCTACTTCCCACCACTGTGCTCTTGGTGCTTTTTTAGTTCTTTAACTGCGAATATAAAGTTCTAACTGCACATAGAGGATAAGTTTGTTGTTGCAGTCGTGAGTGAAATGATAATTTGAGGTTCCAAAGAGCTGACTGACACAGGAAAGGGTCTAAAAAACCACAAGCTCTGGGGAAATTCAATACGTCTGAACTTTGTGTCCGTATGGATAATGTGACTGAATTTAATCCTTTAGGCCTCACTGTGCTAAATGTTTGCAGTCACAATCATTGCATCCTCGCGTTGCATTAAATACGAACACTTTAGAATAAGCTAATGACCCTCGGGGCTGAAATGGATTAAGCCTAGTCAAAGACTAAAATGGTCTTTTAAAGCTAGACAGACTCAAATTACATTATAAATACAGTAGATTAATTCACTGCATTGCCTTCTGGGAGAGTAATTTATGGTAGCAATCACAAAGGGTACAGAGACAAGTTAGAGGAGTCAGGGCATTTAGGATTTTATTTTGTTTTAGCATCCGTTCCGTCTATGAATTCCACTCAAAAATAAAACAGCTGCACTGTTGGTTCCAATATTAAAGACACTTCATTAACCCTTCACTGATTAAAAACTGGGTAAATAAACTATTGACAATGATTCATTTCAATTAGTTATATTTTCCTTTTTTTGTTTTCACACTGGATGGTCATTAAAGGTCAAAATAGTTTTATGTCAGACTAGTTTCAAGTTAAAACGCATCTTTAACACAAAAATAGATCCAGGTGTAAGGATTTTATTCTTTATCCACATGTATTCATACTTACATATACTGAATAGACTACAGAGCAGTGATAAAACATGTACCATCTTGCTCAGTTAAGTGTTTTCCTTTAAGCTGTGATAGTGGGGTTTGTTATGGTGCTGTCTTTATCAGTGTGATACTGCCACCTTGTGTTTAATCAAGAAAAATACTGTTACTGCTATGAGTTGTTTTCACCAAGCTGGCAGACTTTGGGAGTGCTTTAGCTTGCAAGAAAGGTATTCAGGATGACACAAATCCACTTTTTATCTGTCTGTACCATAGACTGTATAGACCATAGACTGTATATATAGATATCTTCATATACAGTCTATGGTCTGTAGAAACCACAAGACACCAGCATTGTGCACAAAGTCTGCCTGGAGAAACATGTCTGATATGTCACACAATCTAATAATATTGATTGAACTTCCCTTGACCATGGAAATAACTTATTAGAATTCCAAATTTAGGTGGCGTTCCCCTTTATTAACTCAGTGCTTAGCACATTTGGCAGTGATTAAACCCTTGAGTCTTCTTAGACATGACACCATAAAGTTTTGCACACCTGGATTTAGGGATTTTTCTGCCATTCTTCTCTGCAGATCCTCTCTAGCTCCGTCAGGTTGGATGGTGACCAGCGTTGGACGGCCATTTTCACATCTCTCCAGAGATGTTTGTTTGGGTTCAAGTCCAGGCTCTGGCTGGGCTACTCAAGGACATTCAGTGTTGTCTCACAGTCATGATGAGCGGTGCCTGGTTTCCTCCAGACATGGCGCTTAGAATTGAGGCCAAACAGTTTAATCTTGGTTTCATCAGACTACAGAATCTTGTTTCTCACAGTCTGAGAGTCCTTTAGATGCTTTTTTGCTAACTCCAAGTAGGCTTTCATGTATCCTTCACTGAGGAGAGCTGTCAGTGATGTTTGTCCTCCTGGAGGTTTCTCCCATCTCCACACAGGTTCTCTGGAGCTCATCCAGAGACATTCAGGTTCTTGGTCACCTCTCTTGCCGTGAAGGCCCTTCTCCCCTGATTGCTCAGTTTGGCCGGACGGTCAGCTCTAGTTGTTCCAAACTTCTTCCATTAAAAAATTATGGAGGCCAATGTGCTCTTGGGAACAAGTCAATGAACCTTCCCCAGATCTGTGCCTCAACACAATCCTGTCAGCTGAATTTACCACAGGTGGTACCAATCACCAATGCAGAAACACCTCAAAGGTGATCAAGAGAAATGGGAGGTACCTGAGCTGAAGTTCAGTCATAGCAAAGAGTCTGAATACTAATGTCAATGTGATGTTTCTGTTTCTTTTTAAGGCAAGACACTACAGGTGAATAGAGTAAAAATGTTAACTAATAGATATCGCCATGAAACTTCCCCAGTTATTTTTTGTATCACAAGTTTCCTGAAATTCCATGTTTAAATATGCAAATGATGCATTATCTCATTAAATGCGTGCTAATTTTCATATATTTCCAGAACAGAAATCTGAACATTGGATAAAGCCAGGTTCAAAATTCTTGTTTCATTTTGTTGACATATTAGTCAAACGTTTTACAGATGAAAGTTGGATAAATTCACTCCATAAATCAGAAAATACTGTCAACAGCCATCATTTTTGTTAAATTATTATTTAGGAATAAAATGTTGTATAAATCAGGCTATGAATGAATAAGTGTTACTAAAGTAAAGATTTCTGGCTCAGAAAAACTCATTTTGAGAAAACAGCCTTTAAAGATACGTATTGTAAACTTTCATACATTTTGAAGACACTACAGGTGAATAGGGTAAAAAGATATAACTAATAAATATCACCATGAAATGTCCCCATTTGATTACTTACATTTAGACAATTATTTTTTTGTATTACAAGTTTTTTCCAATTTTATGTTTAAATATGCAAATGAGGCATTATCTAATGATAACTTTTGGTGAATTTAGGAGAAATCTACAGACACAAATAGACAAAGTAGTAAAATAAACACCTAAATGTGTATTTGGATGTTTTCTCTCGACTAGTCTGAAAGATACGGAGCCCATTAAGGGCCACGGAAGGACTACTTTTTTTGCATTCCCTCGCAATACTTTTCTTCTTCAATTCCTTCTGAGGGAGATGTCTATTTCCACTCAGTTGCTCCCAGTGCAACGCCGCAGTATGGATCATGTATGCACATTAAATCAGTGCTACTAAATACTTACACACACGGAAATGTTCTGCAACAACAGATTAATGATTAAAATATAAATGTATTGCAATTAAACACTGTGGTTAAAGCAGGAAAGTCAGTGGGCCTAAATGATGTAACGCAAAACATAATGCGAGGGAATGCAAAAGAAGTCTTCAAAAAGAATCTTGCCGTGTCCCTTAAGGGGCTCCGTAGAAGAAGAAATGTTATGGAAGCTAAATAGTCCAAAATCTCTATGTTTTTGCCTGGTGTCATGTGCAAAAATATCTAAAATCCTGTTGTCACTTTGGCATTATGGGCATTGTTGAGTGTAGATTGACGAGTGAAAAAATTAATTAAATTTCAGCATAAGGCTGCAACATAATATGTGAAAAATGGGTCTGAATACTTTCTGAATGTGCCGTAGAATGAGGCAGTTAAGTATTTTTGTATGTTTACTACATAGGGAATTTATAGCAGATATAAAAAAAAAAAAAGTACTCTGAATCACATTTCCAAACAAACAAACAAACAAACAAACAAGTACGTAAGCACTAATTATATTTATGGCATTATTTATTTGAAGCTACTGCTCCACTGAAGAAGAACAGAAATCACTGCTGATAAAAAGGTGCAAGAGTTACACTAGTTTTACTTGGAGGGAGAATATCACATAAATATTGATTAGGCCAGCTTTGATTTGCCCTGTAAATGGAAACCAAGCTACTGTCAGCTGTAAAAAGAAAAAGGAGGTTGTGTAACAAACAGTGGATGCCATCTAGACCGGCACCTGTGCAGACCGAGGCAGGCACAGGAACGGGAAGGGGTTCAGCACGAAGCCTCGTCTCATTGCTCCTAGAGATGAGCCAATCATAAACGCCAACATTTCCTTGAGACTTTCTCCTGACTCTTCAAGTATAAATCTATTTTTTTTTTTTAAAAAGGGTGAAGGAGAAGTTGCAAGACAAAAGGTCACATTTCACACAACTGGAATGACGTTATTTGTCATCTTCATCTTTGAGGCTTTGGGCGTTATCTACTGGGTGAGAGTTTCCAACTAATGGATGGTTGTCCATAATACGCAGAGTATACTGTGCAAGAAAAACAACAAAACGACAGCGTAAAACATTCCTTTCATTGCACATTGTTAAAGAAAAGAAAATTGTCAGTTGTACAAATCAGTTTATCTTCAGTTGTTCTTGTTGAAATGACGCAGACGAGCTCATTTTTTAAATTTACCTTCCTACTTTGTTCACTTCATTCTGTTAAAAACACGAGATTAAAACACGTACGACAAGAGAATTAACACGTCTCTTTGTGTGACGGAGCATCTTCATACTCCACGTGGGTGGCAGGAAGCAGCGTGGCCGCTCGTGAAAGCTGGCCGTCACTATTGCAATGAGTGGAGCCCCAGACTGGCTGCTCAGTACATAGTTAAACATGAACAGGTGACATACAGAAATGGACAGTAATGGCTTTTCCCTTTGAACCCAGGAGATCTGCCTGGTCAGTTTAAAGTGTCTTGGTGAAGAGGAGGGCTGACTACTGAGTGTCCACAAGCTCCTTGTGTAGTGTAGAGCGCAGGGGTCGATGGGAAACACCTCTGATGGTCACACATGACGTTTATAGAGGGCTGTCACGTTGAGAGCGGGGGTCATGACGAGGGATGCACAGCGGCTATCTGGATGATCTATGAGGTGCTTTCTTGAGAGGCGACTCTTTGGCGTGCGGTCCTGGGCCGATTTCGCGTCGGGGCACTCGCCACGCGTTCGCTCTTGATTTCGGACGGCTGCGGCTCGGCCTGCGGGGTGCTGGCGTCCCCGACAAGTTCACGCAGGAACTTGAACTTGGACAGGAAGAGCTGCCAGACTACATACCAACCTGAGGGGCAAAGAAAGGAAAATAGCTATTAACAGGCATAATAAAGGTAGTCTTAAAACCACAGGTTCCCGTCATGTAGTAACATTACATCTGAGTCACAGAGGTAATAATGTGTTTTTCTGCTAAATAAACACCCTCCATTCTATGAAAAACCCAGAAGGTCATTTAACAACACTTACCACTGTTTTGAAGGTATTTCAAGAATCCCATAATACTCTTCTAACCCGCTGCACGAATAAAAACTTTTAACCAATTTCCCAAACAAAGATGGCTGCCAGAAATGACACTCAATTTGTAAAACGTGAACAAGAATTGAAAAGTATTATTGTATGCAATATTTGTCAATATTGATGTTACTTATTGTTTTAATTTTCATGCAAAAATGTGTGTTTGCATATTTTTTGTTATAAAACATGAGCAAGGACACTTGTCATTTATGGCTACCTGGATAGGAAATAGTTTGGGAAAATGGGTTAAAAATTTGCTTTTTTTGTGCATCGGATGTAATATTTTTTCATCCAGATTGACAAAAGAGCAGAGGTGGAAAATATACATTTACTCAAGTACTGTACCGAAGTACAGTTTTGGGGTTCTTTTCTACTCCACTCCATTTATAGAACGACTATACAGTAGTTACTAGTTACTTTTCAGATTAAAACATTTTAAATACAAAGCAGCTGATCACAGATATGATGCATCGTTATAGATTAAACAACCAAACTGTATATAAAACAGTTAAAATCAGCTCCACCTCGACTAACTACAACATTAAAGTCCCGCTGAGGTACATGTATTAATTAGGGCTGTCAAACAATTAAAATATTTAATCGTGATTAATCGCATGATTGTCCATAGTTAATCTTAATCGCACATTTTTTATCTGTTCAAAATGTACCTAAAAGGGAGATTTGTCAAGTATTTAATACTCTTATCAACACAGGAGTGGGCAAATATGCTGCTTTATACAAATGTATGTATATATTTATAATTGGAAATGAATTAACAACACAAAACAATGACAAATATTGTCCAGAAACCCTCACAGGTACTGCATTTAGCATAAAAAATATGCTCAAATCATAACATGGCAAACTGCAGCCCAACAGGCAACAACAGCTGTCAGTGTGTCAGTGTGCTGACTTGACTATGACTTGCCCCAAACTGCATGTGATTATCATAAAGCGGGCATGTCTGTAAACGGGAGACTCATGGGTACCCAGAGAACCCATTTTCATTCACATATCTTGAGGTCAGAGGTCAAGGGACCCCTTTGGAAATGGCCATGCCAGTTTTTCCTCTCTAAAATTGAGTGTAAGTTTGGAGCGTTATTTAACCTCCTCATATGATGCCAGTATCTTCACTTTAAAACTGAGCCCGCCACAACCTAAAAATCGCAAGTTGCGTTAATGCGTTAAAGAAATTAGTGGCGTTAAAACGAATTTGCGTTAACAGGTTATTATCACGTTAACTTTGACAGCCCTAATATTAATATATCAACAATAATGATCCAATAACATAACACTGACAGGGGCCATTCTGCATAATGAGAACTTTTACTTTTGATACATTAAGGACATTTTGCTGATAATAATTCTGTACTTTTTACTTACATAAAGTTTGAATTCAGATCTTTTATTTATGATGGAATGCTTTTATACTGTGGTAATGCTACTTTAACTTAAGTAAATTATTTGAATACTTCTTCCTCCACTGCAAAAGAGTATTTGATGATTCTGGAAATACTTTCAAAACAATGTTAGTTTTTCAAATAAAAAACAGCTGCTTAGCTCTGGAACTGGTAACAGTAATGGTGATACATAAGATGCACAAACTGGGGCCCCCAACATTTCATATCCCCCATCTTTCCCTGCTCCACCTACACCTGATAATGTAGGTCAGGTGTTTCCAGTCAGTGTGCAGGCAGAGGAGGGACAGATGGAAAACAGAGAGCGCTGGAGGCGGTAGAGGAGCAGCCATGGTTATGATCTGACTTCAGACTCCTCCTCTGCTGCAGGATAAAAATAGAAACTCCTTACTGACATCGAAACTTGCCGGTTACAGACATTCAATACACTGTGACCGGTCACACAGGGCGACTTTAAAGGAATAGTTGGACATTTTGGGGGGAAACTGTTATTCTATTCCTATGAGTTCAGCCAATTTATCAGATATTGTAGCCTCGCATTTGCTGGCTATGTTGTGCCTTAAAGCTGCAGTATGCGATATTGGCGCAAATATGATTGAAAAAAGTTATTTTTAGAAAACGGCCGCTATATCGTGACAGTAGTACATGAAATAGGTAACCTGAAAAAAATCATGTTCCTCTGTGTCCTACTGTGTCCTCCGGTGCTCCTAACGGCATCTGAAGGATTTCACTTATCGGAGGAAAACAAGGTCCGCTGCCCAGCTGCAGTCTATGAGAGCCGGCTGTCAATCACTTGCAAACTCCGACCAAACGGTCAAACTAGGTAGCGCTGATCAAATATGAATCAATATTATGTTACTGTAATGACTATTTCTCTCCTCAAATGTTTTCAGAATCATCTTGTAGTTACTGTTTAGCTGTAAAATGAGAAAGTTTGTGACGCCGCCGCCATTGTAAAATCTGTTGAAGGAAGCCAAGTTCTGGTCACATGACCGGAGCACAGCCAATAGGAACGCTCTCTCTCTCTGAAATGACCTGTGATTGATCAAAATCTGCCGTCACGGGCTCGATTTTTCTAAAGCCTGAAAACAGAGCCATGAGGAGCAGAAGTCTAGTTTTCTCTCAGAACACTTGAATTACAATATGCTGAAAGGTTATTATGGAATTTTTGCCAAATTATGCCACCAAATTGTTGCTTACTGCCACTTTAAGCTAACTAAATCAATTGTTCCCCAGTGCCATGACAACAGTAATAACATCAGTTAAACCAGTTACAGAATTGCTGAGGAAGTTAGCTCGTTATGTGTAAGTAAGTAAGTTACTTATCAAGGTTATTTTCTTTAGACTCACCAAACAGCATGAAGAGCAGCGCGCAGACCAGTGTGGCCACGATGACCAGCAGTGTGAGCCCGACACTTTGCCACATCTTAGCTGGACACAAAGACGTAGGTAGCTATCTGGGTTAGCAGCTGGGTTAGATAGCTGGCCTTAGACGAGAGAGGGAGGAAAACAAACAGCAGCTCATCGCACAACCAGCTTGTTTGCTGGCGTCTGGCTAACGTTAGCTCGCTGGTTAACAAACGGAGCCTCGGTAGTTTCACAGCAGACAGACTGAAGCTTTAACGCTGGATAACGTTAGCTGGTCACGGCGGGTGAAGTCCTTCTTCTGTGTGCTACATAACTGCAACATGTATGTGATGTCGGTCACAGACAGAGACACAGCAGCAGCTACAGAAACTGGGTTAAGACAACAGAATCAGCGTCATGACGCCGACTCTCACTGCGCCTGCGCAGGTTCCCATTGACTTCTGGGTAGTGGAGTTTATTTGAGATTTCACGTTTTAAGTATGGTTGACGTCTGCATTACTATTAAAGTGGCAGTAGGCAACAATTTTTTGGAATAATTTGGCAAAAATTCCATAATAACCTTTCAGCATATTGTAATTCAAGTGTTCTGAGAGAAAACTAGACTTCTGCTCCTCCTCATGTCTCTGTTTTTAGGCTTTAGAAAAAAATCGAGCCCGTGACGGCAGATTTTGACCAATCACAGGTCATTTCAGAGAGAGAGCGTTCCTATTGGCTGTGCTCCGGTCATGTGACCAGAACTTGGCTTCCTCAACAGATTTTACAATGGCGGCTGCCTCACAAACTTTCTAATTTTACAGCTAAACAGTAACTACAAGATGATTCTGAAAACACGAGGTGAGAAATAATCATTACAGTAACAGAATATTGATTCATATTTGATCAGCGCTGCCTAGTTTGACCGTTTGGTCGGAGTTCGCGAGTGATTGACAGCCGGCTCTCATAGACTGCAGCTGGGCAGCAGACCTTGTTTTCCTCCGGTAAGTGAAATCCTTCAGATGCCGTTAGGAGCACCGGAGGACACAGTAGGACACAGAGGAACACGATTTTTTTCAGGTTACCTGTTTCATGTACTACTGTCACGCTATAGCGGCCGTTTTCTAAAAATAACTTTTTTAAATCATATTTGCGCCAATATCGCGCACTGCAGCTTTAATAGTAGAAAGAGAGAAATATACTATAATTCTAGTAGCTGTTAATAGTGAAACTGTGATATTTCGTTAATTATTTTTTTATTTATTTATTATTTATAATTTTTTTTATTTACTAGAGTTTTTATATTCCATTTTATTGTCATTGCACAGACAGAGTAGGCCTACAGGTGCTGAGACAGCGATCTGCAGTTTAGAATCTAACCAGAAGTGCAAAAAGCAGTAATGTACATAGCAGTATAAACAGTAATATATATAAAACAAATATAGAAAGTAGAATAAACAGTAAGGAGTAGGTTAGATATGAATACGCTAGATATAGGCGATAAAGTATGAGCAGTATGAATACTGTTAACATTATGAACAGTGTGATGAATACACTATACAGTATGAATAGTACGAATGTGCAGCAGTTACAGTAGGCAGTGCAGCTAGCCTATAACTATAAGTATAAAATAAATAGTGCATGTGTACTAATATTACTATTCCCCCTGCTCTGCACTTTTCAATAAAGTTTAAATAAAAAGTTATTAACATGTAATGTGACTTTGATGTTTGATTAATGAGAGAACAGTAGGCTCCTACCTTATTGAAATTAAGATTATTAATTAATTATTTGTAGCATTTTAAGCAGGCTGAGGTTTATTTGCATTCTAGTAATACTGTATGTTTATACTGCTGAACTATGCTTTTTTTAACGGTTTAAATCACATTATTATTAGGGCTGTCAAAGTTAACGTGATAATAACACGTTAACGCAAACTAATTTGAATGCCACTAATTTCTTTAACACATTAACGCAAGACTAAAAAGGCAAATATTTTGGCATCATATAAAGGAAGGAATCCATATAAAGGAATCCATTGGTACCAACCATGGAGGTTAAATAACGCTCCAAACTTACGCTAAATTTTGGCAAGGAAAAATTGTCATGGGCATTTTCAAAGGGGTCCCTTGACCTTTGACCTCAAGATGTGTGAATGAAAATGGGTTCTATGGGTACCCACGAGTCTCCCCTTTACAGACATGCCCACTTTATGATAATCACATGCAGTTTTGGGCAAGTCATAGTCAAGTCAGCACACTGACACACTGACAGCTGTTGTTGCCTGTTGGGCTGCAGTTTGCCATGTTATGATTTGAGCATCTTGTTTATGCTAAATGCAGTACCTGTGAGGGTTTCTGGACAATATTTGTCATTATTTTGTGTTGTGATTAATCGCGATTAACTATGGACAATCATGCGATTAATCACGATTAAATATTTGAATCGATTGAGAGCTCTAATTATTATCCTACAGAGGACAATTTTCATTGGCTTGTCACTACTTTTCATGTTAGAAACTATAGCCATTTTACGTAACTGAGCCATGCTACTTCATATAATTTTGAAATGTTTTCTTTTTGTTATCAATTAAAACAATCTGAGCTCTGACTTTTGATAAATAGATGGAATACTTGATTAAACTCAGTGGAACATTTCAGCATTACAGCAACCAACATTGTATCATACATACAACATAAAGACACTCAAAGAGGTAGATAAGGATAAAAAAAACAAAAACATAAATAACAAACATGTCAGGCAAGGCAAGGACCTCTTATAAGGCAATACAACGTACTTTACATTAGACATACTTAACTGTAACTTAATCCACAATGCAAGAAAGCACCATTGCATTTATTCATAAATCCAGCAGGAGGAGTCATTATCAAACGTCTGTAACCCGTCTGTAGGTGCAGCTGATGTTTTCCTGTATTCCGACACTTCACAGCATATGAGCTACTACAGATTTACCTCAGAAGTTCTCATTATCAGGTCAGGTTCTTTTGAACTGGACTGGGTGAGGTTACACAGGAAGCTCCCACCTTTTTTGTAACACTAAACAGTATTTAAAAAAAAGTAGTCAAGAAGTATTTTACCTGGCGATACATGTGTTTCCAGTCATGGAAGAAGTACTCCGATCCTTTACTTAGATATACAGTAATCTAAGAATACTTCATTACAAGTAAAAGTCCTGAATTTAAAACTTTACTTTAATAAAAGTACACAAGTATTATCATCAGAATGTACTTAAAGTATCAAAAGTAAAAGTACTCTTATGCAGAAGTGTTAAATTGTTCAGTTTTCATCACTAGCAAATATATGTATGAGCATTTCAATGTTGTAGTTCATCAATATAGAACCAATTTGAGATACTTTGTATACTACTGGGTAGATTAGCAGTATAGTACTGCATCATATCACACATCTTTATATGTAAAAAGTAACCAGTAAGTAGGCTAATAAGGTTCAAATAAATGTAATGGAGAAAAAAAGTACAATATTTCCCTCTGAAATATCGTGGAGTAGAAGTATAAAGTAGCAGAAAATGGAAATACACAAGAAAAGTACAAGTTTCAAGTAGAATACTGAGTAAATGTAGGACTTAGTTACTTTTCATTACTTTGTGTTTCAATGGTAGAGCAGAAAGTAAGCTGTGGATGTCAAATTTGCAAATTTGTCACCCTATTATTGAACCTCATTAACCCGTCTGAACTCTAGGAACAGCATGTCATGTTTTAACTTGTTCAGACTTCCAGTGGAGTGTATCCTTTCACATACACCAGCCTCAGTATTTGCATATTATGCTAAGGCACAGTGAGAACATGAGTCATAATTCAAGATGCCATTTTAAAGTGGTGTTAAGTAGAACAGTGTGTCTAGCCAAAGTATGTGAGTCCAGCCCAGATAACTGAAAAGCCCTTAGGAGTCTTTTCTCTGTTTGTTTTTCACCTACTACATTATTATTCTCAGGGTTTGGATTATTAGTTTTAGAAGATAATTAGTCAAATAAAGATTAACTGTATCACCTGAACCTGCAGCTTCTCTCGGCTTTACAGACATTAGAGTGAGTTTCAGCTCATTGTTTAGCATTTCGGCCCACAACTTTACTGTTTAGGTTCATTCTCACTGCTCTCATAGTGTTGTTTTTGGCTGCAACAGGCAGAAAAACCTCTAAAAACCCACTCTATACTTCCACACAGTTAGAGACTAGCTGGTAAACATAGTGGAGCATTTAGCAGCTAAAGAGACAGACATTTCCCTCAGGAGTTGGTGGAGACCAAAAACAGCTAAAAGAGAGAGAATACTGGACTTACATTCATGAGGTGGACACAAACAAAACTCCAAATGAATGATACTGTTGCTCTGTAACTGCTGGATGAGTACATAAACAATTGTTTGCTAACAAGTGTGCTATATCGACTTTAAAGGTGAACACTAGGGCTATCAAAGTTAACATGATAATAATGCATTAGCACAAATTTGTTTTAACACCACTCATTTCTTTAACGCATTAACGCAATCAATATTGTGGAGGTTGTAGCGGTATCAGTTTAAAAGTGAAGATACTGGCATCATATGAAACTATAAAATCTAAGGAATCCACCATGGCAACCCAGCTTGCCGGAAAGGAGGCTAAATAACGCTCCAAACTTACACCATATTTTGGCAAGGAAAAACCGTCATGGCCATTTTCAAAGGGGTCCCTTGACCTCTGACCTCCAGATATGTGAATGTAAATGGGTTCTATGGGTACCCACGAGTCTCCCCTTTACAGACATGCCCACTTTATGATAATCTTATGCAGTTTGGGGCAAGTCATAGTCAAGTCAGCACACTGACACACTGACAGCTGTTGCTGCCTGTTGGGCTTCAGTTTGCCATGTTATGATTTGAGCATATTTTTTATGCTAAATGCAGTACCTGTGAGGGTTTCTGGACAATATTTGTCATTGTTTTTGTGTTGTTAATTGATTTCCAGTAATAAATATATACATACATTTGCATACAGCAGCATATGTGCCCACTCCCATGTTGATAAGAGAATTAAATACTTGACAGATCTCCCTTTAAGGCACATTTTAAACAGATAAAATTGTGCGATTCATTTGGGATTAATCACGATTAACTACAGACAATCATGCGATTAATTGCGATTAAATATTTAATAGATTGACAGCCCTAGTGATGACACAACTTTCTGCTGCCCACAAGTGACTATTAAAATCAGTTATTGCAGGTTTGAGAAGCTGTTGTGGTTACAAAACGAGGTGCTAGAGATCTTATCTGATGCAGCAAAATGCTCCACAAAGTTGAGCTGCAATGTCAGTCAGAAGAAACAGAAATATGTGGTTTCCTCTGTTCCATTTCTGTGGAAGAAGTTCATTTTCATTTTCAACTATAGCTATAAAATAATGTAGTGGTGTAAAAAGTATAATATTTGCCTCTGAAATATATAGTGGAGTAGAACAGTGAAATAAATACTCAAGTAAGTACACAGCAGAGTCACACAGCAGTTTGTGAAATAGTTACGAAATTTAATGTATTGATTCGTGTACACAGACATGAATGTCACATTTTTTTCGTGATGTCAACACAAAATCAACTTGTATGTAATCCACGTAATTCTGAACCGGGAAGTATAAAGAGCGGCGAACGCCATGTAGGGAGCATGTCGGGGTGGATGGGTGGATCAAAACACCAGACTTTCACCCAGGAGACTAGTGTGCATGTCCCCTGTGAAACCACAAGCCAAAGTTGATTTATTTGTCATGTAACTTCCGTACTTAAATTACAGCACTTCTTGTGTTATTTAAACTCAAACCGCGATCTTTTCCTAAACCTAAGTAGTTTGTGGCCTAAGCCTAACCACGTCAATTTATTCCTAAACCTAACTGAGTCGTTTTATTTTGAAAAGACTGGAGCGGAAATTGACACGTGAGTCACGTGTTACTGGACATTCGTAGGAACACACACAAAAATTACGTTGTTAAAAGTCATGCTGAGAGTCACGAAAGAAAAGAGAAATTCGTGTCTATATACACGAATCAAATAGATTCAATTTCGTGACTATTTCACAAACTGCCATGAGACTGTGTTACAGTACAAGTACCTCAAAATTGTACATAAATAAATGTACTTAAGCCCAGGACACACAGGGAACGTCAGGAGTGCGCGGCGGCTGCGTTACCTGTTGTTTTTTATTTCAGCGTCCATGTTAACAGGTTCGAGCAGCATCACAGCCCACGTGTCAGCTGCGTCTCTTCTAGAGATTCGAGGTCTCGCCTATTCTTAACGCGAGCCGCGCGGTTCACAGCAACAACAGACACTGAAAGTGATCTTTTGACTTTATATTGATATCATATCAGCAACATTACTACACTTTTGATGTCTGTATCTGTAGAATATGTTACGGACATGAAAAAAAGAAAAGATTTATTTTTAAATCAACACTTCCTGCTTTAATTTCAAAATGAAAGCCCTCAAGGTTTTTTTTTCTGTGGACAGAATTCCTTAATTTGTTAACACAAGGCTTTTATTCTGAAATATGTGCAGGACAGTGTTGTACAACATGCAGTGACTTGCAGAGCTCCATGAATGAATATAGTACGGGGTTTTAATTGTTGATTATTACTATTATTTACAAATTACCACACGTTTCTTAACCTTTGTCTGTCTAAAATAAATAAAAATTACATTTATAATAAAATGAAATGGCCATTAGGAAAGACTAACTCTATGTAGAAAGAAAGGGCTGACAGCAGCAGAAATGCTGCTGGTGTGACCACCCGACGCGTGAATCACGCAGTCGCTACGTGCTCCTGACGTTCCCTGTGTGTCTCGGGCTTAAGTAACTTTCCACCACTGCAGAACTGGTTTGTCCTTAACCTCCATAAGAACAAGTGCTATGTTACATCTTTACATGGGCCTATATGCATTCATACATTTTTATTTAACATGTTAAGAGTACATGTTTATGTGGCCCTCTTATATTTTCATTAATAATAAATCAATTTCCTGTGTAACTACTTGCTGTTTTAGTGGCCTGATTTACACAAAACGATGACTGGAGTTTTATTTTTTATTTCGCAGTGCTGAAATTAGAACATTTCCTTGTTCCACATCCTCACTCGTGTACGTGTGTGTGCCCGTAATACACACCGCATGTGATTGTGTTAATATGTATTTAGTTAATATCAAATTGCAACATAAGCAGGGAAAGTACAAGAGCAGATGAATGGAAAACTGTTTTCCTGAAGTGAGTCATAAATGTCACTGTGAGAGTTTTTTCATTTCCTCCAGCAGCTTTTTGTGTTTGCTAAACATCCCGTGGCTAAACACTGTGAAACACCTGTCTCATACAAACACAGTATGTGGAAACTGTGGATGAGTTTGTGGAGGTTGTCGGTTATCGGATCCTCCAGCAAACACATTTGACCGAATTTAATTGGTGCAACTTGTGCTGCTTTGGTTTCTCATATCTTTCTAAAAAAAAAAAGCAACAATGTGGTTTTGAGTTGGAGAACAAGTTTTGGCGGCTCAACGTTCCTCATGATGTTTGTTTTAGCCTGCACCACTGATGACCTTTTGACTTTATGTTCACACACTGTTTACAGAACAAATGGGACGCGCACACATCAGTGCTGTGCAAAGACAACAAACCTGTTTTGCATATATACTCCTCAGCTAAGTTGGTACATTTACTCACTGCGCTTAAATGCAAATTTTAGGTATTTATTCTTTACTTAAAGGGCCAGTACGTAGGATTTAGGGTTTTAAACCCTAACTGACAGGGACATCTGCAGACACCACAGACGCATAATAGTTCTGTTTATACTGTCCGCTTGGAGGACGCATTCCTCACATGCACTGTAGATCGCTGCGCTACCCCTTGTAGCATAATGGCCATGCAGACAAGACCGCACAGTTACCCTAACGGACGTGGAAAGTATATCTTCGGTTTAAGAATCGTTGTGTTTTCCTTCCATGTTGCTCTGCCATGTTTCTACAGTAGCCCAGAAGGGACAAACCTAGCACTGGCTCTAGAGAGAGCCTTTTGCATTTTTAAGTTACCTGAAGGCCACCCTAGCTCTCCGACATGTTTGGAAAGGGAAGAGTGAGCGGAGGGGTACTCAGTTGGTTGCAAGCTGTAACCTCACCACTAGATACCGCCAAATCCTACACACTGTACCTTTACTTACTTACTACTTACTTCTACCCAGAAGGAAATATTGTATTTTTTACTTCACTACATTTATCTATGGAGCTGTAGTACGATTTTTTATATAAAACATATATTCACATAATTACCTTATAAACTATGAGGTGCTGTCATAGACTGAACAACCCAACAGTGTATAAAATTGTTAAAATTAGCTACACTTTGACAGGCTACAGTAAAATGCTACTTACATCAATGTATCAGTAATAATAATGCATTTATAGGCCTATATACTACACAATAGTATAACACTCACAGGAGTGATTTCTCTGCATTATGAGTACATTTTGATACTTTATTTTGCTAATATTACTTGCCTACTTAAAGGTGCAGTGTGTAGGATTTGGCGGCAGGTGAGGTGGCAGATTGCAACCAACTGAAACTTCTCCCGTGTGCCAAACGTGTAGGAGAACTACGGTGGTCGACACGAAAACCGTGACTGGCCCTCTCTAGAGCCAGTGTTTGGTTTGTCCTTTCTGGGCTACTGTAGAAACATGGCAGCCGGCTCCATGAAGAGGACCCGCTCCCTATGTAGATATAAACGGCTCATTCTAACGAAAACACAATTCTTATTTTCAGGTGATTATACACTAAAGAAAACATACTTAACATTATATTCCATTTCTGCCAATAGATCCTCCTAAATGTTACACACTGTTCCTTTAAGTGACTTTTCAAGCGATGGCCTTTTAATTGTAATGTAGTATTTCTATATTGCAGTATTGCTACTTTTACGTAAAGGATCCATCCACCGTAGCTACATAGTAAATGTATTTACATTTCCGTTTTCAATACATTTGGTCATTGTCCACAGCAATTAGTCGAACATTTCTTGCCTTTCTCTGTTTTTTATATTCGTAGGTGTAATATCTTTGAATTTTTGGAAATAATTGTTAGTTGAGGCACTAGATACAAAGCCTCTGGCATGAAACCATATTTCCAAGTAGATAATAGTAATTGTGATGGGTGTGATGAACAGGATTTACTTGTGCAGACAGGACTGCACAGCTCACAAACACATAATCAAGAAGATCATAAATGTTTATTGCTCAACATAAAAACAACAATCCAAGTCTGTTATGCTATGCTTATCTACCATCAGCCAATTGGCCCTTAAAGCTAGGGTTGGTAATGTTCTTCAAAATTATTTTTGTTATATTTGTTGAAATTCTCATCACATCCTGATAGCAATCAATAAATCGAATGCTCTGACAAAAAAAAGAAAAAAATTCGCTATTTGTGGCTGTCACAGGACTGTAATAAGCCCGTCTAATCATTTCATTCGGCCCGAATGTAATGATTGGACGGCCTGCCTGCCTGCCTGTCTACCTGCACGCACTCTGCCTGAGGCCGTGCACTCATTGCGCGTCAGCAGAGTTTTCCACAAGCTGCTAGCTTGACAGCTTTGAGTATTAACAGCAGCCATGTTTGTTGTTAAAGTTCATAATGAAAATTTTGGGGGAGTGGCTTTGGAGGGAGGCCTGAAGGGACGGGCTGTCAGCATTCCCGACTTGGCGACTTTCTCTCTAGATTTAGGTGACTTTTGGAGCTAGAGCTGCTAGCTACTTTCATTGGAAAAGAGTTGGCAACACTGGGCTGGGTTTTTCTGTTGGATATTTTTTTTTAATCTAGCGTACTCTTGCTAGTTTTTTAAGATTACCAACCCTAGTTTTAAGTAAAATAGTATAAAATATATGTAACTATAAATTAAACACTGACACACTTTTTTGTTAAACTGTCCCCTAAAGCTCTACTGACAGTCGTGGTTTCATCTCGGGTCTGATCCCATAAAGCTGTCACAGAAAAATTGCATCTAGCATTCTATAAACAGTAATACATTTACTGTGAGGAAGTGCTGTAGTGGGGCAATTTGGACAAAGTAACACCAAAACACACAAAATAAACACGACTGGGAATATAAAGAATTATAAAACCAGTTTTCAGATTTAAGTCTCATTTTCTGTGAGATTAATTATTATTTAAGGTAAGTATTGCCCTTAATAATTGTGCATCACAATAACTCAACATTATTTAACACTTTTACTGAAGGTTTGATTAGAGTGAACTATTGCCCAACCCTCTACAACAGTTGGCAGCGAAAGAATAAATGTGCACGGTGCCAATATGACACAAAAAGACATTACAGGCATATAAAAGTAGATGTTATGGCAGAACAGTTATATTTGGAATTTGGATTGTACAGGAGTACCCAATAAAGTGGATTCTGAGTGTACCTTAAGAGTAACAGAGTGTTACCTTATTAAATCCCATTTATTGGCTTTAAAATCCACTTTTTCCTTTGACATTTTTAAATAAAGATACAATTTGTATCAACTGCATAATGCCTCTGATTTTATCCAGTTCACTGAGGCAACTTACAACGTAACACAGGCATTCAAATACAGCAAGGTGGATACCACAATACATAAATACACAAACTCATGTTTCAGTCTTTCCACTGAAAGATGTGGCTTCAGACCGTCGCTGGACTTCATCTCATCTCAGCGACCTGTTCTGACTCTGCAGCTTGAGGATCTCAGCAACCAGCATCTGTGGATCCATCAGCTGAGGAAACATGTCCATGGCGACGTCCACCAAGTGGACGCTGAAGATAGCGAGGAGCTTCTTCCGGACAACCTCTCTCTCCTCTCCGCCGGGACTCGTCCCCCGAGGAGGCTCCCAGTGCGAGCGCTCCCCCGGCAGGCTGCGGACCCTCGGAGGATAAGCCCCCAGGGGATCGGACCAGTGCTGCTGGCGGCCGTGGACTCTGCCGTGCTGGAAATCTGTCGGCTGACTGTACGCAGACATGTTGGCTGGGTATGCACCGTAGCTGGCGTAATGAGGCGGGTAGGGCATCATATCAGAGTTGTGGCTGCTGACAGGCCCGAGGCTGTACTGCTGGTTGTGATGCTGGAAAGCTGGCGTGGACCCCCGAGAGGACGGGCCATGTGAGCAGCAGCTGCACGGAGGGCAGTACTGTTGTCTCACATTGTGGGTGTGCTGAGAGCTCCCATATGTCGCCCCATACTGGTGATCACTCCAAGGAGCCTCCATTGGCTGACTGTCTATGGAGCCTAAACCAGAGTCCAGCTGCTCCTGAGAGCCATTCTGCCGCACTGAGCTGTGGTCAGAAGACGACTGCTGGCCGGTCTTCTCCTTTCTAGATGTGGCCCTCTTGCTGGAGCGGTGACTCGCCTTCAACTGTTCATTTTTATGATCATTCTTTAAGGAGCCACACTCGTGTCCCAGAGTCAGTTTCTTTGCCATATCCTCCACCAGCGAGAGGCTCTGTCCAGGCACAGGGCTGGAGCGAGCCGAGGATTGTTTCTGAGCGGTGGACGGGTGCTTAGCGTTCTCCCGAAGCTCATCTGCAAGCGAGCGGTTGGACTGTTTGGCTCGCTCAGGGTGGCTGAATTTACATTTGATTCCATAAGTACATTTCTTTCCTGAAAGAAGAAGAACGAAACGCAAGATTTTAGCAGTGCAGATCATTTTAAAACAAAACTGAGAGTCTACAGCCGCTCTGTGAGGACCGCACAGCACTACTTTGAGCTACATGCTAACATAGTAATGTTTAGCTTTACTAAACATTACTATGTTAGCATGGCGGACTCTGTGACGAGGACCCGCTCTCTGTGTAGATATGAAGGGCTCATTCTGAGCTAATGAAAACCCAACGATTCTTAAGACGAAGTTATACTTTCCGTGTCTGATCTTGTTAGCTGTTTTACTACCATATCTTTTTTTTTTTTCATTTTAAAGCATCATACTAATGGTTTTGCATAATTTAGCCGATGCTGCTAGCCTCACATGCTAGCATCTCTGTGAGGGTGTAGTTGAGCTAAATGCTAACGTCAGCATGCTAACATGCTCATAATGACAATGCTAGCCTGTTGATGTTTAGCAGGTATAATGTTTATCAAGTTCACTGTGGTAGTTTAGCGTGTTAGCATGCTGACATTTTCTAATTAGCAGTAAACACAAAGTACAGCTGAGGCTGACCGGAATGTCATTTTTTTTTAGGTATTTGGTAATTATTGGACATCGTCAAATTTTGAAAAGGGATCAGTAAAGTTATCACAATTCATCCTGAGGGGAAAATGAATGTTTGTACCAAATATCATGGCAATCCATCAAATAGTTGTTGAGTTATTTCAGTTTGGACCAAAGTGGTGGACTGACCGACACTGCCATCTACAGAGCTACGCCGCTAGTATGGCTAAAATACAATAGCTATAAAACAGACAGCATTTGTATCACATCTCCTTATGAACAATGCAATGCAGGACCAATTATGTGTTGTAGAAGTTCTCTCACCATAAGGGCATGGCTGTTTTTTCTGAGTCTTTGGAAACCTCCGCAGGAAGTTCTCCAGGGTCGGTCCGTGGCGGCCCAGAGGATCATCAGGAGGCATAAACCTGCGTTGGGGGGGAACATTAGTCAAAAGGTCCAGCTTCATACACGGCAAAGGAACCATCTGTATAAAGAAGGCAGAACTCACTTGTTATTAACGAAGGAGTACATGAGCAGCCTATCCTCAATGAAGCGTTTCCACTCCGGCTTCTCTCCCTGAAGGTCCCGGTACATGTCGTTGGACACGATGATGCCGTCGGACTCGTAGCCTAGCTTGACGATGAAGCAGTCGTCGTTACAGACCACCCGTTTGCCTGCGACACGTCTCGACGGCGTGAACACCAGGATCTTCCTCCTCTCCAGGTCTCGCAGAATGTGCTGATCTGTAAACCAAACATGAACTCACGGTTAAACCTGCATTATCGGATTTTTTGGCCACTTGGGGGCAGCAGAAACATTACCTTTTAAGTTGATATGAAGAACTTCTTAGCAATTACACATCCAGCAGTTACAGAGCAACAGTATCATTCATGTAGAGTTGTGTTTGTGTCCATCTGGTGGAATTAAGTCCAATATTCACTCTCATTTAGCTCCGTTTTTGGTCTCTACCAACTCCTGAGGGAAATATCTGTCTCTTTAGCTGCTAAATGCTCCACTTTGTTCACCAGCTAGTCTCTAACTGTGTCTATCTGCTGTTTGGTGCTGAGCAGGTAGTGTACAGTGGGTTTTTAGAGCTTTTCACTCAAAACGACGCAATCAGAGCAGTGAGCGTGAACCAAAACAGTAAAGTTAGACTGGACAGCTAAACAATGAGCTGAAACTCACTAAAGCTCCGTAAAGCTGAGGAGAGCTGCAGATTCAAGTGACAATTCTCTATAGGTTCATCACTACGAGCGAACATTCACATTGTCACATTGTTTTCGCATTGTCAAAATAAAAATATTGATTATAGCCACTTTAAAGTTGCTCAATACGGAATTCAGAGCATATCTATTGCCTCCACATGGCTCTCAACATGGCGACAGCTGAGTCGGTGGCTAGAAGCTTAAGTTGCTAACAGCACAAACAGTGCAACAGCAACAGTCCTGACACAGAACTAACAGTGTTAACCTGGGGTGGAACCAGAGGGTGGGCGCTACGCTTCCACGACAATGTCGGTCGGGACGGCGTTGTCAGTGGTAACTGCCGTATGAGCGCAGTGCAGAGCGGCAGCGTTTAGCTAGCCAGTGGGGCACAACAGAGAGACTCACATGCACTAAAATGCACGCGTGGCCAGCCTGACTACGTAAATGAAGCACAGAGAATCTCGGATTACAACACACAGAAAGGGAGAGCATCTTCATTCTCTGCTGAGGATGCTATTACTCCACTATATCTTTACATAGCAAATAGTTGTTTGCTGCTATATTAAAGCCAGAGTAGGTAATGTTGAGAAACTAGCAAGAGTACCCTAGATTTTAAAATTATCCAACCAAAAAAACCCAGCCCAGTGTTGCCAACTCTTTTCCAATGAAAGTAGCTAGCAGCACTAGCTCCAAAAGTACCTAAATCTCGTGAAAAAGTCGCCAAGTCGGCAACACTGACAGTCCGTCCCTTTTTAATTATCATTATGAAGGTAAACAATGAACATGGCTATTGTTAGTACTCACAGCTGTTAAGCTAGCAGCTTGTGGAAGAGTGTGCGCAGGCATGAAGGTAGGTGGCAGGTAGCCCGTCCAATCATTTCATTCGGGCTTATTACAGTCCTGCGACAGCCACAGATAACTGATTATTTTAAACTTTTTTTTTTTCAGAGCATTTGATTTATTGATTGCTGTCGGGATGTAATGAAAACGTCAACAAATAGAACGCAAAATATCTTGGAAGAACATTACCAACCCTAGCTTTAATGCTCTGAATATCGAATTTGGCACCTTAAAGTAAATCATTACACGTCATAATCTTAATTATCAATTCTCAGGAAGCCACTGTTTGGGTTCTTTCCCAGCAGAGAGATTTGACCTGGTTAAATATTAACGAAGGGCCCTAAAAGTACATCCTGTAACAAAACAATTTATCAGCATGAGCGATCTGTTCATCTGCATGAAGCAAACGAGCAGTACGGTGTCAGCAGACGCTTCCAGATGTAGGTTAACCAAAAGCTGTTAGAATCAATGACAGTTGAAATGCTTATCTATTGGTATCACAAACCATCGGAAAAACCCTGCATTTTTATTTTTTTAGCTACATAGATTACAGATAAAGCTCATTTACTTAGCATTTGGCGGAAAAAACCTACATTGGGTATTTCCCATTTTGTGCAATACAGCTCACTCTGTTGCATCAGAGCAGAAATTATATCCTGCTCTATTAATGGAGCCGTTTATCATTTTGCCTCTGGCTTTTAAAGTCTATAAAAAACAAAAATCATTTCAAATTAGGCTACAACTAACAATTATTTTCATTTTTTATATCAATTAGTTTCTCTAATAATCTTTTAGTCAATAAAATATCAGTTCATTATGGTGAATGATTCCTGCACTCACACTCATTTCTGTAAAATATAATTTTTTTTTTGAGAAATGGCCTTTAAAACCTACCCGAACACAAATTTTCCAAAGAGATATTTAAGCACGTCAAACAGCCTAAAACCCAAATATATTCAGTGATATAAAACATTAAAAAGAAGCAAATTCTCACATTTGAGAAACTATATTTTTGTCATTCTTGCTTGAAAAATGACATAAATGTATATTTTCCCCTCCAGTTCAAACATGACAATAAAGGAGAAGGCCTGCTTTTCTAATAAAAAAAATGAGCATAATAAGACCTCACAACCCCACCACGCCTTGGTTTCAATTAAAGAGGACCCATTGTGCTTATTTTCAGGTGCATACTTGTATTTGGGGTTTCTACTAGAAGATGTTTACATGCTTTAATGTTCAAACATTTTTTTTTTTTTCTCATACCGGCTGTGCTGCAGCACCTCTTTTCACCCTCTGTCTGAAACACTCCGTTTGAGGCCAAATTGGGCCAGGGGTGTAAAGTTTGTGTGTGTGTGTGTGTGTGTGTGTGTGTGTGTGTGGGGGGGGGGCTCTTCCCCACTTCCTACCCCTTACTTCCGGCGCCCTTGCTCAGACCACACCCATCTTTGAACTCAGTCTTCATTTTGATCTCAACTACACATCTGTAAAGTTTCGTGACTGCATCTTGCACGGTTGCGATGCTATCATTGTGGCAAAATCTGTCCACAAACAGACAGAAGTATAAAGTACTCAAAGCTGCCTCTGTACTAGTTCCCGCTACAGTAGGTGTCTCCAGGGCCACATTTTGCCATGATGACACACACACAGACTCACACAGTGAAAACAAATACCAGCATTGCTGTCACGGCTGGTAATGAGGGCAGTGTTGTGTGAGCCACAGTTCCAGGCAAAGAAGGAAGTAGAAATCATTAAAACGAACGTGAATTCCTGTCGTCTTACCTGTGATGGGAACATCTGGCCGAGGCTGCTCCTTCCTCCACGAGGGAACAAACACGGTGATTTCAGTGTGGCCTCTGTCCACGAAGAAGTTCACAGCCAGCTGGATTCCCAGACAAGAGAAAACTTCCTTGTTCCCGTGGCTGAATGAATGAATAGAAAGGAGGGAAAACAGGGATGACAAACTAGGAAACGTTCACACATTAACAATTAAACAAGAGTCTCTGAGTCAGGTCAGAACAAAGCCTGAGGTGTCCTTTATGCCACTCTTTGATGTCTTATGAATACACCCTATTTGCCATGTAAATTCGAGGTTTTCAACAGCCTAGAACAAACCCACTTGTCTCAAACAGGTTGAGCTTGATGCTTTAGTCATGGACATTTTACCAGCTAAATAACAACTATTTTCATTATTGATTAATCTGACCATTTGATTAACTGTTTGGCCTATAACATGTCAGGAAATAGTGGAAAAATCATATCAAAGCAACATTTTGCATTGCAAATAAAATTTCAGGTTTCAGTTTGTTTATATTTTTATGATCCTACCATTAACCTGTTCATATTTTTGCTTTTACCTTACCTTATTGATATTTTATATTTGCAGGGAACCCGGAAATTGCGAAATCTGATCTGAGATCTGCAAAAACTCTTGCAAGACTCGCTGCCGGACAACCTATCCTAACCTTAACTATTCAAGGTCAATTCCTAACCTTAATTATTCAAGGTCAATGCCTAACCTTAACTATTCAAGATCAATGCCTAACCTTAACTGTACAAGGTCAATGCCTAACCTTAACTATTGGAGGTCAATGCCCAACCTTGACTATCGGAGGTCAATGCCTAACCTTAACTATTGGAGGTCAATGCCTCACCTTGACTATTCAAGATCAATGCCTAACCTTAACTGTCTCGCGAGAGTTTCCCCAGTTTGCTGGTTCCCTTCTAGCCACGTTTAGCAGCTTAACAAAAGAGTGATGTTCCCCTCTCAGATGTTTTTTTAGGAATGAAGAGGTCAAATTGTCCAGTATTTCACAATAAAAGCACAAAAACTAGACAAACTATTCATCTTTTGACCCTTCAGATGTATCTTGTCCCGACCCACAGGTTAGAAACCAATGCCTACAAAGTATTGATTCTGGTATTTGTAGTATTTTGGCAACAGTCTCATTATCATCCACTTCTTATCTAGAAATCTGTACCAGCAGTAAACGGTGACAACAAGGCATCTAACCTGAGGAATGGTTACAGATCTTATATGTATTTACATACCATTTAGCTCTACTCTGAAAACAACAGTTGTCAGTGTGAGGAGCCCCCAGGGGAGTTTTTGGACGTGTCAAGTTAAAGCCAAGACAAACGACAGAACAAGGAAAGCTTATAGCAGAGGTGTGAAATGCTGTCAGGCTTGTTCCTGTTGAAATGAGGGCTTTGTCGACAAGCACTGCTGGTCTTTAAGGAAACAAGAACGCGCTTATATACGCTGATTTGCATACTCGAGCAGTCTGTCGACAACGTGCCTGAACGGGTGTGCCCGGCTGGAAAATGCAAGAGGACAGAGGGGTGTGTATACTCGGAGACAGCAAAGAATACAGTGTGTAAACTGTGTGTGTGTGTGTGTGTGTGTGTGTGTGTGTGTGTGTACTCTCACATATTTGCTCTGTTCCTCAAACTGTCTGCATGTCAGGTATGAGAGGGTGAATGATGGAAAAGGTTGTGTGTACCCAGAGACAGAGCTTCCTAAATTACTGGCGATATATCAGCTTAAGTGGGGCTGAAACGAAGAATAGATAACAGTTCCTGCTCCTCTTTTTAAACTCTGATGGAAAATCTGACCCAATGCTTTTGAGAGTGTTGGAGAGGCCATAGTGTGCATGCTGACCACATAAAAGACAACTGTTGGGTGAAGGCGTAATTGTGTTTGTAAAACTGGTGTATTGTCCTCTGAGTCATTTATGTTAAACAAATCCTTCAGGCGATGCGCAACGCACATACAGAGACAGCGGAGAGCATGTACTGTAACTCTTGAGGAGCTCGGACCAGTTTGTCTTTAAGTGTTACAGTGATAGATTTATGGTTATTAGCTGTGCTAGCGGCAACATGAGATTCACTTTTTGGTTTTGAGTGAAATACCTCGACAACTGTCTTGTCCCCCTCAGGATGAACTGTAATAACTTTGCTGATCCTCTGACCTTTCAACTAGCGCCACCATGAGGTAAAATTTTACTTTGGTTTATGACTAAATGCTAAATACTTGCAAAGCTATTGACATTACCATCAGCTTCAGCTGTACTTTGTGTTCAGAGCTAATAGAATTGTGCAGGGATGATGTATTTTTATAGGCCAACCCGGAAGTTTGAATCGCAAACCCTGGTCAAAAAGCCAATGGGATTTTTCCATTGGGTTTTGTATTATTGCAAAAAATAAGCTCTGTGGCAAACAAACGTTTATGCTACTTACACGTTTTGTTCAGCAAGATACTCTTCAGAAATGAACACCACTTTTATGATTTTTGAAGCCTAAATTTCACCAGAAGCAAAAAGCTAACATTTGGCTATAAACAAACTACACCATGGCCACATAACTACACGTCACCACCACTAAGCTAAAGGCGGACTAGTGTTCGTCCTGATGACGTTCAGTAGTCTCATTTAGCCACTTGCTGCTGTTGCTGCTTTGACACCTGAATTTCCCTCCGGGGATTAATAAAGGGTCATCTTATCTTATCTCATCTTACCTTATTTCAGGCATCTAACTAAAAACCCATTCAAAAAACCCATTGCCTTCCAGACGAGGAAACGGAAGTGCTAAAATGCTGACTCATTTCTGGGTTTTAGGACTCATTCCTGTAGCACTCTACTAGCAAATGTTAGCATACTAACATGCTGAACAAGGATGGTGAACGTGGTTAACATTACACCTGCTTTACATTAACATGATAGCATGCTGACGTAAGCATTTAGCTCAAAGCATTGCTGTGGCTGTAGATTTTTATTACCTTTACTTTATTATTAGTAGTAGTTGTTGTAATAGTAGGCTCGATATTGCTAATAACATGTACAACTTAATTACACATTTATTCATGTGTAAATTCAGCTTTCATTTAGTTAAATATAAATGCCATGAGTGTATCACAGTTTCAGTTAAATGTGCTACTGTGACACTGTTTAAAAATGTGTTGGTCCCCTCTGAAAGTTCACAGAAAGCTGCATATCACGATCTTAGTTAATAAAATCTTAATCACGTAAACTCCCACTACAGTATACCTTCATGCACTATCTAGAACCAAAATAAAAACTATCAGATCGATGTACGTCAGTGGTTGGAAGCTACCATCATTGCCTATCACGCACATCTGCTTTCAGCTACACACCACCTTAATTAAGAGGGAGTTGATCTCCAACGAAAGAGTGAATCATGGGGTGGCTTAAGGTGAAATTAAATGCTTCTCATGTTACTGTCACTGGTGATAATTATAACTTTAATAAGAAATACTGTCACAACAAAAGAGCTTTCCTTAATTAAACAAAGTGACAAAAGGGCTTTACTCCTCCCTGTTCTTGAGCAGTAAACAGGTGTGGAAAAGGTTAAAGGTTATTACAACTAGCGATTATTTTCACTATCAATTCATCGATTATTTTCTTGATCAATCGATCGGGTGCTTGGTCTATAAAACCTAAGAATATACTGAAAAATAGCACATTATAATTTATAATATATAAGGCTTAATATCACAATTCCCTAAAGCCTGAGGTAACATTACCAAATGTCGACCAACAGTCCAAATCCAAAGATATTCAGTTTATAATTATATTAGGGCTGCAACTAATCATTATTTTCATTATTGATTAATGTGCTGATTATTTTCTAAATTCACTGATTAATCGTTTGGTCGTTAAAATGAAAATGCCTGTTGATATCTTCAAATGACAAATGTGTTTTGTCCGACCAATAGTCCTAAACTCAAAGATATTCACTTTATTGTTGTGTGTGACAAAGAAAAGCAGCGAAAATTCACATTTCAAAATGTGAAATCTGCAAATTTTTGCTGAAATAAATTTAAATTATTATTCTTAATTCAAAATAGCTGCTGATAAATTTTCTGTCGATGGACTAATCAATCCTTTCAGCTGTAGTTTCTCACCTCATGGCCACGTTGCTCCCATCTATAACAATGGGTCTCAGAGCGTCTTCATCCTCACCGCTCTCCTCTCTGCTCGGAGGAGACGATGCAGTGAGAGGCAGCAGCATGGTGGGGCCCGCAGCCTGGAGGTCCTCTCTGGGCACCAGCACCGACATCGTAGTCACCGCCCCCTGCTCGGCCCCCCGGCCAGGGTCCCGGCTGGCCCCGATCCTCACCAGCTCCCCCAGAAGTTTATCTGTGTCCATGCTGGGGCCGAACATCTGCTGAACGGCCTGAACCTGAGCCGTGGAGTACCCGAGCTTGTGGAAGAGGTCCAGCTGGGCCTCCAGCAGGTGCTGGGGTGCCGGGGAGAGGTCGGGTTCGCCGGGGTACATTCTCTCACAGGAGGGACGGGCGGAGTTTGGAGCCGGGAGGAGGGAAGGGAAGATCCATGCAGAAGTGTCAGAGTCTGGGAGGTTCAGACGGGTGCTGCTTTTACTCCACGGGTGTACAGATGTGAAGAGAGCAACATCGGTATTCATCTCTTCAGCTTCAACTCCCTCACCTTCCACCTGTCTGGAAAAACACATTATAAATGTACTGTGCTTGAGTACAATATTGAGATACTTGTATTTCACTTGAGTGTTTCCAATTTATAATACATTATACTTCCACTCCACACCATTTTGGAAGCCAATATTGTATTATTTACTCCACTACATTTATTTGATTAGTCATTCGTTACTTTGCAGATTCAGATTATTAATACAAAAAGTATAAATCAACAAATATATTATGATATATTATTATGGATTAAGCTACCCAGTAGTATATAAAGTAGTTAAAATTAGCTCCATCTTTACTAGCTGCAACATTAAAGTGATTACACATTAAAGAGGACCTATTATGCTCATTTTCAGGTACAGACTTGTAGTTTGGGTTTCTCCTAGAACATGTTTACATGCTTTAATGTTCAAAAAACTCTTTATTTTTCTCATACCGGCTGTGCTGCAGCACCTCTTTTCACCCTGTGTCTGAAACGCTCTGTTTGAGCAAAAAGCCCAGTCTGCTCTGATTGGTCAGCTGGCCCACTCTGTTGTGATTGTTCAACCGAACCAAACCCTTTGGACTCCGCTCCAGCTCCGCTCTAACTAGCTTTGTTTGAGTGTCAAACTAGCCGCTAGGCAGGTATTATGCAAATGTGTTATTTTGTGACATCACCACATTACAGAAGAAAAGAAGGGACTTTGCAGACCTTTTACATGCACAAAAAACTATATAACACACTAAAGGAAAGTGAAAAAGCACACAAATATAATAGGTCCTCTTTAATGCATCAATAATTATAATTCAATAATATACATTATTCTGAAATGGATCATTCTGCACAACGACTAGCCTACTTTTACTTTTGATACTTAGTTTGTTTTGATGCTAATACTAGTAAACATAAACTATACCACAGTGTAGAAATACTCTGTTATAAGTAGTCCTGCTTTCAAAATCATACCAAAGTAAAAAATTGGAGTACTTCTTCCACTTGTACTTGTAGGGCTGCAACTAAGGATTATTTTCATTATTGATTAATTTGCATATATTCTTTTTTTATTAATCAAGTCATTGTTATGTCTATAAAATGGCAGAAAATGACAAAAAAAAATTCCCATCACAGTTTCCCACTCTTCAAATGTCTTGTTTTGTCCAATCAACAGTCTGAAATCCAGAAAACAAATCACTTGACAATAATTTCAAATAGAGAAAAGCAGCAACTCCTCACATATTAGAGGCTGAAACCAGTGAATATCTGCGTGATAAATGTCTGAAATGATTCATAGATCATCAAACTAGTTGCAGTTAAATCAATAAATCTACTATCAGTCCTGACCACTATATCTTTACTACTCTGTACACTTATCATCATCCCATCTAACGAAAGTCGAATGGGATATAAAAGGAGAACTGAGAGGGGAAATAAACAGAGATTCTTATGTCATCCTCTCACTTTCTAAATTTAAAAATTACAGTGAAACTCATTGGTTGAAAGTAAGTACATTAGCTCAAGTAAGTACATTAACTCAATTGTAAGTACAATTTTGAGGTACTTGTATTTTACGTGAATATTTCCATTTTTCTCCCACTTTAAACTCATATTTCATTACAATTAACAGGCAAATATTGTACTTCTTCCTCATCTACATTTATTCAATTACCTTAGTTACAGATTCAGATTTATACTACAAAATATTATGAACAAATAAATTATGTTGTATTATTATAGGTTAAGATAAAGATGGCATAAGACTTCATTGATGATTTCACAAGCTACACAGCATATAAAGTAATTTGAAATTAGCTCCACTTTAAGATCCAACATATTATTCTGAAATGGGCCATTCTGGAAAATTGAGTACTTTTACTTTTGGTACTTTAAGTATATTTTGATGCTAATACTTTTTTACTTTCTGTAAGATTTTGAATTCGGGACCTTTTACTTGTAACAGAGTATTTCTATACTGAGGTAATTGAGGTGTATTCTATAGTATAGATATTATCTCTAGTGTTGATATTTACTGGGTATTTACTGTTCCCTTACATTGCCTGGATAACCTACTGCTGTAACACAAGAATGTACCAAAGTACATCTATATCTCTATCTCTATCTCTAGGTAGTACTATCTGAGTAGGATACTTCTTCCACCACTGGCTCAACTTGTCATTTAGTGCGTTTAATCCGTTGTAAACACAGGGCGACAGTCCAACTATTGATACTCGTACAACTTAGTTTAAGAAGTCGCTACTTCTGTTTCCGCCTTAAGTTCAAACTTAACAAAGACAAGAGACATAAAGACTTACCTTAAAGCCTTCACAGGAGCGGTGAAGAGTGTCTTTCCGCTGACAAGTCCATGTAAAAGGTCTGTCTCCGCTGATGAGCTGTGGCGACGGGACGCTTCTTCTCGGAGTTGTGAGCCGGTAACAAGGAAGTCGGGTTTTTCCTTTTCTTGACATCAGCAGGAAACGTGGAGGTTTGGGCGGCGAGTCACATGTGCTGCTGCACCGGGACAAACATAATCTGACACCCTCTCTGCTCATCCACTTCACTGCTATCGATTACACCCACTTTTTATATATTTATTTCCTTAATTGTCCTCGTGTATGGACAATTAAGGAAATAAATATATAAAAAGTGGGAAAAGTACTTCTAGGCTACTTAATTTAGGCTACTTGAATAAAGGTATTAGCATCAAAATTGAAACTTAAAGCACCAAAAGGTAAAAGTACTCCTTATGCAGAATGACCCAATTTAGAAAAATATAGGCCAACCACATCAGTGATCCAATAATTAATAATGTTGCAGCTGGTATAGGTAGAGCTAATTTCAACTAATTTATATAATGCCAGGTATCTTAAACCAGTAGTAGGCAGAATATTTTTGCCATCATTGGGCAAAAAATCCATAATAACCTTTCAGCATATTGTAAATTCAAGTGCTCTGAGAAATAAATAGACTTCAGCACCTCCTCATGGCTCTGTTTTCAGGCTTTAAAAAACCTAGCCCGTGACGGGAGACTTTGGCCAATCACAGGTCATTTCAGGTATATACAGTACTAGACCCCGCATTGACAACGTCAACGTGGGCGCCATATTGGACAGGGCAAGACTGCCCTGAAAACACATACACGTGAACATTTCTCAACCGATTTCAATGAGTCGTTTTATATTCAAACATTTATGATCTACGAGGAGTAACGTTACAATTCTTTTTTTCTTTAGGACATCACACATGTCCTATGAGTCACACTGAAACAAAAGTGATGTCACTGAGGAATGTCCTCAAAGTGGCGATGAAAAGATTATGAAATCGTCATGGTTATGGACATTGGCTGTGGTGACATCACTGTACAGGTATGCCAAGACAATCAATGACCACATGTGAATTACAGGCGAGATATTAAATAGTATCTATGAATTGTAGACTGCCTAAAATATTTCATTATTTTTAAAATTTTTCCTCTTTGTGTGTATCAGAGATAAATTATAAATTTGTGATTTGATGCATTGTTTTCAACTTACTCGATTCACCCTCTATTACAGTTACGCCTTCTCCACTCTGGTCTTAGCTTGTGCTCTGTTTTAAGAGGGATGTTAGGGAGCACAGCTTGATAAGGCTTTGGTACTGCTGCAGACAGGGTGGCTGGTGATAAAAACAGAATTGTATAATATTCTATAATAATATAACACTGAAAGGAGCCATTCTGCATAATGAGTACTTTTACTTTTGATATTTTAAGTACATTTTGCTGATAAATACTTCAGCACTTTTACTTAAGTAACATATTGAATTCTAGACATTTACTAGTAGTATCTTTAGACTATGGTATTTCTAGTTTTACTTAAGTAAAGGATCTATGTACTTCTTCCAACACTATTGATGCATTAATGTGTACATTACATACTACTTGGTAGCTTTTCAAATTACCCCCGGGGATCGATAAAGACTTATCTTAACCTATAATAATACAAGATAATTTATTTGTTGATTATATAAATATACAAATACAAATATTCTTTGTAGTTTTTTTTTTATAAAGACAACTTCAAAAAACTCCGTTGATTTACAGTTTTCACCCGGACAAGGCCAGGGTTTTTAAAATTATAGGAATCATACTCAAAGTGTTCAGCATACTTCCTGTCAGGAATTTGACAAACGTATGATTATGTATGTGGCACGCGCTTCCTTTAGGTGTGTTATAAATCACTCTGTTCAGCACACATTTATGCAGTATGGAAGACAATAAGAAAAATAATTGAGGAAAATGTTGAAAAAATAATTTGAGTCCTGAGATTGATGTCAGTATCCTAAATTTAGATTCTGATTGAAGACACATTTCTTAGATTTAACTCATAACTCTGAGAATACAGTTACTATTCTTTTACATTAATGTACACTAAAAAGTCTAAATTAAGTTATCTCTGAACTCATTTTTTTTCTCACAGCCCTACTCCTCTTCTCTACCACTGTACACATAGTATATTCAAGTTTACATTGCTTAGAAAAGTACCAAGCACCATTAACCCTCTGAGACCCACAATAGAGCTATTTTTGTCTTTTTTTAGGGGGAGATAGCAGGTCAACAGTAGATGTCACATAGAGGTTGTGTACATCATCTGAAAGCTGGGAACCTGAAGATTAATTTGAGATGCAGCTTTAATTAATTAAAATAAAGTGTAAAAGTGTGTAAGTGTTTAGAACATTATGATGGAAGTGTATGATGGTCATCCCCATGCTCTATTATGTCTCATAAGTTGTTGCAGCAATTTTTGGGTTGATACCATTTTTTACACAGATTTGGTGCTAATTTTAATCATTTTTTTACCACTCGTGAATTGATAAAAAAAATTGTCAATAATCCCTCTAAAATAACACATTAAGACACCAAGACCTTGAGGAACACCATAGAAAAAAACATGCTGTGATTTGGTATCAAAAACTTTTTACAATTGGAGATTTCTGCAAGAATTGCATTTTTTCGGCGATTGGATGGTGAGCACTTCTGTTCTGGAAACTGCTCAGAAACCCCCTTATAGTCAATCTACCTAGGAAAGCCATCCATCCTCTGAATGCCCTAGGTCTCTAGTTTGTGGTTGTTAAGTTTCATGAGGCTGTGATTATCCTAGAGGTCACCACAGGTCATTTTATACAGTGAGGTCAAGTTTCAAAAAATGTCTCACTACAATGAAATGGCTACTATGGGGACTAACATCATCACACATGAATACAGTTGGGCTCATTGGATCCAAAAGAGTCTCAGCTTTACAGTGATACCCAATTTATGTAATTCAAGACTGTTTATGGACCCCAGTATGTAGAAATATTCAAACACACTATTTTTAAAATAGGCAAAATTAACACATTTATACTGCATTAAAAAAAGGCATGTTTTTGCTCCAAACTGCATGTGATTATCATAAAGTGGGCATCTCTGTAAAGGGGAGACTCGTGGGTACCCATAGAACCCATTTTCATTCACATATCTTGAGGTCAGAGGTCAAGGGACCCCTTTGAAAATGGCCATGCCAGTTTTTCCTCGCCAAAATTTAGCGTAACTTTGGAGCATGACTGGCATGACATGGTTGGTATCAATGGATTTATAGATTCATATGATATCTGTACCTTCTTTCTAGCTCTAAAACTGAACCTACTACTGTCTCTGAAAGACAGTAAAGTCACTGTCTCAGAGGGTTGAACTCATTCAAAAGAAAAGGCATCACACATGTCCTATGAGTCACACTGAAACAAAAGTGATGTCACTGAGGAATATTCTCAGAGTGGCGATGAAAAGATTATGACATCGTCATGGTTATGGACTTTGGCTGTGGTGACATCACTGTACAGGTATGCCAAGACAATCAATGACCACATGTGAATTGCAGGCGAGATATTCAATAGTATCTATAAATTGTAGACTGTCTAAAATATTTTGTTATTTTAAAAAAAAAAATCCTCTTTGTGTGCATCAGAGATAAATGATAAATTTGTGATTTGATGTATTGTTTTCATGGTTGTTATGGTTTTGCTGTCTTTAGTGAGGATTTATTTCTTACAATTCTTTTTACAACACTCTTAAAGATGCTTTCCCAATACATGCACTATTGTTTCTAATAATGCATGTGAATATTAGACAAAGTTAGCAAATTAGATGACAAAATGAAAGTCTTGAACTTTATTTAAGATTTTGGGACAAAGCGCAATTCTACAGTTTTCTTTTCCATAATTCTACAAGATAATAGGATTTCCTTAAGGGGTACATTTCTTACTCGATTCACCCTCTATTACAGTTACGCCTTCTCCACTCTGGTCTTAGCTTGTGCTCTGTTCTAAGAGGGATGTTAGGGAGCACAATTGGATAAGGCTCTGGTACTGCTGGAGGCAGAATGGCTGGTGGATTTGTTACAGGTGCTGGTTCAGAGGATGTTTCACGATGATGTTCAGGTGTGGTTGATTGTGTAACAGGTGCTGGTTCAGAGGATGTTTCACGATGATGTTCAGGTGTGGTTGATTGTGTAACAGGTGCTGGTTCAGAGGATGTTTCACGATGATGTTCAGGTGTGGTTGATTGTGTAACAGGTGCTGGTTCAGAGGATGTTTCACGATGATGTTCAGGTGTGGTTGATTGTGTAACAGGTGCTGGTTCAGAGGATGTTTCACGATGATGTTCAGGTGTGGTTGATTGTGTAACAGGTGCTGGTTCAGAGGATGTTTCATGATGATGTTCAGGTGTGGTTGATTGTGTAACAGGTGCTGGTTCAGAGGATGTTTCATGATGATGTTCAGGTGTGGTTGATACTGTAACAGTTGTTGGTTCAGAGGATGTTTCATGACCATGTCCAGATGTGGTTGATTCTGTAACAGTTGTTGGTTCAGAGGATGTTTCATGACCATGTCCAGATGTGGTTGATTCTGTAACAGTTGTTGGTTCAGAGGATGTTTCATGACCATGTCCAGATGTGGTTGATTCTGTAACAGTTGTTGGTTCAGAGGATGTTTCATGACCATGTCCAGATGTGGTTGATTCTGTAACAGTTGTTGGTTCAGAGGATGTTTCATGACCATGTCCAGATGTGGTTGATTCTGTAACAGTTGTTGGTTCAGAGGATGTTTCATGACCATGTCCAGATGTGGTTGATTCTGTAACAGTTGTTGGTTCAGAGGATGTTTCATGACCATGTCCAGATGTGGTTGATACTGTAACAGTTGTTGGTTCAGAGGATGTTTCATGACCATGTCCAGATGTGGTTGATACTGTAACAGTTGTTGGTTCAGAGGATGTTTCATGATGATGTTCAGGTGTGGTTGATTGTGTAACAGGTGCTGGTTCAGAGGATGTTTCATGATGATGTTCAGGTGTGGTTGATTGTGTAACAGGTGCTGGTTCAGAGGATGTTTCATGATGATGTTCAGGTGTCGTTGATTGTGTAACAGGTGCTGGTTCAGAGGATGTTTCATGATGATGTTCAGGTGTGGTTGATTGTGTAACAGGTGCTGGTTCAGAGGATGTTTCATGATGATGTTCAGGTGTGGTTGATTGTGTAACAGGTGCTGGTTCAGAGGATGTTTCATGATGATGTTCAGGTGTGGTTGATTGTGTAACAGGTGCTGGTCAGAGGATGTTTCATGATGATGTTCAGGTGTGGTTGATTGTGTAACAGGTGCTGGTTCAGAGGATGTTTCATGATGATGTTCAGGTGTGGTTGATTGTGTAACAGGTGCTGGTTCAGAGGATGTTTCATGATGATGTTCAGGTGTGGTTGATTGTGTAACAGGTGCTGGTTCAGAGGATGTTTCATGATGATGTTCAGGTGTGGTTGATTGTGTAACAGGTGCTGGTTCAGAGGATGTTTCATGATGATGTTCAGGTGTGGTTGATTGTGTAACAGGTGCTGGTTCAGAGATGTTTCATGATGATGTTCAGGTGTGGTTGATTGTGTAACAGGTGCTGGTTCAGAAGATGTTTCATGATGATGTTCAGGTGTCGTTGATTGTGTAACAGGTGCTGGTTCAGAGGATGTTTCATGATGATGTTCAGGTGTGGTTGATTGTGTAACAGGTGCTGGTTCAGAAGATGTTTCATGATGATGTTCAGGTGTCGTTGATTCTGTAACAGGTGCTGGTTCAGAGGATGTTTCATGATGATGTTCAGGTGTGGTTGATTGTGTAACAGGTGCTGGTTCAGAGGATGTTTCATGATGATGTTCAGGTGTGGTTGATTGTGTAACAGGTGCTGGTTCAGAGGATGTTTCATGATGATGTTCAGGTGTGGTTGATTGTGTAACAGGTGCTGGTTCAGAGGATGTTTCATGATGATGTTCAGGTGTCGTTGATTGTGTAACAGGTGCTGGTTCAGAAGATGTTTCATGATGATGTTCAGGTGTGGTTGATTGTGTAACAGGTGCTGGTTCAGAAGATGTTTCATGATGATGTTCAGGTGTGGTTGATTGTGTAACAGGTGCTGGTTCAGAGGATGTTTCATGATGATGTTCAGGTGTGGTTGATTGTGTAACAGGTGCTGGTTCAGAGGATGTTTCATGATGATGTTCAGGTGTGGTTGATTGTGTAACAGGTGCTGGTTCAGAGGATGTTTCATGATGATGTTCAGGTGTGGTTGATTGTGTAACAGGTGCTGGCTCAGAGGATGTTTCATGATGATGTTCAGGTGTGGTTGATTGTGTAACAGGTGCTGGTTCAGAGGATGTTTCATGATGATGTTCAGGTGTGGTTGATTGTGTAACAGGTGCTGGCTCAGAGGATGTTTCATGATGATGTTCAGGTGTCGTTGATTGTGTAACAGGTGCTGGTTCAGAGGATGTTTCATGATGATGTTCAGGTGTCGTTGATTGTGTAACAGGTGCTGGTTCAGAAGATGTTTCATGATGATGTTCAGGTGTCGTTGATTGTGTAACAGGTGCTGGTTCAGAGGATGTTTCATGATGATGTTCAGGTGTCGTTGATTCTGTAACAGTTGCTGGTTCAGAGGATGTTTCAGAATCCAGCATCCAATATGTGGTTGATTCGGTTACAGGTGTTGGTTCAAAGGGTGGTTCAGAACCCGGCCCTGGTGTCTCGATTGTTGTTTGTCCTTTTTCTGCACCTTTACCACATTCGCATGGGTTGAGTTTAGTGATCTTTTTAATAAGATCAGGACTGGGGAAGTCCATGCTTAAGACACCTAAGCAACCGCCGTTTAAGGAGCTGTTCTCATGTTGCACCACGAAGTCATAAAGCTGCTTGTTAACTTTTTTAGCCAAAGTTTCAGAATTTTCATGCCTTGATGCTGTACAATCAGTCAGTACAATGTAATGGCCACAGAGGTGTGACTTGATTTCCTTTATCTTCCATTCAACATGTTTTAGCTCTTTATGTTCAAAGAAAAATGATTTGTGCTTTTCTGTGCCATTAACGAACGATTTACTCCGGAGTAAAACAATCTTGCCCCTTGCCTGTTGCATGTTTGGTACCGACAACGCAGTCCATATTCTATTTTTGAACTTTTCAACCAATTGCTTAATCAGTTCTTCAGCTTTCTTCTTGTATAACCCATGCAGTTCCACTTTCAACAGCACAGTGTCACTACTATGGTCTGTTAAGAAATCTAAAATGACCTTTAAGATTTCATCAAATTTAATGTGTTTCCAAAGCAACCAGTGACTACCCTGGATATAAATATGTTTTTGGTCCGGCAGCCAAATCCCACCATGCACATCAAAATACCGTATTCCCACGTTGAGTTGGTCTTCTAAGGTCCAAACTTGACATTCAGCAAGTGGTCCTGCACGTAATGAGAAGCTTTCGTGTGTTCCAGGAATGGAGATAGCAGATACTGGAGTCTCGTCAGGTATAGACTTCATCCAGTCCAGGTTATGAAATTTTTTTTCTATGGTTGGATTATCATTGAAACCTGGCCAAGAGCCTGAACAGGAGGTTACTCTGGTGGGGGGAACACATGATATTTGCTAATTTGAATTATTTAAACAGCATAAAAATGTTCAAATAGTTCTTTAACAACAGGCAAATAAAAACTGTCAAAATAGGAAACAAATATTTGCTGAATATGTCAGCAAACCATACTAAGTGATGTAATAATGCATATCATTTTTTGCACAATAGCACAATACAATGACCAATATTAGGTTTGACTTACATAGAGAGAAGCCAGAGGTAAAGATGGATCCCCATAATTGGTTTGTTGGCTAATCTATAATCCGGTGAGCTCAATCAGGATTTGTTCAGGTCTTCTTCCCAGATGTTTACATGTTTGTCTCAACTGTCAGTTTGTAAAACGTTTCACAAGAAAAGCTTGTACCCGAGGACGTGACTGTGACAAAGAGGCAATTGCCTCCCTTGCGAGTGAGCAGCGGTAACAGTGAGCATAAAGATAAACTTTAATTTGCATGTTTCTACTCCCTAATCTTTGATTTGGAATGGCAGGGAAAGAGAGAGAGAAAGAGACAAAGACATGTGGGCGTCGTAAAAGCGGTGAACAGATCATATCGTAACAGTTTAGTAAAATGTGCCCTCAGGGACGAGTCAATTTGGCTACAGTAGATATCCTTTACACGCACTGCAAGTAGAATTCATCTATGACCTAAACTAAATTCTAAACTAAATTATTATAATTTAAAATTTTTGAGGACAGTCACTTGAATTGGAGCAAATATCAGTATGCAATATCTGTGTAGGCAGCTACATCATATTGCCAAAAGTATGAGGACACTGTTGTCCACATACTTTTGTGTACTTTTGGTTTGGCTTCTGGCTGTAACTTTGTATTTACTGTACAAAGATGAGAATGTTATCAATCTTCTTGAATAACTCTCAATGCAAATAAGCGTACTTCTCAAAATGTCGAACTATTCCTTTAAAGCTGAAGTAGGCAAGTTGGAGCAAATATGATTAAAAATAGTTATTTTTATAAAACGGTCACTATATCCTGACTGTGGTGCATGAGACAGGTAATCTGAAAAAAATCATGTGCCTCTGTGTCCTCCGGTGCTCCTAACGGCATCTGCAAGATTTCACAGACCAGAGGAAAACAACCAATCAGAGCCGAGCTGGAGCCTTGCCGTCTCTGAGCAGCTATCAATCACTCGCAAACTCCGAGAAAGTTTGTGACCCTGCCACCATGTTGAGATCAGTTGAGGAAATACCAAGCACCGCCCACCAGCTGGAGCAATCTTTCTCATTTTACAGCTAAACAGTGCACTACAAGATGTTTCTGAAAACATTTGAGGTGAGAAATAAGCATTACAGTAACAGAATATTGATTCATATTTGATCAGCGCTGCCTAGTTTGACCGTTTGATCGGAGTTTGCGAGTGATTGACAGCTGCCTCCGTTGACTGAACAGCCAATAGGAACGCTCTCTCTCTGAAATGACTTGTGATTGGCCAAAGTCTCCCGCCACGGGCTAGATTTTTCTAAAGCCTGAAAACAGAGCCATGAGGAGGTGCAGAAGTCTAGTTTTCTCTCAGAACACTTGAATTACAATATGCTGAAAGATTATTATAGAATCTTTGCCAAATGATGCCAAAAATATTCTGCCTACTGCAGGTTTAATGCTACAGCCATACAATGATATCATAGAAAAGGATGTGCAAAATCTTGTGGAAAGCTTTCCCAGAAGAGTGGAAGATGTTGTAGCAGCAAATTAATACTCATGGTTTGGGAATGAGAAGATTAACAATCACATACTTTGTTCAGGTTACCTCATTCATTTGCCCATGTAGTGTTTAATACAATGCAATATGTATATATCATTATTTGGTTTCTTAAGCCTTACTTTCATGGTTGCATCATACTGTAAACGACAAGCCTATAAAGTACACTCTCCTGATATACAGAAATTGGACATATACACATAGCCATTTACCTTCTGTGGTTGGTTGTGCTGTGCGGTCACGTCATCCTTATCCTGGCCAATAAGCTTGTATCTGGCTTCTGCTGATCCTCTTCCTCACCACCTGTTGCATCTTAGTGAGACAGGTTATCTGCAGAAGCATGATCAGATAAGACTTAACATGGACAATTTGTTAACAGTAGCAATTCACAGCGGGAACAATCAGATAATGCCTTTTAAATGACAAGAGTGCTTTCGATCTGAAGGGGGCTCAACTACTTTGGACGTCTACTTCTGCACCAGTTTGTTGCCTACGATTTAATCCCTTCTTTGTCTTTGCAAGATGTCTGTGAGAACTCTCCCACTGGTTTTCATTAATCTTGGTGGAGAGATGCTTTACATACTGGACCAACGACTGCAAGCTCTCAACACGTCTGAGGACAATTCAGAGAAAGGTAGAGGTAGCTAGAAAAGTGACAGGCTTGAGGGATGTGTATGTGTGCAGCTCCCACTCATCCCCCCTAGCTGTAGCCTAGCTGTCAGATGTCAGCTTAAAAACTGAACATGTGCGGCTCATATTTCTTGTGCACAACACCTACAAATAACAAGTCTATTTTCTTTGTTTTCTTACTTGGGAAACCTAACTCGGATGCAGGAGTGTGGTCAGAAAATGACAGAAAAAGAGGTATCCATGCCATACTTCTGCATATTATTGTTTAGTTAGCTCCTTGTGCCCCTGCAGTAGTGCTGGAAGAAGTATTCAGAGCTTTTACTTAAGTAAAAGTAGCAATACCAAGTACTCTGTTACAAGTAAAAGCCATGCATTTAAAATTTTACTTAAGTAGTATAGTCATTTTGCCGAATAGCCCATTTCAGAATAATGTATATCATTGGATTATATTAGTGATACACTAATGTGTACAATAATATATAGGACTACTTATATATACATATACACACACACATATATACATACAGAGAGAGAGAGAGAGTCTAAAGTTATCAAGTTATCATGTCAAAGGAGTACAAAGTACAATTTGCCTCTAAATTGTAGAGGAGTAGAAGTATAAAGTAGCAGAAAATGGAAATACTCAAATAAAGTAAGTACCTCAAAATTGTACCTAAGTACAGTACTGGAGTAAATGTAGTTAGTTACTTTCCACCACTGCCCTGTAGTGTCTACTATTAGCTGTAACGAAATTGAGTTCAATTGTGAGATACAGTAGAAGTCCTATAGTCTGTCTGGCCTATGTAGAATACACTAGCCTACTGCCATAAATTAGCCAAAACACAGCGACTACATCTTTGGTTAAAAGTGCGCTAAGACACCACTGAGCAATGGACGTCATTTCAACATCGCCTCTATGCATTAGCTCCAGATTAGCTCTGATATAGACCAGGATTTATTTGCTACATACTGTATAGCCCGGTTTTAGAACATATTTTTAAAACATCATTACATACTTTAAAAATTAATAAAAAGCTGTAAATATTTAACATAAACACTGCACACCCCCGCGTTTACCGTGTAACTGTTTTTTTTTTGTCATATACACAGATTCTGTTTACTCATATTTCACAATGCAATGTTATGTTGAATGCACGTTTAATATACGTCTAAAGGTTTTTTTTTTCTGGCCTCTCTTTTACCACTTAAAAATTATTATGCCATATAAATGTAATATTTTTGTAAAAACAGCATGTCAAATTGTCATAGAGAGACAATTAGACAGCTAACTAGCAGGAAAACTACATCAAGCGTTAGCTAGCTAGTCGCATCTAGCTAAAGCAAAAACTAAATTTGCTTAGGGCCTACTGATTTTACTGCAATTGTAATACTGTATAGAAAAAATACATTTTGATGAACCAACATGTTGGTAATTCTTTCTTTTACTCCACATAACTAAATTAGGCATTAGCTAATCCAATCGTGATGGAGAAACACACCTAGCTAACCTCATTGTTAACTAGGCCTACTTTAGCAGAGTAGCAATAACTGACATCTCAGTTTTTGACTCCAGTGGAATTAATATCATTTGGTTGGATTAAGCTACCTTTACATTACATATTTAAACGTATTGAAGTGTAGATTCATTTATTATTGGTTCCCATATACTGTAAATACTAATATTTAATAAAGTTTACCTTCCTAAGAATCACAGAAAAGTGAAAGAACTTTATTTATTTGTAGATGTACTGTGTTTCCCCCTGAAGACTGTCCAAAGGCAGCATGCAGCTTTTTTTGGATCTTTCTTCGATTCTTAAAACTTCAAATCTTTTTTTTTTTTTTTTTCACTCCTTCTGTAGTCCTATTTACTGTTCTTTGCTTTTGTAAAGCAGTATTCCAATGATGACAACTGGGTATAGAAACAACGCCTTCGAGTTGCATTTACATCAAAACTAGCTCTTCTGTGCCGTTGCATTCAATGACCTAAAATAGCTAATTCTAGGGAGAATTAACCACCTTTCTGTTTCTGTCTCTTCCCCACTCATAGTTATGAATGACATTGTTGGGACCATGTTTAGTAAAGACTTTATGGATGAACTTCTCAAACCTCAGCAGCTGTATTCTCACAGGACACTGAGGACAGTGCTAACTCGGTTAGCGCACACCTCCATCATGAGGCTGAACCCGGCCAGCATGGACAAGGTATGTACAAGACAATAGAGAGAGATGTTTTTAAGTATTTCTGGGGAAAGTCCAAGTCAATGCTCAAGTTAAAGTTAGGCTATTTAATGACATCACATTTAAACATTTTTCTTTTAAAGTTGTGTTAAAGGTCCAGTGTGTAGTATTTAATGGCATCTAGTGGTGTGGTTGCAGATTGCAACCAACTGAATACCCCTCCGTTCACCTCCCTCCAAACTACGTTGGCCTTCAGGTAATGTAAAAATGCGAAAGGCTCTCTCTAGAGCCAGTGTTTGGTTTGTCCGTTCTGGGGTACTGTAGAAACATGGCGGAGCAACATGGTGGACTCTGTGAAGAGGACCCGCTCCCTATGTAGATATGAAGGGCTCAATCTAAGCTAACGAAAACACAATAATTCTTAGTTTCAGGTGATTATACACTAATGAAAACATGGTTATGAATATTATATTCCATTTGCAATGCTACACACTGGACCTTTAATTGCGTTTTTTACATATAAGACCAAGATCTTTCAATCCGTGCTGAATAACACAGTTTATTGAAGGTTCGGCCATTGCAAGGCCTGCCCGACACTGTCCCATTTTTGTTTTATATTTCCAGGGTTTTACCAGATCAAATGTTGAGGTTTTAATGGTTTAAAAGGTTTAAAGTCACTTAAAGTTTAAAGTTAAGCCTCAAAATAAGTCAAGCCTCAAGTGCTTATTTTTGTGTCTTAAGTCCAAATATTAAAGGGGACATATCATACTCATTTTCAGGTTCCTTTTTATATTTGGGGTTTTACTAGAATATGTTTACATGCTTTAATGTTCAAAAAACACTTTATTTTCCTCATACTGTTGGTCTGAATATACCTGTATTCACCCTCTGTCTGAAACGCTCTGTTTTAGCGCCTGTCTCTTTAAGTCACCCAGTTGTGTGTTGTTAAGCACTCCAGATACCCATAGCAAGTTTTTCGTGTCCACTTTAAGTCTACAGCATTTATACTAGTTACAATTTGAACAATATGTAGAGCTAATTGTCAGTTTAGGAGCAAAAGAAAGTCGTTTTGTTTGATTGCAGATGTGGCATGTCCTTAAAGTTGACACCTTCTTTCCTTTTTCCCCCTGTAGCTTTACGAGCTGATGGTCATGGCGTTCAAATATCAGGTCTTCCTTTGTCCACGGCCTAAAGACTTGGTGCTCATCACTTACAATCACTTAGATGCCATCAGGGAATTTGTAAAAGACACTCCTGTGGTCGTGAATCAAGTGGACGAGACACATAGGAAGATCATTGAGGTATACTGAAGAGCTGTAACTAAAATCAACCTTTAATTATCAGATTTAATTACTGAATGCTTTCAATACACATTACTCCGTCTACATGAAGGATACGGTACAGCCTGTACAATAAGTTAGTGTTCTAGCTGTCAGTTGTTATCACCTGTATCCAGTATGACCTGTTTTTGCTCTGTTCTTCATGTACTCTAGGTATACTCATCTTTACCAGAAGGTGAATTCCAGCTTCTCAGACAAACACTGCTCATATTTTTTCAAGACATGCATGTTCGCGTGAGTCTTATGCTTTTTTTTTAACTCATCTCTCCATACAAGTAAGATGAAAATGTATTTGGTAACACTTTATATAACAATAATTAATAAATGGTAAATTGATAGTTAACTAAACTTAGTTAATAGTTATGTTACCGTTAACAAACAATGAAATTACATTTAATAATGTTTACTAATTATTAGTAATACTACAATATATTTTAACAGTTTATGTTGAACAAATTATAACATTTTATATACTATATATATATATATATATATATATATATATAAGTATCCATTAATGATTAAGATATTATTTGTAAACCTTAAAGAAATTATTTGTAAACTATAAACATTATTTGGATGGCTATTATAAAGTTGCAACTGGTTATTATAATATTATATATTATATTATTTTTATTATTATATTATTAGATTATATTATAATACCTTGTTAAATGGTTAATAAATGCTTTGTATCAATAAATATTATTTAGATAGATAGTTAATACTTTGTCAATGCTTAATAATTGGTTTCTGGTCCATCTATCTACGTAATATTTATAGAGGTTTCACAAACGATTTCTTAAAGGTTTAAAAATAATTTGGTAATCACTAACAAATACTTAATATACTATATTACATTTTATAATGTGTGCAACAATAAACTGTTAATGCATAGTATACTAATGTAATCAGATTGTAATTATATCGTCTACCAGCTATGATACAATATATCATTTCTATAATAATTATTTCATATTACACAAACTAATGATAAAAACAACAGAAGTTATAGCATTACTAATAATTAGTAAACATTATTAATTATCATTTCATTGTTTGTTAACAGTAAAATAACTATTAACTAAGTTTAATGAACTATTTACCATTTATAAATGATGGTTATTTTAAAATTAATTATATATATATATATATATATATTATATTTAAATTAGGTTATTTTTTTATTATTCCATCCTCTTAGGTTTCACTTTTCCTCAAAAATCGAGTCCAGAATCCCAACGGACGTTTTGCCCTGTCGACATCAGGCCCAGTGCCTCATGGGATAGATGTTCCAGGGCTTATTAGGTAGGCAGCTGACGAACATGACATTAAATGTGTTCTGATAGTTAGAAAGTCTGTTGAAATATATTTTACATGTAATCTGAGACATACAGAGTGCTGTCGGATAACGTAACATGATCCAAAGTCCTGCCCCCATTTTTCTAGCTAGCATTTAGCATCTATTCCACTAACATTCAACAACTGCTGAATTTGTGTGACAAATATTAGCTAAGCTATTCGCCTATGTCACTTCATGAGCTAGCAACTAGCCAAACATTTCTTTGATTTGCATTCTAACGAAAGTATTCACTCAGGGTAACGGGACCGTATGGATACATTTACTGTTTCACAGCGTAAATGTAAATCACGTTTACACACCAATCATGTTTTTCTAGCCTGGTTGTTGGGTATCATTTACACACAGCCAATGTAACACTTGACTTCCATTAGTGGCACCAGATGTAGCTGCTTATGACACAACTTCAAAGGCTGACAAGCTGACATGTCTTAATTTTAAATTTTCTTGTTTTTAGTCCCAGATTTCCTCCGACTGCTTATAAGAAATACCTCAATATTCCAGAGTGTCATCATCTGCTTCCTGTTTCCGCAGGACGTTTGACAGAAAGGGCAGAGAAGTGAGCCGAAGGGAGTTCCCCACAGGAGGAAGTTACACCAGCGCCATCAGACAGGGATGCTTTGAACTGCATGGAGACAGAGTCATCAGACTGGGCATGAACATGTATGTATGAGCTGTATTGGTACTGCACTACATACATTATTGTGGAGCTCATATGGATAATAAAATAGTGGTTCCCAACCTGGGGTCCGTGCCCCCTTAGGGGGGCGACAAACAGCACAGGGGGGTGCGTCAGGATTTGTCTGCTCTGAGGTTGTAAAAATTAAATTTGCTCATGTATAACTAAAATCATAATAACACACATACAGAATAATTTATACAAAAGTCAGTATATCAAAAACTGTTTAAAAAGATTATGCTTCAATCCATATTTGTTGGCGTTTAGCCTTTCAAAAACAAAATTTTTACTGCAGTCAAAAACCTATTGGCTCTCTCGCTTGATGCACACAAAGGGAGGCCCACACAACACCAAAAATTACAATTATTTAACCACAATAACAAAAAAATCTATTTGGTCTCTAACACTAATATAGTAAATCAATTAAGTCGTTACAAAAAAGAGATCGTAATATGTATCTGCATTCATTTGGCAAATCCATCAAGATGTCATCACTTTATTCATGTTGATGAAACTGATGAGTTATAAAGCTCAGCTTTTCTTAGATACAAGTAGGGGGGGCTTCAAGGAAAACAGGTTGGGAACCACTGGATTAGAAGATGACACTGCTGTGTTTTGTGTTTCATGAATTAAAAAAGGTACGCTGGGAACCATCCAGAGGTGACGCACACATCCCAGGCTCCCTCTGTCAAGGTAATAATAGGAGTGTTGAAAGTTTGAAGTGACTGTTAGATGCATTTCTCGTTAGGACGTCACAAGGCTCAGACAAAAGTAGGAATGTACTGATTGTATTTTTTTTACTCCCAAATTTTTCATATTGCTTTATATTTTTTACAAATTTTTCTGCACAGTTCCTCAGGCAACAGTACAGTGGTGGAACGTAACAAAGTACATTTACTCAAGTACTGTACCTAAGTACAGTTTTGAGGTATTTGTACTGTACTTTACTTGAGTATTTCCATTTTATGCTACTTTATACTCCACTACATCTCAGAGGGAAATATTGTTACTGTTTACAAAAAAAAACATATGATATGCAGTGAATGACACGATAATGCACAAGGCAAAAGCATGAAATAAGAACGCCGTTCTTGCTTTAGGCGTGTAATGTATATTTTATTTTATTTTAATATTATTAATTTGTAATGCTTTTATTGTAAATGCATCCATGTAAATATGCTACTCTCAGAGCTAGTGGCATCCAATAAACAGGACTTTCAACCAGGAGGCTGATGTTCGATACCGGTGTTTTGTTTTGTAAGCTACATTAGTGACGTTTATGACGTTTTACGTACTTATGTTATGTTGTTTCCATACATATTTTATTTAGTTTACGTACTTATTTTAAGGCCAACCATGACATTTTTCCTAAACCTAACTAAGTGGTTTTATTTCCCCCTGTGGGAACTGCACCTTCATACACGCGTGTAATATTCTTGCTGTCCTCTGATGGACAGGCGTGTCTATTACACGCTTTGGCGTGATATCGAGTCGGATATGCTTATATGATATGATGCAGTAGTTTACTACTAATCTATCTAATAGCAAGTATACAAAGTATAATTAGTAGAATTGGCCCCACATTACAACTACTAACAACATGTATTAATTAATGATAAAAACAGAATTTAATATTCTATAATAATGTAACACTGTGAAAGGAACAATTCTGCACGAGTACTTTTATACTTTAGGTACATTTTGCTGATAATTGTGTACTTTTACTTCAATAAGATTTTGAATGCAAGACTTTTACTTGTAATTGAGTGTTTTTACAATGTGGTATTGTTGCTTTTACTGAAGTAAAGGATCTGGATACTTTTTCTGTCACTGCACATTTCTCTCAGTCATCTCATATTTTGCTTTTGATTATACATCACATACGTACAGTACTGAGACCATCTTTCTATTCATGCATAACCTTCCTGTAACCCTCCACCATGCTGCTGCAGACGAATGACACTCCCAACCTGCTGGCCAAAGAAGAGCTGAATCTGCTGGCTCGACTGATGGGCAGCATGAACGCCGAGAACGCGCCCAAAACTGAAACCGGCTTTAGGATCAATCTGTTCACTACAGACCGAGAGGAGGAGGAGGCGTGAGTGTTTTACTCTTCTATGTCTTTACTCATTCTCTGCTATTAAATAAACATTAATTCCCACAAATGTGACTTTTGTTTTGGTTAACAGGGAAGCTTCAGGGGGAGCTGAGCGGTCCTTGTTTGGAGTGATAAATATTCAAGCGATGCAGGTAGGGTGATGTAACACTTTTAGTCATAAAATGTCTGTAAGCAACTTCTCAACCTGAGAGAGGGCCTGCAGCACGTTATACAACAGTCGCTGACGGGACACACCTTATTAGGCTGACAAACAGTATATTATAATTGATACGAACAAAGACAGAAATAAGATAAATAGAGAAAGTAAAAATGTATTAATAACAGGTATATAAAACTAAAATAAGAATAGAAGTAAAAGTATAAACTACACCAAGCGAAGCAAAAAGACAAATAAGACATATTAACATCACATAGTATTATTGTACAGTATGGGATGTAAGATAATATAGGTTGAAATGTAGTAAGATAGCATAACATAGTATATAGTATAGTATCAGCATAGTATCATATATAATAAATAGTATCAGCATAGTATAATATATAATAAATATAGATCATATACATATATTACATATTATAATAAGATTAAATGCAGTTATGGAAGAAGCACTCAGATCCTTTACTTAATTAAAACTAGAAATACCATAGTCTAAAAATACTCCATTACAAGTAAAAGTCCTGAATTAAAAATGTTACTGTGTTTTCAATCAGAATCTAAACTTAGGATACTGACGACATCAATCTCAGGACTCAAATTATTTTTTCAACATTTTCAATTATTTTTCTTATTGTCTTCCATACTGCATAAATGTGTGTTGAACAGAGTGATTTATAACACACCTAAAGCAAGCGCGTGCCACATACATAATCATATGTTAGTAAAATTCCTGACAGGAAGTATGCTAAACACTTTGAGTATGAAGCCTATAATTTTAAAAACCCTGGCCTTGTCCGGGTGAAAACTGTAAATCAACGGAGGTTTTTGAAGTTGTCTTTAGATAAAAAAAAAACTACCAAGAATATTTGTATTTGTATATTTATATAATCCACAAATAAATGATCATGTATTAATATAGGTTAAGATAAGTCTTTATCGATCCCCGGGGGTAAATAAAAAAGCTACCAAGCAGTATATAATGTACACATTAATGCATCAATAGTGCTGGAAGAAGTACATAGATCCTTTACTTAAGTAAAACTAGAAATACCATAGTCTAAAAATACTCCATTACAAGTAAAAGTCCTGTATTAAAAATGTTACAGAAATAGTATCAACAAAATGTACTTAAAATATGCAAAGTAGGGCTATCAATCTTTTAAAATAGTTAATCACGATTTATCGCATATCAATCGTACATTTTTTTATCTGTTCAAAATGTACCATAAAAGGAGATTTGTCAAGTATTTAATACTCTTATCAACATGGGAGTGGGCAAATATGCACACAAACACAAACACAAAACAATGACAGATATTGTCCAGAGACCCTCACAGGTACTGCATGTAGCATAAAAAATATGCTCAAATCATAACATGGCAAACTGCAGCCCAACAGGCAACAACAGCTGTCAGTGTGTCAGTGTGCTGACTTGACTATGACTTGCCCCAAACTGCATGTGATTATCATAAAGTGAGCATGTCTGTAAAGGGGAGACTCGTGGGTACCCATAGAACCCATTTTCATTCACATATCTTGAGATCAGAGGTCAAGGGGCCCCTTTGAAAATGGCCATGAAAGTGTTTCCGCGCCAAAATTTAGCGCAAGTTTGGAGCGTTATTTAACCTCCTTCGCGCCAAACTAGTATGACATGGTTGGTACCAATAGATTCCTTAGGGTTTCTAGTTTCATATGATAGTGCCTTCACTTATCTTCACTCTCGCTTTAAAATCGAGCCTGCTACAATCTCTGAAAGGTCGGCGGCCCATCGGATTTTTAAGAGGTTAATTAAAAATCGCAAATTGCGTTAATGCGTTAAAGAAATTAGTGACATTAAAACAAATTGCGTTTGCACATTATTATCGTGTCAACTTGACAGCCTTAATCCAAAGTAAAGTACTAATTGTGCTGAATGGTTCCTTTCAAAGTTATATTATTATAGAATATTATAGAATTCTTTTATACATGTAAGAGTATTTTGTAGTTCATCAATCAATTTTAGATACTTAGATACTTTAGATACTACTGGGTAGATTAGTAGTATAGTACTGCATCATATCATATGTTTTTTGTTGTTTTTTTGTAAAAAGTAACTTGTAACTATAAGTGTCAAATAAATGTAGTGGAGTAAAAAGTGTAATATTTCCCACTGAATTGTAGTGGAGTAGAAGGATAAAGTAGTATAAAATGGAAATACTCAAGTAAAGTACAAGTATGTCAAAATTATACTTAAATACAGTACTTGAGTTAATGTACTTTAGTTACATTCCACCACTGATTAAATATGATATTTGAGGATATGGTCATGACATTAATTCCCATTTTTACTTTATAGATTGTAGTAAAACAGCTAATAACCACCTTCTTAACAACATAATATGTGAAGAGTCGACATGTTTGGGGTTTTGTCTGATTCAGGATGAACAGGCTACGTCTCAGCTGGCTCAAATCGCCGGACAGTTTGCAGACAGAGAAGAGCAGCCTGAAAATCTCAACAGCAGCAAAGGAGACGACCTGCTGGCCATGATGGATGACCTCTGACCCTGATGTGTAGTTTCAATAGGTTTCATTTATTGTTTCAACTTTACTGTCTAACTCAGGTTAAATCACATTATCTGTCACTGTGAGCTTCTGTTTAACCTGTAAAATATGCAACTGTTGATGAATTCACTTCTACACTTGGTTGTTAAAGGCTGAAGTAGATTAAAGAATATAATAAACATCCAATGACTCATACTGTGGCACCTAAAAATACTTTATTGTATTAAACTATATTTTTAAATTACTAGCAATTGGAAAAGTACCACATGAATGCGGTGAAAACTATAAAACCTGCTATATTTGATAATGTATTTTCTATATAATAATGACATTTTCCATAAAGCATTTATTCATATTTTCTTGTTCGTGTTCTGTTTTTTAACACAATGTAAAACTAAATTAGTTCTGATGCAGGGATCTTGACAGGGCTCCAGGAGTGTCAGAATGATTTATATTTCTCTGTTACTCATTCACTTTTAAGATGATCCGATTTTTAAATGTATTGCCCAAATATCGTTAGGATCTGGAGATTTAGGCAAATATGATGCATACATATCAAATTTCCCAAAGTATATCTGGAATACATTTTTTTTTATGCATTATAAATAAACTTATAGAAAATATCATTAAATATGTTGTAGGGCACATTTATGATTGTATTTATCCCTTGTATTTATTATTTTTTTATGAATTTTAATGTACCATTTATGTTTTTTCCTCAACACAGTATATTTATTGCTGTTTTTACATTATCTTGCTGATCATTCCCTTGATATTTTTATTCTATTTATCATAATTCTGTCTTTAATGTTTTGTAACCTCTGTATAATGAATATACAATGAAACGTTTTTAGAGATGAATTTAGTTGTAACCAATAGAGGGTATATGGTCTTATTTTGTATCTTTAATATTCATTGATATATTTAGTTTATTTCCTGAAGCTGCCTGAAGAGGGCGGTGTTGGTCCTTCCACGTTGACCTCAATCTGCGACGCAGAGTGAAACGTCATCACGCTGCACTTCCTGAAACGTCATCACGCTGCACTTCCTGTTTTGGACTTGTTGCGGGGAAACCAACGTGTTGACATATTTGAACGGTTTTATCTCCACTTGCAAAGCTTGTGGTGTGGGTTTTCACATGAAATGAGGATTTAACTAATCCAGGTAAGTCCGACACACAACATGTGAGAGTATAATATATAATAAATGCTCTCTGGAGGCTCTGTTGTAGCCTACTTATTAGTGTCGCTGCTAAAGCTAACAGTTGAAGTTTGCTAATTCAACTATTAGCTAATGTCAGGTTCACAATCAGCGACATATCAGCAGTACACATGTTCTGGGCTGATACAGATGCTGGTTTTTAAGGCTAGTATTAACCCACATCAATAATTTATCAATAACCACAGTACATGTGTTAATAGAGATTTAAAACCCTGCCCTGTTTCTTGGAAACCTTTTGTAAGCTCCTTAACTCACTTTAAAATACTAATACTCATGTTTTTTTTTAGTAATAATATCTTTACCTTTTTCTGTTCTGAACTCCCACAATGACTGCTGAGTGTCCCATCAGTGATTGTGAATCTCTGAGATGCTTGCTGACTCTGACTCTTAATTATTAAACTAGCACTTTGGAAAATACCACATGAATGCTGTTAAAATTATAAGACCTGCTATATTTGATAATGTATTTCTATATAATTATGTTTTCCGTAAAGCATTTATTTATATTATTTTGTTTATTTTTTTTAACACAATGTAAAACTAAATTAGTTCTGATGCAGGGATCTTGACAGGGCTCCAGGAGTGTCAGAATGATTTATATTTCTCTGTTATTCATTCACTTTTAAGATGATCCGATTTTTAAATTTATTGCCCAAATTGCGTAAGGATCTGGAGATTTAGGCAAATATGATGCATACATATCAAATGTCCCAAAGTATATCTGGAAACCTTTTGTAAGCTCCTTTAACTCACTTAAAAATACTAATACTCGTGTTTTTTTTAGTAATACTATCTTTACCTTTTTCTGTTCTGAACTCCCACAATGACTGCTGAGTGTCCCATCAGTGATTGTGCATCTCTGAGATGCTTGCTGACTCTGACTCTTAGTTATTAAATGCAGGTGTGCTCAAATCTGTGGCTGCATGTGAAAAAGACAGCGCTATCACCAGTTATAATACAATGCAGGTGCCTAATTAGAGAGATACAAGTGTAGATTTTCAATTTGATCAATGTAATTTGTAAATTAAACCAATTCCTTGCTTGTATTTCGCAATGAATATCCAATGACTCATTGTAGCACCTAAAAAAAAACTTGTATTTAATTATATTTTAAATTACTAGCACTTGGGAAAATACCACATGAATGAAGTTAAAATTGTAAGACCTGCTCTATTTGATAATGTGTTTCTATATAATTACGTTTTCCATAAAGCATTTATTCACATTTTTTGTTTATGTTCTGTTTTTTTTAACATGATATCAAACTAAATTAGTTGTTCCGATGCAGGGATCTTGACAGGGCTCCAGGAGAGTCAGAAATGATTTATATTTCTCTGTTATTTATTTTTAAGATGATTAGATTGTTTATTTATTGGTCAAATTGCCTTAGGATCTGGAGATTTAGGCAAATATGGTGCAAACGTATCAAATTATCCAAAGGATATCTGAAATACATAAATTACTTACAGATAATATATTAAAATAGTGCCTAATTGGAGAGATACAAGTGTAGATTTTCAATTTGATCAAGGTAATTTATAACTTAAATCAATTCCTTGCTTGTATTTTCTTGAAGTTTAACAGAGTATACAAATGAGGATGCCTTAAAGCTTTTCACTGACAAGGCAAATTACAGCTGCGGTTGTACAGCTCTTCTCAGCTCTAATTATAAGTTGTTTTGATTAGAAGTTTTCATATTTCCCCCATTTTTTTTGTTTCAATTCACTTCAGTTTTACTTTGATGACCACGGAACCAGAATCAGTGGAATTAGTTTTCAGTGCGGCTTGGCAACGAGGCTTATTTCACAGTGACAGCAGTGTTGCACCTAGAGAAGGTATCATACGTACTTTAGACAAACAGTAAACAGCTATTCACAGTTTTGCTAATGAATTGTATGGCTATAGCTCTATAGATCTTCTGCTTGTCTACAGGTGTCCCTCACCTCTGGAGATCCTCTTCATCGGCATCCATGCAGTCAGAGGGGACTCAATCCTCGCCGTCGGGCCTGGTGCCCGTAGCTGACGTCATCAACTCCATCCGGGAGCGCACAATCGCAGAGAACAGCATGGTGGTCCTGCTGCAGGGTCTGCAGGGAGAGGTGACCACGGTGGACCTGAGGGACGAGAGCACGGCGCGGGGCCGCGTGGTCAACGTGGACGCCTTCATGAACGTACGTCTGGCGGACGTGCTGTACCGGGACAGACGGGGCAAGGTCACCCAGCTGCAGGACCTGTTTATCACGGGCAGGAACGTCCGCTACGTCCACATCCCAGACCACATGGACATAATGAAGACCATACAGAGCCAGCTGGCCAAGATCCACCGCGTCCGCAACTTTGCAAGTCACGGAGGAGGCAGAAAAGAATACGCCAAGAAAGCAAAATAAAACTCATTTTCTTTTTCGTAGAAGGACACAAAACTCAGTTGAGTACTGCTTGTGCAAGATTAGTCCAGAAATACTTCTTTTTTTTTTTGCAGATTTGAGGACAAACATCACACTGGATCAGCAGTTTCCAACCTTAAGGTTCACAATACGATCAAGGAACAAGGAAATACGACTGTTACACAAAAAAACATTGTTTTTCTGACTTTTTTCTCTTTTTTTTGGTGAAATACTGGATACACTTCTACAGGCTTCTAAAAATCGCTCACAAGTCATGTACAGACTAAGGCCACAACCTGTGATGACGAGTCATAAGTTGAAAAGTTTGGCAATATAGCCTGACTGATTCTGGGGGTTTTTTTTCTAGGAGTGCAACTATCAATTATTTCATTATTAATCAATCTGCAGATTATTTTCTTGATTAATTGATGAATCTTTTGTCTACAGAATGTCACAAAACTGTGAAAAGTGACCGTTGAACCCAATGACATCTTCTAATGTTTTGTTATATCTGAGAAAAACACAAATATATTGAGTTTAAAGTGATATGAAACAGAGAAAAGAAGCAAATACTGACATTTGTGAAGCCAGAACCAGAGAATTTTTTGGCATTTTTTCTTATAAGACGATTGAAACAATTAAACGATTATCAAAATAGTCGCAGATTAATTTTCTTTTAATTGATAAATCAGCTGATTGTTACAGCTCTACACAAAATATAAGCATTTTTGATTAACCACTGGACCAGCTAATGAGCTGAACATTGTGTCTTTGTGTTTTGGTATGTTTGAAGTTTGTTATTGACACAAAATAGCCGCCCTCCATTTCTTTTGAAGAACATTTTTTTAAAATACATACAGGAATTATGAATAAAGATGCTTACAATTAAATCATCCCTGCAAAAATGTCTCTGTTTCAACATACGACTGCCTTATTCAAATTAAAAGGAACTAGGGCTGTCAAAGTTAACGTGATAATAACGGGTTAAAGCAAATTCGTTTTAATGCCACTAATTTCTTTAACGTATTAACGCAATCAATCTTTCACAGGTTGTAGTGTTTTAAAGCTAGAGTGAAGATACATCATATGAAACTAGAAAACCTAAGAATCCATTGGTACCAACCATGTCATACTAGCCTGACGCAGAAGAGGCTAAATAACGCTCCAAACGGTCATGGCCACTTTCAATGGGGTCCCTTGACCTCTGACCTCAAGATATGTGAATGAAATGGGTTCTATGGGTACCCACGAGTCTCCCCTTTACAGACATGCCCACTTTATGATAATCACATGCAGTTTGGGGCAAGTCATAGTCAAGTCAGCACACTGACACACTGACAGCTGTTGTTGCCTGTTGGGCTGCAGTTTGCCATGTTATGATTTGAGCATATTTTTTATGCTAAATGCAGTACCTGTGAGGGTTTCTGGACAATATTTGTCATTGTTTTGTGTTGGTAATTGATTTCCAATAATAAATATATACACATACATTTGCATAAAGGAGCATATTTGTCCACTCCCATGTTGATAAGAGTATTAAATACTTGACAAATCTCCCTTTAAGGTACATTTTGAACAAATAAAAAATGTGCGATTAATTTGCGAAAATAAATATTTGAATCGATTGAGAGCCCAAAATTGAACATATTACAATTAACGGTGAGTGCAGGTGTGGCCCTGAGTGTCAGTGTGTTTGCTCTTGAGTAAATGCTGGTATGCACCACAAAGCCCATCTGTCTGTCTGCGTAGAAAGTTAATAACTGCCCACATGCAGGAAAACATTACTCACCATCAATGCCAGTCTGGTGGAGGGAAAAACAAGCAGGCGTATTTCCACAGCTTCAACCTCACAAACATCTCTGCTACTGGCATCAGTGAGCTGTCACTCTCTGCCGTGATTGGTGGTGTGACATCCAGGCCTGGCAGGATGGGACTGTTTAGCCAATGGAAACAGAGCAGAGCGAGGTGAAAGGAAGAGAGTGTTTCGCTTGGAAACTGCCGTCCCAGTGTTCTCCCGATGCACAAATACGATTGGGAATTTGAGGAATTTGCGAAGGGGTATGTTATTCCTGCACAGTGTCAGGAAGAGGACAGGCCTGACATAACACAGGCGGAGGCAGCTGGTGCAGATAAACCCTGCGCTCTAGATAGATGGGAGTTTCATTTTAAGTGAAACGCTGCATTAAATTAAGGAATATGCACACAGGAATGTCCCTCGGCGGTTGGGTCATTGTTTTGGCTGTGGCCTCGGTGTGTTTTTAGCGACATATTTTTCTCTCGACTGCTTTAAAACCGACACTGAGTGCATGTGAATGACAGCAGCCCACATAATGACTGCTTACTGCTTTGCTAAAAACACGACCGAGTGCCACATCAACACTCACTAAACTCAGAATAGCACTTTACGGAGGCTCAACCGCATAAACAATTCTTTTACAAGACATTACACGGCCTGGTTCAGTGTCACAGACTCCACCAGTGGTCAAAGACAAGTACTCACATCCTGTACTTTAGTAAATGTACCAATACAACGATGTAAAAATACTCCACACTAAAAGTCTTGCTTTGATTATCTTTCTTAAGTAAAAGTACAGAAGTATTACAATATCAGCAAAACTGTACTTAACTCAAGTACTGTACATAAGTACAATTCTGAGGTACTTGTACTGCACTTGAGTATTTGTAGTTTACTTCTACATTTCTGAGGGAAATATTGTACTTTTTACTCCACTACATTTATTTGCAGATTCAGATTAAAAATACAAAATGGAATCAACCAACAATAAATTATGATATCATTATTTGAATACTATATTATTACTGTATTACTAATATCATATAAAGACTATTGATCCCCAGGGGGAAATTCATTTGCTACCCATATATATATTACTTTAATTAAAATTAGCCCCATATTTACCAGCTGCAACATTAAATATAAAATGATAATGATTGATTGCTTGATGATTCTGAGATGGGCCATTCTGCACAACGACTAATTTTACTTTTGGTAATTTAAGTATATTTTGATGCTAATATTTTTGTACTTTTACTTACTTTTGTACCCGTGGTTTTCCCCGGGTTCTCCGGCTTCCTCCCACAGTCCAAAGACATGCAGGTTAGGTTAATTGTTGATTTCCCCGTAGGTGTAATAATGGATGAATGGATACTTAAAGGTGCTAACAGTGTTAACCTGGGGGGGAACCGGAGGGTGGGTGCTACGCTTCCATGACGGCGCTCTCGGTCTGGACGGCGTTATCCACTCTAACCGCCGTATGGTCGCCATCTCGGTCTTTTGCAATCATAAGTGACTTGGGAGGGTAGAGCTAAGCACAACTGAATGTTGAATAAGACATTTTTAGGTGACCAAAAAACTGAAAACACACTGTGAAAGGGTTAAAGTTCCAAGACGAAAACACAGAAAACTCCCAGACCGGACAACGCCGTGGTAGCGACCTGTCAATCACAAGGTAGCCACACCCTAAAGCATCCCCTGTTTTATGTTCTATTTGACTCTAAATGGGACCATAATTTACTAAATGAACATCATGCTGTATTGAAGAAGACTTGAAACTAGTGACTGAGACCATAAACTCATGTTTACAATGTTTACTGAGGTAATAAATCAAGTGAGAAGTAGGCTCATTTTCTCATAGACTTCTATACAATCAGATTTGTTTTTGCAACCAGAGGAGTCGCCCCCTGCTGGCTGTTAGAAAGAATGCAAGTTTAAGGCACTTCAGCACTGGCTTCACTTTTCAGACCTTGGAGTTGCCCACTGCTTGCAACAGAGTATTTCTGCTCTCTAGCATTGCTACTTTTGAAGGATCGGAGTACTAGAAGTATAATTTAGCATAAAATGAAAATGCTAAATACAAAATTGGACTTAATTACAGTACAGGAGTAAATGTACTGTGTGTGTGTGTGTGTTTCCACCTCTGGACTCCACCAAACAGCAGCACCTGCTGGCTCCATTGTTTGCTTAATAAACTCAATTACAGACACGAACTGCACTGCTGGTCTTTTTTCCCCTCCCACGACGCTGAGATTAAAATACAAAGAGCTCAATTAATCCACGAGCCCCCTAAGGCACTGCGGCCCTGTGCCCGTGGCAGCCGTCTAGCTATTTCCTGTCCCACCCTCCTGGCTCAACAGTGAACAGACCTCACTGTGGAGCGTTTGTGGCCAGCAGAGGAGAGATCACCTCCCTCTGGTCAGTAGTGTGGCTCAAATCTGCACAGAGGCAGAATAACTCGGGTGATTTGTATAACAGTGAGGACTCTATAGAGTGGTTCACCTGCATTTTGGGGGGCTTTTATTTTGGAGACAGATGCCAGTGGTACATGCATGAGTTTCCTCATCTCTCAGGAAAAGGAAACACCTCCTCCTCAATACATGTGAGGACCGTTTCTGGCTGGTCCTCCTCCTCTAAAGGATGACAGGGAGTGGATCATAGTGGAGGGCTGCTCCCTCTTCAGCAGCTACATCAGCTCCTCTGTCACGAACGTTGAGTGACCAGCAACCTCTCACTGCTCCTCCGACCAAATCATGGGATATTATCTAAGTGTCGGCTGACAGAGCAGGTCCAAATTTGGATCTAAATACTTTGTTTTTCCTGCGGAAACTTTGTGTTAGTCAAGCTGTGCCGCTCTCATCCAGCACCAAGGTGAGTGATAACTTCACATGATGTTTATGTGTTACTATTTTTCTAAAAAATATGTTTAATTTTCATGTAAATCAAGCTTTTATTGCACATTACAGGGATCTTTTTTTTTTTTTTTTTTACAAATTTTAAACATTTTCACAAATACTGCAGTTACTCTGCTGTCAGGCAATAAACAAGGCAACAAACTAGTTTATTAGTAGGGCCTGCACCATGTTCTTTACAATACCGCAGACCATAAAATCCTTTATAGGTGCAGTAGCTACAACGTGCCCAAAATCATCAACACTTTGAATATAAATTGGAAGAGAAAACCCAGCTTGTTTCATGTATTTTATACTTAACTGAGCCCACATTTATTCACTTTCTACTGTGCTAGATGAAAACATTTCTGACAGCAACTCCCCGTCTGAGACACACTAGACATTTGGTGGACTACTGTAAAAAAAACAAGTCTTACTTTCAATGGTTTCAGGTTTCATCTTTTGACTTAAATAGGATTATCTGAGCAGGAAGTGTGGGAGGGTTGAACGGGAGTGCATTTTATGGGGTTACATAAACAGCTACAGCTGCCAGGCTTTGCATGTGTATAGTTAAGTCAAGAAGTTATTGGACTTGTCTGGAAATGTTAGGTGTTAAATGTGTCTGCCCGAGACTGCGGCGGTTGTATAAAATGGACATTTGTCTCCCTCTGGTATTTGTGTTGTGCTTCCAGCTCGGGCAAACTTCACCACATACTTCCCGCTTCAGGCTGTCATGAAGTTCTGTGAAGCTCTGCATAAAAAACATGTGTATTTTAGTGTTAATCTGCAAGTGAGACAACAGAAGAAGAGTGAGAGCGTGCTTCTGATGGACACAATAGTGTTGTTTGGACAAATAGTCGACTGTGGCACTGCAAATAGTCTCCATCATATCCTTTTGGTCTATAATTAAGTCTCAAAAATCTTCTTTTCTTAAAATGAAAGAAAGAATCTGCCAGTGCAGTGAGATGATTTCAACCTGTTTTAACAGGTTTCAAGAAATGGGAGCTTAAAGGGACAGTGTGTAGGATTTGGCAGCATCTGGTGGTGTGGTTGCAGATTGCAGCCAACTGAGTACTATGTATGGACTATGGACTATGGACTATGTAGATATAAAGGCTCATTCTAAGCTAACAAAAACACAACGATTCTTATTTTCGAGTGATTATACACTAATGAAAACATAGTTCTGAATATTATATTATATTTCTGCTAATAGTTCCCCCGAAATGTTACACACTGCTCCTTTACAACGTGGAAAGATAAGACCCCTCACTGCAATATAATCAAGAAAAATTTAACAAGGTGATCGCATTGGAAAGAAGTAGAAAATATTCTTACTGTACAAGCACACTGGTCCCCTTCTTTTAAGAAAATAATGCTTGCGCTTTCTTACAGAGAGATAGATGGGAAGATTTACACCTTTCTCTAAATGTGAAGCTACAGCCAGCAGCTAGTTAGCTTAGCTTAGCATAAAGGATGGAAACGTAGCAAAAGCTCGCCTGGCTCTGTCCAATGGTAACAAAAATTATACCTAAAACTCACTGTTAAAACAATGTTATATCTTGTTTGTTTAATCCTTACAAACAACAAAGTGTAAAAACAATATTTTGCTGTTTTATGGTGAGTCATGCGCCAAAGTATTTCTTCTCAGGAGCAACTGCTGCAAGAAATATTTCGCCTATTGTTGTTTTTACATGGTTTTAAACAAACAAAATATAACGCCAGGCCAGAGCCATTCTAGCCGTTTCCCCCTGCTCCCAGTCTCGATGCTAAGCTAAGCTAACTGGCTCTAGCTTCATATTTAGCGTACAGACATGAGTGGTATTGATCTTCTCATCTAACTCCCAGCAAGAAAGCTAATATATCCCAAAATGTCAACCTATTCCTTTAAAGACTCAAATCACAGAAAATATGACCTGATAAGAAGGTCATATCTGCAGTGTGATAAATGCTACAAGTCTGATTGGCGGGAATGTTGAAGTACTGGGTGTAAAGGCCAGTCTCTAAGTAAAACAAACACTGTTGGACTTTACACGAGCTGAAGCGGAAACTAAATTGCCCACTTATGTTGTTAAGGTCTGGGGGCCGCAAATTGAGGGTGCCGATGGAGTCATGCTTCTTCTGTCTGTGAGTTAAATGGTGAACAGAAGGCAGCGCTGGTTGAGACCCACCAGTTCTCATGAGTCAACGGCCACCATAGAGACTACCACTGTAATTGGCCCCTTAAAAAAAATAAAATAAGAAAGCCTTTGAGAGAGAACAGGGTCTGCCAAGAGTCACCAGGATAAAGATCAGGGTGGGAGAGTGACTCTAGCCCCCAAATGGCAGCGATTGGAGCAGGCTATGATTTGGTTTTCTCCCTGGAGGGAAAGCACCAGAAAGAAAAACATTTGGCTCCCACGCACATTGTTGTTTTAATGACAGGGAATGTGAGGGGGTGGGAAATATCAGTCATCATGTTTACATCAAGCTTTACTGTAACTGTGAGACGATCTGTGACAACCCTCACCCTCCACTTTAACCTAACCTAACCCTCAGCCTACTCATTTTTCAGTAGAAAGTAATTCCAATGAGGTCTGTGGATTATCCAGAGTAACCAGGAAAGACACATTACTGTTGAATTTTTTGCTAGCAGCATGGCTCCAGGGATGGCAATGGTAGAGACTGAAATATCTCAACAGCTATTGGATGGATTATCATGAAATTTGGTTCAGACATTCATTTTCTAACCACAGGAAGAAGAATGAATTTCCCTGACTTTTCCTGTGGCGCCACCAAAATTTTAATTAGTCCAATACTTGTACTGTAAAACTAACGACATTCCCATCAGCCTCAGCTGTACTTTGTGTTTAGTGCTAATCATAGACTGTATATAAAGATGAACAACATGGCATTGCAATTGCTATATATTTGCAGGATTACGAACTGGGTGTCTGTGGTGACCAAGCAGCAACCTCCGGGGTCTGGAGAGTGAGGCCAATGCTGAAGTGCCTTAAACTTGCATTCTTTCTAATAGCCATTAGGGGGCGACTCCTCTGGTTGCAAAAAGAAGTCTGATTGTATAGAAGTCTATGAGAAAATGACCCTACTTCTCACTTGATTTATTACCTCAGTAAACATTGTAAACATGAGTTTATGGCCTCAATCAAGTCTTCTTCAATACAGCATGATGTTCATTTAGTAAATTATGGTCCCATTTAGAGTCAAATAGACCATAAAGCAGGGGATGCTTTAGGGCGTGGCTACCTTGTGATTGATAGGTCGCTACCACGGTGTTGCCGGTCTGGGAGTTGTCTGTGTTTTCGTCTTAGAACTTTAACCCTTTCACGGTGTGTTTTCCGTTCATGATAGTTAATTGTAACATTTTGGTCACCTAAAAATATCTTATTCAGCTTTCGGTTGTACTTAGCTCCTCCCTATCATGTCACTTCTGGTTGCAAAAAAACAAGATGGCGACGGCCAGAAACCAAGAGGGCGACGGCCAAAAACCAAGATGGCGACGGCCAAAATGCCAAACTCGATAGCTTAAAACGACAATCCACAAACCAATGGGTGATGTCACGGTGACTACGTCAACTTCTTTTATAAAGTCTTGAATTACAATATGCTGAAAGGTTATTATGGAATTTTTGCCCAATGATGCCAAAACATTCTGCCTACTGCAGATTTAAGTTACTGCGTGAAAGATGCAGTCACGAAACTTTACAGGGGTGCAGTTGAGATCAAAATGAAGGTCGAGTTCGAAGATTGGTTTGGTCCGAGCATGGGCGCCGGAAGTAGGGGGGTAGGAAGTGGGGAAGGGGTCATTGGCCCCCACACTTTACACTATGCGGCTGGTGTGATCCCATCGCAAGACGGCCTCTAGTTTGTTTTGCTGCACCCAGTTTTCTGGGACCTGTAGTATTAGACTGCATTCACTGTTATCACCAGTAATTAGGGTATCACCAAATCAACCAGGAATTGCCACAAATCATAGAATACGTGTCAGTCAAACTCTGAGTTTAAAATGTCAGTGCCAATTAAATCTCACAATTAGTCATTGAAATGTTTTTTTGTTATTTTTTGTTTTCCGAGATGTCCCTGGAGCAGTTTCTCCACCATACACATTTAGTTTTAATTGTTTGCAGCTGTGGGTACCTCCTCTGCTTCCGTAGTGCACTGCATTGTGGGAAAACAGTGTGCATCAACAGCACACACAAAAATCAAGCATTTTTAGTATCCATACTGACTTATTTTTTTCGTCAAATTTAGGAGTGAACACTTCAAAACTGCTTAGATTTAGTATGTAGTATGGAATTTGGACACAGCTTTCGTCTTGTTTAGACATACTTTTGGTATGACTTTCTCATAAGGCACCCTTTGAAAATAGTTGTAACTAATGACTTTATTAATGTCAATGAATAAATTACACAAATGCTTTATAGATCAGTAATTAGCCATTAATAAGAACAACTTTTGGGTTGCCAGGTCGTGAAAATTCTCTGGGTTGTGTTTTTCCTCCTCTGGCATAAAACTTAGATTTGTTTCTTTAGATATTAATTTAGTTTATCAAGAAGACTGCCTTTATTAATTATTGTCTTACTAACATTTAATTTACACATGTACTGTAGACTTGTTGGCTTATTCCAAAAGCAAGAAACCAAATAGCATTTATTAACGTATTACCAACATTATTACTTACATTATTACTTACATTATTACCAACAGTTAATTTGTCCATGGTGCTTTGTACTTGATGTCACTGAGCTTGGTACTTATGAGACGACTGAATGCATTTTTTGTTTGAAGCATTGAGTATTTGATGTAAAGTTTATCAGCCTATTTTATCTGTAATTTATCCTATAATTATTATAATGTGTACTTTATTTATTATTATTTAACTTTGTTTTTTGTTCTTTATCCTTTTTGCATCTGCAATGGGTGAGGGTTGGGTGGGAGGGGGCTTTGGGGGAAATATACCAAAATATGAAGGGACAATCATTTACATTTGTGCTTTATTTGTATGGTTCTGTACACCTGATGTTATTTCCAATAAATTATTACAGAAAGAAAATAACTGCATTATTACCAAGTAGAAAAGAAACACCAGCAAAAGGGATTATAACAATCTGGCAAAAATGTTTCTGAATTAATGGCTTATAACTGATCTGTAAAGCATATTATAGACCATTAATAAAGCCATTAGTTACAACTTATAAACCCTTCATAAAAAGTGCCTTACCATAATTCAAAACTCAGAGACGAATATCTCAAAACTTGGGCATTTTGTTAATAGCTAGAGTTTCAGTCATTTTTTCTGTGGGGAAAAAAAGAACAAAAAAAAACGCCGGAAAAGAGCCTCCTCAGGCACTGATGTCATAAATATAAACATCCTCATCAGACAGAGAGGGCCTCATGTTGCTGTCCTCACCGCAGGCCTGACTGTAAAACACTTACGAGGAACACAATGTCCTTGTCTACTGACCTCTGACACCAGTTTAGTTCACAGGGATGATGGGTGGGGCTTTTCTCAGGCTTTTGGATGAGCTCACACTTCCCTAGTGGGTTTAAAAGTGACACTATATCATATATATATTAAATCATATACTTACTCTCTGCTTGTGTATTTTTGTGACAGGATCTGTCGTTGGTGTTGGAGTTCAGTGTGGAACAGAAAGTCCTGGAGATGGTAGATATTTGATTGCACAGTGAACCAGGATGGAGCCTGTTAAGAGAGACCTGGAGCTGCTCAGTAACAGCATGGCGACCTACGCTCACATCAAAGGTAAAGACCTCAGTGTGTCTACAACTGTTGTTCTCAACCTGGGGCTCCGTCAATGGGTCACGAGTCACGGCAGGAATTTATGGGGTCACAAGATGTGTTCAGAATATACGAAAAATAAATAAATTCTATTTTTTGCCAAATACTGTATAGTTTTACTTCTTCAGGCCTCTAAAAATGTTTAAAGAAATTCACTTTCTTGCTGAGAGTTAGATGAGAAGATTGATACCACTTTCATATCTGTACACTAAATATAGAGCTACCGCCAGCATCCAGTTAGCTTAGCTTAGCACAAAGACTGGAAACGGGGGAACAGCTAGCCTGGCTCTGTCCAAAGGTAACAAAATTGGACTACCAGCACCTCTAAAGCTATTAAATTAATGAAAACATTATATCATGTTTGTTTAATCTTAACAAAAATCAAAGTGTACTAAAAATGACAACTTGTGGAATTACCAGTGAGCAACCTCCGGGTCTGGAAAGTGAAGCCAATGCTGAAGTGCCTTAAACTTGCATTCTTTCTAACAGCCAGCAGGGGGCGACTCCTCTGGTTGGTTGCAAAAAGGAGTCTGATTGTATAGAAGTCTATGAGAAAATGAGCCTACTTCTCACTTGATTTATTACCTCAGTAAACATTATAAAGATGAGTTTATTGTCTCAATCGCTAGTTTCAAGTCTTCTTCAATACAGCATGATGTTCATTTAGTAAATTATGGTCCCATTCAGGGCGTGGCTACCTCGTGATTCACAGGTCGCTACCACGGTGTTGTCTGTCTGGGTGTTGTCTGTGTTTCCGTCTTAGAACTTTAACTTTCACAGTATGTTTTTAGTTCATGAAAGTTATTTGTATCATTTCGGTCGCCTAAAAAAACAAGACTGAGACGGCCAAAATGACGAACTCAAGACTTCAAAACGGCAGTCCACAGCCAATGGGTGATGTCACGGTGACTATGTCCACTTCTTATATATAGTCTATGGTTTTACAGGGGCCAGACTGTAGAGTGGTGCAGGAATGAGTCCGAAAGCCAGGAAATTTGTTAGTATTTTTGCACTTCTAGTTCCCTTGAATGGGTTCTTGGTTAGATGCTTGAAATAAGGTCTGTGGTTAATGTGGTTAAAGAGATTTTAACGTTTTGCTCTACAATATAAAATACGTCAGTAAATAGCCCACTCGTGAATTTTGAAGCCTTTATCTGTCTTAAAATAGGCGGTTGCTAACAAGTGGCTAAATGAGACTACTAAACATCATCACGCCAAACACTAGTCCACCTTTAGCTTAGTGGTGGTGACGTGGAGTCTCCAATAGTTGCATGGCAACCTCATAGTAACGACAAAACCACAAGTTGTCCTTTCTACACTTTGGTTTTTGTACAGATTAAACAAACAAGATATAATGTGTTAATTAGTTTGCTTTTAGAGATGCTGAGTCGGATTTTGTTACCTTTTGTCAACCTGAAAAATCGCTAGTAACTATTAAAGCTGTAGTGGAGTATAAAGTACAATATTTCCCTCTGAGATGTAGTGAAGTAGAAGTGTGAAGTTAGATAAAATGGAAATACTCAAGTAAAGTACAAGTACCTCAAAATGTACAGTACTTGAGTAAATGTACTTAGCACTTACTGTTGCTGAGGTCATATCGAACTCGCCCATTGTGTGTCTCTGCCCTCACAGCCAATCCAGAGAGCTTCGCCCTCTACTTCATGATGGGCGTCTGTTTCGGCCTGCTCATGGCGTTGTGCCTCATGGTGGCCGCCATCGCCTGCAGGACTCGCCGCCACAGCAGACCTCCCCCTTCGCCCGAGAGGAGACAGCTGAAGGAGTCCAGCGAGGAAGAGGACGATGAGGATGATGAGGAGGAGGGCATTGCGGAGGAAGATGGGGAGGAAGCTGAGATCCCCAAAGTGACAATGGGGCCCATGAGTGATCACAGCAGCCAGTCTAACGGGACTCTGAGGAGCGTGAATGTGTTTGCGTCGGCTGAGGAGCTGGAGAAGGCGCGGCGTCTGGAGGAGAGGGAGCGAATCGTCAGGGAGATCTGGAGGAACGGACAGCCGGATATCCTGGTCACGGGGACGGGGACTATTGGACGAGTGCATTACCACTAGCAGACACTTTGACTGTGCCCTAAAGATCCACCTCACTGACTGCAAAGGGCAGGACACACACAAGTGTTCAATATTAAAATAAGGGACTTTAAGAACTATGAAAATGATTGGGGTGGTGAGGGGGACTGAACCTTATGGCTCATTCATGTTTGAGCCCTCCTCTTGGTTTTAAGATTAAAAAAAATAATATAGCAGTGTTAAATTAGTCCAACTTGTTTAATCATGTACCTCAATTTAAACCTTAAAATCTTAACTGAACTTCTAATGTGCACCACCAATATACTCATTAATAAAACACTGATACAGAACCATACCTGTTGTCCTCTGCATATGGCAAAGTGCAAAAAAGTGAAATAAAATGGAAGATTTTACAAGAGAATAAAAGAAATACCCTCCCCCTTTTCTGACTACCTCTCTCCCCAAACAACTTCTGTACAATCCCTAAATAAATAAGACATTATGAAATAATTTGTCATATGAATAAATACACACAAAATATGCAATATATTCATGATATTTTCAAATCCAATACATTTTTAAAACTCAGCTCATTGTTATGAAATATTTCATTTTTATTGATAAAGAAAAAACAATTTCTTCTGATTGAAAAGTGGCATTATCAGTCTGGGGAAAATATCACTATGAAATCAAAAGAGATCTTGAAAACATATTGAAATAAAATGAAATTTCCATCAATGAACTCTCAGGAGGATAAAATAACTTGATATAACAGTGACATAAACAGTTTTAAAAAATATTGAATTATTTCAGTGTTATAATTTTTTTTCTGTATTTATTCATATGATTATTCTTAGTCTTATTCATGAATTTAATATTCAACATGTTTGGTCTCCATAGCTTTTCTATTATATTGACATAGCTAAGGCAGATTTTGTATGTAGCATAATTTGGCTTCATTTTTTACCATATCTTTGCAATGTGAATAATTAAAAATGTAACCACTTTTTCAGTCAACAACAGGATAGCTTAGCATAAACACTGGAAACAGGTAGAAACTGCTAGCCTAGCTCTATCTAAAGGTAACAAAATACCCCTACCAGTTTGCCTGTGTCCAGAGGTCCAGAGGTCCAGAGTCAGACCTTTGAATCCGTCCTACCAGCTGCTATCAGCACCTCGAACTGTAAAAAGTACAAATTGTGGTGTTGTGACCTTGACGTTGACCTTGGGAGACTCATGGATGTATTAAGACTCCAGGAATTCACCGGTCCGGCCCAAGAAATAGTCCGGCCCCAAACAATCCTGTTCCAGCTTCTCACATGTGAATGTTAGCTGATTTCTTTGTCTTATAAGACAGTAAAATGAATATGTTTATCAGGTTGTTTTCAATTCTTAAAATTGCTTGATTTGTCTGACCAACAGTCCAAAAACCAGAAAAACAGCAAATCCTCACATTTTATAAATCTGAATCAAATATTTTTGGCCTTTTATTTGATTAATTACTTAAAAATGTTGATTAATCTACTGTTAATCGACTAATCGTTTAAATCATTTCAGCAATTTGTACACATTATCTTGGGCTCTGGAAAAACCGGGATGGGCATTTTTTTAATTCTCTGACTTTTTTATTTATTCAAGAAAATAATCTGTATGTATATTAAGCCAAAAGGGTGAAGCCTTGGTGAGAAACTGCTCCCACATGGGGGGGTTAATCTTAGCAGAGAAGTCAGCTTCCCACAGAACCCCTCCAGTCTTTTTCCCAGCCTTTAAATTGGCTTGTGTCCCTGACCCCATCACTTCCTGTGTTTCCCTTTCCACAATTCCCAGTACGCTCCCTCCCAGTTTCAGCTCCAACACTGCAGCTCTCTCTGCTGAGGACATGTCTGTTTGGTGGCTATGAAAGAGCCTTTCACCTCAGCCATACTGTACATATTACCAATGCAGAGCTTCCCCGAGTGGATCCGAGCCATGTCCCAGGGGACGCTCTATTTTCTGTTGGCTGAATTTTCCTCCTCCGTCCATGAAAAGGCTCTTTATGTTACAACTGCAGCAGCTTGTGTCCAGTGTCTGTTAAGTGGCACTGAATGGAGATTGTTGTAGGAACTCTCAATACTGACAAAATGAGACACTCAGGACCTGATGGTGTGTGCTCATTCTGGGACAGATTGTTTATTCACACTTGTTTGTGGTCCTGGGCCCTCTTTAACAGCTCAAAAAACATTGTTTCGCCACATAAGTAGCAATATCACAATCTGCAAACATTGTTCACAGACAAAGAAATGTCTGGGAAATTATAATGGGAATTTTTTTTTACTACTTTCTGGTATTTTATAGACGAAGAATAAAATAAAATTGACAGATTAATTGACAGTAATCAATAGTTGCAGTCCTAAGATTCTTTATGGTTATTTTGTATTTTGTCTCTTCAACCCCAGTTTGTGGCTAAGCTTAAAGTTTCCACTTTAATACTTTTATACATATGGGTATAAAGGTCAGAAATTTAAATAAGACATTTAACATTTCTACAGTCGGTTCTAGGACTGGCCCGAATGCTTCGAAGCTTCGACCGTTGCCATGGAAACTGGCCTCCAAATCAGTATTCCAATGCTTCGTTTTTATCTATTTTTTATATAAGTATTATATAAGTATAAATCCCAAAATATCCCATGAAGTAAGGAAAAATCCCCCATTATTCATATTCAACATTAATTATTATTAGTTCATCTCAGACGGATATCTCCGTTTGTTGTGTGTAGAGGTGTGTTTGTGTATAGTAGTGCGGCAGCAGCACTGTTCCAGGCACTGAACCGGTTGAGATAGAGACAGACAGACTGAAGAACATGTCAACCTGCTGCGCCGCAAAGCTTCGAATACCTTCGAATATTTCTCACCGAAGCTTAGAAGCCCAAAAGCTGGTATTCGGGACAGCCCTAGTCGGGTCATCTGTAGATCTCAACAATCACACTCGCAGAATTGCCCTGAATCAAAGAAAGATTTATTGAAAATGAAAAGACAAAATACTCCAAAGCTCTTGGGAACAGTACAAAAGTTTTCAGCTTCAGATTAAACAAAAAGTCCTACAGTTCTGTTTAGTACATGCATTATGTACAATCAAAAGTGGGACGAAGCAGCACAGTGAGATTCACAAAACTAGTTCCGCTAGTTCGCGTCAATTCCTCTTAAAAATTACACTTTCAGCGTTGCCTTTGACAAAATGTTGTCACAAATTTTTTAGGGTTTCTCTTCACTTTTTCATGTTAAGCTTGTTTTTTGCGAGAGGATTTACTGCAACCGTTGTATTAAAAAAAAAATAATAATAACTCTATTCAGTTTCTGTTTTCCCTTCCCCCAGATGTTAAGATCACAATAATTTAGGTCCTTATAATTCTATACATGTACTGTATTAGCCTTTTGTAAGAGCTATTAATTTTTTATTAAAAATCTAAACAAAAGGTAGCCACTTACCTAAATTGAGAGGCAGAAAATCTACATTTAAAGCAAAATCAGGGGATTTTGGTGCCAAATTCTTTACAATTTCTTTTTAACTGAAAACACCCACAATCAATGAGAATATACTGTAACACACACACGTAAAAATGTCTCCCCCCCCCACAACTAATGAGAAATACAGGTGAAGTGGCACTATATGAAAAAGCTCGGATAATATGAGTGACAAACATCAATCGTTCGGGGGTTCATCGAACTTTTTCATGTCTGATAATTTGACGATCATGAGCCCTGAGCCCGCTGCTGATTGGTCCCGAGGAGCAAGGTATGAATCAAACGCTTCATGCAGTAACATCGTAGATTTATCACAGCCCCAAAAACAAACAGAAATGGAGAAGATGGAAATCATCTAATGCCTTCCTACACTGAAACAGGTACAGCTGTACCTCTCGTAGCCGGGGCTGTACCTTCGAACAGATTACACATGTATTATTATTTATTTTCTAAGGCACAAATTCATTTCATATTTTGTCATATTTTCAGAGAATATTCATCTTTGTTGCCTCAGTACTTTCTCCCTTAAAACGATACGATTATGTCGACCAGCTGTAAAACAAAAACTCACCTTTACACAAAAAAACCCACTCTGAAATGAAGCTAACCTCACATACAAAACGTAACAGAGTGCTGCTCTTCATTCGAGTCACTTCTTTCTTCACTTTAACTGTGAGAAGGCTCAAACTCACTTTTTTTAACCATTAAATGATGAGATGACGTGGAGGGGGAAATAAAGCAGAATAACCCCTTCATCATCGCTGGAACCGTTGTGACGCTGAAGACGCTCATGAATGTGAAGATGGTGATGGCGATGGAGTGAGCGGCTCTACTGCTTCTGGGCGGAGGCGTCTCCGGCGCTCTTGGGTTCTTTGCGTTCTACTTCTATGTTGTCGTCTCCCTGCTGCCCCTCCTGTCCTCCCTGGAACATGTCGTGGGTCCACTTCGGGCTGCTACCCCCCTTGCGGTAGACGAAGCGTCCGCGGCGAGGCGGGAAGGAACCCCGGCCTCTTCCGCGGTTGTCTATCCAGGTTTTCTCGCCATCACGGTCGTCGTGCTGAAAGGGGACACACGCGACGTTAAGGGTCAAGTTAGAAGTCTTTTACACAGCAGGATCATGAAGCAGGGTGCTGGTCTTGCCCCACCTTCCAAAACTCAACTCTGGACTGACTTAAAACTTCTTAATGTTTATCGAAACGTTGCAAAAATGCTTCAAATGTTTAAATAAATATAAAGTTTTAGTCAAGATTACAGCCTTTACTCAAAATAATTCAAGACAAGGCAAAAGTGAGCTTGGCTCACATACCCCCGCTCACTGCTTGACCCCTACTAAAGTAGGGCAAAATGTTTGGCCCTTTTGGAAAAATAAAAAAAAATTTGGGCACCCTGGACTTCTAACCTCCAAAAGGCACAACTAGACCACACTGTCAACCATCAAACCAAATTTGAAGTTCTTAAGTGAAATAGTTTTCGAGTTCTGCTCCGGAAAAGAAAGTGTGACACGCGAACGGAAGGAAGGACAGAAGGACGGAAGGACAGAAGGACGGAGGGACGGACACGCGGAGCGCTATATACCCCCGACTATGTTGTCGTGGGGGTATAATAATCATCAGATACTTTCCAATGAATTGAGGATTCAACTACACTACAGTTCATGAAAGCTCTGTACAGTGGCTACAATTGGCATCAGGTGGTCTTTCAAGCATTTGTACGAAGCAGAAATGACAAATTGTTTGGTATAGAGAAGAAGAAACTGGTTTCTTTGATGGTTTACGTACGTTTATGAAGTCAACGTTATAGGCGCCTTGGGAGCTGAATTTAATATTTCCTGCCGGCCTCTATAAAAAAGAAAAATATATATATATTTATTAGGGCTGTCAAAGTTAACGTGATAACGCGTTAACGCAAATTCATTTTAACGCCACTAATTTCTTTAACACATTAACGCAATGTCCGATTGTTAGGGTGTAGCGGGCTCAGTTTTAAAGCTAGAGTGAAGATACTGATATCATATGACACTAAAAAAAACCTACATGTAAAGAATCCATTGGTACCAACTATGGAGGCTAAATAACACTCAAAACTTGTGCTAAATTTTGGAGAGGAAAATCTGTCATGGCCATTTTCAAACGGGTTCCTTGACCTCTGACCTCAAGATATGTGAATGTAAATGGGTTCTATGGGTACCCACGAGTCTCCCCTTTACAGACATGCCCACTTTATGATAATCACATGCAGTTTGGGGCAAGTCATAGTCAAGTCAGCACACTGACACACTGACAGCTGTTGTTGCCTGTTGGACTTCAGTTTGCCATGTTATGATTTGAGCATATGTTTAATGCTAAATGCAGTACCTGTGAGGGTTTCTGGACAATATCTGTCATTGTTTTGTGTTAATTGATTTCCAATAATAAATATATACATACATTTGCATAAAGCAGCATATTTGTCCACTCCAATGTTGATAAGAGTATTAAATTCTTGACAAATCTCCCTTTAAGGTACATTTTGAACAGATGAAAAATATGTGATTAATTTGCAATTAATCGCAACTAACTAGAAACAATTATGCGATTAATCATGATTAAATATTCTAATCGATTGACAGCCCTAAAAAAAAAATCAGTAAAGTCTAAATTATAGGCGCCTTAGTAGCTGAATATAATATTTCCTGCCGGCCTCTATACTGTCAAAATAATCTTTAAAGACATTGATAAATTCTTGGATCTTCAAATTCCAACATTTAGGGAAACTGTTCCAGTCCCGATATTTCTTATTTGCTATATAAATATAGTATGTACAAAAACAATAAACATGAGGACTACCTTGGATTAGCAACATAGACACATATCAATTAAAGTAAAATAAAATAAGTATTTGTGTGGGAGGGGTTAAGCCCTGAAAAACTAGGTTGATAAGCTGGTTTTGCATCAAACATCTTGACTCGTCATAATGGGAAAAGCACGTGTAAGTGTAACATTAACAATGGCTCTTTTCTGTTTCAGTGTCCCAGTAGGCCAGCATGTTCAATACCAGGATGCTGAAACAGGAGCAGCCAAATAAAATTCAGCCATAATTCATTCTGTTATTTAATTATATTATTTCTACTGTGGCATGTCAAAATGTCTCACTGGAGACACTTTGACATGCCACAGTAGAAATAATAATGAAGGCTGTATGTGTGCCACTAAATCAATTAGTATCTCCAGAGGCTCACCAGGTAGTACTTCCTGCTCTTGGGAGTGTATTCAGGGTCCCACTCCTCCTCCGGAGGGCGCACTGCAGGATTCATATTGGCAGGGTTTCCATTGCTGTTGTTGCCTGGATAATTCCCCCTGCTCCACCCTCTCCCTCTGACTCTGGGGAACTGAAACCAAAAACAACAAGGTGGATTTAAAGTTGCAGTCAAGGGACAAACACTACAATAACATGGATTATTATATATTATATTTTTGGTCCAAGACCCAGGGAGGATGAGAACGACAGAACACACAAATAAGAAGCCATACTGATGGAAATCAGGCATTTGTTTAGTGATGAGGTGAAGTTCCACTGAGTTACGCTACATTACCTTAATAAAAAGTGCATGGAATATGTATGATAGAGAGTCATCATCATTATCATCATCATCCACATTATGTTCCTTAGCATTAGGAGGAAGGAACAGAGCAGAGAAGCGTAGTCTACTGTGATGCCATTAGGACAAAAAATTGCAAGAAGATGAGATGTCAGTACCTGAATGACAAAAACACACCAATACAGCAGCAGAAGAGATCAAACAAGGCACAGCCGGGAACTTACAAATCCACGGCCTCGACCTCTCTCTGCGTTGTGGCCCTCGTAGTGGCCTCTGTCTGCGGGCCCACTGTAGTCCCGTGGAGGGTAACGTTGGTGACTGTAGCCCTCCTCTGACTGCTCCATCCCCTCTCCCCCCATGAACTCTTTACCTCTGAAAGGTGGAGGATAAGGGGATGGAGAGGATGAGGAGGAAGAGGAGGATGGAGAGCGATCCCGTTTCTTCTTACCCTTCCTGTGAGCGCAAACATAAAAGGTCGGATGTGAGCTTTACAGATGTGTCCAAAACAGTTTGAAGGTATAATGTGCAGATTGTGGAAGGTTTGTAGAGTGGTTACTATGGTTACAGGAGACATTACTCATGCTTTCACCTCTTCCTCCGTCACAAAAACAAACGTAATGCCCTACATTTTCATTTAAATAACATGTTCTGTCTCATACATACATTAAATATGCATGTCTCTTCTCACATTACATTTTTGCACAAGCCCCTCCTACAATATTCAACCTAAGCTTGAATCTGAAAACAGGCAGCCAAGGATAAAAGGAAAATGAAGAAAAACAGCCTCTAGCAGTGCTTAGATTTAAAAAAACAAAACAAAAAAAAAACACCCAAACTATCCCTTTAAGCTTTCACATTGTTCATACTATGAACAACTGCACATTATACAGATATATTTTACATATTTTGATATTGTAAATTTCTATTTTATATTCATGATTCTCGTGTTTTGCGTTACTACTGTGATTATTGTGATCGTTATGCACCAAAACACCAAGGCAAATTCCTTGTATGAGAAAGCCTAATTGGCAGTAAACCGATGTGATTCTGCTGCTGATTCTGATTCCATCAGCTTTCCATCGTTGAACCACAAGAAAGCTTTCATTTTGACGTGGTTACAGGAAACGCAGTGGTATTTGTCATCCATCTTAGCACCTGCTAAGGTGCTATCTGCTATCTTTCAATAAATTGAATCTAAAAAAAAAAATTAACTGTAGCAAGTGATGGGCACAAAGGACATATATGCGGTAGGTTGTTAAAATTATATTATGTGTGGGCGGAAAAAAGGAGGAGGAGGAAGTGGTAATTGGTTATCTTACTCTGCTGCTGTAAAGGAACATGACAACATATTCCTGGTAACAACAGTAACCACGCCTCCAAACATTGTGTTACCATGTTGCTGATCTGAAGACAGGACTGTATCAACCTCTCTAGGTTGGAAAAACGGAGACCACAGATTGAACGTACTTGGATTTCTTGTGGTGCTTCCCAGATTTCTCAGAGGACTTCTCTCTGCTCGGTCCTCGGGAGCCTCCGGGGCTCCTGCCTCCTTCACGCTTGTACTCCTTCCCAGCAAACCTCTTACGTCTTTCAATATCCAGACGGAGGTCCATCACGTCGCCTTTGAATTTTTTACTTGGATCCTGCAGAAATATGTGTTTATTAGCCAATAAACCCACTGTTTTTAAATACTGATGGACAGATTCATAAATGCTAGAAATGAATTGGTAAACATGACACAGGAAAGTAATGCTGCATTACAAATAAAGATGAACAACATATATTAAGTATTGTGTTCCCTCTAGTGGTTAAGACAAAATGTGAATACATTAGACATTACTATGGTGGGTACTAATGCAGTAAAGCACATAAAGAATAATACAAAACATTCTTAAAAAATGACTTTTCACAATTTAATATTAAAGTATTTGTGGAAACCAGCAGCATGCAAGTAGCTTATCAAAATAAATTGAATTTCACAGTTTTTTGAAGCTTGATTTTTTTCTTTTTAAGAAAAATACTTACAAGGTAAAGGCACTGATAAGCGTCCCTTGAGAGGCTTGGACTCGGGATCTTAATTCACTTCCTTTTAGCCTTTGCTTGGGTTCGTACATACCCAATCAATAACCATATCTCATAGGCTGGGGGGCTTGCTTGGCACTTACAAAACACAATTGGGCTCTTTTGATTTAGAAATATGCATCCTTTGAAAGAAAAGCACAAAGCTGAACACTGCTGCTTTGGGTCGTCTCAAATTGGCTTGTTCCAAATACGTCAAATTTCAAAATGGCGGGTCACCTTGTAGCTCGTCTCCTCCATATCCTCAAACAGGCGAGAGTGCCTCTTAAAGGCACTGGGGGAAACATCGATTCTCCTGAGAGAGGAGGAAAAAAGCCCTAATGTCAATAACAGATGATTATTTTTACAAATCACTTCAGATCAGATGATCAGACGTTGTGGATACCTGTGGATTTCTGGGCTCTTCCTTGGCTTCATCATTTCTACCTCTGCAGCTTTTCTTTGGTACATGGCAAACCGCTCACTTAAAGTCATGTCTGAGCACTGGAAGTGTTGAGCTGCAAATAAAGAACAACAATCTATTATTCCAGATACAGCTGCACCAGCTGTGGTAATAAGCAAGTAATGAAATGTCCAGTGGATGTCGTCAACTATCCAAACTCCTCTTGTTATCTTGAGTCTGTAGAGGCTGGACAGAACCAGCACAGATCATACTTTACCTTTGATGTAGTGCACAATTGAGACTATGTGCTGAGCAAACAGCTCAGAGGGGCTGCGGCGGAGCTGTGCCGACTGAACGTGCTGGAAAATGGAACGAAACTCGGGATCTTTCTTAGTGGGATTCAGCTGTTCTCGGGAAGTGAGGCGCTCTTTAGACATGGAGGAGCTGAGAGAACAGAAGAGGTCAGGAACATTGAACAATGAGAAGTAAAAATATCTACCGTATTGGCCCAAATACAGGACGAGGGGGTCGTATCATATTCGAGAACTATTTTTTAAGGTTGTCAAAGTTAACGCGACAATAACCCGTTAACGCAAATTTGTTTTAACACCACTAATTTCTTTAATGCATTAATGCATCCATTAACTCGTGATTTTTAGGTTGTAGAAGGCTCAGTTTTAAAGCTACGGTAGAGTGAAGATGAGATATTTTAATCGAATGACAGCCCTAGTTATCAGACATTAAGTTAAAACATACAAAGTGATTTTCCAAACACCTGTTTTTATGTGCATTTGTGGATTAAAAAACGGCACAGAAATTCAAAGAAAAAAAAATTGAAATATATCAAAAACGTTTTTACGCTTCGCTGAGGCGAAACAGTTGGTGTATCGATTTAAGAAAATGCAAAAGGGTGCAATGGACTTTGCCAATAAGTTATGACGTACATGAAGTACATGACTTAAACATCTAATAAAGCTTCCGCTGAAGAGACGAAAACATCAGATCTGTGAGCAGCGATGGGGAGACTGTAACGTTCCAGATATTAAGACATGAAATTGACATAAATGTTATATTTCCATTATGTGTTCTACAAGCGTTTTCACTGTCTGAGGTTTGACTGGTGCTCTTCTAATTACGTTAATTCGGTGGCACCCGGCTGGAGAATTAGCTCCACCAATGGAAACTTGATTATAGAGAGTGTTGCATTATGGGTTGTTTCTAGCTGTAGTGTTGCTAGACTAGCAACTTTCTTCAAGTCTGTTTATACCTGAAAGTTTTTAGTTCGCCCAGTTTAACCTGCAGGTGACTTGTTTTTCTGCCACAGAGGAAATAATTTCCTGACGAGTGAAAATGAGTCAAAAGCTTATTTCAATGTCTTTACTGCAGAAACTGACTGGGGATTGAACCATCTGTAAAGCCAACAATTACTTGTAACAAAATATTATGATGGGGAACTCGGACTAAAGCCAGAGAAAATCATTCCGACCGTAATGTGAGTCTGTGACTGATAGAAAAGCTCTACAAATGTGGGATTTACATTCTCTTTTAATGGAAGCGTGTCATGTTTCACTTGTACGAGACAAAAGGCTGCAAGGACGAGGATCTGTTAGTTGAAGCTGTTGGGGAGTGGGAGGGGTCTTATATTTGGGCCAATGCGGTAATTGCAATGTTATATATAGTATCTGATCGGGTACTGCTACACATACCTGGGCATTTCATCTACAGAACCGATTTTGAGTTCAAAGTCGTCCCTTGACGCAGACAGGTGCCGTACAGGTGACTCCTTACGAGGAGGGAAAGCTCCAGGAAATAGCGGCCGCTCCTTCTCTCTGGAAGTTGCGGGAGAGGACGGACTCCTTCTGGACTTCTCCTTCTCTTTCTTCTCCTTCTTCTTGGACTTCTCCTCTTTCTTGGAGCTGTGCTTGCGGCTTCGGTACATCTCCTCCTCCATGGGATCTACGGGCTCTACGTCTTCAGCATCTCTCCGGCTTTTCTCTTTAACCGACGGGTAAGACGTCGAATAGCTCGGCTCGTCCCCCCATTTCCCGAAAATGTCCCTATCGGTGAGGGTGGTTTTGACCTCCCCGTCCTCCTCGATGTCCCCCTCTTTCAGCCCGTGAGACTTGAGGAACTCCTCTTCCCCAGCGTCAAAGAAAGGCATGTCTTCTTTGGAGTCGCTGAAAGAAGTGGACGAGATGTTGAAAAGGTCTCCGGACTTGCTTCCTTTCTCTAGTTCTCTGTCTGTGGCGCGCTGCTCTTTATCGCGACCGTTCTCCTTTTCTGCAGCCTGCTTTTTGTTTTTATTCTCAGCCAAGAACCTGAAACAGAGAACCAAACTGAGCTTTAGTACCTGCGATGCCATTAACCAATATGCTTATTTTTTAAAAATTCAGACAAAGATGAACAATGTAAGAGGGGAAAACAATACAGCATATTCTCACAAGCTGAAAAATGGTTATGTAATACACACCAGGGATGGGCAAGCTTACAAATAGATGGTAAAACTGCATACATGATACTACTTATTGGATTATTAACTTCTGTCAACTATTTTCCTGCTTTTGTGAGTCTAATCTCTTCTCCTTGCTTGCTCCAAACTAACAAGGTACTAATGCACACGTACAAACAATGAGACTCAGTTTTAACTGGGTTATTGTGCAAGGAAAAGCTGTTGAGAGAATAACTTAACGTTCCCTTACCTGATGAAGAACTTTAAGAGTTACTGAACTGACAATCACACGTTGACAGTGTTGACTGTGCCAAAACATTTTCATGTCTCTGTGTATGTGAAAGAGAAATATTGCCCTATATGTTAGTGGAGATCACGATTTTTATCACGATTATTCATAGATTTTAGGGATAAAATATTTTTATTGCAATTTCACATTTAAATAAACACAGCGTTGCTTTCACTTCCATGTTGTGCTACATTCCAACCGTCAGAAAGTCTAAATGTTGTCCTTTTACTTTGTTATTTTCATCTATGGTAGTTAATTGCATAAAAATACACAATTCATTAGAAAATAAATGATTGTATTTTTATTTAAATGTTTGCTTTGATAAAAACAAATCTTGGCATTAGTAGTTCTAATTATATATTATAAGCTGCTTAGCTAATGTTAGGAAGTTAAACAGGTCATAATTTTCTCTCTATTATCTATTTTATATTGCTGTGAAAACATCTCCTTCAAACAACTGGATTTATTCAGGTTTCTCGCCAAAAACTACATTTTACAAGATTACATTTGATCCTTTAATGGAGCTCTTTAGCTGTCGGCAGACGAGCCGATCACTGTGATGCTCTGAGCAGCATCATGGGAATGAAATACAATATAAGAAGTGTCTGATTAAGTTAGTTGTTCCAAATATTTTTAAGATTGTTCCTCCACGGCTTATTTTGGACTTGCAGTTGTGACAAATTGCAGCTTTATGTCTTCTTCACTCACACTGAAGAACTTCCATATAGACGAAATGGTGTATGTGTGTGTGAGAGTGTGACGTTACTGACTGGGCCGCTGTTTGCCGACGTAAATCCATCATGTGGCGGCTGCACGTGTGTGTGACCGGCAAAATAACGGATATATGAGACAGCTGAAAACCGTCCGGCTTCGATCGGCTGCTGGTTGTCGTTGCATCTCTAGCTGTTAGTTTAGGAAGCGCTTGATTAATGCAGCAGAGTTTTCTATGAGCGGAGCACAATATTGCAGTGGATCATGTTCATTTAATTGTGCGAAGCCAAAATCGTGATCGTGACTAATATTCGATTGTGTAATCCTATATGTTGTTGACTTTCCAACCGATCTCTGGACGAACTAATTTAGTTTTTTCAATTTCAATGGCGATGGGGTCTTCTTTGGAAAAATAATTGGGACATTATTCTCAGTATTAATGTACCAACTAATCAGTATATTTCCCAAATCAAATTATTCTTAAAAATAAAAACACTAACTTTAAATCACCACTGCCGGCTGCCTGCTTCCGAAAATGGCAGATCCTGTACAATAGATAAACCTACAAACTCCAGCAGCAGACTAAGTGCTGGTTTTAATTTCCTATCTTGATCATTTGTATGAAATAAAAAAATAAAAATAAAAAAAGCCCATCCCTAAAGCAAACAGTGTAGACCAGGACTCACATTGCAATGATTATACTCACGTAAGCACCACCGTCCTAAGTGAGTGGGATTTCATACAACTTCCTCTCAGTGCACAGAAAAGGACAACAGCCGGCTACACTCTCAATGCACTTAAAATCTGTTTTCCTTTTTAACCTGTGTTCCTCCAGGGATCTTTGAAAAAGGCTAAACATGTTTGAAAGAAAAATAATGTTCATGATTTGTTAGAAAAATGAAAAATGAAAACCATGTAATTACATTCAAATAACTACAAAAGTAATGGACGTACTTTTTGAAGGCAGCAGAGATCCCAGCCTTATCTCCACATTTGGCTTCTTCCTTTGAGAAGAAGCCGAAGCCGCTGAAGGAGGCGGTCTGTCCGGACTTTGTGGGGCTCTTTGCTGGAGGCGACGCGGTGCCGATGGTTTTCCACAGAGGACCACCACTCCCGGGCCCTTTGCCGTCAGGATCAGTGGAAGCATCCTCTTTTTTGATCTCTGGGCTGATTCGTTTCGGGCTGGCGTCATAGTCAATCCATTTACCTCCAGATGCCTTCTCGATGGCGCTGCCGTCTGCTGCCTGACCGGATTTCTCTCCTTGACTTTCTAGCTTGTCCTTTGCATCCTTGGAAGGCTTGCCCTTGCTGCTGCGATGACGTGGTGATGAGGACCGGGACCGTGAAGAGTAGCTGGAGCGCCTGGAGCGTCGAGATCCCCGCGAAGACGAGCGATCGGAGTGGTGGGAACGGCTCCGGCTGGCCGTGCGCTTCCTGGGTGTGCGGGAGCGTGAGCGCCCCCTCCTGGGGCTGTGTGAGTGGTGGTCCTGGTCATGGTGGCGTTCGTGCCAGCCTCCTCCTCCACCTCCACCACCACCACCACCACCACCCCCACCACCACCACCTTGCCAGTTGGACTTATAGCCATAGCCTCCTCCCCTGTTCTGGTAATGGCTGCGTGGGAAATAGCCTCGGTTTCTGCCACGGTAGTGGAAGGGCCTCCGGTAGCCTCGGTTGTAGCCTCTGAACCCACCTCTGTTGTTCTGGTAGTCCCTGGTAGGATAGTTTCTGTAGGACGGAGAGTGAGAGCGAGAGCGGGAACGAGACCTGGAACTGGATGAGAGAAGAGAGAGAAAAGACAGAAGAAGAAAAATTAGGTTATTGTGGGCAAAGCATGTATCGTACCCTCAAGAGCCACGCAGTCTGCACATTTAAAGTTACAGTCTGTAGGATTTGGTGGCATCTAGTGGTATAGTTGCAGATTGCAACCAACTGAGTACCCCTCCGCTCACTCCTCCCTTTTCAAGACTGGGGTAACGTGAGCCTCCGAGTGCAAAACCGTGGTAACGCCGTTGGCCTCGCTCACAGGCCATCCTTACCATAATAACACTACTTTAGGAGCAACGGAAGTCAGACGGCGGCTGGCGGTACCACGGTTTTGCACTCTGCAGCTCACGTTACCGCAGTTTCACAAGCGTGTTGGAGAACTACGGTGGCCTTCAGGTAACGTAAAAACGTGAAAGGTTCTCTCTAGACCCAGTGTTTGGTTTGTCCGTTCTGGGCTACTGTAGAAACATGGCGGAGCAACGTGGCTGACTCCGTGCAGAGGACCCGCTCCCTATGTAGATATGAAGGGCTCATTCTAAGCTAACGAAAACACAACGATTCTTAGTTTCAGGTGATTCTACACTACTGAAAACATAGTTATGAGCATTATATTACATTTTTGTTAATATGTTACACACTGGCCCTTTAAGCAAAAAACTGTAGCCAGAAACCTTCTTCTTGTGGGGAACGCTACACCAGTGAAAACGGAGAATACCCTGGACAGAAGACTGAATGAACACCAGAAACCGACAACATCAGCTGTCTGTGAACACCAGACCAAAACCAGTCACAGCATCGACTGGGATGCCCCCACATACAACCACTTTTCACTTGATCGATATTTCATACTTGGATCATATGATAACAACTAATAATCTACATGATAACTGAGCAACTCCATCCACTGAGGAAGACCAAGAGATGCGTTTGAGAGCTTGAGAAACAACAACTACTGTAAGTTGGACCTTGTGTTGAGAATATGTTTTTGTCAAACTGCTGTCTCCAATGTCAAGAATGAATCCTCAAGCTCCATATAGTCTGAGCCCAAACTGTTGATAGAACTTACATTAAACAATAAAATGAACTGCCTTATTCAGAGCCAATTGTAAATGACAAAAAAAGACTCCTGGATTAGCTGCATAACAATACACTAACATAATGACTGCAAGGGTTGACGTCATTCTACTAAACCATCCTTATGACCCTGGAATGATCCTGAAAGATTTATTTTAGCAAGAATCCACAAATAGACATGATTTAGAAGATTTATTAGTTATTTTCTTTTCTAGTTATTAAAGCTGAAACAATTTTTTGGTCTATAAAGAAAATTAATCAGCTACAACTTTAATAATCGATCGTCACTTTTAAGCAAAAATCTCAGAAATCCACTTGTTCCAACTTTCAAATGTGAGTATTTGCTGGTCTTCTTTGTCTTCTATAATAGCAAATTAAACATCTGCGGGTTTTTAACTGTTGCTCGGACAAAATAGGCTAAGCAATTTGAAGACGTCACCTTTGGATTTGAGAAATCGCAGTGGACATTTTTTCACCATTTTCTCACACGTAATAACAATTAGTCGAATAATACAGAAAATAATTGGAAGATTAATAGAAAATAATTGATATTTGTAGCCCTATAATATATTATAAACTTACAAGAGAAAGTTTTTAAAGATAGGACTGATAAATCAGTTATCTGAACAACAGTAGAAGACAACTTTTCAATACCTCTTTTATTGTGGGAACCTTTGAGATTGAAATAATATAAGACAAACTATTCTTCAATGTTTTGTGTACCCCCGGGTGTACCCAATGACTCCTGGTGGTGCCAAAACCATATTTTGGGAAGCCTTGATGGGAGACAGAGACCTACTTCTGCCCACTGTCAACAGGGGGCGCTGTAAGCTCAGTGATGACTGGGAAGCATCTCCACTGAGCACAGCGTTGTCTCTGTCATTCACTCCGAGAGACATAGATGTAAACAAAAACTTAAATTACATAGAGGATATCACACATAGGTCTACATACTGCACCAAGAATCATTTCTGAAACAAACAGCATGCTGCTACATTGAGGACAAATAACTCTGAATAATAAAAAAATAATAATAAAACTCTTTCTACCCATCACTCTTTCAATTACTTAGCTACAGTTTATTATTAGTATGATTTTGAGTGCCCTCTTTGTAAAGCGTCCTTGAAAGGCGCTATATAAGTCTAATTTATTATTATTAAATAACTCTGAAGTGAGATCTGTACAAAAGAGTTCAACGTGATGACAGACAGCAAACTAATCATCATGACATTATATCTGCAAATTAAAAAAAAACGACAAAACAGCAAATTGTAGTTTCACCTATGAAAGACTAGAAATAAAAGCCATCCAAACACAACCATTTCTAGAGAAATAAGAAATGTGACTTGACTGCACCTGTCCTGATGGCCTGTAAAGCCACGGACAAAACCCAAGTAAATGCCAATTACATACTTAACCCCTTGTACCTTTTCATTGGAGCAGAGCAGTCCTGGACAAAAGACGGTGTATTCCCACAAGCAGGACAATCTGTGTGTGGCTTTAATTTATGTGTTGGACAAAGGGTACACCCAGGACACAACCTGCACTAATCCACAGAGGGAGGAGGCAGTGAAGGGGGGAGGGAGGTCCAACAAGGCCAAGAGTGCTTGCTCTCTACTCCTTTTTCCTTTTGATAATCATTGATATGCAGTGTAGCAATGCTCTTCAAGGAAAAAACATCCACTCAAGCTGCTCACTGTCTGTGAAAGTGCTTTAACCCTCCAGCTCCAAACATGGACTGACAACAACAAGGCAGCCAGCAAGGGAAGCACTCCCTCGCTTAAATAAGGCAAAACCATAACAATAAATAAATAAAAACATTATATTGGGTGTGTGGCTTGACATCTTAAACTGTATCACAAATATAGATGACTAGATGACTTCCTAACAAGAAAGAAGGTGAGCTGATGCAAATAGCTTGAGGCTTTGTCAGCCTTTCGCCCACACAGGAAAAATATTTATGCAAATTGAGAGCAAACCTAGAACGAGTAGGGCCCAGTTAAAGAAGAACAATAAGGAACTAACTTCTGGTTAAATTTTAATATAACTAGACTTAATATCAATATGTATCTGGTAACTTATTATTTATTACTATTACCAATAAAAAGAAGGAACATCTTGTGACAATTACAAAACCCTAGACAGACTACTTTAAAGAGCACTCCACTGATTTAGCATTGCAAAACATTCCTATAACATTGTCAGACTCCAAAAGGACACCTTTTAAAAAAGTGTTAAAATTGATGCAGCAGAAACCGAGATATCGTCTTTTTTATTCAATGCGAGGAATGTCACGATACCAGAAATTTAGTAGTCGATTAATACCAGTGAAATCCCTCAATTCTCGATACCAGTTACCACAGTAAAAAACAAAAGTAAAACAATACATCCCATGCACTTCAACATCCACTCCTTCAAACCATTTGCATACTGGCTTTTGTTAGGATGTTAAACAGGTCGTAATTCCCTCTCTATTATCTATTCTATATTGCTGTAAAAACATCTCCTTCAAACAACTGGATTTATTCAAGTTTCTCACCAAAAACTACATTTTACAAGATTATATTTGAAGACATCATGATAACGTTAGAATTTACCTTCACCCAATACTATAATGTACAATTTTACTGAATAGAGCCTGAACACATCATAATGTAAATCAATGGCACATCCTGTGTTGAAATCGGCAGGACGAGCGCTAGTTAACGTTAGCTGCCGGTAAGCAGCACAGTCCTACACGGAGCTAACAGCTAACGTTAACTAGCTCTCGTCCTGCCGATATCAACACAGACTTGTTGTTCGCTGTTGTAGCATTATTAGGGAAAAAATTGGGTGTGTTCCGTGGACGCGTCAATAGTGAGTCTATAGCGTCCCAAACACATTTTCTATCGTCCCCGGGACACCGGGACGCTGTTAGTCTCGAGCCCTATCGGTACCTACGCTACTGTAGAAAAACTTGTTCTGTCATGTTTTCAGAATTTTAGCATTGACTTGGTACCGATGTATCGGTTCTCGTGACATCCCTATTCCATGTGTTTTTCTTCCTTGTCAAAACATGGCTCCTACATTACCCACAATGCAACTCAACATTCTACAGTTGGGTTGGTGATTCGGCTGTTGTATGCCAGTTGCGGCTGTTGTAGCCTGGAGCCGCTCGCCTCAAGCATGGATGAGGAGCTACAGAGGTCTCACTTTTAAACTCCACACCCCCAGATATTTTTCATTTTCAAACTTGTAGTCTTCAGCCCCAACTGACGCTGACTCGAGTGACATCACTTGAGGTAATGTATTACACTTCGGGCAGCTCCCTCTGCAGCCACAAAAGTCTTGATGCTACTTTTTTTACATATGCAGTAGTACTCCCCTAAGACCTGTAAACACACTTTGATGTGTATAATCAGTTGAATTCCCCTTTAATAAAACATTAATAAGGAGGCACTCATTGAGCTTGCACTTTAAATCTAGATTTTAAATATGCCTTCAGATTAAAAAGTGATCTTAAAGATAGGGTCGACGATGTTGGAAAGCTAGCATAATTTGAATGTAGCATCGCCTCAGGAGCTCCGTCTAAACCCATCCCCTCTCCTCGGGGCTCCTTCCAAGGCAACGCCCCCCACACACATGCACGAGCACCGCCGCATCGTAACTACTTCACAGACACAGAGCGGAGAGAGGACCTCAACTCAACAACGCTTCCTCATAACAAGTAACCGCGGCAGTGCTACTTTTGGATGAGTTTTCTCTTCCATTCTCCACTATACGTGCGGCAGCGACGCGCTTTGAGTTCAGGCTGGTGCACGCCAAGGGTAGAGAACGAGCAGGGAGGCATCTGATTGGTTCTTTCCAAGCGGACCTCGAGACAGTGATTGGTTGGCGTTTTTACAGGATTACAGCAGCTACAGATGACGGCTCTTTTCCGGTCTTTTTTCAGAGCTCATAAGTAATGGTTCGCTGTCGGGGTGTGAAGACCATTTCAACCAATATAACAAATAGTGTACCGTATAACATCGTCAACCCTGCCTTTAAAGGAATACTTCGCCCTTAAAATGACCATTTGCATATCAATTACTCATCGTGTGTTACCTTGAGATCTTAAAGAAAACTTTTCTCGCATGCCTCCATGGTGAACGGAGAATCAATGTTTTCTTCAAGAATTCAAGGTAACATGCGGTGAGTAATCGATATACAAATGGTCATTTTGTGGGTGAAGTACTCCTTGAAGGGAACTACACAGGAGTGCTGTATCACTGGAGTGAAATGGCTGTCAAGATGAGGCAAATGGTGAGTAAACACTCAACTGAAACATGAGCTGGCCATTTCCTTGTTGCTTTGTACTGTCTTACAAACAGAGCCAAACTGATATTAGTACACCAGTGTACTCAGATGATTATTTTTTCTGACTAATATCACAGAGCTACAACCACAGCCTTTATATCATAAAATCTAAGAAGTCACCCATTTGTGATATCAATTTATAAAGAAAAAATAAACAGTTAAAGCAGCGATTTAATAGCCACCAATGCAGCAAATAAAAGTAAAGGAATACTAACAGTAATTACTTCAGTCATATTACAAAACTGTATCATTAGGTGCTCTATGATCACTGTACAAAATTTCCTTTAAAAAGTACTTAAATAAATACTAGTCAAACCCTGCTGAATATACTCACCACATACACTTAACAAAAAAAGGTAATGATTTAGGTTACTGTCAGAAACAGAAAACTGGATTTACCTATAGCGACGTTTTCTGGATCTTGAGCGGGAGCGGCTTCTAGAGTGAGATCTGGAGTAGGATCTGGATCTGGACCTCGATCTGGAGCGAGACCGAGCTGGAGAATCCGGAGCCTTTGACATCTTTGCACTTAGGACCGTATAAATATTTTTTTCCTTAAAAACATAACAAGAAAACAAGTGAATTTTAATGGTTTGTTCACAAGAGGAATGAAACAAATACCAACGGTTATGCTGAGCTATTATGCTCTTCGAGAGAAAACAACTAATTTAATTCAAACAAATCCGCCATATTCATCAGGACTGTGCAGCTACATGATGGGAATGGACAGCATACATGACATCTTGTCCCCCGTCACCAAGACCCCTGCACCTATCTGTTTTAAAACCTGCCATCAGCAGCCCCTAAAGCCCCACATGACCTTAAACTGTCAAGACCGATGCCGTGCTAACACACAGAGGCCAACAGGTTAGCTTTAAGACTGTAGCAGACAGCTGGAGCAGCATGTAAACATGAGCACATGAGCCGGCGGCAGCAATGTGAGACAGGTTGAGCTTCTGTGCAGCAAGATGTTGAAGGCTGCTGCTGAGGAGGAGTGAAGGCTGGCTCAACGTCAAACACAAATCAACCTAAATAGTGCAGCAATCCAAAAGCATGACCCTTCCAATAACAGGATACAGCCTACAGCACAGGATCAGATTCGGTGAATTTGTCATCTTCACAGCAAAATATATCAAATGAGTCTAGTTAAAGCTACAGCTCTGTGGGAAACTGTATTGATGTTAGGTGATCGTTAGATTGCCCTATCTGTGATACGGTAAAATTCACATACAGTCCTTTGTTGGGGCTAAGGGGTTAAGACATTGACCATGAACCGCAACATCACTGGTTAAAATCTGGCCGGGGACCTTCGTTGCATCTCTCTACTATTGCTATCTAATAAAGGCCTAAAATGTCCCAAAATATAATGTCCTTAAGATTAAAAGATTCAAGATGCTGTTGTATAATATAGGGCTGTCAAAGTTAATGCGATAATAACTAGTTAACGCAACTTCGTTTTAACAATACTAATTTCTTTAATGCATTAACGCAACTTGCGATTTTTAGGTTGTAGCAAGCTCAATTTTAAAGCTAGAGTGAAGATTCTGGTACCATATGAAAACAGACCAACCATGTACCATACTGTCATACTAGCTTGTTGTGAAGGAGGCTAAATAACGCTCCAAATTTACGCTAAATTTTGGCGAGGAAAAACTGGCATGGCGATATTGGTCCCCTGACCCCTGACCTCAAGATATGTGATTGAAAATGGGTTCTATGGGTACCCACGAGTCTACCCTTTACAGACATGCCCACTTTATGATAATCACATGCAGTTTGAGGCAAGTCATAGTCAAGTCAGCACACTGACACACTGACAGCTGTTTTTGCCTGTTGGACTGCAGTTTGACATGTTATGATTTGGGCATATTTTTCATGCTAAATGCAGTATCCTTGAGGGTTTCTGGACAATATTTGTCATTGTTTTGTGTTGTTAATTGATTTCCAAAATTAAATATATACATACATTTGCATAAACCAGCATATTTGCACACTCTCATGTTGACAAATCTCCCTTTATGGTACATTTTGAAGAGATAAAAAATGTAATATTAATTGGCAATTAATCACGATGAACTTTGGGCAATCATGCGATTAATTGCGATTAAATATTTTAATCGATTGACAGCCCTAGTATAAGACAAGACAATCTTAATATTACTGTATTCTGTGCTTTTGCTCTAATTACAATACCTGAGAAGAAAATGTTAAAAGAAAAAATTCAAAGGACATGTCTGACTTTAAGGAGGTCAAATGTGACGTGAAAGAACAAACCTGGCAGCGAACAAACAAGCCAACCAGGTAGAGCAAATGTTATGTAAGCACGATTTGTTTTTTCATTTGTTTTGTAACCACAAAAAAGTATCAAACACTGGATATCTTCCATTGAGCAACCTTGTTACTATTTCCCTGCTGCTTAACATAAGAAAACATAGCTCTGGGGTAAACCAACCGTGCTTCATTAAGTGACTTTGACCCCAAAGCAAACTACTGAATCAACACTAACCGAAAATGACAACATGTGCAACATGGCATCACTTGTTTCATCACTTCAGAACAAGAAAATTGATTTTCTTTATCTATATGCTAGTTTTTGCCAAGGAAAATATAAAATGACCAACTAAAACTTAGCAGTATTTGTCCATCTTGCTGCCTATTTGTCAAGATGATACAACAATGCATCTCTTCTACAAAATGGAGATCAGAGTGTCTTCCCAAGCAGCAGCCCTGGAGCAGGTAGTGCTGCTTTAGTGCAGTGGGGCAAGGAGAAAGCTTTCACTACTGTACTACAGGGACTTCTTAATGCTGAAAAGGCAGCATCCTCCTCGGTTCTAATGACGTCAATCTGCTATTCTGTTGGTTAAATCAAAGTCTGAAGCCTTTGCATTTTATTCAAGATTCCCTTTGAGAACCTAATGAAATGCATAATGGTGTTTTTTTTTTCACCGAATGTTGTGGAATGGCTGTTTTCATGTTGCTATGTGCCAAACAATGATTGCTACCGTGTTCATACAGGGCTTCCCCTGCCTGTCCAAATCTTAAGCAGGCGTCTTGAGTGTTTTATTGACCACCGAAGGCCCTCATTGCTCTTCTGCTGAACCTCAAACTTTCAATATACTTATGGTACCTCTTTGCATGCCTAGGTCCCCCTGTTTGTTAGGTTTCTCAGCCACTTCAGTCCCATTATGTGTGGGAAAAACTTGTCTCTCATCAAGAAAGGACATTCATGCTTTTTATTTCAAATGTAAGGTCAACATTATGAGTTGTATGGCTGAAATTCTCAACAAGCAGATTTTACAGAGTGAGCGATAGTAGCCTTAAAATGCATAGAGGCCTTATAATAAGCATTATGGGTAACATTTAGGTCTTTTAAGAGTTTGTATTCACAGCATCAGCTCTCTGATTTTGTTCTTCCCTGCAGCCTTCACGTGTATGGGGCCCTGAATGATAATTACAGGGAGGTGCATCAGTGAGTTGACTTTCACATTATCTATTGTATGTTACCAAAGCCCCCCCACCCCCCCGGCCCCACATCAAACCAAAAAGGGAAGTGAAAGTGAGCATCAATAATTTCAGGTTTTTCCATTTCATCACTGGCAAAGATCTTTGACACTCTCTACGTCCAGCAAACATCTATTAAAATAAACGTTCACATGTAGATACATTTAAATATGCAACACTTTACTTTCTTGTTTCTGTAGCCTTAACTCTTACTATCCTATTAACTACTCAATTGTGTGGTTAAGGATGCACAACTGGTTCTGGTTTACCCTGAAGAGTTGCTAGACTGGTTGTGGGGGTTGATGTTAAACGAAGTGTATGCACCATCCAACCAAAGACAGACACAATAATTGTGAAGGAAATATCTTGAGAGGCCCAAGACAATCGCCAAAAACTGGGTAGTGGTAGTGGCTCCAGTTAGAAGTAGGGCTGTCAAAGTTAACACGATAATAACGAGTTAGCGCAAACTCGGTTTAACGCCACAAATTTCTTTAATGCATTAACACAACTTGTGATTTTTAGGTTAAAAAAAAACTGTCATGGTCCCTTGACCTCTGACCTCAAGATATGTGAATGAAAATGGGTTCTATGGGTGCATCCCAAAGCTCTTAATTGCATCCACGTTTCCCTCACTTGCTACTTTTCCTTGCGTCTTAGTCCCTCCCACCAGGGAAGCATGGAGAGACGCAGGGAAACCATGCGAGGAGAGAGGAAACGAGGAAATATGTTTTAAGAGAAATGAGACATTTCCTCTGAAGCGTCACGAGAAGCGACGTCCGTTTCTGATGACAGCAGCATCTGATCACAGCTGGATTAGCTGTCAGTCCGCTTTAACAGCTATAGAGACTTTAGATGGAGTTTGTGTTTGAACTGTACTAATACTAATAAAGACACACAGTTGTTATCAGTGGCAGAGCAGCAGTGTTTTCTCTCTGTAGCCAGTTACCTGTTTAACAAACACCTGCACATGAATAACAGGTGCAGTCTGTATTTATACTGTGGACTGAGTCTTGCTTAGAGGCTCAGGTACCATCTCTACTGGCACAATATCTTTATATTATTTATTCATTATTAGTGTCTGTAGTTATTGATATTCTGATTGTGAATAACCCAGAATATGACTATGGTGTCTTTTGAACACTGGCTATTATTTATCATGCTGAATGTTTCAGGGAAAATGTAAATTATGTAACACATATCAAACCCGACATTCAGGAATTATCATCCTCACATGTGACTGAATGGAAATGAAGATAAATAATGTAACAGGTGTTTGTTGCTGACAGACAGACTCTCCTTCTCTCTCTGACTTTAATAGTATCATTAATAATAGTTAACGGGGGAAATAACAGATCATGAAAAGAAAATCTTTCTAATAAATGCAGAAAGATGTTTTAGACCCGTTTGTCAGGTATTATAAAGCCCTTCCAGTGACAGGCTGCTTCACTCGTGGTGTGTGAAGGAGAAATACTGCAGGACCTTCTGCTATTGTTCAGAGCTACATTTAACACAGATTTTAACTAGATGGTGAATCAGAAAACAACTGAAATATAAAACGTTTAATCTATGATCTGTCTTCACTCCGGTATAAAACTCAGTGATGTTGAGAGGTAAAGTTATCAGATCAGTCCGATCAGCGCAGCGTCCAATCAGTAACTGATATCCAAAAATGTGTTATTAATTTGCGATTAATTGTAATTATGGACAATCATGCCATTAATCGCGATTAAATAGTAATCGATTGACAGCCCTAATTAAAAGTAAATAAAGTATAATTTAAGTGCTTTGATAATGGTATAATTCCCTAAAGCTAAGCTCTTGAAAGTGCATACAATGTAGTTGAATATTGATCCCTGTTGATTATATTATATATTATGATTATGATTATATTATAAAACACAGCAGTTTAATATAACTATTACAGATGTATTACCAGTGGTGGAATGTAACTATAACTAAATTAATTTACTCAAGTACTGTAATTGAGTACAACTTTGAGGTACTTGTACTTAACTTGAGTATTTGCATTTCATGGTACTTTATACTTCATCTCCACTACATTTTGTACCTTTGACTCTACTACATTTATTTCGCAACATCAGTGACTATGTTGCTTTGCAGATTCTGATTATACTAAATGTAAATTAACTACTAAATTATGATGTATTATTATGCATTAAGCCACCCAGCAGTATATAAAAAAATAGCTCCACCTCTACAAGCTGCTAGTGATGTACATTAATACATCACTAATTATAATCCAGTAATATAACGTTAATATATATGATTGTGAAATGGGCCATTCTGCATAATGAGTACTTTTACTTTTGGCAATTGAAGTATATTTTGATGCTAATACTTTTGTACTTTTACTTGAGTAGGATTATGAATGCAGGACTTTTGACGTTACTTATAACAGAGTGTTTTTTTACACTGTAGTATTGCTATTTTTACTTTAGTAAAACATGTGAATACTTCTTCCACCACTGGTTACACACATCTCACCAACACAAGCCTCTGGGTTTGATGCTTCAATCGGTCATGTTTGGTTGTGTATTTAGCTAGTTAGCTGCGTTAATAATCACCATTTAAGGCTACGTGCACAGGTAATATAAGATTACCTTTGCACCCGCAGAGAAACGGTGCCACCACAGACAATAACAACAGACAAAACAATGTAACAAATATGAAGTTAGCGCTGCTTAATGTGCAGCTTTGAGGACAATACTAAAGTAAAACTGACTAAATCTATCGATGCTGAAAGCGCCACCGTTAACTGCGTTCTTAACCAATAGCAAAGCAGTTATTGACTTCAGCTATCACCTTAGCAACAAAAGGAAGTTACAATTACCTTTTCCCCGTTTTTCAGAAGGCTGAACGAGCCTCGTGTTTATGAATAAATGTTTGCAGAAGTAGAGTGGCTAACCTTTTGAGGCCAAGCTGCTTCGTCTGGTCACTCCTTCCTGGTTTTTACTCCTCGGTTGTTACTGTACGAGTGGAAGCGGATGTTAGCAACCTAGCTTCTTAGCAACCTAACGTTAGCTTCTTAGCAACCTAGCTCGTTAGCAACGGCGCCCGTTACCCAGTAGGCCACCGAAAACAGACGCACTGCGCCTTTAGAAGAGGCCAGGCGCTCGGGCCGCCGTGTCAGTCGCCATTAGATGTATCCCGGGATGCTTCTATGTGTTTGTCAATTGCGCTAAATGTGTGTTTTTCTGGCGGCATCGAGATTTAACGATCGACGGGCACAGCTAGCTCACTGATGCTAGCTTCGCTACGCTCAAATCTCGCGAGAGTTTGTGTGACGTGAAGTGTAGACGTCCGGGAGGAGAGTCCACTTTTTCCTGTGATTGTGTAATGAGCTCATTATCTAGTGCAGTGTTTTTCTTCTTTCTGTAACACCTGTGGCACAGGTACATAACTGGATTAATGTCCCCGGGGCAAAAGTGAGCTGTGGGCCACTATGAACCCCCTGTTTTCCTCTCCTATCTGTGTACTTCATTAAACTTCTTTATATACTGCTGGGTAGTAATCTTATTTTTATTTTTCTATTTTATTTCACTTTATATTCGATTGTATCTCTTTTTAAGGTGTATTGGTGTTGGGACTTGTTGTTTAAGCTACTGGATGCCTAAATTTCCTTCGGGATCAATAAAGTATCTATCTATCTATCTAGTAATATATGATAATTTATTAGTTGATTTATATTTTCGTATTAATAATCTGCAACGTAACTAATGTAGTCAAATAAATGTAGTGGAGGACAAAGTACAATATTTGTCTCTGATATTTGTCCCCGTAATAATTGTCAGGATCCTCTAACACTAACCTTTTCTTTTTGTGTTAATAACATCATTGAAACAAAAGCCCTTCTCACATTTCCCAGCTTTAGAAACGTTTGTCTTGTGTGTTCATCTGTTGTGGAAGATGTTCTCGTTCCCCCTCGAACACACAGCTGTCTTTCAGCCTGACGTTGGTTGTCCGTCGGATCTGTGCTGTTTGCTGTGCACTATTTTTATCAGACTAAAAGCCACATAACGCCTCCTATCACAGAGAGATTCCATCCTGAACACCACTCAGGGCCAAACACAAATACACTTAGTTAGTTACTGAAGTTATATTCTGTCTCATCTCGCTGACGTGTTTTCTGTTGGACAGTTAAATGAATAACAGATCTGTCATAAAGAATTCTTTCACATTAGAGTTGTAAGAATCTGATGGTATTCCCCTTGTGGAGATTAGTCATTTCTTTCTATGAATGAACGGTTTGTCGGTGTCTATTCAAAGCTAAGGGACGTGTGGCAAGTTTTGGTGCGATGTTTTGAAACTAAATATAGAACATAAGACATTTCGGTAACGCTTTATACTAAGGTTCTTGTAATAAGTGTTAGATAATAGGTAATTAGGCCCTTAAAAGTTCTTATAAGATGCTTATTAACATTAATATGTTTTAATAAGACTATATAAGTGTTAATAATAGCATTATAAACATGTTTATTGTTAGATCATAAGATATTTATTCGCACTTATAAGAAACTTGTCACAGTTTATAGACTTTTCTAGCTTTAGATCCGGTACCTGCAAAAAGCAGTTAACTGTTAATAAGTGCATAGTAAACTGCTAATAAATGGTTTATTAAGTATGTATTAATCTTAATAAAGCAACAAAAGATTTAGTTAAACTCAGTACATGTTTTTAATGCTATTATAAACAATGATAAGAAACTCATAAGGCCTTTATTAACGTTCTTAAGCAGTCTATAAACCGTTATCAAGTTTCTTATAAGTGCTTATAAATGTCTTGTATTCTAACAATAAACTTGTTTATAATGCTATTATTAACACATAGTCTTATTAATGAATATTAATGTTAATGAGCATCTTATAGGGACTTATATAAGGGCCTTATTACCTATTAACTAACACTTATTACCAGAACCTTAATACAAAGTGTTACCGATATTTCAAATAAGAGTACAAACTGAATCACTGGCTTCCCTGCCTGGAAAATATATCTTCTTGTTGGGTTGTGCACCATCTGTTCACCTCAGGGGATTCATAATCCCACATAGTGACGAGGAAATCAATCCTCAACAACTAGACTGGTGTCGTCTCAGTCTTCCTCTCTAATACACAACATTAACATTGTTACATCCGCCAAGGCCGAAGGCCGGAAGGAGGTTATGTTTTCACCGGTGTTGGTTTGATGGTTTGTCTGTTAGCAGGATTACTACAAAAGTCCGTAATGGATTTGAAAGAAATTTTTTGGAGGGGTGGGGTGTGGCACATGAACAATCCATTAGATTTTGGTGGCGATCCGGATCATGATCCGGATTCAGGAATATTTTTCCAGATTTCCAATCAGCCTGAGCATTAAAACCACAGGGTGTAACACATGCGCAGTGTAGCTGATGATGTGTTGATGAGGCGTGACCCCGCCTCCTTCCTCCTTCCGAGAGCAGAGAGACGTGTTTGGATGTGTGTGCGGAAGCTGCTGGCCGTCCGCGGAGAGAAAGGAAAAAGCTGTAGCTGACTTGATGAGAGACAACGTAGTGTAACGTTATACAGACATAACAAGGCTGCTGAATGAGAGAGGTATCCGCCGATACGTTACACGGAAACACAGCGTCTTAATAATAAGCCGCCCACCTCACGGTACCGCCAGCTGTGAGCTGTGATCTGTTTTTAAAGTCACGCGTTGGCGGAGGTCTGTGCTCTCCGAGTGCAATTCTAGTATATTTATAATACTGTCCATATCTGATCTATAGTGTCTATAGTGATTCTCAAAGTGTGGTCCGGGTACACCCAGGGGTCCGTGGCACTCTACAGGGGGTCCAATAAATAATTTGCTATAAATTAATATATAAATAATATGAAATTGTGCTGTATCATTAAAAAGTGCATATCTACAGATGGGGACCATTTTCGCCAAAAAAACAAGCATATTGTGTCCATTCCTCCCACCCATGTTAGCTTTGAGCAAATAGACACTCTGATATGATTGTGACAGAACAATCTGTCATGAATCAGTTACTTCACTCAGGGTGCAACAAGCCTGTTTTTCTATTTATCACTATGAAACAGGTCTGAAGTATTTAGATTGAAAAGAAGTTAGTAAGTAATATGCTTAATTGGTGTTACGATTACATGTATGAGGGGGTCATTGGAAAATTGACGCCCCTGTAAGGGGTCCCTGGCCCAAAAACTTTTGAGAACCCCTGGTCTATAGCAGTGGTTCCCAAATTGGGGTCCGGGCCCCCCTTAGGGGGGCACCAAAGTTCACAGGGGGCGCACCAGGATTTGTTTGCTCTGAGGTTGTCAAAATTAGATTTGCACACTGAAATCATAATAACATACTTACTGAATAAGTTATACAAAATTCTGTATATGAAACTATTTAGTAGGCCATATTCTGTTAAAATTCGGTATTTGTGCACAGTTGCAGTTATTATATTATTAGTATTATACTATCTGTAAAATTAGATCTAGTGGTGGCTGCGTAGGATTGTTTCTGACTCGTGTGATTCAGACATTTCCAATAACTCCAGAGCCATGTAAAGTCTAAAAGTCAAAACTTATTAGAGAAAAGATAAAAAAAAAAAAAAAAAAGATAGATGTAACCATTTCCAAAATTCACAACGTGTTTTCATCTAACGAAATATTCTGCTTCAATCCATATTTGTTGGCGTTTAGCCTTTCAAAAACAACTTTTTCACTGCTCTCCTGCTGGTTGCAAACAAAGGGAGGCATGCACTGACGAGTTATATATATTAAAGAAAACTAACTCATTTAATTCACTGGATCACTTTATTCAAATTGAAGATTTTGTTTGAGGATTTGTAATTTTTGTTACAAAATTATTGTTGGGGGGGGCACTGGTCTATAGCACATCTCTATTTCTGTATATAATGTCTCTCTATTGCTATTACTTATTTATACCTGTACTGTATATATTTTTGTTCATACTGTATATATCTTGTTTATTCAATACATAAGTACATTAATCTGCACTTTGTAACTTCAGCCTTTTAAACCAAACTGTTTGTCTTTCGTTCTGCATGATAACAACATGTCCTCTGGTCCACAGCCTGCATAAAAGACCTGGTTTGAATTCTCACAACTCCGCATGGCACGCTGTGATCAAGTCACTCCTCGTTGACCTTTTGACAAAGATATGCAAACAGTTCCCACTCACTGTCATTCCCCTTTGCAGCACAGGTGCCGGATACTTGGACGTGCCAAAGTTAAAATTAACCCCCCCGACAAATCTCTCCTTAGGCCACAATGTGAGAGCAGACATGGCTCCTTGTCTGTCACTCACTGTTATGAGCTGTTAATGGAGCTTGAATTCCAAGGGGCAGAGGACAGCTCTGACCGGTGAGGTCATGAGATGAAAGTGAAATAAAAGTCAGTAAGATTAAAGGGATTGTGGCTGCAACATGAAACGTGTGGAGCATCTGTGTCATCATTCAAAATAGAGCAAACAAGCACCGAGCAAGAATGAAATTATAGCAAAAGAACTAAAAAAAGCTCAAAAATATTATCTTTTATTAAGTAATAAGATATCTTCATATATTTATTTATTTATTTCTATAACAACCAACTTTTTCCTCTTATTGAAGCAATAGTAACAATTAACTTTCTAAGGAACCATTAAATCTTGTACACAAAGAAAGCTGTAAATAGTAATGCTTTCAGTGGTTGAAGAAGTCATAAATATTTAATTATGTTACTAAATGTCTAAATCTAAATGTTACTTTAATAAAATTACAAAAGTATTATCATAATAATGTACTTAAAAGTATCAAAAATAAAAGTACTCATTATGCAGAATGGCTCCTTTCACAGTGTTATAAAATATTATGTTTTCATCACTATAATGAATACATTTAGGGGCATTTTAATGTTGTAGTTCATCAATGTGGAGACAATTTTAGATACTATGTATACTACTAGATTAGTATAGTACTGCATCACATCATACAAGCATATCATGTGTTTTTATATGTATAAAGTAACTATAAGTGTCAAATAAATGTAGTGGAGTAAAAAGTACAATATTTCCCTCTGAGATGTAGTGGAGTTTAAGTATAAAGTAGCATAAAAAGGAAATCAAATGGTAGAAAAAAATGGAAAAAAATGGTAAAGTACCTCAATTGTACCTAAGTACAGTACTTGAGTAAATGTACTTAGTTACATTCCACCACTGATTGCTTTTAATGTCTTTATTTGATTATCTTCAGTTGGCATTTTGTTCTGAGGATTGTACTTTAATACATTTAATTCAATAAAGAGTAAAATGTAAGACACTGAAACCTACAACTGAAATTACAATGTGTACTACTACTACCAGAGAAAATTGAGAACATAGCAGCACAAAACATGTAAACATGTGAGAGAGAGAAAAGTAAAGGCTCACCTCGCAGTTGAGAGTGAAAGATCTGTGAACAGAGAAGAGCAAGACGTCTTTTTGCTTCCTCGTTTATAGAAACATGTGAAGAAGAAACCTCAGTGATGATGGCTGTTAAGGACGAGCACCCAACTGTCTGACAACCACTTGGTGAAATCACATCTCAATTATAAATAGTTCACTCTCTGGAAGCGTTTTCAATGATGATCTGTGAGTTACAGTATGTGTTTGCTTCCACACGATAAGATGCCTTCAGGGTCTGCTGTAAAAGGTAGACGATGTATATGATGAGTACACAGAAAGATTAAAGGATCAGCATCATTTATACGTGACGATGATCACATTTCATTTGTCGTGTGAAGGATGGGCAGCTTGAATCACTCGGCTACATAACTTTTTTTTAAAGTGTGTATCCTGTTGGCTGAAGTCCAGTGTAAATTTAACTATCTATAGTATCCACGCTTCCCGCTCAGCCTCGGCCCATTCACAGACACACTGAAGCTCTTCAGTCAGGTTGCTATCTCTGCTGCCACTTTGATTGGGCAATAAACCAACAGGGTCAATGTGGGACCAGAGATAGCAGCCTGAAAGAAGGCAAAGAGCTGGCTATATATATGACCTCACATTGTAGCACATAATCAAACATGTACAGGCCACGATACTTTTCATATAACAGTCATAAAGTGGTTATGCAAATACCAAACTGTTCAGGAACATGAAGAGGAAAAACATTTGCAACGAGATAGCATAACTCTCATCCACTATTTGGAAGCAGAACTGGTTCAATGCATACTGTATTTGTCTTATGTTAGCATGCTAACATTTGCTAATTAGCATTTGGTCATAAACCAAAGTACCAGACAAGTTAATATTTTGATCTGATGCTGGCCGCTAGAGGAATTGTTGAGGGGTCATCAAAGTTACAACAATTCATCCCGAGGGGGGCATGAATGTGTGTACCAAATGTCATGGAAATCCATCCAATTGTTGTTGAGATATTTCACTCAAAACTACAAATATCAGCCTCATAGTGGAGGAAAAGTCAGAGAATCACCAAAAGTCACGAGGATACATCCTCTGGGAACCACACATGTCTGTACAAAATTTTGAGCCAATCCATCTGATAGATGTTGAGAAATTTCGCTAGATAGTTGAAAGGTCTGACCTCCTGGTGGCGCTAGAGGAAAAGTCAGGTGATCACGAAAGTCATTAGGATTCTTCCTCTGGGAACCATGAATCTCCGCACCAACTGTCATGGCAATCTATTTAATAGTTGTTAAGACATGTCACTAAAAAACAAAAATGTAAACGTCATGATGGCGTTAGATGAAAATTTAGAAGACCAAAAAGACAGTAGGTTAGGATTCATCATCCTCTGTGGAACACGAATGTGTGTACAATATTTTATGGCAATCCATCCAATTTTTCATCCAAGATATTTCACTCAAAATAGCAAATGTCAGCCTCATAGAGGCGCTAGAGGAAAAGTCAAAGGCTCAACAATGTCATTAGGATACATCATCTGGGAACCATGAATCTCTGCATCAAGTGCCATGACAATCCATCTAATAGTTGTTAAGACTTGTCACTGAAAACTAAAATGTCAACCTCATGGTGGCACTAGATAAAAGGTCAGAAGACCACCAAAGACTGTAGGATTCATCCTCTGGGGAACACGAATGTAGAATATTTTATGGCAATCCATCACTCGTAAAACCACAAATGTCAACCTCAAAGTCATTAGGATACATCATCTGGGAACCATGAATCTCTGCACCAAGTGTTATGGCAATCCATCCAATAGTTGTTTGAGATATTCCAGTCTGGACCAAAGCGGTGGACCGACTGACAGACATTGCCATCAATAAGTGAAGAAATACTGCTGTGTTGCACCTGTCTCATGCAGGTGGAACCGGAGTAACGTTACCATGTAAACATCCACTGATCAGACAAACAATGTAAACATATTAGAACCATGAATTGCAGAGACAAAGAAGTAAATGGGGTCTCATGAATCACAGCGTGGACTGTGGCAGAGAGGCTCTTTGTATGCAGCGCTGCATCGTTTGGTGAGTAAGCTTTCTAATTACAAAGTCACCGTCGGTCCAAACCAAAGCAAACATACAGACAACATGTCCTCCCCCACGGGTTTCTGTCCAGAATCACATCTCTGTGCCAAATGGCGGCGTGGTCACATTGAAACAAGCTCCAGTGTATTTTGTTAGACATTCAATATGCTAGCGACCCTGTGACAGATGCACCGTGACCCAAACTGACCGGCCGAGTCTACGTTACCTGGAGCTGAAGGGAAAACAAGAGCGACCACAAGTCTTCTAATATTTGATCGCTAGAGTGGATTAAAGCAAGTCTCACGCACACACCTTTGATCCTTTGGCTGGACCTCACCTCAGAGCTGTCTGGGGTCAGTTCTCTGCTCTGTGTGACATAAAGCCACAGCCAAACAAACACAGACTGTGACTGAAAACAGAGATGACCTGTTAAAATCTAGCCCTTTTTAAAAAATTATTTCATACATAAAATCTCATTTCCCTCGCTACGCTGTCGACTGTCAAGTAAAGGCCCAAAAAAAAGAGACAAAAATGAAGTTGTTTTCAAATCCAAAATGGAAATCCGGACACTCTCAGTCACTTGTGGTTCATTTAACATTTAAAATACTGTTTGTTACTGTATGTAAATCAGGTGAAATGTGGTTCAGACGGCTTAAAGCATAGGCGATGTAGGCGGTCGCCTAGGGCACCACCTTCTAACAAAGAGGTAACAATTCAACAAATAAAGAAAGAAATACACTTTTCACCCCTGTAACTCTCTTTCTCACACTTTTTCATCTGTCCGGCCACACTTATTTGTTAATAAAAGTGTAAATTGTAGTGAAACTGACTAAACACTTTTTAAGCCTACAATATCAGGGACCAATTGTTTAATATATTATCATAAAAACAGTTATTCATGAAAATAAAAATCTTAATTTTTTTTTTTGTAATATGATGATATGATGAAGATGTTGCGGTTTACGGGGCTAGGGTTATGGGGTTGAACCCTAACCCTAGCGCTAGAGCGGGAGTGAGGGGCTCCAAAGCCGAATTTCGTAAGGGCACAAAAAGGGCTAGAGCCGGCTCTGTTCATACATATCTCTGGTCATGACCACAGGAAATGGGATTACTCAAGTTGAAAGTCCAGAGATAGGACACAGCAAAGTCCAGGAATGTCCAGAGGTGCTGAATATTTAAAGGCGACATATTGTGCTCATTTCCAGGTTCATACTTGTGTTTCTGGTTTCTACTAGAACATGTTTACATTCTTTAATGTTCAAAAAACACATTATTTTTCTCATCCTGTCTGTCTGAATATACCTGTATTCACCCTCTGTCTGAAACGCTCCGTTTTAGCGCCTGTCTCTTTAAGAACCCCTCCCGAAAAAGCCCAGTCTGCTCTGATTGGCTCGCTTTTATAATTGTTCGTCACATTAGATTACCATCCTATCCCATGATTCCATGCATCCATCCATTATCTGTAACCACTTATCCTATTCAGGGTCGCGGGGGTGCTGGAGCCGATCCCAGCTGACATTGGGCGAAGGCGGGGTACACCCTGGACAGGTCGCCAGACTATCACTGGCCTGACACATAGAGACAGACAACCATTCACACCTACGGGCAATTTAGAGTCAACAATTAACCTGCATGTCTTTGGACTGTGGGAGGAAACCGGACTAACCGGAGAAAACCCGCGCTACACGGGGAGAACATGCAAACTCCAGACAGAAGAGCCCCCAAGCTGGATTCAACCTGGACTGTGAGGTGACTGCTAACCACTGCAACACCGTACACCCCAAATACTCATTCACACACCGATGGCACAGCCTTCGGGAGCAATTTGGGGCTAAGTATCTTGCTCAAGGACACTTTGACATGTGACCGGGGGAGCCAGGGATCGAACCGCCGACCTTTCGATTGGTGGACGATCTGCTCTACCTCTGAGTTTTGTCAAGTCTGAGAAAATAGCAGAAAGCATGCGTTAATACTGGCAGAGTTTGAAAGACGGCATTTACTGTAACAGGCATGGAGGGTCTAATGAATAATTGCATTATGGGAAATGTAGGATCCAGTGTTTTTGAGGCTTGATCCTTACTAGTGATACAAGTCAGGATATCTCGGCCTCTGCTGCTTTAACGTTCATCACTTTTCTTTTATTTTTTGTTAAATCTGTCTCTTATACTTTCCCATGACTTTATGAAAGTGAAATACTAAACCCCTGAAGAATCTCTTTAAGCTTCGGCTGTCTATCATATCCCAGCATACATTTGGTTAAAAAAACAGCATTTGTATGTGGTTAAAGTAAATGTACTTTACATACTGTATATGTAAATATTCCACCATCAGAACCACAGTCTGGTAGCAGTGATCACAGGTGCAGATTTTCATTTAAACCATCAGTGCTGCCACCTTGTGGTCTCTCTGAACATGTTACTCTGTAATGCAGCTAAAGGACAGTGAGCTCTGGATCTGCACTTAATACTGAGATATGTTCAGACCCGTGGAGTAGAAATTACAATATTTCCCTCTGAGATGTAGTGGAGTAGGAGTATAAAGTGGCAGAAAATGGAAATACTCAAGTAAAGTACCTCAAAATTGTACTTAAAGTGGCAGTAGGCAGTATATTTTTGGCATCATTGGGCAAAAATTCCATAAATATCTTTCAGCATATTGTAATTCAAGTGTTCTGAGAAATAACTAGACTTTTGCACCTCCTCATGGCTCTGTTTTCAGGCTTTAGAAAATCTAGCCCGTGACGAGAGACTTTGACCAATCACAGGTAATTTCAGAGAGAGAGAGAGCGTTCCTATTGGCTGTGCTCCGGTCATGTGACCAGAACTTGCATAGAGATATATACGGGTACTTGGCGTTCCTTCAAGAGATTTCCAACATGGCTGCTGGGTCACAAACTCTCTCATTTTACAGCTAAACAGCACACTACAAGATGATTCTGAAAACATTTGAGGAGAGAAATAGGCATTACAGTAACATAATATTGATTCATATTTGATCAGCGCTGCCTAGTTTGACCGTTTGGTCGAGGTTCGCGAGTGATTGACAGCCGGCTCTCATAGACAGCAGACCTCAGATCAGCTCTGACTGCTTGTTTTCCTCCGGTCTGTAAAATCTTGCAGATGCCGTTAGGAGCAGCGGAGGACACAGAGGAACATGATTTTTTTCAGGTTACCTGTTTCATGAACTACTGTCACGATATAGCGACCGTTTTATAAAAATAACTTTTTTTAATCAGATTTGCTCCAATCTCGCCTACTTCAGCTTTAAGTATCATACTTGAGTACATGTACCACTAGTTGCTTCCAGATCTCTGCAGGAAGTAGAACGAATATCTAATGTTTCCTAGTAATAATAATAATAATAATAATAATAATAATAATAATAAACATACAATAAACAGACACGGAGCCCAGTCCCTTTCATAAAGCTTTATTTCACAGATCCCCTGTAACAGGAGGCCTAGGCAGCCAGGCTCATTATACATTTACATACACTGTCTGTGGCCAGTCCTTACAATGCTCCCCATGTTAAATAACTCAATAATTCAAGACATAAACCACAAACACACACACGCACACACACTGTTCAACTTAAGATAACAATAACAATATCGTAACGACGGTAATAATAACAACCATTGTCAAATATTATGCATTTCCAGGGTCTTATACTGTATTTTCTAAAAATTGTTACACAGTCAGTCATCTTTAAGGTGCACCATAAAATCTGCATGTGACATTTCAGTAAAACTTGACAGATGTTGCACCAGAACACGCGGTGGAGACGGAGAGAGAATACTTGTTGTTGTTGCACGTTTGTATATGTCGGATGAGAGCTCCTCTTTGTCCTCTTGCGACAGACAGATACTGTAAAAATGTGAATTCAGCGCAGTTCATTGTTTGTTTGGCACACGATTTTTATAAGCCGCTGTGGTGTGGCATGAATCTCTTAGCTCAAGCAGAGACATAAGGCGCGTCTCCATGGAGATGTGTGGGGACTCACAGGACCTCTGCAGGGAGAGAACAACAGAGGTGAGATGAAGGTGAGAAGTTTAACTAATAGTTGTTAAATGTGGAAGTTTTTTTTATTCTTGTCTGCATTAAAAGCGGCGGTTTCTGATTTCATCTCCCCACATTAATCTAGCGATAACTATACCAGGTGAATGAAAGATGTCTTGAAAGAAAATGACAACAATTTTGGTAATCAACTTATCATTTTACAAGCAAAATGCCCAAAAAATATCTGGTTCCAGCTTCTCAAACGTTGGTTTTGGACTTTTGGTCAAACAAAACAAAGAATTTGAAAATGTAACTTTGGGCTCTAGGGAAATAATTGATGGGCAAATTTTACAAACATGAATCGATTCACTGAAAAAATCATATACAGATTGATCGATGTTGAAAATAAAATGAGTTAGTTACAGATTAGGAACTAATAGCTAATTGTGTCTCAATGTTAGCATGGGCAGGTATTGTGTTTGGCGGAGTTCTTTACCGTTTTATGGTAACTGCATGACAGCACGTCTACGTATATATACTCTATTCTAGTGGGTGCACATTGGTTTTATTTGCATTCTTTAACACCTTTCCTATGAGACTATGTTCTATTATGTATGCTGGAGTTCTTCTTTTTTTCTTTTTTTAAAATGCTTTTTTTGTGTGTTTTTGATCGTTTGTTCTTCCTGTGGTGGGAAAAAGCCTTTTGTTGGTACACACAATACAGAAAAAAACAAACAAAAAAAACTATGAATTACAGAAAGATATGTCTTGCTATCTTGGGACAGGCAGTGGTTTACATAATTTCCAGTGGCTTGAAATTTACATTTCATTTACAGGAACAACTTACAGGTGACATAAATTGGTCTAATGGGGGCCATATAATAATAAGATACAAGATATCATTTCTCAAACAGACATCTGAGACAACACTGGTCACATTTAAATGAAAGCCATGGAAATTTAGCATTTTAGGGATTCTACATTAGAGGGAATGTTTGAAGAAAATTAAAAAGACACCACCTTTGTCCAATGTAGCTAAATTCAGGGGGATGGCTTTCTTGTTGAACCTTCCATGAAAGAGTGACATGTTTGACTTATTTGATCAGTGAACTTTGGTTTCAGGACCCTCAAAGCGCTCCCTAAGATAAATATGAGGGTCACAAGATGATTAAACTGATAAAATACAATTTATTTGGCACAAAATTCTGTGAATTTTTTTAGACCTTTCTCACATTTCTACCATTTATCTTGTGAAATACTGAATATGTTTATATGTCTAGGCCTGTAAAATCCCTTCAAATGAAACAATGTGGAAAGAAAAAATTGTTGGATGAACTTAAAAGTCCTTAAACTGTGATATTAAGATATCACACAGAGATATTACTTTATTTTAAGGAACACTGATGTAGGATTGGAACGTTAGATTGGATGATGGGGTGTTGCCATGAGACAGAGGGCTTTTATCGACCTCAAGATCAATTTATTCCAAAGAAATGTGAAAATTTCTCCTCCTTTATGTCCTAATACACGGTTATAAGACTCTGCTGTATGATCACAGTCTCATGTGGTGTCTCTTCACTGTACCTGCGACATGCTGAGGCTTCATAGGGCCTGTTTTCATCAGGAAGGGCTCTCCGCCCTCGAACGCCAGGATGGGCTCGCTCACCAGCCCGCTCTGAGTCTGCGTCGGGTTGCCGCTGTTGTTCAGCTGGATGATCTCCTCGAAGTCAGCCGCCTCTCCGTTGGCTGAGACGCCGTTCTGGACGCCGTTTACAACAGGACCAGACACGGTTTGTGTCGGGCCGAGGACTGCTGCATCGGGACTCTGCAGGTTTCCAGCTGCAACAGAAACAGAATGAGTAAATGAATAAATGGGATTATTAGATTGTATTTCAGGCTGAACATACGGCATAGAAACTGTAACACTTACTCTTACTGAGCTCTGTGTCCTTGCCGTTGACCTGTGGAGAAGCCTTAACATCCTTCTGTGATGACAAAGAACAAAAAGACTTTTGTTGTTTCAAAAGGTCACAAGGAAGTTCAGTTTCTTTAAGCTTGTTTAAAAGGAAACACACAAACCTTTTCCCCTGCGTCACTTTTCCGAGTCCTCTTCATGATCTCCTCCAGGCGCTGTGCAGATCAGACAGAGAGATAAGTGAGTTAGAGGGAGGAAGTACTGGGATGAACTTGAGTGTGAACTTTTCTGAACTGTGAAGTTGTTGTTTTTCTCTGCTTCTCTCACCTTCTTCCTCTCCAGCCGCTCCTGCTCTTCTTTCTGGAAGTGTTTCTCCCTCTCGAGGCGCTGACGCTCGGCCTCCTCGCGAGCTTTGGCTTCGGCCTCCTCCCTCTGAAAAAAGAAGACAAAATTAAAATATGAATATAAAAAATATAAAAATATGAAGCTGACGAATATAACACTTTCAGATTCAATACAAATGATCTATTAGCTGATAAAAAAGTCACACAAAAAGCAACAGGATGTCATGTTCAATTGAAACCTGCTGCACAAGAGAGTTGAGAGAAGTTGAACTTTATGCAAATGTTTTGTAACACGTCAGATGCTCTTGTGTTGACTCCTACAGAGAAGAAATACAAAGCAATTGACAATTTCCCAAATGTCCAATCATAGCTGAACGTGTGAATAACATGCTCAGTGCAAACCAGGGTGCAAATGTACCCAAAAGTCCTATTTTATACCCATACTTTTCCCGCAGCAAGAAAATAAGGGCCTGTGTCCACCAAAGAGTTTTTTCCCGGCTGAAAACACCAGGTGCTCTTCTGAAAACGCTCAGCTGGGAGCGCTTGAGAGGCGCAGCATTTTTTCAGCTATGATACAGAATATCTGCGGAAGTTAACATGTCGGCACCGTCGGCACAAAGTAGTGTACTTGCTGTGGATGAGGTACGTAGGGAGAGAGGACAGACATGCTGGTATATGTGGGTTCATGAGATTTTTTGGGCGAGGAAACATCTCGGCGAGAACGACCATTCCATTCAGATACAGATTCAGATCAACTTTATTATCCTACAGGGGGAAATTCATTTGGTCAAGGGCTCCACACATGAGGACAACATAAAGTCCAAAGTCAAACAATAAAGACAATTGCATAACATACACAATAAGACCACAACATACTCATAATAAACACATTTGATCACATCTTTGTGGTAGGCTATTTGTCCCGCCCCTCCTCCACTGTGATTGGACGGCTGGGTAAAAAGTGACAGTGATGAGCGTAGCGTTTTACCCAAAGTTTAAAACTCTTGGTGACCTGAAAGGAAAAAACGGCAAGCGTGCAGCGCTCGGCGTCTCATCATGCTGCTGGCATTTTTACCATAGCGTAAATATGCACTGCTCCCATTGCAAAGCATTAAAAAACTGCTTCAGGAAAAAACGCTTTGGTGGACACGGCCCCTAATTTTATTAACTTAAACTGTATTTCAGTCTTAAAAAGTTTGTATTCTTGTTTTATTTGAATTATAACTTATGGATGGCCACAGATCAGTTTCATTATAATATGTTATTTGCTGGACTAATAACATGGAGGAGAGCTTGCTTTGGCAGGAGTTTTCTCCCTTCTGCTATGGCAGCCCTAAATAAAATACTTTGCTGAATATTAGGTATAGATGTGTGCATATATACGTGAGTGAGTGTAAGTATGTGTATGAATTTATGACCATATGTCCACTGTATTTGTATGTTTTTCCTGTCAGACATGAACATGTGCAGACAGTGAAAACACATTTCCCTCCTGGGAAAATAAAGTCTTTCTATATAATATAAATTAATTAATGCATAACTGAGTGTAAATAAATAACATTCACATAGTTCTTTTTTCTCTGGTTGAAGAAACACCCAGACTTCATTGTTTGCTGATAATACTTGAATGCAGGACTTTTACTCGTAGTCAGGGTTCCTACACATTTTCCATTTCAATATTCCATACTTTTCCAGACTCAAATCCCAGACTTCTTGGTAGATTTTTAGACCATATTCGACTTCTGGTATGACACAAGACTATAGACTATGGCTTATAAGTGCCGCCTCCCCCATGTTAGACATGTTGAACGATTTTACACAAAGTTTGCATCAAGCTTTCTTTTCCCGTTTGGAATCCTGAGCCAACCGGGCTCTATATTTGGGATTGTGAAGCCAGCCTTTGGAAAACCGTTCATTCCACACTCCTACACAGAGAGTTGGAAAAAGTTCCGCTGTCAAACATCTCTGCCCAAAGAGGAAGAAAACTAACTGGTGCTACCTATACTTGTATTGTTTTCCCTTCACATATTGAACAAATCTGATTATATTATTGTTTCCCCAAAATTTTGTCTCTTTTATAAATAAGAAACAAAAATGAGTTTGAAAAAGTTAAATAGTTTAATTTCCACAGTGTCTGTGCAACCTTGTTTATTCACTGTGTCCATGGAAACGGCGATGAACGCAGCCATAAAGGTATGGTTTCCTTACGCAGAAAAGATAGATAACATTTTAAACTAATAATCTCTACATAACTCATAAATGTTCAGACAAGCCTGATATTTGTCTATTTGTGATGCTATGTCTATATGCAATTCAAAGATATTGACGCATTTTCTTTCAAAATAATTTGTTCGCGGAGTCCGGATTTGGTACAGTTATAAGGCAGAGCTGTGACGTGCAGGTGTAGAGGCAGCTCTGCGTAGGACTGTGCGTTCAGTCGCACGCCATTCTTCTGGTCATGCTTTCAACGACATCAAGCTTGCTACGGCCTGCACACTAGTAAACATCTTGGCTGCGCTGGCTGCTCCAAACGTCTTTTTTTCATACTTATCCAGACCTGGAAATGACTCAAATCAAATTCCATACCTTTCCATTCTGCGTAGGAACCCTGCTATTTTCACAGTGTGGTGCTAAAGGATCTGAACACTTCTTCCACCACTGGTGTTCACATTGTGTGTGGATGTGCTGTAATGCAGAACAACTCTCTACCACCAGGTGGCAGCACATGCTCAGTCAGTTCTGCAGCCTTCAGGCCAGAGTTGATATCATCTGAGTAACTCCATTACCTGCCTCACTGGGTATTTAGATTCAGCACCAACCAAGCAGATGTGTTGGAGTAGGCAATGAAAACAAAGATTATGATGTGTGCATAAATCACATCTTTCGACAGTTGTAACCTGCTGTTTTTAAAATCTGCAGTTTCAAACGTTTAACACTGACTTTTGACTGCAGCAATTAGTTTTGGACACAGATTTTAAATAGTCACACACGTTTTCGGTTTCCCGCAACACTTGAGCTCTAAAAAATATGAGGCCACTGTAGTCTGGAGCTGTCAGGGTGGAACAATGGTCCGATTGAAGAGGCAAAAGGGGAGTGGAGCGTGGCCGAGTGCTTCAGGCACGGCGTACACTGACGCTGCTTATCCGACTATCAGCCCACTGCACAGCCAAGTGTACGAGACAGAGGCAGCACAGGCCTGTCACTATCTCCCCGATCACAATGCTCCCTCAGCCTCTGCTCATCACCATTATGGAGGTCACCAGCTGGCATGTGCCCGGGCACACAAGGGCTCTCTGACTAACAGGGCTCACCAATGGTCCGTGACAGCAGCACATATTCTATGTCCTTTAATCTGCCAGTCAGTCAGTCAGGGGGCGAGTGAGTCGGGCTCACGTACAGTATCAAACCCCCCCGACAGCTCAGGCATCCTCACATGCATTAATCTGCCCAGATGGTAAGTGGGCTTACTGCATGTGGGGGATCAAAGGGATCCATGTTGGTTTATGGAAAATTAGAGGGTTTGCAGTTCATACAGTATTTACAGTTAACAGGAATTGATCGTGTTTCTCACTGATGAAGTGTTGGGCCTGGTTAGCTCGGGTTGAGGGTTTGATTCCCACTAGATATTGGCAGTGGGTTCAAGGAAATGGATTTTTAAAGGATTCTTTCACTGAAATGGATTTTGATTATAATGCCGGTCCAAATTACAGATAATAAAGGCATTATGTTTATTCACCATCTTATCAAGTAATACAAAAAAAAATCACAGTAAAAGCATTTATTTAAGCCCAACATTAACATATTATCACCTTTTATGTCATGAACTTGTGAACAAACAGTTGCTCATTTACGCATCCAGCCGTTATAGAGCAGCTTTATCTTTCATGTGTAAAGCTTTTAAATAGTGGATTTGCGATTATTCGCTCTACGGACAATATGTCATTTTCTTCTGCTAGGGGTCTCTCAATCAAGACGGAGTTTGGTGACGTCAAGAAGTAGCGTGAGATTATGGGAGATGTTGACTTTTCCACAATTGCTGTCATTGCATTTAGCTTCTCCAGGTTAGGATGCCTTCAGTGTTCATTGTTCAGGAGGTTTTTATCGGAAGCCGAATTATCCGCAGAGGTCTCTTCCTCTCCAAAACAAACTGACCCGGTAATTAAAACGGGTAAAAACACTGAATAAAGCAGTTTCACGTTAAAAATCTGTGTTTCTTTGACGCTGTTCAGCAGACACGGGACTTGCTGAAGGGGCTGCGTACCAAGTTGCCGCTAACTTAAGATCTAGATGTACGATGACTGAAATCCTTCATCCAGCTAAAATATATAGTTAAAATACCAAGATCTAAGAAGTGTATCGTAAAAATGTGGCTGATAAAATGACAGTTTATTACAGCTTCTAATAGACAACCCCAATGCTGACGCATGTGCAAAGGAGATATGACGCCATCGTCAGGCGACCAAATGAAACGGATCGTTACCTTGATTAAAATTACGGATTCCTCTAGGTTTGAGAGTTGTTGTAAACATCTGGGATAATGTAAAAACACAACTCAACAAAAAGTTATATACGTATTCTCCCTTTAAGTACTGTAATACAGGTACATAAATTATTATTATTTACGAGAGGTAATGGTGGTATAAGGTAGTCTTTAGTGCACATGGGTGAAAAAGTTTAGGAACAACATGCTTGTAAGATGTAGAGAAGTCTGCAAATTTTGAACGGAAACAAGCGTTTTGACTGTACAGTGATGATGAACCAGGCTGAGATGTAACTTTTGGATAAGAATCACCTGCCCTGATGTTGTCATCTAAACCTTTAATTAAACCCTCGTTCACCCGTTTCCTGCCTCCAGGACTTGTGAGAACACTGGTTTAATTCACAAGGAAGTTTCTATTAAATGGAGCACGAGGTAAAACTGAGATGCCTTGCAGACTAAAAGTGTTCCTGGTTGGAACAAAATAAAACAGCCACTACAAAAAACAAAAAAGAACTTTCGATCTCATCCACCAGATCACATGTACGTGTCCTGGTCACTGACCTGTTTCTGCAGCCTCTCGTTCTCCTCCTGCTCGGCCTTGGCTTTCTCCTGCGCCTCCTGCTCCTCCTGAGCTTGCTGGGCTTCGTCCCTGAGACGCTGCTGCTCGGCCATGAATCGAGCCTCCTCCTCTCTGCGCTTCCTCTCCTCGGCCTCCCGGGCCATCGCCTCCTCCCGGAGGATACTGAAAAGACGTATCCGTGTTACATACAGTATGCTCGTATTATATATTTGCAGTTATAAACCTGAGAACAACGTTCAGTTGTCCCACATTTCTCAGAAGTCATTCTTCTGTACCGGAGGCTAAAACTGCACACAACAAGCTTAAACTCATCCCATGTTGTGACACATATAGTAGCACACGGACCACAGAGAGATGTACTAGGGCTTTTCAGGTCGGGTAGAATCTAACGTTAACGTTATCTCTGTTGATCCAGTTGGTTTGCTTGCTTCCATGGCTGCAGAACTCTGTGTTTGCGTGCCAATTTGTTTCATATGTGGCAACGGGGTGTGGAAATAAGCCGTGGATGGTATCACACCGGCCAAAACAAAAACAAATGTTTCGGACCAGAATGGAAATTCCAAATGAGAACATACTGGCTGTAGCATTGTTGTCAGAGAAGCCTCTATTTCAATTCAGTATGTTTCCTTAATCTCTGATGACATATCATGGTTATTTTATGATTTATTACAGTAAATATATGAAATATTGGTCCTTTAAATGGAGCAATTCTTTCCATTCTTTTGACATTATATGATGAATAATAAGGTGTTGTGTTGATATTCATGTTGACATTGAGTCTGACCTGTTCCTGTGCTCCTGCTCCAGACGCTCCTTCTCATCTCTCTCTCGCTGCTCTCGGGCTTGTCTGCGGTTCTCTGCCAGGACACGAGCAGCCTCCTCCTGGTTGTTGGTGCCTGCTGACGGCCTGCTGGCCGGTGCAGCCGGGGTGGTGGAGGCAGCAGCGGCGGCGGCAGCGGCGGCTGGTGCAGCAGAAGGAGCAGGATTACCGGTGGAGACTGCAGCAGGAGAAGCTGCCGGCTCTACTTTTGGAGCAGCTGGAGAGGCCGCTGATACAACCGCTGGGCTGAAGGAAGGAGGTGTAACCGGTGCTGAGGACACCACGATGGCAGGAACATTACCGGAGTCTATTAGAGAGAAGACACAATAAAAAAAAACACAATAATAAGGAAGCAAACATCTGGTATACCAAGAACATGCTTATTAAAAATATCTGAAGAATAAAATGAGGACAAATCGCTAGAGAGTGCCAGATGATACATTTTGAAATTGTTTATAATGTAGCTGCCATGGTTCAACATTGAATTGTCATTTGGTTAAATTAACAATGTCCATTTAAGTGCCCACCGTGTAAAGCTGAGTCATTAAAAACAGACATGAATACAGCAACAAGGTGCAGATTGCAGTGCAGTGCGCCCTGCCCAGTGCGTCGGGGGCATGCCAAACGTACTTTTGGTCATTTTGTGCCGTGACAATCATGGTTAATCACATTTGCTACTTTCATCCCTTTTAAACACAGCGGACGCCATGACACACTGACAGTTTGGAAAATCCTGTGGAGAGTTTTCCTCACAGGAAACTTTTTGCAGCGTGTCAAATGTGAATACAGCAGCTCAAATATCCTGCCAACAGGAGACGATGTCTCTTTTTAAATTGAATTCACTTTTCTCGACATATTGAAGATCCTACAGTCATTTCTGTGCGTAATAGTGCAGTTTTACTTGACATCACAATGATCCATACAATAACCATCTGCAGTTTAACAGCACTGTAGTGCCATGAATAAAATGAAAGTGGGATTTAAAATGCGGCCTATTTTTTTGCATGTTATTATTATATTCCTGTATTTTATTCAGTTAGATTTGAGTGATTTAGGGCCGGGAGTCGGGACACATGCAGCCTCTTTTACCACCTGGACAACGCGAGGCGCTGGGTGCCTACTCTTGTGCCAACTTTCAAGGGCACAGAGCAAGGTTGCCCCTGACATTGCTAAGCGACCATAGCCAGCTAATCGTATCATCTGATCTTCTTCCAAACGTTATATTTCACTAATACAATATTAGTAATATAACATATCTAATATAATATATTTCACTATATGATCAACTTCTCCTCCACTGTACTCTAATATTTTCGGAAGAACGGAAATATATCTGCCTGCTGTGATTGGTTGTTCCTCGTCACATGACATGCGGTGCGTGTTCAAAAACTTGAACTACTTTTAACTCAGGTGCAACAGTGGATTTGTGGGCGCAAAAAACACGGCATGTGGGCGAAAAATAACTGCTCACTATCAGGGAACAAAATAGTTACATGCTTAATCCTCATATTGCGACATAAACGGTAATGATCCATAAATACATTGGGATTTAAAAAATAACACATTTTGTTTCTGGGAACACCACTATGAAATTTAACCCAAATGATGTTGATGATCACGGCCACACGTCTACCTGTAATGGAACTAAAAATGCGGAGCTCCAGGTGACGGGTGCAGCCGTTCCCCCCGGTTATCCGGTGTTTTGGATGTATACACAGGGGGAGGACTGGTGGGAGTGGACGTTATTAGCAGAGAGAGAAGTTTTAATTGATCTGTGTGAACAGTTTTCAATGTCTCCTACACAGCTGTTGATTTGCAGTAGAAACTGCGTGGAATAATTAATCGAAAAAGGTAAAAAGTGTGATGTGCACATAAGCAGGGAGGTTTCTGTGGTTATTTTACAGTCTGTCAAACCACAATTTCACTGGTTACATTTTGTGTTCAACATCACTCCAGTTAGAGGCCAGTCAGTAAAGCCGACTAGCTGTCGTAGAATCTGGCCGACACTCTCTGCAGTAATCACACTGGTTTTTAACACGAATGTGGGCCAAAACCTCTAGGTCACCTTGGAGCTTGGATATAGTCTCCATGGCAACCACACTTACTCTTTTTCTCCTCTAGAGCGTCGTGCTGCTGGGGTTCGTGGCCCGTTTCTACGGCGACCGCAGTGACCGTCTGGGGCTGCACCCTGGCAGGAGTCTGGGCTCGTTTGGGTCGGGTCTTGGTGCCAGGGGGAGGTGTCTTCTTGCCCGCGGGGGTCTTGGAGGCTGCTGCTGCTGGCACCATGGGGGACAGGGGCCGACTTTTGGGGGCGGCGGGTGATGGAGGTCTGTTTTTGAGCTTCGGGGTGCTGATGAGAAGAGAAGGAGATGGAGGTGAAACATGAGTGAAAGAGAGAGTTGGTGGCACAGGAGACGAGGTTTCATTCATAAAAGTGTAGGAAAAGGTAACGAGGTTCCCAGTGCACTACATGAGAACCATAACTGGGTCATGTGTAAGATATTAGTGACTCCATCTGAAACTCCATGAATCTTTGGCTGCAGGGGGGTGTAACCTTAGATGAGGTGAGGCAGGGAGCCATCTTTTATTTCTCCTGTGCATCAGTCAGGAAAACCCCTCTCTGTCTGACTGTCCTGTTGGCAGACTGGCCCTCGGCTGCTGACTGAACGATGTCCAGCCCTTTTAGTAGTTAGATTATAGCACCTTGGACCATCTGTCAGACATTAACCTGCTCCGAGGATAAAGCAAGAGGACACATGAGCTCCCTCTCTCTCTCTCAGCCTCTCTCCTGCCAAATCCTCAATATAGAATTAATTCAACATTTTTCTGGTTAAAATATGGGATATATCGGTCTACAGAGCTGGCACAAGCCACCCTGTATGATACCTGGTCGGTGGCCTGGATCTCTGGGTCGTGGTGGTGGGTGATATCGTCTGTCTCTTCTTCTGCACTTTGTCTTTTGTGAGAGAGTTCTTCTCTTTTTCATTCTCCCTCTCCTTGTCTTTCTTCTCTTTCTTCTTTTTGTCCACCTTGAAGAAAGACGCGACACAAATAACCAGTTATTACCTCAGGCTGTGGCTGATATATACAGTTTATTGCAGACTGAGGCCTTTTGTTAAATGTCAGTATCGTCAAATGACAATGTAATAGATGCTACCACAATGTAAACATTACACATCACATTATAAAACAAGCAAAAACAATCTTTCAAACTGGCATGACGGTTTATTTCCTTTGCACATGCTAACTGATAACTGACTTGTGAATTTAGGGTTCTTTAAAATGAATTTTACCACTTGACCACTTGTCTTTTTAGCTGCTAAATGCTCCACAAACTGTGTCTGTCCGCTGATTGGTGCTGGGCAGGTAATGTACAGTGGGTTTTTAAAAGGGCTGCAGGATTTTGAAAAATATCTAATTGCAATTATTTTGACTGATAGAGCAATTGCGATATGATTTGCGATATTAGAGGGAATGATCTTTTTTACATCATTATTCTCATTTTCATTGATAAACATATTAAAATGATTGTGTGATTTTTGTGGGGATCTGTACCAAACAAAGATGTTTTCTTAAGTCTGTAGAATATGTTGTGTGGGCCAGGACAGCTCTTCTGCTAATTTAAAATGCTATTTTGACGCACATTTCGCCTTTGACAAATATTGCGATTTTAACAAATACTGCGATTTGAAAATTGCAGAAGGCCGTATTGCGATTTCGATAATATTTTGATTAATTGCGCAGCCCTAGTTTTTAAACAGCTGCCCCGAGAGCAGTGAGAGCGAACCAAAACAGTAAAGTTGCGTAAAACCAAAACAATGAGCTGAAAGATGCTAAAATGTCAGGTGATAATTCTCTGTCGGTTTGTCACTACGAGCGACACCTTTAAATTACACTCATATTACATTGACCCATTGTTCATATAAAGCATTGATTAATGCAGGTTTAAATTCCAAATGTAGGTTTCCATTTCTGTCTAATAGGTTTGATGAATCCCCAGAAATGATTTCCTTAGTATGATTTTCTGTGAAGATGTTAAATGTGTCATGACGGCCTGTTTTTGAGGCATGAAATAGCCAAAGATGATGGATAACACCACAAAAGATAAACTTTAAAAAATGACGTTATAAAACAGTTAAATCCTAATCACTACATAAGAAATGAACAGTAAAAACAGTGCATATATTTACAGTAGGTCTGTGTATATGAGAGTCATCATGTGTGCCTACCGGTGTGGAGTTACGCCGCCGCTGGCGCTGGGTGATGTCCGGCGTGCTGGCGGAGGAGACCCTCCAGCGCTCGGCGTTCGGGTGGTGATGGGAGCAGGCGGTCAGCGGGCTGGCGATGGCTGAACGGGAGCAGTGATGAGAGTCTGAGTAACACATGAACATGCAGAGAGCGGCAGCAGGGCCGATCGTCAGGGGCCCCACACCCACACACCCACACCCACACCCACACACACACACCCACACCCACACACCCACACCCACACCCACACCCACACACCCACACCCACACACCCACACACACACACACACACACACACACACACACACACACAGAGTGCTAATAAAAAACCTCGCAGTGAGGAAACAACATGCTGCGAGACAATGACTCAATCTAGCTGACAGATAAAGTAATGAAAGCTGAGGAGGAGGAGGTGACATATTTTACTGGTTTTTGATAGAACCTTATTGATTTCACGTATTAAGCTTAATCACATTTTTATTGTTGTCCATTAGCCTTTTGTAGCTTAATTCTTTACAGCAGCAAAGACCCCATCTCCCCTCAGGAATCAACTCAATAACTATTCTGATAATCGATTAATAATTTATAAAGAATAAATTGAATATCTAAACGTTTTGGACTCATGTTGGCACTTTGGTGTACCTTTTTCACTAAGCTTTGACATTTTTAGACTAAACAATTAATCGATTAATCCAACAAATTAATGGATATGGAAGATAATCGTAAATTGCAGCCTCATCTTCAAACCAAATATCACAGGGTGTTATATAGAAATATGAATACATAGATCAATAGAGATAAAGGAAGAGTAATAGGGAGGGGAAAAGATAAACACTGAACTGAAACAAGTTATTTATAAAACAAATTGCCAAACATTTACTAGTTTCACCTTCTTAAATGTGAGATCGTGCTGATTTTCTCCTATTTATGTCATTGTAAAAGGAATATCTTTGGGTTTTATGGTGAGAGAAAACAAGCAATTTAAAGTTATCATTGTTGGACCTGAGAAACTGTGGTGTGCATTTCTACATTTTTAGACTCAATGATAAATCAAACAAATAACTGACAGATTAATCAATAATGAAAGTAATTGTTGTTGAGAAAACAATCTGACCACAAGGTCTATCTGAATTTTTTCAGGCCATTTTAAGGACTTCAAAGTTGAAACTTAATTTTTAAGGTTACTTTGGCGAACTGTCCAGACAAGTGCTTTGGAAAAAAAAGGAAAGTTGAACATCTACAATTTCATGATAACTGGGTGAACTCCTTCGGCGAATGAAGGTCATATGATATGATCGAAAGCTCCAGAACATGGACTTTGTGGTGAGATTGTTTCCTATCTTTCAATTGAACCAAATATCACAAAAAACATAGAGATGAAGAGAGAAAGATAAAGATAGGCCCCAGACGGGGTCTCACACTCACTGGAGTCGCTGTTGTTGAGGAGGGTGGCGGCGCTGCGACTCCGGGCCAAGAAGGACAACGTGGGCGTCATGAGCCGCTCCACGATCCGGCTCTCCCACGGGCTCAGACGCAGGCTGCGGGCTGACACAAGAGGGTGCTGTGAGTGTCGGGTTAGTGTCAGAGCTGCACCACAGCTACTCACCACAAAGACACCCTCATATCTCCTGCATACTGTCGCACAGGTGAACACACTCACTCTGCAGGAGGTGTAACGCTCCTCATTGATGACACTGCAGCACATCCTCTCTTCTCTCACACACACTTACAAACAAGCACACAAACACACACACACACTGAACACAGTCTGTCTCCATCTGATGCAGAGGGGAGTTTTATGCTGTATTCATGTGCTGCTGGAAACATCACAAATTCCTCGTCACATAAACTGATTGATGAAGTTGGAACGTCTGAGAAAATGTTACCAAAAAAAAAAAAGATAAAACTTTGCTTTTGTCAGCAGCAAATAAACACCATTATCACTTTTGTTTATTTCGCCAGACAAACCCTCATCACTTCTAAAAAAGTAAGAAGCAGCACGTGTTTTTTGGGTTTGATTATTCAGACAAAATTGCACATAAATAAAATGCAGAATGGCTCAGGGTTACACAGACCTTTCCACTGGTACGTGAATGCACACTTATTATATTATAGAATCATTTCTCAGAGGCACTAGAAGAATAATCTCATTCGCTGATTTAGAAATCAGGAGGTGGAGCCGAGGAACCAAATGTTTTTAGAAGTGAGCCAACTGGCAAACTTGAGTCAAAAATAAATTAAAAGAACATTATGTTTTCTATTTATATGAAGGTCAGCAGAAAAGCTGGCTACCTTTCATATAGTAGTAATTAACTTGCTGGAGGCTAGTAGGTCTAGCTTGACCATTAAATGGTAAACATAAAATGATGTCTTCAAGAGGTACAGTATTGTGTAGACTATAATTTGAACGATCCATTGATGTTTTATTGGTGACTTAGAAAGTACACATTTCTGACAGTTTAGTGTTCATGAGTGTTGATGAGCTATCGTTGTCTAAGCTTGTCTTGTTCCTGGCTTTTTTGAAAGAGGAATATGTCCATTTATAATGTCAGTCAACAAAAGTGTTCTCAGGACTTATTACAGGGCTGTGTTGAATACTCGATTCTGATTGGTCAATCAGGGCGTTCTGCGGTCTGTAATTTCTTTATAACAGGCCGTTGCTATGTATAGCAGACCGTTGCTATGGGCACAGCTCTGATGTCGGACTCTGGCGGACCGTTTTTGTGTTGATTTCTCAAGTAAGTACCCGTGTAATAAGCGGGATAATGTACAGCTAGCGGGTCATTGATGTGAAAGAATCCCCTTCAGGGCGATGAGCCCCCCGGTGTGTAAAGGATTTAAGACCAACCTGAGTATCAATCTTAAAGGGAAACTAAAGTTTATACACAACAGTTTTATTTCCCTCGCTTTAACTACCATTTGATTGGTTATGATAACTTTGTACTCGCCAAAATAAAAGGTCCAACGGGGCAACAACACTTTAGCCAGATTAGCTACCGCTTTATACGGACGTAAAACTGAATATACAGTAAGTGCACCCATAATGTTGCTAATAATCCCTTACTTTTTTGACAGGAAAACAAAGTGTGCAGCAAGTATAGTAGATCAGGTTGAACTAGAATGGAAAAAAATCATTTTTAGTGATGTCTGATACCAGTGTGTGAGTACACTGGTATCAGACATAACCAAGAGATACATAAATAACATAAACAAGACCCACACTAGTTTACCTTTAAGCTAACCGTTTTTTTTTAGCTCCGCCATTGAGGTTTAACTCATCCAGTGAAATTTGTTTTACAACTCAAACTCCAGTCTGCCAATCAGACACTCAAAGATACAGAGAAATCATACCGGATGAATGACTGAACTTCAGCCCAAATGTTACACACAGCACCAGACATTAGATAACAACACACAGAGGAGCAAACCCAAGTTCATTTTCATTACTTACCACTCAAAAAACACATCATGTAAAAGCCAGCGTAGCCGTTTACTTGACCCCAATCAAACCCAGTGCAATGCAAAGTCAGTTTCTGGTGAGTTCAACATTAGCTAACGGTTATTGAGTGTCATGTGATGAAAATTCAGCACATATGATGTCCAGATTATAATCAAATGCATTTTAATGACGGGTGGAAATACACACAGACTAATAAATCATTCTCTCGTGAGTAAAGCAAACCTAATGTCACGAGAATAAAGTTGCTTTTAGCCAGAGGTCGGAACCATCTTTGATTCTGGAAGAATCAAATCAGTCTTGTTAGAAACTACAGATGCCTGTGTATGAATTTTATAAAGCACAAGACAAATACTAGAAAACCCCAAAAGGGAATAGACCGAGTAAGACAATGAATGATGCAGAGTGAGAGCTCGGATTTAGAGACTCTTCACTCAGAATATCATATAGACGACGCTCAGACTTCTTCAACACTAACTGGAATAAAGAAACAAACGTTTGAAGCATTTTCCTTCAAATAATTTAAACTTTAGACCTGCAGACTTAATGTTTATCTTTTCTCTCCACTACATTTATTTAAAAGTGTTGCAGAATAAGATTTTACATACAAAACTTATGTGTTTCTAAAATATGATCCATTTTTATAGATAAAGTAGTTAAAATGAGCTGAACGTCAACTACTTCATCAGTTATAATAATCTAATAGCATAATATACAATAATATAACATTGATAGCTGTAATTTGGCTGCACAAGTAATTTTTTGATACTTATGTACATATTGAAATAATACTAATGTACATTTTCTTAAGATTTTGAATGCAGGACTTTTACTTGTAAGTGAGTTTTTTTTTTTTAACATAACTCGACATTTTGGGAAATTCCCTTATTTGCTTTCTTGCCAAGAGTTAGATGAGAATATCATTTCAATTCTCATGTCTTTACAGTAAATATGAAGCTACAACCAGCTGACAGTTAGCTTAGCTTAGCATAAACACTGGACAAAGACTCCAGGAAGTCACTGCTGGAAAACAACTTGTCCTTTTTACTCTTTACTCTCTTTTGTGCGTATTAAACAAGATATAACGTGTTAATTAGTGAGCTTTAGATGTGCTAGTAGACATATTTTGTTACCTTTGGACAGAGCCAGACTAGACGTTTCCCCCCGTTTCTAGTCGTTATGCTAAGCTTAGCTAGCTGGCTGCCGGCTACAGCATCATATTTACTGTACAGATATGAGTGTGGTATTGATCTGCTCATCTAACATTCTGCAAGAAAGCGAATAAGCATAGATGTAGTTCCCAAAATGTGGTAAGAAAATGTAGGATTTGTTCTTTTACTGTCCTGCTCCTTTGAAACAGTACAATACAACAGAAAAGACACGAGTGCACAGGAGACAACAACATACAGATGGACACAGAATGCACCACCTCAACCTGAGATCAAATGAATTACGACAGATAGTCCAGTTTTCCTGTCTCGCATGACAAAAACTGACAACATGTTGTACAAAGATGTATGTTTAGGGACAACTCGACCACGTGTACTGCTTCTTCGCAATGCTCTATTGTAGTGCATCACTCTGTTGGTATGCATGACAGCTACAAACACATACTGCACATACACATGATAATAGTGCAATGACAACAGCGCTGCCAGGAACGACAAGTTTTGTTGTTATTACGCGTTTTACATACTGAAAACACTAAAAACCCTCCTTGTATCATAGACTGGCCTTTCTTATGTAACAGTCACTTCTGCTGTACGTTGGACGGATCAGTTTTACAACATGTTTTATGACTAACTGATACCCGACTACCTCCCGTTGCTAGGCAACAGTGGTTTCCCCTCCTCCTCTTCTTTTTTCTCCAATGCGGCAAGAGGAGGATGAGCTGAGCTGAGCTGAGCTGAGCTGAGCTGCAGCCTGGTGATCGACTTTTCACCTGGAGGTAAATTGATGTCTGGATCTATAAACATACCATCACCACCACACTATTACTGGTATACTGAGCATCTCCCAAGGCCAGAAACACGAGCTCTGAGATGAACTCAAATATGATTCAGCTCTGAAGTCGTCCTTTCATGTTCCCGCAGTATCTGTATTATTAGTGATTATCAAGCACAAAATCTGTATCTCTATTGTTGCGACGGGGGAGCCGAGAGCCGAACTGCTGATTGCACTGTGGGTGATAACGATCTGTAATGACACATGTTATGAGGCGTGACAAATCTGAGATGAAGACAGTGCTGCTTATGCACATGTGGCAACTCAGGAGTCTGATGAAATGAGTTTGATATAACAAGTTAATTTAAATACTTATCATAATACGACAGAGTATTGCTGCCAGCACGACAAAAAAAACATCTGCTCAGTTTCTTGTTTCGTGAAAAGTTTTTTGTTTTAAGAAGATCCTTTTGTGTAACAAGATGTTTTTCATTTTGTTTTGACATATTTTCCTTGTTTATAGTACATACAATAGGAGATTTGAGGGGGGATGCCACCCCCCTTGTCAACAAATGCATCCCCCTTGTTAACCTGCCATCCACCCTCTCCATCCCCTAGTAGCAGAGAGAGAGCAGGGACGGAGGGGATTAGTTAGAATCTATGGCCCCGACCATGGCTCTGAAATATCAGTAGCCTCTACCAGACGCGTCCCCGAAGCGGCTCTCACTGTGCTGTGTATTGATAAATCCATGGCGCTGTCCGTGGTGCTTAAGTAGCAGACGGATTTGTAATTACCAAATTATTCTGGTCTTACGAGACATATCACTTCATCGTGTTACGAACGAAATCTTCCTTTTAAAACAACATATGGAAGTTTTTAGCCACGCTTTTAGCGGCGGTGTTAGCCCACCTGGATCATCTGCTTTGAGCTAGACTGAGACATCTCAACAACTATTGAAATGATTGTCATGAAATTTTGTACAAACATTCATGTTCCCCAGAGGATGAATCCTAACGACATTGGTGATCCTCTGACTTTTCCTCTAGCGCCACCAAGAGGTTTATGTTAGTGGTTTTGAGTGAAATGTCTCGACAACTATTGGATAAGTTGTTGAATACTTTGGTTTATAACTTACTAACAAAGTTAGTTACCAACTAACTAACTTTTGAAAGAAGAAATAATACAATTTTCCTCTTACAAATGAAATGATGAATTCATTAGTAATAAAAGACATCACATTATCCTGTAATTATGTGGTTTGAGAACACAGTGACTGGTGTTCAGCAAAAGTTACATAGTCTCGGCTAACATCAGCGTGCTAACATGCTAAGATGGTGAACATGGTAAACATTATACCTAACACCTGCATGTTAGTATTGTTATTGTGAGCATGTTAGCATGCTGATGTTAGCATTTAGCTCAAAGCACTGCTGTATCTAAGTAGCTGTTAGCATGGCTGTACACACTTGTTTGTTATAACAACATGCCAACTTGCTATGTTATGATGAGAAATGTTTTTAACCATATGTTGCTTTTATGTAATTACGGAAAGTTCATGATTTAACAATATAAATTTGCTTTAAGTAATAACGAGAAAATATGTCACTGAATCATTACAAATATCATGTTATAACATAAAAAGGGGTTGAGTTACAACAAGAAACTTTTCATGTTATAACGAGAAACTGAACAAATGTGTGTTTGTCTTAGTGGCAACAATACGCTGCAGTAAATAACTAACCAAGCAAGAAGGCTTGATCTCTATGGAAACAAGCTATATATATACATAAAATAACCAAAATATAATACAACACATGTGCATTAAGTTGCTCTACTTTCATTGGCAACAGTCACACTATAATATCCACCACCAATACCACCACCACCACACCAAACCACCAACAGTAAAGTGGAGGGGGACAACCAATAAAGAAGGTGTCGAGGCAAAATGTGAACTTAAAAACCTATGAAACAAAACACATGTATCACAAAGTATGGCTCGGTGATGTCGAGGTGAAAGGGAGGCTGATCAAAAATGCAGAGGAGACTCAAATCAATGACAACCAACAACTGAAATCAAAAAAACCACGATGCATACGAGACCGAGAGCGTGACAAGAGGAGGGAGTAGGTGGTAAATGACCAGTCACCAAGCACAGGCAGGCAGGCAGGCCACCAGAGACGACAGTTATAATAATCAAAGAAACCAAAAACCAGATTAGGGTAAGAGGAGTGGGGGGGGGGGGGTGGAGGGGGATGAATAGGAAGGGAGAGGGAGGGAAGGAGGAAGCCTGGTGGACACTGACGTCGGGTCGTCCTTACTTCTGTTGGGGGAGTTCCAGAGCGTGGCAGAGGACTTGGACAGCCTGTTGTTAATGACAGGGTCCACCTGTCTCGGCAAGTTGACCGTGGAGGCCGAGCATCTGCCTGCACCGGAGAGAACGCAACAGACAACAACTGTTCACAAGGCGGCCGGGGTGCAGGCGGCCCCAGCTGAGGACTTATAAGAGATGGGGGGCTGCCCTCCCCTCTGATCGGAGATCAGGGACTCACCATTCTCTGAGGTCTCTCTAACATTTAGGAGGAGATTAATCTGAATTCAGACTTGGGGGGGAAATGGGGAGGAAATTTGAGGAAAGCGTGGGAAGGGTGTGGTCTAGTTAGAAATCACATTTAGAGTACTTTTTTTCTGCTGCAAGAAATTATCACACACACACTCTCGCTCTCACACACATTCAGGATCTTTCACACTTTGAAGGAGAGAAACATGTCTCGACCTCAGTGTCACGGGTCCAAAGGAGGCAGCCCGTCACATGTTTGACGGTCTGAAAGGGGAATAAGCTCACAGCTCCCTGAAAAACTGTTCACACTGCTAATCTAATGAAACATGTTCATGGTGGCTCCCTTGTTGCTCTTCTGTCTGCCTCTGTGATCACTTTCAAATTGGTACTCAAAACCGAGTTTTGCCTAAAAACACAGAGACGTTCACTGAGGAATTCCAAAGGTTTAAATTACTGAGTAGGGGCCATCTGCCTCTGGTACCCCGCCTTTATGACAGCAAACCCTTCAGAAGTTATTTCCTTGAATTGCATCAGTTGGACCAGTGATGTCACAGTCTGTGCAGCGTTGCTCAACATGAAGGTTTGAGTTACAGTGAGGGTGTGATATACTCCTGTCATTGTGTCGGCGTGTCCGTGTGGTTGCGGTTCATTTGAAACTCACTTTCTCTGCGGGAGGTCTGGTTGAGTCCGCCCGCCCAGGACCACCGCTGCTGGCGGATCTCGGCCCACGTCTTCTTTGTCGACCTCTTGATAGCTGCCTCGTATCTCTCCTGGAGGGACCACACAGTCAAAACTGAGTCACACTCATAACAGTTCATTTGACAGTTTAAAGGACTCGTTACACATTTTGGGAAATACGCCAATTTGCTTTCTTGTGGAGAGCGCCGTAAATGTTAAGCTACAGCCAGCAGCCGGTTAGCTTAGCTTAGCATAAATACTGGAAACGGGGGTAAACAGCTAGCCTGGCTCGGTCCAAAGGTAACAAAATCCACCTACCAGCAACTTTAAAGCTCACTAATTAACTAGGGCTGTCAATTGATTAAAATATTTAATCGCGATTAATCACATGATTGTCCATAGTTAATTTTGTCAAGTATTTAATACTCTTCTCAACATGGAAGTGGGCAAATATGATTGTTTTATGCAAATGTATGTTTAACAATGACAAATATTGTCCAGAAACCCTCACAGGTACTGCATTTAGCATGAAAAATATGCTCAGATCATAACATAGCAAACTGCAGCCCAACAGGCAACAACAGCTGTCAGTGTGTCAGTGTGCTGACTTGACTATGACTTGCCCCAAACTGCATGTGATTATCATAAAGTGGGCATGTCTGTAAAGGAGAGACTCGTAGGTACCCATAGAACCCATTTTCATTCACATATCTTGAGGTCAGAGGTCAAGGGACCCCTTTGAAAATGACCATGCCAGTTTTTCCTTGCCAAAATTTAGTGTAATATAGTCTAGTATGACATGGTTGGTACCAATGGATACCTTAGGTTTTTTCTAGTTTCATATGATGCCAGTATCTTCACTCTTGCTTTAAAACTGAGCCCGCTACAACCTAAAAATTGCAAGTTGCGTTAATGGGTTAAAGAAATTAGTGGCATTAAACCAAATTTGCGTTAACGCGTTATTATCATGTTAACTTTCACAGCCCTATAATTAACATTTTATATCTTGTTTGTTTAATCCGTACTAGGGCTGTCCTCGACCAAAGAATTTCTTAGCCGACTAACACTCATATGATTTTGACGACTAATTGATTAGTTGATTTACAGTAAGTGACAGATCTGTAAAACTAAGTTTCTCCACAAAGAATCACACTCATAAGTTTCTTGGAAATAATAATAAAAAAATGACTAATCGACTAAAAACATCTTCGTAGACTAATCGACTACGAGGGAGCAGACCTAATCCGTACACAACATATTGTGGTTTTATGGGGGTATCAATCTGGTCCTTTAACAGGAGGTGAATAGCTTAGCATAAAGACAAGAAGCAGGGGAAAGCACCTGCCTGGCTTTGTCCAAAGTTTAAAAAACTGCTTAGTAGGGACCTCATAACAACAGTTAATTTGTCCGGCCAGTACTTATGTGCAGCATCTCCGCCCTTAAACTGGCAACCTCACTGTGACGACAAAACTCTAGAGAGGCACTGCTCTCACTGCTGTTGTTAGCCAAGAAAGTGTTTCAATTGTAATTTTTCTCTCATCGTCATTTCTGTTTGAATACGGGTCAAACAAACGAGATACAAAGTGTTAAATGACGAGTTTTAGAGGAGTTGGTAGGTGTATTTTTTAAGTTTGGACAGAGGACTAAACTATTGGTTCCGCCTGCTTCAAGTCTTTATGCTAAGCTAGGCTAATAGCCTGCCAGAGTGATACTGATCTTCTCATTTAACTCTTGACAAAAAAGGAATTTAGCAGTCTGCAGTTAGAAGAGAAACTATCTGTTTGGTAGAAATGCTCAAGGCTCATAAGCATGTGTAACTTATGACAATGAGTCACAGGAAGCCACCGTTTCATTTTAAGAGGTCAAAAAGAAGCCATAATTGGTGAGAACCACTGCTGTGATCGATAAATGTTAAATTACAGTGAAAATTAAATGAAAAATCTGCACTTATGACCACTGGAAAAGCTGCTGTATGGAGCCCATACTTGGCATCTCAACTGATATTCAAAATGGAATCAAATCCCTGTTATACAGGCAATTTCTAAGTGGTCAAAGACTGTACTAAGAATTATGCTTGCATAAACACTGGCATAGTGTTGACTTTTCCACCCTGACCTCAATTAACATTAGATATTTTGGAGAGCAGAACACACTTCTGTCTCTGGCTATAAAAGAAATCTGTCTGTGTTAGATACCATCGATTACAACCATATTAGCTTATAGTTAATAATTAAAAACAAGCTCTGAAATTCCATCAATGGGTTAAACCATAATCTGTCCATCACACAATCCATGCTTGGATGATTTTGAGCTACTACATCCTGAGTTAATGTATTTTCTCACCTTGTTCTTTTCTAGTTTCTGTCTCTGTTTCTCCTCCAGCACAACTCGGCGTTTCTCAGCCTTCAGCCTCTGATCCTCCAGCCTTCTCCTGCGATCCTCCAGCTGGCTCTCCCTCAAACGTCGGGCCTTCTCCTCCTTCTCCAGCCACTGGGCCTTCTTCACCGCTGCAGGGTCACCACAGGCAGAGGGGTTAACATTTAGACAGAAAAGCCGGAGAGAGAGACAGAGAGAGAGAGAGAGATTAATGACAATTTCATGACATGAGAAAGTTAAAAAAAAAAAAAAAAAAGGTTGCCGAGGATCACACTTTTCTTTCAATTTTGTGGTTGAATCTGAATCTGAATAGTGTTTTGTAGGAAAAGCCCAACCTATTTCTTTCCCTACCATGATGTTAATAGCATCCTAATGATAATACATTTTTCTTATCTGGCACCTTTCTCGAATAATGTTTAGAAAGTGCTTTGTGGCTCTGTGAGGCTGCACTTAGTCATTACAATGATTTTAGCTAAATAATAACACATTCACAAAGACACAAGTTAGCATCCTGACGTTTAGATGATATTTACCTTGTTCATCAGTTTAGTCTGGTGTGTTAGCATACTATCACTTAGCATAAAACACAAAGTAAAGCTAAGGCTGTTGAGAATTTCATTAGTTTTACAGGTATTTGGTCATAAAGTATTGGACAAATTACAATTTTGACCTGATTATGGCGCTAAAGGAAAAGTTGAGGGATCACCAAAGTTATTACAATTCATCCTGATAGGGACATGAATAAATGAACCAAATTTCATGGCAATCCATACAATAGTTGTTGAGACGTTTCACTCAAATCCACAAACCTCATGGTGGTGCTGGAGGAAAATTTAGGAGAACAATTAAGTCATTAAGATCCATCATCTGGGAACCATGAATATCTGTATCAAATTTTGTGCCAATCCATCTGGTAAATTTGGAGATATTTCACTGGATAAATCAAAACTTTGGCGCCAGAGAAGAGTCAGGGAGGCATAAAAATCATGCAATTCATCCTCTGGAGACCATGAATAGCTGAACCAAATTTCATGGCAATCTACTAAATAGATGTCAAAATATTTCTGTCAGTGACGGAGCGAACGACTGACAGATATTACCATCACTAGAGCCACGCCGCTAACATAAACGTTATTAAAAGGGACAATGAAAATATATATAAAAGCCAATCTATGTGAAATATAGTAATTCAACAGTGATTTTCTTACATAGGTTATTCCAGTCGATTCTTTGAATCCGACAGCGTTTAATCACTTAAACTCTTGATACTCAAACAGAATGGGTGAAGCAGATGGAAGACGCTGTGTTCATTGTACTATAATCCTGATAACAGTAAATAAACAGAAGTTTCCCGCTGTGTTTTACAGCACCCTCCAGCAGTAGATGCCTGCTTCTCTTTGCACATATGCTGCTCTGGCTCATTTCTTGGAGGAACAATTAAACAGCAATCAATCCTCGCGAATTAAACCTTCTATATGCTGGACAGCAGCTGTCTCTCTTATAGCTTAGATTTATATCTTTCATATCACTTGCATATAAGCCTGATTACACAACATATTTTTTAGCACGGTGGAGAGTTTAAACAATGGATGATGATGAGGGTGGGTTACATGCTGGATCTAACCAAAGTAATGGCATGACATGTTTCAATATTATCTCATATTGCTGCGAGTTAGACATACTTTTTAGTGGATTTAGCTCTACGAGGATGCAGCAGTGTTGTGAGGAAAAGACGTGTTTTGTATTTAGTTCAGTATTCTGCAGCTCATCTTCACTAATGAGGCACACAAGTCTGAGCCTCATCGACGATGAGGAAGCCTTCTCCACTCCTCCATAAATCTAATTCCTGAAAAAAATCCAATTACGTCTGCGTTCTGTGCAGCAGGATTGAAAATATGTTGGGTAAATGCTTGTGAGCGCTCTTTTCACATTGTCATTTTTGCAGAGTTTGCACAAAATATTCAGTGCACAGTTGTGGTTACATAACAATGCTCAATTCTTCACGATATGTTCAGATATATTTGTTGTTTAAGGGATAAATGTAAACATGTTTTTTGACCTACATGCCATCATGTGCATAATGTTCTGAACAAATTGCATGCTCCACATGAAAAAAAGCCTTAACGTTGCACCATGTAATTACAGACAGAAGCAGACTGCAGGAAACTAAACTTATCTCAGAGCAACTGAAGCTCAGATATTATCGATAAAAAGGCAGCAGAATTCCCCTTTAACTGTGCTGCGGCATGACCACATTATTGATGCTAATGAAAGTAGTAATTAAATCTAATCTGTCTGAGAGGTCTGGTCTCAGTTCATGGTAATGACTGCTCATTTTTCTCGCCCTGGGCTCCGCGGGACGTCTCTGCAGGGAGACGCCCGCTGTGCTCGGCTCTGATTGGCTGCCTTCATCCGCAGGGAGAAGCCCTGGGTTTGAAAACTACATATAGTATTTCATGTTTTTGGGCTAGAACTTTATTTTCATACAAGAGGAAAGTTTAATTCTGCAGCCACAAAGTGAAACCATGATTATAGGTGTGGGACATGCACGCTGGGCGGGAATGCAGAAGAAGAAACATAATCAGAAACATTTATGTCAAAAGTAGAAGTGCAGAGGGTTCAAAACTTTCCACCGAATGACGACAGAAAACCCAAATAAAAAACATGATCGATTCATGGAGGGAAGAAGAAAAGGCACGACTGTGAGTCCAATCACAAGTTTGATTATTCCGAAATGGCATGACGGCTGCAGACGCTGAGGGTTTTAGTGAAGCCCCTTACCTTGCAGCTGAGTTTGCTGTTCTGAAAGCCATGCGAAGAGAAACAATAAGAGACGACAATACCCGTCAGTTGTGTCAGAGCAGATTGACACAGGAAAGAGGAAAGTTAATAAGAACAGAAGATGTGCATGCATCAAGTGGGTTACAACAAATTCCAGCTTCATGCATCACCAGCAGTTTTTTTTTAGGAAAATCCAATTTGTTCAAAGTTAAAAAAAAAAAAAAAAGCTCAAAATATTGTTTTATCATTTCTTACCGATATATTTGGCTCTTTCCTCTCTCCGCTCCTTGGCAAGTTTCTGTCGTTGCTCTGAGCTCATCGAATCTGCAGGGAAAAAGAAATTAGATGGTTTTCAGTTGAATCTTCCCTGTCCTTGACCAAAGAAATCCTTAGTCGACTAACGCTCGTACAATTTTGTCGTTAAATCGATAGTTGATTTAACAGACAGATCTGTAAAACTCAGTTTGTCCACAAAGAATCACATAAAAAGCACCACTTTAAATCTTGTGTTTACCATAGATGTGCTTATAAGTTTAGGGATGCACCGCTACCTGATCTACATGATGATACATTATAGACTGGCATCTTAATTCTTGTTTAAGTTTTGACCAATTAATTGCTGCATTAAACAATTTTACACTTTAATTGTAGTTCCTATTAATTTTGAAGATTTTTTACCTTTTTAAGATTTTTATAAGTTGCTAGTGTACGATTTATTATTTTAATAATATATAACAATTAAGTAAATTTATATCTATGAATTTATTTGTCACATTTTGTTTGGAAAGCAATGTTTAAGTCAAGCCTGATGTTGCCTTACACATAAAAAAAATGATCCCAGTCACTTCCACACAGTGAGGCATACAGCTTGTTAATTAAACACTGGTATCGGACCGGTACTCGGTATCGGCCGATACCCAAAGCCCAGGTATCGCTATCGGGACTGACAAAGTCGAATCGTTGCATCCCTACATAAGTTTCTTGGAAAGAAGTCTTTCAGCATGAAAAAAGCATAAAAACCGACTAATCGACTAGAGAAATCTTAATCGACTAAGACCAAAATGAACAATTAGTTGACTAATATACTAAAAGGGGGCGGCCCTACAAGTTTATGTGGCAAACTCATTAGCAAACAGTTGCTACATATCCAGCAGTTAAGGAGTAACATTATCATTCATTTGGAGTTGTGTATGTCCACCTGATGTACGTAAGTCTAAGCTCTGTCTCCACCAATTCCTGAGGGAAATATCTGTCTCTGTAGCTACTAAATGCTCCACTATGTTCACCAGCTAGTCGCTAACTGTGTCTGTCTGCTGTTTGGTGCTGCACTGGTAGCTTAAAGACAATAAAACGCTCAGTAGAGCTGAGGAGAACTGCTTCAGACATCCGGAAGGAGCTTGGAGCAGAACCTCTGTTCAATCGCGTCAAAGCCAGCCAGTTGAGAGGGTTTGAGCATCTGAGTAGGATGCGTTCTAGACGCCTGCCTCTAGAGGTTTTCCAGGAACAACTCCAACTGAGAGGAGACCCCAGGCAGACCCAGAACACGCTGAGGGGGATTACATATCCCATCTGGCCCGGGAATGTCTTGTGATCCCTCAGGAGTAGCTGGAGAAGAAGAAGGCCTGGGCTACAGATTTGTGGTGGTCACAGCATTGAAAAAGAATTAAAAAATTCAACAGCAACGCATCATTCCTGAAACAATGTCCCGGTTACTTTGATTAATCCTGCAAACAGTTATTAATGGAACTGCTTTGTACCAGAGTTGTCCAGTTGAAAAGAGCTGACAGCATGTTCTTTATCCTGAGTTACAGGAACACCATTTCTGTAGAGACAAGTTGTTGCTGCAGACTTTTTTATATGGCATTTTTCAAGGCTGTGAGCATCGCAAACAAGATTTGATTGACTTCCATTGCACTGGGGTGGTGGCAGAAGTCCCAGAGACATAGAGCGTATGTCAAAACCTGGAATTAATAAACCAAAATGATTTGCATGGATAGATTTCACACAGAAAATGATTCAATTATTTTGGCATTTGGCTGAAGCCCTTAACATGTTACAGATATAAAACTTAGTAATGTATAAAACCTTAAGACTCATCATAGAAGTAAAAATGCTCGTGGAAGTTTAATTCAGATCCGCAGGTTTCATTCTTTTTCAAGGTCAATCTCTTCGTACACTGACGATGTTAAAACTCTTGTGTAGCTCAACTGTAACTGTGATGAGCATCTGCTTTTCAGTCGTTTTCATCTGCGGTGATAATCAGCATGAATCCTGATGTAACACAAGGATTTGTGCGTCTCTTTCCGCCTTAAAACTGGCTGTGAAAAGCCACGAATGAAGAGCCCTACACAACGCTGAAAAACCAGGACCCCTGGGGTGCCCGTCTCCTTTTGTGCTTCTCCTCCGTGCTATGTAATATGTATGCCGCGCATTCTCAACCAATCACAGAAGGCCCTGCAGCACTTCAGCCCCGTCTCCGTGGCAACCTGAATTTGCTCCCCACCTTTCAGAGTTTCCTACGCGGCTGCATACTTCAAACTGGCTGATATGCAGACGCTAAGGAGGGCAGAGAAAAATAAATCTCATGGGCCTGAAGGTCTCGTCACCACTGAGACGTCACTTAATGCATCAGTCCCCCCCCCCACACTCCACCATCAGTCTTTCTCCACTCTATACATCCCGTCTCCCCCATAGCAAATGACCATTTGGCTTTCAGCCACTACCATCTGTCTGGTGGGAACGACTCAATATACATTGAAAGTTCCATTAGGACAAAACGTATATGAAAACCATGCATGAATGCTTTTAGGTTTTACATGTGATAGATTTAGTCTTTAAGGCAAGGTCAGAAATGAAACATGGAGGATAAAAAATACCCCACATTAATTAACAGTTTCATACTTTTAATGCCTTGTAAAGTGTTTTTGATCAACTTTTTTTCCTGAGAATGTGGGAGGCATTGCAGTGTTTTATGTGGAGCCGCTGAACGATTAACACGGAGCAGGTTTTGATGAAGAAGAAAAGGAAATGAGCCCACAGCCCGACAGTCACATGGCCAGCAGCAGTAGGAGAATAAGCTGACTCCACGTTTTACACTATATCAGCAATTAAACGCATAATACTGTGAAAAAAGGGTAGAAATTAACCAGTTTGTAACAGAAACAAGAATAAAAATTGCTTCTGCTTCCAATTTCCAGCAGTGGTAATAGTAGCTATTGTTAATTTGCCCTTACAACACCACATTACAACAACTATGACCTTGTGTCTGCTTGACAGGCACTCGAATGAGCACCATTATCTCGCTGCTGCATCGCTCTGCCTTAATTACCTTTTTATACCTGGAACCCAGCATCCTATCTGATCCCAACACTCTGCTATCTGCCTGCAAATGAAGCACACAAGTGCCAATACCGCACACTAAAGCAGACCCTCTCGTATATTATTGCTTATATGTGACAAACTAGAATTACCGCCTCGTGGTTGTATGCCTCTTCCAACGAGACAAGTTGCAGTTTACATCCATATCTGTCCAAAATGTCATCACTTCATTTTATCCTATTAGACATATGTGTGAAATTGTCATAATTAGCATATGATTTCTTGAGTTATGGCCAAAGACGTGTTTTGTGAGGTCACAATTACCTTTGACCACCAAAATCTAATCAGTTCATCCTTGAGTCCAAGTGGACATTTGTGCCAAATTCGAAGAAATTCACTCCAGGCGTTCCTGAGACATTGCGTTCATGACAATGGTACAGACCACCTGAAAGCATAATGCCTCCGACCATGGCCATCGCCGGCGTGGTGGCATAAAAAAGTAGCTTCATTATCATTCAGTATCATTTCAAATATCAACAAAACTCTGCTGAAAAATAATAGCATTCAACCAGTAAAGCCACATTTTCGCCCATCTTGCAAACGATATTGCTGGCACAGCCCTTTTCTACAACCATTCACTATCTGGCCAAAAGTACGTGGACTCCCCAGTGTTAGACTGGATTCTGATTTCAACTTTGTGGAAATAGCTTGGGGAATGCCCTTTCCTGTTTCAACATGAAAATGAATTTGTGCACAAAGCAAAGTCCATGAAGAAATGTTTTTGTGGACGTTTGGTGCGGAAGAACTTGACTGGCCTGCACACAGAGACCTGACCTCAACCCCGTCCAGGTCAGCGTCAGGTTAGCTGTTCTGGACTTTGGACCTTGCAAGCTAAACCGAGACTGACTCTTGTGCGTATACATAACAGATATTGAACAACAGAACATCCATAACTCTACCTTTCTTGGCCTGAGGGCTGCTGCCCGGGGTGGAGGGCATCACATCTGTCTTGGAGGAGGCATCTGTCTTGGTGGGGGTCTCTGTTATGGGGCTGGAGTCTGTTTTAGGAGAGAGGTCTGCGATGGCTGAGTCGTCTGAAGTCAGGATGTCTTTTCCCAAAGATTTGTCCCCATTCTGGATGGACTGAGACTCCGTCTGCAGAGGAAGAGCTGGAGGACGGAAAAAGACAAATTGATTAATACCAAGATGCCACAGATGTTTAATTATCCGATGTGTCACAATATGAAATCATCCTGATAATCCATGTACATGTAGTTTTCTGTGTGCTGTCACTGAGGCTTTTTGTCTAATATGTGACGTCTCTTTGCATCATTAGTGTTTTCTCCAAAGTGACGTTTTCAATAAAAACGCATGACACACCTTTACTATAAACCTGCAAATCCCTTTGCGACTTCATTAACACAACACTCTCGCCTAATTAGAAATCATTAACATCTCTTTCACACGCAATTCACACACATCAGTCGATTCGCAGCAAGATGCTGCACTTCCCCCTCCGTCCCTGAAGGTTTTCAGTCCTGGAGAGAAAAGGCCTCCTGTCAACAGCGTTAAATACACGAGCAGTAGGTGAGACACAAGCGTGGGAATAAATCTCTAAAGGTTATCTTTTAAGTGTTACTGAAGCAACAGAATCACAGTATTAAAAAAAAGACGGAGAGGCTAAAATACACATTGATTTTTCCTGTAGGGGCGGAAGAAAACCGTGGAGGTTGTTGTGTAAGTCTATTTCAGCTTGCTTCCCTAAAAATAAGAATGCTCACATAGTGGTTATCAGGGGGATAATTAATGGTAATTGGCTTAATTATCCCCACAGAGCCAAACTGCGCTATAAATCCCCGGACTTCACTGTGGGGCACAAAATGCTCAAAGCTGTTAAAGCTGAAAATAAATCAACAAAAAGTTTCATAATCAAATAATAGTTAGAGCTATTTTTTTTAAAGTAAATGCCAAATATTTGCTGGCGTCAGCTTCTCAAATAATGATTTAATACTTTTCTCAGTTTTTAATTATTATAAATTAAATATAGTCCAGTGCCCATTGAAAACATGCCTGTTGTTCAGAACAGGCCAAATGCTTGGCCTGCGGTGTTGCTGCTTGCAGCCTTCTCGAGAATCGCTGATACAAACAACTTCACACTCGACACTACGCTTCCTTGGGTCCTGAGCAATACACCTGCCATGACATAGTTGCATCAGACACCCAAGTCGCGGCCACTCACGGTCAGAAACAATGGTGAAATACACTCTGATTCACGGGAAAAAACACTCAGGTGTAACAATAAAATAACACATTTATACTGCATGCAAAAAACAGCATTGTTTTTTGCCACAAACTGCATGTGATTATCATAAAGTGGGCATGTCTTTAAAGGGGAGACTCGTGGGTACCCACAGAACCCAATTTCATTCACATATCTTGAGGTCAGAGGTCAAGGGAACCCCCCTTTAAAATGGCCATGCCAGTTTTCCCTCGCAAAAATTTTGCCTAACTTTGCAGTGTTATTTAGTGTCGCCTCCTTCCCCACATGCTAGCATGACAAGGTTGGTACTGTACCAATGATTCCTTAGGTTTTCTAATTTCATGTGAAACTTGTACTGTAATGTCAAACTGAGCCTGCTACAGCCTCTGAAAGACAGTAAAGTCGGCATAAAGCGCCAGTGCCCTCAAGGAGTGGAACAGGTTAATATTGAACGTGTCACGTGTCCAAATTGCACCAAATTCGACAAAGCACTCCCTTGGGTCCCCAGCAATACTCCTGACAAGTGTGAAGCAGGTTGGAAGAGCGGTTCTCGAGATATGCGAAGGACAGACAGACAGACAGACAGACAGACAGACAGACAGACAGAGATTCCTTGCTTTACTGTTAGATGTTGGGTTTTGGACTGTTGGTTGAACAAAACAAGTAATCTAAAGATGTTGCTGAGATTCTGGGCATTTTTCACTATTTTCTTACATTTTGATAGACTAAGCAGTTAAACGAGTATGTGAGTGATTTAGTATTGCACTTCCATAAAGGTGGGAGACTAATTTAAAAAAGAATGGTACAGTATAAACAGCTGCATGACTTGAAAATTGACTTTGACAGGTAAAGCTGGTAGAGTAACCTTGAACCAACAGATGAACTGATAATGAAAATAATCGGTACTTGCAGCTCTACATTCAATATGTAATGTTTTATGTGACATGAAGGCCTCTAGGCATGTATGAAAACTTCCTAACATGAGCACCATTGATGGCTCCACACGGATCCGGCCATGAGGCCAGACTTCCTGACCTCTGACCCTTACGGAGGGTGACAAAGAGGCAGCAAAAAGCCACAAAAAACATCCTGTTTTAATTCCTGCTCTGACTTTGTTTTCACACTCCTGCTGATACTGTCACTGAGTTCAGCTGCTCGGCTGCTGCTTGTCCGACTCCCTCCCTCCCTTTATCCCTGTCACACTGGAGAAGTCGGCGACAAACTGAGCAGAGCTGCAATGACGCATGGAGGGGGGGACTGGAGCAGGAAGACGAAGAAGGGACAATTTGTGCACTTCTACAAGGACATGTGGAGAGTGAGGGAGAGATTTATAGAGAAAGGAGAGCTGGAGGACAATGAGAGAGTGGAAAAAATGGTGCAGCAGGCTGTTTTCATAATGACATGGGAGGAAAAAGAAAGAGTAGGATTTGAAAAGACAAAAAAAGGAGGGGAGATAAAGACAGTAACAGCTAGGCCCAGAGCTGGCGAAATAATGAGACGGCAGCTCAGGTAGTGAGGTAGGAAGGTGAGAGGCTGCAGGCTCAAGGCCAGCTCTCCACACCAGTCAGCCAACAATGGGCAGATGGAGAGTGACGCTCTCCTCAGGCCCGTCCAAACGCTCACCGAACCGCATAAATAACAGCTTAACACTGGGCTCCTCTCCAGCTACCCCCACTGTACTTCAACACAGAGCTTAATGCACAGGCTGCACTATAGAATACTAATGGAGGAATGACAGGATGTAAATTAGAGCCCCATGTGTGTTTAGATAAGAAAGTAAGAAAAAAAGATGCAGGATCACGCTCAAACAGGATGCCACTGCTTCTACCTGAAAAAAAGGATTAGGATTTGGCAAAAAGAGGATTGCAGTGCTCCTCCTCACTTGAGAAGATTACTTGTTCACCAAGTGTGGCTGACTTTCTGAATTTGAACAGTTTACCAGCCTTATATGGCTGTAACGAAAAACGATTAGGAAGACTAAAATCGCTTCCTAGAATTCCTAGAATTTAAAATATTCCTGGAGAAAAAAAAGAGTTTATAAGACTGGCAAGACAAGTCCAACATACTCAAAAAAACACATTGACAAGTGATGCTGATTAAACTGCCAAAATAACACTGCCAGAAAAACATCATACACATAAAACCAAATATGTAGAATGAGAGATTTGAGCTACTGTAAGACTTGGCAACAATCAGAAATTTGTAAATGACTTAACTGTAATTTTAATTTCATTTTCATCCTAATTTGTTTTTTTATATAGTTTTTGTAGTATGTTTTTCAGGACTTTAACTCGTATGGTTTTCTGTCATTTTTATCTAAAGTTTTATTTTCTGGATATTTATTTCCATTGTTTTGATAATCAGCATTAAACCTTAATGGTGTTTGTACTGAGCAAAAGAAGATGAAACAACTTGCACACCCCTAAGACAGTGATGGGGGTGAAGTAGTCCGTTTGTTCACTACTTTACTGAAATAAATAAGTATAAAGTGTCTAATAGTACTGTCTGGTGACTCAGTCTAATGGATAAGATAATTATTAGAAAAAGGGTTCATACACTGAGAAAGACCCTCTCCTTTCCTCTGTCTTTAGCTCTTGCATATTGTACTTCTGCCCAAATATTATCATTTTAGGGTTGCAGGACAATTATCAAGCTCATGTTTCACTTTATGGGTGTGATCTCTTATGAAAACCTAAAATACATAAAGTTTATTGTACTGAATCTTGATTATCGCCAGATACCTCTGATGTCTAATGTGCAGCGTGTAAACCAGGTACCGCTGTGATAAACTGCACAGAGAAGACTACAGAACAGAGGACGAGATCCCTCATATAACTCTAGTTTATACTGCAGAGTTGACTCTAACTAGTTATTACCATAAGCACGGCATGGGTGTGGTTGTTGTGTGTTTTCTTGCATCTAAACGGTACAATGATGACAGGAGTTGTGTAAAAGCAAGACTACAGTATAAACTTTTGAATTCATGAGCAAGAAAACCCAGCCTCGCTCAATTCAACACACTCTTTATGGGGCTTTAATGCTACAGTCTTACTTGGTCTATTATGACTAGCAGCTTAAGGTGGCTAATGCTAATCAACTTCAGACAGATTCTGCTGAGTAACTAACATTACTGAGTCAGTTTACTTGTGCTACTGTTAAACTACACTATGTGTATATTAGCATTTCGTGAGTACCATTTGTGGCCACAGTGTCCGCTGCTCAGCAAAAGCTGCATAGTTTGACTTTAAGTGGTGGAAAAAGGAGAACAGACACAAGTCCCAAAACATTAGTGAACAACATGAAAAGAGAGAAAACACCAAACAACTGATATGCAGCTGTTTCAAAGTGTCTGATAAGGCTTCATATGTACAGCTAAAATGAACATCCTTGTATTTTTGCCAGATATTATGATTACAGTTAAAGTACTTTAAAACACTTAGCATTGCCGCCATTTGTTTCAAAAATCAGACTCCTTCTCAAAGTCATAACTCAATCAAATGTGAACACAAAGACATGACATACATATTTAGAACCACTTATTCTTTCCAAAGATATCATTATCTTCGCCAATTCACGTCCATAAATCCGCTCAGAAATCATAGAAAAAAGACGCTCCTTACAACTCCAGAACTTGCCTGAGATTTTAAGTTTTCTTCAGTATCACAGTAATCCAGTGATAGTTGTCTGTACATCCATGAGTGCAATACAAACATGAACTGCTAATAACTAATTCGGCATACTTTTAATTGTAACTAAATACAGCCTAAAAAAATCAGGGCTCAAGTTGTAGCAGCATTTAGCATACTGAATCCATGGTAACGTTATACTTCCTGTTTACATCCCCCAAAGCATTATGGGAACAAAAAGAAGCAGGAACCAAGAATAATATGATTACTATGACTTATTACTTGTGAAACTAAGATCATAATATGGGATAAAACACATTAATTAGAATATGCAGATTTAACATTAAGATATGTTTTCAGTGGTGTCCCTTCAACAACATGACAATCCACATAGCCTTGCAGAAATACATATTCAGCGTCAAGTCATCTTATCACACATGATCAGCCATTCATGTAACAGGCTCCATTTAACACAGAAACACAAATTCAGCATGATGTTCACCCGTCACTCCCCCTCCCTCCCTCAGAGCTCTTCGTCCCTCCACAGCCATCTCAGGTTTCTGTGCCACTGTGACAGACTCTGGGTTTATAAATAGCGATAAGCACCATACTGAGAATGTCGGCCATAAAAGGGGCTGGCTTCTGTCGAGGCACCTTGGGACGGCACAGTGACCACAAACTGCAGCATGTGGTACAACAGATTTACTGCACAGGCAGAGCAGGAAAACTTAATTTTGTTTGTGTGTGGGCCACATTGGCTGGTGAAATCCAAATCCATCTGCCATAAAAACTGTTGTAACCAATAACAGAATAGAACACAGGAGGACGTCCAAATGAGTGTTGGTAACCTGCCAGGCTTGACTGAAATTTACAAGTGATGGTCAGGAAAAAAATCTGTTAACCCTTAGATACACATTAGTTCTAGTCCTGGTGCACTACATTTCCCAGAATCCCCTTTTTGAAAGGCTCCTGAGAACAGATGTGACAGCTGTGGTTTGTATGTGCATGTAGAGGGACTGACTGAAAACAGTGATGTGGAACAAACAGCTATGAAAACAAAAAATAGAAAATAAAATGGTCCCAGAAAATATGAGGTATGTTTCATTTTTAAGTATTTTCCTATAGATCTTCTCTTTAATTTAGCACCAAGATAAGAGGAGAGAAGAGAACTTGCATTACGAGCAGAGCAAACGCAGTGAGTTGTTAAGAGGGGCATCCCTCACAATGAGCATGATCGAAACACAGATGGCATCAGACAGGTAAGTGGGGCAGTAGGCTAAACCAATCACATATTCTCTCATTTTCTCTCTGCATTCAGTCAGGCTTTACTGTTGTAGCATAGACATCTTAAAGAAACTTTGGGGGAATTTGACTATTTTTTATGCATTTGCACACAGTTTCAAAGTACTTTGGGTGGTCAAGAGAAGCCTAATTGAGCTCAGTTTTTAGAGGCAACAGCTCATCCAAAAAGTAAAGAAATGCGCCTTTAAGGGGCATCATTCGTGAACTGTACTGCGATTTTGATATCCTTGTTTCGCTAACGGTGCTAACAGCACGAACAGTGCAAACAACGGCAACAGTGTTTGACAGTGTTAACCTGGGGGGGCAACCGGAGGGTGGGCGTTCAGCTTCCATGACGATGCCGTGGGTCGGTACGGCATTATCAGCGGTAACCGCTGTATGAGTGCAGTGCAGAGCGGCGACGAGCAGCTGGACCGGCTACGTAAACAAATCACGGAGAAGAGTGACTTCATTTTATGCTCAGGTAGACATTACTCCTCTATATCTTTGCATTGCAAATAGTTGTTTGCTGCTATATTAATGCTCTGAATTTGGAATTTAGCAACCTTAACAATGGCTCTGCTCTATTCAAGTGTCCCAGACCAGTAAACGACAAGTCTGGGTTTCCACATCCACGACCTTGAAACCAAAAGCAGCTAAATTGAATTCAGCACCATGAATAATTTTATGTGGCATGTCAAAAATGTCTTCTGTGAGAAAAGCTTATAACCCATTTTTGACTTGTGCTGTTAACATCAACAACCAAGATGTAATTACCATTTGGAAACTGGGATCTTTCTGAAAGCTTGATCATTTTGTCCACCCATATTTATCAATGAGCGTAGGCTAAATTACATAATATTATAACCTTCATGAAGTGTTGCATTAGACTGCAATAGTTTTAACTAGGTGTACGTAATAAACTGGCAACTGAGTGCATTATTGTAAATATTGTATTACTGTAACAACGCTGCTCACTTCAATATCAACATGGGATTGAGAAAGTAAATTACATCACACTGTTTACATGCGCCTACAGCTGCTGGGGATGCATTTCTGGAAGAATTTGCTCCATGCTGTAATATAATAGTGGATTTTTAGACTAAAAAAGCTACTATGAGTTTGTTCTGATTGTAGGTACAGTAAATACGAAAAATATTAAAAAGTGAAGTATCTCTTTCATCAGTCTTTTTTTAAAGGTGGGGGGGAGCTGAGCCCCATGCTGTTTGAAGCAGGTCAGACTTTTATATATCTCTATTGTTTGGAGTTATGTGCATGAGAGAGCCAGTATGTGAACGCATATATATGTGTATGTGTGTCTTTGTGATGAGTGGGACATGTTGGATCTGGGTCAGGCCAACCTCAGGAATCCCTGGCATCCACATTCCCCTTGCACGTGTTTATACAGCAAATGTGTCTTTTGTGTGTGTCTGCATGCATGGTCTGCATGTGCCAAGGACTCAAAGGATTAAAATCATCCAAAAAGAGAAGAGATTAAACACTGTACATGTAGTCAAAACAACGGGACAATATCTGATTGATTTGACTTCCACAAAATGCACAAATGACTCCAGGAATTTGTAATATTCCAACCAAAAACAGACATTTTGAGACATAAATTATCATTTCACAACCTTCTGCAGGACGTATTTGACTGCTTACACACTGTGCACTGCACATGTGGCCTTGATGGACGCCTCCGCCACCTCTTCCTCTGTGGATAGGAAAAAAAACGGAAACGCTCTTGGGCAACAAGCATCCACGCCCCAGGGAAAAGCAGAGGAAGAACATTCCTGGGACATTGGGGGTGCTGAGAGCAACTACAGCCAAAACACACGCCTCCAGTTTGGATGTCTGGAGAGCGATCAACCAGTGAGTGTGTGTGAAATGTTCACATAATAACATATAGGTAAATATTCAAGATTAACACCAATTTTCACCTTTACAGCAGGAAAAATTGCATCCGGTGTACATTGTACCGAACTGAAAATCCCCAGCTCCATCTCATGACAAACGACAAGAGCACTGACTAAACCGAAAGGTCACTGAGTCCAAATTCAAGCATGCATGATATAAAAAAGCCCACAAACAAAATGTCAACCACACAAACTGCGTCTGAGGGCACATGAAAACTTCAGACCTCACGAAACAAATGTTGCATGAACCTTTGAACCCCTCAGATTCTCCTGTTACCCCGTGAGAGGTCACGAGAACCACCAGCTGTGTTTGCAATGAGTTCCAGGTCTCAGCAACAAGCACTAACAACATGCACAGCTACTAATCACTGTCACAGAAGAAGAAATGTGGCTTCTCTGTGCTCGTGATGGAGAAGAAACCTTCACTTTTAAAGCTAGGTTTCAATTACAGACCATTGTGTGTCAGTTGTTACGGACAATGCTGCGCTTTCCCTTTGTCTGGCTAAAAGTGAACATAGCTGACAGTTCGTTAAGTCACGCCACCGTTAGCTACTGTGGCTACGCCTGCCATGTTTTCCCTTCTGTTCTTAGTAATTTTAAAAACTATGGGTCTTCAGAGGTAGACAATATATAGCTTCTCGTTTCTACCCAACAACTGGGGATTCAGTTGACTGAAATGACGACCGCCATGCTAGCATAAGCTAATGCTCAGGCTAAAACTCAGTGAGTTGGTTGAAAACCAATTGTCTACAGCTGACTCTTTAATGTTTCCAGTTGGCTTGTTTTAAATAGGAACCTTAAAAATGCACAAACTTGCTGCATACATGATATGATGTGACAAACTAGCATGAGCAGCCTTGTTAAGATGAGGCTAAACAACTACAGAAGTTTAGTTACTGTGTCTGTGTACTGTGTTTTACACTTGATTTATTTGGTGCTTTTAGAATAACGTTGGCTTTGTTGTTGGTCTAGCTAATAGGAGCTAACTGGCTAAATTTGGTAGCAGTTGTTAGTTGCTAGGCAGGGAGTGCGTGATTGGCTGAAAGATGACGGTTATGAAAAATTATTAAATAAAACATTTTTAGTTATTTATTCAGTTCATTCATATGATTCCTTCACAATATATTTTTTTTTTATGCCATTTTGCGGTTCCATAAGTGAAAACTGTAAACAAAACTCTATTCACACCCATTATATTTGAGTAGCTACAGAAATCTAGTGAACAGATATCTTAAAAACCTACGCAAATAAATCCAACATTGTCTTAGATACCATTAGGCTCTACCATTAGATGAAATTGGACTGATCATAAAACAAGATACTGGTTTATAATAGCAAACATCAGGGACCATTTTCTCATTATCTCAACAACTCCCCTGTCTCTGAATACAGGGCAAAAACAGGACAAGCTATGAAAAGTTAATACAAGTACTACATAGAGTGTATGGGTCTGAACATGAGAGCTAAAATAGATTCAGTCATAATGGCGAGTGGCAGGCGACAGGATGTTACTCCACCGCAAACCGGAGGGATCTCCAGATGCTTTTAACCACAAAGAAGTGGGTTACCCAGTCACAAAGACGTACAACAGAGCCAAGTATGAATCATATATGAATCATCTATTATTAACTTTTTCCTGCTTCTCTATTCTCTGGCTCAGGGTTGATACTAAAAAACAGGGTCAAAGGTGATGCAGCGAGAAGGTAAGATTTCTGAACCATTTTTAAATGGCGGGGTGCTGAGAAAAGCTTTTTCTTCGAGACGGGGAGAAAATAGCTCAGGCGTGGTTTGTTATGACTGAGGCTGTAGTCAAGGAGTTTCACTTCCTCAGGCATGACATCATCATTAGGTCATCTCCACGACATAGCAACGATAAGATAAGACACATGATGTAAATAGCAACGAGTTACCACAAGGTCTTTATGTTGAAGGCACACAAAAGGAAGCTATATCAATAAAGCAGCCACAGACCTACTCAGTCATTCACACACTGTCTACAAGGTTGTAGGGTAAAAAACAGAAGTGTGGGTACGGCTTTAAGAGTGACAAAAAGGAAAAGAGACAAAAATACAAAAAAAGAGAGATAAATTTGCACTATGTTAAACTGTAATAGTTTTTTCGCCCAAATTGTGTCAATAGCACAGAGTATCAAAAACCGTCAAGTACTGAACGCTAGCATTCAATGTCTGGTCATTTGTAATCTTGTTTATTCTTTGATCAGATAGTTCCTGATTTAAATCAGAATTTGATTAATTTTAGACTCTTTTATTAAAGCTGCACTCATCAATATTTTTATATCAACAATTGAAAAAGACTGTGCAGTTCCTATGAGTGTTTTAGCATCTTTCAGTTTTTTGTTTTGAATTTTCTGGCCTGCAGCTTTACTGTTTTGGTTCAGTCTCACGGCTCTCATCAACCCTGTTTCCAGCAACGAGCAGATGTTTTCAGCGGAAAAAAGCTCTAATAAAACCACTGTAAGGTATCTACCCAGCACCAAACGTCAAACAGACATAGTTAGCGACTAGCTTTGTGAACATAGTGGAGCATTTAGCAGCTAAGGAGACAGTTATTTCCCTCAGGAGTTGGTGGAGACCAAAAACAGAGCTAAAAGAGAGAATATTGAACTTAAATTCATCAGGTGCCACACGACTACAAATGAATGCTGCTCCATGTCTGCTAGATAAGTAATATAATGCAACAGTTAAAGGGACTATTTGTAACTTTTCACTCGCATAAATCCTAACGGGTCGGATTCCCATGCGCGCTCGCGTGTGGGTACGCGATCGCGCAGCAGCTCTGCTCCTCCTGCCTGCTGCCTGCACACTGCGCTCGGCTCGCTCCAACTCCACGTGAACGCGCGCACACTACACACTGCAGAGAGTTAGTTTGGCTAGTGAATGTGCAGTGGACGTTTTTGCAGAAATAAATGCTGCCGCTCCTCCAGACCAACAGAGGTTTCCCGTGTCTTGTGAAGTGACGGGGCTCCGCAGCGAGTTACGTTATCGTCCCGACAGGGTGTCGCTGTCTCCCCCCCCCCGACCGGGTGTCGCGCTCCCCCCCCCCCCCGACCGGGTGTCGGTGTCGGTGTCTCCCCCCCCGTTCCCTCCGCGGTCGGCGGGCTGAACAGGAAAAGCCAGCACTAGTATCAGCATTGATCCATGGAGAGACCTTCCTCTGGTCAGCTAACATTACTGCCAAGCAGGTGAAATACAGAGTGATATTGTGTGTTAGCTGACGTGTGTCGCCTCACTGTTTAGACCGGTGCTCGCTCATGTCAATGTAGCGCGAGCACATGCGCGAGCGCGAGCAACGGGACGCTGACTTTCGTTGACATTGCGGCCACAGGTGTCGCTGTGAACAAGCAATTTCTGATTCTTACATATAGCCTCTTTAACTAAAATGTTCACTGAAACATTTTTATAATATGTGAATGTTGTGTTTACAGCTTGTTGCACTGCCCTCAAATGGCCAAAAAGTGGCAAAGTTCTTGTACAGATGCTTATGTTGAGACAACATTTAACATTTTAACAACTTTTGTTAAACGGAAAAGGGACTTTGTCTATAACATGGTATTGAAAAATAGGCCTATTGAAAAAACGTGATTATTGCCGAAACGTTTCAGTATCGCAGCCCTGTACAACACCGCTGAAAAAAATAAGTAACAAAAGGGATTTTCCTAAATAAAAGTAGAGATAATGTAAAAAAAGAGACAACAGGTGAAACCAAAGACGGAAACAAAAAGCAAACATCTGCAGTAACAATGAGTCGCACTGCAGCTGATCTCCGTCCTGTTTAGTTCTCTCATTACCGCAGACCACAAGCTTCCTTCAGACACTCATCACTTACTGCATCAGAGAGCCTGGAAGAAAGTCTGGAAGCAATTTTTTTTTCATGTGTTTTTACAAAGCAACCATACTCCTGATTACATCTAGTCTTTTCTTTTCCTTTATTTAATCGACTATTTTTCAAGAGAGACCTCGCCAAGAAGACAGAGTGTACTCTTGTCTGCAGGTCCCAAATCAGCTTCAGCCAACATGTGACTCTAACTAAAAACTTGGAGTCAGTATTAAGTAAAAAAGTCTTGATCGTTTTTTTGTTATGGAAACATCAGAATCAAGTGTAGACCACAGCTGCCCCACCACACTCACCCACTTGTTTTGGACTCATAAACTAGGGCATAACTGTATTTGGCTGACTAATGTTGACCTGGCAGTGTGGTGAGGTGTGATGACGGACTAAGTTTGATCTCAGCTGAGGTCTGGTTTCAGTGCTGCGTCACAGTGGGTCAACAAATGACACTGAGACAGCTGGAAAAAATTAATACATACAACAAAAATGTTAATATTGTGCTCTATTTCCATTATAGCTGACTTTTATTCTTTATCTTTGTAGTTTCACTGAGTAAAGTTTCTCAGGAAGGGGGTTAGGTAAATACTATAGGCCTACTATTAATAGCAAGTTGAAAAGCTATTATGAAGGACTGAGGGAAAGTAGATCTCCTGACACATGATGAAGGGCTGGGAATCGTTGAGGAAATCTTCTTAAAGCGTCAGTGGGCAGAATGTTTTTGGCATCATTGGGCAAAAAATTCCATAATAACCTTTCAGCATATTGTAATTCCAGTGTTCTGAGAGAAAACTAGACTTCTGCACCTCCTCATGGCTCTGTTTTCAGGCTTTAGAAAATCTAGCCCGTGACGGGAGACTTTGGCCAATCACAGGTCATTTTAGAGAGAGAGCGTTCCCATTGGCTGTTCATTCAACGGAGGCAGCTGTCAATCACTCGCAAAGTCCGACCAAACGGTCAAACTAGGCAGCGCTGATCAAATATGAATCAATATTCTGTTACTGCAATGCCTATATCTCACGTAAAATGTTTTCAGAAACATCTTGTAGTGTACTGTTTAGCTGTAAAATGAGAAAGTTTTCTCTGGCTGGTGAGCCATCATGGCTTGGTATTTCCTCAACTGATCTCAACATGGTGGCAGGCTCACAAACTGTATCAGTAACAGAATATTGATTAATATTTGATCAGCGCTGCCTAGTTTGACCGTTTGATCGAAGTTCACAAGTGATTGACAGCTGCTCAGAGACGGCAAGGCTCTCGCTCGGCTCTGATTGGTTGTTTTCCTCCAATCTGTGAAATCCGACAGATGCCGGAGGAGCACCGGAGGACACAGAGGCACATGATTTTTTTCAGATTATTTGTCTTATGATCTACTGTCAGGATATAGTGACCGTTTTATAAAAATAACTTTTTTTTAATCATATTTGCTCCAATTCTACCTCCTGCTGCTTTATTGGAAAACTGTATCTTGAGGCTAGAGCCAGGCGATAAATCAAATTAATTTGATTGATTCAAATTTTTGTTTTTGCATGAGATGTCAAATGTCTGTGAAAATCAAGTTAATATAACATGCACGAAAAGGTTCTTTTCATTTTTTATTTTGTTGTTACGAAAATGGAAGTATAATTGGACTGTGTATGAATGATATACTGTTGTAAATATATTTCCCAAGCATGCATTTCTTTTGAATGTTATTATTCAATGTTAGAATTTAAACAAGATATATATAAGCTGTATATTGTGATACATATGATTACAGTTATTAGTCTTGGGGAACAGATTTAAATATTTAGTGCACTTTCTCCATCCAGTATTGACAGATTGACGCTTCTAATTCATAAAGAAAGCATAAAACATTAGACTTGCAGTCAATTAATCCATTCTTTCATTTCCTAAATGCCATGAAGATGAGGATTCAATACCTCCTTTCACTAAAATCAACAGGAAGAGGGTGCTGCCTGCAGCATCAGCTTCAAAAACATCAGATCATGTCGGAGATAACAATCAACATGCCGGAGGACAGTAATGATGCCTAACCGCGGTCAGATTTACTGCAGCTCTGACCTTCAGACACATCAAATCCGGCAACCAAGATGATGTCTGATGATGCTAGACTAGAGGAAAACCTGACCAGCTGCAGCCAAAATGTACCGACATTTTGCTGCAGCCTGGTCTTCATCTTCTATCCTGGAAAAGAGCTTTTCAAGGATCATTTCAGGGCATAAAGGGGCAAAGAGAGCTGCTGCCTGGGTCACCGCAACTTGTGTGTGTGTGTGTGTAATGGAAGAAGCAGAGTGGCGTCATTGAAGAAGACTGCAGAGGTAATCAATTGACTGGTGCAGCAGGAGACGCTGCATTTTGATCTGGTTTAATGCTGCTCATCTGCCGTTCTAAAATAGCCATCTGGAGAGCAGAAAAACACATGGAGGATGAAAAGAAAGAAAGAAAGAAACATCTGACCCACCACATGACGACGCGTCCTTACACAACCAAAAGATTTTTCTCTTCGCAACGTGTTTGGGAACAATGCACCATTCTCAGATCTGTTTTACGTCAACATGGCTGATCATACAAATATGTTTGATTTTTATTATTATGAGTTTTGTTGTCCTGTCTTCCAGATTAAATCAGGTTCCAGTCATACAGCCTGTTAGCAACATGCATCAGCCATCATCTGCGCTCTAATATTAGAGCCTGTGGGTCCTGTGACTGAGATGATGTGTGCTGAGTGACGTGTGTGTGTGTTTAAGTGGGCATGAACGTCAAATGTAGCTACATCAGGGCTGTTATCTCCACACACACACATAAGCACACATGCACTTCAAAGCAGGAGGAAGGGGGGTACATCTGTTAGCGAGTCCCCTGAGGTTGGACTAACACATCAACAAAAACATCCAGTACATCCAGTAAGGCAGCTTAGGTAACTGGGGACAAGTGCAGGACAGGAACCAAATAGATACAGCTGAATTGCCATTACCAAAATCATGTTATTATAGGGAGTTGTTTCCTAAAATAATACTTAACATGTTCATGTATCATCTCCTTCAAAGAAAGATATTTGATCTTATGAGGTTACGTCTCCGTTACAGCTAGTACAGAAAAAATGCTTCTATATTTAACACTTATGATGAATTCAGCAGCATTAATATTGATCAATATAACATTAATTAACAGCCCAACGCCCAAGGAAGTCAAATCTGAGTGAGATGCAGAATTTAAAAGAGGAGGGAGGGAGGGGAGGGCCTCTGGGTTAGCTGGAAAGGCCCTGAAGACACAAGCAATACTGTAGTACTTTGTGTAATACATCAAAGTGAATCTTCATCTTGCATATTTAAGATACATTCAAGTGCAGAGCTAACCTGACCCGCCAGATGGTTTGTTGCACAGAACCATCTGAGAAGCCGTCATTGGAAACTGTTTGAAAAAGGGCAGGCACTTTCAAAAATACTGGCAGGTGATTGGATGAACCATCTGTCAATCAAACTGCCAAAGCCAGTCAGGAGAAGCGCGAAAACATCGCATTCAGTGTCGTTCTTTGCTCTTCTTTCAATGAAGAAATACTCTCCAGTTCTGATAGAACTGATGCTATTGCAGCAGCTACGCTAACTTCTTCAGGAGCCGCCACTGTTGTTTAGAATAAACAGTCGCCTCTCCGTGTCATCACCTCACACACACCTAAGACACGCCTGTAGCTGCCAGTAGCTCCTCACAGGACGCCGATTGGTCCGTGCTCTGGCTTGCCGGACACAAACGCATTACCTGAAGCATGACAAGATGGAGTTTCGTATGTGATGTCATGTGATCCCGCGATTCTTGCGTGGTCTCGTGACATCGCGAGAATCCAGCTGCCATGCAAGGTAAGTGCAGAGCAGCACTGGGTTAAAAGGCCAAATTCATGTGACCGTTCCCAGTAACTATGGCCGGATATCAAACCTCAGTGCTTGTTTGGTACCGACCAAAATGTGGCTGCAGCACCAAGTAGTGCAAATAGAAACTATTTTCAGTATTGATTAATCTGCAAATTATAGTTTGGTCTGTATAATGTCATAATACAGAAATATTTTCATCACACTTTCCCAAAATCCAAAGTGACGTCTTGAAATTACTATCCAACCAGCAGTCCAAAACCTAAAGATATTCAGAGAAGCTGGAAATATGGAATATTTGGCATTTTTGCTTGAAAAATATGTATATATGTATAATATATATGGGGCTATATGTAAGAATCAGAAATTGCTTGTTCACAGCGACAACTGTGGCCGCAGTGTCAACGAAAGTCAGCGTCCTGTTGCTCGCGCTCGCGCTCGCGCTCGCGCTACATTGACATGAACGAGCACCGGTCTAAACAGTGAGGCGACACATGTCAGCTAACACACAATATCACTCTATATTTCACCTGCTTGGCAGTAATGTTAGCTGACACCGACACCCACCACTGCACATTCACTAGATATTCTCAGAGCTAAACTAACTCTTCTGCAGTGTGCGCGCGTGCACGTGGAGTTGGAGCGAGCCGAGCGGGTGAGAACGAGCGCGGTGTGCAAGCAGGCAGCAGGAGCAGCGCGTACCCACACGCGAGCGCGCATGGGATTCCGACCCGTTATGATTTATGCGCGTGATAAGTTACAAATAGTCCCTTTAACATCTTTATTAAATGAAACATGGGTTTTGCTAAACAATTTTTATACATCTCAAAGTAAGGCATCGAAAAAAAAAAGTACCCTTGTGTTATTGGTGCTGAAAAATTTTAACAATATCCAGCCCTACCCAGGCTAGACAAGTAATAAACGGATGTGAAAAAAAAGGAAAATAAACAATCACGAGAGGATAAGGCGTATTACTCTGTCATAACAGATCACAAATTTGTTTTTAAATTGAACAAAATTAGCAAGCAAACATACAGTAGGTTGCAACTAAATATTATCAAGATTTTATTGTTTTATGATGTTAACTATTCCCGTGCTCCTTCTCATCTTCTTCTTTATCTAGATATGTGACTTTCTCTAACATTTGTCCAATTTACCAAATCATACTGTGTGTAAAACTGATCATCTAAAACATTTCCTTACTGATGGAAAGATGTGGGATAAAGTCACTGCTTTGCAAGTCCCAAGTGAAGTCCAAGTCATATTTTTTGGTGTGTTTTGAGTCCTAAACAAGTCATTATTCGTCTGTCAGCTGGTCTGCTGTGGCTGTAGCAAACACACATTTCCCTCCTGCTCACGCAACCTGCTTGGCTGCTATCAGACTGATTATCTCTGGCACAATTTTTTATGACAACACTTTTAATCTTAGGGCTTGGTGTTTAAGTCAAAATCAAGTCGCAAGTTGTTTTTTGATTTTAGCAAATCAAGTGTAAAAGTCATCAGATTGGTGACTCAAGTCCACACCTCTGCTTATCAATAGAATACGACAATGATTTAAGTCTGACTCAGTCATAGAGGCTTTTATTTTACAATACTCAACATCCTCTGGTGCACAATAAGGAAGTGATGTATTTAGCTTTTCCTGAAGCAGCAACAGAGGATGAAATAGCATTAGCACAAACTAACAATTACTGTGAGCACTAAAGTGATTGGGTAATTTTGGATTAGCTGTGAAACATTTGGAGTATTTGTAGATATTGTTGAATCATAAAGAGATCATCAATCTGATTTTTTTCATTACTGCCTCGACATCAGCTCTAAAATAGTCACAGGTGTGTAGGTGTTGCTACAATGACTCTAATCTATAAAATGTGATATGACAGTTCCTTTTATGACTAAACTCTGCCTCACACCATTCCCTAACAGGATTATGCTGCAAACAGGATTATATCAACAACCCATTCATGAATTCTCCTTTTTTTTGAATACCGGATACGAAGGGAAACATGACTAATCTGTGCATAGGCGCTCAGGAAGCTACATGCTTCTCCTTCTTCATACTCAGCAGCAGAATGGAGCATTTCCTCTCCTTTCCTGTGCGAGCGGTTGGAGTCATAGCTGTGATTTATAGCATCTGGTCACAGGGGCCGCTGACGTGGAGTGTAGAGGGGAGATGTCTCCTCCTCCTCCTTCTTCTTCAAGGATCCACTCAAACCACTCCAACCCTGCTGAAACCTCGACTCCCCATCCCGTTTCTCAGAGTCATTCTAGCCGATCCCATCACACCCAACCCTCCCACCCCCCAGTACAAGCATTCAAGCCCTCAGGACGCAAACAAGACACAGTTGGAAGAGCTGTGAGAACTTGAGCCCTGTCAGACGGCAGGAGCTGAGGAGCCTTATCTTTTTTTTTTAGTTTTTCCCTCCAATGCTAACAGAAACAGTAATAAAACTTTAAAAAAAAATGTTTGACATTAGGATTAAACAATTTTAGCGGTTTGGTTTCTTAAGGTAGCTACCACGAAGGTTTACCTGTTTTGGGTGAAACTTATAATACCCTACGACTAAACAAAGAAACTCTCAAACTTGCAGTAGATCTAATCAAGTTGTTTTAAATAACTGACCCCAGTCAAGTCTTTGTAATGAAAGGGAATAACAGTTTACTGCCTGCTTTTTTTTTTAATGTACAAATAATATTTACCCTTTCAGTTGAAAAAAACACACAAATTATACTCTTTTAAAATAACTAAATAAACTAAAATTAATTAATTGCCTGAAAACAATATGCAAAACTGAACTGGCATATTAGTTACCAAAATATTACCACATACAACTTAAATCCTCAGCTTTCTTCGGCAAAATCTCTATTTCTCACCCCCTTTTACCACTATTTCCCCAATACTGTACTTAAAGAGGCTATATGTAAGAATCAGAAATTGCTTGTTCACAGCGACACCTGTGGCTGCAGTGTCAACGAAAGTCAGCGTCCTGTAGCTCGTGCTCGCGCACCGGTCTAAACAGTGAGGCGACACACGTCAGCTAACACACAATATCACTCTATATTTCACCTGCTTGGCAGTAATGTTAGCTGACCAGAGGAGGGTCTCTCCATGAATCAATGCTGATCCTAGTGCTGGCTTTTCCTGCTTCCTGCAGACCGCGGAGGGAACGGGGGGGGGGGAGGCACCGACACCCGGTCGGGACGATAACGTAACTCTCTGCGAAGCTCCGTCACTTCACAAGACACGGGAAACCTCTGTTGGCAGCATTTATTTCTGCAAAAACGTCATTCACTAGATATTCTCAGAGCTAAACTAACTCTCTGCAGTGTGCGCGCGTGCACGTGGAGTGGGAGCGAGCCGAACGGGTGAGAACGAGCGCTTCTGCAAGCAGGCAGCAGGCTGCAGGAGCAGCGCGTACCCACACGCGAGCGCGCATGGGATTGCGACCCGTTAGGATTTATGCGCGTGATAAATTACAAATAGTCCCTTTAACTAGACACTCTCACAAAAAGTAAATAAAATAAAATAAAATAAAAGTTGCAGGCCTGGGAGTTGCTCGGGACGGGTGTGGTGCAAAAACACAGAAGGTCCAACTCACATTTCGGTGTCAGTCGTGGAGAAACAGTACATGGTCCGAAAGATGAAACCAGACGGCAGCGGAGGTGAAATCATCCTCAGAACACAGACCAACAGTCATTTCCGGTCAGCAATGGCGTTATAGCACCTTGTAGCATCTGAACGGCCCAACAGGTGTCTTCATCAGAGGACCCACCCACCGTGGGGTCTGTCTGACCTTGAATCCACCAAGCTCACACTCCACTCATTCACTTATCCACTGGTCACACGAGCTAACTGCTAGCCGATGCTACCAATACACTTAATTAGCAGCCTGAGGAGTTAGCATCTTACTCCCACTAGCTTAGCGGCTAACTGCTACACGATTTCAGTTAGCTAACATTACTCACAGAAGTCAGGCTTGTGCAAATAACCGAGATTAAATAGAGGAAAGTGCGCGTTGGTGTCTTAACCCACTGTTACTATTTTTTCCTCCATTACTTGACCTAGCTAGCTCTTTTTTTTTTTCTTTCTCCCGCCCCCTTCCTCACCTTCAACCAATTACCACGGGTGACACTGATTGACACCTACAGTAACCAGTCAAATAAAAGAGCTGAAACTAAAGGCACAATCTTGTTTTTTTATTTCCTTTACAACACTGTTTGCCTCCAATATTGTTCAGAACCGTTTATTTTTACTACTTATTCACATTTACATCCTACCTTGTTTATGCCTAATTTATCTTAATCTCTCAGTTAACCATTTTAGTCCTTCTTTACTAAATTACTTTCAGTTTAATTGCCTTACTGAATTATTGTCATCCAACTTTATTGGGAGCTTACTTCTTTTAACCCCTTACTTTTACACCGGGGCTACACAATCTACAACTATTCAACTATTTTGATGATTAATCGACTGTTCGCTAACCCCACTTTAGTTTTTCTCTTGTGGTTTTGGACTGCTGGTAAGACAAAACAAGTAATTATAATACAATAATGACGATAATAGTTAATTGCAGCTCTACATGTAAGTAATTCAACTGTATTTACTGTCTGGAAACCCCAGACCAAGGTTACTTCTTTTCTGAGTTTAGGATGACGGATGATAGTGGCAAATTAAAAGCGGGTGGAAGGAGGGTTTCTAGGCCAAAATCTACATTTTCCAGCCCGGCTGTGATGTTGAACGTGTGCCAAGAACATAACGTCAGCCAGCATGACTGGGAAGCTCTCGGGGCCAAAGGGAGTCCACGTCTCATGATTACTTCCACAGAGGAGCGTTTAGCTCCACACTGAGACTCTGACTGAGAGGCTGGAAAAGCTGGTACAGCCACACTGCAGATAACCTCACAACTGTACAATTTAAACTCCTTTACAAACAAGAGCAGAGGTTTTCCGTCTGCACCGCACAAAGAAACGGTGCCACTCCTATTGTGAGCCGTAAACAAAGAGTCTTTGAACATGTCGTGTCTTGGAGAGTCTTGGTTTGACTCCAGCACTTGCAGTTAGTAAGAAAGGCAGCCGCTAGCTGTGTTTCCTCTGAGAAAGAACTGCTCTGTAACATTGAAACACCAGCAGACAGTAAAACGGACTGATTAAGTGGTGTAATGTAGCTGGTTGACTGGTTTCAGGGGGTGTGAGGGATGACAGCAGATATATGAGGTCAGGGGGGGTGAATACAGTATGTATGCATTTGTGTAATTGTGATAGGGATCTGGATGGTCTACATGCATTAGGGCTCAACCAAAGGTCTGCCAACCTCAGACCTTAATAAATCACTTTGATATGGGATTATGATCCCCTCTCACAGATCTGCCGGCTGTAAAAACAAACAAACCCTAGTTGGCTTGTCTTTCTCTCTTTCTTAAGAACAAGGAGACTCACAGCTCTCAGAAAGGAGTCAGAGAGAAAGAATGTTTCTGTTTATCCAACGCCACTGCCTTTTTCGGCGTCTAGCATTCCTGATAACGTCACATGTTGATCAACCCATGCTGCGTGCTGCAGCTCTGACTGGAAGGCCTGCAACCAAAACATGATTTGTTCTTCACAATCGATGGGTGGATCTGCTCAAGAACAATAAGAGATTGTTGAGTATTTCAATAAACACCCTTTTTACAGCATAAATTACACCTCTAAAGAAGAATTACCACAAATGATAAAGCATCAAAAGACAGATTCAAAGCCGACAACCATGTCTCAAAAACATTCACAGGATGATATCTCCCTCCTCTTAACTACTGAACAAGCAGCATCCAGTGAAATCCTTACTCACAGTTGACAAACTATACATTTAAAAGCACAACGCATCACAATTTTACGACTTTAAGATCCAAATATCACTGCATTAATTGGTGTTTATTTTTTCAACATGAATTCATAAAGACAGAGCAATAAAGGAGAAGAAAAACCTTACAATAGGCCTACCATGTCGGTGCCTTCGCTCAGTATCACTTTAGACTAATTCTGACTTTTTGATCGCAAACTCCAAAGAGTTTCCTTTCTGAAGACACCAGGATCAGGACTGTAACCGAAAGGAGTCAAGAACAGAAACCCTTTTATTTGCGGGCTTATGTTTATGTTTAGGGGTTGCTATTAGAGCTAGAATGATAAATCGGCCAGATTATTGCACATATATCATTCTGTATTGAGGTATGTGTCGGCCGATAGATAGAAATTGAACATCAGAAATGCCAAACAGTGTCACCATTACATTTTAACCACCAGGGAGCTGACAAGTTTATTTTCCAACTGTAAAATGTCCCACTCTGTACGTTTCTTGGGCGCCCCATGTACCAAGGCTGAGTCCTTACTGCAGCGGCCCGTGGTTCGAATCTGACCTACGGCCCTTTGCTACATGTCATCCCCTGTTCCCCTCTCTCTCCCCATTTCATAGCAATCACTGTCACTATCAGATGAAGGCAAAAAGACCAAAAAAATCATCTTAAAAAAAAAGATTGTTTGTTTATGTTATGCGTTTATGTTAAAAAAACAAAAATATTAAAACGACCAATATATCGTTATCGAAATCCCAAATATTGATATCAGTGTCGGCCTCAAAATTCCAGCATCCGTCGGACTATAGCTGCTGTTCTTCTTCTTGCAACAGCCAGAGTACATATAGACACCCACACATCAGCAGCGAGCCATGACGGCCTGCCTTTGCGGTGATAAAAAGCTGCAGCAGACGTTTCTCCTTCCATCCAACGCTCTCTAACATCACACAAATAGAGGGGGAGGGCTGCCAATGAACGGCAAGTCACCTTCTACCAGCTCACAGGTCAAGGGGAGATGTGTGACTGAGGTGTTTTTATAATTGTGTCATGCTTACAAAGCACCACCAATTCATATAAATTCAGATTGAAAATAAGACCAGAAATAGCGAACTCAAACCACTTCAGACCTTCATTGCTTACAAAAAAATCATAAATCACTGGCAAAAACATTTAGTCTATAATCAGTCATACACTGTCAATAACCCTCTAACACAAAAATATCATCTGCGCCCGTTACAGATTATAGATTATCTTCAATGCATTTTTATTTGAATATGTACATATCATCTGTCACTGCCAATATAAATCCTACTCACTGTACATACAGTATATAGATATCTTTACATGTACATACTGTACATAATCATCCAGTAACATGCATATCCATCCAGTATTTATAGCCTATTCTTTGCACTATTTGTATTGTTTACAACTTCCAGAACACTTGACTTGTATATAAACATTTTATTTTTATCTTTATTATTGTATTCTTATTTTATTGTTGTTCATTATTGTTCCTAGCTGTTATTTTTATTCTGTGTAAGTACATTGAGAGAGCTGCATAAAACCAGAGTCAAATTCCATGTATGTATGTACTGTATGTACTTGGCAAAATAAACCTGATTCTGATTGCGATAATACTGCAGAAATCAGAGTGAATACTAGCCTAATTACATCGTCCTACATCCCTCTTTTCCAGGCTTTTGAAAGAATATTTGTTGGTCCATTTCATGTAATATTTACATTATTAAATCCTTATAGCATACAGTACAAGAGGAAAATGGGACTAACTAATAGTAGCTCATAGTTATAAGGTTCCAACTGAAATGAAATCTTCTCTGAGCAACTGGATCAGTTACAAAGAGGCTGACCAGTGTGAGAAACCCTCAGTTGGAGATGCAGATGTTGAAGCTCTGCATCAACTAGTATCTGCGCTGCTGACGTGCTCTTGAGCAAGGCACTGAAGGAGATAAAAGGAAGAGTTTTCCTGCAAGGGATCTGTTTAGTATCTCACTAATATTGTGCTGGTAAGAGTGATTGTTTTTTTTGCAGAGTGTCTCCAGCTTGCCTGACTGTATATGTGGGCCATTTTTCACCAAGTGCACCACTGACGTGTTTGGTAATGGAGAGCACAGCCCAGTGCAGCATTTCCAGGATCTCTTGCTGGTTAGGACCCGCCTGTTACAGAGATGCAGACAGCCAGCTGTGTGTGTGAGTGTGTGGGGGAATTACAGCAGCAGACAAACATCCCATCTTTTAAGATGTTAAGGAGGAAGGGAGGAATCTGATATGTTGCATTTTTGCAGCTGTTGAATCTAAAATGTTCACTGCACAGGAAGGCTGACACACACAGGAAAATACCGACACACTTTCATTATGATCAGTAGGATGAAAAGATTAAGAACATGTATAATCAGAATCACCACCCTCTTTAATTCTACAGTAACCTTATTCATGACCTATTTTTATATGTATATTGACATTAATATACTCACATGTTAGTGTCAGCTTCTCCTCGAATTTTTGTCCAAGCTCTTTATAATCCATTGTTTCCATTCAGGCGGATCGGTTCCCAGTTGCTGTCATTCCTCAGAGTCGCACCAGCACAGGAGATGAAACTCCCAGTACAGATCGCCCCCAAACACGCCCTTTGTAAATCCAACCGGAATAGAAAAGAAAAAGTGACCAAAAAATGATATATAATAAAAACAGGATCCGACTGAAAACAGCTTTGGGATGTCTGAAATGTTAGATTATAATAAACTGTCGTCAGTGTCTTGTTATAAAATTAGAGACTCAGTCCAATCCAGCGGCTCTTTAGTGGAAAATCTACAGTGTGGGAATAAAAAGCTTCAGTGAGTCCTGTGCGTGAAGGCAAGTTAGAATGAATGACATAACCACTTCCGGTTGCAGATTTCAGAATAAAATAATGCCATATTATTTCACGAAGCTATTGTTTTTTGAGGAAAAGTACAATTAAAGGTCCACTAACTAGATTTTCCCAGGACTTTTAACTGCATCTCGTGGTTTTCCTACACGGATAGAGTTTGCTCAGTTGACTTGGAGATGTCGTCACGTGACCCAGAACATTGAGCTATATCTCCATGACTGAGAAAACATCCACTGAGGAAGGCCACAAGATGCAGGTGAAGCTCCAGAAAAGAAGCTGGTAAGTGGACCTTGAGTTAGTATGTTGCCAATTTTTTAATATATGTATTTCTGATTTTCACAGACAATAAGTGGCAAAACATGATATGGCATAAAATTCAACATAAACAGTACATAATGACACAAAATTAAAATAAACAATTCATTTCAATAGGAGGCTTTAATAAATAGATAAATACAACAATCTTGGAAGACAGCTTGGAAGGATACTAAAACAGATTTCCGAAGTGTGGTTATTTTTGTTCAAAAGGTCTGACAACAATACATATAGGATATCAAACACAAATGCTTCCCTTGAGTAAAGGCTATTGCACCAGATTTAGCTTAAAGCCAATTTTAGTCTGCAGTCCTTTGGTAGGTCACAATTAGAAAATACAAACAATGATGTACAACACTAAACAGACAGGACAGATAATAAAAAAAAATTGTATTATTTTAATGTACAAAATACAGCGATTGTCCAAGAATTTTCTTCACCGCAAAGTGGAACAGCCCCAATGTAATTTCATACTATTATGGACGATTTTTTTGTATTAATAATTGACTATGATTTAGTAATTTCAAACATAATAGTATGAAATTACTAATTCATAGTCAGTTATTAATACAAATTAATACATTTTTATTTACATAAAATGTTTCATTTATGGCAGACTCCATTTTAAAATAACCATATTTTATTTTGAAGGCAACATTGCTAATTTCCGGCTGCAGTCTTTCTCTCCTTCATGCTAACTTGACGCCGCCGAATGGCAACGAAAAACCGCATGCCGGACAACTGGACTGTACCAACTGTTTCACAAGGGACGGAACTCATTTACCCATAAAACACCAGCCCAAATAATCCATCGAAGACGAATTGCAAACGTCAAACAATACATTTTATTTACCACAGGGCCTCTCTAATCGGTTTTAGCCGCAATAACAGGACTAAAAGTGTCCTGTTGGACCCCGCGAATGGTTTGATCCATCAGATGATTTCCAGCAGCTGAAATCAGCCCTGCTGCCTGGAACGAGCTGAGTTGTCATAACAGGGTAGAAAAACGGACTGTATGTGTATTTACAGCTATTAATTAACGGGCTGTAACAGTAAATGGCCTTCTTTCTTCATGGACAAGATATATATTAGGAAAAATATTCTTAATAAGTGCATGAAAACAGAAACCCCACTGGAATATTACTGGATACTAATAAGAAAAAACAAAAATAACACAAACTAGCCTTCAAATGTCTCTATAAACCTACCAATGAATGGACAGACAATCCTATATTGTAGGAAAAAAACATTATTTATTTAGGGATATACTATAAAGCACAAAATGTTGTATAATAAAAAGTGAATCACTGGAATATTATTGGATACTAATAAGAAAAAACAAAAAATAACACAAACTAGCCTTCAAATGTCTCTATAAACCTACCAATGAATGGACAAACAACCCTATATTGTAGAAAAAACACATTATTTATTTAGGGATATACTATAAAGCACAAAATGTTGTATAATAAAAAGTGACAGGGCATTAGTATGCTGCTTGTGATATTGGTGATGACAAGCAGATTAAAAATTGACATGCCCTTCCTGCCACTGCAGGATACAGAGGAGGTCAGTCTTCCAGGAGGAAATCTGCTGCCAAGTCTTATCTAATAAAAAAGGAAGCAGCACGAGGATGAAAAATAAAGAAAAAAATCTTCAGGATACAAACCCTAACGCAGTTTAAAATATATATGGCATTTATTAGATAACTTGGGCATAACATAACCCTTTTGCATCAGTGATTATCATGTCAAAATGATGATGCTAATTTTCAACATGACACCTCCTCGAAGATAAAAGTGGCCTCTGCAAGGTTGAGGAGGAGTGTCATTCATTTTTAAAAAGAGGCATTTTATAAATAGTTGGACCAGAATCGCACCCACTACACCTTTTTGGTCATTCAAAAAACCTGAGGTGTTTTTTCCTTGTATCTGCAGGACATAAAGGATGGCACTCAGTACAAATATATACGTTAAAAATCATAATAAAAATTCCCCAAACGCTGACATCTTTAGAGCAGGATTCAACATGATAATGTTAGAGCTGTGTTTAGTGCTAAAAGGCCAAATGTATGTATGAGCTTTACCAGAGAGATAAAATATGCATGACCCACTTAGCTTGGTGAAGACACTAAGGACTTAGACCTCAAGACTCTCTACTGGTTATTGCGGTTGATGCTTCATTCCTTTTCCATATAAATACAATCGTTGCCAGTTAAAACTCTAATTTCACATGACCAAAAACTATCCTGAAAATAAACTTGAGTTGAGCAGATAATAGCTTCTTTTATTTTGAAGTATTCCTTTAAATATGATACATGGAGGCTAAAGACAGCCTGTGATGTGCTGAAACACTGCTAATCAATCCACTGGCCGCCCTGCGACACATGAAAGGGGAAGAGAAGCAGCTCCATCAGGACTAATGGAGTTGGATCTGAACTGTTGGTGCCTGTGAGGGAGCGAACGGCTCTGCTGTTGAGTCTGGAGTCTCTGGTAAAAAACGATTTGTTGATGCAGTAACGGGATTTGGAAATGCAAGGGCAGGAAATATAATACAGGGGTAGAGGAAAGGCAGGCAGCGCTCAATAAACCTCACATATCTCGTTCATCTGCATGAGAACCTGTCTCTTCTTCTGAACACACGAAGACACATTGGACCAATAGTCTGCCACATACCTACTACAGTATTTGTTGCTGCAGGCTACAGGTTGAGAGCAGCTTGATGACACTGATCACGCTGTAAACGTGTTGTTTTTCTACTACTGTAAGTCATGTGTTATTGAAGGAATGATGTTATTTTCAAGGCAATAACCTCAAAATAAATAAATGACCTAACTTACAAGAGCGCATGCATCTTGATCAGTGAAGGGACTCTTTGTTGCACCGATGACGGTATTCAGACAAAGATTGCAGTGAAGTGATAAACAGACTAGAGCTAAACCTTTAAAGTTATCAGGTCTCATCTAACATCCACTGCATCAGTATGAATCTGTTGACAGCCACACTCTCTATATAAGGACACATATTAGAAATCACAAGACTAAGAGTATACAGTAGAGTTGCAAGAGAGTAATCGATTAGTTGTCAGCTATTAAATTAATCGCCAATTATTTTGATAATCAATTTATTGGTTTGAGTAATTTTTTAAGAAAAAAAAGTCTAAATTCTCTGATTCCAGCTTCTTAAATGTGAATATTTTCTGGTTTCTTTACTCCTCTATGACAGTAAACTAAATATCTTTGAGTTGTGGACAAAACAAGACATTTGAGAACGTCATCTTGGGCTTTGGAAAACACTGATCGACATTTTTTACTATTTTCTGATTAATCGAGAAAATAATAGATAGATTAATCGACAATGAAAATAATCGTTAGTTGCGGCCCTAGTCTAAAGCTATGCTAGCAGCTCTGAGAGGCAAACACCAGTATGCTAAAATGCTCATAATGACAATGCTAACACGCTGATATTTAGCAGGTAGAATGTAGCTTTAGCTTGTTATCATGCTAATGTTTGCTAATTAGCTCTAAACATGAAGTACAGCTGAGGCTGATTGGAATGTGATGGGAATCAGTTTTGCAGGTATTTTATCATAAAAAAAATAGGCTGGACAAATTTAATTTTTGACTTTATGATGGTGTTAGATCAAAAATTAAAGAGGACCTATCATGCTTTTGTGCTTTTTCCCTTTCCTTTAGCATGTATAGTGTTTTTGTGCATGTAAAAGGTCTGCAAAGTTACAAAGCCCAAAGTCCACGCCAAAGGGAGTTACTCTCCCCTAGAGAAACACTGCTCCTGAACTGCCTGAAACGCCTCACTTGAAGTCCCGCCTTTTCTTCCGTAACGTGGTGATGTCACCAAGTAACATATTTGCATAATACCTGCTCTAGCAGCTAGTTTGGCACGTCCTCAAACAAAGCTAGTTAGAGTGGAGCTGGAGCGGAGTCCGAAGAGTTTGGTTCGGTTGACCAATCACAACAGAGACAGAGGGTGAAAAGAGGTGCTGCAGCACAGCCGGTATGAGAAAAATATACTGTTTTTTGAACATCGAAGCATGTAAACATGTTCTAGTAGAAACTTAAAATACAAGTATGCACCTGAAAATGAGCATAATTGGTCCTCTTTAATATTCATCTTCTCAGCACCACGCATATCTTTACCAAACGTCATTTTAATCCATCCAATAGTTTTCGAAACATGTCAATAAAAGCCAAAAATGTCATGTTGATTGTACTAGAGGAAAAGTCAGGGGATCACTAAAGACATGAAGATTGCTCCTCAGGGGACCATAAATGTCTGTGCAAAGTTTCATGGCAATCTATCTGTTAGTTGTTGAGTAATTTCGGTCTGGCGGCGGACCAACCGACTGACCCACATTGTCATCCCAATCACCACTAGCATGGCTAAAAATCTAAATATGATGGACAAACAGGATAGGAAAATCCTCAAATGCTTTACTGTGTTTTTCTCATATTTCTGATTCTCGAGGATTCCATAAATACACCATGTGTCTTTAAACGTTTTATGCGAGACTCATAAAATTACAGCAGAACGAATTGTGCCTGCGATCCACTGATGTACTGCCAAGCAACAGACATAAGTAGACATGATTAGCTCTTAACTCTGATGCAGGCAGCGTCACTTTAGCGAGTCAAATTAGTTTTATTGGATCTTTCAGAGTATTATTGGTATAATTTAGAGCCAAATCTAACCCATTATATATGGTTAGACTATTAAATGCATGAATAAGGTAAGATTTTTAACCAGCGAAGATCGATGAGGAACTGATTCAATCTGCATGTATCCTTGAACTTTTCCTAGAACAAAGAGCTTTCTCAGTGAGACTTCCTTTGAGGGAGTGCATGTCCATACTCGCCTACACCTGACTGAGACATGGGGAGGTTCAGAGAGCCTCCCATAAACCCACAGAGGCACGTAGTTAATTGCCCCTCCTACACACTACCACAAAGGCAACCGCCAGCCTAAAAAGCCTGCAGTTACACTTAAAACAATCGTCTGGATCCTCCCTGCACGTTTGACCAAGGGGGGGGAGCACATTTCTGTCTGTAGAAGGGAGTAATAAAATGCTCCGCTTATTGTAAAAACCCCCACGTGCACAAAGGTTTGATTTTACAGGGCGAGTACACATATTTGGAGAGCACACTGCTGAAGTCAGAGTCTGAATATAACTACAGCTGCTACAGATTGGGAGTCAAGCATGTCTGCAGTTGGTGCGGTTATCGAGTGCAGAGCTGGAGAAAAATCTCCGACTGATTTCCTTGCGAGCAGATGACACTGTGGTTTAAACTGGATAGCATCCTCTGTCTTTGCAGATGGAAAAAAGCTTGAGGTATAAATAATAACTCTTTGGCACCATGTTGTTGTTTTATTGTCATTTCCAGACAGCAGAAATCTCTCCGTGAGATTAGTTTCCATGTCAACAGCTGCATCTGGTGAACACAAGATGCTACGGCAATGTTTGAAACAGCTTACCAAAGTGAAAACCTTTTGGGAAATACACTGATTTGCTTTCTGGTGGACAGTTAGACAAGAAAATTGACACTAATTAAATTGTCTATATGGCAAATATGAAGCTACAGCTAGTTAGCTTAGCTTAGCATAAAGACTGGAAACGGGGGGAAACAGCTAGCCTGGCTCGGTCTACAGGTTACAAAAAACGCATAACAGCACCTCTAAAATTCACGAATTAACATGTTATATCTTGTTTGTTTAGTATGTGCAAAAACCTTGCAGTTGCCAGGCAACCTGCAGCAAGTTACTGTGCCAGGTCAAGAAACAGTAGTTATAGAAACAAGATATAACATGTGAATTAGTGAGTTTTTGGAGGTGCTGGTAGGCTGATTTTTATTACTGTTGGACAGAGTTAAGATAACTGTTTCCCCTTGTCTCCAGTCTTTAAGCTAAGCTAACCGTCTGCTGGCTGTAGCCTCATATTTAAACCTGCAAAAACTGATTTTTGGGCCATTTGGACTTTGCACTTCAGCATTGGCTTCACTTCTCAGATCCGGAGGTTGCCCACTGATCACTACGAGCGACCCTTTTCACATTGCGATTATGATGAAAATATTGATTGTAGCTGCTTTAAATATAAGAGTGGTATCAATCAACTCTATGCCAGAAAGCAAACAAGCGCATTTCCCAAAATGTGAAACTTCAAAACAACACAAACGTGAGGTCAGAAAAGTGTTGGGGCCACTGTTCCAACGATGTTACATCTGATAAAGGCTGACGACTGATGTGTGCATTTGTCTTTCGGGTTAAACACCATCCCTGCCTCATGCCCAGTCAGTCACATTGCTCACATACAGTCCAACTCCACCCCTCTGTCTGCCCTCTAGCAGTTGGCACAGCGGTGTCATCTCGAGCTCTCAGCTGTTACTGTGGCGTACCGGTGACTGGACCAGCAGCTGTCGGGGACCACAGCAACAATCACTTCTATAATCATCTCCAGATTAGAGCATCAGGAAATATCGGTGAGGATAAAACAAATGGCTTTTCAAGTTTTTCTGGCACTCTCTTACATTACCACTATAGAATAAATACACTACATGATTCATCTTTCAAAATATCTCTTACATCTCATCGGCCTACTTAAACATAGAAATAGAGACTAAATGGTTGCAAACATTTAATTTCATCCTTTTTTTCTCAACAAATACTGATCTAAATAAAAGTTAGAGATAAATGAACCCATGTACATTTAAACATAGAGACACATACCTTGCATAGAAGCGTTTTTATACAGATAATAACAGATCATGTGTGTGACGAGTGTTCATATCTGCAGGGCAGTTTTCCTTGAAAGCGTCATACAGGAAGCCAGACTCTGGAGTCGTTGTAAAAGAAGGACTGCTTTGGCAAAATCCGTGGATCATAGAAACCTGGAAAGAAGGAGAGAAAGTAGAACTTAATGCTTTCATACTTGCAATCATATGACACAATTAAGACTACAGACATGTCTTTCTTCTATAGCCAGAGAAAGTAATGTCAGACAAATGGACAACCTGAGCTGTTCCCACCAAAAAATAATTGTGCATGATTTCTAATTTTGCCTGAAGCTTTGTATCAAGTTGAACTTTATATAATAGGACAGCTACCAGTTGCAGGGGAGTTACACTTCTCTCTTGCTCCAGGCGATAAGAGACGGAGATGAATGTTCAATGAGCAACAGCTTTGGTCTCTCGCTAAAATCCCAAAAGTCCAGGAGGGGCATTCCCTGTTTAAATGTGTCACAGCTCGGTGTAGCTGGAGAATTTACCCATTCAGCTCCAGGCCAAAAAATGCATTCTTTTGTGCTACTTGTTTTATATCTCTGCCCTCCAACAGGCGATTAAGAGTACCGTCATTTGAACGCAAAAGGCTGAAGAATTTCTTTTATACATCAGTCTATCCTGTTGCTAAATCAAAATCAGTGTGCTGCTAAATGAGATCTGAATCCAGAGAATATAACGTGATTTGTTTAATTGTCATAATTGTTTGAATGTGTTTTGTACGTCTACAAAAGTGTCATGTGTGTAACTGCATGTTTAACCTGTATGTAAATTTCTTGAACGGAACTGCCTAAGGACGCAAAATGAATTTCAGTGTAAACTGACAATAAATGCCGTATCGCATCGCATCGCATCGCATCGCATCGCATCGCATCGCATCGCATCGCATCGCATCGCATCGCATCGCAATCTGCTTCTCTAGGTCACTTCTTGGCTACAAATATGGATGTATTTCTTAAGGATAAACAGGGCTATTTAAAAATGGAGAAACATTTGATGCGAATAGTTGAATTAAAGATTTATGATGGATGATACACATGTAGAATTTGGGTTTGCCTAGAAAAATTAAGTTACAAAATGCATTTATTACACGGCTCTGTTGAATACTCGATTCTGATTGGTCAATCACGGCGTTCTACTGTGTGTTATTTCTTTATAACAGACCGTTGCTATGTATAACAGACTGTTGCTATGGGCGCAGTTCTGATGTCGGTCTCTGGCGGAACGTTTTTGTGTCAAATTATTGATTTCTTAATTAAGTAGCCGTGTATTAAGCGGGATAATGTACAGTTTATATCACAACAGTGACCGGCTCCCTGTACAGTATTCCTTACTTATTAAATTCTGAAGGCTTCAAATGTAATAGCTGAATACAGAACAGTAATCTAACCAATCAATTAAATCTGTGAGGTTTGTGGTGTAACCGACAGCAAACGTGGGCTTACTGTAACACATCCTCATAACTGATAAATAAAAAACAACAACAAAACTTTACTCCAGTCAACCCTCACTAAACTTTCTGACTTTATAGGTGTCAAGGCTCATAAACCTAGAATGTAAATTATTTATAAAAGCATCATAACCAATAAACATAGGCAAACACTGACATTTTTTCCATGTTTTCCCTAACTTTGTAAAGTTTTACACAACCATACTTGACATGTATGTTTCTCCAATAGCCATATAACAAAAAGACTAGGTACAACCAAGATAATTTTGCTCATAAGGAACAATCTATTGATGCAGATAAACAGTGAGACTGATGGGGTTAAAGGAAAAGCCCCAGGCAGCTTCTGGGAGTTACTTTATGATAAAATGTTGTCATTAAATTTTCATGTGCACCTACTTTTCCTTACCCTGCCTCATTTACACAATGCTTAAGTCAGCAGTTTCCTACATTTTCCACACTCAATTTTAACACCTCCAAGAGTAGGGATGCAAATTTAATGCAAACCTAATCTAATCCCAATGTATTTATTTAAAGATGTACAAATTAGCAAGTGAGTACATTTCACACCCCAACCACTTCGCTTCAGAAGTCAGTATCTCAGGATATCCTGTATATGATTAGTCTTTAAAGAAACCTTTTCTCTGGATAGATACCACAACCTGTTTTTTGTTCATTGTGTTTTAGGGAGCCAAAAGGTTTTTTGCAGCTGCACTACAAATACCCTGACATCACATCACCTGTATCTGTCTAGTTATTTACAGAAATATGAAAACACATACATACCAACAACCAAAATGTCCTATAAAATGCATGTTTTTAAAAAACGTATTTATGTTTTATGTAGTGGATTTGGGTTTTTTAGGCATTACCTGGACCTGGCCTCATTTCGGCCCGTGAGTTTTGGGGGATCCTTTCAGTTCTGGATGCGAATGCAGCAGTGGGCATGGGATGCTTCGAAAGGCTGTTATAACCCCCTATGTCATACTGGCCAGGGCCTGGCAAGGGAGGGTCCTTGGGAACAATCAGAGGAGGCTCCGATATCGCCAAATAATATCTTCTCCTGGAAACACAGTTCACAGAATTCACATTTTTTAGTCTATTGAAAAGAAATAACTGTGCGACACCCAACCAAAGCGATAAATATTGTGTTTACTCACGGCAGGATGGTCCTTTTCACCGGTGCAGGGGTCTGATGGGGGCTGTAGGCTCCTGGGCCTGGTACATGGTTGTCAACTGGAGGAGGGATTCTCTGAGTTTTTGATTTGAAGGGGGACAAGACTGCCTTGGAGCCATGCTGGATTAAGTGGCTGCTCACCTCGTAGTGGCCTTTAACAAATGCATGATGTAAGATGTAAAACTACGATAATTGAAATTAAGAATAAAAGATGGAACATGTTAAATTGAGAGTATGCATGACTTTTCATAGAGAACTTAGAGGTAATTACATGGCGACGGCACATTTTTGTTTGGGTAAATAGAGTCGCGTCCAGTTTTTGACAGGAAACCTGATGTACCAACCACCGAGGAGAAGCTCTCTCTGCTACCACAGCTGACCTGTCCATACAGAAGAAACACAAAAGGTTGCACAAGATGCACAACACAGACTTTAAAAGCAATTTGCATAATTCACATACATACATCATATTGATTCGGGGCTGGAGTTTTGTGCTTGGGACCGTCCAGCTGCACAGCCACAGGCGACCTGAACAGCCTGGAGTCTCCAATGCTGAAGTTATTCTTGTTAATGAAGGAGCTCTGCAGGTTGTATGCATTTGGTGCTGGGAGGCCTCTCTGTGGGTTACTGGAAGCCCTGGCAGCCTATTGGAGAGGATGATGTGACAAATAATTATTGGTTTTTAAAAACATATTTGGTGTATTGACAGGCAATCAGCAGAATCTAATGTTGTGAAATAAGATTTACAGAAAGTTATGTTAAATTCAGGAAACACTTAAAGGATAACTTCGGTATTTTTCAACCTGGACCCTATTTTTCCATGTTTTTGTGTCTAAGTGACTAATAGGGACAACACCTTTTGATATTGGTCCAGTATTGAGGGAGAACGCTGCAGCCGCCAGCCGCTAAACAAGCTGTAATATAATCATTATGATCACACAGAAAAATGCTTAATTTCTCTGTAGGGTCCTTTCCATAATATTGTCAGACACTTATAATAATAATCTGAGCCAGTCAGTGGCAAAAAAAAGCACTTTTAGTGGACGTAAACTGACGGTACCAGGTTGCCCCAAATGAATACATTACAGCTCGTCTAGCGGCTGCCGTCTGCAGCATTCTCCCTCAATACTGGACCAATTTCAAAATGTGTTGTCCCCATTAGTCACACAAAAACATGGGGAAATAGGATCCAGGTTGAAAAATACCAAAGTTATCCTTTAAATGAAGAGCAGATTAAATAAAAATATGAAGGTTTCAAATAAGTATGACATTTTTTTTTAACTTTATCTCTGTATTTCTATAATCCTGGCTACGGCCCTGCTCAGCATGAACCTGAAATCAGTGCACATGACTTGGGAAACCTGACCTTGGATGCAACAAAGCCGGTGGTGCTTTTCTTTGAGAAGGAAGGACTTCTGACTTCAGCGCTGAAAATAAGGCCATAGCTGCCTGGTCCTGGATTTTCACTCTGAAACAAACACACATCATCATGTTTATATTGGATTGTTTTTTTAGCTGATACTATAGTGATGTTGGGAGACTCCTTACCAGACAGACTTGTGAAGGGAATCTCCTAGCTTGAGATGAAAACCCCTTCTTTTCTTCATTTGCTATCACCACTCTTTGGTATTTTGTTGGTATTGAAGATGAAGCGGTATAAGCCGGATCCTTATCTGCTTTAAAGGGGACATATCGTGCTCATTTTCAGGTTCATACTTTTATTTTCTGTTTCTACTTGAACATGTTTACAAACTTTAATGTTTAAAAAAAACTTTATTTTCCTCATGCTGTCTGCCTGAATATACCTGTATTTACCCTCTGTCTGAAACGCTCCGTTTTAGTACATTTCAATGGAATTGCAACAGAATTGCGTTGCTAGGCAACAGCTTGGGTCCATGTTTACTTCCTTTCAGCTGATGTCATTCACATACACTGCAACAGGAAATAAACTGGGACACATTTAGTATGTTTACGTTTAAATCTGTGAAATGGTCAAAACATTTTAGATTTTGGACATCACAAATGGACAGAAATCCGGACGGCTTGTTTCAAAAGCTCAGTTTCTGAATACGGGCTGTGTGTATTTCTCTGTGGATTAAAGCTGCAATATGCGATATTGGCGCAAATATGATTTAAAAAAGTTATTTTTAGAAAACGGCCGCTATAGCGTGACAGTAGTACATGAAACAGGTAACCTGAAAAAAACCATGTTCCTCTGTGTCCTACTGTGTCCTCCGGTGCTCCTAACGGCATCTGAAAGATTTCACTTACCGGAGGAAAACAAGGTCCACTGTCCAGCTGCCGTCTATGAGAGCCGGCTGTCAATCACTCACGCACTCCGACCAAACGGTCAAACTAGGCAGCGCTGATCGGATTTGAATCAATATTCTGTTACTGTAATGCCTATTTCTCGCCTCAAATGTTCTCAGAATCATCTTGTAGTTACTGTTTAGCTGTAAAATGAGAAAGTTTGTGAGGCAGCCGCCATTGTAAAATCTGTTGAAGGAAGCCAAGTTCTGGTCACATGACCGGAGCACAGCCAATAGGAACGCTCTCTCTCTCTGAAATGACCTGTGATTGATCAAAATCTGCCATCACGGGCTAGATTTTTCTAAAGCCTGAAAACAGAGACATGAGGAGGAGCAGAAGTCTAGTTTTCTCTCAGAACACTTGAATTACAATATGCTGAAAGGTTATTATGAAATTTTTTGCCAAATTATGCCAAAAAATTGTTGCCTACTGCCACTTTAAACCTGCTTTATAATATAAAACACATGATATTGTCACTTTTTTATAATACGGGACCTTTAAAATCAAAATAATAATTGTTATATTATATTGATTAGCTAAAAAAAATGAAATAAAGTTTGCACTTAGACTCACTTTTATTGAATCCCCGGTACATGTGGCCCATGGTTCACGTAGAAAGTCATTATAAAAAAACTCCTCACAGATATCGTTGCTATGGCGACGTAAAAACACGGCGTGGTTCGATCTGACGTCCCTCCCGCGGTCCTCTGGCGCCGTCTCCTGGCAACGCGGTCGCTCCACCAGGCGCTTCTATTACCAACCCGCCTCTGTTGTGTTTCTAACAGATAGCTCGATCCATCATGGCGATGCATGCGAAGGCGACCCCACCACAGATCCCGGACACCCGCCGGGAGCTCGCCGAGCTGGTGAAGAGGAAACAAGAACTCGCCGTGAGTTTCACGTTAACCGCAGTTCCGTCAGATATTTTTTAACCACGTAGAATTACAGCTAAGTGTAACTTTAATCTCAGCGTTTTGCTAACCGAGGCCTTGCTAAGTGCTAAGCTAATGCTAAGCTAATGCTAACGTCTCGGCCGTTCATTCCAGTGGCGCTGTTAGCTCATGCTAAGCTAAGCTAAGCTAGCTCCTGTTAAGACAATACTGTAGAGAGTGTAGCGTTATTAACTATTGTACTATCTAACGAAGACTCTGCTGGTAATGTTTGGGTAGTTGTCGTTACACTCAAGCGTTGCTAGCTTTTCAAATACATTTTATTTTGATATATTAACGTTACCTTTTGTGCCGCAGCCAATATGCTAACCAGCTAGCATGGCTACAAATTAGCTGCCGCCCGGTTCTTCTTCTTCTTCTCTGTTTTAATGCAGCTTAAAGGTGTTTACCGCCACCTGCTGGACACGAGTGTATAGCATGACATACTTTCACCCTATTCCTTATATCATACCCATCAGCCCTGTGTTGTTTAAAAAGGAGAAAAGAGCCCTCCTCCACCTACTAATTTCTCACAATTTAATACAAGTTTTAATCTTTGTTTTTTTTCAATATCCTAGGAGACACTGGTGAACTTGGAAAGACAAATATATGCATTTGAAGGCAGCTACCTAGAAGACACCCAGATGTATGGCAACATCATCAGAGGATGGGACCGATACCTCACCAACCAAAAGTAAGTATCGGACACATTACTCTTAAGTGTATAGAAGAGGAGAAAATAATGTGAAATTAGGGGATTTTACAGCTATCACAAGAGCCACAATCAACTCAAAATACACAAGTACAGGGCATGTGTAATCGCTTTTCATTACTTTGGTTAAAGCTGCAGTATGCGATATTGGCGCAAATATGATTTAAAAAAGTTATTTTTAGAAAATGGACGCTATAGCGTGACAGTAGCACATGAAACAGGTAACCTGAAAAAAATCATGTTCCTCTGTGTCCTACTGTGTCCTCCGGTGCTCCTAACGGCATCTGAAGGATTTCACTTACCGGAGGAAAACAAGGTCCGCTGTCCAGCTGCCGTCTATGAGAGCCGGCTGTCAATCACTCGCGAACTCCGACAACACGGTCAAACTAGGCAGCGCTGATCAAATATGAATCAATATTCTGTTACTGTAATGACTATTTCTCACCTCAAATGTTTTCAGAATCATTTTGTAGTTACTGTTTAGCTGTAAAATGAGAAAGTTTGTGAGGCAGCCGCCATTGTAAAATCTGTTGAAGGAAGCCAAGTTCTGGTCACATGACCGGAGCACAGCCAATAGGAACGCTCTCTCTCTCTGAAACGACCTGTGATTGGTCAAAATCTGCCGTCATGGGCTAGATTTTTCTAAAGCCTGAAAACAGAGCCATGATGAGGTGCAGAAGTCTAGTTTTCTCTCAGAAGACTTGAATTACAATATGCTAAAAGGTTATTATGGAATTTTTGCCAAATCAAAAAATTGTTGCCTACTGCCACTTTAAAATCGGATCTTAAGCTTTGTTATAGAAATGAAAACTGACAAGAAAATGGTTCAACACTGTCAAAGTGTCCTAGACTTAATGAGCAGGTGCATGGTGCGTCATTCCACATGATCATGAGCTACTTACCTGACCACATTTCTGTCATTTTAACAGGAACTCCAATAGTAAGACTGATAGAAGGAATAGGAAATTCAAGGAAGCAGAGCGTTTATTCAGCAAGTCATCTGTCACATCGGTTGCAGTAAGTAACTCTCTCACTGTTGCTCATTTGCTGCATAACAAGAAAAGAACTACTAATGCAACTGCACTCTCTGTTTCGATTTGCAGGCAGTGTGCGCACTCGGTGGGATACCGGATCACATGAATGAAAAACGTGAGTCGTTCTTGTAACTTTCTCAAGACAAGCTGCGTTGGGAAAAGTTTCTCCGTCATAGTCTTCGGTACTTTCTGACACTGCTGTCGCTTTGGTCCCGTCAGGTGAGGCAGGCAGCGGCACGGAAAGCGACGCGTCTCCGGATCTCCAGAACCAAGAGAACGAGCCCAGCCAGGAGGACACGGAAGACGTGGATTCGACGCTGCAAGACCTAAAGCCTCAGAAAGCTGCCTCCTCTTCCTCCTCAGGCAGCCATCACGGGAGCCACAAGAAGAGGAAGAACAAAAACAGACACAGGTACTCAATGAAGATACAAGACGCAGTGTGTCAGCATGCCGTTTAATCTCTGCTTCTTTTTTGCTTCTGATTGTGCTGTTAATTGACATCCAATGTCAGGATTTCTTGATTAAGGGGTCTGTTCATAGCTGATCAGTATGTTTACATGCACACAAGAAAGCAGGTTACTGGGAGAAAGTGGGTTATGCTGGAAGTTGGACTAAGTGTTTATATGCACTGACCTGGTTACTGTAAAATCCATGTTTACATGCAGCAGGTCAGACAAGATTTCCCCCCCATCCTGATCCTATTTTGGTACCATAGCTTAGTCATTTTAAACTTCTTAGTGACACAAGATGCTTCTTTCACATAAAAATTACAAAGAAAGAAATTAGTTGGGTTACTTTAAGGCAGTGGTTCCCAACATTTTTGACTTGTGACCACCTAAAATGAAGATAAATCTACTTGTGACCAATCATCAGAGTTTATGACCTTAAGCATTAGTTGTGAGCAGTTCAAACAAAGAGTGGTTTTTCCTTCTCTAGTTGTTTCATTTGAAGGATTTTTAGAGACCTGAAGAGGTTAAAGTATCAAGTATTTTACTAGGAAAAGCAAAAAGGCAGGAAAAGAAAACATAAACATTTTGTGTAAGAGAAATATACCGTAGTGGCCAGAATATAAGATGACCATAATAAGACGCTTGTTTTTGGAAAATTATATGAAAATACAAAATGCTTTCAGACTAGTCCTGTTGGGAACGTTTCCCAGAGACACTGTTAGTCAAAGGATAAGTAAAAAGTGAAGGGAATATATGATGTTGTAAATATTTAAATGTTAGGTCCTCAAATGTAATGTATGTAATTTCCAGGGAATTATTTTCGGGACAATGCGGTATTTTCTTCTGTCATAACATTTAATCTTCTTGGGAACCTCTCATATTTTGGAGAATCCAACACTTAGTTAAAGTCCAACTTAAGAGCATTTTAACACACCGAGTGTTAATTGGTAAGTCTAGTTTGGTTATTATAAGAGTCAATGTCGTCACAAATGACTGGTTTGTTAAGTAGAATTATTGTTTACTCTACACTATGTGTAATGTGACCGTGTGTGTTACCCATCTATATATTGTCAACGTGTTTTCCCTGACTCAGGCTTCACTGTTCTAACCACATATTAACACAGCAGGAGCTCCACCTAACACACTGTGACCGAGTGCTTCTCTCACTCTGTAAAGTCGGGACTGCAGTATTATGTTAGACGTAGGGCTTTAGACTCAGGTTGGTGAACTAACAGTTGCTGCTCTCTTCCTTCCCCTAATGCTGACCCCCCCAGTCCTTCTGCCATGTTTGATTATGACTTTGAGTAAGTCTGAATTTTACTTCCTGTTCCCGTGGTCTTTACATCCTGCCTGCATCCTCACCTTTTCCACCGTTTTCCCTGCTCTCCGTCTGCTTCTGCTGACCTAGACGTTGAGTTTAAGCCTGCTAGTTATTCAGTCATACTGCATGTTCAACACTTCCATCATTTGAATGCATATCAGCATCCAGCACTCTCATTAAATATTCTTGCTTGTTACTGGGGTATTTTCATATCTTTCTGACCCCAGATCCATTTCAAGTGTGCTTCCCTAACGCCAGTAATTAACTAAAGCATTGCTGGTTTTGTCAGATGCTGGGCTGGCTACAGATCTGTGCACAAACAAGAACAAACACATGGTCATTTAGCGTTCTTGTTATGGGCTTGTTTCTAGGCTTCTTCATGATACAGTAGTGGTACCGCTTCTTATCATTATAATTCCCATTAAAACCTGGTTTATGATCTGTTAATATCTAACGTGGCCTTCCTTTGTTTTTGTTGCAGATTTGACATGAAGGTTAACAAGAAACCGAGAGCTGTAAGTTGAGTTCTTTTTGTTTTATTTAGCTGTAAGTTGAGTTCTTTTTTGTTTTATTTAGCTGTAAGTTGAATTCTTTTTTGTTTTATTTAGCTGTAAATTTAGTTATTTTTTGTTTTATTTAGCTGTAAGTTGAGTTCTTTTTGTTTTATTTGTCTAATACTGTTATTTGGGCTGAAACTAGCGATTATTTTCATTAGTGACTAAACTATCAGAAAATAGTGAAAATGGTCTATTAGAATTTCCCACAGACGAAGATTGCATCTTGCATCTTCCGACCAACATTCCAAAATCCAAAGATATTCTGTTTGCTATCATATATTACAAAGAAAAGCATTGAATCCTCACGCAAATATTTTGCATTTTTGCTGAAAAATCAACAATTCTGACTTAAAAGATTAATTGACAATCAAAATAGTTGCCGAATAATTTTCTGGCGATCGATTAATCTTATTGTTGCATCTCTGACTGTGATCACTGTCTTTACTTGTATAATTGTTCTCAATCTTTGTCCTCTGTCCTCCTGCAGGACTATTCAACTTAACAAAGATGACTGGAACACCTGGACACACACGAGGAGGATACCTGTAGAGAAACACAAGATTTCTGGACTTTAATAACTTTGTATGCCTTTTTTTTTTTTCGTCATTTTTTTTTTTCCAGTTGTCATATTTCAGCCTGTACTGTGTGTATTGCTTGAAACATTCCCCCCCCCCGACACCTACCTTTGGTCACGGTTAAGATTTTGACCCACCAAGTAAGTAGAAATATGGTGTTGCATGTTACTTGAGGCCTGACGAGGCCCACCTCCAGTAACACACCATTTTGTATAGTGTTAAAAAAAGATTGTATTTATTATGTAGTTAATTTCCCATTGTAAGGAAGTTTTTTTTTAAGCATCACATAGTCGTATTACCCCCGAATACCCCGGATTCTTTTATTACATGGTTGTTTTGCAAAAAATAATAAAATCCCAGTAACGTGAATACAGTATGTTTTGGTTGTTTATTAAAAGGCAGTGCTCTGCATCACTCAGCAGTAGTTAAAGGATTGTTCACTGTAATAATCAACATAAATCTGTGTTTTTTCTTGTGTCAATCACTGGCAGATTCCTGCCTGTGAAACTTTGAAATTGGCCCAATTGTTGGATGCAGTTCCCACACATATGATCCATAAAAAGTTGTGTTATGGAATAGTTCAGTCCAAATATTATCAGTGTTTACCCAACTAATATAGAGAATAGCCAGCGCATTCTCTGCTGACAGTTCTCAGTTTGTTTTATGAAAATAATAACTTACATAAACAGAGCACAAGCTGATGACAGCATCATGCTATTTAACCAACGTTGCCTGGGTTCTGTCAGTCAGAAACCTGAATATCTAGGCTTAATGCTGTTTTTATCAAATAGGTGATTCAAACACATGGAAAGTTTTTTCTTTTGTACTATTTGGTCAACAAATGTTTGTAAAAGTTACAGCTGTTAACATATTTTTAATCTACATCTAGTCAGCATGCAGTATCCCAATTTTTCACTAGGGAGCACCAAAACACATGGTTGGCTATACTGCAAATAACAATGACATAGACAGACAGAGAGAGTTTGATACTTTACATTTCCATAATTATTCCCTTATTAAGATTGGGCTTTTATCCGTACAGTCAAGATTGTTTGTAAATCCTACACAATAATGAGTTTTAATATTAAATGTATGTGGGCAACACAAACGTGTGACATAAATACACAAAAAAAGTTGAATATATATATATATATATGTGTGTGCTACATTATCAGTGAAAATAATGATATTAGAACTTTATTTATAGCACACATCACACAAAAAGTTGCTATACAATGCTCTTCACAAAAAGAAAAAAGGAACAAAAAGACAAATGCAGTGTAGAAACATTAAAAACAAAGACAAATGAATAAAATTAGCAATAAGTAATTACTATTATGAGGTAAAATATTGTCATACTGTATACTTGTTTAGGTAAAAGCAAGATTGTGACCAAATGAGAACAAAACAAGATATGTGACCCTGTTTGAGGGTTCTGATCTTGATAATAACTGATGGAAAGACGTTAAAATAATGAATTAAAGAAAATTGGGTCGTGTCTATAAGGTAACCCGCAAGTTGCGAAAACGTCCGAATACTCTCATGAGACTCGCTGCCCAACGACCTACCCTAACCCTAACCGCTCGAGGTCAATGCCTAACCTTAACCATCTTACGAGAGTTTCGCAACTTGGGTGTTACCTTCTAGACACGACCAATGACATGGGGAATTTAAAGGAAAAGGGTGAGGTTGAATAGACAAGTTTAGTATTTACTTAAAGCAATATCTTCTGAAACTATTCCTTTAAGGCTGCTTTAGTTAGCCATTGTTCTATCCTTCCCTATAGGCCCAAAGCTCCCTTAGAGTCAGAACTCAAAACTTGAAAGTAGTTGAATCTTGCAGTGACTAGCACATTAGTCACAACTGGCCCGAAACATCACCGCATGGGGGGATGGAGAGGAACCAGAGCTGCTGACAAACATGATGGAGAGACTGACTGGGAAGAGTCCATCCCTGGAATGCACTACTCGGTTTCAGGCTCCATCCCAGAGTCACATTTCATCTGGTATGAACGACACAATGACTGTTTTTTAGCCGTATCACAACATCTAATCATTGGATGTACTGTACTGCAGTTTAATTTTGTACAGACATTCGTGTTCCCCAGACGAATGAATCCTAATCACTTCGGTGATGTCATACACTGTGTAAGTCTATAGATGATCCCGGTACTTTTCCATTAGCGCCAGTGAGGTTGACTCGATTGATTTTTACTGTAATATCTCAACAATTAGATGGATTGCCATGAAATTTGGTACAAACATTCATGGTCCCAAGAGGATGAATCCTACTGACTTTGGTGATCCCATGACCTTCATCTAGCGCGACCTCCTGGTCAAAGATTTCACTCATTATTGAAATATTTCAACATCTACCATATGGATTGGGCATAAAATGTTGTACAGACATGGACGGTTTCACGACAATCTTAAAGACTTGATTCCCTTTTCAGCTAGAGATGCACCGATACTGATACCGGATTGGATATCGGGCCAATACCGATTCAAACAGCTGGATCGGATATCGGTGACAATGGATGTGTGTGTGTGATCCATTCAACTTCATTTTATGTTTATATACTACATACATTATTCACTGCAATTTTAACTCCTGTTTAAGTTTGAATTCTAATTTCTGTTCATTTTTAAGATTTTCCACCAAGTCGCTGGTGTATGATTTATTATTTTAATAATAAAGAACGATTAAATACTTCGGATTGATGTATTTATTGGTGACATTTTGTTTAACAAAGTTAGTAAAACAATGTTTAAGTCAAGTCTGAAGTTGCCTTAATAAAAAACATAAAAGAATGATTCCATTCACGTCCACACAGTGAGGCATATAGCCTATTAATTAAACACTGGTATCGGATCGGTACTCTGTATCAGACGATACCCAAAGCCCAGGCATTGCTATCGGTATCGGGACTGAAAAAGTCAGATCGGTTCATCCCTATTTTCAGCATCACCATGAGGTTGAACTAGACTTTTTGATGGTGTGCCGTGACATTTGATTCAAACATTCATGCCGCCCTCCGGATCAATTGTTAAAACTTTGGTGATCCATTAACTTTTCATCTAGCTCCATTATCAGGTCAAACTAATTTGTCAAATATTTTGTTTTATGACCAAATACCTGTGTGTATATATATATATATATAGCTGGCGTTACCCTTTAGCTCAAAGCGTACAGCCAAGGCCACAAGCATGGTTGTAGATTATTTATACCAGTGATTCTCAAAGACCCCCAGGGGTCCGTGGAGCTCTGTCGGGGGTCCGCAAAATAATTTGCTATAAATCATAAAATTGTGCTGCATCATTTAAAACTGCATATCTACAGATGGGGACCATTTGCACCAATAAAACAAGCATATTGAGTCCATTACTCCCACCCACGTTAGGACCAATAAAAAACTGATATGATTGTGACACACAGTAATACGTTCATTATTTTTAAGTTGAAGGACTCACTGAAAGTCAGCTTCAGACCGGTAAGTTTAAACCTCTGGATTTATTAGGACTATGCCGGTCTTTTTCTGAAAGCTTTTAGGATCATTTCCTTGAAATGTAGGCTATAAATGCTGTTGAGTCCAAATGCAATTTAAATAAAATCACCCTCTGTTTAAAGGTATATCAGTAGTATTAACATTCAATAACACTGCAAATTTCCCCGCTGATCATCTCATCTTATCTTAACACGATTCAAATTGAAATGTGTTTCTGTTTATCACTATGAAACAGGTCTGAAGTATTTAGGTTGAAAAGTTTTAGAATACAAATAGTTCCAATGGCATCTAAGAGTACAAATGGTAGTAAGCATTATGCTTAATCTGTGTGACGATCTACCCTGCAAGGGGTCCCCAGCCCAAGAAAGTTTGAGTACCCAGGGTTTATACTGTATTTTACCCTTTTCACTACTTTATTGCTCTAAAAGACAGATGTGAATGCTGTTTTCCCACAAGTAGGTTTCACCTCTTTACCTGTGTTGGTGATTCATATATAATGACAGTGCACTGAGCATTTTCACAGGTTTGGAGACAGCACATTTGTCTCCCAGCTATATTATTACCTCGTCTCCTCCCATGTCTCCTCCAGCCCTCCGACACACAGATACTGCAGAGACTTTGACTGAGACCAGGTTACATGTCAGCCCATGACTCACTCACAAGTCACATTCAACATCGGCAACTACGTAATGCAATCTGGCTGGAAAGTCACACTCACACCAGCACACATTCCACGCGTTTAACCTTGGGGTGTGTGAGTAATGAGCCATGAATGTACAGTGTATGTTTCACCACTTAACAGCAGATCTTTGTTTCATTTCCTGTCACTTAAGGAAATTATCTGGAAAGAATTGACCAAGGCAAAACTTTAATTGAGCTGATGGGAGCCAAACAGGATTCCTGTAGTTAAACTTAGGCTCTATGACTCAGCTCTATGGCGTTTCTTGTACTTTTGAGTCCAGATTAGCAATTTACAACAAATTAGGAATTTGCCAACTGTAGACTCATTTACGATTGTCAGTGTCTCCTGGGAATCTCCCTGATTGTAATGAATGATTTTTTTTGTGTTGTTGAAAACCAGCATGTGTGTTCAGTCAAGTGTCAGTACAACTATGAAAAAAACAACAGCTTTAAATAATGTCGCCTTCAACAGAAAGTGAATAATTGCAAACAACTTCACTTCAACCCTGCTGAGCTTTACTGGAAATGGAGTTTTATCTAATCTACTTGTGATTTCTCATGTTGTTGCAGCTCCACTGATGAAGGCCAGTAAGAGTACGATTAAAACATGGAGTTGTGTTTATATCATCTTTTAAACTGTAGCCTCAAAGTTTCTTAAAAAGTGACTTTAAACGTATTTTTTATAACCTCAAACAAAAGCGACTTACCATTAATGTAGGGTTTGTGATATGATCATTTTTCCATACTGTGGTATCTAGTGCTTTAATATTGCTGGGTAGTGTGGGCAATGTTACAAATCAATAACCATCCCATTTTGGTGTGTTTTTTTTTTTTTAATTTATTTCATTTATTTATCTTATTTTATTCATTTCTTTAAATATTTTTTATGTATTTTCTTTTATTTGTGTTTTGTAAAGAGTTTCTTGATGTCTGTTATTCATATTTAAAAAAATTGAAAACTAAGAAAAAAACAAACAGGACTCCTTTATGGCAATATTGTTATTATTTATCAGGTATTTAATTCCCCGCATAAGCCAAAAACATTACTATCTGACTTTAGACTTTAGACTTTATCTGGTTATTATCAGTTGACAAAACAATCTCAACACAAGGGGAATTCAGTAGCCGTCCAGGAGCTTTTGGATCATATTCTATTGTATTGCAATTGTAGGAGTTCCCATTTCTATATCCTGTGAGTTCTCCGAGGACTTCTCGTCCATGTTGACCCGCCTTTTAGGGCAACTGGACGGACGCCATCTGCTGAGGGAGATCACATAAAAGCTTTAAAACAGCTCCCAAATGGACCTTGTGGTGACATTGATTGTTTTGCCAACTGATAAATAGATGGAAATGTATGTTTTTGTTCTGATCCAGTGGATAATAACAATATTGTCATAAAGCAGTCCAGATGCAGTTTCCAAGTTAAAGAATTAACATTCAGTCTCAAGTTTAAACATTACTATTTCACAATATATAGAGATACTGCGAAATATAAAAATGACATATACCATTGTAGAGGATTTTATCCATACTGCAATCTTTGTGAGGCTAAAAGCTTTGAAAAAATCAACAGGAGAAAAGTAAAAAAAAATATAGATGATAAACTACAGACATCCCTGTCAACAGTTTTCATTGTGAATATCTTCTACCAAAGAAATATTTCCTTTTAAACTGTTGACAGTGGATTTAGCAGAGTAACAGTGACACTGTTTCTGAAAGAGATGATGTTGCTGTTTAGTTTTTAATGCTGTGAGCACCACAAATAAAATCCACTTCCACTTTATGTTGGTATAGAGGCAGAAAGAGGGATGGATATCTGTAAAAACAAAATAATCAGCCTGACTAGAAAGCACAAGTGGTGAATGACAAATGTGTTTTGGGAAAAGTTTAACTGGCCCTCTTTAAAATGTAACATTCAAAAGTTACAACAGGGTAAAAATCCCACAGACACAGAGAATGTATTGAGTGGATTCCTGTTAATACTACACACAGTCATCTGAGGTCTTTAGGAGTAGAAGCTGCAGGGTCTCCAGCGATGCGTAGCCCCCGCTTTTCCTTCTTCTGTGGTCAGTCAGTCAGAGTAATGTCGTCTAATTACTTTAACAGCCTCCAACGGCAGGATCCAGCTGAGTCTGAGTCCCCGGCCACTGAGCGGGATGACGTGAAATCTTAAATATTCACTGAGGAGCTTCAACCCCATCCTTCCTCCTCCTCCTCCTCCTCCTCCTCCTCCTCCTCCTGGGACCAAACAAGACTCGTTCTCCTACATCCCCGCAAACAAGGTCAAACATATTTCAGGAAGAGTCATGGGAAAAGCTCAAATAAATAACAGCAGCACCACATGGTGCTTTTATTCTTCATCTGGAGTTGATCTGGTGATAAGATTTTAACGGTGTATAAAGAACATGCTTGTTGCAGTAAGTCAACACATTTACACTGAGTCATAAAAGTTGATCAAACGCAGGAACTAACAGGAATGTATATCACTTCTTGACAGCTACATTTCTCAGTTTATGAGGGAGTACTAGGCGCCTGGAGAAAGGAGAGCGGCCATATTTTCACATAAGCACCTGTCAGGGCCAAATCCATGTATTTTGTCTTTTTCGTATAGGCGTTAAGACCATCGAAACGAAATTACCATGGGCCAAAATCAGTTTTATGGACAAATGTGTCCTGTTTAACCAGTGTTCTAAACTACACCATCTTGATTTTCTGTTCCCTCCTCCCGACATGGACACCAGCCTGGCACAGCCTCCGTATAAACACAATCAGAGCAGATCAGTGCAGAGGTTCTGGACTGTAAATATTTATGTAGATTATGTCAGTAATATAAGGGAAAGTCTGCCCACAGAAAACCATCTTTGGGAAACGGGGTAAGGGCCTTTTTAAAGGAACCGTCTCCCTGATTTTTTTTTTTCTGGGGTTGTGAAGACAGTTTAAGATAATATTTTTTAAATTAAAGCAGCAGTGGAGCAAATATGATTAAAAAAAGTTATTTTTATAAAACTCACTATATCCTGACAGTAGTGCACGAGACAGGTAATCTGAAAAAAAGCATGTTCCTCTGTGTCCTCCGTTGCTCCTAATGACATCTGAAAGATTTCACAGACCAGAGGAAAACAACCAATCAGAGCCGAGCTGGAGTCTGCCGTCTCTGAGCAGCTGTCAATCACTCACGAACTCCGATCAAACGGTCAAACTAGGCAGCGCTGATCAAATATGAATCAATATTCTGTCACTCTAATGCCTATTTCTCGAATAAAATGTTTTCAGAATCATCTTGTAGTGTACTGTTTTGCTGTAAAATGAGAAAGTTTGTGACCCGGCAGCCATGTTGAGATCATGGATGTATAAAGAGAACTGGATACAGCGTTGGAGGCGGGCTCCCGTTCATTCCTATGAGAGTTGCTCAATGGCGCATGAATGGCTCGACTGCCGGATCATCCAGATTACTGGGCGTAATTCATAATACTGTACATAAAAAGGGATTTTTTTGTGTGGCTGTCTGGCACTGGAAGTGAGTAGAAAGCATTTGGTTTGAAGAATGGCTCATGATGTAGAAGTCGGTTAAAAAAAGGTGGTGGTTTTATAAACCAAAAACAGAATGAACAAAGGAGAGTCTTGTGCAACTTAAAGAGCGAATAAGGTGGAAAAATAACTGAAATCACACAGCCTCACTGCAAGTTTTCCCCAACAGCAACTCCCCCACAGTTACTGGCTCTCCTGACCCCGCCCTAATTGGACTGAACCAATGCATGGGGGTTAGGAAGACCAGATAGAGGAAAAAAACACTGAAACCGCTCTTAAAACATGAAACAGTGACATAGCAAACATTTAAACAGGCAACTATTTCAAGTTGAGCGATTATTAATAAACTCCTCCCTCCTAGGATGAAAAATTAAGCTCCCCCACCCTTAATTAGTCAACAGTGTCTGGTCCCCTTCTTCTTCAGCTCAGATCACCCCTGACCACAATGACACTACTAAAACGGGAAAATCACCACTAGTGAACATTACCAAGGTGAATTACACAGTGCACAGATAAGCCCTTCAACATGGTCAATAAATACCACCTAATTTTTACATCTCAGTGTTTATATTAGAAATAAACCAACTAATTGGGGGCGTCACCCTGTGTCTAACTAGGCACAGGTGGCCAGGCCAAGTCTGATGACAGTTGATTGCTGCAGGAAATGTAGGAATCTGGGCAGAGGAAAAGGTATACAGACCGGCACATACGGGTACTTCGCAAAAAGTCAAGGCTGCACCCCCCTTTTGGGGGATTGTAATTTTGAAAAGTTTGTGTGCATTCATCTCTTGTTAAACAAACGTTTGTTTTATACACGTCTATTAATTATTTTGCGACCTTGCCAGAACCTGAGAGTTCGCAATCAGGCGAACTTCTACATCTATTGGGCCCATAGAGCAGGCGCAGTAGCGTTTTCTTTAACTCCGCCATCCAGCCCGCTGTCCAGCCTCGGACTGGGTCTCATTCCCATGAACGGAGGAAGGGAAATAACTCAACAACTTTTAGGACCTAATGCTTTAAATAAGGACTATTAGAGTGTTCGTACTATGAAGTTGATTCACCTCAAAAAAAAAATTATCTGCTTATTTACGGACATCTCTTTCCCAATGTAAGTCTATGGGAAAAAGTCTTTTTGGGCCCAATGGCATCACGTGACGGACACGGAAGTTGTAGTATCGCCGTTTGGCCACTACAAATATTTGCTTCAAAGCCTGGCGCTCTTCCAGGGGGGCTTGCGTCCAACACAGTGGCCGGATATTGCTTATCCATACATCTATACATATTTCATTGAATCACGTTAGGCTAAGTGTTGTCTGTAAATGACCAACTTGTTAATAGACAACTGTTGATCTGATGCTGCTATAACGTTAATGCATGACTGTATTACTGCAGCAGCCTCCCAATCAAGCTAAAATGAATATTCACGTATCGTATGTGCCTCAAATCTCAGTGTGAAAGCCTCGGTTAACCCGCTACACAGCAGCTTTTCATCGTTTTCTCTCCTTTCCCCGAAAAGGAAGCGCAGCCTCAGTTATGATGCGATGCTGGTCTGGTCTATAGCTTGGAGCCATAAAGCCCCTCTATTATATCTTTTTTAGGACACGGCAGGGGAAGAAATTGGAGATCAGCATTTTTTTATTTATTGTTGGTGCAACCAACTACACAGCAACTCTTCAGCATAGCGTTATTTCTATTACCGGTTTGTTTAAAGTAGAAGTTTGGAGACATGTTTCAACTTCTTCTGATCACTCTGTTACCGTCTACGAGGGACACGGGATTATTTTCCCCCAAAAGGGGTCGTGGTCATGAGAGCCTACTCTGGATGAGGTATTGCCGGTCTGATGTATTGAGGAAACCTTCTCACACTCACTTAGACAAATGATTCATACACCACCCTTTTGTTTTATCACTTCATTCTTTCATCATTTATTATTACTGCATGTATGACAAGTAAAGATTGTTTTAAGCTGAAAAAAAAGAAGAAAATATACAGTTCATTTTCAACAAATAAGTTGACATACAGCAAGAGGTGGGAGAAGAAGGGCAGTTTTATATATTGGAATATTCTTTAAAAAGTAGAAACACGTTGCCAAGCGTTGGTCATAACATTCAAATTTTGGTTCCTTCTAGCAGTCATAAAAAAGTGTTAAACAGTTTAATTTAAAGGTTTACATATATGTTTTGTATATTTTATTTAGTCTTTGATGTGCAAACCATATAAAATAAAGAAAAACTCAGTCACACACACATCATTTCTGCAGAATTTATACAAACATTTTAATGTGCTAAAGGCTGACGAGAGTTGTGAATACCGAGCTTTGTATCAGCTTTACACTGTGAGTGAATTAGTGATATTGCAGTGTTCATGTGCAAAGCTGAGGTTTAGTGTTTGATATTCGCTGCAGGTGCTGCAAGTGCTGCAGGTGTGGTTGGTGGCGGTCAGTCTTCGTTGTTGCAGTCTGTACACAGAATCTGGTCGCGGTCGGGGAAGAAGCCGGAGCCCACCAGCGACACCGAGCAGCGCGAGCACTTGAAGCACGGCTGGTGCCACTGCTTCTCCTCAAAAGAGACGTACTTCCCGTCTCCAAACCCTGAGAGACACAAATACAACACGTGAGCAACTAATGAAGGAATGTTTTACTAGGGGTGGACAATTTAATAGCAGCCAGTTGGCAGTAAGAATAAGAAAGCACTGCCAGTTCTGTCAACCTGCTGGTATTGTGCTTCATAGCTGTGGTCAAAGGCATCTAATTAAAGTTCTCATTTAACTCTGGCATGTTAAGTTTCTTTGCCAATACTAGAAAGAGGTGAGATAAAGAGGATAATGGACCTTTTTGTACCTGCATTTCTGTAATGTTTGCTTTAAAGAGGACCTATTATGCTTTTTCCCTTTCCTTTAGTGTGTTGTATAGTTTTTTGTGCATCTAAAAGGTCTGCAGTTACAAAGCACAAAGAGTCACTCTCCCCCACAGAAACACTGCTCCTGAACTGCCTGAAATGCCTTGCTTGAAGTCCCGCCTTTTCTTCCGTAACGGGTGATGTCACCAAGTAACATATTTGCATAATACCTGCTCTAGCGGCTAATTTGCCACGCTTCAAACAGAGCTAGTTAGAGCGGAGCTGGAGCGGAGTCCGAAGAGTTTGGTTTGGTTGACCAATCACAAGAGTGGTGCCGGCTGACCAATCAGAGTAGACTGGGCTTTTCGGGAGGGCGGGACAGAAGCTCAAGCAGAGCGTTTCAGACAGAGGGTGAAAAGAGGTGCTGCAGCACAGCCGGTATGAGAAAAATAAAGCGTTTTTTTGAACATTAAAGCATGTAAACATGTTCTAGTAGAAACCCAAAATACAAGTATGCACCAAAAAATGAGCATAACAGGTCCTCTTTAATTTTCTTGTTCCTCTGTGTCCCGGTGAAAACTGGTTCAGTCTGTGGTTTGTTTTCGGGATGCTTGTCCACACAAACTCTTTAGAGCTTAACAGTGTGTCTCAGCTCATTATTTAGCTGTCTGGCCCGCAACTTTACTTTACCACAGCAGGCAGCTGTTTTCACTGAAAAAGCTCTAAAATCCTATTGTACACTACCTGCTCAGCAACAAACAGCAGACAGACACAGTTAGAGACTAGCTGGTGAACATAGTGGAGCATTTAGCAACTAAAGAGACAGATATTTCCCTCGGACATGGTGGAGACCAAAAACAGAGCTAAAAGAGAGTGAATATTGGACATTCATCAGGTGGACACAAACAGGACTCACTGTTTGTGTCCAAAAATCACTTATTGAAGGTTTACAGGTCATGAAATCAAATTTTTGGGTACAATTTATGGTCAGCATTTTATCAGCAATAGCCATTCAATGGATTTACATTGTGTAATCACCCCTCCACACTAGCCTATATATTACTTTTCATTGTTAGTGGCAGGGATTGAGTGGGATTCAAATTGTCTTCATACACATCAAGGATTCACAGGAAACATGTAATACAGTTTCAAAACTGTATGAAGTTACTGCTATTAACGAACATATTCTACTGCTGCTAGTTCCCAATAAAAGCTGGTCAAACACAGCACGGCGTGGCTTTTATTGTGAAGTAAATTCTTTGGATAATAGGAACAAACTACACAACACAAAAAGAGGATATTATGCAAACATGCAAACCACAGAGAAAGGATCAGAGCCAAGATTTAAAACCCTGACTCACCTCACTGCCTAAACCTGTTTGTTGAAGAGATTAGTTTGACATTTTATTGATAGTAGATAGTCGAGACAGACAGGAATCACAAGGAGAAAATGGGAGGTGATAAACAACCCCAGACAGAATTGAACCAGGGATATTGTGCAGACAACAACAACTCGGTGGTCCTGAGCTCTCCACTGACCTGTGATGGCTGTGTTGCAGCCGGCACACTTCTTGGCGTAGAGGCTGCTGAAACACTTGACGCAGTACGGACTCTCCCCCTGCGAGGTGAAGGGTTGGCCAGCCAGCGGAGCCTTGCAGCCCGTGCAGAGAAAACACTCTTTGTGCCACACCTCGTCCTTGTAGGTCACCCCTCCTTTAGTCAGAGCCTGCAGGACACAAACACAAACTGGATCAGTCAAATGTGACAATTCAAGACGCTTCTTTTAGTGATATCTGGCAGCATTTTGGTACAAAGTTATGTCTCTGATGGCTTTTTCCTTTGGGTTTCTACAGACAAAGTTTGAGTTTAAGTAGGTGGTACTCACTGCTCCTACTTACTACTCAATTCTTCTTGTACATTTTGCCCTGTGTTTGTCCTATAATCTGACACCTGGATGTTTAAAGGGTCTATATACGGGATTCAGAGCATTAACACAGCAGCAAAAGACCATTTGCTACGTAAAGATATAGAGGAGTAATGTCTACCTGAGCAGAGAATGAAGTCACTCTCCTTCTCAGTGTGTTTTGTAATCTGAGCTTTGTGCTTTGTTGACATCGTCGGGCCAGCCGTCCGTGCATTTTAGTGCATGTGAGTCCCAGTGTGTGTACCCCACTGGCTAGCTCACGGCCGCCGCTCTGCACTGCTCTCATACGGCAATTACAGCTGATAACGCCATCCAAACTGACATCGTCATCGTGGAAGCGTAGTACCCACCCCCGGTCCCCCCCCCCAGGTTAACACTGTTGCTGTTGTTTGCACTGTTCATGCTGTTAGCACCGTTAGCTGCTAGCCCCTGGCTCAGCCGTCACCATGTTGAGAGCCGTGTGGAGGCAATAGATATGCTCTGAATTCCGTATTGAGCACCTTTAAATGGACTTGCTAAATTAAAATATTAATTTTACATTAGTCAGAATAAAAACAGACATGGCCAGTATTCTCTGACAAATTGTGGTACATCTTTTCATATTGTAAAAGAGCTCACAAACCCTTCAAACGTTTAAAAATAAATGAAAATTGTCATCAAATCTAATTTAGAATTTCTAATCAATGCAAGTCTGTCATCTGATGATCACATTTTGCTGTGTTTGCGTCCTGCATTCAAGTCATTTAAAACGTTTTTGTTTTTTTGTTTTTTTACTTTTATGATCGTTCTCAGCTGACTTGTAATGTATTGCTCTGAATATTTTTTAATTAATTTATATTTCTTTAAAGTTTTTAAGGGGCTCCACTTTATCAGATTATGGCTTCTTGACCTGTCCTGTCACATTTTTCAATTCAAATTCAAATTTATTTATTATTTTTACAAGTTTGTATGCTGTCCATAAAAGCACAAATAAAAGACAAAAGAAAGGAAGAAAGACAAAAATAAGTGGTGAATGATCACTTTTAACTACTTGTTAATTTAGTGCTGCAGCAATTAGTTGATTATTCAATAAATCAATCAACATAATTGATTAATCCTTTAAGTCATTTAAGAAGCAAAACACCAGTCTCTGGTTCTAGCTTCTCAATTGTGGAGATTTGCAGCTTTTCTATGTTTTGTGGCGTTTTAAATGGAATGACTTTCAGTTTTGATCTGATAAACAAGACATTTGAAGATGTCACCATGAACTCTGGGAAACAGTGATGGATGGATTTCATCAACTAAATGATTCATTGAAAAAGTTCTCGACGGATTAATCAAGATGCTGGTTGACCTTTTTGCAGTGGCTGCACTGAGGAGCCACCCTGCCCTCGTAGCACGGCACACAGTAGTAGTTGTTGTTGTCTGGGATGAAGGCCTCGGCACCCATCGGCTTCTCGCAGCCGTGACACACGAAACAGTCCTCGTGCCAGGCGGAGCCGCTGTACTCCAACATCCTCGATCCTGTCAGAAGAAAAAAGAGGAGCAGATGAGGACGGAAATTGATTGTTTGTTGATATCTCCCCTGACATTTGCAAACCCTTGAGGCATTCCTTCTGATCTCTGCCGTCCTGTGTGATGTAACTACACACTGGAATGAAATCTGATTCACACAGTGAAGACCAAAAGTGATGATTCAGTGTGACGGCTAAACCTGTTTTTACACAGCCCTCCTGCGCCGTACAATTACTCCAGCTTATCTTGCATCTTAACAACCTGACAAGCTATAACAAAGCAAAGCTCTAGCTGGCATCCTTACACTGCTTTTTATTTATTTATTTTATTTTAACCATTTCATATGTGGCTGTTTTTCTTTGCTAAGAAACGCATGCTTCACTGCAGAGGTTTATAAAAGTTAGGAGCCAGTCATGCCTCTCAGTTCCTTTAATCACTGGCCTTGTTTTACGACCTTTGGGACCTGAACTGCAGCCCGAAGGCATGACAGTGTTTTGAACTTGGCTGCACTTTTAAGAAAATGTAGGCAGCTTTTAAAGGCATTCCAGGCTGAGCAGAAACTGAAGAAAATGACTGCTCAGTTCAGAAAAGAACTGGTGAGTTATGATATCCCACACTAGCCACAGGCCCGGGTAATTCTCAGTCATCCGACACCACCGCTGCTCTCGTGTCGTCACAGCGGCCGGAGCTGAGAAACCCTGCCGAGAGATATTTTCAGCAGAGCGAGGAAACAATCATCCTGTCACATCTAAGCTGTCACACCCCTGATAACAACAACTCATTAGCCTCTTTATCCCTGCAAAGACAGGGTGTGAACTTTCTGACTATTTGAGCGATTACTCAATGATGCGTCCCAGAGGAGGTTAGTGAACTCGGTGTCGGAGGCATAAAAGCGATGCAGCCCGTCTTTATTGTCGTCACTATACCTGGCATGACCGTCTTGTCGCAGGACACACACTTGGAAGAATACTCGCTGCAGTAGCAGTCGCTGCACACCAGCGCGTCCTCCTGGCTGGTGAAGGGCTCGTCTGCCAGAGAGCGGTCGCAGCGGAAACAGCGGAAGCAGTGCGCGTGGTAATGTCTGTCCTCATAGAAGAGCTCCTGGAGGAAGAGGAGGAGGAGAAGGAGCAATTAGAGAATGTAAAACCAGTCAGGATTAAAATGGCCCTATAATAAATAATCTAAATTCCAAAAGTATTTAATAACAAGACTCGGTCAAAACCGAGTATATGGCTGGACCGTATTTGGTCAGTATGTGAATTTGTGGCTAAATTGTTACACAAATAGTCATTGGTAATGTCTATAATGTTTTGTGAACAGTTTTTTTCACTTATATCTTAATGTTTGATTGAAAGACAACTTATAATGAAGCAAATTACATTCAGTAATAGTAAATGGTAACATTTACTACTCAGTATATTATACATTTTATACAAGGTGAAAAGGTATTAGTATGACATACAGTATGCAAGGGTAAAAGTATTTCAGTTTTTTTATTAAAGCATGTGTATCAAAAGCATTCATCATATAAGTGGTGTGTAACAATATACATACTTCACTAAAGATTATCAGCGTTGAGATATTCCAGCTGTCATCACTGACGTTGCTACTGTATTTATTCCTAGATGGAGTGTTTATGGAGCAGCTGCGATGTTAACGCAGCCTGCCACTTATCGATCCGAACTCCGTTCAGAAAACAAGCATTTTAAAAGTTGTTTGCTTGTTGTCATGGTAACAGACCTGACAAAGCATGAATTCAGACTTTTTACTAATCAGCATCATTTTGTAGTTATTTCGGCACACTTTGATCCGTTTACAACAACGTCGCTGCCGTATTTATGCCTAGATGACGTTATGTTGAGTGTTGATTGAGTAGCTGGTGTTATCAGAGCCTGGCATTGATCGATCCGAACTCCGTTCAGAAAACAAGCATTTTAAAAGTTGTTTGCTTGTTGTGTTGCGGACAGACTTGACAAAGAATGGATTATGTCTTTTTAAAAATCGATATATTTATGTTGTTATTTCGGCATTATTTTGATCCGTTTATTGCATTTAAATCACAGCACAGTCTGTTTATTTTGGGTTCATACCGCAGTAGCGACGTGTGGCTGCTAGATAGTCAGTTCATGGCGGAAATGGAGGAAAGCGAGGCGAAAATTTGTACGGTAACACAATACGAAGCACAACATAACGTAACTCAAACGAACATAAACAATAGCACATGCACAACAACAGCGCTATGTAATGATACATTAAACCGCTGACACGCTCCCCAGAAAATGTAAACACAGAACTGTTCTCCGCCTTTTCATTTTGAAAGAGCAACGACCAATGAGGAAGCTCCAGCAACCCCAGCCGACCAATCCTGTAACTCTATCACTCAGTCAGTCAGTCAGTCACTCACTCACTCACTCACTCAGTGACAGACTTTTGCGTCTGTAGGGCTGGCCCTCTGCGGTCCAGCCAAAAACATTGTTCAAATTCTATTTTGTCCCATTTGTAAGACACACTACATTTCTATAATACCTTACAGTCAATACCTTGTTTGCCAAATGAAGACATCAAGGTTAGAGACATGCAATAACAAGGATATAATATGGATATGACAATGGAAGGAAGCCAAGGAGGCTATACAAGTCCTCCCCAATATGAAAATTCAATCATACACATCTGGCAGACAGGATGAAACAAACAAGAATGACAAGAGCATGTGAAAGAAATAAAAAAGAAACATACAATCAGAGAGAGAAAAATGGTTAAAAAATAAATTTAAGGGGGAAAAAATGAATTACGTTGTTTGGGACTGTCATTGAGATATTTAAAAAATGAAATATGTAATGCAGTTGATGGATTTAAAGTTGCTTTAAAGATTTAAATATTTACAAATATTTAAAGGGAGATAATGCAACTTTTGAAAGAAGAAATAACACAATTTTCCTCTTATAAATAAATCATTTGCTCATAGACTTCTATACAATCAGACAAGTTTAGGCAACTTCAGCATTGGCTTCACTTTTCAGACCTGGAGGTTGCCTACTAGGTATGACCAGCTTATGGTTGCTAATATTAGCAAATTTATGTCTTCAGTAAGAACTAATGGGCACAGACGGGGCAACGGAGTCAGATATTGATCATTTTAATTGTTAGTCTTCTTATAGGATTTGTTGATAATAAAAATGATATGAAAGAACGCCAGCTTTATCCTTTAACAGTGAATAATACGGGAACTCAAACATTTTACCCTAAACTTTAAGTTAATAAAAACAATTGATATGTTATTGTCCCTCACAGGGAGATTCTCGATATACTGCCCCCCATCTGCTTGTAGGTCACGGTCAATCACAGGACTCAGTTCCGCGACATGGAGGTCTTAGTCAACCCTGAAGTTTCCTACTTTCCACGGCACCCCGCTGTCCTCCAAACATGAGAGCTGAGCATGAGAGAAGTTTTTGTGCATTCCCTTTTCTTTAAAAAAATCAGAATAACCCACTTTTTTTTTCTTCCAACAGCTGCTTGTGTTCCAGTTCATCTGCAGTTCAGGCGAGCTCTGTGATAAATGGCCTCATTGAACGGTGGGTGAAAAACTTATTTTTGAGGCGTGGAGTTTCATAGTAAGAGAAACAACTAAAGCAAAGGAACGGAGAGGGATGAAGGCTGAATGTTGTTATGTCTTGTGCGGAGGAGGGACGGCCAAAGCAAGCAAGAGAGTAATTTACTGCCGGTCCCTCACAGGGAGTCCATAATTCACAGGACACTGATGACCTCATGACGTCTGTGGGTGTTTCCTTCAGGACACTGTTTTTAATTTTCACTTACTAAGGCTTTAAGCAACTTAAAGGGGATTACGAACAATTTGGTGTTCTGGAAGGAGAATTTTCCAGGAACGGCAGCTGGTTTGTAAAAGCAGTTAGAAAACGGATGCAGTCAGACAGGTTCAATTTCAGTTGTGGAAGTACTCAGCATTCAAAGTGTTATTATTATTTAAATGTACCTAAAGTATCAAAAGTAGAAGTACTTGTTATGATGGCAGTATGGTCCCTGATAATGACATTATATTCTTAAATATTATTTGATTATTATTAGTGATGCATTAACATGTAAGCATCATTTTAATGTTGGAGCTGGGTGAGTTCATTTCAATTATTTTATACAGGCTACTCTCGGGTAGTTTTTTATGTAAAGCGACACCTCATATTTATGATAGAGCTGAAACGATTAATTGATCAACAGAAAATTTATTGGCAACTATTTTGATAGTTAATTAATCATAATTTTTCAGTGAAATGCCAACTACTCTACTGCTTTTCTCTGTTTTAAATCATTATAAACTGAATATCTTTGGGTTTTGGACTGTTTGTTGAAAAAAATAAGACATGTCAACCTTGGAATTTGGGACACTGTGATGGGCATTTTTCACTGTTTTTAGAGGTTTAATAGACCAAATGATTAATCGATTAATCAAGAAAATAATCGTCAGATTAATTGACAAGGAAAAATAAAAAAAATTGTTAGCTGCAGCTCTAATTTATAAAAGCTTCTCATATTTTGCATCTAAATCTGTAACCATAGCTTTTAAATAAATGTAGTGTAAAAAGTACAATATTACCCTCTGAAATGTTGAGCAGAAGTATAAATCAAAAGCAAAAAAAAAAACAAATACTTCAAGACTGTTAAGTACAGAGGTTGAGTAAATGTACTTGGTTACTGTCCACCCCTGTACAAGTAGATCTTACCTTGGCATTATGACCGATGATTTCTTTACATTCCTGGCAGGTGTTGGCGTGCAGGCGGTCGTAGCAGGGGATGCAGTGAGGGTTGTCCTCCACCTGGATGTATTTGCGTCCGCACAGGGACTCGTTGCAGTTTTTGCAGTTGAACTGGTCACTCATGATGTCTTTATTCTGGCTGAAAGAGAATTCACAGGCACAGTTTAGCATTCGCTATCAGCGGGAAGACAGCGCAGGAAGGAGGAGGAGTGAGATTAGTAAGACACAGAGAGAAAGCAGGAAGAAGGGAGTCAGACAGTTTTTGGATATACAGCTGGGAAATTAAGACCAACAGCAGAGACAAAATGGGAGTAAAGAAACAAAAGTTTTAGAGCGCTATAGAGCGCTCAAAGACGTTTTGTACAACACGTGAAAAGATCCTAGATTATTAAAAACATACTAAAGGCACGGGGTAGTACGGGACATTAAATCAAACATTAAAAGCAGTTGTACAGTAAAAAGGTGAGTTTTGAGTCTTGAACATAGACAATTTTGGATGTACTGAAGTTTATTTAGGACTTTGGGTGATGTACCATAAATAATGCTATTGCAGTAGCGGGGTCTGGATGTGATGAAACATGGATCAAAGTTTCAGGGAAGCTATATGTTTGAAGTGGAAGAAGGCTGTTTTGGTTGAAGAGATTTGTGTAGTGCTCAAAAAGAGAGTCTTCTATTGAAAATTGAGGTAATTGGGACCATTGATGATCATATCGGGCTTATCACAGTTTAGTATGCTAAAGTTGGCTTGCATCCACGGTTAAATTTTGTCAGTGCAGTTGGTCAAAGTGGAGTGAGTTGCAGTGACGTAGTGTATTTAATGGAGATGTAGAGTTGGACATTATCGGCGTAGCAGCGGAAGTGGAGACCGTGATGTTACCAAGGGGGAGCATTTAGGGAAATGAACGGGAGAGGACCAAGCAGACATCAGACCAGCACATACGGGTACTTTGCAAAACAAATGTTTGTATAACAACAGATCAATGCATACAAATTTGTCAAAATTACGATCCAAACACACATCAAATTGCATTGAAGTCTATGGGATCTTCGGTTTCTTTCCCCCAAAAGGGAACGCAGCCTCTGTGATGACGCCATGCTAGTCTGGTCTATAGCTTGGAGCCATAAAGCCCCTCTATTATATCTTTTTTAGGACACGGCAGGGGAACAAATCAGAGATTAGTGTTGTTGGATTTATTGTTGGTGCAACCAACTACACAGCAACTCTTTAGCATAGCGTTATTACTATTACCGGTTTGTTTAAAGTAGAAGTTTGGAGACATGTTTCAACTTCTTCTCTTTGGGCTGTTACCGTCTACGAGGAACACAGGATTGTTTTCCCCCAAAAAGGGGGCGTGGTCATGAGAGCCTACTCTGGATGACGTATTGCCGGTCTGATGTATCGAACCCTGGGGGACGCCTCGGGACAAAGAAGTAGTGATATAGGAGGAGGTGTATATTTTGGATTCTGGATATCTTTTTATTGATATTTTATATTTGCACTCTCTCCTACTTTGTACTGCAACTGCTGCAACAATTTCCCTCGGGTTAAATAAAGTTCTATCTTATCTTGAGGAAGAATGATGTGTTGATGATGTCAAAAGGAGAGCAGGATGAAAATGTTGAGATGACCAGAGTGTGAGAGGAGGAGGAGGTTGGTGGTGACTTTTAAAATGTGGTGAATCCTATTTAGATTAACCTTCAACATGCAAGAAATGGAGATGGTTTACCAAAAGACATCATAGTGCAGTTAACAGTTAAATATGTTCAAAAATGTTCCACATCCGGAAAACATTTCCTGCAAGCAGAGAAAGAACTGAATGAACTCAGAATTGATTTATTGTAAATCAGGCCTGTAAAGATAAAACCACTTCTCCTGTTTCATCAGTAATAAGTGAAAGCTTATAATGTCTGGCTCTCCCTCCCCCTCATTCTTGTATGAAACCCCCTGCGGCGGTTTGGCATTGAGAAAGAACAACTAAACAATATTAATTGTTGGGAGCTGAACTGAAACAGCGGTCTCTATTTCAAAGGATCTCTCGAGGGCTTTTTCATCTTTGTTTAGCCTGCGTTTAAAGGGCAGTACCACTCGTTTATCTAGTTTAGTCCTTTTGTCCACAACTCTCCCTCAAATGCAGAACTTTCTCTTGTTATCAGTGACAAAATCACAATGCCATTAAGATGTTTTATTGCTGCAACTTTAGCTTTTTGATTTCCCCAAATTAATTATTGTGATCTTGATAATGTATTGTACTCTATGGCAGCTGTGAACATTTCATAGGGATGATTACTAGGGCTTCCCCCAAAGTCACTATTACTTTTTTACATAGTGCCCTTCACAGATCCTACTTCTTAATTGTATCGTAATAAGACTGCGTCCTTTTGTTTTCAGAGAACGAATTGTTTGATTCTTAAATAAATACAACATCTCCCAGGACACTTTTTAATTTCAGCAGTAGTTCCTCCAAAAGCACAACTTTGTCCAATTTTTAACTGGAATGTATTTTCTCATAAATTTCCTTTAATGGGGTTGATTGTGTCCCAAATCTCAATTTGCCTCATTATGGAGCTTTTTATATTTTTGCCTGCCATGCCACTAAACAAACTGTGGTAATAGGGTTTATCGCCAAAAATTAACTCCAGATTGTGGTGGTACTGATTCACAAGATTTCCATAGTTTGGGAAGAAGCCTGAGAACCACTTCCCAACCACATTATACACAAATATTTATGTAAGTGCCTCCTTAATAATAAAAAATGCCTCTTCGATAATAAGGAAATGCCTCTTCGATAATAAGGAAATGTGTATAAAGGGGATTTCTGTGAAAATAACAAAATAAATCCTACAGAGGTAACACAACAACAAAGTCTCAAAGGGCCTAAAGACCAGAGTTTCTGGCTGAATATCTGCTGAAATGCCCTAAATGCCCTAAAGAAAGGGCGTCGTCACACCCTGATTGGCCAAGAGGGGAAATGCACCAAGCTGCTCTCAGTTCTTAATCAGCAGCCAGTCCCCACCCCCTGCACAACAGGTGATCTGAATAACCCTCCAATCAACTCAGGGGAATGGTGACATTCAGCTAAAATTTATTGGGAAAAGGGAAATGACAGCAAGTAAGAATGAGGGACTGCCACAAGTTGAGTGACTCAAAGGAGAAGCTTTTGGTTGTTTTTTGCTGAAGATTTTTTGGCCCGTCAGGAGTGTAATTGAAAGCCACAGGCCAGCGGGCAAAAAATAAAAATGAGAAAACAACAGGGTCCAAAATTACTCAGCAAGCACGGTTTTATCATAATTGTAGATCGAAAGATGTCGGTATCTAGTTTTATTAAATTGGTAAAGTTTGTTTATTCAGCGACTATATTTCAATGTGTAGTTACGCCCTGCTGATTGTCAATAATGAATAAAACAACAATTGTACAGGGAAAGTATTTTTGTTTTTCTCAACGACAGTCACCCGTATCACAACACAACAACCATCTGCTCACACTAAAAAACAAACACAGGCAACCGCAGCTGACCACAGAGGATATATTCTAAATTCTGGATGAATAAAGTTAAAATTATAAACAATACAGAGAAAATATCTATAATATACCCTAACAGAAAAAGTAAGTTGGGATATAAAAGAAAAATAAAATTAATAAATACGATCGGAGATGAAAAAAAAATAAAATAAAAAATTTTTAAAAATAAAATTAAACAAACAAACAAATAAATAAATAACTCACTTGTCTAGAGCCTCTTAAAAACAAGATGAAGCATCTCAAGGGTCAGTTAACTAGAAGAAGCCTCGTTTCTTAATCGAAATAAATGACCCGATTGAGAGCTCGTGGAGCAGAGGAAGGACAGGTGGAAATAACAAAAACATCATCCCACCATTATTACTGAACACAGTGGGGCATTAGCCTGGGGTACGTGACCCCATGTTCGGCAGCAGTAAAGGGAAATGAGCGAGGAAATGAAGTATGGGAGGTTAAAACACCCTCCTGTTGAACAGTCAAGACGAGGCAGGCATGGCTCAGAGAGATATATACAGTGTGGATGAAGATTACGGATAAGGAGAGGTCTCTTTGGGTATATGTTGTTCATGTTCAGGATCACGTAGTCTGGAACATTTACAAAGGCAGACGCTTAAACATTTCACTTGGAAACAGTAATTGTTTATAATTTTTTCCGCCCTATTTTGGTCACGGAGGGGCTTTGACATGTTTTTATAATGTCAGAAAAGAGGAGGTGGGTTCAACAAAGTGCAGCCGAGAAACCGTGAGGCTTTGAAATCTCTCCGAGGGATCGAGGAATGAGCCGAGACCCCCCCGCATCCCTCCCCCTGGAAGACGTCACCGGCTCGGTCTGAACGATGAGACGACCCAGAGCTCGGTCCAAACTAATGAAGGCCACTTGTTTTTATCAGAAACACATTTTTTGTTGTTTTATAAAGCTGGTAAGAATTAAACATCATACATGATGACAGATTCCCGCTCCACACATTTACAGGTACTGCGCTCCATGCTCGGTAACCTCCAAGTATTTGCATCTGGTCTGCTAAAGGAGTCATCGTGAGAGTGCAGTTTACATTCCTCATGTCTGACTGCTATCAAACATTTTGTTTCTTATAACCAATGATGCAGCAATTTCAGATAAACATGAAAAAGATAAACACAGTCTGCTCTCGGTCATGTCCTGCAGTCGATGCCAGAACTCCCGCTCCTCCACAGCTCGTTCAGAGACTTTTTCTCCCACTGCCATGTTAGCACAACACCGAGGACATCGCCCATGCATCCCTCCCTGCAGATAACAGCACCGCTTCCTCTTAAAGGGCACTGAGCTGGGTCAACAAAACAAGGAGGACCAAAGCAAACTGAGGGAAAACATCCCATCCTATGTCTGTTTTCTGTCAGATTGCTGTCTGGATGGATGGGGAAATCAGCCCGACTTCCCTCCTAAAATGTCTAAAGAGGTTTCGGGTTTCTATTCTCGTCCGTCCAAGTCTACGCTGAATGCAGTGATAGAACAATGGTTTTCCTTCCGGACATAGTCTTCCCAGTTTTGAGTTTTATGTTCCTCTTCCTGAGCCACAACATCTGTGAACACATTCTGTGGTCTCCAGCTGTTGTCTGTCATCAAATTCTCCTTTAAACGTCCAATAGGGAATTCTTATTGGACTCGTGCCAAAACACAAAAGGGACTAATTAAAATCTATCATTGTTGAAACTATTGGTTCCTATAGCACAGTCCATTATAACTTTATAGTTGGCAAATATGGTGCGACTCATACTGTAGAAACAGATGAGTGAGAAACTGAGCATTAAGCGTGGTGCAGCATTAGCCTAGCTTAGCATAAAGACTGAAAGCTCTGCCCAAAGTCCAAAAAAATGCCTAAAGCTTAATTTTTAACATATTATATCTTTTATGTTTAAAACAGACATGTTTTTTCTACATTTCTGTTCGTGAACAGATTAAACAAACTAGATAGCATGCGCTAATTAGTGAGCTTTAGAGGTGTAGGCGGATATTGTTATCTTGGACAATGCCAGGCTAGCTGTTTACCCCTGTCTCCAGTCTTTATGCTAAGCTAAGCTAATCGCCTCCTCAGCTCCATAACTAATGTCAGGCTGTTCTCATACAAATGCTAAATGGTAAATGCCACGAATACACTGTTCGTAGCTATGCCTACGAAAAGTAATGCAGTGTAATTCGTATATATCCCACGACATCATTAATCCACGTAACCGTGAACCAGGAAGTATAAAGAGCGACAAACCACGCATAGGGAAGACGTCGGGGTGGACGGGCAGGTCAAAAACACCAGACAGAAGTCAACATTGCTTTAATTGTCACGTATCTTCCGTACTAAGTAACGCCACTTCTGTAGTTATTTTAACCCAAACGTTGACTTATTTGTCACGTAACTATCGGACTTAAACAACGCCAATTTCGTAGTTATTTTAACCCAAACCACGACCTTTTCCTGAACATAGCCAAGTATTTTCCTGCGAAGACGGAAGTTTATTTTGAAAAGACTGTATGCATGTAACAAGGGGGAATTGACACGTGTTGCTGGACATTCGTAGGAAAATGCACGAAAAATGAGGAATAACTTTTTGTAAGATATCATATGAACCGTTGTATAAGGATACGTTGCTAAAAACATGAGAGTTGTATCGATCGTCTCATCTAACTCTTAGCAAGAAAGCAAGTAAGCGTATATCCCAAATTCACATTTCCCACTATTTCTTTCATGAAAAGAAATTTGAGCAACCAGATTTTTTGACTTGCACGAATTGAATTTATTCAATTTCAGGCCATTTTAATGCAGTTTGATCCTTAAATTTTTCTCACTGTACAAATTGACTATTGAAAATTGTAAAGACGGGAATTCAGACCACATAAAGTCATCTAGGTGGTTTTCAAGGTAAATTATGTTTGTGATGAATTCAGTGGGATTTAAAGTTCAAAATTAGGTTTTCAGTAGTTCATAAGATTCAAATAGGTTATTAATGCCCATTATTTGCTTCCATACATCTCGCTTTAAGGTCACGACTGACTGAAAATAAAATCTGTTAAGAACGTGTTCATCTTCACACCCTGCAGACTGTCTGACACTCATAGTCTCTGAAACACTGACTCACATGTAGTCAGCTCCTTGTTTGGGAGGCGTTCACTTTACTCTACAGGTGTCCTCTTGGATCACACCCAAGAATACTTGTCGCCCTTGTTCTCCTCTTCCTCAACACGAGACATTAAACCAAACACTCATCCATCCTGTCTTAGCACTCGCTCTCTAGTAGCACGGCTGTGAAACTATTTAAGCCCACAATTCACCTTGATGAGTGGACATGTTGGATTCTTTTACTGATACTCTGACTGTCCCGGTGAGAGATTTACAGGAGTGCTTTGTAGCGGCAGCCAAATGGCAACTGTCTCCCAGGATCGGGCCTCCTGTCTCATGTCCCTTCATGGCTCGCTGCTGTTGTTTTACTCCTTAACAACCTGGACAGTTTCTTACGACCGCAGCCAGAAACTCTCTGCTAACCATGAGGGCTGCTGCTGCTGGGTGTTACTGTTTATTTTCCCCCCGTGGAGGAATTTAGACTTCATGTCTGAGGTTTACAAACCAGATTATTCCATGATGAAAACCGCTGTCACACATAATAAAATCCAGTGGAACAAAATATGTAGGTAAGTGTTAAATCTGTCAGAGACACAAAATATTAATTCATGCATTGTAAAACAGCCTCGGTGCCTTTTTTGGGGGGGATTACATTCCCTGTACACCCTCCTGTTGAGACTGTTTTGACTGTTTTCATACATTATGTGAGTATTTAGCCATGCTCTATATGGCAATGTCAATCGATGGGTCGGTCCACGACTTACATCCAGACTGAAGTATCTCAAACACTATAGGTTGGATTATCATGAAAATTTGTGAAGACATTCCTGGTCCCCAGACAATGTATCCTAATGAGTTTGGTGACTTTTCTTCAAGTGCCACCATGAGATTGAGATTGAGATAATGCTAATTCACATTAAACACAGTAAAGCTGAGGTTGATGGGAATGTCAGTTTTGCAGGTATTTGGTCATACAGGGAATTCAGAAAGTATTTGGACCCCTTCACTTTTTAAACTTTTTGTTATATTGCAGCCAATGGGCAAGATCGGGGTCTGAAAAGTGAAGCCAATGCTGAAGTGGCTTCAACTTGCATTCTTTCTAATAGCCAGTAGGGGGCGACTCCTCTGGTTGCAAAAAGAAGTCTGATTGTATAGAAGTCTATGAGAAAATGACCCTACTTCTCACTTGATTTATTACCTCAGTAAACATTGTAAACATGAGTTTATGGTCTCAATCGCTAGTTTCAAGTCTTCTTCAATACAGCATGATGTTCACTTAGTAAATTATGGTCCCATTTAGAGTCAAATGGACCATAAAGCAGGGTATGCTTTAGGGCGTGGCTACCTTGTGATTGACAGGTCGCTACCACGGCATTGTCCGGTCTGGGAGTTGTCTGTGTTTTTGTCTTTCACAGTGAGTTTTCAGTTCATCAAAGTTAATTGTAACATTTTGGTCGCCTAAAAATGCTTCGTTCAGCATTTTGCTCAGTTGTACTTAAAGCCACCCTCTCGTGTCACTTCTGGTTGCAAAAAAACAATATGGCGATTGCCAAAACACAAGATTGCGACAGCCAAAATGTCAAACTCAAGGCTTCAAAACGGCAGTCCACAAACCAATGGGTGGCGTCACGGTGACTACGTCCACTTCTTCTATACAGTCTATGATTGCAGCCTTATGCTTAAATCATTCAAATTCATTTTCCCCCCATCAATACACTCCATAATGACAATACTGAAATATCCCATTGACATAAGTATCCAGACTCTTTGCTATGACTGCCTCCCATTTCTCTTGATCACCTTTGAGATGTTAATACACCTTGATTGGTACCACCTGTGGTAAATTCAGCTGATTGGACATGATTTAGAAAGGCACGCACACACCTGTCTACATAAAGGTCTCACAGCTGACAATGCACATCAGAGCAAAACCGAGCCATGAGGTCAAACGAACTGCCATTAGCTACTTTAAGTATTTATGGTTCATTAACAAATGAAATAAGATAAAAACAATGTATAGCTCCTTTTTAAATGAGCTAAATTGATTGTAATATTGGGGTTTTATTTAGATATAACTGCCAGCGATGGCAGCTTTGCAGGCATGTTGCCAGTGGTTTGTTGAAACTTTATTACTGCAGATATTATCACATTGTCATAAATTCTCAATATCTCTGCCTGGGAAATACCGCTCGGAGGCTGATGTTTTTCTGATTCTGTTGCTCGTAAAGGATAAATGCAGCCTTACAGGGCTGCTAGCGTGACTGTAGACTCCAAGTCTTGGTTTTTATGCTTTAACGTAACAATCACTGCTTTCTCTTTTGCTGTACCACTCTTTAAATAACCCAAACTGTGTGTGCATTCAGTCAAAGCAGGAAAGCGTGTAACAAAGTTGGCTTTTAATTACCACCCCACTTTACTGTTTATTCCCCCCTGAAATGGATTAGGGTATTTTAACGGCCTCTGAAGCTAAGAACAGTCCATATATTGTGCGACTCGCTGGGTTGCATAACCTGGATTTGGGGAGGTGAATGAGAATATTGACAGCAGCACAATACTGTGTAGAACACGGCAACAACAGAGGAGCCCTGCAGCATCGGAGGGAAAGTGACACCCTCATGGTTGCAGCTATAAACTGTTACAGAAAAGAAAAACAAGGCTGGTCTCTTATGGCTGTCAGATGACTGTACTCCCTTTCATCCCCAGTACAAAGACGCTCAATGTGGTGCAGCTTCCTGCAGATCACAAGGCTAATTTCAGCTTCACAACGTACACAAATCAACATGAACGCACATTGTGCATTTTGTTGTCTCTGATTGAAGATCTGATCAGGATGAATTGCTTCTTATTGCGGTTTTAAACAATAACGATTTCCAGATGCGTCACTTTAGATGTTTAATATTATTTTGGTTACTTGAACATGAAAAATCGTATCCTTATAAGGTCAAATTAGTGTCAAAGATGGATATTAATGACACAACCTGTTAGAAAATAAAGCACCTTTAAAGACTAGAATAACATGTGTCTGGTTTTGTTTTATGAGTCTCCAGCTGGCTGTTTGTTTGTCTAGTGAAACAATGTGGGCTGCAGCTGCAGTTTCTCCTCTGCTGCTGTCATCAGAGCTGACAAACAGACCTCAGTCAGACAACAAGTAAACAAGTCACCACCACGCCAAGACTTCATCACACAGTGACCTGACTCTACTGTTCCCTGGGATGGGGGTCGCGACTCGCAAGTTATTCACTGAGGTACAAAATAGGAAAAAACTAAGCTTGTGGAACTTCTCAGATTTCTATTTAAATACTGTATAGTTTTATTTCCTCTATTTTATGGTTCTGTAATATCCTAATCATTTCCTTGGAAAGAAACATGTAATTTGGGTACAAACTTGGGCCAAAATCTGAATTTCCTTGATAGAAAAACACTATCTAAACTTGCATAAATATTCATTCTTTTTTTTTTTATCGGAAACCTTTTTCTTCATTTAACTCAAAAATAAAACATGAAAACTCTTAGTGTCAGAGTCCACTAGCGAATTTGGTTACTTGCTATTGAGCTTTCAGCCAAACTCTAGACTGTGAGATGTGGTTAAAAGCTCAGGGAAAAAGCTAGAAAGTGGACTCTCAGATTATTTTTTGTCAATCTTCTGTTTCCAAGGTCAAGAGGAAACTTTCACGCTCAATTTACTCTCCATATTTATTGAATCGTATGCTTGTCAGAGGTCAAAATCTCCATTTTTGCAGGTTGCCGCTGACAATTACATTGATTAATTGGAAGTGTACCTGAACTGATCAACGTCTCCATTTCCCCTATGATTCTACCAAATTACATCGTTCTCTCCAGGAAATTTCTACAAAATTATAGACCTGTGTCAAGGGGTGAAAACTAAACATTATTTCGAGTTCCAAGCAAAAGCATTTTGGAAAACACTGATCTAAAGGACACATGAACAACATTCAGGCTGCAGTCGAAAAGTCTTTTTCTCTTAGGAAGGTTCCTAACTGAGTGAAATGACCCGGAAGTATCTAAGTAGCAGCCATGATAAGAGCCGGTCAAATTCTCAAATCACAAAGGAAAGGTGCTTCAATGCTTCCTTTCTTACCTCCTTTAGCATAGGATACACTGGATCATCCTTTACAAAAGGAAAGGAGAGAATAACATCCCACAATTCCTTGCGATCGCAACATTTAAAGTAGACCTTGCAGACACATTTGCAGACATCTATTGGACAAATTTTGACCTGATGGTGGCGCTAGAGGGAAAGTCCAGAATCATTAGGATTCATCCTCTGGGGAACATGAATATGTGTAAAAAAAAAATGTCGTATCAAGTTCAAGTAGTTCAATTCAATTCAAGTAGTTGTAGTGAGATATTTCAGTCTGGACCAAAGTGGTGGACCGACCGAGTGTAGCTAAAAATATATGTGAAACATCTAAATGTCTCTGCGAATGACTAAAGAATAAAAGTAGCAAGGCAGATTAAAAAGATTGTCATCAAGTGCGGTCATGAAGTCTCTTAAAATGAAGTACCTTGAGCGAAGTTACTTTTGGCAGCGTAGTTGTTGCACTTGGATTAAACGTGCAGTCGAACGCTGACCGATACAAATAAACAGTCGGCCTGATCTTAAAATACCGACAACTATCATCCAAAACAAACACACAAGTAAACATATTTTCCCATCAGCTGCCAGATGGCATTGGAAAGGTCAAGTCCCGAGTGTTAATGGTAACAGACGTTTGTTTTCTGAGGGACTGGGCCAGCTGTCTCTGTTTCATGTTTGCTGTGGGATTTATTGGACTTCAGAAAGGGTTGGTTTCAGACTCAATCTATTGACGAGTCATTGTTATCGGGTTGAGAACAAGAAAAGGCAAGAATTTACAAGAACTACTGGTCAAAATCAAACTTTTACACCTGCAGGTAAATACAGATAGATGATTTTAGGGTTTCAAGCAACTAGATATGGGGATGTAAATACATGCAGACTTTAAAAAGGACATTTACTCCAAACTGAAGTGGAAACTTTAATCCAGACAAATTTGTGATCTTTCCTCTGACTCATTAAAGGAGTAGTTAGACATTTGAGGAAATAGCTTTTTTTGCTTTCTTGCCCTGAGTTAGAGGAGAAGAACGAAAAATTAAGCTACATCCAGCAGCCGGCTAGCTTAGCTTAGCATAAAGACTGGAAACAGGTAGAAACAGCTAGCCTGGCTCTGTCTGAAGGTAATAAAATCCACCTACTAGCAGCTCTAAAGCTCAGTAATTAACATGTTATATATCGTTTGTTGAATCCGAACAAAAACAGATGTAAAGATTCTCTTTGTGTAGCGTATGGATTAAACATACAAGATAGAACATATTAATCAGTTGCCTAAGCTTTAGGTGTCTTTTTGGACTCTGGCTAGACATTTCCCCTTGCTTTCAGTCTTTATGCTAAGCTAAGCTAATCGCCTGCTGGCTCCAGCTTCATACTTAATGCTCTATTTCTTGGAAATCTTCCTGACCAAGAAATAGTCCGTCACCTAGACCCCCTACAAATTGAAAACTGTCTTTATTACACTTCAGTTTTTGTACTGATTTTAAAAAACGAGATATAGGCTTACATGTTGATTGTTGAGCTTTAGTGGTGTTACCTTTGGACAGAGCTCGGCTAGCTGTTTCCCCATGTTTCCAGTCTTTATGCTAAACTAAACCAAAGAACGGCAAGAAGTGAATATATCGCCCAGGAGCAAAGCTACGCTTCCGCCATTTTGGATTGAATGGCGGCAGCGGCTGTTGTCAAAAAAACACTGGAGCTTCTATACTCTTTGGCTAAGCTAATCACCTGCTGGCTCCAGCTTCATACTTAACGCTTTATTTCTTGGATATCTGTTGATTAGTGGTGTTACCTTTGGACAGAGCCAGGCTCGGCGGTTTCCCTCTATTTATAGTCTTTATGCTAAGCTAAGATAAGATAACCGACTGCTGGCTCAAGCTTCATATTTAGCATACAGACATGAGAGTGGTATCAATCTTTTCATCTCCTCAGCAAGAGAGCAAATCAATGCATACTCCAAAACGTCGAGCTACTCCTTTAAAACTCTTCCCATGCCGTCCGGCAGAAATGGGAAATGGAAAAGACAGTGATGCGAGTGAGACTGACTCACGATGACACTCTCTGTCTGACTTTTATGACCGTCAGTCGCTTTGACAATCCAAAATATCATCTCCCTTTAACTTTTATTTTGCGTCTGGCTCGTCTCCAGTGATTGTAGCTACACATGCAGGCACAACCTTCGCCCAACGCAAGAATCTCAGAAGAATGTGACTGTGGTCAAAACGTGGCAAAACGTTGTGGTTGAGAAGAAGAAGAGGAAGAAAAAGCAAACAAGAAAAGCATTTTTCTTCCGCCCTCTGTTTTCTAAAAAAAGACAAAAGTCAAGAATTCCTTTCTGTGCGAAACAAAAAATAATGACCCCGCGTGCAACCAGAGCTGCATTGTTTCAATGAATGTATTAATTTCACCCAAATGGATTGGAACATGATGGTGGTATGTAGAGGACGGTGTGCGGTGATGGAAACTATGAGCGGTGCTGGAGGAGGAGGTGTGGGGGGCTTGCTGAGTCTCCAGAAGAAAATTTGTAATCTGAAGGAGACATGACATCACTCTAACTCAACAAGACTGAATGGTTTGTTAACTCACCTCCAAATTAATATATATTAAGTAAATTAAGCTTTCATTATCAAGATATGAAGCTGTATTTTGGGCACCTGAGCCAATTCAAGAAACATCAAAGCAGGGGATTGTTTCCTCAAAGGCCTCCTTGTTCTCCTTCTCATAAATCCCACTTGAAAATCGGGGCCGCAGCACTTATTCGCAGTATCAGTTACTCACTTTGGACCCCGTTCAGGCCCCCAACCCCCAATAACATCCACCATTTCCTCACTCTAAAGAAAGAACATCCTTTCTGGTCCATCCTGGATGTGGGGGGTCAAATATTTGACTTGAAACTATGCACTTTCGACAAAGTCATCCTTTATAATGTCTTTATCGGTAATAAATCATTTACTAAAGCTTTAATTGATCAATTATAAGTCATTAATAAGAGCAAATATGGGGTTGCCAGTTTGAGAAAAAATCCCACTGGCAGGTGTTTGACCTTGATGATGTAGTCATACATTTTGGTAATATTAATAAATGCTTGAGATTCTCAGTTTCTAACAAGCAATCAAGTCTGCATTTATAAATGTCATTAACTCATTAATACATTGGTTTTAGTTTAGATTCTCTGCGGCACTTTTCTGAAACATAAGTGGTCACATGTTCTAACCAGTCAAAGGTCAGTCAATGTTTTCACAACCTGGCAACCCAAAGGTTGTTCTCATTAATTACATTAAAAACATAATTTATTAACCACTAATAAAGCCATTATTTACATCCTTTATAAAGGGATCTGTTAACTGTAAATCCTCCGTGTGTTAAAACAACTAGAAACAGGGAGAAGATATTCAAAACGTATTTGATGCTTCATTAATGCACCGTTTTGCACCAGGTGAAGACAGGTGAGGGTCTGTGTGCGCCTCAGCCGAGCCGACATCAACGCTTCGGGAGATTTTAACAATGCAAACTCACCGTAACACACTTTAAATTCACTCGTCATCTACTGTTTCACATGACAAAGCTGTGAGTTGTAGCCTACAGGTCTATAAATGGTCTAAATGTGAAACGTACCTCTCTTTGCGCACCAGCAGCCTCTGGAGATGCTCTCAGGAGTCTCTCAGGAGTCTCTCTGCAGGATCTCTGCTGCTCTGCTGTATGAAATGACAGATAATTAAATCCTCCGTGAAACTCCTGCGAGCTGCAAACTGACGGGTTTCCACAGACAGAAGCATCTGGTGCGTAAAAACCAAACCATTCCCTCAAACACCGCCCCTTTCTTCTCTCCACTCCCTCTGTGCGTCTCTCACCTTGTGGACATGCAGCTGGAAGAAGGTTGACTGACTGACTGACTCAGTGTGTTTTTTGGAATGTAATTGAATATTTTAAATACATAGTAGACTTTTGGTTTATAGCTGCTGATGTAAACCACTTTAATATCTCTCTAAATGGAAAATCCCTGTAATAATCTCATAATGGGAGCTATATGTGCTCTACAGCGTTTTAATCTCACATGATATCCCAATAAAAGCAATTTAGGAATTTGGGAATTCTCCATAATTAATACATTTCCTTGTATTCCTTCCTCCCCCCAATTTAGTAGGCCTATTTCTAAACAGTAAATTAATAAATTGTTTATAACACACTATACAGTGTAATGTAGTTGTAAGCAGATATAAGCACATTTAAAGTTTTTTTTTTTTATATACATAATGTTATATTTGTCAAGAAATATAACATCCTATTAGCGTATGTGTATAAACAGTTAATGAATGATTGAAAACAGTATAACAGTACAGTTGTAGTATCACAGTATAACATAGCTGTTTACACACATGATTAAATCTTGTGTGCACTTAAGCTTAAAAGCATTTAAAGCAGCAGTGGGTAGAATTGGAGCAAATATGATGAAAAAAAGTTATTTTCATAAAACTCACTATATCCTGACGGTAGTGCATGAGACAGGTAATCTGAAAAAAAATCATGTGTCCTCCAGTGCAAGATTTCACAGACTGGAGGAAAAAAAACGATCAGAGCTGAGCTGGAGCCTTGCCTTCTCTTAGCAGCTGTCAATCACTCACGAACTACGATCAAACGGTCAAACTAGGCAGCGCTGATCAAATATGAATCAATATTCTGTTACTATAATGCCCATTTCTCTCCTCAAATGTTTTCAGAAACATCTTGCAGTGTACTGTTTAGCTGTAAAATGAGAGAGTTTGTGATGCAGCAGCCATGTTGAGAACAGTTGAGGAAATACCAAGCACCGCCCACCAGCCGGAGCAAACTTTCTCATTTTCAGTTGTAATGAGAGACATGAATAAATACGTCATAATACATCATGAATATTATAAATAAATAAATACATACATACTTCACAATTTATATTCTTAAAACTATGTTGTCTGCTTACAACTACATTATAATGTGTAATAATTATAAACAATGTATTAATTGCTTATATACTGCTTATGAAGGCTAAACGGGGGTGAAATATATTTTCACCATATGGCTTTATTTCTCTGTGCAGCCATCACACATGGATGAGGACCTTTCTGCTGAGTTTTCTCGGCTACATGACATTTTCTGCGGTCAGGAGCAAACTGGAGGGTCCCGGGAAAAAAAACACAAAAAAATCAACATATCATTTTCTCTCTCATTGACCTCTATTTTCCACAGTGGTGAGCAGGAGGTCTGGGGACGATTAGAGGCTTCAGCTGAGGCTCCATCCTGCCACTACCCATTAAGTCACGATGTGTACACTATGAAGTGATGAAGGCTTTTCATTCATGTGTGTGGCTTTTTGAAGTTGATTTGTAGGACCAGTTGATGGGCTGTCAGGTCTCAGAGTTCATGGTGAGGATGGGTTGAAAATATTGACTATTATCATCCAAGTTTGAGTGAGGGTGAAATTTTCTGCATCATCCTGAGATGTCAAATATTTGCATGTAAACATGCTGCCACCTGCTGTTAATACCTGGTAGTTACAACAGTTCCACTGTGGGTGGTCGCACACTGTTAGATTTATTTTAAATTGATTTATATTTAAATATTAAGACACGTGAAGCTAAAAGTCTAAAAAAATAAGTTTTGTGATAAATTTTTGTCTCTTAAAACCTGTCCATACTATGGAAGCCCAGTTCCGCTACTTGGGGGGGGGGGGACAAATCATCCCTTCAGTTTTTCATTATTATGTTTTGTCATAATTATGAGACAATAATTATGAGGAAATTAAGCAATGCTTCAATATTAGGACTTAAAATCTCAAAATTATGATAGCTTTCATAATATGTCATGTCATTATGACATAATGTGGCACATTATGAGAGGAAAAACACTTCATAATGTAAAACTTTAGGTGGTGGATATTTAATTAACTTAAATTGCATAATTATGAGACCGTTTGTTTCTCATAATAATGATATACTTAGTCATGAGAAAAAAATTCATCTTGAAAAAGTTAGGTGCTGGATTTTTAACTAACTTCGTATCTCATACTTATGCGGTAAACACTATTATAATTATTCCCTATTACCTACCTTATGACTAATTTTGTATCTCGGAAATATGAGATAGTGCCTTATAAATATGACTTAGTATCTCTTAATTGTAAGAAACTCTCAAAATTATGAGACACTAAACCAAACTGTGATTATGAGACACACTTCCTCATAATCAGATAATTTGATTATGAGAACACAAAACAAAAGGAAAAAAGCAGTGGATATTTAACTAATTTCGTACCTCATTATTATGAGAAAGTTTCTCATAATTCTGACTTTGTATCTCATACATACAGTATAAGAAACATTCACAAAATAAAGAAATACAATTATGACGTATCTTATATGTCATAATTGTAGAGATAAGATAAAGATAAGATATTATCTTAGAAATAAAGCAGTAATAAATAATAAAAAGTAAATATTTAACTAACATCATGCCTCATTTTTATGACAAGTATCTGATAGTTATGAAGTATATCATAAATATACAAAATATTTCTCAAAATGATACCTTTTCTTTTCTTTTTTAAAAAGACATCTCATAATTAGAACTTTCTAAAAATTGTGAGATTCTAATTATGAGAAAAAAAACAGTTCATAATGAAAATCCCCCCAAGTGGTAGAACTGAGCTTCCATCTCAAAGATACAGTTAAATTCGACTCAGCAAAATATGAAACATATTTTATTTAAGAATTATGTACAATAATAAAAAACAAATCTCTGAAAATATTATTCAACGCTCGCACAGAAAAGCAAAACAAACCGCCACAAACTGAATCTCTGTGGAGTAAATTTGGTCAAAACGTTCATCACAAGCTACAACAAGTGGACTGTGAGCAGGCGTTGCAGGTTCGTCAGAGTGAAAAGCATCATCCGTTATTTCCAGACTCCATTAAGACCAACATGCTGTTAAATCAAACCAAGGCTCTAATGGTGTAACTGGCACAGTGCTGGTCTGTGGGGATCCTGAGCAGAGCACCGGTCACATGAGTCATTATCAACAGAAAATACACAGTAAAACAAACACTGTGCTTTCTTTTTTTCATACTGGGGATTAAATCCATTTACAGCACTCAATATTTCAAAGTAAAATGAGCAGGAACATGAAAGAAGTTTATACTGTAAAGTTAATTCATGGAAACACAGTTCGAGCTCGAGTCAATGGAGCTTTTTTGCTCATATTGACGACAAGTATTTAAAGTGGATCAGCAGACTCTTTCGGGAATATTTTTATGTTGCAGAATACACAGAATTAACTGGCCAAGAAGGTAAACATAGCTGACATTTCAATACCGACAGATGTGCAGAAAGTAGGAGCCAATGTTTAGACATTTGGCATAAGCTCAGTTCATCAGCTGCGGCTCTAACTGATTCACATTCAGTTGCACACAGTAAGGCAACATGTGTTTGACAGGAGGCATGTGTGCTTGGTCTCTCCACATCGTGCAGGCTCGCTGCACGTCAGGTAAACCAAAGAATTACACACATCATCTGCCCTTTAAACGGCACTTCCGTTCACCGCTGCGTACTTTAGGCCCTTCTGGTTGTTACTCGACGATCTGACGTCTTGAGGCGGGGCGCCGACTTCAAACACCTCGTGGATGGCTTTTCGAAAACAATGGAAGTTGTACTCTATCAAACCTGCAAAGAGGAAAAACGAGTCATTTGAAGCATTTCATTTTAAACGTGATAAGAGATGTTGCAACGTAAAATACAATTTCCAAAACTCTACACGATGGCTACATGTGAAAAAGACACAGCTCCACACTAGCATTGTCATCTGGTTTTCGTAAAGATCTCCGTCTACACTAAAAACGGCAAAACAATAGCAGGATAATGGTAAAATAGATTGACATTAATGTGTAATTAGCACTTTACTGATGTAGTTAGTTGAGGTGGAGCTAATTTGAGCTATTTTACACTGTATACTGTTGTTTAATCTATAACAATGCATCATATTTTCTATGTTCACCATATCTTTTGTATGTAAAATCCTAATTTGTAGTAATTAGCAAATATAGCTGTCAAATAATTGTAGTGAAGAAAAAGTACAATATTTTGGAGTATAATAAAGTATCATACAATGATATACACAAGTTAAGTACAAATACATCAAATTTCTACTTAAAGGTAGGATTGGTAATGTTGTTCAAATACATTTTTTGTTATATTTGTTGAAATTCTCTTTACATCCCGACACTCTTCCACAAGCTGCTAGCTTGACAGCTGTGAGTACAATCAATAGCCATGTTCGTTGTTTACGTTCATAATGATCATTTTGGGGGAGTGGCTTTGGAGGGAGGCCTGAAGGGACGGACTGTCAGCGTTGCCGAATTGGCAACTTTCTTGCTAGATTTAGGTACTTTTGGAGCTAGTGCTGCTAGCACTTTGCACTGATCTGGAGTAGCACTCCAATATATCCGGTGAAAGTAGCTAGCAGCACTAGCTCCAAAAGTCCCTAAATCTAGTGAGAAAGTCGCCAAGTTGGCAACACTGTCCCTTCAGGCCTCCCTCCAAAGCCACTCCCACAAAATGATCATTATGAACGTAAACAACGAACATGGCTATCGTTAGTACTCACAGCTGTCAAGCTAGCAGCTTGTGGAAGACTCTGGTGATGCGTAATGAGTGCACGCAGGCAGGTAGGCCGGTAGACAGGTAGCCCGTCAAACCAATTCATTCGGGCCAAATTAAATGATTGGACGGGTTTATTACAGTCCTACGACAGTCACAGATACAAGATTTTATTTTCTTTTTTTTGTCAGAGCATTTGATTAATTGATTGTTGTCGGGATGTAATGAGAATTTCAACAAATAATAAAAAAATGTTTATGAAGAACATTAACAACCCTCGCTTTAAAATGCGAGAGCACAATGAAAGATAGACGCAACATAAAGCTGCTTTCTTAGTTTTACTGCCCACAGTCAGTCATCCTTTTACAAAAGTTTTCCTCTTTCACACCAAAACACCTGGCCCGCAATTTCATGAAAACAAGTTTTTTGGGTGTGAAATATGCCGGCTTAGTGTGTACGGAAAGCCAAAACAGAGAGAAAAAATATGTCTTTTTAAAATTTTGCCAGCTTAGAATAGATGTAAAAACACTTTTGAGTTGGCAGCTTCACACTTCAATAACCCATTTAGGACATCCTGTATAATCAAACCACTCTCTACTAATGCCAACTTCACTGTTTATAAAATCTAAAACCACTCACCTTTCCTCTCAAAGCTCTCCTCTCTGAGGATGCAGACGAGAGCGAGGAACTTTGTGACCTCTTTCAAATAAAGCACGGTGGTGTTGTTGAGCTTGATGATAGCCAAAGACTCCTTGTCATAGGCACAGCCACCGCCATCCGCCATCAGCCTGCCAAGAGGGAGAAGACAGAGGCACCTTTAAACTTTGAAACTAAAGGATACGATCACTGCCAACACTTTAAACAAAAAATAATTCTTCTCACCCGTAAATGCAGGAGACATCGATGACAACATCTATCATATCACAGCAGAGTTCGTAGGACTGCATGTCCACAGGAGAGCTGTCTGTGGCGATGTAAATCTTGCTAACAACATCAAACAGGAAGGCTTTCTCGATCCCAGAATGCTGTAAAACATGAAGGATGTTAATATGAAATAGGACACACTTGAGAGACTTTTTCTGTAATTAAATGTAACAAAAATACACACAGATATGAAAATGTTCAAAAGGTTCTCCAACGTCGGTAACTGAGGAATGAGCTTCTGGACGACTTTGCTGAAGGCCTCGAATATGGAGTGGTCGTAGATACTGGTTAGGTAGAAGCTGAGGAGGGAAAGTAGGAGAGGAGAGTTAAGACACTGCAAAAATACACCGGTGCCAAACAAGTCCCTGCTCTTACACTACAAGATCACTGTTACGACGAAAGAATACACCAATCCAACCATTCCACAGTGATAGAGTAGAAACTTAACGCTATACCTAGTCTGACCTTACCACTAAACTGTATGAGTTGTACAATATTGACGTTCATTTCTATAAACTGCACACATGTTTGCAAACAGTTGCCTATTTACACATCAGAAACTGACGTAAACTGAGGAGTTGAGTGATGATAATAATGAGCAACATCTTTCATTACACACAGTTTTTACACGTTTGTTAATATAAAAAACTTTGATAACAGAGCATTAACATAGCATCAAACAACTATTGTCTATGTAAAGATATAGAGAAGTAACACCTACATGAGCAGAGAATGAAGTCTCTCTCCCTCTGTGTGTTGTAATCTGAGCTTCTCTGTGCTTTGTTGACATAGCCAGGCCAGCCGTGCGTGCTTTTAGTGCATGTTAGCGTTCCCCACTGGCTAGCTCACGGCCGCTGCTCTGCTCTGCTCTCATACAGTACGTTGGTTACAGCTGATAACGTTGTCGGTCGCGGAAGTGTAGCGCCCACCCTCCAGTTCTCCCCCAGGTTAACACTGTTCGCGCTGTTGCCATTGTTAGCACCGTTAGCACCGTTAGCTGCGAGCCGCCGGCTCAGCCTTCGGCATGTTGAGAGCCGTGTGAAGGCAATAGAAATGTTCTGAATTTTGCATTTAGCACCTCTAAATAATTTTTTGACAACTTTAGGGAAGTGGGACAAGCTAAAAAAACAACATATAAGATATAAAGTTTTTACTGCAAACATGTTTGCAAACAGTTGCCTTTTTAAAATGGACTGCATTTTATATAGCGCCTTTCTACTTTACCGGACAAAGGCTCTCATTCACACACACACAGTCATACACCCCAACTGGGGGTTCAGTGTCTTGCTCAAGGACATGCGGACAGGAGGAGCCAGGGATCGAACCGTCAACCTTATGATTAAAGGACGACCCGCTCTACCCCCTGTGCCACAGCCACCCAGAGTGAAGAAAGTGAAGGGAACTGAGGAGTTGGGTGATAATTCTCTGTGGGTTTGTCACGATGTTGCACAGTTTTTTGCACAGTTTTTTGCACACGATTGTTAAAAAACATTGATGAGTGCAGCTTTAAGGTACAGTAGGTAATTTCACACGCAATTAACTAGAAATCATAATCTCTGGTATTTTAGTAGAGCACATACAACTTCTATCCTGTTAGACTATAATTATAAAAGTTAACACCGTTTCTAGGGGTAATCTGTGGCCAAATCTAGCAGCTAAAGTATCTGACCTGTGCAAAGGAGTCACACACTCACCTGAGGTGAAGTCTCTCCAGGCTGGCGTCTGCCAGATCATCGTTGGCCCTCTGGTGAATGTCCCTTTGTGTTTCTATTTTGTGGTCGTCTGACAGACCGTCTACTTTATGGATGAACACCTCGAAGTTGATGCGTGGATTCACTTTGTAGGCTCTGGATACGGTGAGATGTAACCGCCCGAGAGCCTCCACGTAGTCATCCTAGCGAGAAGGAAAAGGTGACGTGTTAATCAATCTCACACAGGAAGCCTTTAAAACCTACAATGCTCTTCTTCAGTTTAAACTAACGTCACCCTACCTGAGCATCAATGACGAAGATCAGAGCGCCGGTCCCGTTGAAGATCATCTCACTGTCAAACGAGGGGTCGAAGAAGTCCACCTGGCCTGGAAAGTCCCAGATCTGGAAGTTGACAAATGAGGTGCCGGAGATGTCGTCCTTGTGGATTTTGTTGGTGCTCTCGAGGAACAGCGTCTCGTTGGGGGACATCTTGTGGAATACAACCTGATCAGAGGAGCAGGAGGATTATTGTCTCGTCTCGGTCCAATGTTGTTACTTTCAGTATCTTCTCTGTATCACGGTCTTCATTCTCTCACGTCTACATTTTACTTACTACGCTTAATATTATATGTTTTATACTCTATTTACTTAATATTGTCATTCTGTTTATTGTAATTCTACTGCTGCTACTTCTGTCTACTCTGTATCACCTAATTCATGTCTGTCTGTTTTCATGCTGTTCCTGAAGTTTCCCCCATTTTTTCCTGTTTCTTTAAAGGGAGTTTACCTGATCAGAATCAGTGTTAAAGGGATAATGAGTGTTCTATATTGTACAGACTATTTCTCAATCAATTTTCCAGAAAATCTACTATGTCAGAAAATAAAACTACTAGAAGAATTTACCATATTATAGCCAGTATTTTTGAGGCTGACACAAAACATCTGATAATGATATATTGGTCAATAATCCTTTTTGTTTTTTACTTAAACACATACAAAAATAATTCTGACCAATTTATGTACTGAGCGAGACATTTTACACTCTCTGGTTAAACTCTGTAGACACCATTTCTAAATACCCTCAGTACTGCAATTTCCTGTTATTTATCAGCCAACATACAGTATATGCCAATAATACCGATTTAGCTGAGTTAAGTTAACATTGGCCAATGTATCAGCCTGGTCGATTTATGGGTCGGGCTTTAGGATAAACAGATGTCATGATGAAGAAACGTCTTTGGTCATAATTACAGTCAGTTGCCAGCTTATCAAGTACAAGTAGCTAAAACTAATGCAACAGTCCTGCAGTAAATCCTGACTTCATGAAGGTTATTATGTTCAGCTTTAGAAGTGTTGATTCAATTTCACGGTCATTTTGGTTGCTGTAGTTTGAGTTGAACTTTATCAGGACACACTGAGAAGTGTTTCTAATATTTTTACCACCCCATTTATATCAATGAAGGTAGATTAGATATTAGAAAACACCTCTCAGCATTTAATTCTCTACATGTTATACATGTTTCTAAACTGCACATTACCCTCCACTACCTTTTACACTACCCTCATTTCTACTATAACCAAAGTTTTCTATTACTATAACTTATATTACTAATATTACACTGATATTGCACATACTGTACATATTTTCTCTGTGTATTAGAGCTGGGTAATATAACGATATTATATAGATATCGTGATATGAGACTAGATATTGTCTTAGATTTTTGATATCGTAATATGGCATAGTGTCGTCTTTTCCTGGTTTTAAAGGCTGCATTACGTCAATAAAGTGTTTTGACTGTTCTAGCTGTTCTATTATTTGTCTTTTATACTTAGTCATTATATCCACATTACTTATGATTATTTATCAAAAATGTCATTGTCTAAATATTTTGTGAACATACCAATAGTCAACCCTACGATATCGTCGCAATACCGATATTGAAGTATGTGGTCAAAAATATTGTGATATTTGATTTTATCTATATCGCCCAGCCCTACTGTGTGTGTGTATATATATATATATATATATGTAACTGAATATCTTCTTTGTAAATATAAATTTTAGTTTTCCTTTTTATTCCTTCCTTAAGGCCTTTTTTTATTTGTTCTATTTTACTGCCTATTTTATTAATATTATTTACTAATTAAAATATTGGATTATACATTTTCTGTGTGTGCAGCATGAAGGGGGCAACAACTACAATTCATTGTGCAATACTTATTGTGTAATGACAATAAAGCTGAAGCTGAGGCTTGACCTTAACACAACTACATCCTCCAAAATGATTATGAGATTTAATCAACAGTTTCTAAAAAAAAAAAAACTCAGTTTGAACGAGATCTGAACATTATACCCTTGAATAAAGGAGGGGTTTATTGCAGGACTGCTGTATCAACTATAGGCAGGTGTACCTAATAAACAGGTAGGTGTACATCATACACTGTATATACAGTATATACAGTCTATTATGTACATACACTGCATTAATATATTCTCCAGTCTTGTAATTTAGAAGTGTGTTAAAGCTGCAGTATGCGATATTGCCGCAAATATGATTTAAAAGGTTATTTTTAGAAAACGGCCGCTATATCGTGACAGTAGTACATGAAACAGGTAACCTGAAAAAAATCATGTTCCTCTGTGTTCTACTGTGTCCTCCGGTGCTCCTAACGGCATCTGAAGGATTTCACTTACCGGAGGAAAACAAGGTCTGCTGTCCAGCTGCAGTCTATGAGAGCCGGCTGTCAATCACTCGCGAACTCCGACCAAACGGTCAAACTAGGCAGCGCTGATCAAATATGAATCAATATTCTGTTACTGTAATGACTTTTTCTCGCCTCAAATGTTTTCAGATTCATCTTGTAGTGTACTGTTTAGCTGTAAAATGAGAAAGTTTGTGATGTGGCCGCCATTGTAAAATCTGTTGAAGGAAGCCAAGTTCTGGTCACATGACCGGAGCACAGCCAATAGGAACGCTCTCTCTCTCTGAAATGACCTGTGACCTCTGACCTCTGTGACCTCTGCCGTCACGGGCTAGATTTTTCTAAAGCCTGATAACAAGGCCATGATGAGGAGCAGAAGTCTAGTTTTCTCTCAGAACACTTGAATTACAATATGCTGAAAGGTTATTATGGCATTTTTGCCAAATTATGCCAAAAAATTGTTGCCTACTGCCACTTTAATTCATTTGCTAATTTTAATAGAGTTAATTTTGTTATTTTAAAAGAGTATAATTTGTTTTTGTTTTTTCAACTGAAAGGTTAAATATTATTTCCACATTAAAAAAAAAAGAAAAGTTCTGGTCACATGACCGGAGCACAGCCAATAGGAACGCTCTCTCTCTCTGAAATTACCTGTGATTAGTCAAAATCTGCCTTCACGGGCTAGATTTTCTCTAAAGCCTGAAAACAGAGCCATGAGGAGGAGCAGAAGTCTAGTTTTCTCTCAGAACACTTGAATTACAATATGCTGAAAGGTTATTATGGACATTTTTGCCAAATTATGCAAAAAAAAAATTGTTGCCTACTGCCACTTTAAAGCTAACTTGGTGGTGTTCAGGTCCTTTACCTTCTGGATAGAGGACTTCCCGCTGCGCCTCAGTCCCATCAGCAGGATCCTCGGCTGGTCAGCTGATGAGCAGCTCTCCTCCAGCTCCGGCTCCTCCACCTCGTAGCCGAAACCTTTAGGAAACGACCCCGCAGCGTCGTAACTCCCCGATAACTCGGGCTCCTCGTACTGAATAGACATCCTGTCCTCTAGCTGTGCCTCTTGTTCAGCTCTGCTCTCCTTTAAAAGCCGGTTAGCTTTTATCCCGCTAAGAGGCTAAATGATCCCGAACAGGAATGTTGTTGATTTCTCCACAACAGGCTAGCATGGCAAGCTAATGAGCTAGCACTAGTAAACGCGGTGTTTACATGTAAAAATAGCCACGTCAGGCCGTGACGTATCCACACGGGGTTTAACATACAAGTGACAAAGAGGTTAAATCAACATAATGTCGGATCAAATGTGATTAACTCGGACTACAAACAGGCAGGATTTACTAAAACATAAAAAGGCTAAGTCACAAGTTAGGCGTTTCCGCCCCCTTGAATCTGATTGGCTGTCGGCTCTAAACATAGTCACGTGACAAACAGCCCTCCTCGAATCTGATTGGCTGTCGGCTCTAAACATAGTCACATGACAAAAAGTCGGACAGCACAGAAGCAGGAAGAACACACAAAGGGTGAGTAATGTTTTTGGACATTTATATCGATTTGAAACATTAATTAGACGTATTCCATTAAAACGATATGCTTTTTTTTTAAATGTTAGGTCGTTTTTAACATTCTCCATTGCATAAAGCTGCTGCTCCATGTTTCAAAATGTATTGATTTATCGATTTATTTCATGTAAACCTCCCTTGGATTGGTTAGCTAACTTCCCCCCATGATTCATTGACTTTATCTGTGTCTTTATCTCAGTGCTATTTCTGGGTTGATTCTCTGTTTAACCCTTGTTGTTTTGCTGATATATATCTGAGACAGCCTCTGTGCAGTTACAATGAATTGAAAGCATTGCAGATAACAGGAAATGCAATCAGCTTAGTTTGTGTTTTTCACATGACTGTCACAGACTGTCTCCGCAGCAGCACCTTCTGACTACCACTGTTACTGTATCTTTCCATTTGACTTTATAGTGATGTATATTATTAGGACAAACAGGGGACGATACAAGTAAAAAGGTTGACAAAAACTGCATACACAACAAACCTATTTGTTAAAGGTGAATGCTTAATAAAAAGTATAAAGCATTAAATTAAATTAAATTAAAAACAGCAAAAATAATGTATGCAGAGACAGGTAACACATAATTCTCAGGTCTGCGATGACAGATTGATATTATTTTTTAATGATAAGATAAGAAACTGGAGTTAATTTTGTGATGGCTCTAGTTGTTCAAGTCTTGCAGAGTTATGTCTTAATGAAATAGCATAAAGGGAAGAAGGGGAAAAGCTAATTATGTATTTTGCAACACAAAAATATATGCTGACTCCTTCTGTGTGTGTTCCAGGGTCCAGGATGACAGCAGCCCTCCTGTGTTTCCTCCTGGCTGGTCCAGTGCTGCTGGTTGCTGGCAGCCCAGTTGATAACTCCAACAATGGGACCGTACCACTGGTGCTGTGGCATGGGATGGGTGAGTGACTGTGCTGCCCATTCTCATACTGAAAGGGTTAAAAAAAAAAAAAAACATTACATTTAATAATTGAAAATATGAACTGAAACCGTTTTTTTAGGACTAGAATTATTTATTTAACCCTTTAACATCCAGTTCCCCTCTGTTTCCTGTTACATAGCTTTGCGTTTTGAAAGAAATCACATTATTCACAGCAAGAGTTTGTAATGAGATACTCAATGGCAAGAAGTCATTGGGGTTTAAGAGGTTAAGTAAACTGTGATTACATTTTCTGCACTATACAGTGCACATGTTTGAGTGTCTCCTTTGTGTTACAATCTTGAGGTTATAAAAGAGAAAGGAAGATAAAGAAAAAAAAACTCCTGGTCTTATTTCAAAGACTTAAAACATTGAGATCTGTTTCTGGTCCGCAGACATATTTTAGAACAGAAAGGGAAAGGCATGCTGCGGGAGAGCATGATAAGACATTATACATCCACCCATGTTATTGCCTATTTTGTATTTTGGTGAAAATCAAAGCGAAGAAAACAAACTTATATTCTTATAAACTTGAACATTTACGCTGACAGTTGCTCTGTTGAAATACAAACCTCACCAGACCTGTAATGTGAGAGAGGTGTGGTTTGCAACCTCAGAGTTACACTTATAATTGCATACTGGTTGGGAAAATACCGTCAGGGGAAGTGAAAAAACAAAAACATTTTCTCTTCTCCTTCAACAACAATGGCTTGTCAGGCGCCTCTGAGATCAAGTTATATAATCTGTTGTTGTGTTTTAACAGCAGAAGCTTGTGTTTATGCACATCCCCTTTGATGAAGATGAGACGATAAGGCTGGCATCACTCAATATATTTTCTTACTGTCGATAAATCCAATGAAAAGACAAAAACAAACAATTTCTCAATTCAAACATGGGTCAAACAGGAATAAATAGTGCATTTTTTGGGCACTATTTTCAGCGGCCTATTAATACACATTTGTTGCTCTTGTGACGACAGCAGAACGATGTATGTGGGACTCAAACAACGGTGCCCATGTTCATGGTAGCAAAGGAACGAAGGAGTGTATCTAGTAGAGATCTGTGGCACAGATGAATGAGATGTATCAGACTTGGTTTTAACATGCACTACATGTACTATATTTAGCATTGAAAAGTGGGTCAAGTTCAAGTAAATCATTTAAATGATAATGAAGTGAATGTTTATGTGTCCACCAGGCGACAGCTGTTGTAACCCGCTCAGCATGGGGGCGATAAAGAAGATGATCGAACAGGAGATCTCTGGCATTTACGTGCTCTCGCTGATGATTGGAAAGAATGTCATCGAGGTAATTTTCCACTGAAAACGTTGTTAAAGTGAACATATTTCCTAGCCAGTTCCAAACCTCTTATGAAGGAAACTTTGTCACTAATTAAATCCCGTGTTAATCCCAAAACGATTACGTTGCTGGAGAAAATAGGAACTGCACTCTTTTTTTAACAACACCAACAATACACAGTGGCCGCAAGAACTAAGAAGCACTAAACCTCTGACTTAGATCAATGATACATGATGTACAGCGCATGATATACCCAGAGATAATTGCACACTCGTATGAATATTATAAGGCAGTCATTTTGAGAAAAATATAATAAATATAAATATAACCCTATAACCCCCAAAGTTTTCAGTTAGACAATTTTCATTATTACAATCATTCCTTTTTGATATTAAATTGACCTTTTCTATTATTTTTCTGGTGGGGTGATCTATTGTCCTAATTACTACCTATAAATTGAATATAATATTAGTAAGTATGTTTTCTTTAGTGTATAATCACGTATGTATGTTTGTCTAGCTAAAAGGTAGCTACTTTAAGTTCAGTAACTCCAAACTTAACCCCCCAAAAATCTGTTATATTTTACTGAGACTTTATTTGATTTCTGTAAGGGTACATAAATAAAATAAAAAAAAAATAAAAAAAATATGACCCAAGAATGTCACATGACATGTGAACCAAACAGTCATACAGCAGGTTTAATTGAAACATCCACATGATATACAAGGATTCCTATTCTGTGATATTTGCAGTGCTGGTGCACAAGTTACATCAGAGAAGTAGCTCTTTTACAACTTCACTATGTCATTTTTCAGCGTTAATATTCATAGCGAACCAGCGTGACTCTGCTTTGATCCGTCGTAACGCCGTGACTTTATCTCTCGGCTCTTCTCCTCGCGGACGGCGCTCGTTTTCTTCTTTTTAATCTGCCTGTCATGCTTTGAACGTTTCATGTTTCTCCTCGTGCAGGACACAGAAAATGGGTTTTTCATGGATGTGAATGAGCAGGTGTCCATGGTGTGCGGTCAGCTGGCTCAGGACCCAAAGTTGAAGGGAGGATACAATGCCATGGGCTTCTCCCAGGGGGGACAGTTTCTGTATGTAACTACTGCTCTGGACATTGAATGGTTTTGTTATGTGAATGTGGTAGAAATTGGACAAATTCTGTGTTTGTGTAGTTTCCCTTCTTGCCTGATTCTCCCGCAGAGTGAATGAAATACTTAAAAATATCTTAAAGAATAGTGTGATTTCAACATCCTCAGGTTGCAGCCTGTTTGAGCATGTTGTCTGTTTAAAGTATTCGTCTCATGACAAGAATGAGGAAGCTCTGTGTTGATTCTTCCTGGTTCCTCTCTTCACAGAAGAGCTGTGGCTCAGCGCTGTCCCTCTCCACCAATGAAAACCCTGATCTCCGTCGGGGGCCAGCACCAAGGTAGCGTCATTGTGAAAAACCGAAACACCACTATTAATAACGCATCAATGAGCCACACTGTTGCACTGGATGACATGTCCCTTCATTACCATAAACGTGGGCACTGTAGTTTATTTCTTTTATTCAACATACACCGCGCTGCTGCCGTAAATACTCTAGAGCACCAAACGTGTATAAGTCCGCAGCTGAAAATAGTCCCCAGCAAATGCACTATTTACTCTGGTTTGAGTAACGGTTGTTAAAAGCTACAGTGCCCACTTGTTTAAGGATATTACTTTGCCCTTTTTAGAAATGAAACTATATATTTGTGACCAGTTTTTAAAGATTTTTAACCTCAGTTGGAACAAATGGGCTTGGTTTTGAGTGCCACAGACACAAAGTGTTGCCAAGAGGTGCTACACAAATTTATTTTTATGATTTCTCAGTGTCTATGAATTGTAGATGTTCAAATTTTAATTTCTTTGGGAGTACTATAAGGACTTCTCCATGTTGACACTGTGTACAAACAATATGTAGCAGTCCTTTGTCAAAACCAGACAAGTGGTGTTTTCACCTTTTGTTTATAGCTCCTTGATCATTTTTTAAGCCCTGGAAGACATTTTGAATATGAATCATCATTATCACAAACTGTCTTGACAAGATACTGTGTGTTCCAATCCTCAGGAGTGTACGGGCTGCCCAAGTGTCCCGGAGAGAGCTCCCACATCTGTGACATGATCCGCAAAGCTCTGAACAATGGAGCATACACTGACATGGTTCAAAAACAGTACGTTTCTTCCTTCCCTCCCTGATTGGTTGTTTATCGCTGAGCGATGCTGATGTGTTTGGTAGCCTTGATATTGTGTGGCCATCGTCGCCACTGTACAGACTATTGTTCTGTAGCACTGACTGGATGTTGTGTTCTGTGGTTATCAGCCTGGTGCAGGCCCAGTACTGGCACGACCCTTTAAATGACGACCTGTACAAGAAGCACAGCCTCTTCCTGGCCGACATCAACCAGGAGAGGGTCAGTATGCGGCTGCAGAGTCTGAGAGCAAATGCAAAGTTTGCGTTGAGGCAAAATTCAGAATAATCAGTTCAGTCATTGGGAGACCAGTGTGTAAGCATTTGCTTAATTGCGGAATAAAATAATGTTTATTCTTGAACTATTTTGACAAAATAAGTGGATGTTTAAGTCCACTTACTAGCTTTTTCCAGGGTGTTTAAAGGGGACGTATGCTCATTTTCCGGTTCATCTTGTAGTTTGGGTTTCTACTATAACACGTTTACATGCTTTAATGTTCAGAAAACACATTATTCACATATTTCTATAGTCTGAATCAAGTTGGCCATAATCAGCCTTCTCAATATGTTTTGTAATATCTAATTTGTTTCTGCTTTAAAGGCTGTAAATGAGACGTACAGGAAGAATCTTCAGTTGCTGGAGAAGTTCGTCATGGTCAAGTTCCTGCAGGACACCGTAGTGGATCCTGTCGATACAGAGGTACCGAACACACACACTCTAAATAATATACTCTACATGTCTCTTTCACTAAATATAATAATGCTGCATCACTAACCGCCTTGTCCTGATTTTAGTGGTTCGGCTTCCTGAAAACCGGCCAGGCCAAAGAGACTGAAACTCTGCAGGAGAGCGTTCTCTACAAAGAGGTAACTGTGTTTATTGTCTCATGAGGAAATATCAGCTGATAGTGTGAGGATTGCAGCGGTAGAAAAAGTACTCAAATCTTTTACATAAGTAAAAATACTACAATAGTACTCTAATGCAGGTCAAAATATACTTTAAATACCAAAAGTAGAAGTACTCCAGGTATACCTTTCCAGGTATTAGCAAACCCTCAGGGTTACCAGGGAAACAGAGTGAATGCATTGTTGAAAAACTTTAGATTTTGGTTGTAAAACGTATGAAAATATAAATTAAATTCTTTGGCAAGTGACCATGGCATAAGCGGGATAATGCCCGAAGAGGTGTCCATTATCAGGAATTAATGGAGTGTGCGTCAGACGGTTCTGGCCTCCACGTCGTCCATTAATTCATGATAATGGACACCTTGTCGGCTGACACCGATCGGCCACAGGACTGCCTTTAGACAGTTCAGTTTCTGAGGATGTAAAACTGAATCGTGCGTCTCCACATGCAGGATCGTCTGGGCCTGGCAGCGATGGACAAAGCTAGAAAGCTGGCATTTCTGGCAAGCAATGGAGACCATCTGCAGTTCACCAGAGAGTGGTTCAATGCAAACCTGCTGCCTTATTTACACTGAAACACTTCCAGTCAGTCATCTTGGAGTAAATATATTCTAAGACTTCAACAACTATTCTGTTTCAAGAGCAATATAATGCAAGAATAAAAGCTTAATAACTTGGGCAGGGATGCAGAAAGCACATAATTCATTCCTTTTGCACTGATCACTTGTAGCATGTTGAGGTTTTGTGAGGTTAATTTTAGCAGCTAATTTTGTGTGTTGGTTTACTACTGCATTACTAACACTGTTCTGATAGGTCAAATTGTTGTCAGAAATGTTGGATTGATTTTTTTTGTTTTTTGCATTCTTTTGTTCTAACATACATCATTTATCTGCCTCTGTACAGATTACATGTTTAATCCAATAAAGACAAGCAAAAATACCTTTTTATTGCAACATTTTTTTAATGATGTCTCCAGCACTAATGAGCAGAATTCTGATTTTTGGACCCAAAAAATAAAAAGAGGTAAAAAGAAAAAAAGAGAAAACATAAAAGAAAGTTCAGCGAAAAGCTTCAGGAGCCGAAGATAACCAAAGAGTGCAGACGTGAGCTACGAGCGAGTGGAGAGACATCGATGGTCGGGCTAATATTTTAAGACTATATAGTAATTATTAATATCTACACAGATGATTACAGCAGATATTTCCAATCTAGAGACTGAGGTGAAGGTGAAGCATTTAACAATCGATGATTAAGTCCTTCAGTCTCTCTCTTCCACTTCGTATCAACATCTCTTTGCTCTTTATCGCAAACTTTTTCTTACATGCCTCCTTTTATATGGAATGTTTATTTTTTTTTTTTAATACTCGGGAATATCCTATGTGTGGGTTCAAGGGAAAGCACACGGAATGATCATTTTCCTGCTATTTTAACTGTTCCAATATCATCTAGATGGAGTTTCATGATGTGCACTCAACTTGTTTTTACTCCTATTTATGTGCTCTGAGAGTGCTGACTTGTTTTATTTTTTTATATTATTATCCACTATGAATGTTAATATTATTATAGTCAACATCAGCGGAGGTGATATGGATGCCATTATCCTCTTTGTTTGACAAGTGCTTCACCAGTGAATTGCATATAATGGAACAGAAACCTACCAGCCCGTCCTGACCAGGAAGAGGAGAAAGAATGACAGCTTGATAGTAGAGCCTGATTGGCTGCAGAGGAAACAGTATCCCTGTTCCAGTGTTGGCTATTCTACATGTTAAATTTAGCTTAGCATCATCCAGATAGATACAAAATATAATAGAGCATCCCAGCTATTGGCAAAACTCATGAATGTTGAAAAGTGCTCACAGGGAAAACCAATTTGAACGACAAGCCGCTCCCTGCTGATTGGCTGGAGGGTTTTGCTTCAGATAAAAGTGAGCAGTCCTCTCATTGGCTGATGGAAGCGACAGCTTAAGCTGTGATTGGCTGATAAAAAGGAGGAAGGAGGGAGGGAGATATAAACGCATGAGGTCCAAATCTCAAGTCTACAGTGTTGAGGGTTAGCTGGTGGGGTGGTCCATCAGTCAGGAAGGCATTTGCAAAAGAAGGGGGTGGGGATGGTGTCGAGGAGGGGCGGCCGTTTCACACGCTGTCCCCGTCTAACAGCACTCTGCTGTTGTGGTGACGAGCTTAGTTCCGTCCCAGACGGTCTTGAACTGCTCGGGAACGGGGAGCTCCGTCTGAGAGGGGGACAGGAAGTCATGTTGAAATGGATGTTTGATATGCTTGTGCTGCATAAAGGACACGGCTGGCAATATTCTACATTTTTATTATTTTCAACAAAACCAACACATTCTGACTTCCCCACCCCGTCTGTGACTCTTAGACCAAAGCCCACTGGTTCCTACAAATATAGGTTTCAGTTCAGTGGGCAACCTCTGGGTTCTGAGAAGTGAAGCCAATGCTGAGGTGCCTTAAAGTGGCAGTAGGCAGTATATTTTTGGCATCATTGGGCAAAAATTCCATAATAACCTTTCAGCATATTGTAATTCAAGTGTTCTGAGAGAAAACTAGACTTCTGCACCTCCTCATGGCTCTGTTTTCAGGCTTTAGAAATTCTAGCCCGTGACGGGAGACTTTGACCAATCACAGGTCATTTCATTGAGAGAGCGTTCCTATTGGCTGTGTTCCGGTCATGTGACCAGTACTTGCATAGACATATATACGGGTACTTGCCGTTCCTTCAAGAGATTTCCAACATGGCTGCTGGGTGACAAACTTTCTCATTTTACAGCTAAACAGTACACTACAAGATGATTCTGAAAACATTTGAGGAGAGAAATAGTCATTAGAGTAACAGAATATTGATTCATATTTGATCAGCGCTGCCTAGTTTGACCGTTTGGTCGGAGTTCGCGAGTGATTGACAGCCGGCTCTCGTAGACGGCAGCTGGACAGCGGACATCAGATCAGCTCTGACTGGTTGTTTTCCTCCGGTAAGTGAAATCTTTCAGATGCCGTTAGGAGCACCGGAGGACACCGGAGGACACCGGAGGACACCGGAGGACACCGGAGGACACAGAGGAACATGATTTTTCAGGTTACCTGTTTCATGTACTAATGTCACGATATAGCGACCGTTTTATAAAAATAACTTTATTTAATCATATTTGCTCCAATTTCGCCTACTACAGCTTTAAACTATTTATTATAACTATAACTATAACTATTTATGTATTCTTTCTAATAGCAAGCCAGCAACTCCTCTGGTTGCAAAATTAGAAAATGAGCCAGGCTGTTAAAATGGACCAGCTATTCTCCTTAAAGTGACAAGCCGGTCCTCTGAGTTTTGCGCAGCTTTTTATTTAATCTTTAATGTTAATTTTAACCGTTTAACTGATCGCGTTAATCAGTTAAAATGCTTAATATCGGTTAACGGTTAATTATCAACATCCCTAAGCATGATGTTCATTTAGTAAATTATGGTCCCATTTAGAGTCAAATAGACCATAAAGCAGGAGATGCTTTAGGCCGTGGCTACCTTGTGATTGACAGGTTGCTACCACGGCGTTGTCTGCTCTGGGAGTTGTCCATGTTTTTGTCTTACAACTTTAATCATTTCACAGTGTTTTTTCAGTTCATGAAAGTTAATTGTAAAATTTTGGTCGCCTAAAAATGTCTTATTCAGCGCTCAGTTGTACTTAGCTCCACCCTCTCCTATCACTTCTGGTTCCAAAACACCAAGATGGCGACGGCCAAAATGCCGAACTCGAGACTTCAAAACGGCAGTCCACATACCAATGGGTAACGTCATGGTGACTACGTCCACTTCTTATATACAGTCTATGTTTGTAATTTCCTAAAACATCTGGACACTGTAGTTTTCAGCAAATGTTACTCCAGCAGGAGGAAATAATGCATTGGCTGGGGATCATTTTCAGTAAAGGGTTTGGTGCCGTAGTGAGTATTTACCAAGCCCCCAGGATCAGCAATGGGCCGAGCTCAATTTTTTGGCATAGTGAACATACTCAGTTATACACCGTTATTGACATTGTCTCAAAAATCATTTCCCCCCCGTACACAATCATTAGAAACGGAGCAGCTATGAAACTGTAAAAATGTGTCAGCAACACCCCAAAATGGCTAATTTTAGTATCAGAATCTGATTGAGTCAGTCCAAAAAAATTTGGAAAGTCTAGATAATAATTTTATGCCATGATGACGATGTGTGGGGAGCCAACAGGAAGTCAGCCGGGACAGAAATACTTTTTACTAGGTTCAATTCATTGTTGGTTTTGGTCTTTTCGTGGGATTTGTTGCCAATAACAAACAAATATAGAATATCACCAGACTTATCCTTTAAACCTGTTTTATATTTTCCCTCCTGAAAGGATACTCACAAAGTCTCCGTCTCCCTTCGGTACCAGGATGTTCATCTCTGAGCTCTTGGCGCTGACGATCTCGCAGCACAGAGAGTCTTCGCTCAGGTAGATCTGGCAACCGTCCGTCTTGTTGATGGAGATAGTGGGGACTTTACCAATAACCTGGATACATAAAGGCAACAAAATGCATGTAATAGCTGCTGATTAACGGCATGCCGGTGGGAAAAGTTTGATTTATTACTGTTGTATCTGATTGGACACAAATGCATCAATGTTCAGCAAAAAAACAACTAATTGTGTGATATGAAATGCAACAAATCCAGCAGGCAGTACTCAAATATCCACATCGTACAACAGTCTGGTGAGCGAGTGCGTCACAGAGGATTCATTGTATCTGTTCAGATCAGCATTTTGTTATTACACCGCGTGTTTTCTTACACACCTGGACCTTGACAGACTTGCAGTTGATGATCTCGATGATGCCCACGACATCATCAAACACCAGGCCCATTTTCTTACAGTTGTCTGTTGGAGAGAAACAAAAAGTATTTTTAAAGAGATATTCTGTATTACTTTTAGATATTTTAATCCAAATCAACTGCGCTTATTGTTTGACTCTTTTGTCTAAATGTCCACAGGTTGCCAACACAGGACAAGCATCTCTTTATGAATGGATAGAGTCAGTGTTACAGGTTCATAAGAAACATAACAGATTTTGTCACTTCTATTATGATTCTTTGTTTTATTTTTTAATTTGGGGGATAAGCTGTAGGCTACAACTTGAGCTCCAGTTTTTTTAAAGCCAACATTTGTTTACTTTTTTGCAAATTGGCACCATTAAAAGTATGCCGAATCAGTGATTAGCAGTTCCTGTTTGCAATGTACCGATGGATGTACAGACAACAGTAACTGGGTTACTTTGATACTTGAGAAAACTTTAAATTGCGATTATTCTCAGGCAAGTTATGAAGTTACAAATTGCGTCTTGTTCTATGATTTCTAAGTAGATGTATTTGCAGGGCTCCCTCAGAAAAGAGATTCTATCTCAAGGGATTTCCTGGTTAAATAAATAAATACTTTTAAAACCTTTGGTTTAGAAGATTCTGACGAGTGAGTTCAACCAGGGACGTCACAAGAAACGATACTTCGGTACCAAGTAGATGCCAAAATTGTGAAAGCGTGACAGTACTCTTTTTTCTACAGTACCGCAGGTGCAGTAGGTCCCGTCAAGGCTCGAGACTAACGGCGTCCCGGCGTCGATAGAAAATGTGTTTGGGGACGGAGTAAACTCACTATCGACGCGTCCAGGAGACACACCCTATTTTTTCCCTGATAATGCTACATTGTGAACAACAAATCTGTGTTGAAATCGGCAGGACGAGAGCAGCCGATAAGCAGCACAGTCCTGCACAAAGCTTACCGCTAACGTTAATTAGCCGATTCCTGACGATTTCAACACGGGAGTTGCCATTGATTTATGATGCGTTCAGGCTCTATTCAGTAAAAATGATGAATCTTGAATAAATGCAGTTGTTTGAAGGAGATTTTTTCACAGCAATATAAAATAGATAATAGAGAGGGAATTATGACCTGTTTAACTTCCTAATAAAAAGGAGTGTATGTTGAAGTATATGAGATTTATTGTTTCGTATCGTGGTATCGAATTAGTATCGAGAATCGTGAAGCGTCATTGGTATTGGTATCGACTAAATTTCTGGTATCGTGACATCCCTAAGTTTAGCTACCTGTAAACATCCAACGCACAGTTTTGTTCTTACCTATAGTGATGGAGTTGAGTTTGCCCTTGACCTGCAGGGTGCTATTGTTACACTTGTAAGCATAAACCACTTGTTTCAGCTCAGTGTCGTTGATCACCAGGTTCTGTGCTCCCTCTTGGTTCTCCTGCAGAGGGCAAGAAGAGAAAAATAAAGAGTTGATGAGACAATGAGATGGAGTTACTATAAAAAAAAAACTATTTTATAAAAAGTTATTCTGGTTCAATGACTCATTTTGGCAGTCTGACAGCCTGCTGCATAAACAAATCATTCCAGTTAATCTGTCCCATTCCTCTTTTCTATGGCTTTCCTTTTACAGGGATAACCAACTCTAAGTTAAAATAAGTTGGATAAGCTGTACTTTCTAACGTTCTCTGCAACTTTTAAGTGAGAGTGAACCAACAACTTACCACTTTCCACTTCTTCCCATCCAGTTCAAAGACAGGGGGCAGCGTGCGGGTTGGGGTGGCTGGCGCAGCAGGTCGGGGAGGGCAAGCGAACGGTTTTGGTCCGGTACGTACTGGAGCCTGACACCTCAGGCCAGGATTCTTGTGGGTCTTCTGGTCGTCGCTCACTTTCTTCAGGCCTGGATAGGTCAAGGAAAGAGGGAAACGCATTCTAAGTCCTTCAGTAGGACATGTCTCAGAAACCAAATATTACCCACCAATTCATGACTGAATATTTACACAGTGGTGAAGAGTAACTAAGTACATTTTCTCAAGAACTGTACTTCATTTCAATTTGAGGTACTTTTACATTACTAAAATTCAGAAGGAATTATATTACTTTTTACTCCACACTACACTACAATTACTTGACTTATATATTTACCTTAGAGAAAATTGAACTTGAACTTATAAAATATGATATGAATTGTGAAAAATTAAACAAATCTTGTGCATCAAAACTAACAGTATAAAAAAAAATTTATCAGCAGCGTCTCTAAAGCTGGTCACGTACCACAGGTGATGTCTGATCCCTTGTTGAGGGCGGCAAACAAAGCGTTACGATCGTCAGAAACAGCTTTGACACAGCAGCCAGAGGATCCGCTTAAGTCCATGGGGGGAGGAGGAGGTCCAGGGGGAGGTGGGGGAGGACATCCACCAGCAGGAGCTGCAGAGGCTGAAGCTACGGGACCCTGAGGTGGAAAGAACACCAGAAATGCTGTAACTGAAGTCATCTAATGTCACTGCAGATGATTCAACTAACATGTTTTAACATTTGTGCTCAGAAAAAGTTAATGGAAATCAGAACCAGATATCAGTGAAATAAAGCCCCTTGCCCACTGGACAAAAAAAACACTAACATCTGGCTTTTGCCTTCAGTGGGAAAGGTTACAATTTGCATTCATTTCCGGGACAAATAAGTCTGCAGTATTCACGGGTGTTTATCAAGCTCCGTTCGGCAGTGATGGAAAGATGACACCAGGGTGGTCAAGTAATTTTTGCCCCTTTTCCGATAATCTCCAATTAATATGCTCTCCTGAAAGCCACCAGAGAACAGTCATTTTACCTCACTGATCGTCGTCAAACACACTACTTTCAAACTCCACAGAAACTAAATAAAACTCATCAAAACCGTCTTTGTTTGTCTTGCCACAGTTCCAACAATCACCAACCAGACTGAATAAGTAACAGATATAAAAAAAGAAGTAACCACTATAACATTCTCACCGTTTACCAAACTGGTGCCGGCCAGCGCGTCTGTAACGTCGAACGTGGCACAGCAGGAAAAAAAAAAACAGAAAGTGGCACGGTATGTTCACAATGAGAAAGGCGTCTAGTATCCATTTTTAGCGGGTTTACTAAAACCTGCGTAAATGCGCTAGTTTTGGTGGGAAAAGGGTATATGATACAAGTACAAATTCTTGACTTTTTCTCCCATTCGAAACTTAAGTGGAACTACGCCCATTTTCAAAAATTCCGGAATGTTATTCCTATGGTCTAAGACAGTCCAAAAATATTAGTAAACATGAACAACTCTCTCCCAAATCCAAAAAATACAGTAAAGTATTTAATAAAAATAAAGTGTGGAGCTGCTCCATAGTCAATGAATTAGGAGAGAGGTTCTATATGACACAGAACACCCAGAGGAATGATCCGAGTATACAGTATGGAATCATTTTCTGTTTCACAACTGAGAACATTACAATAGAATAAAGCTCATTTGGGTTTAAAAAAGAAAAACAAACAGAATCAGTCTCCCATTCATTGTCAATGGGGCAGCTCCCCACTTTATACTTGATGACCTCACAAGTTTGAGACTTTCTGTGACTTTCTTCTGGCTTTGAGCGAGAGGAGCTCATAGAAACAATATATTGATTGAACTTTCCTAACCCATGGAAACAATATATTGGAATTCTTAATTTAGGTGGTGTTCCCCTTTAAGAATAAAAGATATTTATTAATGGTTATACTATTATACGATTTAAAAATATTCCAAGTTGGTTAGATCCTGGATGTCTGCAATACAGAGCGAGGTTAGGAACACACCTTCTGAGACATGATACAAAATATTATTAGTCACTGAATATTATGTTAGCTGAAGCAATATATATGATTCAGAATAGTGTAGTTTTAGTCTACCATTTGCACTTGATTTGAATGTTTGATAGGATGTTTCACCATTTTTATCAGGGGCACAAACTAACTAAATCAAAGCCAGCTTTATTCTTGTTTCACAATCACTTAATCACTGATTTCTCTGATGTAGCTCGTCTACTGGCTTCAGTTTGGCTCTCTTTTGCTTCCATTTCTGCAAAATTTCACCCCATTTATAAATTTGTACATTGTAAATATATGAGATTGTCGTACATTTCACATTCTAATGCAAGTTGAGGAACATCACTAAAATGTAAGGATGTTTTAAAAAGAATGAACTGATCTGGCAGATGTACGCTAAATGCTTGTCTCCAATTGGCCAAGAACATACATGTGATTAATCATTTGAGCACTTAAGAGCAGCTCTTAAAAGGTTACTCTTACACTTCACTGTAAGTGGGAGTAAGTCTGATAAATATGGTCCCATTTATAGAACTTTGTTACTCATACGTTGCTCTTTAGAGGATTATTCTTAGGAGACTCACGGTCTTGCTCCAGGCCAGCCCGGTGGTGTGGTGCTGTTTGATGTAGTTTTGCAGCTCAGTCCAGATGGAGAGGTAGACGTTCACCCACTCCACGTGCAACTTGTCCCTGTGAGGAGAGACGGAAACAGGCATAAATCTCTGCATTTTTAGGCTTCTTTTTCCTCCGCTAGCAATTTTATTGTTCCTTCTAGCTGGTCTCTGTGTCTCACAGGAAAACAGACGATGCGTGAGACCCGGAACACGCAGGAACAGAAGCAGAGATTAACTACTTTAAATAGAACATTTTCTAACCCACATTAACCACGAAGTCCAGATCTCACACTGTATAAACAGACAGTTTTCATCCTATGCTTTGTAGACAGCATTCAACTCTGCTCACTGACACATTTGAATATGAGCTTCTTTTTTTTTCCTCGGTGCAACTGCTCAGCATAAACAAGCTGATTTTAGTCTCATTAACTTCTACCTTCTTGCCTGTAACTCTGTAAGTCTGCTCATAAACACCAATGCTTTGGTCTAAATACAGGAAGTCTAGCAGTAGCATGCGTCAGCTTGTCGCGTGGCAGCGCTGACTCAGTAAAACTGAACTTTAAAGAAAAGAGCCCGGAGGAAGGAAAGATGGAAGACAGATGGATTGAGCAGGCTGCTTGGCTGCATATGAAACTTAATCTGACCCTTTCAGTAATCAGACGTTAGAACATTTAAAAAACGCTGTCCGTTTTTTTTTTTTAAATATCTGTATATGTGTAGACAGTATGGACGTGCATTCCTAGCAAAAATACTATTGGAAATAACTGGGAATTCGTTGATTATTATTGGAAAATCGCCACATGGACGGCTTCACTACAGAATGTTATGAAGCTTTACTTACTTTCCCCTGTATTCCTTGAGCACACGGTCGGTGTAGAACTTCGCGGCTTCATGCATTTCTTTAACATAGGGGCCTGGCTTAGGAGCCTGGGACACAAAGAAAAAAGGTAAACACAAACGCATCCATGTCTACACTGAGATTAAATTCATTCAACATTTTGGGAAATACACTTATTTGCTTGCTTGCCGAGAGTTGGATGAGCTTTTTAAAGAGACTGGAAGCAGGGAGAGAAAAGCGCGGCTGGCTCTCTCCAAAGCCAAAAAATAAAGCTCACAAATTAAAGAAATACTTTGATATTTTGGGAAATACACTCATTTGCCTTTATGTGAAAGTTTGGAGAGATTAGAAGTAGTACAGAAATCAAGTGCACGCTAAATGTGAAGCTACAGCCAAAGGACGGTTAGCTTAGCTTAGCATAAAGACTGGAAACAGGGGGAAACAGCTTCCCTGGCTCTGTTAAAGTAGCAAAATTATCCTTTACACTTTGTTGTTGTCCGAATTACAACATACGCAACGTAGAATGTTAATTATTGGTGCTGGTAGGCAGCTTCTGTTACCGTTGGACAGAGCCAGGCTAGCTGTTTCCCTCCGTTTGCAGTCTTTATGCTAAGCTAACTAGCTGCTGGCTCTAGCTTCATATTTAGCGTACAAACGTGAGTGTTATCGATCTTCTTATCTAAGTCTAAGCAAGAAAGTTCCCATAATGTGGTAATATTCCTTTAAAATGCATACTACAGTAGCAGGTGAGTGGTCAAGCAATAAATTCAGTTCATGCAAGTATGTGATGAGATCTTCAAGATATTGGAGGAGGCGTACAAAGAATGAATGCATCCATTATGTGTATTTGAAAACCTGATGTATTATTCATAAGAACCAAAACAACAACAAACAAAGAGTTAATCATCTAAACTGTAACAGTGAAGCTCTGTTGCTGCCTGGTGGCCCTGTGTGAGCCAAGAAACTGTCGCTCACCAGACAGTGATGACAGAATCAAAGAGCGGCTTGTTTCCTGTTTTATACACTCGTTTATCCGCCCCCCCCCACACGCACACAAAGCACACTCAGAGTCATTCTCTGTAACACACAAACAGCCTCAAAAAGCTTCCCTTCCTGCCTGTTAACCACTCCCATCCCCAGTCTCACCACGACGACCCATCCGAGGGCGGGCACGCTCTCGCTCACGGCAGAAAGGTGGTTGAACTGCGGCGAGGTGCGGTTCTTCTCGCGAAACTCCTGCACCTGCGCGATCGCTTTGGACACCGGCTGCAGGAGAGTCGCCGCATCTGCCTGAACAGGAAAGAGACGACACAAAGTTTGACAGTTTAAAAAACAATAACTTTCACTCATACATATGGTAGGTTTTTAGCAAGTTCAAGTTTTATATTTTTAGATTCAAGGGAGTTTTTTTTTTTTTTTTTTTCCTACAATCGGGTGACTTTTTAGATAAATGATCTTTACAAATTGAAAGCTCTTTTACAAAAGTCACTTTCTTCCATTTCTTGCATATTCAGAATGGCAAAAAAAAGTGGTAGAGGGAAAACAAGCGGCCTGTGAGTGAAATCTGCCCCCCAAGAATTATCTGCTCCCTAACGCAAGCAGAAAATTGACACGATTTTTTCATAAATCTACTGTAGACGAGGATGTAAACAAAGGCTCATGTAAATCTAAATAAATTTAATCTCATAACATCTAAAATTGCCTGAGGAAAAGCATGCAAAACACAGCTACTGTTCCTCCTTCTGCACAAGGCTAACTCAGCAGTGGATGAAATGAAAACTAATAAAGAATACAACAATCCCCTTCAGTTAAATGCGATTTTGCGATGGGATCACACCAGCCGCAACGCCAAATCGGCCACTTCCTACCCTCCTGCTTCCGGCGCCCTTGCTCGGACCACACCCATCTTCGAACTCAAACTTCCATTTTAATTTCAACTACACACCTGTAAAAGTTCATGACTGCATCTTGCACGGTTGCAACGCTATCGTGGTCACAAAATCTCTCCACAGACAGAGACTCACAAGGTGAAAACAACACCAGCGTCGCTGCTGCGGCTGGTAATCAAAGAAATATTTTAAACAAATAGTACCGCGTTTGCACTGCACCTATACAAAACAGTCAGTGGTAGAATGTAATACCGTAGACAAACTGCGATATCACCTGATCACGTACAATTCATGCATCTAGTGTTGAGGTGGTCCAGATATCTGTGGCAGGGCTCCTGTTAACCATTTGCATCAAGTATAAATCTAGCCAGAATCTTCAACAGCAAGTCGGCAGATTTTTTAATTTAAATATATTATAATACAACAATATATAATAATAAATATAATGGGGCAGGAAACAAGAGTGAAGGGGCTGCAGGGATGAAAGACAAGAGGCGAGCATAATGAATTATTCAAATTGTTTCAATTGATTGATTAATCAACGCTGTTCAGTCAACTGAGACAATTAAAGTGTGTTTAACTCACATCAGAGGGCTTCTGGGAGGAAGAGGCTGTTATGATGAATTTTCTTTGACTGTCGAACACCTGCTTCATCATGTTTGCCTGGAAGGGAAGAGAGAGAGAAGTTAGTTCAAAATATCTTAACAGAAAAAACAGTCTTCCTGGTGTTTTTGACCTTTTACTAACAATTACATACTTAACGAAACAAACAAATCTTTCTTGAGTGTAGTGTCCATGTTAGTCATTCAAGTCTCGTCAAGTTTTGTAATTTTTAATACCATAACCACACTCCAAGATATGTGTGATTTGTAGTAAATATGTAAAGACAAAGATGCTTTTGGTGGTGCGTCAGAGTGAGATAACTTGATGTGCAGAAATGACAGAACAGCTAACGTTCGGTTAGAAATGGAGTCCCCTAACGCCAACAAACGACCACCACAACTCAGACTCCAACAGACCACGGGTGTCACTCTTAACAAGTAATTTCTGATTCTTACAGAGAGACCTTTTAACTGTAACTTACGTGTTTCTGGACATCGCCCCCGATCTTCTTGCTGAGGCACAAGTACTCCGACACGGGACCGCTGACGATCTCGTCAAAGGCCTCCACGTACGCGGATACAGCTACAGAGAGAAACAAGGCATAAAAACACATTTAAAAAAACACCATGATATTGTAAAATAAAAACAGGATAAATTAAATAAAAAATAGTTGTAGTACAGCTATATACTAGGTATATAATTATTTAGTATTTGGAAGCATAAAGCCACCTACTAATGCCTTTTTTTATGAGGGGGTTAATAACTGCAATTTTCAGTGACTTGACCTGCAGTCAACACAGCAGGTGGACGGTTTAAAAGGTGCATCGCTACAGCCTAAAGAGTTTACAGTTCACAGCAATGAACGTTGACATCAAATTATTTCAGGAGCAGTGGTTGTGTTTAACTACTTGATGAGGAGGGATAGTCAAATATATTTATTGCTACATTGCTGAAAAAAGATGAGTGGATCAGGGGAGGAGGAGAAGCTGCACTGAATGGCTGTGGCAGCACTGATGGGAGATTTGCATGAACACGTTTATCTGATTTCTTATCTAACAAATGTGAAAGAAAAAGCTCCCCTTTAGGCTCAGCTTTGGTATGTACATGTAAATACTCGATTGATTTATCCAACTAGTTTGAGTGAGATATCATATAGTCTACTTACAGACACGTTCAGACATCTTATTCATGATAAGTGGAATTAATCCATAATACCGATACTTGATCATTTACCTCCTCCCCCAGCTGACTGTCCACAGCTGCCTCCAGGTCCTGACATGGACTCCAGGCGACCCACCGCCACCTCCAGCCGCTGCACCAGACACGCCAACTCAGCCATACCTGTGAAGGAGGGTGCAAACATTGGAGAAATGAAGCAGGAGCTACAAGGTTTACTGGTTCCTCGTCACACCATACAGCAGCCAGAGGTCATTGAAATCCCTTCTTTTTTTTTTTTGCAATAGCAGCATTGTTATCTACAACTCCACAAGCTTCTTCACTTCAAAAGCTCTTCCTTTTTGTGTTTGTCTCAGTGTTCATATTTTAATCATCAAGACTCAGTGGTACTTTCTGTTCTAGTAGTCCTCTAATTGGGGACTGGATTACTCCTGGGACACAAGGTGAAGACAATTAGTGCAATTAAAAATGAACTACTTTGGTAGAATAACAAACAGCTGTGCTCTGGATCCTGGGCACATTTTTCCTTTGGTTGATTTAGTCCAACGAAGCTTGGTGAAAGTATGTGTAACTGCCTGCAATCAGGTGTTTTTTGCTCTCATGTGACACAGATCTGATTATAAGTAGTGTGAACACAGAAATACGATTTTTTTTCCCCCCAATCAGATCTGGGCCACTTTTATATGTGGTCCTAAATCCGATACATATCCTATCACTGGCCATGTGACCGCTGTGAGAACGGTTATATTGTAATTCATGCGTGTTTTTCCACGTTATACTTTACTGCGCAGGTGCAGATCACTCGCCATACAGTGGTGGGGCGGTCCGTTGAAACTACAGAAGAAAAAAAACCTCTCAGTGCGTCAGTCAGCCACTGATGATGTTTGTTACCTGACAAAAAAAAAAGACTTTTTCTATATTACCGAGATCTTCTGCTACATTCGGCGTCATGTTTCCCTCAGTAGAACTCCAATTAAATAAATCAGCAGTTACAAAAATGTGTAAACTGCCTTTAAGACAGACAAGCTTTATCTGGGAAACATCACGTTTATTCACTTTACATGCAGCTAAAAATGTTAAAACATGTTAATCCAATAATTCATAACAAAAAACTAAGATTATAAAAGGACATTTACAAAAATATATATATCTTTGTGCAGCGGAAATATGTCAATCTGCTTTTATATCCTGTTAACCAACTTTGGGAGCTGCTGATGTATCAGACCCATCTCGCACAGTGAGACATGAAAATTAACCTGCAAGGTTGCAGTAATCAGTTATGTTGGGGCCTTAAGACACTACACACACCTAATTGGAAATAAAACAGTCTGCAAATTATTTTGTGCACACCAGTTTATAACTAATTGCCCGCACAGACCAAGTCCTCCAGAATTTGAATTAATAGACCCAAAAAATATAAACATGAACATTTTAAGGAAGCCCTTTCTGAATCTGTAGTGACGGTCACTGAATTCTACCGTCAGAGAGGTTGAGTAACGAGAAAGAAGAGGAATGGGTGTGTTGGTAAGCAGGTCAGGACTTGCTGAGTAAAGGTATGTCGATCATTACAACAAGTTACTGCTGACTCTCTGCAGAGTGCAGACTTGCCCTGTTATCTCAACTATGTTACGTGCAGATGCTTGTATGTTTCACAACAACAAAAAAGGCCAGCAGCTACAGTCTAAACTTAGGAGGGACTTAAAAAGATGGTGCTCATTCTGATAAACAAAACAGTAGGAATGTGTGCCAACATGTAACCTGATTATCCTAACTTATCTCTTTAAGTACATGATTAACCAACTTCAATCCAAGTCTAGAATAATCCTACACTTACACACACCTAATGAGAAAGGCTAACATTACATAGAACGGCTGTAACCTGACGCTGCCTCGTGACTGAGAGCGCCTCCCTCCAGTCTCAGGTACTTACACCTGGCTGACGGTGAATGGAGGCACACAGACCACTCTCACTAATGAGTCCACGCAAGATAAACCTGCTGCTACAGTGTCACTTTCACTACAGAGGAACTGGACTAAATCTTACATCTAATGACTGAGAGAGCGCTTAACATTTTTGGCTGTGATAGATGACGCTAGAGGCACATTTGAAGGCATTTTCCTGGTTATAATACCGGAGGGAAAGGAGTTGTAGTTGTATAAATCGGTTGCCACCTAATTTGGATAAATAAGAGTAGAGCTTGGTATAAAACGTCAATCATTTATTGGTAGCAATATGTCTGTGGTGAAATTCATAATCTTGTTTTTTTACTCTTTGATCAGATAGTTCCTGATTTAATGAGGAAAAACGTCAATTTTACATGGTTTTATTTAGGCAAAGTTGATGTGCTTCTTCTTCTATTCTGTTCAGACAGCAGATTAAATTTGAGAATTTTGACAAAAAGGTTTTTGTAGAAAAACACGTCTTTCTCAAAATTATAGGTTATCGAAAAAATGTTAGATGTACCAATGCCAGACATTCAGTGGAAGCCTTGGTCAGATTCATTACCTTGTTGACTAATTGTTGGATCTGATAGCTCCGGATTTGAATTGAAAATTTCGAAATGTATTTAATTGTATGTTAGGGAAAGGTAGAAGAACAAAGTTTCTTTCTCAGAATAAGTTCTATATTGTAAGGTATTATAATGGCTCTAGTATACAAAAAAAAAACTGAACAATACAGGACTATATTCAAGTAATGTTATCTCCATTTTTTTTTAATTTATGGCAGGTTGGAAAAGTTGCTAAAAGGGTTATCACATGACTCAAACTGTCTACTGATGCCAATATTAATCACGTTGTTGTAAGCAGTATAATGGTGCCTTAAAGCACCATTGGGTGAGGCAGGTTATATAATGTCAGCCCTAAGGCTGTTAAGGGAAGTCATATCAACAGTATCAGCTGTATTATATTACTATAAGTAGGTGACTGGATCTACTGCAGTGAGAGGTGGTGTGATAGTGATACTTTGTCACATTTAAAAACAAAAGACCAAATCATTCACAATGGCCAACAAAGTACAACTTTTACAGCGGATGTGTCAGTGCCATTTCAAAATGACTCAACTACTTCCCTTTTTCTGTCTCACTCATTCAGACAGAGTTGTGAATTAATTTCTCCACAAGGAATGGAGATAAAATTGGATCATAGCAGGACACACACCCTTACTACCATTGACCTAAATGTTCAGGGCCACAGCAGAATTTATGATATACATGCACAGATCCCAGAATTCAACTGTTACATTTCCTGGTCTCAGCTGAGAGATTGACTCACCAGCAATACAGGAAGGGAGTGGCCCCTAAAGGTGTAGGCTATGTGAGAGTAAAAACAAGCACCTTGATGTTTAAGTTGCTAAAGAAACATACTGCAGACGACACACTGTTAATAATGACACTAACAAACATTATCCGATTCTGCTACATCAGTTTAGACACTGGAAAACATTTCCTAAAAAGTATGAAAGTAAAGTGACCTCATATGTTCAAGCCAAGTGCTGACCACCTAGGAAACAACTTTCCAGAGACGCAAAGGGCAGATACAATGACAGGGATGGCCAGGGAGTCATGCCTTTTATAATATTTTCCTTAGATTTTAGTACTATAAAAAGGCAAAACTGGGGCTTAACGGCAACTTCAGAGGAGGAGGAACTTGAGTGTGTAGCAGCCTTTCAAACTGGAATTTAAGAAAATGGGTTAGATGTGCATAAGATGATTGGACCCTTATAGTTAAAGGAGAAGTCTGATGATAATACTTTCCTTATTGTCAACAAATCCCATTAAAAAAAGACCAAAAACAACAATGGACCGACCCTTCTGTGTGTCCAAATCCACAGCTGATAATAGTAATATATGCACTATTTATGCCTGAGTGAGTAACGTTTGCTACAAATTAGTACCAAGCTGTTGTAGGAAATTACTGAGCCTTTAAATAAAAATTAAATTACATATTTGTAACTTGTTTGGAAGTCAGAAAGTATAGAGAAACAGGGATTTGTTGGCAATAACAAAAATGGGAGAAAAACACCAGCATTATCCTTTAAACTAAAATTCTGACTGAGAAGTACCACAGAACAACATCTGCCAATTAATCATATGTTGTAATGAAGATCACATTATCAACACGAGTGTTTATTTATGAAGGAAAAACAAATATGTGAAGTAAAGATCTGTGTAGTTTGTTTTTGCAGAAGGGCGTGTGCTGCAGCTTGCCTTTTGAAAACGGTCCAAAAGGAGTTTGAATTTATCCCTTCAGACATCAAGAGCCCTGATGTATAGAGAGATACATTTACTTATTCTACATTATAGCTGGTCTTCCTTCAATATGTAAAACCCTGCCAATTGTAGTTTTGTGGACATATGGCACAAATGTTCTGCATAGAGCACCATGAGCATGCAGGGGCAGTGAAGTAGGTTAGGCCTGTGTGAGGGTTTCTCTGCCTGGGGGGACAAGGCGTTCAGACAGGAAAAAAAAAGGGAGTGTGCAGCCTTTTCTATCCATTTGCATGGTATAAAACAAAACCACACACACACCATCTCTTCAGAGGCGGAAGAAGTAGGCCAGAGGGAGCTCTAAACCTTCCTAATATAAACAGTCCTACTTCGGTGGGCTCAGGGCCTCGACAAATCAAGTTCAAAGCGGCTGATGTTAATGAGATCACAACCATACAGCCAGGGGATGCTAACTCGGCTAAAGCTAGCGGTGGGTGTTGCGTTGAATCCTGTGTCCCCGGGAAGTTTAGTCGTCTCCAACCGAAAAACCATTACAAGTCAAGCCTCGACTAAAGAGGAACGGGCGAGGACACATTTAGACAGCTTGAGTTTTGACCCACAGTCAACAGATGTTTCCCCCTAAATAACGTTATCTTGTTCCAGACGGTTCCTTACTCGATGAGGAAGCAGTCTGCGGGGCTTACGAAATGTGTCACAACACCAACGGCGACAATGAAGAACGCTAGCTAACGTAACGTTCCATCCTGGCAACGGTTGCTGTGCGACAAAGACAAGTTTATCACATACATAGATACGTTAGACTGGTGTGTGTTATTCTCCCCCTCCCTATTGTGGAGAGTCTAATGTCTTGTTTCGGCATTTCCTGGGTTTTTTTTCCCTCTCAGACCAAACACACCCCTCCCTGAGCTAGCTAGCTAACGTTGCCTGTCTGAGGGAAATAAATAAGTTTACACATTTCCTTAAGCCGACATGTCTTTGTCTTTTTAACGCTATAGCGAACCCGTTAAATGCGCAACATAACCCGCACTATTGCAAACAACTGCACGCCGCTTACCTGCTAAACTGGTCACGCAGTGATTTGGTCCTTTATGTAGCCGTGGGAGTGTGCAGGGTTTGCAGAGCAGACTACTGTAGGCTTCGGTCGTTTTCTTCCTGTATGTTGGTGAAATTTACCCAGCTGTCACCGCGCCGCGTTTCCGCCCTTGTTCGCACAACTAATTCCTTTCCCATATAAGGAGTGTGAGAGGCAGAGGGCAGCTATGTATGAGGAAGAAAAAAAAGAAACAACTGCTTTCCTTCCTCATGATATAGCTGTGAAGGCTGTGCAGCAGAGATATGTCATCATGGCATTCATTTTCCTTTAAAAAAAACAACACATACTGTATATTCATCTGCAGGCATGAGCAGTTTGGATAATTACTGTAGGGAGCATCTCAGTGTTGCATGCTTCTTGTGCTCTGTCATGCTTGAACATGTTGGGCTGTCCCCTGACATTCATTTTCCTTTAAAAAAAAATCACATATTTTATTTTATTTCATTTTATTTGTTTACACATATAAAAAGGTACAAGTAGAGATTACATAACGACAACAAATGTGATGGAGAGGTGCAAAAAACCCCTCGGTGGGGCTTGATCAGGGCACTCTCCAATGCATACCTTAATCGATTTAAAAAGAAGAATAAATTATTAAAAAGGATGGTAAAGAGAGAGAGAAGACAGAAAAAAAGATAAGATTACACACACTAGCAAACATCCATATACAATCCAAAAACAAAGTTAAATGGAATTAAGATTCTCATTCATATATCATCAATACAAACTCATTATTAGTAAGCAATTTACAGAGATAATCCATAAGGAAAACATTGGGGAGATAAAAACAAACCTTTAACAGCTTTCTTAAATTGTTCTGGTGACAGCTTTAAAACATGAGATGGCAGAGCGTTCCATACTGTATATTCATCTGCAGGCATGAGCAGTTTGGATAATTACTGTAGGGAGCATCTCAGTGTTGCATGCTTCTCGTGCTCTGTCATGCTTGAACATGTTGGGCTGTCCCAGACTCTGGTGTTAAGATGTATAAGACTACATTCAGTAGTTTCAGTCACTGCATCTTTTTTAACATGATTGTAATGTTCATAAACAGTCACACTGGTACTCAAATGTAAGCCATTTCAAGATTCAAGATTCAAGATTCAAGATTCCTATTTTTGTCATTCTTATGCTCCTCAAAAAACGAAATTGTGTTTCACAAATCCACCACTCAGTAATTCAGTGCAAAACAATTGGAAAAAAATATTAAGTAATTAGCTAATAAATAAGAGCACTAATAAATAAGCTAAAAGTATGCCAAAATAGGATAGAATAAATAGTTATAATTTAAAACTTAAAAAATATTTAAAGGAACAGTCTCTTAAGTGCAGTTCACATTCTCTGATTGAGCAGTCTGATTGCTGTGGGAAAGAAGCTGCTTAACAGCCGAGTAGTCCTTGATCGGATACTCCTGTATATTCTCCCGGACTGCAGGAGTGCGAACATGCCATGAGAGGGATGAGTGGAGTCCTTTATGATGCCGTCTGATCTGCGCACGCAGCGCTCGGTGTAGATGTCCTGCAGACATGGCAGAGAGGCACCGATGATTTTTTCAGCTGATCTCATTATCCTGTTCAGTCTGTGTTTCTCCTCTGCTGTGCTGTTACCAAACCAGGAAGAGATGCAGTAAGTGAGGATGCTCTCAATGGTGCCTCTGTAGAACTGGCTGGGATGGGGAGGTCCAACTCCTTCAGTCTGCGGAGAGAATGAAGGCGCTGTTGGGCCCTCTTGATGACAGCTGTGGTGTTGTCGCTGGAGGTCAGCTCGTCCGTCAGATGAACCCCCAGGAACTTGGCGCTGTGTACCCTCTCCACCTCAGAGCCGCTGATGGTCAGTGGGAGATTGTGCCGGTGACCAGTCCTCCTGAAGTCAACTACCATCTCCTTGGTCTTATTGGTGTTGAGGGCAAGGTTGTGTGTTTTGCACCACGCCGTCAGCTGCTCCACCTCTTCTCTGTAGGCCGACTCATCGATGTTGGTGATGAGGCCGACAACTGTGGTGTCGTCGGCGAACTTTATGATTTGGTTGGCGTTGAAACTAGCAGAACAGTCATGCGTCAGCAGCGTAAACAGTAAAGGGCTCAGTACACATCCTTGTGGTGATCCTGTGCTCAACTTCATTCATTCATTTTTTTTAAAACTTGACCTCACTGTATACAATGACCTGTGGTGACCTCTAGGATAATCACAGCTTCATGAAACTTTACAACCACAGACGAGAGACCTAGTGCATTCAGAGGATGGATGGCTTTCCTGGGTAAATTGACAATAAGGGGGTTTCTGAGCAGTTTCCAGAAGAGAAGAGCTCGTCATCCAATCGCCAAAAAATGCAATTCTTGCAGAAATCTCCAAATGTCAAAAGTTTTTGATACCAAATCAAAGCATGGCTTTTTCTATGGTGTTCCTCAAGGTCTTGGTGTCTTAATGTGGTATTTTGGAGGGATTATTGATCATTTTTTAATCAATTCTCGAGTAGTAAAAAACGGTTAAATTTAGCATCAAATCTGTGTAACAAATGGTATCAACCCAAAATTGCTGCTTAACTGATGCGACGTAAGTGAGCATGGGAATGGACATCATATACTTCTATCATAATGTTCTAAACCCTTATACACTTTCAAAATGCATTTGATTATTATTTTTTTATTTCTTTCTGATTTATGACTAGAACAACTTGACACACAGTGCTGAGCTGCATCTCAAATTAGTCTTCAGGTTCCCAGCTTTCAGATGATGTACACCACTACTATGTGACATCTACTGTTGACCTGCTATCTCCCCCTAAAGACCCCCTGTACCCCACTAAAAAAGACAAAAATGGGTCTATAAAAAACATCAACCCAACCCAACATCAGTATGTAACATAACACAGGATGGTTTTACATGTCTGAGTTTTTTTTTTTATTTAACTGAATTCAACATTAAAGCAGAGTGTAGACAGTTTGGTGCTGAAGGCGGTTCAGTGTGTTGAGTAGACTGCTGTGCTGCTGGAGCTTCCTCACATCACATCGGCTGTGTGATGCTGCCGGCTTTGTCTGGTTCGGTTGACGTCCACTCTCAGGGGCTCCAGGTAGAGTCCTGCCCTGTGAGATGAGAAAAAAGTCAGGAACATGGATCCTTCTCTTGGTCTGCGTCAGTGTCTCCCAAACTTCAGCTACAATAATCAACTATGAAGACTAATTCATGTCTAAATAAATCTGCATTAATCAGTAGTGTCACAGCTTATTTGAGTCTAGAAAACATTTGTAGGCTTAATCTTTGACACTATTGAAGCAATGGAACATTATTAAAGAAGGTAGCTGTAAGAATCATTAGCATGTTAACTTTAGCCTGTCACCACTTTGTGTCACTGTTGCTACTTTTGTAATCTTAAAGGAGAAGTTCAACATTTTTGAAATGCTCTAATTCGCTTTCTTACAGCCAGTTAGAATAGAAGATTGATACCGCTCTGAGAGGAGAGCGGTATCAATCTTCTCATCTAATTGTCAGCTAGAAAGTGAATATGCATATTTCCCAAAATGACAAACGATTCCTTTAATGTGCAGTTTACTTACTTAGTCTATGAAAACACAGGCGTTCACTTCTGTTCTGTCTATCTTTTGGTCCGTCATCCATGTGACTTGGTCGGGAATCAGCATTTCTTCTCTGTCGTGAAGGAGCCGCTGAACTACAGGAACACTCAGCCAGAGTCTCTGGAGAAAAATAAAAATATACAAGACTTAGAGTAGTCTCTAATATAGAGACAGAGAAAGTAATGTATGTTATTGTGTGAACCCATTTGTCCATAAAGTATTACTTTACAAACAAGTTTTGATGAAAACATATGTTGCTGTCTCTAATTTATATTACAAAGCTCATTCTCACCTTTTTCGTCGTCCAGTGAACAGCAGCAGCTCAGGTGATGGAGTGAGAGAAGAGGAGAGAATGAAAAATAATGGTTAATAAAACAGACAAATAATGTTTGAATTACAAAACAAGTATTATTATATGTATAAATAGGTTTTGCACACAGTATGTTGCTTCTTTAGATCACAGTTCATGCTGAGTCACTTCCTTTACAAGTCAGAAGCTCACACTCACCTTTTTCGTCCGAGCATCCCCCAGGTGGAGTAAGAGGAAAGAACAACAATAATGGTTAATAAAACAATCAAATAATGTTATGTGATATTATATGAATAAATAGGTCAAAAGTCAGAAGCTCATACTCACTTTCTTCATCAGAGCATCCTGAGCAGCAGCTCAGGTGGTGGATGCAAGTAAGGGGAAATAACGACATATGATGGTTAATAAAACAGTCAAATAATGTTAAGTGATATGAATGAATAGATATAAATAAAAAGGTCACAAGTCAGAAGCTCATACTCACTTTCTTCTTCCGGAGTAAACAGTAGCAGCTCAGGTGGTGCAGTAAGATAACGGGAGAGAAAGACAAGAAAATAGTGAGTATAATAATTCATCTTTGAATTATTGACTGAGTAATACTTTATGACCAAACAGGTTCACACAATAACATACCTTATTTTCTCTGTCTCTATATTAGAGACTATTCTAAGTCACTTTCTTCAGATCAGATACTTGTACTTACCTTCTTCGGCCAAATGAAGTGAAAGGCCGTACCTTAGTTTAAATCCAGGGTTGGTGGATTGATCTCCAGGGTCTTCTATTTAAATAATAAATTTAATGCCACTGACCTCTAGCAGGCCAGCGTGCAACTGATTAATGTTTAACTCTCTTTGTTTTCTAGCTGTTTTTGCAGCTTTTCAAATTTTTTTTCCAATTTCAGAGGCTGTAGGTGGAGGTTTGGCCGCAGCGGTCTGCCAGAATCTGCAGGTGGAGGCGGCAGCTGCAGGTTGCTGGCAGAGGCTGTAGGTGGATGTTTGGGCGCAGCGGTCTGCCCCAATCTGCAGGTGGAGGCGGCAACTGCAGGTTGCTGGCAGAGGCTGTAGGTGGAGGCTTGGCCGCAGCGGTCTGCCACAATCTGCAGGTGGAGGAGGAAGCTGCAGGTTGCTGGCAGAGGCTGTAGGTGGAGGTTTGGCCGCAGCAGTCTGCCACAATCTGCAGGTGGAGGAGGAAGCTGCAGGTTGCTGGCAGAGGCTCTAGGTGGAGGTTTGGCCGCAGCGGTCTGCCACAATCTGCAGGTGGAGGAGGAAGCTGCAGGTTGCTGGCAGAGGCTGTAGGTGGAGGTTTGGCCGCAGCAGTCTGCCACAATCTGCAGGTGGAGGAGGAAGCTGCAGGTTGCTGGCAGAGGCTGTAGGTGGAGGTTTGGCCGCAGCGGTCTGCCACAATCTGCAGGTGGAGGAGGCAGCTGCAGGTTGCTGGCAGAGGCTATAGGTGGAGGTTTGGCAGAGGTTGCATGTGGTGGAGCTGGTGGAGGTCGGACTTTGCGAATTTGTCTGCAGCTGTCTGCCAGAATCTGCAGGTGGAGGCGGCAACTGCAGGTTGCTGGCAGAGGCTGTAGGTGGAGGTTTGGCCGCAGCGGTCTGCCACAATCTGCAGGTGGAGGCGGCAGCTGCAGGTTGCTGGCAGAGGCTGTAGGTGGAGGTTTGGCCGCAGCGGTCTGCCACAATCTGCAGGTGGAGGAGGAAGCTGCAGGTTGCTGGCAGAGGCTCTAGGTGGAGGTTTGGCCGCAGCGGTCTGCCACAATCTGCAGGTGGAGGAGGAAGCTGCAGGTTGCTGGCAGAGGCTGTAGGTGGAGGTTTGGCCGCAGCGGTCTGCCACAATCTGCAGGTGGAGGCGGCAGCTGCAGGTTGCTGGCAGAGGCTGTAGGTGGAGGTTTGGCCGCAGCGATCTGCCACAATCTGCAGGTGGAGGAGGAAGCTGCAGGTTGCTGGCAGAGGCTCTAGGTGGAGGTTTGGCCGTAGCGGTCTGCCACAATCTGCAGGTGGAGGAGGAAGCTGCAGGTTGCTGGCAGAGGCTGTAGGTGGAGGTTTGGCCGCAGCTATCTGCCACAATCTGCAGGTGGAGCTGGTGGAGGTCGGACTTTGCGAATTTGTCTGCAGCTGTCTGCCAGAATCTGCAGGTGGAAGCAGCAACTGCAGGTTGCTGGCAGAGGCTGTAGGTGGAGGTTTGGCCGCAGCGGTCTGCCACAATCTGAAGGTGGAGGAGGAAGCTGCAGGTTGCTGGCAGAGGCTGTAGGTGGAGGTTTGGCCGCAGCGGTCTGCCCCAATCTGCAGGTGGAGGCGGCAACTGCAGGTTGCAGGCAGAGGCTGTAGGTGGAGGTTTGGCCGCAGCGGTCTGCCACAATCTGCAGGTGGAGGAGGCAGCTGCAGGTTGCTGGCAGAGGCTATAGGTGGAGGTTTGGCAGAGGTTGCATGTGGTGGAGCTGGTGGAGGTCGGACTTTGCGAATTTGTCTGCAGCTGTCTGCCAGAATCTGCAGGTGGAGGCGGCAACTGCAGGTTGCTGGCAGAGGCTGTAGATGGAGGTCTGGCCGCAGCTGTCTGCCACAATCTGCAGGTGGAGGCGGCAACTGCAGGTTGCTGGCAGAGGCTGTAGGTGAAG